>OY728135.1:24778085-27278085 GCA_963277665.1 Viscum album
GTTTTAAGAGGTACATCAGATGGTCTAACACGCAATTAATGCTAATCGGACCTCAAGACAATCTTTGAGAACACTCGGGCTCCTTGAAGATGATTAAAGAGATCATTAATCCTTGGGAAGGGATATCGATTCTTGACTGTCAACTGGTTCAACTTCCGATAATCCACACAAAGTCTGAGGGTACCATTCTCCTTCTTTGCAAAACAAGACAAACGAAACCCAAGGAGAAGTACTGGGTCGGATGAAACCCTTTGCCTGCAACTCCTCCAACTACTTCTTGAGCTCCTGAAACTCAGTTGTAGCCATCCTATAAGGAGTTATGGACACCGGTTCCGCTCCTGGAACAAGATCAATAGATAAGTATACCTCATGCTTCGGAGGCAGAGTTGAAAATTCCTCTGGAAAGACATCCCTGAAATGATCCACCACTAGAGTAAAGCCCATCTGTGAAGTCCCCTGGTCATCCAGATATAGAGTAGCGATATGGGTTGTAACTCCTCCCAACCCATGATGCTCGGGTCCTACTCTGCTCGCCTGGATGTCCCATTCGCCCTTATGAAGAAACGATCCACCTTCTGGTGACATGAAACTCACTCTATGATGATAGAAATCAACAAATTATTGGTAGGGAACTAACCAATCCATTCTGAGAATGAAATAATAGCCTGTCATCTCTAGGACAAAGAGGCCCCCTAGAAAGTGACACCCACCAACCTCAAGATGGCACTCCTTACACTGATGCAGACTAGCCGTTCTAGTCCCCAACAGAGTTTCTAGCGTTAATATATCTGTAGAAGAAAAGATACAGAGCCTAAGGCTCTGCAAAATATCAACAAATATAAAGATATGAAAATCCCATGTATCGAAAAGGGAATAAGCTAAAACTGAGGAAAATATGATCGTACCTCGAACTGTAGAGGGTCTGGGATCCTTCTCCTGCAAGGTCTGCTCCACTGCAAATTTTTGGCCTATATCGCGGCCCTGAAACCCTGCCTGACCACTCCGAGCTGATCCACCTTGCTTTCGTTGAAAGCTCGGTGATTGACTACCACAAACACATCCTCCACCATGGTCTGAACGGCCGAAAGAACTCCAGTTCCCTGACCGAGGAGAAACTTGTGGTGATGATACTAAATGAGGAGTCATAAAAGAACCCCTGTCACCAACTGCTGGTGAGAAGATCTGGAAGAAGCGCTGAAGAGGACTCATCTTTCCACAAGATCGGCACTCCACTGGGTCTCTTGGGAAATGTGGCCTCGTATTTCCGCTCTTCCCGAACTGATAGCACACCACCTGGCTACCAAAAGATATCTCTCACCTCCTCCTATCTCCACGTATAGACTCACGGTGGCGCTTCCTACTATCAGTAGGAGGGATATTGACTCCGGATGTCAAACCACCATGGCTCACAGCTCCAGAATCCCTCATATTTTGCTCTGTGATTAGCGCCTGGTTGACTATAGAAGTGATGGAATCAACCTGAAGATGTTCACCTATGAGAGGATTTCCTGTCTGAGACCATCCTCAAACTTCCTTGTTAAGAATAACTCATATCCCTGTAGAAAGGGTGTAAAGCACTATAGCTTGGTGAAATGAGTGGAATAATCCATAACAGAAAGATTACCCTGCTCCAGACTCAAAAACTCTCAGGCTCGATCGACCCTCAAGGTCTTCAAGTAAACGTAGTCATAGAAGATTCACTGGAAATCCTCCCAATTCATAACCTGTGGATACCCTACATATGAGATTACATCCCACCATCTCATAGAGGAATACCGAAGAATATACATAACGAGCTTGACCCACCTCTCCGGAGGCATCTCTAGATGCTCAAAGATAGAAATCATGGCTTCTAACCATGACTCTGCATCTTGAGGTACTCCTTCCCCAGTGAGGGTAGGAAGATGCTGCTACTGGAAAACCCGCATCAACTCTTCCATAGATGGGGAAGGATGTGGTACTCCTCCGAAGGTCTGCATGAACCTCATGAAGCCCTCTCGGAACTATGTGTCATCACCAGTGTCCTGAATAACTACTGGTTCCAAGACTAGCACAATAAGAGGATCCGCTGGAAGTCCCTGATCAGCCATGTCTGGTGCCCGATCACTACCTTGCAACTGGTGAACAACCGGAGGACGTCTCGGTTTTATGACTCTGAAAGGTCAAATTCACACCTTAGATCAAGATAAATAGAGACTGAAACCTATAAGGGTAAGAATGGAATAGGAGGAAGAAAGTATTTAGGTTTTTCAAAACATGGATACCCGACATGTATAATGACTACACGGTGTGTTCCCTGAATCCCTTCACATGGGTGTGTACTCCTGCCAAAACTGGTCATGTAATACCCCAAACACATGGCGTGTTGTCCTAACACACGACGTGTACTTGAATCCTTTTCCCCTGCCAGAGTCGTTCTACATTCCTAAGCTACACGGTTCTCCTAGAACAAAACTACATGGCATGTTTGTTCCAGACATGGAATCTACTAGACGAGCTTCACCAACCCGTGTTGTTAGTGACACCACCGGATACATGGCTCACACTACACGGCGTGTTCCCTTTGGAAACGGCATGTGCTAAGAAGATTGTACCAACCTGTGTTGTTAGATACACGGCCGGATACATGGGTTACACTACATGGCATGTTCCCGTCGGACACAGTGTGTGTTAGAAGAGACTCAACCGACCCATGTAGTTAGTGACATGGCCGGTTACACAGTTCTACATCACGGCGTGTACATCCAGTAGATAGTGTTTTTTACCAACAATTTCCCAAACCCCATGTCCCCACCCACACAGTCTAAGACACAGTTCGAGACTACATGATGTGTATATATGGTACACAGCGTGTACTTAAGATAAAATGTTCCTTCCCAAACAGAAGAACACATGGCATTTATTTAACATCACACGGTGTGTATTATGGGTTTTTTCAGACAGTAAGCCTCCAAAACTACTATGGAGCCTAGAAAAACACTAAAACAAACATTTAAGTCCCAAATTCCAATTTTTGAGGGACCATACTCCCCATGAATGAAATCTTGTCATCTTATAAATTTTATAATCAAGGATAACAGTGCAATGATCCCCCAAATTCTGGTCCATGAGGGCCCATAACACCTTAAGAACCAAATCTTGGCATTCATTCAAATAAAGACTTACGCAAAGCAATACCCTATCAAATAGTAGGTATTCTATCATTACATCTATCATAACTTCATGCATATTTACCACAACATCTATCACGACAACATGCAATTTCTAATGTACCCTAAATGGAATGGAAAGAATGCATGAAATGTGATTTCTAACAAGTGTCTATATGGTGCATGAGATGGAATACCCTCATCTCATTAGGTTGCAACAGAAATATAACCTCAATATCATCAACGCTAATAGCACAAAACATGTGAATCACCCAACGGTGAAATAAAATCAACTGTAAATTTGCAAAACCATAAAATTTGCAATAGCGAGGTAGATTGGGTTTTCCCTGAACATGGGTTAGCTACTCCCGGGCATAGAATATTAACAAGTACCTAATTTTTCCAATCCATGGCCATAGGCTCTAAACAGTAAGTCAAGAGAAAATAAACTCCTCTGATACCACTTTGTAATGTCCCAATTTTGGAAGCCACCCTGAGGTGCCCCGTACCTAGTCGGTCACATAGCCTGAAGTGCATTTCTCCAAATGCCAGAGGCTGCCGACTAGCAGCGAGGGTCTTGCATGTGATAGTGGGGAAACTATGCCCTCATTGGCAAAGTAAAACTGCAGAAGAAAACAGATATACAATAGCGGAAGCTGTAAACATACTAAACAACAGTAAATAGTGGAAGACTGATGAAGGAAACAACTGGAGCACACATATATATGATGCATGATACATATGTCTAGGAAAGCAATCAAACAAGTCACAATGCTGAAATACAATACAAATCCCAAGTAAAAAATAAAATCAATAAACAGCTCCACAGCATCGCAAGCCTAAGATTGGTCCCATGCTCTCTAGATCCAAAGTAGTCAAGCCCCTGAAGTAGAATGACACTTGCCCTAATCTATACCTACAACAATATAATATGATTGGGCCCAAAATCATGGCCCAAACCGGGTATCGGACTAAATCCCAGTAGGCAACCACCATGAGATCTGTTCCTAATAGTCAGTGAATATATGGCAGGTAATAAGTAAAAGAAGCAATAAACAAGGAAGTACTCAGCAGTAAACAATTACATAGTTTCAATGCATTTAGTTTCATATACCAAGCAACATCTAATCAATGCAAGTAAGCCTATGGAAAGTACTCACAGCCTCACGCATCTGGTTCAACCAAGTAACACAAGCAAGCAGATAACACAATAGGTAACCCTCTGGGAAGTACTCACAGCCTATCCCCTCTGGTCCTACCTAGCAACACAAGAAACCCTCTGGGTAGTACACTCAGTCTAACCCCTCTAGTTCAGCTTAATCATAGATTATCTGAGGAAGCACTTGTTATCAATTCCTTTTATAGTCTTGTATTGGTAACTAAAGGTGCTATGGGGAATAACTTACGTCACATTCCCCTTATGGACCGCATTGAGGAACTACAGACACTTTGCGGAAGCACTTACGTCAATTCCCCCTATGTTCTCACATCATATGTAGAAAAGACACTCGGGAGAAGCCCATACATCCATTCTCCCTATGGTCTATACACCAGGTTCTCACAGCCCCGTGTAAGTCAAGCAAGCATAGAAAAGTATATCGGCCAAAGTGACCCTAAAGAACTACTTGGCTAGAAATCTATAGCATAACACCATGGAAGATAAGTAATCACTCCATACTAAAAATATTAGGCATGGTAAGTAAATAGCATAAGAGGAAAACAAGACCAAACAGTCAGAACAGGAAAAAATGCATGGGAAAACACTTCCAGACAATAGCAATTTACCCTATTTTCATTCAATTTACCTCTACTCAAGCATACAAGCATAGCTGGAAAACAATACGGCTAAAATAGTAAACACGTAATACCCTATTCAAGGGTATTGGAGATTTTGAACATATAACTCAAAGACTTTCAACAGAAAGTCACAAACCACTTACCTTGGCATTGTACGATTGTTATACTCCGGCGCCGACCTAGGATCAACCTAGAATGCGGTATATCTACAAAAACATCTAAAACGTTCAACCCACGATATCTCATGGGAGAGGAGAAAATAGAAGTTGGTGTTCAAGAATAAGGGATAACTCACCGATTTGATTCCAACTCCACTGACGGAGTTCGATTCGGAGAAAGGATGCTCACTCAGGGGCTCGACGAAGATTTGTGTCGTACATACACTCTCGGATGAACTAGGTCGGGAAGAGATCTGTTCTGTCTGTCAGACACAACCCTAGTACGTTTAATGAAAAAAGAAAATACAATGCATGTAATTTTGAATTATACAGCGTGTACTTGCCCTTACCGAGCCCCATTTTAGACGACCTCTAGGTCACCAAACATGGTCGTGTGCAAGGCCGCTACATGGCCAGCACACGGCTACTCGCGATAACCGAGTACACGGCGTGTAATCATAAAAGGCACGACATGTAATCATAAAGGACACGTCATGTACTCATAAAGGACATGGTGCGTACTTCAAAAATTTCCAGAAACTACTCTTTTCTCAAAAACTCCAAAAAAAACCTGAAAAGAAAATTTGGGTTCTTACAATGTGTAAATATACTAGTTATCTCTAGTAGTATGACATTTTTATCTTTGCATATCCCACCCAAATTTCTTTCAAAAATGGTAATAATGAAATATTGACATGGTAAAAGGCAACATGATAAATATGAGATGTCAACATTATTATCATGATCATTTGATACTCCCCATTCCGTAATATTGGGCTAATATCCTGTTAATATGCCAAAGCTAATAGGAGTCCACTTAGCTCATTCCATGAACCCCCAAAGGGAGTTATAGAAAACCATGGGGCGTTCAATATCCTTCCTCAACATGTCCAAATGGTTTCTCGATGCTACACTATTTCTAGGATATAAGGTACCTATCTATGAGTTTTTTCACCATTTTTCAGGAGTAGCGAGACACTGTACTCTTTGGGAATCCAACCCTTAAAAATACCATTCAAAAGGAATCACATACACATTCTATTGGAAAATTCCATCCTTTTGGGTTGTATCTCACCCTTATTATCACACACATGTGATCCTAACCATACCCCAAATTGGGACTTGAGTCCTGATAATCTGACTACAATAACAAGTGGTTGGTTAGAAAAATGTTACTAACACCTATTGGGATAACTGTACAACACTAGGTCCATCCATTTTATTAGAAACCATCCTATGAAAAGTGACCAGGTCCCTTGACATAGAAATGAAATGTGATATATAATTTAAACATTTTTTACTATGACTCACAATTCCTAAAGCTATTCACCTATACAATGTGATAAAAGTTGACATCATGAAAAATAATATTCCAATGGGATTTTGGGACTGAGGTGTTAAATGAATGTGGATATTATAGTAAGAGTTTTTAATGAAATAAAATCACTTCTTGTGATGAGAAATTCATGGGAGAATTGATAAAATGTAACATTATTTCCCGCTACATTCTAGAAATCTATAAATTGCAATCATCCAATGATTATTGATGGACTTTGGTTATGATATCAGTCTCAATACATTTAGTAAACATCAACATATCTAATTTAATGAATCTTATTTAATAAAATCTTTTTTGAAAAAACATGGTTATGATAAGAGTGAATATAATCCTTTTAAAAATGTCCATGAAAAACCCCAATTTAGAGATAAAGTGAACAAGTTTTTCAAGATCACAAAGAGGGGGTGGGGTGAATCATCAATCCTTTTTCATTTTATCTTTTTTTTAAAAACCTATATTACTGGTAATGATTATGATCAACTCTCCATGGGTCTCTAAATATTATTTCTATTTTTCAAGAACTAAAGGCATATGAAATTGTTGTTTTTTAAATATTTGACTTCAATGTGAGAGCATACTCCTTCCTAGGTTCATGTTGAGTTATGTGACCCAGATATGCACTATAAATCATTATGATTACATATACAAGATACCGTTAGAAAATATTGATAGAAATTTTCATGAAATTCCTTTTTCAATAGATAATGTATTATTCTCCTACTGATGAGTTCTATGTTCTAGATCATGGTAGTTTGATCTATCTCTTTAAAATATGTTGTTTTATAATAACTAGGTCTTCAAAATTACTTTTAGGTATTCTTAAGGGAATCCATTTGTTAACCATATAAATGAATTTTTAATTCTTTTTGTTATTTTATATAGTGTGCATGTCAAAAATGTACCTTTTCATGTTAACATGACCAAATCTTATTCAGTTTTTTTTATGTCCTTACTCACCTTCCTTTTCGTGAAATTTTATATTCTAAAAATTATTTATATTTTATCATTTAGGAAATTTCTATTTAGATATGTCAGATTCTTTGTCTTCTAGAAAAATACTATTAGAGGATGTCGACATAGTTAATCTATGATTGTTTTTTTTCTGATAACTAAATACTCATTAACATGGATACTCATCAAAAATAATTCTTCCAATACTCATTCTAATTATTCTGTATAATCTAATCTTATACAGTTGACCAAAACAAATTAGCTTGAGGAACACTATAAAAATATAATTAATTTAATGATATTATCTTATTTCCTAGTTTGAGGTATTCCCTAAATTTTTTCTTCATGAAAAAAATCAATTATAAAATTGGCTACATTAAAAATGTATACAATCTATGGGATTAACACAACTATTTTTGTTCGTCTCTTTTTTCATTCTTCTTTTGAAAAAACTATTCATTCATTGGATCCTTCATTAAATTTTTTTATTTCACATGATATCTCAACTCATCCTTATATAGCTAGTTATTTTGTGACTTCCTTCGCATGACTAGTATAAACAAGACTGTATTACAAGTGTGAAGACACTCTTATATATTCAATGAGAATTGATATCTCACTCCTATATAAAAATAATCAACACTGAGAACCCTATTATTATGTTTCATATAACCACATTTATATTTTTTTGGACATGAGTATTTATAGTAAATTAATGAAATATAATTAATACCTTCATCACTATAGAATCACATAGAACTTATCATTCCAATATAACATTGAAAACATGTTTTTTAATCTGTCATTGTAACACCCCAAGATTTTATGAGATATATTATTTTTAATTTCTTTGATGTCTTCTATTGTACACTACACCAAGATTAGATTGTACTATATGCAACACTGTATTAGCTTGCAGTATACGTAACACTATTCTTGGCTCATGTTACACACAATTTCAAGCTCGTTTTGTGGAAATTATTCAACGCAACATTAATTATAGAATTTCATTAATGTATAAATGAAATAAGTTTTGATTATTTTATACCCAACACCAAAGGGAGCTTTCACTACACGTAGCCCTGACATGTCTTTCATTACATGCAATCGTGACCTTCCTCGATAGCGTGTGTAGTACACAATACCAGGTTTCACTAAACAACGATATGTTATTAAAATATTAAATAAACAAGCCATTATGAATAGTAATAACCACTTTTTAAAATTTTATAAATTTTAACTTTCAAAATGGACTTCATTTTTGGATTCGGAATATCAAAATTAGCCTAGGGTTAATTTTTGGTATTTTTCTGAAAACATTCAATTTTTAATGAAAAGTGAAAACACTGAGCTATTGGTTAAAACCGACTTTTTATTTAAATAATCATTTATTTTATTTAAAATTATTTTAGGTCAAAATAGATATATAATACATAAATAAGTTCAATGTAATTCATTGGGGTAATTTTGTAATAATTTTAGATAAATAAAAAATTTATTGAACTTTCTATCATCTTTTACCCACCTCATAGGAGCATTTTTAAATTCACATAAAACTTAATTTTACCACTTCTGTGAGTGTAATTTCGAAAATCCAAGAGAGACGGTTAATATCATAGAGTAAAATTTGGTTCAATAAGATAAAAATATTTTTTGGTGAATAGTAACGTTTTACTTTTATTTACCACGGTTAAAAGTAAATAGGGTAATTAAGGGTAAAATGATATTATTATTACCCTAACACATGCCCTAATTCTATTGGATAAGTGTAATTAGACCAAAAACAACCTTAGGAATAAAATATTACCCTTTAGGTCCACTTGGATTAGATTAGGACATTTATTATTATTTTATTTAAAGAAGAGTTAAAATAGTTAATATAAAAGTTTAATAACTAGAACATTTTTAATATAGGGTTATACATAAGATAAATTCGACTATAAATGTTAATTATAAAGTTAAAAATATTTCCTATATAATGGTATTTTATTTATAATTTTAAGACATTAAATAATTTAATTTATTTATGACACAATGGAGATGCAGTAATTACCTAATTAATGAAATATTAAAATAATTAATATTATAAATACAAAAATAAATGTAATTTGAGACTTTTTAAGAATTAAACTAATTCTCTGGGTTAATATAACATATTAGGGTTGGTTAGATGAATTTTTTTCAAAGTAATAATGTTGTTATGAATTTAGAAAAAACAAAATACCAAATAGTATCAAAATCGACATAAAATAGTTTTTTTAAAAAATATTATATTATTAATTGACATAATGGTCCTAAAAATATAAGGATCATAAAAAAGACTTATATAATAATATATATGACATTAATAAACCAATTGGGGTTTGATTGGTAGTTTATAGTAAGTTTATTAACCATATAGTGTAAGAATACAAGAAGACATGGTAAAAGTTAAATTATTTAACTTAGAGTTAAATCTAAATGATAAGGTTAAAATGGTAACCTAAACATGTCTAAAACCTACTGGTTGGGAGGATTTCAACCCATCCCCACACTATACTCGAAGAAAGACACTTTGGAGCCATTATAAACCAAATTTGAATTTATTATACAATAATATTTTATGTTTTTTCTAAGGTTCCCCTCACCCTTCTTATAAAAGGGCACTCCCCCTTCTCTCTAATTCACACCTCCAAAGTCATTTGGCTCATCCAAACCCTTCCCAAATACCCTCTCAACTATCCTCCCTTCATCCTAGAGGCCTTCCTTTAGTCTGAAAGCCAACCTAATGAGCCCTTTTTGTCAAATCAAAAGGAAGAACCCGAAGAAGAGGAGTCTCGGACACATACAGAAGAAATTGTACATAAGGTAAGGGATAATTTTTCAAATCTCGATTTTTTCTGAGATTGCATATATGTATGTATTCACTGGTGTTATATTTTTCATCCATGTCCATAAAAATGTTTTTCATAATGTGTTTAATATTATTTCATGTATGTTTAAAGTCGTGTTTACCCCTTTTTGACTTTTACTATGTAGTATGGAAGGAATCTTTCTTTTGTTTACCATATGAGGTACGTTTTGACTTTTTCAGTAAAAAGTACGAGGAGAATTTTTTTTAACTTATATGGAATGAACAGATTTTTATGGTTTCATAATGCCTAATTTTCATGAAGCTTCCTCGACATGATTTCAAGATTATTTTCAACAAAATACTTTTATTTTAAACTTGCTTGGAATTTTGTGAAAAGGAAATGATTTTGAAGAAGAAAGGATATTTTCCTCAAAACTTTTATTTCAAGTGTTTTATCAAAACCATTTTCCATCTAAGATGTCATTATTTCATATGTTTATGTTTCAAGTATAATGTCTCTATGATTTACATGGTTTCACTTTTCTTATGATGAAATGATATCCATTTGTTTTATATGGATTATGTTATGATGGGATGATGTTTATGAAACCCATTTTATTCTTTGGGTTATGATGAATGATTTATGTTTATTTTGTGTCATAAGTAATAATGATTTCATTATGAGATGGGTGGTACCTATATCTCCCTCCAATGCATTGGGTAAAGATTTATATCTCATGAAATAGACATGGCTGTAATGGCAAGTAAATCTGGTACAGTAATACAGGGCTGTAACGGCAGGTAAACTTGATTCAGTAATGGACTTTGTCCACTATGATGGTCTTGGAAACAATGCCTTGGATACTATGGAAATCATATCATGTGCTTAATGGTTTCCACAATTACATGTTTTATTCCCATGATATTTTATAATGATTAATGTTCCTTTATGATCTATTCCTTATGAACTTCCAAGATTTATTTCACAACTCAATATTTTGATATTTAAACTTTATGTTCATGTTTTTCTTACGTTCAAATGTATATGATTTTTTTTATTTTCCCCAGGCTTCCCTTATTGAGCATTTGAGCTCACCCTTTTTATTTTTTCTTTTCCCCAGGATATAAAGAAAGGTTTTAGGTAAGAAAGACAAGGGGGAAGATCTTTATGGGAGATGTTGAAGATCTTTTACCATGATTAGAAGATTATGATCCGATTTTCCAAAGACACTAAACTAATATGGTCTTTGGGTGTCTGTTTTTGTAATGTATTAATTATTCCGCAAAAGTAATGTAATGTCTATGTACATCATGATTTGGGTCTCTACAGTTGGTATCAGAGCGAAGGTTTAGTCATCCTTTGGAAACTAGGATGCGAAAACCTTAGTGAGATCCCTAGAGATATTTCTAAGGTATGTCTAGGGATGTCCCTAAGGTTTAGTATAACTATAGTTTATAGTCCTAGAGTTATGTTGACGATCATGAATAACCTAGGGTGAACCTAAGGTGTCATGTATTAAAGAATGTGTGATAAGTTAGAAATCCCATAAGTGACTTTTTATGATTATGTGGTTCCTTGTTATTTTAACTATTTCTTACACCATGGTTTTTGGTTTTAGTCAATGGAGGGAACCAGAAGGAATCGGGTCAACATTGAATCCAATGGACAAATTTGTGACTATGAGAAAAGAAATTGCGTAATTCCTAGAAATAAATATATTGTGATTATGCCGAATCAATCATCGTGATATATGATTAACAAGGTGAACTTTAGTGGTATTCGTAATTCATCAAATAAGAGGAAGATGGACCTTTATGAATGTTCAAATGATGAGGAGCATAGAGAAAGTAAGATTGATATTTCTAAATAAGGGAAGAAGAACCTTGATGAATACATAAAATGGAGGGGAAGATGTTATCTTTGTGGGGAGAAGGGTCATAGAGTGATAGACTGTTATGGAGTTCAATGTCTTATTTGTGGAGAACATGGGCATTACCCAACTCAATGCCCTGACCTAAGTGGTTACTTCTAAATCAAGGAAGGACTTATTCCATGAAAATCATTTAAGAGGATGGATTGAAGTGTTTATGTATTGGTATTCAAGAATAATGTTGTTGAGGTACTTTAATGGTATATTGGAATATCTATGTATTGGTCCATTTTGTTTTCCCATAATAATACGGTATTGGTAATCTTGAAAATTGATGGAAATATTTTTGGAAATTAGATGATATGAACATAATGAAGGGATAAAGAGATAATGAGATGTTTAATAGTATTAATGAGCTCATGACTGATATAAGGACAATGTGATATCATGGTTTGAGTATATAGAAATTTTGGGATTTTGGTATGTGGAAAGAGTTAACTTTTTATAGCATTCATGTTTCACTAATGTTCAATGGGTATTCATGTTTTCAAGAGAATACATTATTAAGGTATTCACATGATTGGAATGTGACCAACAAGATATATCTTATGATATATGGGGGATAAATGATGGTATTCACATTCTTGGTTGATGGCATTTCTAGTAATATTTTTCTTTATACTATGAGATTGGATAGAAGTATTTTGGATAAGCCTAAATATTTTAAATGGATTATATTGTACATAAGATAATATTGTTTAAGGATAGAACCTTTTTTTGATATTATTGCAGGAATGTTATAATAATGTATTTTTAGAAAAAGGGAAAACCCGTAGGATGGGAAACAACCCATCACGTCAGCCAAGGTTGTGGGAATCGACCCACAATCGAAGTGTGACAGGCCTTTATTTCCTACCAATAGCCTACATAAAGTCCCTGGTTAGTAGAAACTAGTTTTATTTTATGATAGATGAAGTATATGTCCATTTTAGGAACCATATACAATTAATCTAACCATATATAGACTTATGTATATAACTTTTTCTAACCTTATGTTTGAGACAGATGGAATGACCCATCATTCTATCACATGATCTGCTAACACTTCATGGAAGAAAAATTCAACTTCATTTCTTTAAGAGATGATTTGAAAATTGTTCAAGGAATAAACAACAGTGAGATTATACCAAAATCAAGTAAGTATTTCTTTTAATTCAAAAATTCTTCAACATTAGGGAAACGATCTTGAAAACCAAAAAAGTTGTCCTAGTGCCCTCATATCTAATGAATCTGATGGTACCTTATATCATCAAAAATTTAAGGCTTTCTGATTGTTGGATTTTTCATAGCCATATTCTCTACCACTCTTCATCCAAACATGATGGTTAGATTTCTCTTCCATATCTATATTTTCACCTATATTCTCATATATGGAAACCCAATTACGAGTTACTTTGGGTATCCGTTATGTATCTAACGTTCCTTTTTAAAATGATGTTTTAGTATTTTTTTACGATGTGGGTTTCTATGAAAGAAACATTCAAGTAGAAAACCATTTATAACCCCGACAAATTTCGGGGGCAAAATTCATTTTAAGGGGGGTAGAATGTAACACCCTGAGATTTTATGTGATATATTATTTTCAATTTCTTTGATGTCTTCTATTGTACACTACACCAAGATTAGATTGTACTATATGCAACACTGTATTAGCTTGCAGTATATGCAACAATATTCTTGGATCGTTTTACACACAATTTCAAGTTCGTTTTGTGGAAATTATTCTACGCAACATTAAGTACAGATTTTGTTTAATGTATAAGTGAAATAAGTTTTGATTATGTTATACGCAACACCAAAGGGATCTTGCACTACACTCAGCCCTGACATGGCTTGCATTACACGCAATCACGACCTTCCTCGATACAGTGTGTAGTACGCAATGCCGGGTTTCACTAAACAAAATTATGTTATTAAAATTTTATATAAACTAGCTGTTTTGAATAGTAATACTCACTTTTTGAAATTTTATAAATTTTATCTTTCAAAATGGAATTCGTTTTTGGATTCGGAATATCAAAATTATCCTAGGGTTAATTTTTGGTATTTTTATGAAAACTTTCAATTTTTGATGAATAGTAAAAACATTGAGTTATTGGTTAATTTTTGGTATTTTTAAAATAATTTATTTTTACCCACCTCCTAAGAGCATTTTCAATTTCACATAAAAATTAATTTTATCGCTTCTGTGAGTGGAATTTAAAAAATCTGAGAGATAGGGTTAATATCAATGAGTATAATATGGTTCAATAAGACAAAAATAATTTTTGGTGAATAGTAACTTTTTACTTTTATTTACCACAGTTAAAAGTAAATAGGGTAATTAAGGGTAAAAATGATATTATTATTACCCTAACACATGTCCTAATTTTGTTGGATAAGGGTAATTCGACCAAAAAAATCTTAGGAATAAAAAATTACCCTTTAGGTCAACTTGGATTAGATTAGGACATTTATTATTATTTTATTTAAAGAAGAGTTAAAATAGTTAAAATCAAAGTTTAATAATTAAAACATTTTTAATATAGGTTTATACATAAGATAAATTCGACTATAAATATTCATTATAAAGCTAAAAAGATTTCCTATAAAATGGTATTTTATTTATAATTTTTAGACATTAAATAATTTAATTTATTTATGACACAATGGTTATACAGTAATTACCTAATTAATGAAATATTAAAATAATTAAAATTATAAATACCCAAATAAATTTAATTTGAGACTTTTTAAGAATTAAACTAAATTTATAGGTTAATATATAATATTAGGGTTGGTTAGATGAATTTTTTTGAAGTAATAATGCTGTTATGAATTTAGAAAAAACAAAATACCAAATAGTGTCAAAATTGACATAAAAGGGTTTTTAAAACAAATATCATATTATTAATTGATATAATGGTATTAAAAATATAAGGATTTGAAATAAAAGACTTATATAATAATACATATGACAATAATGAACCAATTGGTGTTCTATTGGCAGTTTATAGTAAGTTTATTAACCATATAGTGTAAGAATACAAGAAGAAATTGTAAAAGTTAAATTATTTAACATAGAGTTAAATCTAAATGATAAGGATAAAATGGTAACCTAAACTTGTCTAAAACATATTGGTTGAAAGGATTTAAACCCAAACCCACGCTAGCCTAGAAATAAGACACTTTGGAGCCATTATAAACCGAATATGAATTTATTATAAAATAATATTTTAAGTTTTTCCTAAGGTTCCCATCACCCCTCTTATAAAAGGGCACTCCCCCTTCTCTCTAATTCACACATTCAAAGCCAATTGGATCGGCCAACCCCTACCCAAATACCCTCTCAACTGTCCTCCCTTCATCCTTGAGGCCTTATTTTAGTCAGAAAGTCAACCTAAAGAGCCCTTTTGATCAAATCAAACTGAAGAACCCAAAGAAGAGGAGTCTCGGACACATACGGAAGAAATTATACATATGGTAAGGGATAATTTTGCAAATCTCATTTTTATCTGAGATTGCTTATTCATAAGTATTTACTAAGGTTATATTTTTCATCCATGTCCATAAAAATGTTTTTCATAAAGTGTTTAATATTCTCCCATGTATGTTTAAATTCGTGTTTACCCCTTTTTGACTTTTACTATGTAGTATGGAAGGAATCCTTCTTTTGTTTACCATAAGAGGTACTTTTTTACTTTTCTAGTAAAAAGTACGAGGAGAATTTTTTTTTAACTTCTATGGAATGAATGGATTTTTATGGTTTCATAATGCCTAATTTTCATGGAGCTTCCTCTACAAGATTTCATGATTATTTTCAAAAAAATTATTTTATTTTAAAATTGCATGGAATTTTGTGAAAAGAAAATGATTTTGAAGAAGAATGGTTATTTTCCTCAAGAATTCATTTCATGTGTTTTATCAAAACAATTTTCCATCTAAGATAACATTATTTCATATGTGTATGTTTCAAGTATAATGTCTCTATGATTTACATGGTTTCACTTTTCTTATGATGAAATGATATCCATTTGTTTTATATAGATTATGTTATGATCAGATGATGTTTATGAAACCCAATTTATTCTTTGGGATAAGATGAATGATTTTTGTTTATTTTGTGTCACAAGTAAGAATGATTTAATTATGAGATGGGTGGGACCTATATCTCTCTCCAATGCATTGGGTAAAAATTTATATCTCATGAGATAGACATGGATATAATGGAAAATAAATCTGGTACTGTAATACCGGGCTGGAATGGCAGGTAAACCCGATTCAGTAATGGACTTTGTCCGCTATGATGGTCTTGGAAGAAATGCCTTGGATACTATGGAAATCATATCATGTGCTTATTATTTTCCACAATTACATGTTTTATTCCCATGATATTTTATAATGATTAATGTTCCTTTATGATCTATGCCTTATGTACTTCCAAGATTTATTTCACAACACAAGATTTTGATGTTTAAGCTTTATGTTCTTGTTTTTTTAAGTTCAAATGTAGATGATTTGTTTTATTTTCTCCATGCTTTCCCTTACTGAGCATTTTAGCTCACCCTTTTTATATTTTCTTTTCCCCAGGATATAAAGAAATGTTTTAGGTTAGAAAACCAAAGGGGAAGATCTTTATGGGAGATGTTGAAGATCTTTCACTATGATTAGAAGATTATGTTCCGAGTTTCCAAAGATACTAAACTAATACAGTCTTTGGGCGTCTGTTTTTGTCATGTATTAATTATTCCGCAAAATTAATGTAATTTCTATGTACGTAAATCTCATGAAGTATATAATGTCCAATAAATAGTACTTATGGTCATAGTCAAACCCTTATTTACATGAATTTATAGTACGAAATCCTTGAACCTACTTATAATTTCACTCTTGGAATCTAATAAACTTCATCATTTAAATTTTTTTTCTTGAACACCTGAGGTATTCTACATCATATCATTTGATAATAAAATGTGTGACAATGTTATGTGAACCATGTTTTGCCATAAAAACCCCTATATATATATAATATGAATTAAATGTCATTATTTCAAACAATACTTATGCACTACTTTAAATAGTGATCAATACCACTCTCTCCTAGACCCACATTGAATATTCATTGGGGTTGACACTCCATTAACTTGTTTTCCGTTATTGATTATAACTATACCCTTATTTTGAAATATCACATTCAGTAAATGTTACTACAATATACCTCTAGTAATAGTGGATCTACCTTAGTTTCATTACACAATATACATTTATTTTATGATCTACACTAGGTTTTTTTCACCTTCATAACCCCTCTCGGATGGTGTAAACATTAATATTGGTCATTAAATTTGATTGAAAGATAATTGGGTGGTATATATGCTTGAGGGAAAATTATGTGTTTAATCCTTAGAGTATTAATATTTTATTTTCAAATAATAAGGGAAAAAATATGATTTAAAATAGTTATATTCAATGATTCAAAAACATCTCTTCTTCTGAAGAACAAGACATTCTTCACACATAGGACCCACTATTAAATAATTTGATTTAAAATGATATTTTTTCAAAACATATAGAGTCAGATGTTCTATATATAGGGATAAATTTCAGTTAAACATTTATATATTATTATTACCATCACTCACAATACATTTACATTAGTCTTCATGATATGTTAACATTAAATAAAACTATCATATTAATCATACTTCCACCATCCTATTGGGTACATTAATCTCACCCTTTGGATTGTTTTCAATACAGGTTCAACATAAAAATTCAATCATTTTATCAAAAATATTGAAAATAATTCAAAAAGTATTATAAGGGATGTTATTACTAATTTATTCTTTATAATTTTCATGTTTTTTAAGGTATAATTCTTCTCTATTCACTACTTAGATATATATCACAGTCTAATAATATTTAGATTGGAATGATGCCACATGTTTCATAGAAATAATACATAATTTAAATACTCTATGTCATCATGGGTTAACCAAATGTAGAAAAACGAGTGAAAAATAGAGAAACAAAAGAATTCCATTATTCAATTTCGCATGTAACACCACATCATATATCTCATTTCATGGGTTATATAAACTAATTATCATGTTATTAATATCATGAAATCATATTCACAAAAATATATATAAAATATTCATGTCCAAGAAAGTTAAAACCACATCCAACATAATTTCATCCATTAATAATCCCTATAATAATATATTTTGAGGAAATTAAAGACTGAAAAATATGTGTAGTTTTCAGACTTTAGATTAAAATTTATAAGGCTTTTCTATATTAAAAATTTTCACAAAATAAAACATATATATATATTATTTGTGTTAGCTCCTCCCAAATAGGTTCACTCCATCCATCATAACAGTCGTTAATGTATCCCATGATAAGCATCTCATCTGGCTACATAACTATCAAAACCCTCATCCATCCCCCCAGATTTAGTTTTCCTCAATAAATTTCCTTAAAATTATTATAAAGAATTATGAGATCAATGTTATAGGGATCCATTAACACCTAGTGAGGTAGTAATAGTTTATCTTTTACTCCCATCCATGATCATTCATTATTAGTCAACCTATAAAGATCTCTTCATGGATTAATTTTTGAATTTTATTCCTTGAGATATCATAGGTTGTATGGTAGTCAAAATTTATTCTTAAAAATAAATGTTTAGAATTATTTATTTTCAAATTAAATAATTTTGTAACACCCCGAGATTTTATGAAAAATATTCTATTTAATTTCATTAATGTCTTGTGTTGTACGCTACACCAAAAGGAGCTTACACAACACGCATCCTTGACTGGCCTTTCATTACACACAATCGTGACCTTCCTTGATAGCATGTGTAGTACACAATAACGAGTTTCACTAAACAACAATATGCTATTAAAATATTATTAAAACTAGCCGTTATGAATAGTAATAACCACTTTTTGAAATTTTGTAAATTTTATTTTTCAAAATGGACTTCATTTTTGGATTCAGAATATCGAAATTATCTTAGGGTGAAATTTTGGTACTTTTCGGATAACTTTCATTTTCTGATGAATAGTGAACATTGCTAAATTTTAATTAAAAAGAACCTTTTTAATCGAAATAATTAATAGTGATAAATTATTAATTTGAGTGGTTTTAAAGTATATTTAGAATATATTTTTACAATTTAATACAATTTTGGTCATTGGATGTAATTTCACATTTAAACCAAACATAAACAAGTGTCAATCTTTTGATAGTTATTATCTCTTAAGAACACGCTATTAGTTTTGACAACGGGAATTAATTTTTAAATTAATTAATGCAACTGATATGTTTTGAATTTGGTAAAATAGACATCATTTTTGAGTTCATAATATCAAATATATCTTAGGCCTAATTTTTGGTATTTTTCTGGAAACTTTCATTTTTGAAGAATAGTGAAACCACTAAGTGGTAGTTAAAAAAAGGAATTTTTCATAAAACATAATTTTACCGCTTCTGTGAGTGGAATTTAAAAAATCCGAGAGACACGGTTGATGTCAGTAAGTAAAATGTGGTTCAATGAGATGAAAATAATTTTTGGTGAATAGTAACTTTTTACTTTTTTACCACGGTTAAAAGTAAATAGGGTAATTAAGGGTAAAAATGATATTATTATTACCCTAACACATGTACTAATTTTATTGGATAAGTGTAATTCGACCAAAAACAAACTTAGGAATAAAATATGAACATTTAGGCCCAGTTGGATTAGATTAGGACATTTATTATTATTTAATTCAAAGAAGAGTTAAAAGAGTAAAAATAAAAGTTTATTTACTAAAACATTTCTAATATAGGGTTAAACAAAAGATAAATTCGACTATAAATATTCATTAGAAAGATAAAAATATTTATTAAATAATGGTATTTTATTTGTAATTTTTAGACATTAAATAATTTAATTTATGTATGACATAAAGATGATGCAGTAATTGTCTTATTAATGAAATATTGACATAATTGATGTTATAAATACAAAAATAAATGTAATTTGAGGCTTTTTATTAATTACACTAATTTTATAGGTTAATATGACATGTTAGTATTGCTTTAATTAAATTTTTTCGAACTAATCATTCTGTTATGAGTTTCACAAAAATCAATTACTAAATAGTGTCAAAATTGACATAAAATAGTTTTTTAAAAAAATATTATATTATTAATTGTTATTTTATTCCTAAAAATCTAAGGTTTGGCCAAATGACTTAGATACGGTTATATATGTTAATAATAAACAACTTGGGGTTCATTTGGCTGCTTATATTAAGTTTATTAACCTTATAGTATAAGAACACAAGAAGACACGGTAAAAGTAAAATTATTTAACTTAATGTTAAATCTAAATGATAAGGTTAAAATAGGAACCTAAAGTTTTCTAAATTCTATTAGATGAGTGTATTACGACCCATCCCCGCCTTAGCTTCTAAATAAATCAATTTGGAGCTATTTAAAACCGATCTTGACTTTATAATAAAATAATATTTTTCGTTTTTCCAAAGGAGCCCCTCTCCTCCCTTATAAAAGGGCACCTCCCCCCCCCCCTCCTCTTCCTCACACCACTTTGAGCCTTAAAGCTCGTCCAAAGCCTTCCACTTTCTCCTCTACACTTACTTAGCAACATCCTAGAGGTTCGGGTCTTCCTCAAAGACCAATTTTAGTGCCCTAAAAGGAGATCTCAAAGAGGCGCTTCAAAGAAGAGGTAATGTCCGTTACTGATTCTTTCAACTTTATTTCTTCTTCCACTTCTTCTTCTTAGGTTTTTTCATTATGAAGTAATAACTTCAGTATCACTCATCTACTGATATGTTATTATATGTATGAAACAACCCTATTTCACCATCTATCCATGCTACGGAAAACGAAATCACTGCGCGTGCGTACGTACGGAATACCGTCTCCACACCGTGGTGTAATCTATTTTCCACCACCACCTTACTTGGATGAGTATAATGGTGTACATAATAACTATATATGATTATTGAAAAGTGATATTGATTCTGAAATAGTATACATACACTCCAATTCAATTCCACAATCATGAGAATGATATCATCGCTTGTGCGTACGTACAGACTACCGTCTCCACGACATGATGAGATTCATTCTCCACGTTAACCATTCATGAATGATTATAAAGTATATATAATAAGTAATCATGAAATATATGTAATAATAATGATACTGGATTTATGTGTATATATATTTATGTCATCCACTTAATTCCATTCAACTCAATAAGGAAACGAAAACAGCGTTCATGCGTACGTACGGCCTACCGTCTCCATGAACGGTGTATTTATTTCCATTTAATGATCTATTATATATTTGTATATTCTGAATATATATTATATATAAATAATGTTTTATATTCTTTAATTAAGTAATCATGATCTAAGTAATCATATGAATAATTACAAGTCAAAACACGGACGAAAAATGAAATGATTTTACCCAAAACGCTCTTTAACAAGGAATTTAAAAAAGAACGGGTAATATAAAGTTATAAGTGAACCATATATGATATCATAACAATGAGTATGATTCTATAATAAGTCAATGACATTATTTAAATCATTATACAGGAGGTTCGGACACTTACGAAGCAAATTGGACCTAAGGTAAGGGAAAATCTCGCAATCTCAATTTTTATCCGAGATTGTTTATACTTCAGAATTTACTGGGGAATATTTATCATCCACATCCATGTTTCATCAATATGTAATATTTATATCCTTCTACAATATTTTATATCCAATTTTACCCTTCTGTGAGTTTTTAGTAAAATATATGAAAGGAATCTTTTTTCGTTTTTCGTACGAGGTACTTTTTGACTTTTCTGACAAAAGTACGAGAAGAATGTTTTTTTAACTTATACGGCATGAATGGATTTTTAAAACATTATTTCCAAGAAGCTTCCTTTACATGTTTCAAGTTTATTTTTAATCAACTTCTTTTATTTTAAAATTGTATGACATGTTAAGAAAGGAAAAATGTTTTTGAATTAGAAAGGATATTTTCCTCAAGAATGGAGTTCATGTGTTTTATCAAAATTATTTTCCATCTAAGATAATATAGGGTTCTGTTTCTATCCCTATTATTACATTGATTTTACTATGTTGTGATGGAAATATTTTTATGAATTCCTTTATCTTATATGAATTGTTTTATGATGTCACGATGTCTAAGATTCTCATTTTTATTACATGGGTTATGCTATGATGTATGGTTTATGATTTTGTGGCACAGATAAGAATGGTATCATTAAGAGATGGGTGGGACCTATATCTCCCTCCAATACATTGGGTAAAGATTCTATATCCCATGAGATAGACATGGCTGGAACGGCAGGTTAAACCGGTTCAGTGAAACAGGAATGAAATGAGGAGTGAACTCGGTTCAGAAATGGACTTTTTCCACTAAGATAGTCTTGGCAATGAGTCTTGACTACTAAGAAATGATTATCTATGATTATGTGTGTATGCCACAAAGTTTCATGTTTTAAGTTATGATTATTGGGATTACATTTCACTACTATGATTTATCCCATGTTATGATATTATGATCTCTTTTGCAGGTTAAGATTTCCAAAATGTTATGTTCTTATGAATATGATCTGATTGATATTTCTTTTGTTTACCCTTACTGAGCATTTGAGCTCACCCTTTTATTTTTTCTTTTCCCCAGGATATAAAGAATGTTTTTAGGTAAGAAAAAAAAGGGAATATCTTTATGGGAGATGTTGAAGATCTTTCACCATGATTATAAGATTACATTCTGAGTTTCCAAAGACACTAAACCATTACGGTCCTTGTGTGTGTTTTTTTGTTATGTACTAAGTATTCCGCAAAAGTAATGTAATGTCCATGTACATCAAGCTTAGGGTCTCTAAAAATTTCACATGTATTATCTTGTTACAGAATATTTTTCTTCTATATTCTTTCTTCTATTGGTATAATATTTATACAATCCTTATAATTATGTATAGATTTCCTGCATCTCCAAAAATAGTTCTTCTCAATTACCTTATTATTAACTTCTCAAAAATCCAAATGAACATTGATATATTCCAAAATACTATATTATATTTCTTTAGTAAAATAATTTAGTTGTTATTTTATCATTTCCCCCTTTGATAGAATACATATTAACCATAATAATGAACTTTCATTTCTATCCTATCATTTTTTCACATTTAAATATCCTATTGTGTTTAAAATTGAAGTTTTCACTTAAATTATACAACACAATAACATTTTGGGATACATGGACCACATATTTCATCAAGACAAATAATTATTTTTTTAAATATTTTTTTTGATAATATATTTACATACTTCTTACTCCTAAATAATGTTCTACTTTTCATAGTATCGTATATTCTCTTTCAAGCTCTCATTTGTATAATATTGATATTTATTATCTTTATTTATCCAAAAATATTTATATTTTCTAATTATAATTTATAAATATAGATAAAAAATATTGTATCACTTGAATAATAACAAATAATGTTTTCATTTTTATGGACTATAATTCACATATGATTTTGATGATTAACCATGAACGTCCACGGAATTCTCTAAGTCTTATCTCAAATATCATCAAGTTATTTTCATCTCTATTACATTGTATTATTCCCCCCAAAAAATATTATTATTATTTGGAAATCTATATTTTAGAGTCTTTGAGATACTAATAACTTTATGAAATAATTAACTTGAGAACATTATTTTCTATGATGAATTAATTATCCATTGAATCATTATTTATTCTTCCAATTTCCCACATCTTCAATATTTACTTAAAATTTTTGTTTCACTAATGGTATTATTCTAGTTCATATCACATCATCTAGTCATTGTAAATTTATTCCCCTTCCCCATTATTGCTTTATGTGACTTCATAGTTCATAACCTGATCTATAATTGTTTTTATGATTCCAAAAAATACATTCATCTTCCTACTCACTCATTTTGTAAGATTAATCATCATAATCCATGATCATCATATTTTTTATAATAATATTTTAAGAGTTATTCATCATTTAAATTTAAGACCTTCTATTTTTTCAAATATACTTTTAGAGATGTATTATTCTTCATCATCACTCACAATTTCATCATGTCTCTTCCATGTGAGTAAGTTATTTATTTATAATGAAACCATAATTAAATAATATTAAAGGAACAAAACCTTTATATTTTTAACTTCAATATTTGATGTTTTTTGAAATAAATGAAATGATAATATTTTGGATATCATATAATACTTTATGAATTTCTCTTTTACTAGAAAAATAAATCATTTTTTAAATTGTTATTGAGATATATCGTGAAATTTAAAAACATTTCTTCATTTATATTCTTCTTAAATGATGGATATTTCCTGATATTTTCTGAAATAGGAATATTTTTTAATTAATCGTTTTTTAGGTCATCTATGTCATATAGAGAATATATTATAGAATCAAATATATCTAAATATATCTTAATTAACTTTTCTAAAAATAGTGAATTATGATATTTTTTCCATTAACTATGATGGAGATGAAAATATCATTTAATAATGTGATTTAATTTTTAATTATTTATTCATAACTCATTTTTACAGCTTTCAATTTATTTCTCTATATGAGTATTTTTTTCATTCATTAAATATTCATTCCCTTTAACTATGCATTCAATTTTATCCCATGTATCCATATAAATTTGTAGACCCATCACTATCCTATAAAACATTTCTTATAAGGACATCAATATAGGATTTCATTCCATTCCACTATCTTTTATGATTCTCTTACCAGTAAAATATATTAGTATACCCTTATTTCACGTATAAAACTCCCTTGAACTAGAGTCTAAAACATTTAGAAAAATAGAGAGAAGTTAAGGGATCTCATATTCATCAATCTAAGACTGTTCATTCCATTGAATTTCATAACTCCTCTAATATTCATATATTTGTAATAATTCATCTTCAGCATCAATGAAAATTAGATCATTTATTGAAATCTTGGACTCTCTATGATACAAATTTAAGAGCCATGTTTTACCATGATGACTAATAGCGGTAAAAGGCTGTATCAATGATCATTTTTATTCAAAACCTCTATTATAAGTTAAGATCTAAAATAAATTTTCTATTATTTTTTAATTGTACAAAAATATTTTGAGAAAAAAAGGAACAATATTTTTTTATACATAGTTTGGACCAAATGTTGGAGCCTACACTTTTCTAGTTTTAGGATGCATTCTAGGACCTAAATTTACACTATAAAAAACTATGATTTCCTATAAGTTATACATCTCAAAAGATGGTGATAAAAAATATCCTAGAATTTTTGGATAATAAGTAATTATATTGGAGGCCTTCGGATGGATAATTTATAATAGCTCCCAATATTTCGGTCTTTCTTCCAAAAGTCGATGGTAGTCTACTATTGAATCATTATAATGCCAATCACTAGTTCTTAAAAGGATCTTTTCAAAAACCTGTAATTAAGAATTTGATTAATTTTTCTATTTGAAATAGTTTATATGTTAATATTTTCCTCTTTTGGTTAAACTCTCTAAACAAATTTATAATATGATCTTCTTTCTATATTTATTCTCAGTATCTAGAAATTATAGAAATTATAATATTTTTTCTATTGAAACATTATTTTCTAAATATCATAGCTTCTATATCTTCTAAAAATTACTCCTTTCAAATACCTTTTCCAATATAATATATATTGGTTTTGATTGATCAAATTTACTCAAAAAAGATCACAAAACCCCATGTTTTTTAGAAATACATGTTAAAATTAACACCCCAAGACATTATAATATATTTTTACGTAAATAAATTTAATCTCTTCAATATATTGAGTTTCATGAAATCCCGGATTTAAATGAAATGTGATACTCTTAAAATATTATTATTTAAAGATAATTGGTATAAACAAGACCTTAATTGAAATGTATTAATAGGAATACACAAATTATGAAAATTATATGGTTCATTCATGTATACAATAAAATAAATGGTTATCTATTGATCAAAAATAAAATAATAAGTATTTAAATGAAAAAAAATATTTTTTCTGATCAATGGTATTTTTTTTAAAAGGCTGTTAAGTCACCATTTTCACACATAATATAAAATTTTACCATATTTATAACAATTATTTATAAAAATAAATTCATTTTTGAAATTTACATATAAAATATTTTTGTGAGTTATTTTTTTAGAATTCTATGAAATGATTACTTTTTCGATGAATATTAAAAAAATACCATTTTTAATGGAAAATGTATTTTCAATTAAATTATTTAAAATTTTAAACTGTTTTTTAAATTGTTTTTAATGTTACATTAGTTAATTTATATTATAATTTAACTAATTTACGTTATTAGTATTAAATAAAAATTAATTCTAAAATATTTTTTAAAACTTTTGAATGTTTTTCTTTAAAAAATATTTTTGAAGTGTATAAGAGTTTAATTTTAAATTCACTTTTTGAAAAAAAAATTGTTTAATTTAATAAAATTCATTGAATATATTTAATTTTAATAATTAATATTATATAATAGGGTCAATGTAATTTTTCATCATTATGAATATTAATAATAATTAAAATTAATATGCACAACTAATGTTAAACGGAGTCTAGCAGGGGTTAAACATAAAATATAAGGGTTAAAATGACCTAAAACGTATAAAACTCCAATTTTATGGCCTTATTTAGAAACGTATCACCATAGGGGTGATTTTTATGGGTTTTGTTAGACTCTTTTTTATTAATGTTAATATATATAATAATTTCTGTAAAGAAAAAGACTACATGTAACTGTTATTCTTTTAATATTTAATTATGTGTTCACATTGAGACAAAAGAAAGATCTAAATGAATATTGAAGGAAATTTTTTCACAATTAAATCAATTTCGCAGGGGTAATTTATTTTACAATTTTTAGTAGTCATATAATTACTCTGAATTCTTATGAAATTCAAACACATTAATTATTTAATTAATAGGAAAATAAAATAAATGATAATAAAGTTATTAAAAGTAAAATAAATTTAATGAATTACTATGAAGAATTGATTTTTTAGATAACTATATCATGATATATAGGTGTGAATAAATATATCTTAATTCTACAATTTTCATTATATTTTTGTAAATTCATGTTTATTGAATAACTCAAAATTTTTATTAATATTATTTTATAGTAAATGATATTTTATTAAAACATTTTAATTTCCATCATATCCTATATTATGAAAATATAATTTCAAAAGTTTAAAAATATAAACTATAGTTCATTGATGTACCAATTTTTTTCTAGTGGATATATTGACCTATAAAGTGTAAAATCATTGTTCTCGTTGATAAGGTTAATGTAGTTTTTTTCACGTTACATGTTCTTTTGTTAAGAATTATTTCTCAACACATATAAGATTTTTATTTAATTTATCAGATTTAGTATTTTGAATCATTGTGTTTAAATTATATAATTAGCATCATTTTATTGTAATAATAAAGCATAAATTACTTAGGTTAAAAAGACTTGTTACCATTTTGAAAAACTAAAATGGTAAAAGTGTGGAAATAAAGATGTTAAGTAACAAAATTGTTTTAAAAAAAATTGGTGTATTTATATAATATAATCCCTCTAAAACATTAATTTTCAATTTGTGAACCACATGGTATGATAGTGACTTACCATTATTTAATAGTTTTGTGTATTTACAAAAAAAACCACTCATTCTCAACTATAAAAGGGTACTAACTCCCCTCACTTCTTTACACCTCTTAAGCCATTTTTATTAAACAATACATGCTAAAATCCCTCTTCAAAACCTTTAGTAACATTATAGAGCTACTGGTACTCCCATAAGACAAATCCTAGTGTCTTTAAGAAGATATCCAATGGAGGATTCTCTAAGAGGTTGAAATTGTCTTCACTCTGCTATTTCTCTTTCATAATTCTTTTATAACCTTCAATTATGAATTAACACCTAAAATATAATAAAAATAGTATATACTCTATGAATAGAAATTATTATGTCACGATAAAAATATTTATCCATCCCCAGTTTCATTAAATGGGAACCTAATTCAACAATCATGTGTGTGGAAGACTCTTGCCTCGCAAACTATTGTAAATAATTTTCCACAAACACTTAACAAGAATGGATATGATGATATATTTAATTAATATATATAATATTTATGACATAATTATACTTCATTAATTATAATATCACATATAAATTCTTAAATTCCATTCCATTAAAAATATGAAAATGTCAGTCGTGTTTACGGAATATTGATGCCTTGCAAAGCAATGTGATTTATTTTTCACATATTCTTCACATGGATGGTAATAAGTATATATTTAATGAAAATATTTGATATATATTCCATGTTATTATTTTTTTTAAATTAATATATCATAAAATTCCTTACCCTTTCAACTATTATTGGAATGATATTATCGTTCGTTTGTACGTACACCCTACTGTCTCCCTGAAGTGATGTTATTAATTTTCTATGTACAATTTTAAATAATGGTTATATTGATGTGTATAAAAATATTAATTATAAAATTAATAAAATTTGGTATATGATGGAAATATATCATGTGTACGTGAATCTAAATATTCACGACAAAACACAAAAGAGAAAACAAGGAAATTAACACCCAAAATAATGAAAGTAATGAAATATTAATAAAAATCATGAGGTAAAATGTTATAATATGATCATATATAGTATGAGATATATTAGTAAGGTTCTAGAATAGAAATATATTATAATCCTATATTTATTAAGTTGTTGTTTTGGACATATAGGAAGGAAGTTTAACCTAAGGTAACGGTATACCCTCTCATTTTTACATATGTGAGACATATTAAATATTCAACACTTATTTATATTGTGTATATTTTATACATATTCTTTTATATATTATATCATGAAAATATTTATCTTAATGGTATTTATTTTTTCATTTTCTTTTATTTATTTTATGGTTCATATTATTTATAATATAGTAAAGTGGTTATCATTTATTTAACAAAAACATTAATATTTAGGATTTTTTATTTTTAAGTCTCCCTTAGGGGAATTATTTGGTTCTACAATATTAAAGATATTATATTTTTATTTCATATAGTTATTCAACAAAATTTCATGTTACAGTACTATATTACCTTTCTTTTATATTTAAAATGATTTAGAAAGTGTTTTTAAGGAAAGGAAAAAAAATTGTTTCAGTTGAAAATTATATTTATTCTAACTCATGGTTTTTAAAAAATCAAAAAAAATTATAAAATGTTTTATAAAATTTTAAAAACAATTTATTAATAGAATTTTTATCCTTGTTTTACTTTTTGGGTTTTTTAATGTAATCCTAATTTCATTTTACATAGAATTCTTATTTTATTTTTACAGAAAATGTGAAAAGAATATTTGTTTAAATGGGTATGAAATAAATGTAATTTTAGACCTTGATGAACACTAAATATTTTAAATATTGTTTTAAATTATTACAAGTTTTTATTCACTATAATTTATTTTCAAAAAAAATTGGGAAAATTTTGTTTTGAAAGGTTACTTTCAAATTGCATTGGTTATTTTTCTCAAGATTTTTTTTATTGAAATATTTAATATATTTCAATAAATTAACAAAATCAACCATTTATTATAAATTTAATACAATATGGATATTTGTTATTGATATTATCATTATTATTCCTTATATGGTTCATGTTTAGTTTTTTTGGGGATGTACACTTTTATTACCATTAACCATATTACTCTAGAAGGTCTATGATAATGAGTGTTAAATAGGGTAAGTATTAACATTTAATATGTTAGTTTTCTAATAGAAATGTTTGTGTTTATTATATTTCACCCCTTTTATATAATGAATGAATTAGAAATATTATGTTGTTGGTTCCCCTAGTAATAGATATCCCCATGATGCATAGATATGTCTCATGAGAATACTCAATTAGCCAAATTAGATGTGTTTTTACCCATAGTTTTAAATTTTATTGTGAAAGGTCTTGAAAGTATGTTTTAAATGTCATAAATTATACATTACCTTATTATGAGAATAGTTATTTATGTCTCTGTGATTATTTTATTAGTTCCAATATCCATTGATAGGTTTCATGTTCATGTGGTGGTTTATATGTATTTAATTCATCATCCTTTATTCCTGCCATATTATTCTCATAATATTGTTTAAATGGTATGTGTTTCGGTAATATACTTCTTGAAATTTATTACAATTATTTTTTACCTGATTTCTTCCATTGTATGTATACTCTTACTGTGAATCTAATATCCCCCATTCATAAGTCTTATTCTCCCAAGGATACCATGATGTGTTTTGTGATTGATATGCAGATTCACTAAGGGAAAAAATTGTGTTCTCAATGAAAAGAAATTGTGTACATATTTTTTAAAATTTAATGAAAATTTAAAATACGTATCTATTTTTCCTAGACTATTAAACTATTCGGTCTTTTAGGATGTTATTTCTTTAATATAGTTAAAATTTAATTAAGTTACCACCATCTCTAAGTTATTAGATTCAGGGTTATTACAGTTCGTATCAAAGGGAGTTTTACTAGAATCCTTGAAAATTGTATTTTCGGAAAACCGAGATTAGAGTACATAACCCTAAAACTCATAAGGAGGGTATGTTTATGTATAATATATCATCCAAATGTTTTTAAAGTAATGATTATTTGTTTTAACTAGTAATAAATCCCCACATAGATACTTACTATGCTCATCATTCTGGAATAAATGCGCCTCGTTGTAATAACTCTAAAAATGATGCCTCAGGTATCATTTGAGCATTTCTTGGTGAATAAAAATAGCCTGGAGTTCCCACCTAGTTTGACACTCATGGTATATATTCTTACAAAAATTAATATTTTCTTCACAACAAATTATGATGTATTTGAATATATTTTATGATTTGGAAACATTCTAAAAGAAACCATGTTTATTAAAAATAAATTAGATATGCATAAATATTTCAATTTATGTTATGTGTTTCAATTTTTTTAGATTATAAATTATTATACATAATTTAATGATATAATAAAGTATATTTATTATTTGGAAATGAAACCTAGAGGAAGGAATGTGAACTGTATCAATGCACTTAATCCAAAGAGTAAGAATGATCATTTCATTGATGGGCGTAATAAAATATATCAAAGGGATCTGCTCTCCCAATCATTCTTATCATACTAGGAAATAAAATCAAGTTCAAAAAAGAAATAGGAATGAATCTATAAGTATTATGGGTTTGAAGTAAAGTAAGGAAATAAGTTTAAGGGAGAGAAAAAAATATAATGAGGAGAAGGGAATGAAGGGTTTTCCCACATGTGATTATTGTGGAAAGAAAACAATTGGAACTTTTTTGTAGGGAATGTAAGTATTAATCATGTGTATACAGAGAGGTCATTAGGTTCATGAATTCTAGAGTAAAAAAGAAACTTTTTTTAGTGTTTCAACTGTAATGATATCATGAACTATTTAAACAAATTTCCCAATCATCTAGGTAATATTCCTCATAATATGCTTAGGGATCAAGTCAAAGCCCATAATATTACTAAAAAATGTGGAATGATTAACTTTATTCTGTATGGATTCAAGAAATAAGTTATATGTGTATTTTATAAATGAAATTTCTAGATATAAGAATTCTAAAATGTGTTATGATTGTATTATAGTATGTTTTTAATAAGGATTTGAGAGTATATGTCAAATGAAACTGATTATGAAAAAAAAGTCATTTATTGGAAAGTTGAACTTCCTTTACAAAACATTATTGATGGAATATAGCCCTTAATATGTTCTAAATTATACGATAATAATGATAAAGAGATGTTTATATGATACGTTTGGTGACCAATAAATTGGTTAGTGATTGGATGGTTTATTTCATCTTTGCTGGAGTTGACTATATGTTTCGATTTATGAAGTATAATAAAAAACCAACATATATATTTTTGGTAGAATGAATGTTTTCAATAAGTTTTTATAGTGATAAATTTATTCCTCTTATTCGGTAGTTTTCATTAATAGATACATTATATTATTTGGGGAATCTAATTCTATATTTATTTTGGAAGCCTAGTGGCCTTCCTTCTATATTTATTTAATCATATTTTGGATGAGTCTTACCAATATCAATTTATCAAATGCATTAATTTGACCATTGTTGTTATTATTGAGTTATTGGTTATTAATATATTACATTGGAAAACATTTTATAACCATATTGGTTTTAGTAAAGATATGAGGAATAACATTTTATTATTCTATAGACTATGTGATCTGTTAGAATTTCAATTTAGTTCTCCTTGCATTAAAATCATCTTGAGTATTCCTCATATAGAGAAGAAAAATAGATTGTGGTGGAAATTTCTAAATGAATGAAATTATAAATGTGAAGTAGTCATATATTCTCATATTATAAATCATTATTTTAAATATCCTGTCAACTTTAGGAAAATGTTCTTGTAGAAAAAATGTTGGACTACTATTTTTCATTCCATATGAAACAATTATCTTTAAACTATTCATAGATTTATGTTTTTGTGGTGTTCAACTATCTCATGCCCATGTTCTCTATCATACACAATTTGTTCTTGGGTTATAGTATTCTCTTCTATGTATATATTTTCATTTAATATATATATTCTTCTTCTTTTAAACCTCATAATGAGTTATTTTATATGACCTCCATACTTCTCTTTCTCTATTATCATGATTATGTTTTATTAACCCTAATTTATGATGTGGGTTTACCATAGGTGCATTTTCAAATTTCAAACCCTTAATTTTGGAGATAAAGATAAAAATCGTATGAGGTAATTTATTTAATAGGGTATAAGTTACACCATGATACTTTATGATATTTTTTTAAAATAAATTCAAGCTCTTATATATCTTGTGTTTCATGCAATATCAATTTTAAATGAAACATGATATTCTATTAGAATATTATTAATTAAACATAATGAATATAACATATCCATCGTTATGCTGGGTAAGAATAAGAATATTTAAATTATGAAAATTATATGGTTTACACATGTGTAAGATATATTCATTGGTTTTATATTGAATATATATAAAATAAGAACCATTTTAAAAAAAAAATTTGAAAATTTTTGTTTTTATAAAATGTGGTTTAGTCATACATTATAGACATATTATAAAATTAATTTTACTAATTTTAGAAAATTTATTTTACAAAATAAATATCATTTTTTTATATCTACATTTAATAATTATTCTTGGCTTATTTTTTGAAAATTTCCTAAAAATATTAATTTTTCAATGAATAGTGAAAAAATACCAGTTTTTTATTGAAAAGTCATAATTCACATAAATTATTTAAAATGTTAAATTTTATTTCAGATTATTTTTAAAGTTAAATTAGTTATGAATTTAAAAAAAGTCATAATACGTGTTAGAACGTGTTATTCAAAAATTCCTTTCTGTTATATTTTGAAGAGCCGCACTCAATAACTATCAATGAGGTCATATAGGTAAATTTGGGTATCATTGAAAATCAAAAACCGATGTTAATCAATTTTTTATGAATGAAAATGTATAGGACAAACACATTATGTTTCCTTAAAAAATCTGGACAACATATAGCTATTCTATAATGAAATTCTATGTTTATAACCCTAAGTCACAGTTCATTATCTTAGACTTATACCCAGTCATCATGGTTAAAAATAATATGGGAGGAGGATGAATCCATCTTAGTGTAGAATAGTAAAGGACTTAGTTGAAAATATTATTATAAACCACTTTAATTAGATGGGTTAATATCCCAAATAAAAAACCAACATTATCATATTCCTAATTATATCTAGTAAAATTAATGTCTTAATTAGCTTGTGAGACCTCAAAAATACATATCCAGAGTATATTTTTATAGTCCACATCATAAATTTATTTATCATTATGAAATCATTATTTCAATAAAAGTTTTTATGAATTGATATTGAGGATAAAATCAAATTAGATAGTCTCCAAATATGAGGACTCTACAACCGTCATGGTTCCCAATGGATTATATTGTTTCCAATTAATTACCTTTATCTTAAATAATTGTAGAGTAATCTATCAATCGGTAGTTCATCAAATTTTTATAAAACAACTAAGGAAAATAGTTAAATCATATTTATACCATGTGTTCATGTAATTATAGAATCATGAACAATTTACTAACATATATGTAGTTTTCACCTATTTATCGAAACATAGATTAATGATGGAACTATTAAAAATCACATTTGAATTAATTTATAATAAATTATTTAACTCGGTGTTCACTTAAGGTTTCATAAATTTTGACCCAAAACTGATTAGGTAAATCATTAACATTCCTCCACCACATAACATTGGTGAGTGTATAATCCTTCATTTGATCCAAACATGTATTATGTACTATTTGGAGAAACTTGATGGAAAATATCTTCCATTCATAAAGTTGATGAAGAATGGAGTCTCGTTATAAGATCCCGGCCTTTTGTAGAGATATCTCAAGTTTGTTTATAGTTATTATTTTTCATTATTTTGATTATATATTATATGGGATTTAACTTGGGAGTGTTTTTTGGGTGAAATTGGAGAAATATTGGAAGGAGGAGAGGCAGTGCATGGTCAGTGCACGGTTTTCTCAAACCGTGCACCCATCCTAGAAAATTGTGGGAGCCCAAAAAGAGTGGATTTGTACTTCTGGTGCACATTTTTTCAAATAATTTACCATATTAGGAGTAACAATTCACCCCCACCCCAATATGACGATCATGTTTTAGCTGCATGGTTTGGCACACTTTTCACCCCTACCGTGGAAATAGTGCACACATTTTTAATTAATCCAAAAATTATATTTAAAATTTCTCGAAGCCCAGATTTATATCACTAAAAATACTTACTCAGCCATGATCAATTCCTATCATTTTTTATGTTCCAGGACTAATTCCTAGGTCTCTCATACTCCATTCATGATGATTCAATATTCAGATAGAATATCTACACCTCTCCCTGTAAGAAAATCTTACAACATTTGGCTTTCTATATTTATCAAATCATTCCATCATCCCTTAAAGAGACATTCTCCTTTGTTTTTGGGATCTAGATCTAGGTTTTGGTATATCTAATTCTTTTTTATCTTGGATTTCATTTTCAAATCTAAATCACGTTCTTCGTTATAATTTTGGTTGTTTCGCTTCAATTGGGGATTTCCATTGGAGGGCATTTGTTAACGATATTAAGGTAGGTGTCCTAAATCCAATTCTGATGGACTTTCTTTAAACTCTGTGTATATGTAGTTATATTTCAATTGGAACATTTTTCATTTAAATCGTTATTTTAATAAATTAATTGATTAATTAGTTTATGGGAACATGCAATTGGAGTAATTAATTGTTTCATTAATTAACGGGACACTGGGATTTTAAAATCGGATTAATTAATGGGATATTGAAATTTTGGAATTGGATTAATTAATTGTATGATTAATTAATATATTTTTGTGAATATATAATTGGATTATTTAATCACTGAATTAAATAATGGATTGTTTTTAATGTGGAATTTAATTAATTTATTGGTTGATTAATTAGTGTAATTTCATGATTGTGTAATATAGATTAATTAATTGGTAAATTAATTTTTGGATTGAGTTATTGGACAATTAATATTTTTATGAAATAATTGAAATTTTGAATTATGATATGGTTGGACTAACCTTGATGTTATGATATAGTGATAAGAGGGTTAATTTAGATTAAACTTGATTAATGTGATATATGTGATGTCGTGATATATGTGATATATGTTTGTAGGACATGGTATATTTCATGAAAATACCATAGTGATAAATTGATAAACATGTGTGTGAAATGGTCTGCTACATTAAAAGCATATAGTGATAAAAGTTTTTGGGACGTGGACTAATGCTTCAAAATCCAACTTATGTGATTATTTCATAAATGATTTGTGGGTCACCTAATACTACTTAAAATACCCATTGGGTCATAGGCATCGTAATCTAGTCCCAATATTATGTTATTGATGTATGGATCAAATTTTATATGATAATGAAGTGAGATGAAAAGGATAATGAAATCTGATGTGTTATAATGGATTGTGATTTGAATATATGACATTGTTCAGACATTGGTAGGGGTCGAAGTAGGTATTGGGAGTTTGGGTTTCCTTAGGAACCCATCAGTTATGTGGTTAAATAAATAGTAATTCAATATATGTAAATTATTTACATTATTGATTATATTTATTATTTATATAACTACATACACTGTTATTGACTGAATATTGTTTTAGATGCCACTGATGGTGGCCGATTGAGTTATAGTCACACCTTATCAGGCTACCTGATTACTACCTGAATAGAATTCATGTGTTCAATATAGGATAAGAGAAAGAGTCATGTGTTAGATATATGAGTTTTGATGGAGCATGGATGATGGAACCATACGTGATTCAGTACCCTCTTGGGAGTAGTCAGTGTACTTATTTATTTTTTGTTTTTCATATTGACACTTGACACGTATTAGCATGAAATATCTACTATTTAATTTGGAGCTTTTATTCCCTATTTTTTTCATCATGTGATACTAGTTGGTTTGGTTATTTTTTATATAATTTGTTTATTCTATTTTATTTTCACTCTGGAATTTCTATGATTAAGATGGTATAGTTTCCTAATTATCGATATTAGACCCTTGCTACTAATCGGATTCCTTTAGAATATGGGGAGGATGACTGAGGTCATGTATCTAACTAGATAAGGGAACCGATATGTGGAACCCATGTTAGGATGTTATGATGATTTATAATATCCTTAATTTTCTTTTTTTGTCTTACTATTTTTAAATGGTAGATATGAGACTACGGATAGTTTGCCCATGGACATGAGTTCATGCATGAGAGTAGCTAACCCATTTATGAGTGAAAAACCAAGTACCTAGGGGGGATTGTTTTTATTTATTTTTATTGTTACAGTTTAATATTATTTACCTTGGGTGATGAACTTGTTGTTGGATGTGATATTTTTATTTTAGATTTTAGGGATATTTATTCATTTCTTGGTAAGGAATGAGATTCTAGTATGCATGAATAATTATAGGCATTCAAGATTATTATGTGAAATGCATCATTTTAGAAACATATGGGGAAATAGTTTTTTGGATAAGTTGTTGAAATTGAAATGTTTTACCTTTCTTTTGAAATTGAAATTAAAATTGTTCCTGATAAGAATTGAAAATTTTAAAATGATGAAATGTGTGAATAAACAGGTGTCTAATGAGACATTAAAATTTTAAGTAGTTTACACTTTGATAACCATGGCCTAAGAGTTGTATGGTAAAGGTTATTAATGGAGCCTCATTTTTTACTTTGTGGTCGAAAAGGGGGCAATGACTTGTTATAGACTTGTGTGAATCCCTCTTGTTACTATGTTAATGTTTTTTATGTTTCCTAGGATGTTTGATTGGAATAGTAGAGATATAACTCCATGAAAAAAGATTGTTCAGAGGATGACATGAGCTTATGGATGGAAATGCTCTACCAACAATGGAATTAGAGGCACCAGTAGTGCTAGGTGAAGAAGTCAGAGAGAAATTATGAGAGAACTTTTCTCGGTTTATGCAATTCATTGAAAGAGACTTGGGGTGGTTTGTGAAGAGTATGTCTAACCTAACATAGAAGTTTCAATTTCAACACCATATGACTTTTACCAAATAGGCTAGAACTGAGGTAGCTATGTTTTGGATTGAGTCGATCCAGAATATATCAGACCACTTGTAGAATCTTGATGAGAAGAGATTCAAATTGGATTTATACATGTTATGTGGTTAATAAAATAGATAGAGGGACATATAGAGATGTTGTTGGAGGAATTGTTTCCAGAGATTTTCTTGGAGAGAGAAGAAGAGTATATGAGGATGAATCAGGGGATTATGTTTATGATAGGCTATACTAGATTCTATATTGATAGATAGTTCTTTGTTCTATAATTGGAAAGAGATTAGGATACAGTAGAAATGTATTTAAATAGTGGGCTTAAATGTGAAATTAAGTCCCATGTTAATATCTATAGGCTGAAGATGTTTTATGAAGTATTTAATCAGGCACTCAAATCTGAGGGAAACCAGAAGTAGGCTTCCAGTTGAGTATAGCTGATTTCAACTAGATGGTCAGGATGTACAACATCCAAGAGTGGGAAGTCTCATTATGAAAATGTTATCCAGAAAAGTGGAAAGTGGAGGGGGAAGGGGGAAGGTCTAATCACTCATGACCTTTCTTGAGTGATATGTCACCATTTTGGTAGGTCGTGACACTTCTGTAGGCAATACCCTCAACCACCAGCATAATTACGATCTGGCAGAAGGATGAGTCATCTATGAAGGATTTGTAGGAACTGATGATATTTAGGTAATGGTAGAGATGCTAGGTAGACCTAGATTCCTTAAAATGGATCTTCTATACCATACATTTCTGGCTATTATAGTTCTATTTTATGTGAATATTGAGGTAGTGTACATTTTAGTTATGGGAAAGAACACCCCTCTCAGTAGAGTTTTATTGCTCAGGGGACTCATACTAAATACAAGAGAAATGTGGTAGTATTTTTTCATGATTTTCTACCTAAACTTTTGGATAGAGACGATGGACCATAAATAGTAAGAGGTACTATTCATGTATCTTATAGGCATGATAGTGTCTGATTTGATAATGTTACCTCTCAATCATTTATACCTTCACAACTTGTGAATGGTTTGATCCTAGTGGTTTATTATGTGAATGGGGTGATAATAATAGATACACAATTGGGATTATGGTCTAGAGACATCTCTTTGGGCAAGGGTTTTTCTCTTGAGGTTGGGTAGTATCACTATCTATGGGATATTCACATCTTTGACATGTCAGGAATTGATCTAATTTTGGGTATGGACTTTCTAGTAAGATACCAAGCCCTCATAGATTGTTACCACTAAAGAGTGACTTATAATTCTCCTAATGGTAAAAATTATATTCATCATGGAGAGTGGGATGTACATGCAAGTCATGCTGGTCTAATTTATCAGAAAATATGAGAGCTTACCACCCAAGTTATAAGTATGTTTTTTGATGATTGGTGTGTAAAGCTTGATTTATTTTCACCCATCATGGATATGTTCTAGGAAATGTTTCCTGAAAACTTCTCAGGGCTTCCACCTGAGAGGTATTTAGAGTTTACTATTGATTTCATGTTGGGGATGAGACCATTTTTAATCCATCGTATAGAATGGCACCAGTAGGGCTTCCAGAACCCAAGAGTCAGTTAGAAGAGTTAGAGGATAAGGGGTTTATCTATCCAAGCACATCACCTTAAGGTTCTCAAGTCTTGTTTGTAACATAGGATTATGGGACCTTGCAGTTTTTTGTTGAATACCGTAATTTGAAGTAGATTAATTTGAGGGGCGATATCCTCTTCCACACATCGACGGTCTATTTGACCTGTTGAGGGAGATTGTGTTTTCTCCAAGATTGTGTTGAGATCAAGGTATCATCATTTTAGAGATTGAATTTCTGATATACTGAGTAATACTTTCAGAAGAAGTTATAACTTATATGAGTTCTTCGTGATTCTGTTGCGGTTTATGAACACACCAGTAGTGTTTGTGGACTTCATGAACCGAATATTTCATCTGTACCTATATTGGTTTGCAGTAGTATTCATGGATGCTATATCAATATACACAAAGACTCATCATGATCATGCCAAACATCTTTCCCCAATCCTGAGTACATTGAGAGAGAATTGTTTATAATCCAATCTATTTAAATGTCAGTTTTGGATTGATCAGGTGTTGTTCTTAGGTCACATCATCTTGGAGGAATGTGTGTCAATGGACCCAGTGAAGGTGAAGGAAGTTGTATCTTTGGATCATCCCATGAATGTTTTCTATATGATTAGATTCCTATGATTATAGGGTTATTATTGGAGATTTATCCAGGACATTTCCCTTTTGGAAGAACTTCTCTCGAGTGTGAACAAGAAGGAATAAAACTTTGAATGGAAAGGATCATGTGATAAATCTTTCCAAAAGTTGAATAATCATTTAACATAAATGCCAATCTTAATCCTACCTGATCTCGGTGTGGAGTATGTAATTTTTTGTGATGCTTATTGGTTTGAACATAGAATAATTTTAATATAGGTAGACTTAGTTTTGAAATATGGGTTATGGTAGTTTAGTTCACATGAAAATAATTACCCTATTCTAAACCTTTAATTAGATACAGTGGTTTGTGCTTTGAAGTATTGGCAGCATTATCTATTGGGTGAAAAGTTTATTTTATGTAATGATCTCATGAGATTAAATTATATCATTTATTAGTGAGAAAATAATCTTTGTTAGTGTATATGGGTTGGGTATATTTAGTAATTTTAAATTGAACAATCATATATGTATGGAAAGGTAAACATTGTTTTTGGTTCTCTAAGTAGGAAAACTCAGACTCAAGTAGTTTAGGAGTCTAGTACTAAGTGGAAGATGATAAAATTTCTAGCTAAAAAGCATGTTGTGGTTCAGGAGTGACTGGAATAGATGACTATAATATCATTTTCAATAGAGTCTACACATTTGATATGGATCATGGAAAGGAAGTATGAGGATCTTGAGTTTTTTTACTTGAGGGAAAGCCTTGAATGTGGGGAGTCACCATGTGAGTGGATCATAGATGAAGATGTGATCATCTATGTCAGGAATCATGTGGATGTTCATACAAGAGTATGATAGGAGGTGATGCATGAATTTCATGCCTTGAAATGGGATGTGCATTCAGGTTTGACTAAAATATACTCTGACCTATGATGAATGTTTTGGTTGTTAATCATGAAAAAATAAGATGGTTGGGTTCGTGATAACATGCTACACATTCCTATAGGGAATGATGAGAATCAATGACCTAGTGGTTTACTACATTTTTTCCCATTCTATAATAGAAGTGGGATGAAATTACAATAGACTTTATGGTGGTTATCCTGAGGATGCCTCATTAGAATGAATCTATTCGGATTATTTTAGATAGTTTAGAAAAGGTATCACATTGCTTGTGGTTATGGGTGACTTTCTCAGTGGTTTAGTTCAAAGACATGTACGTTATAGAGATAGTATATATATATATATAGGGTTCCATGGAGTATTATTTCATAACATAAATCATGATTTACCTCTCACTCCTGACAAGGATTTCATATTGTTCTTGGTACATAGGTTCTTCTACGTATGGCTTTCCACCCACATACATATGAATTATCATAACATACTCTATATTTTTTAGTGGATATGTTATGAATGTGTGTTCTTGACTCTGATGTGTCTTGGGATAGGTACCTATATTTGGTGGAGTTATCCTTTAATAACAGTTATCATGATACTTTTTAAATGACACGATACAAGGAACTTTATGGTAGGATATACAAATCACCTCTATACTAGATGAAGGTAGGTGAGTCAACGTTGTGGGGACCGAGTCCTATGTAGGATAATCCCGAGTAGGTTTAGTTGATTTAGAAACATATGGATATGGCTCAGAGTAGGTAGTATTCATATAAAGACAGACACAGATGACCCCTATAGTTTATTGAGGGTGATCGGGTATTCCTTCAGGGTCTCCTAGGTTGGGTCATCATAGGATACCAAAACAGATCTAGTTGGCACCCTTGATTGTTTGAACCTTTGATGTTATGGATAGAATCATCCTAGTGGTGTACCTATTGGATCATACATTGTGGTATAGTTTTATGCATGACATTTTTCATGTGTCACAACATCGGTGGTATCGCCTCAACACTTCTCATGTGATCATTGTGGATGATGTTGAGTTTGATACTAATGTGTTCTTTAAGGATATTCTGATGAATGTGTTGGATTGTAGTGAGAATTTTTTGTGGAGAAAGATCATGCTCATAGTTCATGTATTGTGGAAACATGGTCATGGTTTGGATGAAACTTGGGAGAGAGAAGCGGATATGTTGGCTTAGTGGCTCGATCTTTTTTCCTTGGAATCGTAGAGATCCTTGGGAGTATATCTCTAGGATGAGTTGTTATATGGTGAGGATAATGTAGGATCCTGAACTTTCCTATATATATATTGATCTCCTTTACATTTATTCTTTTCCTATGTTTTTAATATATCTTGTATGGGTTTTACTTTGGGGAGTTTTTGGGTGAAATTTAACAAACATTGGAAGGTGGATAGGAAGGGCACAATTGGTGCATGGTTTTCCCTAACCATGGTCCCGACCCAAAAATCCATGAGAACAAAAAAATATGGGATTCACACATCTAGAACACTGTTTGTCGAATCGTGCACCCTCTTAGAAATAATCATTCACCCCCTAGAAGAGGCACAAGGTTGGGAAAACTATGCACCCCTACCTAGGAAATTGTGAGGGAAATATTAACTTTGCGACTTAACCCAGTAAGTCATATACACAGTATTAATTAATATGAAATTTAAATTTTAAATTTATCAAACCCCCTTATTATTTCCCTAAACCCCCTAACTCAACAATAATTCATTCCTCTCATTTTTTGGAGGTACTTGGATTAATTCCTTTGGCTATAGAACTCTGTTCATGATAATACAATGCCTGGACTGAAGATCTACACCTATGCCAGTAAGAGAATATCATCTCATTTGGTTTCCTGACTTTCCCCTATCATTATTTCATCCTTTAAAGGGACGTTCTCCTCTTTTTTTATGGATATAGATCTAGGTTTTCATATATCTAATTCATATGATCAGGAATCTAGGTTCTATATCTATATCTCAATACTTGTTAGTATTTTTCTTGTTCAGTTTCAATTGGATATTTCTATTGGAGTGTGTTTATCAATGATCTTGATATAAGTGGTAAAAATTCAATTCCCATAGTATTGATTTCAATTTATTTTATGTGATGTTAGATTTAAATTGGAACATTTGGAAATTGAATCTTGATTTTAATTAATTAATTGATTAACTAATTTATTGAAACATGAAATTAGAGTAATTAATTATTGAATAAATTAATGCGATATTGGGATTGTGAAGTTGAATTAATTAATTATTCAATTACTTAATGGTATATTTGAATTCTGCAATTGTATTAATTAAGTATTTAATTAATTGATATATTATTGCTAATATGTAATGGGATGAATTTGATTAATTAAATATTGAATTAATTAATTGGTTGATTAATTAGTGTAATTTCATGATTGTGGAATTTTGATTATTTAATTGGTGAATTAATTAATTTGTTGTGTGATTGTCCAATTAATTTGTTCAAGATATAATTGAAATTTTTAATTATGATATGGTTAGCTTAACCTCGATGTTATTAAATTTTGATAAGAGGGTTAATGTTCATTAACCTTCATTGATGCAACATATGTGATATTTTGATGTTTGTGATATTTTTTTATGTGATATACGTGTGTGGGACATGGACTTCTACATCAAAATCCCATAGTAATAAATTGATAAACATATGTGGGACATGGTCTGCTGCATAAAAATCCAATAGTGATAAATGAGTGTGGGACACACACTGCTTCATGAAAATCCTACTTGTTTGATTGTTTGTTAAATGATTTTTTGGTCAGAGGCTTCTGCATCATAAACCCATGAGGTCCTAGTTATGGAGATCTATGCCGAATATGTTTTCATTGGACTATGGTTCTAATTAGAATTTATAATGAATTGAGATTAAATGGATAATGAATGAACATGTTTTATAATGAATTATTAATTGAATATGAGATACGGTTTAGACTCCAATATTAGATGAAGCCAGTATTGAGAGTTTGGGTTTCCTCAGGAACCCGGGAGATATGTGGTTAAATAAGGAGTAATTGAATATATATATATACTATTTAATTTATTTCTTTTATTTATTATTTATACAACTACTTACTCTGATATTTACTAGATATTGTTCTAGATGTCATAGGAGGCAGCCTACTGATTTGTACTCACATCCTACTCAGGCTTCATGATCTGTACCCGAACAGACTTCATGTTTCCAATACAGGATAAGGGAAAGAGTCATATGGTATATGGATGAGTTGGTATATTGTGTGGATGAGAAAATAGGACGTGTTTCAAGACCCGCATGGGAGTAGTCAATGTCTTTAATTATTTTGGGTTTTGTATATTGACACTTGAAATATATTGGAATGAAATATCTTATGTTTAGTTTTGGATATTTTATCCTCTATTTTTTCATCATGTGATACTTGCTGGTTTCATCATTGTATATTTCATTTGGTTATTTTGTTTTATTTACACTATGTAATTACTCTCATAAAGAGGGTATAATATCCTCATGATTTATATTAGACCATTAATTCTTGATGGAATCATCTTACATATGGGGAGGTTCTCATGATGTCATGTAACCGACCGGTAGGAGGCACCTATGTTCTGTCACCTAGGATGGGACATTATACTCATGCAAGTGGTATGAGTATTAATTATATATATAATATATCTTAAATAAATAAAAAACAAAAAAAATTATCTTTCCAATAGATGGAAAACCTCTCATACGTGACATGAATTGTTTGTAGTGGTCTATTAAAACTCACCATTCCAAGAAAAGTGATGAGGGGGGGGGATAAAAAATATTTTACTACATTATATTTACAATGATAAATGATGATAATAAATATAACACATTCAAGATAAATTTTATATCCTTTAATACTATGGTGAAAATATTTGTGTCAATATTTATGATATCCAATATCAACCCATTTAATTCTGTTATTAACCCCACAATATTAACTAGAAATTTTGTGAGATAGTTATAATTTTTTAATATTTCAAAATTCAATTACACTATTATATGGAAAACAAATAAATGTAACTTATAGGAAACATATATATGCATCCAACTCTATAAAATTATACCCATTACATAAATATGAACAAAATAGAGGACCCCTTTCAGTTAAATAGATTCTCTTGAGAAAATATTTTCACATATTTAATCGGAGATATCAATTGGTAAAATGATTGAGGACCCAAAATTCAATAGGTTAGTATTATGAATTGTTTGCATCTCTTAGGTGTAGGGCCTCTTACTATGTTAATTCCACATTCAATATGGTGGAACCAACAAAGAGGTAGAATACCAAATATTTATTACTTTTATAGAATTATAATTGACAATTTTTATAATTCATATCAATGTCATGGGAGACTCAAATTTGGATATCCTTAAAATTATTGGATACCACACCATTAAATATTGGGAGATAGTTCCACTAAATGATAACACTCAATAATTGATAATATAGTTTCCTATAGATCCAGTCATTTCTTTTATATTTGTTTCCTAAAAAACAAATAATATATGCATAGGATAATATGGATCCAACACATTCAACTAGAAAAATGATGAAAAGATTATTTATATGGGGCATTAGAGTGCGGTGAACCTTATCATCATCAATGGAACATGAGAAATTGATTGAATTGATTCACACCCTCGCCAAGAAAATTCTACACAACCCTCATGTTATCAAAATAAATTTTTGGATGTATTGAAAATTGTAATATCTAATATATAGATATCTCCCATTTTATTTATATAAATTGGAATCAATTCATAGATTAAAATTTAAATTTATCCACATTTACTGGAAAATATCATAAATAATCTATGTGACTACTATTTCGATAGCATTTTTGATAGGTTCATTTAACGAGGATAGAAACACGGAGTAATGAAATAATTTTATATAAAAAAATGTGGTACTAATGAAATTTATAATAAAAGAAACAATTTACTTGAGATTATTCAATATATATAGGCTTTAATGATGCTTAACTATTTGGAGTTCACATAGAAATTTCATGCATGTTTGGTCTATACATATTTTATCAATCAATCCCTGATGGTATTTCATTCAAAAATGTACTCATATCCATTTTTCATAAGGGTTCAATTTATCATCGTACTATATCCATTAGTGATGGCATGACATATTACATTTATCCTCACAATTGATAAATTCATCTCCAAGTAGACTAAAACACCACTAAAGAAATAAAGTGATCATATTCATTAAATCTCTATTCATCGCCAAATTTTGAATTCATTATGTTATCATTATATATAAGGTTAAATATGTTTTCACACATAATTTTAAATTACTATAAATATAATATTGAATACATTCCAATGAATCCTCTTACTATCAAATGAAACAAATCTTACTAATTGTGGTAATTAGTAAGACCTAATAAAATATCTAATAATACATATAATATATTAACTAAATGAAATTTCTTGATAAAAATATCAGTGTTTTGGGGGCTTAACATACAACCACACACACGCCTACATGGTATAACTTATATTCCCCAACATATGTGAGAGAATTTTGGTTCTATTTAAAATTATACTTCACTAGAATAAATCATCAATTTAAAAAATTTTAAATAATGATAAATGTTAAAAAAAAATTGAGTTGGAAATCTTTAATTAAATGAGATGATAAGCCTTGTAAAATATTGAGGTTCAATTAAAATGGCAAGAGTATTTAACTTTAGTGTCCTCAATCAGTCATTTATATATGAATTTTTTTTAGTAAATTTTCATATAGATATTATACATAGAAAAATATACTCTAAAATAACTATCTAAATTGGCATATCAATATATCATATAAATGTCTTACTCTAATATTTCATATTCTATAATAATTATATATGGTAATTATATAATTCCACCTAAAAATTTTACGTTTCATATGAAATAAATCACAAATATTTACATAAGATTAGAATATGATTTTCAGAAGACCCTAAAATTCATAACATATCATCCTTTATATATGACCTTAATACTATAAAGTACATAATTCAAATTGAATGTCCCTTAAAATCTTAACAAAAAGTATTTATCACATGATCTGGAACAATATGTTATGTGGTCCTCATCATATTATCATAAAGGTCATTACTTATTTTATATATTATATTGTAGTAAACTATTTATCCAAAAACCCTAACATTGTATTAGTTTAATATGTGTACATATAATTTAATGATTTAGACATAATATCTATATCATGAAAACTATTTTAATGTGTCAACCTATGAACTCTTGTACAGTTTCTTTTACTAGATCCACAATAATGAAAAAATTCCAACAACTATGTATAGTTCAATTATTATATCCATTGAGATTTTGGTGAAGTATGGATCATCTATCATGGTCATATCAACATGAGTCTATTTTATTATATTTTTTATCCTCCATGCCACCCTGGTGCTCGACCATGTCAAATAATTTTTTCTCACTTCCTCCATCTCTACACTTGGATTTTTCTTATGTTTCTATATCTATGTTTTTGTTGTTTAATATTATCACTCCATACCTAGTGATTACTTGTATATATAAAATATGACATTTTATAATTCTCTTTCGCATCCTCATTCTAGTCATTTTAATGGGTATGCATGCATGTTTATTTCGGGTTATCCCGATTATCCCAACATGAATATGTAATTTTTATTTAGTACAATGTAATATTGATTAATATAACCATAAGATATGTATTGATAGTAAAATTTCTTAGACTATGACAAATAATATCATTCCATATAATTTTATTACTCCCACGTTCAAGGAAACCCTAGTACATGGCCATATTATTTGACACTGGCTCTCTTCCTTCAATACAACATTGGGGTTGTAACTCTCTATTTTTTAGAACTTTTAATCAATTAAATATTATTACCAAAATATAAAAAGTAAAATATGAATTTTCTATCTTGATCGCAATTAGATAATCTCATTTACCTAATTCCTCCTTCTATCATACATCCATGGTATTGTCTAAATTATATAATACTGTAAGTACCTTTAAATACATTTCTCCAATATACCATACATTATAACTCAAATATTTTAATTATTATAAAACATTCATGACTATTAGTATTTTAAAATTTTGATCTAAAGTTACCCCTTCGACATGGATATGAAGAAATGTGCTACTATACATCCAACCTATACCCATAATTGGTAATATTTAGTCTTATAGAGCCTGATTATCAAACTAAATAAAACACTAAAAGTTTAGTGAGTAACCCAACATACAAATGTGGTCATTGATTATCTAATTCTACTCATTATAATTACACTAAATATAATTTAACTTCCCATGTTTTTTATTTATAACATTAAATATTCTTGTATTTAATGGGGTAAAAATTTCTCAACTTTCATGTCTATAGGTTTTATAATCAGTTAATAACATATTAATATAAGTATCATAATTCTAATTTTTCTTATTCTGTAACACATTAAACTATTATAATATTTAATCCTTGATTTTTAATTTTCTTTTGTTCAACTCAATGTGTGTAGTAGGCCTATTTTTCACAATAACTATGCATAAAAATCATTATTGTTTGAGCTATAACCAAATAATCTACTAGTTTCAACATTGACCAAACTATTAGACCATAATATTTCACAAGTCACACAATGATCATAATTCAAATATCCTAGATGAATATATTACTATTATAAAAAAAATGAATGTATTTAATCACCTTTAAAATATGCATGAAATTTTTTATATTGAAAACTAGAAAATGTGATCCTAAAAAAAGTGGAATATCTAAGAACTAAGATGTAATCATTAAAAGGATTAAGAAAAGATCATGGAAATTGAATCGAAATGAAAATATAAAGGATAAAAAATTCCCTAGAAACAGTGGACCCAATCAGAATTAGTCAATATATCTATGAAAATGGTATAATATTATCAAAAAAAGTATATTATACTTTTAGATTATTCTTTATAACTAAATATATCATAAACCTAACACTAATATAAGATTCAATATTCTTATTGTGCCAGTCGTGTTTATATGGGGTGGGTGAACCCCCTTCATTTTTCTGACATATCTAAAAATAAACATCAAAACAACTTTATTAAGAGTTGTAAAACATTAATCATTAAACACTCTTTTCTCAATGTTATACAACTATAAACATCATACAAATTATATTTTTAACTCTATTACATTACAATAAGAGACCCCTAAATTTTTATATCTACAATAACTATAACTCAAAATTTTAATTTTGATCTAAATTCATGAAAATATCCATTGTAATTGAAACAAATGTATAAATGTTTTGGTTGAAAACCGTAACGAATAACTTCAGGAAAATTGAAGTCTCTAGATGAAAATCTAGAGCCTTTACAAGAAATTGGAAAATGTTAATTTATATAAAATACACTGGAAGAAATATCCTGAGACACATACTTGTCCCCTAAAAACGTTATTGGTCAATGTAGAGTTCCAATTATTATTGATTTGAGAAAACAATAAAGTTTTATATTAAAAATTCATATAAAACATCCCAATTATAAAAATAACCTAGTGACCAAAATAAGTGGACATATAAAATTTTATATTTCTGGGATGTTTATCATTGGCTCAATTAAAACCTAGTTAAAACAATATTAAAAACACATTAAATTTTAAAAATATTCTACTCACTACAAACATAGTAGATATATATCTACAAAAAAATGGATTAATATATTCCTTATGTGATTTTTTGAAACATTCAAATATTATTTCTAAAATATTTTTTTTTCTTATAATAAACATCAAACATAGTACAATAAACACATAAATAATATAAAGAATAATTAATAAAATTTAATATGTTAAGTTATAAGATGAACATTGTCCTCTCCACTTGAAAAAACACAAATTTCAAAAAAAATAATTAAAACTAATAGACTAATACAAAAACTAGATCTGGTTTTTCCGAAAAAATAGTGCACAAGGAAATCCAAGATAAACAAAACCTCTTCCACAATGGTATGTAGGAAATATGTTAAAAAGTATAATGTTAAGTAACGAAGTAATTATATTGATAGTATACTAGGATTGATAATAACATATCAAATAAATATAAGAATGACTAATGATACAAATTAAATAGAGGTCACAATAGTAAGAGTTTGAGAATGTGATGATTCTTAACTTCTAAATAATTTTAGTTGATCAATACGATTTACTATCACAAGAGATCTCATTTAATACAAGTACAACTTTGAAAATTTGAGTATGAATGTAAGACTGCAATACTCATATGTTATTCTTGGTTTTATCTACCATTTCAAATGTGTGTAACTATTTGATGTTATACATTACTGATATCCATAATATATATATATGAATAATGATATTTAAATCCTCTATCTAAAAAACTAATGTCATAGACTTAAATTCTCTGATATTTATTTAATTACTCAGAAATTATATGTTAGAATTGAATATCAATTAATTATAAATAAGTTATAGAATCACTAGGTCTTAACCTAGGCATAAAAGAAGATAACTCAATGAATAATACATTTGGAACTATAAATCTGTTATAAAGAACTATCACATAACTTTATTCCAGAAACAAATTACCCAATACACGATCACAACCACACTCTTTATTAAGATCACTCTTCATCCTCGTGGTTTCTAGAAAACTCCTTCTCATGGTATCACATCATTATCATGGTTTCCTTCAAACTCTTTCTAATGGTCATACTTCTATTTTATGTTTGTAGGAAAACTCTTTATCATGGTCACACATTCTTCTCATGATACAGGGAACACTCTTCCTCAAGGTCACATTTCCTTATCATATCCAAGAGGTATTCACATTGAATTATAACACACTTAAAATAATTTCATGTATATTTTAAAAACAAATTCACATTTATACAACATATAATACAATAAAAATAAAATAATAGTGATCTAGGATCATTAAGATAAATAATTAATGGACTATGAAAACAACCTCTCAAATTTTTATGATAAAAAATAGTGGTTCATAAATTCATTGAATATGAAATGTTAAATTTATTAAGAATATGATAAATCATAATTTGAAAATTAAAATGTTTAGATTTTTTTAAGTACACACATTTTCTTGATTACATTTAATGTTTAAATTTTTATACCACCATTTGGGAAAAATAACTTCATAGATCAAAATGAAAAATATGAAAAAATGGATTTAAATAAAAATGATGTCAATAAAATAAAAATGTAAAAGAATAAAATAAAATCCTAATCAGATCCCTTATATGAATCTGAATCATTATCAAAATGATTAAAAGGATCCTTATCCATAGATGTATAAGGTTTAAAAATATAGTGAGTTGTTAGTACATATGTAGGATGTTGAAAAAAATTCATGAATCTACTGACCTCTATTATAGAATATCATGGACATTACTAAGGCCTAAATATACAATGTTATATATCAATCATAGAAGCTATAAGTAAATATAATTTATTTTAAGTGAATTTTATAATGGGTATAGCTCTAGGGGAAATCATAGTTTTTCATATGGTGATAATATATGGCTCCATCAACTCAATAAACAGCATAATGATTCTTCATCTATTTTTCATCACTTAAGAAACTTGTTTTTTATCTTCAATAAAAAGTTTCAATAGACATTACAAAACAATTAATGGGGCCACTACTACCTTAAAACATATTTTCACTGGATTTTACATAATATTCATATCCATTTTTTAGAATACAAATGTAACCTCAGTGTTTGTGATGTTTTTGGAATGGTATTACATTATGTCCTTGTAGAAAAACTCTCTATCTTCCATGGTTTCCTAGATAAAAATTATAACTTGATTAAAAATTAATTCCATATAAAGATTTTATTTATTAATATCTTTATCAAGTGGATTTAATGATCCTACTATCAAATTTTTTAATTCGTCCATCAAGATTAAACTAATTTCATCAACATAATTTTGGATAGGATGAAGAGGAACTGGACCAACAAGGTATAGAATAAGAGGAGTGTGAGAAGCGGATTAAATAGCTCTTGAAACAATATAAACAAAGTGACCAATGATAGAGATGTATCTCAGAATAATATGATGTCTCATATACTCCATGTCCCAATGAATCACTCTAATGTGTTCAATTAGTGTCTTATTTTCCTCTTCCAAATTTATGATACACAAAAAACATTGTCTTATATGTGTTCTAAAACAAGAGGCATAATCCATGTATTTTTTTTGTTATTATTATTTTATTTTTCAAGGATCGATAATTTATCTCTCTTATAACTGATATCAAATCATCCTTTAATGCATTGAAAACTCTACTAATAAATTAATAATAATAATTATTTTTATGAATTAATGGATATCTTTCTTTTCTACATGGAGATATTTTAAAATATGGAGAATATCCTCTTCAAATATTTGTAATCTCTTTATCAAAATCTTACACTATTTTTAGAAAATATTATGAGTTATTAATATAAACCACTTTTATCTCAACAGTCTCTCTAGAATAAAGAACATACATCTCTCTTATAGGGGATTCATCTCTAAGAAGCTCGCTAGAAGAAAAAAATTGGTTCATATATTCCCTTATAATCCCATCAAAATTTTATCCCTTTAGATTCATAATATTTGTTAAGATGGAATTTATATCATGATTATTTCTTCTTCCCCCATTATCATGAACATAATCCTAGAAATAATCTTAGTAATCAACTCTATGTAATGTTGAGATTGGGGATTTCCCATTGTAGATGATGCTATGATTTTAATTGTTTTAGAAGAGTTCCATATAACATGTATAAGAGGAAACCCTTGTTAAAGGATTATCTCAATAGTATTGGAAGCTTCAACTAATTTAGACACTAAACTAATCACTTTATATTCCTCATTATCAACATTATTAGATTCATAATGTGATTACTACTAACGAATAGTTATGGAAGAAAAAATATAATCATTACCAAATTCTCATTCATTATATATTAAAGTTAGTGGATATTCAGGAGATACAAAAGAAACAATCTAAATTTCATCTTTCTTTGAAGCTGAACATTCATCCTCTTCAAGAAAACTTCCAAACTCTTTAATCAATCCCATCATCTCAACTTAATTCATAGAACATCTATAATTTAATTATTATATAGAATAATATAATGGAATAAAATATATTTATCATCCCAATATATTATGGTATGTCTCTTTTTAAATTTAATTTCTTTGACAATATATGTTTCACAAAACACCAAGCTTAAACATATAGTGATATACAATTAAATATCATTATTTTCAAATAGCTTTTATAACCTCACAGTTAAATTAGAGGGAATTAATAGTATTGTTGAAACTATTAAAATAATATATTATATATTTAATCAAATTTTTTTCATTCATCCAAATGAGTTTATAATTATAATATAAGAATGAATCCAATTTTATGCATTAAAAAGCTATATATTTCTATGGTAACTTTTTCCACATTTTAATTGAGAACTTGTTTTAAATATAAATTTTGAAACTATGATAAACTATATTGAAAAAAATAATCATCATTTTTAAAATAATAATGTCAAAATTATTTTAGGGTGAAGTGTTGTCATTTTTATGAAAATATTTATTTTCCAGTAAATAGTGAAAAATCAAGATTTTTTTAAAATTTTAATTTCTTTATATTAAAAGTCTATATATGATTGGAATTATATATAAACTATGAATGTATAAATTAAATATAAGAATATTATTAAAGTAAATATAATATATTTATATCATGGAATAAGTAAATAAATGTTTTAAAAATGATAAATTAATTATTAATATTTTTTGAAACATAAATATTTATTCACAATTTTAATATTAATTTAATGATTTAAAAGATTTTTTTTTCATAAAATAGATTAATAAATTAATATTTTTTGGTATTATTATTATAATATATTTTTAATATACCTTAATTATTTTGTGGAATTTTCCTAAAATCAATTATAATTTTGAAAATTTTTATTTTTCAAGTAAATACGGATTTTTTAAAAAAAATTAAATTTTTCATAATCAGAAAATTATTTTCATGAAATTGAGTCCATTTTTGAATTCTAAATGTCAAAAAATTATTATAGTTATTTTTTATGGATTTTTCTAAAATAGTTGAAATTTCAATGAATAATGAAATATGGTAATTTACGGTATATAACATTATTAGTTAAATACACTACTTATTGAGTCATTGCTGATGTAGGAACCATAATATAAAACATCACATATTACTTTACTATATTTATTCATGACAATTAAAACTATTCATAGTATCCATCCAAAATAATAAACGAATGAATAAAATAATCATAAAATACCTCTCTCCTCCACCTTAAATACCACATCTCACCACCTCTTCTCCTCACCCCTCCAAATCCTTGAAGATTGTCCAATTTATTCTGAATCCATCTATAAAAACTCTCCCCCGTGTTATGGTATGTATGGTCTCACCCAAAATACCATTTCAATCTTTCATAAGGAGGTTCTAGAGGAGAGAAATTGAAGAGGTAAAATCTCCTTTCGTTATTTTAATTTTCATTGAAATTATTTTTTATCATTTCCTTTACTCCTCTGAACTAACATAAATGATAACAAAATTATCTTATATATACTATAATTTTAGTATTTTAATTATATATCCACAATCAATTATTTTCTCTTCCACTTTTTTTATAAAAATGAAAATGTCGTTTGTGAGGTGTTGATTCACCAACGTTGTAGATGATGGTTCTTTTGTTTTCTAGTACCAGATCCTACTATATTTATAAAACCATTTTTAATGTTACAATATATTATTATATGTATATTACAACTTCTTTAGTATTCTATAACTAATATATATATATCATATTATTTAATAAAACCAAAATAGCACATAATGATCGAAAAAAATAAAAAATAATACAATCGGTTATCATTAACATTTTTTATAATGAATAATCCTAATATATGAAAAAATATTATTTATAATACCATTAAATATTATCCATTTTCCTTAATAAATTTTAATTTTCATTCTTGATAACTATTCCATTTTCACATGATATTTCTTACATGTATACATGTGAACCAATCATGAAAACCAAAGAAACAAACACTTCCAAACGATGAAAATGAATATTATAACTCAAAAATACCATAAATGATCTTAAAAAATTTATACTAAATCAAATAAATTTTTAATCTCTTATAAATTAAATTTTTAATGAATCTAATTTCAATATCTAGTACTTTAAGTACAAGTGAAGAAATATTTTAGACAAATGGTAAGGGCTTTCTCATCTCACTTTTATTTCTATGAGATATGTCTAATTCACCACTATTTATTTTGTGTGGGGTATGTATACTAACCATTTATGTACCATATCATGAATATCATTATCTTTATGGTATTAAAAGACTTATTTTATGATCAATAATTTTATGGGGCATATGGTTTGACTATTTTCATGGTGGTATGGGTTTCTTCATAAACCACCATTTTTCATTTGGGTTACTATTTCTCTATTTTTACCCCCAATGTAATTCTTCTTTATTTTAATATAAATATTCTAAATTCTGTTTATATGTTCCAAAATAATTTATCTTGATCATTTTATCTTTATTTTATTTAGAAACACATTTTTTATTGGATTCCCTTTTTGATTCTTCCAGTTAAGAAAGCCCGAATAAAGGGATCTTCCAAATTTCATACCCATTTTCAATTATCATACCCAATATATTTTAAGACACAATTATTTTTCTAAAATAATTTTTATTAGTAATGGAAAACTGTCATTGTTTATTTTTGGTTTTATACAAATTATTATGACTTTTCCATTTTAAAGACTCTTTTATATGTCCCCCTTAACTTCACTAAAGTGGCCCAATTCTACAATTTCTTAAATACTATTTTTACATAATAGACATCATTTATTCCTGAAACATAATTTTATTGTACCTTTCTTTACCTTACTAGGAATTATATGTTACAATATTATTTTATGACAAATACGAAGTAATTTTAGAAAATAACTCTTCTTTCCAAAAGAAAAAAATGGTATTACAGCCAATAATTACTCAACGGTTATATTTACGTATTGAAATATATTTAAAAACACTATATTGAATATTATGATTTATTTAAATTTATCTCTTATTTTACCATATACCATATTTTATTAAATGGTTAATTATTTTTTTGACCTTGGATGTAGTATCTTGACACCATTATCCATATTACTCTGGATGGTTTATGATTATGTTCATTATTTAGGGAAAGTTATTAACATTTAATATTCTAGTTTAAATTTGAATGTATATTTTTAATATGTTTCACCCATATCATATAATAAATGTATTGGACATGGTAATTGATGGGCAGGGCCCTATATGTCCCATTGAGGCATCAGTAGGCCTCATGAGACAAACTAGATTGGGTTATTATCCATTTATGTATGGTTTCTTAGATAATCCTTGACGGTATGTTTATGATTCTAGCATTATTTATTCCCTCATAATGATACTAGTAATTGATATTCCACGTTATTATTTGAGTGGTTAAATATACATGGTTATGTTTTTTTCTCATGTGATTATTTACAGAATTATTAAATCATCATTCATTCATGTCATGTTATGCTAATGCTTATATTTTAATGGAATGTGTTTTTACTTATTCATCATACCTTATTGGTTATGATATATTCTTCTATGTTTCTTACCCTTATTTATCATATGATATCACCCCTTTATAATTATTTATTTTTACCTAGGATTTGAAGATGTATATTATGAATGACTTGTAGTGATAATCTAAGAGTTATGGGTGTTTTCCATGGTGTTTGTTTTTTTTACTTTCAAATATGTAATGTAACAATTATTTTTGTATCTAGTTTTCCAAATATTATAAATTATTTTGTAATTTATCATTAAATATCTTGTTCATAGTTCCAAGGTAATTATGTAAGGTACTAGTTTCAGGCTACTGGGGTCGGGATCTTTACTATTGGAATCATATAAAGTTTAGTAAAAAATATAGAAACTAGATTTACAAAATATAGATTAAGGAATATAAACATAAGATAGAATTTTAGGACAAAAATAGAATAAAATAAAAGAATTTTTATAAATTAAAGATTATGTGGGACTTCCTATCAATACATCCATGTTTGGACATTACATTTTGACGGGGTTTTGGAATAGATTTACCTTGGGGTAACAAATCCGACAAGGTGCATCGAGCATGACTCGGTGTAACCAAGTACACGACAAAAATATTTATTACACACTTGGATTGATAGTCCCATGGGATATGATTAGTATAATTCAAAATTTTGTTACAAATCATTTTGAAGGATTTAAACATAATCATGTTCCCAAATAAACCATGTTATGACTATGAGTTTCGCTACACATAAATTTTCAATTTATGTTAAGTATTTTTCTAGTTTCTTGATTTTGCATTATGTTTCATAATGATATGATCTAATATAGTGTATTCAATTATTTAGGAATTTTTCCTGGTGGAAAGAATAGAAATTGTATCTATATATGTGTTCTGTGTAGGGATTTCGCTCCTATATAGAATAATGATGTTGGGGTGGGTGCTACAACTAGATGTGCACAACTTATAACTATACTGGGAATACTTACTTAGGATATGAGTAATAACCTAACTCAAATGGAGAAGAATAATAAATAATTTAGTGTAATAATGTTAAACCACTTCATGTGAAAACAACCTCCATTATTCAATGGGACTAGAAATCTGTTTGTAGCTGACCAAAGGATAATTTCTTTACAGAAGATATTTCACACTTTGGTATGTAATGAAAGGGATAAGGTTATCATGGATTTTTATCATCTCTTTAGAGATGATGATTAGTGGATTTCATTGATTCAAACCCCAAATAAGGAGGAAGAAATTGAAAATATGTAATGGAATGATTTTAAAGAACTTTTATTGGAAAAATATTTCCCTTAGGAATAGTGATCAGATATTAAAAGAAAAATATTCAGTCAGATACAAGAATAGGATGAAAAAAATTGAGTTTGAATCCATATTTATAAGGTTATGAAGTCATGATATGGATTACATATTTAATATAAAGAGAAATATTGATTCATTTGTTTAAGGGCTAAACCCGCTCCTCTAAAGGGAACTGGTCTCCTAAACTTTCTCATCAAATAAGGATATAGTCTCATGTTCTATTAAGACAGATAAATAATATTGCAACCCTACTATTTCATATATTAATATTAAATCATTTTAATAAAAACAAATTCAAATAATTACATTAACAGGATCCAAATGTTTAGTGTCTTCAGAAAACTAGAACCATATATAACATTTACTAAATAAAACATACACATTTATTTAATTCCTTTTTCTCTAAATTCTTATTTACCATTGAGTTCTCCTTATTACACATAATCACCTAAGGATATACATAAAAAAGAGTGACCTAAATGTCAAATAAAAGGATATATAAGAACATGAAACAATATAACATGGGGTGAGCATAATCATGAAGTAATTATCATAATCATGAGAAGAAACATTACATAAAGGAATGGAATTTGGAAATTCAAAAAAGTTAAACATCATGTCTTGGTGGTTAACTTCCACACATAGTTGTGAACAAAGATAGCATCATGTTCATGAATATTTCACTTTCTACATGATATACTTCACATAATCCAATTCATTTGAGTGCTATATAATTTCAAGTGCACTCGTCACATCATAACATTTACATTGTGTTATATAATTACAGGTGCAACCATTACATCATAACATTTACATCATTATGCATTCCACATAGAACATATTTCAAAATGGGACACAAAATAAACCGTGGGTTGTAATTTTTTTAATTTATTAAAAATACCTTCATAAAATAGTGGTTACCAAATTAAAGATATAATAACATACTTGGTATAATAATCATCAACCTTGAGTGAAGAAGAAACAATCTCAAGAATTAAAAGGTCTACTTTTTTGAAAGAAGAGTTCTTTTGGAAAACCTTTTTTGAAATAAAAACTTTTTGAAAACATATATATCCATGAAAAGATAATATAATGATGGATAAATTGTATTTAAGGAATATTCATACTGAAAATTGGTACATATGGAGAGAGAAACCCCAATAAAGAGAGTTCGGTTAAAGAATTCCCCTAACCTTATGTGTGATTACTTCCTTCACATTAATATCCTATGTAATAAAATTGTATTAATTAATTAAAAATTATTGAACTTTTAATACATAATTTGATTCAATATATTTTTATTATGTTCATTTATGGTATTTTGGATGAGTTATAGAGTTTAATTTCATCACACAGGAGTGTTTGTTTTCTTAGTTTTCACAATCAGCTTAGTTTTATACATGAATGGAAGTTCATTTAAAATGTTGATAAACATACAAAGTTGTTATTATATGTTATTAATTATATTTTATAGGTTTAAATGATCATATAATGAATCTAGTTACACTTAATGAGGATGAATGATTAGATAAAAGTTAATGATGATCGTTTTAGGTTAATTTTGGCCATTTTTTATCACAACGAACTCATTTTGTTTGATCATTTAGTATTATGTATATAAATCTATTAAAGAACATAAAAGGGGTTAAAAAATACATATTAAAACTTTTTATCATCCATTTAATGTTTTTATTATCATCCTTGAAGTATTTTAAGGAAAATTAAAGTGCATCACCCATGTTGTCAGGAAATTAGCACATCATGGGTGACAATTTCATTAATAGAACAAAAGAGATAGAGGGAGTATTTTATTTTGGATATAAAATTAAAATTATATAGTTAAAATATATTTAAGGTAATTTATTTTATCATTCCATTTTTATGAATGGAGTTGATGAGGTAATAATAAATGGATGAAAAATTAAAAGAAATTAAAATAAAAAGGGAGCAGATTTGACCTCTTAAATCTATCCTCTTGAGAAACTCCTTAGGAAAAGGGTTTTTAATTTTGATGAGACAACGACCTCCTATAAGTGGGGGAGGGGATATTAAAGAGTAATGGGTATAACATAGGCAAGGCTCAAGGCTTGAGATATATGAGGATAAGAGGGGGTGAGGGGTGGTATTTATAGTGGCGAGGAGGGGTGTTTGCTCATTAATTTAATCGGTAGTTTATTATTTTCTCTCTATATAATGAATAGTTTGAGAATTATCACTAAATATAACATAATAATGAAATATGGTTTGATATTAGGAGCTTATATAAGAATTACATCAACTATTACTCAATAAATTCTTGTATTTATCATTTATCATAAATTATTGTATTTCACTATTCACAAAAATTCAAGTATTTTAGAAAAATCCAAAAAAAAAATCAACCTGACCTTTTTTTTATGTGTATAATTAAAAAATGAACTGAACATTTTGAATATAATTTTCTAAATATGAGTAATTTTAATTTTAATTAAAATCATCATTTTCTTGGAAAATGTAGATTTTAAAATTATAACATCTTTTATAACACTTTAAAAAATTACTTAAGGTCTCATAAAAGAATATTTGAATAAAAAGAAATAAAAATATTAATTTATGAATACATTTTATGAAAATAAATTTTCTTTTAAATTTTGAAATTAATTATGAAATTGTAAATAAATATTTATGACTGAATGTTCGGAAGGCCGTCATTTTTCTAATTATTTAGATAATCCACCTTTCAAGGGGTCAGGTGGAACAATTTTAAGGCCTAAAGGCTTAGAGAAAATTACATGACCCATAGGTCTTAAATTAAATCACCCAGACAAGTGTACAAGGAACTACTCCTTCCAAGCATATGTCATGGTATCATCACTCCACCTTCGCAAGGCCAGTCAGCTATTTGTCTTGTGCAGAGCGGCACAAGCCCAGTACCAATGGAAATTCCATACCCTCTCATTATTCCAATTCTTTTTAGCTCTAATCTGGTGAAACTTCCTATTCTAAATCCTCATCCAGAGTCTGGTCCCCTGTAGTCTGACTAATATTTGTTCTTTAACTCCTAGAAACAATTATTATTTAATTAATTATTTATTTATAATGTTTTTATTATGGTATATAATTAATTTTATTTTGTTAATACTATATTAATTTATTATAATAAGTGATAAATTCCACTGATAGAAGTTTGGGTTGTTACATTCTTCCCCCCTTTTGAAATTCTTCCCTCAAAATTTCATTTTACATAAATAGATGAGGGTACTTATCCTCCATCGCTCCTCTGGGTCTCAAGTTGCTACTTCATACTTATGGTTCCTCCACAACACTTTGACAATGTGAGTTGTCTTGTTGCATATATCCTTATCTATCTGGTCAAAAATCTTTACCAGACTGTCTTCATAAGAGAGATTATCTCCCAACTAAACCACTTATAAATTCAATGTATGTGAGGGATCTGTTATATTCTTCTTTGGGAGGGATACATGAAATTCATCATTAACTTGATCCATATTCATTGGAAGTGCAAGACGATAAGACAAAACAATTATGTGATCAATGATCTAAAAGGGGACAATGTACCTTGGGCTTAGCTTCCCTTTCTTTGCAATCCGCATGACTCTCTTAAATGGTTATATTCAAAGGAAGACATCATATCCAACACTAAACTCCATTTCCCTTTGATGATTGTTAGCATAGCTCTTTTACCGAATCTGAGAAAATTTGATATGTTGTTGTATGGATTGAACAATATTTGTTATCTTTTGTACAAGATCCGGTCCAAATATATTCTTTTCACCAAATTCATCCCAAAAGGTTAGATTTCTACATCACTTTTCATTTAGATAATCGTATGGACCCATCTGAATACTTGAGTGGAAGCTATTATTGTATGATAACTCAACCAATGGGAAATGATGATCTCATACACCTTTTAATTATAAATAGTTTGATCATAGAATATTTTTGGGCATCTTAATAGTCCTTTAATATTGGGCATCAGTTTGGGGATGATAAGCTGAGATGAAATTTAATTCAATACAAAAAGCATGTTGAAGACTCCTCCAGAATTTAAATGTGAACCTGAGATCATGATTAGAGACAATATAGAGTGGAACCCCTTATAGTCTCACAAATTCACTCATGTATATCATTTCATTTTTTTCAAGTGATAAATCTTCCCGAATAGTGTTAAAGTTGGAATTCTTGGTGAGTCGGTCCACCACAACCCATATCTCATTGTTTACTTTAGATGTATTTGGGAGACCTGTGACAAATTACATGGTGACATTCTCCCATTTTCATATGGGTATAGGAAAGGGATACATCATCCCTTTTGAATTATATCTCTCAGCTTTAACTTGCTGACATATCAAGAACCTTGAGATATACTCATCAATTACCTTCTTCATGTTGTCCCACCAGAAGTGTTCTCGGAGATCATCGTACATATTGGTACTCTAAGGATGGATAGAGAAAATTGAGCTATGTGCATTATCTTATATATCCTTATTTATTATAGGTCATGAAGGCCAAAAAATCCTCATATGAAACTAAATCTCACTATCCACATCGATAAAGAACTCATACAGCTTCCCTTTCTTTACTGCATTCACCTACTTTTGTAACTCTGGATCATCCCTTTATGCCTCCTTAATATTATCTTAGATATATGGTTGGGTAATGATTTTGGAATGGTATGATTTATTCCTAACCATCATGATTTCCAAATAAATCCTTTGCATGTCCATGAAGATATGGTCTTTCTCTATCCGCAACATGGATAGAGTAGTAGGTTCCTTTCCTCTAAGAGCATAATCTACCTTGGTTTCCTTTCTAGGATGATAGTTAATATATCAATAATAGTCCTTTATTAGCTCTAACCATATCCTTTGAAATATGTTGAGCATTTTTTGTTTAAATATATACTTTAGGCTCTTATGATCGCTATTTATGTCTCACTTCTCACCATAGAGGTAGTGCTTCCAGATTTTCAAGGAAAAAATCATAGCTGCTAACTCTAGATCATGCATATGGTTGTTCTATTCATGTATCTTCAACTTATGTGAGGTGTAGGTTGTCACATTATCATTCAGAATGAGTACATAAACCAATACTTTCTTTGAATAATCATTTTATATCACAAATATTACTCCACTTTTCAGTAACATGAGTACATGTGCAGTGATTAGCCTTATCTTTAACTCCTAGAACCTTTCCTTTTATTCATCTTTTCATACGTACATTACCCTGTTCCTTGTTATCTTAGTTAAAAGGATATCAAACCATGATAAATTTCTCAAAAAAAATTGGTAGTACCATACTAATCTAAGAAAACTACATATTTATGTGACACTAGAGGGTCTGGGCCATTCCTCAATTGCCTTTGATTTTAAAGGTTCCACAAAAATTCCATCACTTGTGATCACATGTCCCAATAATGTGATTTTTGTCATCCAAAAGTCACACATTTTGAACTTTTCATAAAATTTTCTCTTCCTCAATGACACCAACACAAGCCTTAGTTTTTCTTCATGATCCCCCTTTCTATTAGAGTAGATGAGTATATCATTGATAAACACTACCAAATATTTTTCAAGGTAACGTCTAAATAATCTGTTCATAAAATACATAAATATTTTAGGGGAATTACTAAGTACAAAGGGAATTTCCAAAACCTCTTAATGCAAATATCTTGAATGGAAATAAGTCCTCTAAATATCTTTCTTCTTCACCTTTAGCTACTGATATTAAGAATGAAGATCCACCATTTAGAAGTATTGAGCTCCTAAGAATTGATCAAACAATTCTATAATAAATGGAAGAGGATACTTTTTCTTTATGGTGATCTTGTTGAGTTCCTTAGAATCAATACATAGTTGCATTGATCCATCCTTCTTCTTCCCAAAGAGCATGGGTTCACCCCAAGGTCATGCACAAGGGTGTATGAACCCTTTTCTCAAATGCCCTTATAGTGACTTCTTTAACTATTATATTTCAATATGATCCATCCTATAGGGACACTATAAGATTTTATTAGCTCCAGGTGTGCATTCTATTGAGAAATATACCTCACGATCAAGGGGATGTCCTGGTTACTTATCAAGAAATACATCACTATATTCCCTCACAATAAACATTTCTCCTATGTCGATACCTTCCTTTGACTTGACCATTTGAGTGAGATATGCTTATTTATAGGGAATCAATACCCACACTATTGGATGATTTTCTAAAGGAGATTCATTATCTTCCTAGAATTTTTATAGGATCATGGAATGGTTTAGAATATGAAAAGATATTTCATTTTTCTCAAAAATTTATATGTTCTCTATATAATGAGAGCTAATCCATTCATATTATAGCGTCAAATTCCACCAATGGAAGTGCCATGAGATTTTCTAAAAGTACATTCCTATATATGATAAAAGAGAATATTCCAACACTTGGGATGCAATTATTTCACCACTTGGTGTTTTTACAGAAATCTATAATTCAAATTTTCAATGCTTCGATTCAATAGTTATTACAAGATATAAAGGAATTTTTAGAACAAGAATAAAATGATACTATTTCCATTCATGAATGAATAGGAAGTGTACCTTTAATGACTTCATTTTCTTGCTCCACTTTAGAAGTAATGATGGCATAAGCCTTTCCTTTATCCTTTGTATTTGGTGGATGCTAATGTTGATTACCATAGAGGACTTGAGGTTTAGTGCACTAGCTTGCATAGAAACCTTGATACCTATAGTTGTAGAATTGGACTATGGGTGGTTCTCTCCCTTCCTCTATCACATTCTCCTACCTTCTTAGGTATTTTCAACATTCATGAGCTTGGTGGTCTTCTCTCCCACACTTGAAGAATTTCCTCATACCTTTGAGGAAATTACCATGATGCTTATACCCACATTTTTGACATGTGGGTGGATTAGTTTTCTTTCCACCTATCTCATTAGATCCTATGTCATGAAACTTAATCATTTGTTTCTTTTCACTATAGCCATGTGACCATTCTCCAAACTTTATTTCCACTTTGATATCACATCGAACAACTTATTCATAACTACCATGGTCTTTAATTTCAAGATCATTTCAAATGTGTGGTTTTAATTCCCTAAATAATCTATCAATTTTTCTATCATTGTTGGTAGAAAAACCTAGAACCGTACCTTTCAAGCCTTGTGAAATTTGTTTCGTGGCTTGTGAAAGATTCTCCTTGATTTTTCTTTAGCTCTATGAATTCTTTTTCCATAATTGTAAGAAGATTTCATGGAAAATACTTGTTAAAAAATTTATCTTAATGTCTTCACACTCCATCTCTTCAATTTCATCCCTCAGCTTTGTGTTCTTAATAAATGTCGACCATTGGTCAAGCTCTCCATCTAGATGATGAACGGACAGAGTCCCCTTCTCTATCTCATAACAGTGAAGCATAGAAATGATATTATCCATTAAATTTAACTAGTGTTCCACAACTAGTTTATCATATGATCCACTAAATGTCGGTGGTTTTTGTCTCATAAAACAATCGATAGTCAGTTTCCCCCTCTTAGGTGAAGGCAGAAGTTCCACATTATTCAGGTTATTATTCATAACCTGAGACAGCTGGGTAAAAATCACCATGAAATTTTGAAATCCACTTCCCAAAGAATTGGTTATGTCATTCGGGAAATAATTTTTTTGTCCCTTGCATGGGGTGTTGGACTTATTTCTCCTGGTTCCCACCATTTTTTAAAATATAAAAGGTTAGAACAAAACATAAGTCAAAAATTCATGAATAATTTATTCCTTTGTGAAATTAAGTATAAAGGCCTATCTTGTGGGATCCCTATGTTTAGAAAATATTCTTGGGTACTTAAATATAGATAGTATCATACTAATGGTTTTTATTAAGGTTCTCTAACACAAATTCCCAAATTAACTAAATCATGCTCTGATACCAACTATAGAAGCCCTACTTTTTCTTACATTACTATTACATAATTTTAATGAAAAACACATAAAATAATTATATGACCCATATCCAATGGTATAGAGTCTTGAAAAACTATGACTATAGATAACATTTACAAATAAAACATAAAAATTTATTTAATTCCTTCTTGTTTAGATTCTCATTGGCCCTTGAGTTCTCCTTAGTACGATTAATCACCAGAGGATATACATCAAAAAGGGGTTAGTTAAAATCCTAGTAATAAGATATATAAGAAAATGAAACAATATATCATAGGGTGAGAATAATTATAACATTATAATCATAATCATGGGAGGAAAATTTAGATAATTGTATGAAATTAGGAAATATATAAAAATTAAACATTATGTCTTAGTGGTTAACTACCACATATATTTTTAAAAAAATATAGCATAATATTCACACATATTTCACTTTAGTGATGAGATAAGTAACATTACCCAATTCATTGGAGCTCTATATAATTATGGTTTCACCCATAACATCATAACATTTACATTACGCTATATAATTTTGGGCACACCCATCACATCATAATATTTATGTCATTATGCATGCCACGTAGAACATATATCAATCATGGATATAAAATCACCCATGGGAAATAATGGGTTTCATAGCATAAATCATAAATTCAAAATCTTGGGGTTTTCAAATTAAAGAGATAATACCATACTTTATATAAGAATCATCAACCTTCAGGGATGAAGAAACAATCTCGAGAAGTGAAAGGTGTGTTTTTTTTAAAGAAGAATTATTTTGGAAAACATTAGGTTTGAAATAAACTCATGTAGAAAACATTTATATCCCATAAAATGAAATATAATGATTAATAAATTATATTTAAGGAATATAAATACTTTAAATTGGTTGAGAGATAGAGAAACCTAAAGAAAGAGATCTGGGTTCCAGAATTCCCCGTACCTTATATCGGATTGCTTCCTCCACGTTAATATCATGTATAATAAAATTAGATTCATTTATCAAAAACATAAAAGCCTTCAATACATGACTTTTAATCATTATAGTTTTATTATATTCATTTATTTAATTTTATATGAGTTATAGTGTTTAATTTCATCGCTCGGGAGTGTGCATTTTCTTAGTTTTCATTATTCGCTCAATTGTACACATGAATGGAAGTTCGTTTAAAATATGGATAAAGATCAAAAACGTTATTACTTATTATTAAGGATATTAAGCTTTTTTGAAAGATCATATAATTAATATGGTTATATGTAATGAGTATGAATCATTAGATAAAAGTTAATGATTATCATTTTAGGTTAATTTTGGCTGTTTTTTATCACAACGAACTTGTTTTGTTTTATCATTTATTAATATATATATAAGTTTTCTGAAAAAATAAAAAGGGTTAAAAAATATATATTAAAAACAAATTCCATCCATTTAATGGTTATATTAACATACATGAAGGATTTCAATGAAATTGAAAGTGCATCACCCATGATGTTGGTAAATTGGCACATCACGGGCAACACATTCATTAATAGAACAAAAGAGAGATATTGAAGAGTTTAATGATGGATATTACGTTAAAATGATAATATTATACTATATTTAATGTAATGGATTTTATCATTCCATTAGGAAGAAGGTAGGTGAGGATATAATATTAAATGTAAGAGAAATTAAATGAAATTAAAATAAAAAGGGAGAGGATTTTACCTCTTAAATCTCTTCTCATCAAGAACCTCCTTATGGAAATGGTTTTGTTCTTAAGATGAGACCAAGACATCCTGGACATGGGGGAGGGGATATAGAAGAGTATTTTCTATAACATAGTAATCTATCAAGGCTTTGAGGTGTGAGGAGAAGAAGGGGTGAGGTTTTGTATTTATAGTAGAGGGGAGGGGTGTTTTCTCTTTATTTTAATCATTAGTTTATTATTTTGGATCTTCACTATGAATACAGTAAGCATTGTCACTAAATATAATAGAATAATGAAGTATGGTTCGAGATTATGTTATTATATTGTAATTACATCAACTATTACTCAATAAATTCATATATTTATTATTTATCATAAATTATTGAATTTTACTATTCACAAACAAATCAAGTATTTTAGAAGAATCCAAAAAATTCACCCTAACCATTTTTTGAAATGTAAAATTAAAAAACACTCCATTTTATGAAAATAATTTTCTAAATATGAGTAATTTAAATTTTAAATAAAATCAACATTTACATGGAAAATACAAATTTTAAAATTGAAACTGATTTTATAACACTTTGAAAAAATACTTAAGCTCTCATAAAATTAATTTAGAATCATAAGACATAAAAATATTAATTAATGAATACATTTTATGAAAAAAAAGTCTTTTAAATTATTAAATTAATTATAAAATTGTAATTAAATATTTATGACAAATATAAATACCAACACTGATTTAGTAATTTTTATAACATTTATTTACAAATCATATGATATAATTAAATAATATGTTCACTTATAAGATGCCTAAATTTTATTTATACTATAATGGGTGATGTTACTATTCATTTGGTTGGTTTACTATTCGTAAGGGTCATATTACTATTCATAAGGTCAAGTTACTATTTCATTAGTATTGGTTCCTTAACTCCAAGAAACACATCTTATTTCATTAATTATTCATTTATAAATTTTTTATTATAGTCTATAATTGATTTTAATTTATTTTTAATATATGAAATTACAATAAGAAGGGGTAAATTCCACTGATATAAGTTTTTTCATTACAAATGATTTGCTACGTCTTAATAATTTAAGGGACATCAAGATAAAAAGATAACAGTATAAAAATAGATATATAAAAGGAAAAAGGGAAAGAATGATTTTTCCCAAATGTGATAATTATTAGAAGAAACACCCTAAAAATTTATTGTTGGGAATGTGAGTTTTTGAGAAGTTTATAGAGTTGGAAGAATTCATGTTTTAATTATGGTTTTAAGGTGTTAGTGTATTAATATATTTGGTATGTGGTATTAAGAGCTATGTTATTTAGAGAATCTTATGTTATGTTGATTTTTGGAAATTTAGTTACCTTCCTTAAAAAAATTTGTCATTTAATGTGGACAAACATGTTTTAGATGAGTCTTAAGGTTAACTACTTAAGGAATTGATCATGTTAAACTTTTGAAATTATTATTCGTTGATAAAATTTTATCACCTTCTTTAGTTTCAGTAAACATTTAAATGTCTAAGAATGAATTAAGAACTATATAATTCCTTAAAATTGATTCAGGCATGAAAACATCACCTTGAAATTTCATTTCTAGGTGTACGGGATGATGTGAAATTATATCGTAACATAACCAAAGGATGATATTATGCTTATGACATGGAATATAATCAAGTAAACTAATGTTATTATCTTGATATTAAAATAATCCATCAAATTTAGGAAAAATATTTTGAAACAAAAAATTTACCTTTTTACTTTTCCTACTAAGAAATCAATGTTCTATTAACCAATTAAAAATTTAAGACTTTGTGATGGTTAAATTTCTAATGACCATGTTATATATTACTCTACATCAGAACATAATGGTTATATTATTCTTCCATTACCATATTTTTACTTCACACTAATGTTATCCTATTTAAATGCTTAGTTTTGTGGTGACCTCAACATTTCCCATTTCTTCTTATCAAGAGGATTTTTTATTAATCCAATTTCCAATGTGTGTTTTCCACAAAGGAATACTTAAGTATCAACCTTTTATTTTCGAAGTAAAATTTAAAATTTTGAGTATACAATTTATTGAAGGAGGGGAGAATGTAACACCCCAAGATGTTATGTTATTCCACTTTTTAAATTTAATTTCTTCAACAACAAAGGTTTCACAAAATTCCAAGAATAAATGAATAATGATATAAAATTAAATACAATTCTTTTTGAACTAATATTTTAACCTTGCCATTAAATTAAAGGGAATGAATAGTATTTAAAAAATTATCATATTTATATATCAGATATTTAATTAAATTTTATTGCATTCATTAAAATGATTTTATAGGTATAAGATAAAAATGAATCAGATTTAATTCATTAAAATTATCTAATATTCTAAAGATAGGTTTACCGCCTTTTAATGGTGTACATGTTTTAAAAATAATTTTTTAAAAATGTATAAATTATATTGAACACAATAAACTACACTTTTAAAATCTGATTGTCTAAATTATCATAGGATGAAATTATGCTATTTTTCAAAAAAAAATTATTATTCAGTGAATGGTGAACAACCCCGATTTTTATTAATCTAACAATTTCATTATATTAGAAGCCTATTTATGATTTGAATTAGATCTAACCTATTAAATTATAAATAGAATATTTGTATCTTATGAATGAAAATATAAAATATTTATATCATGGATAGAGTAAATAAATGTTTTAAATTTGATAAATTGACAATTAGTATTTTTGTGGAACATAAATGTTTATTTTCAATTTTATAAATAATATGATGATTTAAAAGGAAATTTATTTTCATAAAATTTATTTATAAATTAATATTTTTTTCTTACTATTATAAGATAAATTAATGATACTTTAATTATTTTTTGAAAGTTTCATAAAATATGTTATAAATTTAAAATTAGTATATTTTGAGTAGATGATGATTTTATTTAAAAAATAAAATATCTCATAATTTGAAAGTAATTTTTACAAAATAGAGTGAATGTTTTTATTCTATACATTAAAAAAATTTATGGTGAACGTTTTGTATTTCTCTAAAATAATCAAAAATTTTAGTGAATAGTGAAATACTATAACTTATTGTATATAACTTTATAAGTTAAATAAACTATTTCTTGGGTCATTGTGGATGTAAGTAGCATTATCTCAAACTAACATTATCTATTTAATGTATTTATCATTGAGAATCAAAACTATTCATATTCTTGATCCAAATTGATAAACAAATGAATAAAATAATGAAAAAGTTCTCTCCTCCACTATAAATACCAGCCCTCACAAACTATTCTCCTCACACCTCCAAATCCATGAACCCTATCCAATTTCTATTGAATCCTTATTCTAAATATACACTGCATGTTTTTGTCTTGATGTTCTCACCTAAAATACCATTTCAAAGATCCTTAAGAATGTTTTCAAGGAGAGAAAATCAAGAGTTAAAGTCCCCTTTCATTCATTTAATTTTCTTCATCTTATTTTCTTATCATTTACTTAACTCCTCTACCCAAATATGAATGGTAAATCCAGTATCATATATATATTATAATTTTATTATTAAAATGGCATATCGGGCAACAATTCTTTTCTATTCTACCTTTTTTTCTAAAAATAAAAACGATATATGTGAGGTGTCGATTAACCAACTTTGTAGATGATGATTCTTTCATGTTCTAATACCTCCTTCAAGGATGGTCATAAAATGATTTTTATGGTTAAAATAGATTATAATTTATATATTACAACATATTTAGTGTTACATAACCACTATATATACATAATATTAATCAATAATTAAAAACTAATGTGTGATGACAAAGAAATTCCAAAATAATCCAGACAATTTTCATTACCATTTTATATAATGAATAATCCAAATATCGAGAAAAAAATGATATATAATACCATTAAATATTATTAAAGTTCATTAATATTATATAATTTCAATTCTGGATAAATATTTACACATCACATGATCTTTTTTACATCTATACAAGTGAACCAATCATGAAAATCAATAAAACAAACACCTCCAAATGATGAAATAGAATAATATTAATAAACAAAATAAATAAAATTGACCTTAATAAAATTATTTTAAATAAAATACTTGTTTAATAGGTACTTAATAAAATTATTGATGAATCAAATTTTATTATCCAAGACATTAAGTACAAGTGCGTAACGTTTTCAGCCATATGGTAAGGGTTTCCTCATCTTACTTTTATTTCTATGAGATGTGCCTTAATCAAAACAATTTCATTTTTTTGGTGTATATATACTGCCCATTGATGTAACATATTATGATTATATTTATCATCTTGTTATTAAATATATTATTTGATGATCATTAATTTTATGGGGCATATGCTTCAATAGTTTGCAAGGTGTTAAGGGTTTCCTCCTGAACCTCTATTTTACATTCAGGTTATTCTTTCTCTCTCCTCGCCTGAATTTAATTGTTCATTATTTTCATATAATTATTCTAAATTATGTGTATATATTTAATAATAATTTATCCAGATAATTTCATCTATATTTTATGGGAAAACACATATTTTATTATGTTACCTTTTCAATTCTTCATGTTAAGAAATCCCAATTAAGGAGAACTTCCCAATTTCTTAAACATTTTCAAGTACCATCCATAATATATTTTAAGATAAATTTTTATTTCTAAAATCATTTTTATTTTTTACAAACATTATATTTTTTATTTATGGTTTTATATAAACAATTATGACTTTTTGAGTTTTAAGGATTGTTTTATATTTTCTCTTAAACTCACTAAAGTTTCCCAATTATAAAGTTTATTAGAAAATAATTTTACATGTTAGACCTTATTTGTGCCTAAAACATAATTTAATTTTACCTCCCTTTAATGTTTTGGTATTTACATCTTAAAATATGATTTTTTGAAAAATACAAAGTAATTTTGCAGAAAAAAATATTCTTTCTAATAGTAAAAAATGGTATTTCTATCAAGAATTCCTCAATGATTTTATTTGAGTATTTACATATATTTAAAAACCATCTATTTAATCTTATTATTATTTTAAATTAATCACTTATGTTTCCATCTACCGTATTTTATTAAACTTTTTATGACTACTTTGACTAGGGATGTACTATCTCTATACCATTCTCCATATTACTCCAGATGGTATATGATTATGTTCTTCGTTTGGGGAATGTTATTAACATTTCATACACAGGTTTCAATAATAATTTACATGATGAATATGTTTCACCATTTTTATATGAGGAATGTATTAAACCTAGTAAGTGAAGAACGAGGCCCACTATATACCCTTGATGCATCTATAGGTTTCTTTATCAAAACAATATCAGGTTTTTACCCATTTATGTATGTTTTCTTGGAAAAATCCCTGGAGGTATGTTAATGATGTATGGGATTATGATTTCCCTCATTATAATACTAATAATTTGCAGTCCTTGTGATTATTCTACTAATATAATACCCAAGGTAATGTTTCTATCTCATGTGATTATTTATGGAAATATTTAATAATTATTCATTCCTTCCATATTAGGCTCAAGATTGTTTTGTTATGAAATTTTTTTTAGTTATTCACCATGCCTTATTGTTTATTATATATTCCAAATTATTTGATACCCTTACCGAGTATCTAAACTCACCCCTTTATTATATTTTATTTTTCACCAAGACTCAAATATTTCTTTTATGAATGACATACAGTGATAATATCGGAGATTATGGGTGTTTCCAATGGTGTTCCAATGTTTTTTTCCATTCAAAGTTATAATGTTTCATTTATGTTGGTATCTGGATTTCCAAATCTACAAAACTATTTAGTCCTTTAGGATATGATCTCATGTCCATAGTACCAATGTAATTTATTAAGTCACCAGATCTGGGATACTAGGGTCGAGGTCATTACAATATCATTCCAAACTTTTGTTAAATAAGTCATGTTGTAATATCATGCATCGAACCACCAGGGTGGAAATGGAAGGTCATGTGAACTCTTGTGTGCGTCCCTACACACAAGAGGCTTATAAATAGAAGTAATGGTCTAATTCATTGGGTGAGTATAATATACCCTCACTATCAAATAATGTTATAAATAAAAATAAATAGTATAATGATTATAATTAGAGTACATGCTGAAATCTACAATATTATAAATATTATACCTATAAATGGAAACCAAAATAGAAACGATAAATTAGAGTAATATGTTCATGTAAATGAATTAATAAAATAGGTCTCACTAAAGCCTTTTCCGGTCTGATAAATTTTTGTGATCCCTTTATCATCCCTCAACAACCTGACCCTCTCCCATAACTGGATATATAGTCATGAGACCTATAAGCAGACTAATATTATCATGAAATATATGATTATAAGACACAAAAGGACACCACCAATGCATCCTAATTACATTTTCACATGTATAATAGTGTATAACATGATTGTAAATAAACACATACATATGTAAAAATGATACCAAGAATCCAGGAACATACAAAGATCCCACAAACCCTTGTTGTACCTTATTTTTCACCTTTCCATAAAATATCATAATGATCACTAATACATCACAAATTTAGGAGCTAACCTTAAGCTACTCAGTAGTTGTACATAAACTATTCATCTAGGTCAAACCACACTATGCCATCATATCATGTCATTATCTCACTAGTAAGGTCACATTGACCATAATTTCCCACTACTTCTATATAAGTTGGATCACACATGATTATCATATCCAATTTCAAGGACATATATATTATCGTTCCCCACAACTTCCATAAGAGTCTGACCACACATTATCATCATACACAAAGCTCGATAGGAAATCATACCTTGTCTTCTATCATAGACCCATCATCACACCACATGAAAAATCTAAAAACACCCCATCCCTCTAGGGATACCGATCCAAGATGGTTCTACCTATAACATTATTACAATTTATAATACAATAACAAAGTATGAAAGAATAATGCATGGAAATAGTGATATCTTATCCAGGGATATATGGAATATCATGAGTGAAAAGAAATCCAAACACACACACATAGGATCAAAGTATTCATTGTCTAAAAACATCAACACGCCTCATTTTATCACACTACCAATAAAAACTCATCTTTATTGTGGTATGGAACATCCTACATCAATTTCAATGATTATAAGGATAATAATAAACCACTCTACGTGATTTGAAATCAGGAGTGGAAACCCCAACTGTTAAGAACACCACCTGCAATGTTTCTTATCATTGTTGTTTACATGCAATTATCAAGGTTCTCAAAATGTTTAAAGAACCAAAACTAGCTATTTTATTTAGAAAATAAATAAATATAACATGAGATGATACTTTTTATCTATTAGATAATTTGTAACACCCCGACCCCTCTAGACAGCAGCTGGTGCATTACTTGTGATATTGGCATGGTTATAAGGAATGAAAATCCTGAAGGAACGATTAGTTTAGTAGTCTTGAAGAAACTAGATACATATATTTAACACAAATTACATTGGATAAGGTTACAAGATACAATAAATATTGAAAAAAACAATAATTGCATCCACAATCACTCAATAAATAACCTCCTCTTCAAAACCTGTTGAAGGTAAAGAATGAAAGGGGTGAGATCAAAATCTCAGTAAGGATTACAAATAGCGGAAGCATGAGTACAATAATAAGTGAATCATAATCAATCTGACATAATAAAAATGGCATAGTGAATAAATGAACAACTAATGCCATTAATAAACTGAGAATGAAACTGCATCCATAGATTTTGTCATAGTGAAAAACTCATGGATAGTAATAACAACTGATAATGAATAATGATAATGATTATTAATTGGACGTCATGTATCTATCACATGAACCATAATACTGTAAAAACGGTTCAGTTCTATGGGTAGAAACCCGTTTGATTTTTTTGAAACAAACTTGAATGGTCTGTTTCCAAAAATTTTGCCTCATGAGACCTACCGATGCATCGAGGGGCTGTAGTGGGCCCCACACACCTCTACATTCAAGAATTATTTATAAATAGATTCAATAAAAGAGCAATATGTTTTTACATTATCTGTATAGAATAGAGGATACAGATCCATCAACATTTCAACAGTCAAAACAACATTCAAAACAAATACCATATGTAAAATGGTATACGGCTTAGACAATAATAATATCCATGATATGAGAATATGGATGGAATATATTTTCAATTTAAAAGTGATATAAAATGTTCAGTAGGTACACCACATAATAAGGAGTAGGTGCACATTACTAAGCTAGTCACAACAAACTGAAAATTGAGACAAAGCTTGTTACCGTGTTGTATTCAATTGAGTCGTATGGAAAAGAGTTAATAACCACCAAAAGAGTCACAAAATACAGTGAATATAATGAGAACCATGATAACATATTTCAAATGGTAGTACACCTATACCACATATAAGAAATAATAGGTGAACAATGGAGATCCCACAGAATTGAAAGTGAGATGAGAAAAACCCCTTCCAAACATTTAAGCATGGTAATGAGTGTTCTTACGAAGGATTAATGAGAGATAAAAGGTTATCCCATGATTTATATATCATAAGGGCAGTATGGGGGAGATGATAAGACATACCCAATCATTATAAATTAAAAACAAAATCACACAAGATAGGGTGGATTCTTGAATAAAAGTGTGAGAGAGGATCCCTTACCTTATGCTTGAAGGTGTTCTTGACTTGTTATTAAAGACCTGAATAAACAAATTAGGATTATTAATTCTGAAGTAAAGAACCTCTTATATATGTAAATGATTTATTATAATCCTTTTTAGTTCATTATAGGCTTTTTTAATTGGTTATAAGGTTCAATTTCATTGTTCAGACTCGTTTGTTTACTTGGTTTTAAATGATTGCTTCACTTATATTCAAGTTCGGATAAATATATAAGATGTGTTTGGTTGTCAAGAAATGAAGTTATAAAATATTAGTGAACATCCAGGATATTACATGGTTTTAAATTTAATTTGGGTTACTTATACTGAAGTCAAATCTTTATATATATATAACCTTAGTGATAACCGTTTTGGTTAATCGAGGGGTTTGATTATGATGAACATGTTTTGCTTTATAACTTAATACCATTTGTACAAAAGTATTACCGAACCAAAAATAGGATATATTACATAATAATCTGGTTAAACCATAACACAATTGGTTTCCTGGTCATAATTAAAGATTATAACAGAAATCGATAAATCGTTGTCCTTGAATGTGCTAAATTAGCACATCTCAAATGGTGCTTTCATTTCTTTCAAATAAAAGTGGGGAAAGGGGAGAATATAATGGAATATATACCACTAGCATGAAAAAATTCTAGTAAATGTATGTTATTGGGTTTATCATACTATTTTGGTGAAGGGAGGTGAGAAAAGAAACAAAAATAAAGGAACTTAAAAGAAAAGAAGGGATTTGAAAGAGGAATTTACCTCTTGAGACTTCCTCCTTTGAGAACCTCTTAAGGGGAGAGGTTTTGGTATTTTTATGAGACCAAATATTTCTGGACGTGGGGGAGGAGGTTGGGAATGTATTTCGACAGAATTTGGAGAAGGCATAAGGCTTGAGAGGAGTGAATGGAAGGGGTGAGAGGGGGTTTTTATAGTAGAGGAGAGAGGGGATTTCTTAATATAAAACTCATTAATTTATTATTTCCACTCAAGACAACCAATAGTGAGTATTCCATGACCAATAACAGTAATTTATGCATGTGACTTCGAACCAATTTGGCTTACATCATCCGATCATCATCAATGACTCAATTAATCCATTATTTAGCATTTATTGTGAATTATCGGATTTTACTATTCATCAAAAATTCAAGTATTTCAGAAAAATCCCAAAAATTCACCTGAACCATTTTTTGACATTTAGAATTCAAAAATGAAGTCCATTTTCCAAAAATAATTCTCTAAATATGATTAATTAAATATTTAATTAAATTATATTTTAATTTAAATATATAAACACTTAGAATATTCATCATCATCTTTAGGGTGTCTAAATTATTTTATACACTCAAGGGTATGGATACCATTCATTAGAGTCATATTATTATTTATAAGGGTAAGTTACTATTCATAAGGGTAGTTTACTATTCATAAGGGTAGGTTACTATTCACCAAAAACTAAGTTAATTGTATTAGACTCTAAATATCATCTTGAACACAACCGTGTGTATCAAATTTTTAAAATTCAAATCACAGAGCTGGTAAATTTAAGTTTAGGGGATAAGTTATGGCTACCTCCTATAAGTAACCATGTTTTGTTCCATAGGGGCTCAGTGATTCATGAAATATAGGCTACCTAATGAATACAGTGTATTTAAGAAAAACATACCATAAAATGTTTGCGGTGATACATTATTCCCTCCTTATAAAGGTTTTGTTCTCAAAATTCACAAAATATTACCTAAAAAGATTTGGGTATGTCTTTAACATAAGCTCCTTAGGATCCCATGTTGCTTCCTCTATCTTATGGTTCCTCTATAGAACCTTTACCAGGCAAGTCGTCCGATTTCTCAATACTTGTTCTCAAGTATCAAGAATCCTGATAGGATCTTCACAATAAGATAGATTTGGCTCAAGTTATACTTCTTCATAAGTGAGTACATGTGTTGGGTCTAGCATGTACTTTCTTAACATTGACACGTGGAACACATTGTGAACCTTGGAAGGACTTGGCGGCATTGCCAAACGGTAAGCTACAGCTCCAATTCGGTCCAGAATTTCAAGATGTCCGATATACCGGGACTTAACATTACCTTCTTACCGAATCATATAATACCCTTCCATGGAGATACCTTTAAGAAAACGTGATCTCCTTCTTGAATCTCTAAATCCTTACTTCGGTTATCTGCATAGCTCTTTTGCCTACTTTGAGCTATTTTGATATGGTTCTGGATAATCTTCACCTTTTATGTTGTTTCTTCAACAAGTTCTGGTCCCACGAGCTTTCTTTCACCAACTTCATCCCAGCAAGTTGGTGTATGACATCTCCTCCCATATAATGCTTCATAGGGTGCCATTTTAATACTTTTAGGGAAGATATTTTTGTAGGAAAATTCCATGAGAGGTAAATATTGATCCCACATGCCTTGAAAATAAAGTGAACAAGACCTCAACATGTCTTCCAATGTTTGAATAGTCCGTTCTGATTGTCCATCAGTTTGTGGGCAGTAGGCACTGCTCAAATGAAGATCAGTATCTAGGGATTGATGAAGACTTTTCTAGAATCTTGATATAAAACATGGATCACGATCAGAAACAATCGATAGGGGTACTCCATGAAGTCTCACAACTTCAATAATATATATTCTTGCTAGACGTTCAAGTGGTAGATCCTCTCTTATAGCAAGAAAATGTGCTGACTTGGTAAGACAATCAACAATGACCTATATTGCATCATTCCTTCTAGGAGTCTTTGGTGGTCCCATTAAAAATTCAATCGTGATATTATCCTATTTCCACTTAGTTATGGGAAGAGGTTGCAATACTCCTCCAGGTTGTTGCCTTCCAGATTTCACTTGTTGACAAACCATACATCTTGACAAAAAATCAGCAATCTCCATCTTCATATTGTCCCACCAAAAATGTTATTTCAAATATCTATACATCTTAGTGCTACCAGGGTGTATAGATAAATTGGAACTATGAGCATCATCCAAAAATCCCCTTTTTAGATCAGGTATATCGGGAACACAAAGTCTCTTCCCAAATTTCAAAATTCCATCTTCATATACGAAGTCACTAAATCTCCAATCATTCATAGCTTTGATCTTCATTTAAAACTCCTCATCATCAGCTTGAGAACTTTTTGTCCTTTATATTAAAGATGGTTTGGAAACCATTTGAAAAATCATTGATGTTTCACCTTCCATGGTTATTCCCATATCCATCTTTACTAGATCCATGAAAATATGATCCCTTTCAACTCTCATCTTGTTCAAAATTCCAGGATCCTTTCTGCTCAAAGCATATGCCACCTTATTTTCCTTCCCCGGTTGGTAGTGTATCGTGCAATCATAATCCTTGAGTAGTTTAATCCATCTCCTTTTCCTCATGTTGAGTTATTTCTGTGAGAAAATATACTTCAAACTCTTGTGATCAGTATAAATCTCACATTTTTCACCATAGAGATAATGTCTCCATATCTTCAAAGAAAAGATTACAACAACTAACTCAAGATCATGAGTTGGATAATTTTTCTTATGAGTCTTCAACTATCTTGATGCATAAGAAATAACTTTATAGTTTTTCATAAGGACACAACTCAGCCCATTCTTTGATGCATCACTGTATATCATAAATCCATCACTTACAGATGGAAGAGTCAAAATTAGAGCATTGAAAAATATTATTTTCAATTCTTTGAAGCATTCTATGCACTCTTTTGTCCACACAAACTTAACTCCTTTTCATGTGAGCTTGGTTAGCAGGTTAGCCAGTCGAGCGAAATTCTGAACGAAATGCCGATAATAACCTGCTAAGCCAATAAAACTACATACCTCAGTTATGTTTGTTGGCGTGGGACAATCATGGATTTCCTTTGTCTTTATAGGATCAACTAGGATTCCATCATTAGAGACAATATGGCTCAGAAACGAAACTGATTGAAGCCAGAATTCGCACTTGCTAAACTTCCCATATAATTAATTTCTTCTAAGAGTTTCCAGAATAATCCACAAGTGATTCTTGTGATCTTCATAGCTTTTTGAGTATACCATGATATCATCAACGAACACCACAATAAAGTTATCAAGATATTCCTTGAAAACTCTATTCATTAAATCCATGAAAATAGAGGGTGCATTAGTCAGTCCAAATGGAATCACCGTAAACTTGTAATGCCCATACCTGGTTCGAAATGATGTCTTAGGAATATCTTTCTTCCTCACACGTAGCTGATGATATCCGGACTGAAGATCAATCTTCGAAAAATATTGGGCCCCATGGAGTTGATCAAATAAATCATCAATCCGAGGCAGAGGATACTTATTCTTTATTGTAATAGCATTGATTTCCCTATAATCAATGGATAGCCTCATGGATCCATCTTTCTTCTTAACAAACAGGACCAGGGCTCCCCATGGATAAACACTAGGTCAAATAAATCCTTTTTCACTCAAATCATCTAGTTGTTTCTTTAGCTCTACTAACTCCACAGTGGAAATTCTATAGGGGGTATTTGTTATAGGTCTCACATGAGGAATTAAATCAATAGAGAACTCAACTTCCCTCTCTAGAGGATGTCTAGGTAAATCATCTAGAAATACATCAATGTACTCTTGCACTATTAGCACGTCTTCCATTGGAAGATTTCTTTCCTCGTCCATAGATTTTGGTTTATCTTCCTCTCCAAGTATTGAATTCAGTAGAGGTACTGAGGGTGGTTCTCGATAAGAATTAGGTGGCGATGTTTCTACCCTAAAGACAAGGGATTCTACACCATTTTAAAAAATTGTAACTTCCTTATTCTTACAATAAATCTTCACATCATAATTTTACAGCCAATCCATGCCAAGAATTATATCAAATTCAGTCATTGGTATGATGACAAGGTTAGAAACTAAAGCATGTTTTCGTAACTAGAGGGGGACTAGTCGACATGCCTTTGTTGCAATGACACATCCCCCGGGTGTTTTGACTGTCAACTCCTTTATTAAATCAAATTGGACATATCTAATTTTCTTGGAAAACTGATAAGAATTAAATAAATGTGATGATCTTGAATCAAATAAGGTGTTGGCTAAGTTTGAGGAAACAATTAAAGTGCCTGCCACCACATCATTAGGAACTTTGACCTCTACAGTTGTAATCGCATAAGCTCTCCCTTTCTCTCTTGGCCTTTTCTGAGTCATGTTTCCTTGGCGTTTAGGACACTCATATGCATAGTGTCCCTTCTCTCTGCAATTGTAGCATTTAATATCCTTGAATTGTTTATTCCCCTTGCATTCATCAGATCGATGACCCTTTTCTCTGTAGTTATAGCAGACTCCCATGCCTTTCAAGCATTTCCGGAGATGATTCTTTCCAAAGTTATCACATAATGGGAAACTATTTGTTCCCTTTCTCTTTTTTGGTGATTCTCCTTTTTTTTATTATTATAGTACCACTTCTTATCTTGGTTTCCTTTGAAAAGATTTGATCTAGAAAATTCCCTCTCTATTTTGATGGCACTTGATACAATTCCATCATATGATGAAAATGTTTGAGAAGCCAGTGCCCTCCGAAGACTTGGGTTAATACGTTCAAAGAAATAATAAATCTTGTCTTCCGAGTCATGTACGTAATCTACGGCATACCTGGCTAGCCTTGTAAAAGTAGCCTCATACTCTGCAACACTATCTTCTTCCCTTTGTTTCAAGCTAAGGAATTTCCACTTCATTTCAGTTCGTTTCTCATGAGGGAAATATTTCTCAAATAATATTTCCTTAAAATTCCTCCACTCCATATCTTCTATTTCTTCTTCCTCCACGGTGTTCTGAATCAGGGACCACCATCGGTCAATATCACCCTTGAGACAATATACTGCCAGCACCACCTTCTCATTTTCATTGCATCTTAATTCCATGAATATCTTTTCAAGTGACTTGATCCACTACTCAGCTAAAACTGGATTAGTAGTCCCACTAAAATATGGGGGCTTCTTCCGCATGAAACAATCCAACACATGTGTGGAATGGTTATTAGTTACAACATGAGTAAGTTGTCCCAATATAGTCATGATCTGATTTGAACCAACATTGACTGTGTTGACTTTTTCAGTAGGGAGATCCATACCTCTCCCACGAGTATTGATTCCCCTTCTTCCATTATATTCCATTTCTAAATAATGGTATAAACTATATTAGTTTATGAATCCTAAATAGAAAATCACTCAACATAGTTTTAAATTATTTTCATAGATAATCTTATAAACATGGTTTCTCTGAGGTAAAATTTACACTAAGCTCCTTCATAATGGATTATAAAGAAAATATGAATTATCCTAATCATATCCCCTGGGAGTGTCATAACCAAGAGTTCATCAAGGCCCATTGTCGTGTACCAGTTCCCGTTCGAGTCTAGCTCAAAGCGGTGTTTTCGGGTTTTACCCCTAGATACATCAGTGCTAGAGCCACCTATACCTTCTCGTATCCAGACAGGGATGTATTTCCTAAAATATCCACATAATCTATTCCTTACCAAAATACCAGGACGTTCTTGTAATTTTATCCTCAAATTCTACCTTAGGTCTTTGTTCCCTACTATATATTTCCTACTCTAGTTTCCAAGTTTCCTAATAAACTTACTCTGATACCAACTGTAACACCCCGAACCCTCTAGACAGAAGTCAGTGCATTAGTTATGATATTATCATGGTTAGAAGGAATTAAAATCCCAAAGGAAATATCATTTTAGTAGTCTTTATGAAACTAGATACATAGATTTAACACAAATTACATTGGATAAGGTTACAAGATACAATACATAATGAAAAAAAACTACATCCACAAGCACTCAATAAATGACCTCCTCTTAATAACCTGCTAAAGGTAAAAAATGAAAGGGGTGAGCTCAAAAGCTTAGTAAAGGTTACAAATAGCGGAAGCATGAGTACTGAATCATAATCAATCTGACATAATCAAAATGGCATAGTGAATAAATAAACAACTAATGCCATTAATAAACTGAGAATGAAACTACATCCATAGATTTTGTCATAGTGAAAACCTCATAGATAGTAATAATAACTGATAATTAATAAAGATAATGCTTATTAATTGGACGTCATGTATCTAGATCATGAACCATAATACCATAAAAACAGTTTAGTTCTATGGGTAGAAACCCGTCTGATTTTTTGGAAACAAACTCGAAGGGTTTGTCGCCAAACTGTTTTGTCTCATGAGACCTACTGATGCATCGAGGGGCTATAGTGGGCCCCACCCAGCACTAAATCCAATAATTCTTTATAAATAGATTCAATACAATAGAAATATGTATTTATATTATCCATATAGAATAGAGGATACAGATTCATCAACATTTCAATAGTCAAAACAACATTCAAAATAAATACCGTATGTAAAATGGTATATAGCTTAGACAATAATAATATCCATGATATGAGAATATTGATGGAATAAACATTAAATTGAAAATTTATATCAAATGGGTTGTAGGTACACCACATAATAAAGAGTAGGTGCACAATTACTAAGCAAGTCACAACAAAGTGAAAATTGAGACAAAGCTCGTTACCATGTTGTATTCAATTGAGTCGTATGACAAAGAGTTAAAAACCACTAAAAGAGTCACAGAATATAATGAATATAATGATAACCATGACAAAATATGTAAAATTGAAGTACACTTATACCACATATAAGAAATAAGAGGTGAACAATGGAGATCCCACAGAATTGAAAGTGAGATGAGAAAAACCCCTTCCAAACATTTCGGCATGGTAACGAGTGTTCTTGCGAGGGATTAATAAGAGATAAAAGTTTATAACATGATTTATATATCATAAGGTCAGTATGGGAGAGATTATAAGAAACAACCCATCATTATAAATTAAAAACAAAAGCACACAAGATAGGGTGGATTCTTGAATAAAAGTGAGAGAGAGGATCCTTTACCTTATGCTTGAAGGTGTTCTTGACTTGTTATTAAAGACCTGAATAAAAAAATTAGGATTACTAATTCATAAGTACAGAACCGATTTTATATGTAAATGATTTAATATAATCCTTTTTAGTTCATTACAGGCCTTTTTGATTGGTTACAAGGTTTAATTTCATTATTCGGGCTTGTTTGTTTACTTGGTTTTAAATGATTGGTTCACTTATATTCAAGTTTAGATAAATATATAAGATGGATTTGGTTGTCCAGAAATGAATTTATACACTATTAGTGAACATCCAGGAGACTAAATGGTTTTAAATTTAATTCGGGTTACTTATATTGAAGTTGAATCTTTATATATATATAACCTTAGTGATAACTGTTTTGGTTAATCGGTGGGTTTGATTATGATGAACATGTTTTGCTTTATAAATTAATACCATTTGTAAAAAAGTATTATAGAATGAAAAATAGTATATATTAAATAATAATCTGGTTCAACCATAACAAAAATGGTTTCCTGACCAGAATTAAAGATTATAATAGAAATCGATAAATTGTTGTCCTTGAATGTGCTAAATTAGCACATCTCAAATGGTGCTTTCATTTCTTTCAAATAAAAGTGGGGAAAGGGGAAAAGATAATGGAATATATACCATTAGCATGAAAAAATTCCATTACATGTATATTACTAGATTTATCATACTGTTTTGGTGAAGGGAGTTGAGAAAAGAATCAAAAATAAAAAGAACTTAAAAGAAAAGAACGGATTTGAAAGAGGAATTTACCTCTTGAAACTTCCTCCTTTGAGAACCTCTTAAGGGGAGAGTTTTTGGTATTTTTATGAGACCCAATCTTTATGGATGTGGGGGAGGAGGTTGGGAAGGTATTTGGACAGAATTTGGAGAAGGCGCAAGGCTTGAGAGGAGTGAATGGAAGGGGGGTGAGAGGGGGTTTTTATAGTGGAGGAGAGAGGGGATTTCTTAATATAAAACTCATTAATTTATTATTTCCTCTCAAGACAACCAATAGTGAGTATTCAATTACCAAGAAAAGTAATATATGAATGTTAATTCGAACCAATTGGTCTTACATCATCAGATCATCATCAATGAGTCAATTAATCCTTTATTTAGCATTTATTGTGAATTATCGGATTTTACTATTCATAAAAAATTCAAGTATTTCAGAAAAATCCCAAAAATTCACCCTAACCATTTTTCAACGTGTAGAATCCAAAAATGAATTCCATTTTCCAAAAATAATTTTCTAAATATGATTAATTAAATATTTAATTAAATTATTATTTAATTGAAATATATAAACACTTATAATATTCATCTTCATCTTTAGGGTGTCTAAATTATTTTATACACTCAAGGGTATGGATACCATTCATAAGAGTCATATTACTCTTTATAAAGGTAATTTACTATTCATAAGGGTAGGTTACTATTCAACAAAAATTAATTTGATTCTATCAGACTCTAAATATCATCTTGAACACAACCGTGTATATCAGATTTTTAAAATTCAAATCACAGAGTTGGTAAATTTATGTTTAGTGGATAAGTTATGGATACCTCTTATAAGTAACCAAGTTTTGTTCCATAGGGGCTCTGTGATTCATGAAATATAGGCAACCTAATGAATACAATGTATTTAAGAGAAACATACCATAAAATGTTTGGGGTGCTATATAATTTCTATATTATCATTTCATCCAATGCATGTTCTAGGAATATTCTCCTTAAGAATCATTATAAAACCAAATTTGAAAACATATATCTAGATAGATTAAATTTCACAATCATGTGGTCTTCCTTTAAGAAATATTCAATGATATAAAAAAATAATTACAATTTATAATTTTCATTATTATCATTTGATATTATTTTATATATATCTCATAATTACCTAACGTTAACTTTTCCTACATTAACCTTTTATAATTTTATGTAAATATATTATAATAATTCATGATAATTATCCTTATGTAATCTCATAATGTTATATTTTGATAATTTGAATAAATTATCCCTTTATAATTCGATGAAATAATATTTTTTAAAATTCATGATAATTATATATTGATCATTTTCATAATGATTCCATGATTATTTTAAAGATTTATCCTCTGATAATTCTATGTAATTTTCATTTTATAATTATCTTTGAAAATTTTATGAAATTTTCATTTTTATAATTTTCAATAATTATCATTAATAAATTCACACATTTATCTTTTTATAATTTTAAATATAATATCCTTTCTTATGTTTTTGGACCTATTCCTTGATTATTTTGTGTTCTGTAGTCTTTTATTATGATCAACCTTTTTTCAATAATTTTCGATGAATGTATAAAAGAATAAAAAAACATAAAACAAACGCATTATAACAATTTTTTTAGTTCCTAGAAGTGTAATAGTATGGAAAATGTAACTCCAATTGTTAGGGAGGAAATCCTAAATCGTTTTGATGGAGGCCTTCTGATTGCATTCAAGGGTGATCTGTTGTCACCTATACATGATAAGATAATCCAACACCAAAACTGAAATGATTTGTCCAATTACAATCCAAGACACATATTCCTTAATAAAATTTTAAAACACTAAATTAATCTAACCATTTAAGAATTTATTCAACTAAAATATGAATGTGTAGTATTTAATTTAACCCTATTAAGAAATTACTAATTTTAAATAGGTCAAAGTGGTGAGTTTCAATAATTTTGGATTGAAGGACACCTGAATAATGGGAGTTTAAACACCTTTCATTGGAAGGAGTAAGAAAAGGAAATACTAAAAATAACATATAAATATAAATACAAAGAAATAAAAGTATAAGGGTAATAAAAATTACCCTTTCATGTGATTTAACCAAAAACCCGATGTTCATAATGGTTGTATCTCTCCTGTGGTAAAACCCATATTCTTGATTTAATAGAAGTCACATATTCTCAATCTATAACACAATTTTTGAGATATTCTGTTATTTCATAAAATCTATGTGTGGGGGAAATAATAAATTTAACATTTTTATTATTTCCATAACAAGGATCTATGGAAACTAGAATCTCATTTAATTCAACACATATCTCTAAAAATATTGCTTAAATATTATAAATCATTTCAAGGTAGAAAAAAAGTTTTTATATCAAATGGTCATTTACCCCTATATAAAGCCTTTGAATAATTAATAAATGTTTAATGTTGAAAAGTTTCATTTAGACATTTTAATACTCATTGAATTCAAATAAAATAGGATTTTTTATCAAAAAAAAATTGAGGATATTAAAATTCATCCCATATAATGATTTCTCATCCCTGATAAGTATATCTACTAGTATTCTTCCAAAAAACCTATTCGGATGACCATACACATGATATTCCCACTCATATGTATAAATTATGCCACTAAACCTGGATATTTGTTACTGTCTACCCTTGATGGAATTTCACCATATAATCCATACTCTACACCAGAATATCATCATAAGATGAATCTGGATCCCACTAATTGTCCTTTCATTTTATAACTTTTTCATTATCTAGTGTGTACATACAAAGTTATGAAAACTGAATACATCATGAATTCTTTGATAACCGAAATTAGGGTGAAAGTGGTACACCACTTTATCATACCATTTTGTGGTCTTTAAGGTTTCAACAAAACACAATGATATATTTCAATTTTTACTCAAACATCAATGGACTAGCTGAGGATTCCCTCCCATGAAAACCATATCATCCACAACCAACTATAATGGTCATATTTAGTGGATGACATATGATCTATTCCTATAATGAGTGGTGATCAAAATCTTATGAATTAGTAAAAATCTATCTGATGTCTTATAAATGTAACTTGCACAAGAAATACTACCTCAAATGCCTCATTAAAACAAAGAAATAAATGACATGGCCACCCATAAAGTTCCTCATTCGAATCTATCTTATTTTAATACTTGTTACAAATGTATTATGTGAACTCAACCTATTCTAAATGATAATATCATTCATGAACAGAGTCTAGAACACAATATTGATTAATATACTCTAGTATGTGTATAGTTAGTTCAAACTATCTATCAATCTATAGATGGTGCATTATGATTAACCCCTGCAGAGTACCTATATATTTATGTGAACCCTTCTGAAATATCAAAATGAATCATGCATATTTTTCTAATATAATTCTCTATAGATATAATTTTGATCCCATTATATCCTAAAAATATTTCATTCCCTTATTGTACACTAAGTTAGTCTCTTAAATCGGTAATAAGTGAGAAAAAAATTTAGCCAATTCATTATCACTCATATAGTGTCACAACCAATTATTTTCCTGGCTAACCCCATCCCAAAATTCTATCACGATGTCCTCCCATTTTCAAAAAGAAGTGGAATTGGATGGAGTGACTCTATTTATCATCATTTAAACTCTTGTAGGTGAGGTATTGGGAAACAATCCTAATTATTTCTTCTATATAGAGGTGTGGGTATCACTCTTTATCTCCTCTCTAATGATATAGGGTACTACTACTATCATATATTTGAGAATCCCATCATTGTCTCTCAATGAAATATTTGGAGAAGGAATGTTAGGGAAATACTAGACTGTAATTTCATGTCCATCGATAGCTCGTGTAGATATAAATAAGGGAAACATGAGTATAAAGAAAGGTAGAAGATTAATTTTACATGATCAAGATCGTAACTCGTAATGTAAATAGTTATACATCACCATATGTAGGATTTTGATCCATTTAATTTACATGGAATTCCCCATATCTACAACCCTTTCCACGACTCATATGATTCCCCCACCATCAATTCCTACTACTAATAATTGTGACCTATCCCATGATTTGATACCTTGGTCTATCTCAAACCCCCATATTAAATTGATCATGATTCCTTAGTGAAGAGGCATTTTAGTTTTCATTTTATTTTCTCATAAATAACATTTTATCTCATGTTTTGGGGATGAAGTACAATAATTACCCCATTGCACATATTTGTAATAGTATGTACCTTATTCCCCTATATAAAGTGTTGAAGAGTCTCTACTCAACAATGATTTTCTATCAATTCTCTAATGTGATTCATATTCCTTATTCTTCCAACATCCTAAAGAAACCCCCATAGTTTTGATAGAAATCTCAATGAATATGCTTCTAGAAGATAGAAGTAAACCAAAATCCTTATCCTAATCTTGTCCCTTGTCAATGGTAAGGATGTGGGAAAGTACCTATGTGTATGTTATTAGATCAGATACCCTAACCTAATATATATTTTCTGTTTGATGGCTAATATGAAGCATTTGAGCAATCACCAACTCTATCCTAACCAAAAAAGTATAAAATCGATGTATCCATATAAACCATATAGAATATGTGTAGATAGTCAGGAAAAAATGTCATAACTTAATAAACTCTTGGGTAATATCCATCTCCATCATGTTATTAATGTGAAACTCAAGAAATAGTTCGATGATGGTCAACCAAGTAAGACCCTCTCATATCCAAGACTAACACAAGGAAGTCTAATATCTCACGGTGGGTCTATAGAGTATATATCATGTTAGAATAACTCACCCCTCCTAGGGATTATAGAACTTCTATTAGATGATCTTGGTAATGGAAAGAAATTCATATGTATCATATGGGCCACTGATACCCTAGATGGCTAGAGGATACTAGAGATGGAAATCCTAAGAATAATCATTCATGGTACATTAACTGGCTTCACTTTTGATAGGAATTATCCAAATGAGTGCTAGTAGAATGGACTCTACTTCCTTGATCGCCTATTCTAGTATAGTTGTGTGGTAGGGTAAACCACCCTATAACACATGTGGTTGAATAGAATAATCATGGGCTCCCATAGTAGGCATACTAGACAAATTGAACTAATTTAGAATTTCTAAGGCAATGGTAACATTAGAAACATGAATAGCCTCTATCATATCTTTGGGATCACACAAGGACCTCATAAAGGCATACCCAAATCCCATGTTATACCCCTCCCAAAACTAACTCTTGTTTTAATCCATGCATGTTAGTTAATGTAATCGTATAATAAGTAAAATATTTGAGTATGCTCAGTTTATCTAATTAAATTCTACAAAGATATGTCCCAACATCATGTAAACATTGATATATCAAAAAAATAGAAACTATATTGTATAGATACAAAAACTCATTTAAGTTAGCAACTACTATGAGGCATAATAGCTATTATATATTTTAATTTTAGACCTTCATTCCTCGTCATGATGCACGAATGCACCCAAATCATCATAAAAATAGTAACAATAATCATATACATGGAAACTAAGTGGTCATTTGCACATATGTTTGATAGGAACATGTCAAATCCCCTTCCTGATTCGTACATAGCTATATCCATTCTATCAAGTTGGTGGTTAGTAAATAAACATTAAAACCGGTGTTATGATATCATTTTTTAGCATCTCAACCCTAACTATTGGGTCTGATCAAGAAGGTCACGTGTCCCCAAGCATGTGTATATGAATGAAAGTTGATTCTGACTAGTAGTGACGCTCTAAACCAATCAATTTAGAGATTACACCCTTCATATCATAACATGTTACAAATAATAATAACAAATATAATCAAAATAATCAAAATATATATGGAAATACAACATAGAATACATGTTATACAAATACATTCTCTCCTAATGTGGATATTTAACATTGTAATTTGTGATGGTAAAAAAAATAAATAGTTGTACCCTTCAAAGTGTGTTATATTACACTACAAATCAATGCTCTTCTACTCAACTATCCACAATAGAGTATTTTCCCTTTGCTGAATCTGACTTAATGAAAAATAAAAGCTCACTGAAATGCCTATTTAGGGATTTTGTACAAGAATCAATTTGAAACCACCAATGCATTCTTATCTCATGTTCACATGAATAAGAGTTCATAATAGATAATAAATAATGCTAACAAAATTACAAATCATACAAAAAGTTTGTGTGCTAACCAATCCCACAAAAAACCCAATAGTACACGCAACTGCCCCTTTCCAGAAAATATTATAATAGTTGTGGATACATCAAGGTCATAAAATCCAGCCTCACTCTCCTAAATTGACATTGAGGCCTTAGGCCTGCAAGTCCAACCACACTTGGACATCATACCATATCGATATCTATTAGGTTAGGTCGCATAGATTATAACACCCCAATATTTAAAAATAATAATTTTTTTTGAGAGATTATGTCACAAAAAATATTGATCTTAAAAACCCACAATATATATTTATCAAACTTAATATTTTCGATAGATTGAGGAACAATCATCATCAAGCCAAAATGAACTATAATATGGTATACCATTATAACCTAGTTCTTAAATTTGAGGTTATGAATATTATTGAATAAATTATGAAAATTATGGTTATCTATTGACTAGAAATAAAATAATCATCATCAAAAATTAAAAATAAATGTTTTCAGAAAAACAACATTTTTTTCAAAAAGAAGTTTTAGTCATGCATTAAAAACAAAATTTAAAATTCATTTAAACCTATTATAGATAATTTATTTGATCAATTTAATTTTATTATTGTAATGATAATATTGAAATTAGATTAAGATAAATTTTTGTGATGTTTTAGAAATATTTCATTTTTTGATGGAGAGATAAATATAGAATTTAAATTGAAAACATCCTTTTCATTTAAATTAAATATAAACATAAATTACACTATAAATTTTTTTAGAATAAAATTAGATCAAATATATTTCAATTATTTAAATTGAGGTTATTGGAAACATTTTAATTTTTAATTTTTAAATAAAAACATGAATCCTTTTAAAACAATTATCTTGGAAAACCTGCTTTCTTGTCGTATCTATAGTGTTAATTTTAAAATAACATTTTCCCCTTTTTCATTGAAATTTAGAAAAAAGGATTCCATTTTTGTAATTTATATAATTTATATTATGTAATATGGTCAAATTAATTTTGTTAACATAATTAATACTAAAAATAGTAAAACATATTTATCATGGCTAAGGTAAAAATGTATTTATCTGTGGTTAAACAAAAAATTAAAGGGCTAAAATGACAATAAATATTTTCTAATGTTTCTTTTTCTATAAATATTTTTTCTTTATCCATTATTTTAACTATAATTGGAAATTATTTTAGCCTTGTAACATGATAAAAAAAAAATTTCAATCCATTATTTTTAAAAATTATGAGTGTGCCACTATTTATTAGGTCCTTGAAACGTGTGTTCTAGTTTTAAGAATCACTACTTCCAGACAGTTTCCATTAGATTTATTCATGGAACTGGAAACATCCAACAGTTCTTTATCCAAAGGGTACCTACTTTCCAAAGGCAGGTGTTCATTATGTTTGAACTTTACGATACATAGGAACAAATATTGGTTGATATGATGGGAGGTCGGACTCATCAAACCATTTTGGGGGGTATTATTGTCTACTCTGGGAATCTCTTTGTAAATTTAAGATATTTTCATGAATCCTTATTAATTCACCAAGCATAACATAATTTTCCCTTGGAATTTACAATCACTTATTAACATGTGTAAAATTTATAATCATTAGTATGCATTCAAGGTTCTTTATTAATAGATATATCCATATGTATTCTAGGTTCTTCGTCAATGGTATCCTTTAATATACTATTTCAATATTCTTTTAATCGTCATTATGATGATACTAGTTTTTATACCACTCAGCAGGTCTCTCTAGAATTTATTTTCATCCAGGGAGATGAAATCTTGTTTTGATATTGGGATCGTACCCATGAAATGGGTTACCTACATATCCTTGTAAAAGGAATTAGAACCCTCGTAGTTCGGTGACGCTTAATGGGACACATCATACATTTTAAGTTCATGTCATAAGGACCTAACCATATAGTTTAATATCATGTGGTAAGGAAATCTAAGAGAAAGTTTCTTATTCAAAGTTTGGTTTGGTACTTATGTATAAAACAAACCAATGAACTTGGAAAGGATATGGGTTTCCAAGTTATATTAAACCTTTTCGGAATATGGTCCAAGGAGAACATGGTTGATTTTGAAATGTTGGGTTTGAACTTCAAGGAGGCTTCCTACATACCCCATATGGATGAGAATCAAATCCCACGTAGTTCGATATATCTCATAGGAGAGTATAGTCATTTGATAGAAATGAGTTTGGGCTTACGTACTAAAAAGGATGCCTTGATGATTTAGGGGTTTAATTTGGGAATTATTCCTAAGGAGGATGCCCAAATTAAGGGAATTAGGGTTGGATTCCTAAAGAGGATGTCTAGTGAGCTCGGGCCCTGAAAGGGATTCCTATGTATCCTTGTTTGAATATGAATTAGATTTCTCGTAGTTCCTTCAATCATGAGTGTTGGTGCACTTTTTGTAACCATCACGAATCTCTAAACCCGCATGAGTCATGCTCGGTGTGATAAACAAGAGGATGTGAAAGATTCAATAATGACACATGCACTTTTCCTCCTCCGCTGGTGGAAGAGGGCACACCTATGGCGACGAGAGTGGATGAGGCCTAAGTTGACCCGAGAAGAGGGTGAGGTGACAAGCCTTCCCTCTATTCACTTTACATTAGACAAGGTTCCAATGAAAGGAGCAATGGATTAAGGTTAGGGGCTTACACTAGGATGGTTAACCATGGTGAAAAATTTCAATGGGAGAGGGATAGGGTAACGAGAGTCCTGGGGCCTATCTCTCATATGGTCTTTGGAACTGAAGAAGAGAGGAGGAGCAATGATGCTACCTCTTCCAAGAAAAGCTAGTGGATTACCCCAGGATGGTTTCCCTTTGAGATTTCTTGGAGCTTACTCCTAAATAGGATTCCCATTTGAGATTTAAACTGGCATAAGAGTTAGGAGATGAGGTTTGAGGAGTTTCTTTAGGAGTTTATGGACTCAAGTTACTTGAGGAATCCATAAGGAGAGTCAAAACTCATAACATGTAAAAGAAACCAAGAAAAGTAAGTCGAATAAATCCACTTCATTGAGTGTGATGGAGTGTCTCAAATCATGGTATTCCAAGGTTGGAAGTTGGGCTACATAAAAGACACAATGGAAAATTTTGTCGACCCGACTAGAAAAGTTCGCGGTGTGACTCTCAATTTTTAATGGGGGTCAGTGACGAAAGTGAAGGGACTAGCTCGAAGGGTGGGGACCGCCGCCCGACACTGATTTGGAGTAGGTGTGTAGGGGAATAGCCCCTGCTGTATGGACCAATGGGGTCGCAATGGTGCTCCCCCAAGGTTCCTCACATTGGTGATCCACGTAGCTCCCCCGTATAGGTGCATCGCGTAGGTGCTCCGCGCAGGTGTTCTGTGTAGGTGCGTCGTGCAGGTGCATTGCGCTGGTACACCGCACAAGTCTTCCACATAGCTCCATATGTTCTATCCCCTAATGTGACTTTGAACTACTTTTCCCCATTTTAATTCTCTATTATCTCATGTTTTAGAGATCTACCTGAGAAAATTTGGAGGATATTGGTGAAAGAGCTATGCAACGAGAGCTTTGGGACTTCTTCCAACTTTTTTCGTCTTTGAAATGTGGAGTCAAAAGGTCCTATTTTTTGGCATGGAGGGGACCTGGATGAAGGAAAGTTTTCTACACAGGTCCTCCACCTTGTTCCTCCGTGTAGGTCCACCGTGTAGGTACTCCGCATAGGTCCCTTTGTGAAATTTATCCATCTTCTAAGTGCCATAAAGTTTTATACTTAAGTTTATTTTGGCTCCATTAATAGTCAAATCGAAGATCTTGAAGAGATATACACATCTTGAGATGGTATATACACCATTTATTCTCTAAAGAAACTCTTAAATTTAATTTAATGTGTCAAAACCTTTTCATCACAGATCTTGGGAATCCAATGTAGACTCTTGGATGGGGGAATCATTCCACTTATCCATCGGTATGGAGTAGTATTTTGGAACATATAAATCCAAAATGTATCTTTTTCCTTCCTCTTGAAAACAACTTTATTCATACTTGAAATTTGTTGTCTATGTGAGAATCATATCGTGTTCTTCGGAAAAGTGCATGAAAACACATTTCATGGTGTCTACAACCACTCACCTCACTTACAAATAGACCCCCCTCTATTCTTCACACCATCAAATCTCATTGGTTAGGCCAATCCCTATCCAAATCACTTCTCAAGTGTTATACCTTTATCCAAGAATCCATATTTTGGTCATAAATCTAACATTTGATGGATTTTGGTGCAAAACTAAAGGTGATACCTAATGAAGAGGTAACGTTATTCAACAGGAATTTTTATTTTATTTCTTTCTCCACATCATCCAATTCATATTACACCATGATGATATGATAACCATAGTATATTCTATATACTGAGGTTATCTTACATTAATTTTGTGACCTATATTGTAATATCCACAACCCCAATATCTTGGAGAGGGTGACTTACTTTATTACATTGTCATAGATACAAGATCTGAAACCCAAAGGACTGATCATTTTAGTCATATTACAATCTATATTAGATACATGTAAATTAAATTTCAACTTGAAATGAAAAATAATATATCCCCTAAATTTAAAACAACCATAAATTCTTAGTTTATCCCTGAAATTCATTCATTTGTAAATCATCGCATTCCGGGGAAAAATAGAACAAAATAATGGCATGATCATAGAATCATAGTAAGGGTATGTAATAGAGAAGAAGAAAATATAATCAATAAGGCATGGTGAATGACTAAAAACATATTCAATTAGAATATGTTTTTGACGCTTTCGTTGGGGTGTGCGTGTCACTTTTGTGGAGGACGTGCAGTTGTTGCCCCACATTCCCGTTTTCCAAAGGCGGGTGGCATCCGTCGCTTTTTCAGGGACGTTTTCTCCTTGATCGAAATGGGATGATGGGATGTTAGTTCCTCCTTCCATGGATTCCACCTCAGAACTCTTCACCTAGTCTGGATCTCCCTTAATGATTAAGTCATGGTTCATGAATCTCATTCCTGGTGCCATATCTTTGTAGATGCCGATTAATTACACTAATTCCATCAAGACATTCCATGGGGTCTTGAGTAGGTAGCAACCTTCTATTAGATTACTATTTTTAACACAGGGTACACCACAAGTTTAACATTTTTCAGAGACGGTTACACCAAAGGCATGTATTCCGAAGTTTTCCTTAGGCATCTCATGTTTATCAAGAGGTAGGCTATGAGTTTAACGTCTTGCGGAGACGGCATGAGGGTGATCAGAACGTCCCATAGAGACAGATCAGATTGCTACATCCCTAGGAGGGAACACCTGGAAGATGGATGGATCAGAATGCCCAATGAGAAAAGATCTGAGATGATGTGCCCCATGGAGGGGAGATTTCACACCGTAATGGCTGATCTGAACACAACTGAGGGTGGATCAGGGAGAGTGCACCCCAGAATTGGGGACACCAAGGTTTACCATTGGTTGGGATTGAATTTTAGGGAGATTTCCTACAAACCATGTACAGACGATAGAGATCAAAACCCACGTAGTTTGAAGAGGTGGTGAATTGGGGTTTAAACAGAGGACAACAACCCGAATACATGATGGGGCTTATGTATGGATAGTGGCCCAAGTACTGCTAGGAGTAGTGAGTAGGTGGAGGACATGATCCCATCGGGATGTGGCGGCCCGGGTGGGAATCAAGATGGATGGTGGATAGTTGAATGGAATGGAGGGGGAATGAGATGAGACTATCATGATGGTGATGGTAGTGTTGGTATTGAGCATCGAAGAGACTTCCTACGTATCCCTATGGCAGGGATCAAAGTCCGCATAGTTCGGTGGGATGAGGGGACACATGAGGAGGCGGCCCGTGTGAATAGACGCATGGATGGGACCCGAAGGAAGTAGAACCTCAGGTTTGGGGCATGATCTTCCCAGAACACATGGGATCGAAGGAAAGATCAGGATGAGACATGGGTGTTGGGATTGAACCTCATGGAGGCTTCCTACGTATCCCTGTGGAAAGGAATCAAATTCCACGTAGTTTATATGGGTGCAATGGCTTACGACTGACTGGGGAAACAACAACATGTCGTTGAATGAGTTCTATAGTTTAACGTCATGAAGGATGGGTGTGAACCAACGTGAAAGAGGACCTGGGGCCCAGATAGATGGTGGTCTTGAACCTCAGGGAGGCTTCCTACATACCTAACCTTGGCAAGGATCAAAGACCATGTAGTTCAAGTTGGTGTTTGGGGATTACACTCTAGGCTGCCTGAGTTGTAGTTGAACCGATATGAAGATTTTTGGAATGACTGGGTGTTGGGATTGATCCATGTGGAGGCTTCCTACATACCTTGCCTTGGAAAGGATCAATGTCCTCGTAGTCCAGAATGGTGTGTGGGGCTTACACTCTAGGCTGCCCAAGGTGTTGGTGACCGACGTGAAGGGGGTCGAAGCAACAAATGGGTGGTGGGATTGAACCTCGTGGAGGCTTCCTATATACCATGCCTTCACAAGGATCAAATACTATGTAGTTCAAGTTGGTGTTTAGGGATAACACTCTACACTACCTGAGGTGTGGGTGAACTGATGTGAAGATGGTCAGAACGACCGGGTGTTGGGCTTGAACCTCATGCAGGCTTCCTACGTACCTTGCCTTGGTGAGGATCAAAGTCCTCATAATTTGGAATGGTTTGTGGGGATTACACTCTAGGCTGCCCAAGGTGTTGGCGAACTAATGTGAAGGGTTTGAGCGACCAATGGTTGTTGGTCTTGAACCTTAGGGAGGCTTCCTACGTACCTTGCCTTGGCAATGATCAAAGTCCTCGTAGTTTGGAATGGTGTGTGGGGCTTACACTCCAGGCTACCCAAGGTGTATGTCATGGTCGATTCTTGCTCTAAGCCCACATGAGTCGTACTTAGTGTGAGAAACAAGGGGCAGTAAGGACCTGACGAACATGGCATAAAGGTGCATCCATGAATGGTTGTGAATGGGGATTACGCAAGGAAGCTGCATGTGTGCTGCTATGGAGCGGCAATGGTGAATGGGGCTTATGCAAGGAATCCTCTCGGGTGCTTATATGGAGCAGAAATGGTGGATGGGACTTACATAAGGAAGCTGACCAGGTGCCGCTATGGAGCAGCAATGGTGAATGGGGCTTACGCAAGAAAGCTACCCGAGTGCCGCTATGGAGCAGTAATGGTGGATGGGGCTTACTCAAGGAAGCTACCCGGGCGCCGCTATGGAGCGGCAATGGTGCATGGGGATTATGCAAGGAAGTTTCTCTGGTGCTTCTATGGAGCGGTAATGGTGTATGGGGCTTACGCAAGGAAGATGCCTGGGTGCCGCTATGGAGTTGCAATGGTGCATGGGGCTTACACAAGGAAGCTTCCCAGGTGCCTCTAAGGAGTGGAAATGGTGAATGGGGCTTACGCAAGTAAGCTGCCTGGGTGAAGCTATAAAGCGACAATGATGGATGGGACTTACGCAAGGAAGTTGCTCGTGTGCCGCTATGGAGTAGCAATGGTGGATGGGGATTAAGAAAGGAAGCTGCTCGGGCGCCACTATGGAGCGACAATAGTTAATGGGGATTACGCAAGGAAGCTGCCCGAGTGCCACCATGGAGAGACAATAGTGCATGGGGCTTACGCAAGGAAGCTTCCCGGGTGCCACTATGGAGCGGCAATGGTGGATGGGTCTTACGCAAGGAAGCTACCCGGGTGCCACTATGGAGTGGCAATGGTGAATGGGGATTATGCAAGGAAGTTTCCCGTGATGTATTCCTCATGTCTGGCCATGAGGGCATCCCAACTCACTGGTGAGTTGAGGCATATGATTGAGGCCTATACCTATGCACCTGTTCACAAGCAGGATAATTCCATGGGGTGTTGGAATCAATCTGAACAAAGGGGGATGAAAAGCGTGAATCACATGCCCGATATTTGGAATGTAATTAGGGTGGAGTAGCTATAGAGGATAACTATTAATCTTGTTCTAAACACAAAATCCATATCGGGTTAGCCTGAAATGGGGACAAAAAACGAGGGTTGACTGCTGACCGTGTTTGAAACACAGGAGCTGACTCAAAGTGTCGTCCAAAGCCTTCCGGGGCGTTGGCTCAGGAAGGTAGGTGAGCTGATGCGGCATGGGACCAGGCCGTTAGGGGGTCCCTTTAGACATGGAGTTGGATGAATATCCGAATGAAGGACATGAAAATCGTGAGGTGGAGTGATGGAATGTTTGAACGGATTCCAACACTCTTTAAATTATGCCATTGTAGTCATGGAATTAGGCATCTTATTCTTGTCACATAAGGCATCTGTTATTTGGAACAAGAGGCATCCTATTATTGAAGGATAAGGCAAGCTACAGTTTATAGTCATGTAGATAGGACTATTGGCATCTCATGCTTGAGGCACAAGGCATCTCCCGTTTAGAGCAAGAGGCATCCTATGTTTGGAACATAGGGAGCACTACAGTTTATAGTCATATAGAGAGGACTGTTGGAATATTAGGCTTGGAAGAAAAAGAATTTATTTTTTGGAGCAAGAGGAATCCTATGTTTGATATATAGGGTGTACTACAGTTTATAGTCATGTAGATAGTAATGTTGGGATCTTATGCTTGGCACGCAAGGCATATCTTGTTTGGAGCAAGAGGCATCCTATGTTAGGAGCATCGGGTACACTACATTTTATATTCATATAGAGAGGATTGTTGGGAAGAAGGTGCCTAGCAATGGTTGGTGTTGGGACTTACTCAAGGGCAGCCCTTTCTGGTTCATCCTATAATATGAGCCAAGCGATGGGGTTTGGATGAGTTACTTGAGGAATGGTTCGACTCAAGGGACTCGGGGGAGAATTGATGACGAGAATCACAACTCACGACATAGGAAACAGAACAAGAGGAATATGTTGACTCAAGGTGTTTCATGGTGTGTGTAGGAGTATCTCAAATCATGGTATCCCATAGGTGGAAGGCGGTTGCGCATAAGGGCGCAATGGAAAATTCCGATGTCCCGGCCTGAAAAGTTCACGGTGTGACTCTCCATTTTTCATGGGGTCAGTAACGAGGGCGAAGGGACTGGCCCGGAGGGATGGGACCACATCCCAGTACTAACCCCGAGCAGGGGTGCGGGGGCACATCCCCCATGGTATGGACCGGTGGGCGCGAGGTAGAAGCCTCACAAAAGATAGGTCACTGCGAAGTAGCTTTGCGGAGCAAAGGGGCTCATGGGGCATGGGGTCTTGCAAAGCATGGACTCGCAGAGCATGGATTCACAAAGCATGGACTCTCAGAGAAAGGACTCATGGATCATAGACTCGTGGAGCATGAACTTGCAGAGCATGGACTCGCGGAGCATAGACTTGTGGAGCAGCATCGCGAAGGACGCTACTCGCGGAGCATGGCCTCGGGGAGCATGGACTCGTGGAGCAGCATCGTGAAGGACGCTGGTCACAGAGCATGGGCTCACGAAGCCGCTTCATGAAGGAAATAAAATCTATGTGAACCGGGAGATCGGCCACCCAAGGGGAAGAATGGCCATCTGGCGAAGGGGGGTGAGCTGGGTTTTTATAGGGGAGAGGTGTCGTGAAGCGGAGATTGCTCGGCGCAAAGCGGGCTCGCGAACATCAAAGGGGATGACAGAGCATCCCGCCTCTTGGATTTGTAGCGGGTGATAGAGCTAATATTTCCACTATTTTTAATTTCTATTTAAATGATTTAAACCTCACCAATTTTCCAATTTGATCTTATTTGTAACAATTTTGGATTTAGAGTGTGTTTTGGGATAAAAATTTTAAATTGCATAATTCTGGATTTTTAACAGATTTTTATCACAGGGGTATTTTGGTCATTTCAAACAAAAATATATTTCCAAATTTTTTGATTAGAGTTTTTTTTAACCCTTATTTTATTTCCATCATATTTTTCTTCAGGACCAAATAATGATCATGCATCTTGATGTCCAAAAAAATCAATGAAGTGGACAATATTTCCGGGCAGACTGCGTGCATCCCACCATAGTAATGTAAGCATAATTCTGCCTAAACTTCTCCAAATGATTCAATTATACTTGGATATTAAATAGGCCTTCTAGACTCATCCACACAAATAATTTCAAGACATTTGGAATCTATTATGATGGTCATTTAGAGATAGAGTTTTGAAGGAAGCTTCCAGGAAGATTCATCCAGAGAAAGAGATTGACAATAAAAAAATCATAACTCTTTCAAGACGTGCCCAATGAATCTGAAATTTGGAGAGTTGACGACAAACACATTTATTAACAATATTTATGAAGAGTTCCACGCGTGAATAATCCAATTAATGGGTCTCAAATGCGACACCTTTGTGATGATGAAATCTGCCTATAAAAGCAGAGGATCTCCTACCTCTAAATCACATTCCATTCATCACCACACCATCTATCACAAAGGTAGATGGATTGATAGAGATAAGGGGAAGGTGTATATTGATATCCTTAATAATATTACATCCTTTGAAGATTCAATAGAGACGATGAAGGCTTCTCAAGTGATGTAAGGCTAAGCAGCAAGTGGTTGCGGACGGCGACACCTGACGAACACTCTCTTTCGAGTTTCAATTTTAATGTGTAATCTTTTTTTGGAATTTCTCTTGAAAATATATTTTTTAATGAATATGGTTGTTTTATTTCTTAAATATATATTCAAAAAAAATTTGATCATTTTTTTGTCTATAAAGTTGAACAATTGTTTTCTCTATTTAAAATGCTTTGGTAAGGTCTTTCCATTGAGCATAGCGAATTCAATTTGGTTTAACTAGTTTGAGGTATTTAAGTAATTGAGTCACTTATATAGGCGGGACCCTAATCATATTGAAGTCTTAATATGATTTCTATTCAAATTTGAGTGTACACATGGGGGTCCTTGGGCGTACATTTAGGAATTTAAATTAAGAGATATTTGTTATATACAAGGAAGAGGGGAGTGTCCGAGAGGGTGAAGCTTGTCTGCTACTATTGTTTTTATTCATGATTTAAAACCCACTTTATCTTTCCTTTAAAATTATTTCACTTTAGTATTTAATTAAAATTTTATTTTCAAATTGTTAATCAAATCCCCAATTTTATTTCTATAAAAAAATAATAACAAAAGTGACAGTTTTTCAACTTGGACGGAAACCTCCTCGAGAGACAACCCTGTGGTCACCACTGTGCTACATTAAAAGGGAAAATATTGATTGAGGTTTTTATGACACAAAAATTCTCACATCAATTGGATCCATTTTTGGGGAGGTTGCTAGAGTTGATTTTTATTTTAAATGTTTTTTCTTTCATGACCTGAACTTCTGACCCGAACTTGTTACCTTTAGATTCTGAAATTGATAGAACTTTTCACACTAGGGTTAGAGGTACTAGTCCCCAAGTTGCAAGCTATGAATCTTCAACCAATACACCTAGGAGGGACTTAGTTGAAACTGAAATCCAAATGGATGAAAATAAAACTTTGAAAGAACTGGCTTCGTCCTATGAAAAAAATCATGAGAATCCTATAGAGTACCCTGATGACCCTGCTGGATTTGAAATCAAGTCCAGTTTCATCCACCAGCTTCCCAAATTCAATGGGTTGCCTGGTGAAGACCCACACAAACACCTCTAAGAGTTTATTTACCAGTGTGTCAACATGAAACCTCATGGAGTTAATGCCGATCAAATGAAGTTGAGGTTGTTTCCTTTTTCTCTAGATGGAGTTGTTAAAGAATGGTTTCTCTATTCTCACTCAACCTTGATTAGGAATTAGAATGAATTAAAAAATATTTTCCTTGAAAAACTTTTCCCTGCGTCTAGAACTGCCTCCATTCGAAAGAATATTTGTGTAATTAGGCAGACACAAGGAGAAACACTTCATGAATACTGGGAAAGGTTCAAATGACTTTGTTTTAGTTTCACCCATCATCAAATCAGTGACCAGCTTCTCATTCAATACTTTTATAAAGGATTGTGTTTCACTGATAGAAGTATGATCGATACTGTAATAGGAGGAGCTTTAGTTGATAAGACACCAGATATCGCTAGGATTCTAATTGCAAACATGGTCCATAATTCCCAAAAATTTGAATCCAGAGGCCTTCTTCATGTCAAAGATGCACAATAATTCCCTACGACTAGTCCCAAAAACAACACAATTGCAAGTCAACTATCTGATCTTACCACCATGGTAAGGTCAATAATGTTGTCTAACACCCCACCAACCCAACCCAAACCTGAAGCGGCTTTCCAACTACATGTCCACTATGGGATTTGTTCTTCTAATGAACATTTTAGTGACCAATGCCTGCAAATTCAAGAGCCTCATGAGAACTGCAATGAAGTTTTTTCTGGAAGACCATTTCAATCAAACCAGCAAATACCATTTCAAAACAACCAAAATTTCAATCAAGGATGGAACAACAACTCAAATGAAAGATTTCGTCAACCTAAACAACCAAGAGGACTCTTACAAGGACAATCAAGTAATTCTCAACTAAGAAATTTCAATGAGAAAAACAATGCTCATTCTGGAAGCAACATTCAGCCTACCCCTCCCACTCAAAACTCTGATAGGAACATTGAATAAGAAATGAGGAAACAACAAGAGGAAATGAGGAAACAATAAGAGGAAATGAGGGAACTAAAATAATACTCAAAACAACAAGATAAAAAATGAATACCTTGATGACTCAAGTGGGTCAACTTGACTCTGGTATTAATTGCATAACAAATCAAATGAGTGGTGGTTTACCCTCACAGCCATAAGAATATCCAAGGAATAATGGGAAGGAAAATGTGAGTGCATTTGAACTTAGGAGTGGCACAAAATTGAACAACCCTCTGATTGATAACATCATGCCTACTGCCGACACTGTTAATGGAAATCCTACCCTTGATAAAAATGCTGAAAAATATAAAGTTGATAGAAACACAAAGTCAAGAGAGGAAATACTATTTAAAAGAACAAAGAATGATTAGAAGAGGATGTTTGGTCCTTATGTTTCTCCAAAAAATACTCAGAATACCCCAGAAACATTCAAACCTCCACTCCCTTATCCAAGGTTTGAACCACCACCGAAGTCAAGTGCTGAAAAAGAATTGGATAAAGAGGTTTTGGAAGCATTCAAGAAAGTACAATTCAATATTCCTTTGCTTGATGCAGTGAAACAAATTCCAAGGTATGCTAAGTTTTTGAAAGACATGTGTACCAAAAAGAGGAAGTTCAAAGGAGGTTAAAAAGTAAACTTTGGAAGGAATGTTTCATCGATGATTCAACATGCCCTTCCTATCAAGTGTAAAGACCCTGAAACATTTACCATTCCTTGTACCATTGGGAAATGTGATTTCAAAGATGTGATGCTTGATCTAGGGGCCTCTATCAATGCCATACCCCATTCTGTCTACTCATCTCTTTAGGTTAGAGACTTGAAACCCTCTGGAATTATCATTCAACTTTTCAACCGAAGTACCACCAAACCTACTAGAGTTATAGAGGATGTTCTTGTTCAAGTGAGAGACGTGATTTTTCCTGTTGACTTTTATGTTTTGGATATGGAAGATGATCGGTTCAGCACACATGCTTCCCTCATCCTGGGGATACCATTTCTAAAAATGGTGAAACCAATCATCAATGTTCACAACGGAGCACTTTCCCTAGAATTTGGAGGAGATGTTGTTAATTTCAACATTTTTCATTCAATAAAACACCCAGTTGAGGATCATTCAACTCCCCAAGTAAACATGATTGATTGGTTTTCATCTGGCATGTTATCTGATTTTATCTGTTATGAAATACCAACTGATGTGGAAAAAGATTCAAATTTGTATGATACTTAATCAGATCAAAATGAGGATGAAATTAGAGACTGTGAAGAGTCTTGGGATGTTGAGACAGGATATCTGAGCAATGATGAAGATGAATTTCTAGAAACCACTGAACCTGTTAGTGGTATTCCAGGAGAGGTTTCCAATTTTTCACATGAAAAAAGTCTTGAGATCATGGAAAGAGATCACCAAGATGAAAATGGATCTTTACTAAACAATCTAACTTATGAGAAGTTCCCTATTGTCAATGAAACCACCCCACCTGATATAGAATTGAAACCCCTTCTGGATAACCTCAAGTATGCCTTCTTAGGTCATAATGAACAATTCCATATAATCATCTCAAAAGATTTGTCAAAATTCTAGGAAAACCAGTTTTTGGAAGTTCTAAAGTCCTACAAGGAAGCCATAGGATGGAATCTCTCTGATCTAACAGGAATTAGCCCCTCAATTTGCATGCATAGAATTTTACTGGAGTAGAATGCTAGACCAGTAAGACAATTTCAAAGAAGACTAAACCCAACACATTTGGAGGTTGTGAAGAAATAAGTCACCACCCTGATGGTAGCTGGAATTATTTTTCCCATATCTGATAGTCAATAGGTAAGTCCAGTCCATATTGTTCCTAAAAAAGTGGATTTACAATCTCAAGGAAGGATTTTGGTGATCTTGTCCCCATAAGTCTTCCAAATAAATGGAGAATGTGCATTGATTACAAGAAACTAAATTTGGTTACAAGGAAAGACCACTTTACGTTACCATTCCTTGATCAAGTCCTTGAAAGACTAGCTAGGAAAACCCACTATTATTTTCTTGATGGATTATCTAGATATTTTCAAATTCACATTTTACCTTAGGATCAAGAGTGAACCCCCTTCACATGCCCATTTGGAACTTTTGCATACATAAGGATTCCCTTCGGTTTATGTAATGCCCCAGGAACTTTTCAAAGGTGTATGATAAGAATCTTATCTGAATTTTTGGAAACTTTCATGGAAGTTTTTATGGATGACTTCACTGTGTATGGATCATCTTTTGAAAGATGTTTGAAAAGCTTGGAACGTGTCCTTAAAACATGCATTGAAAAGAACCTTGTTCTAAATTATGAAAAATTCCATTTCATGGTTGCTAAAGGGATCGTTCTTAAACATGTTGTGTCCCATGATGGAATTCAAGTTGAGCAATCCAAAGTTGAGGTCATTTCATCATTACCATACCCAATAACTGTGAGAGATGTGAGATCCTTCCTTGGGCATGCTGGATTTTATAGGAGATTCATTAAAGATTTCAGTACAATTTCACTTCCATTGTCCAGATTACTCCAAAAAGATGTCCCATTTATCTTTGATGAGAATTGAATAAATTCATTTAATGAGTTGAAACAAAGATTGATAACCCCTCCCATTTTTCAACCTCCTAAATGGGACATTCCCTTTGAAATAATGATCGATGCATCTAATTTTTATCTTGGGCAGTATTGAGTCAACAGACAGAAAAGAAATCTCATCTGATTACCTATGCCTCCCGAACTCTTGATCAAGCCCAATAAAAATACACAACAACTGAGAAAGAACTGCTGGCTGTTGTCTTTGATCTAGACAAATTTAGAAGTTATCTGTTGGGATCTAAGGTGATTGTTTTCACCGATCATTCTATAATCATATTTTTGATGAAGAAACATGATGCAAAACCAAGACTTCTGAGATGGATTTTTCTTTTACAGGAATTTTATGTTGAAATAAAAGATAATAGAGGATGTGAGAACCTTTTTTCTTATCATTTGAGAAGGATAACATCTATTGAGAATAGAAAATTTCAGATATGTCCCCCAATTAAGGAAACCTTTCTAGATGAGGATTTATTTGCTGCTCAAAGTGAAATACCGTGGTTTTCTAATCTTGTAAACTATTTGTCTTCTGATGAACATCCCCACTGGTTTTCCAAAAAACAAATTGATAAACTTGTGAGCGATTCAAAGAAATACATTTGGGATGATCCTTATTTATGGCACATTGGTAGTGATCAAATGATATGAAGATGCATTCTGAACTCTGAATTTTAATCCAACCTAAATTTCTGCCACACATTAAATTGTGGAGGACACTTTAGACCACAGAGAACAGAAAGAAAATTTCTTGCTTCTAGATTGTATTGGCCCACCATTTTTAGAGATGCTTTCGAATTCTGCAGAACCTGTAAAAATTTTCAATTCCAAGGAAACATTTCCCAGAGGAATGAGATGCCACAAAAACCACTTTGGTTTTGTGATGTTTTTGATGTATGGGGAAGGGATTTTATGGGGCTTTTCCCAATTATTTTGGATATCTATACATGTTGTTCGTTGTTGATTATGTTTCCAAGTGGGTAGAGGTTATCCCCGCCCGAACTAATGATGCAAAAATTATGTCCAATTTTTTTAAAGGAAATTTGTTTTCAAGGTTTGGATTTCCAAAGTTTCTAATAACAAATCAAGGCACCCATTTTTGTAATATGACTTTGGAATATATTTTGAAGAAATATTGTGTTAATCATAGGGTCTCTATGCCCTATCATCCTCAAACAAATGGAATGGATGAGTTGTCCAATAGGGATATCAAATAAATCCTAGAAAAAAAAGTGAACCCAAATAGAAAGGATTGGAGTTTGAGACTTGATGATGCTCTTTGGGCCCACAAAACTGCTTTCAAAACCCCAATTGGAATGTCACCATTTAGATTGGTCTATGGAAAAGATTTTCATCTACCAGTTGAGTTAGAACACAAATCTTTTTAGACTGTAAAAACATGTAACATGAACCTATATTCTGCTATGAAAGAAAGAAAATATTGTTTGCAGGAGTTGGAGGAGATCAGAAATAATGAATACGAAAGCTCCAGGTTATGCAAAGAGAGAAGAAAATCTTTTCATTATGGGAGGATTCTCAACAAAAACTTCAAGGAGGGAGACAAAGTTCTGCTGTTCGATGCCAGATTGAAACTCTTCCCAGGTAAATTTTATTCCAAATGGTCTAGCCCATTCATTATTACTCATGTTTTTTCTTTTGGTGTAATACAAATTAAAGATCAAGACAAAGAGACATCATTCACTGTCAATGGTCATAGGCTGAAGCTATTTCGAGAAAATTTTCAAGATCTTCCAGGGGAGGAGATTCAACTTCATGATGAATAATATAATTGATGCCAGGTTGTGTCTTTCATTATCATTTATTTTTTCTATGTATTTAATTTCCTGAATTTCATGATAAAAAAACTACACAATGTGGAAATTGCATAGAATAAGTGTGGGGGGATATAATGCTGGGTAGATTAGGTTTTTACGAACTTCTGTTTGAAATTTTTTGTTTTTAAAATTTCTTTCCATTTTTTTCATGTTTCTTTTTCAAATTAAAAAAAATATTGGAATTTCTTGAATTTCATTTGAAACTCATGCCAAGGAGTGAACCAATTGATCCTTTGAAACTGAACATAAATGAATGCTGAAAATAGCTTTGTTTCAAGTTTAAAAATTTGGAAAATTCTTGAAAAGACCACTAATTTTTAAAGCTCATGTCACATATCACTGACATTGTAATTGAAATTCTCATTCATGTGAGGCCTCTGGACCCATTTTTACATATTCTTCACATTCACCTCTATCTTGAGAGAACCAATTCATGTTTGTTTAATCGAGAACTTGATTTATTTCTATAAAAACTTGAGGGATGATATACTTGTTATTAAAATGATTGAGCCATTTTTTTGGATATTGGAGCCCCCTTTTCATGATTATCCTTTTTATTTAGGCCTTCCTTGAACATTTGATCTTTCTTGATCCCTAAGTATCCATGTATAGCCTATTATTTTAACCAAATTACAATCCAAATTTCCCCTTCCAACCTGCTCTGGAAGTATAAATGCATGATCTAGTTGAACTTAAGTGTGAGGGGGAAGATGAATCCTGATGTACTACCTCATTTGGTGTTTATTTGGGAGAACATTTAAACATTGAAGGCATATTTGTGATGCTAGAATATATTTTTCTGAGAGTTGTGCCTATCTGGAGCTCTCAAATGAAATGGAGTTGTGCCTATCAAGAGCTCTCAAATGAAATCAAGTTGTGCCTGTCTGGAGCTCGCAATGGAAATAAGTTTTTCCCAATATGGATCTTTCAAAAAAAAGTCATATTTGCTACTGAAATTTTGATGAAATGGGGTGGAAAATAGATGAATAGAGCTGATTATTTTTCATAGGAGAATATAGAAGAGACCATACTTGAGTAAAAATTAGAATCATGCATTTCTACTTCAAAAAAAGCCAAACACTCCTTATTCAACCACATAATTTTTCACATTTGAATCCTACCAACCCCAAGACACAGAAAAACCTCGTAAATTCCTCATGATAATCACATGTTCATGGCTCACATCGAGTGGAGATGTAGAAATTTATCAATCCTATGGTAATTCTTCCATGAGTTGGATGAGAAAATACTTGTTCCAAATCTATATTATGTGCTGAGAGAAAATGAATGTGAGGTAAGTGTGTTGTGTCCATGAGAAAACAAAATAATTGGAAATCGATTGAATGATTTGAATTTACAATTTTAAATATTTGTCTTTAATGAGCCAGGATATATTTTTAATTCTTTGTGGAAAATTGGTAAACTCTATTTTTATGTGTTTTATTTTTCTTGATTCTGTGCTCACCTGTCCGGGAGTCCAAGAGCCAAGTGCGGGGGAATTGATAGAGCTAATATTTCCACTATTTTTAATTTCTATTTAAATGATTTAAACCTCACCTATTTACCAATTTGATCTTATTTGTAACAATTTTGGATTTAGAGTGTGTTTTGGGATAAAAAGTTTAAATTGCATAATTCTGGATTTTTAACAGATTTTTATCACAGGGTTATTTTGGTCATTTATCAAAAAATATATTTCCAAATTTTGTGATTAGAGTTTTGTTTGAACCCTTATTTTATTTCCATCATACTTTTCTTCATGACCAGGGAATGATCATGCATCTTGATGTCCAAAAAAATCAATGAAGTGGACAATATTTCCGGGCAGAATGCATAGAGCCCACCATAGTAATGGAAGCATAATTCGGCCTAAACTTCTCCAAATGATTCGATTATACTTGGATATTAAATAGGCCTTCTATACTCATCCACGCAATTAATTTCAAGCCATTTGGAATCCGTTATGATGGTCATTGAGTGATAGAGTTTTGAAGGAAGCTTCCAGGAAGATTCATCCAGAGAAAAAGATTGACAATAAAAAATCATAACTCTTTCAAGGCGTGCCCAATGAGTCTGAAATTTGGAGAGTGGATGACCAACACATTTATGAACAATATTAATGAATAGTTCCATGTGTGAATTGGCCAATTAATGGGTCGAAAACGCGATACCTTTGTGATGGTGAAATCTGCCTATAAAAGGAGAGGAGCTGCTACCTCTAAATCACATTCCATTCATCACCACACCATCTATCACAAAGGGAGATGGATTGATAGAACAAAGGGGAAGGTGGATATTGAGATCCTTAAGAATATTACATCCTTTGAAGATTCAATAGAGAAGATGAAGGCTTCTCAAGTGATGTAAGGCTAGGCGGCAAGTGGTTGCGGACGACGACACCCGACGAACACTCTCTTTCGAGTTTCAATTTTAATGTGTAATCTTTTTTTGGAATTTCTCTTGAACTTATATTTTTAAATGAATCTGGTTGTTTTATTTCTTTAATATATATTCAACATTTTGTTTTATCGTTGTTCCGTCTGTAAAGTAGAAAAATTGTTTTTGCTATTTAAAATTCTTTGGTAAGGTCTTGCCATTGAGCATAGTGAATTCAATATGGTTTAATTATTTTGAGGTATTTAAGTAATTGAGTCGCTTATATATGAGGGACCAAAATCATATTGTTTAAGTCTTAATATTTTTTCTATTCAAATTTTAGTGTACACCTGGGGGTTCTCGGGCATACATTTTGGAATTTAAATTAAGAGATATTTTTTACATACAAGGAAGAGGGGAGTGTCCGAGAAGGTGAAGCTTGTCTACAACCACTATTTTTATTACTGATTTCAAACCCACTTTATCTTTCCTTTAAAATTATTTCACTTTATTATTTAATTAAAATTTCATTTTCAAATTGTTAATCAAATCCCCATTTTCATTTCTGCAAAAAAAATAATAACAAAAGTGACCGTTTTGTAACTCGAACTGCAACCTCCTCGAGAGACAACCCTGTGGTCACCACTGTGCTACATTAAAAGGGAAAATATTGATTGAGGTTTTTATGACACAAAAACACTCACATCAGCGGGATCGCGAACGTTAAAGGGGCTTGTGGAGCATCCCGCCTCCTTGCTTTGCAGCGGCGCTCCACGATCGTAGAGGGAGCTTCGCGAATGGGCTTCGCGAATTAGTTTTCCATCCCAATTTCAAATGTCTATAACACCTAATCCATAACTCTGTTTGGGCCCTACGATTACCAAATCGAATCTTGAGAAACAGGATACGATTTTGGACCATGTATGGAATCATTTGGAAAATTTTGGGTACGCGTTTTCCAGTGACAACAGAATATAAACATGAGCATAATATTTCAACAATAAAAGGTGAATAAATAATTCCATATAAAGAATCACAAGAAACTTAACCATGGACATTATATTATTTGAATAATCACATGATTTATCAATTACTAATATCATATTGAGGGAATTAATGTTATATATATCATAAAAATACCATCAAGGCCTTGTCCAAGACATCTTAAAATAAAGAGTTAAGGCCTCGTCCAAAATCAATTTCTATTTTCTCTCATTAGACCTACTGATGCATCATGGAGCTATAGAGGGCCCCACCCGTCACTTACTAAGTCCAATTAATTCCTCATATTAATGTGGTCAAATATAAACAAAATATACATATAAAATTTAAAAAACATCCCCAAATCTGGAAATATAATCACAAACCATTCTAAGCAGTATGGTGAAAGTTATCAAGAGAGCACATCCATAGTCAAAAAATCATAAACCATTTAATAAAATATAGTAGGTGATAATCATAATAAATCAATATAAATAAGTAATAAATTCAATAGATCTGTTGAAATAGACAATAATACTCTAATAAAATAATCGAGGGATTCTTGAGAGAAATGCTCATTTTCTTTGTAAAGAAGTTTTCTTTTGGAACAATCATTTATATTTTTCATAAAAAAATTATAAACCAGAAATAAAAAAATCATGAAAAATTAGTGATTTTATATAAATAATGGAGTATTAAAGAAAATTTTTAATGGTACTTGAAGATGGGTAAAAATCGAGATGTTCCCCTTAATCGGGTTTACTTATCGGGAAGAATCGAGAATACAACCTTGTAAAACATGTATTTTCCCAAAAATGAAAGATAAATTAATCGGAATACATGATTTTGGAACATATAATAATAATTTATAATAAATACATAACAAAAAAATAATTAAATTGGTTTATTAAGGTAGAGATCATAACCTGAATGAAAATTGGAGGTTCGGGAAGAAACCCCTACCTTATATACGAAAGTGTTCTGCAATTGACCTTAATTTCCTAGATAATAAAATTAAATCCATTAATTAATTAATTCAGAACATTTTATACCTTAATTTTATTTAATATAATTTCATTATGTTCATTTATGATCTTTTTTATGAGTTATAATATACAATTCTATCGTTTGGGAGTGTTTGTTTCCTTTGTTTTCATGATCGAGTTACTTGTATATGATTATAGAAGGTCATGTAAAATGGGAAATGTTATATAAAATTTAATTTATTTTTTATTAATGAACATACAAAATATTAATTTGATATATAAGTCATTTTTTTTATTTTGGATGAGGATGGATCATTAGATAAGATGTTAGTGATAATCATTTAGATTATTTTGGCGGTTTTTCGATCATTATAAACAAGTTTTGTTTAATTAATTAACATCATGTGTATATAATTGTTCTAGAAAATTAAATAGTTTGTAATTTATATATTATAATTTTTTTAATCATAGAAATATTTTTTGGACCCACCTTAAAGGCGTTATTGTAAAATGAAAAAGCATCATCCATGGTGTCTGTAAATTGACACATCATGGGTGATGTTTTCCTTTATACAATAAAAGAGAGAGGGAAAGGATTTTGATTTGGATATTCCATTAATAAGATATAATTATAGTATATAAATTATGCGGGAGTTATCATGTCTCTTTGGACAGGGACAATGAGGGGTGGATAAAAAAATGAAAGAAATTTAAAATAAAATAAAATAAAATAAATATGATTTTTACCTCTTGAATTCTCCTCCTTGAGAACCTCCTTAATGGAATTTTTTTCAGTCTTTTGTTATGACCAGTGGCTCTTGGAAAAGGGGGGGATTGAGAAGATTATTGGCTTGAAATTTGATAAAGATAAAATCTAGTAAGGTTTGAGGAGAAGGGTTGTTGCGGGGTGGTATTTAGAGTGGAGGAAAGGGGTGTTTTTTAAATATTTTATTCATTTGTTTATTATTTTGGATAAAGACTATAAATAGTTTGAGGATTATCACTAAATATATTAAAATAATTAATGGGAGTTTGATATTATAGTTCATAAATCAGTGATGACTTATGGAATAGTGTATTTTAACTTATAATGTATTTATACTGTAAATTTGCGTATTAGACAATTCAAAAAAAATAAATTAATTTAAAAAAATCCCAAAAAATCATCCTAACCATTTTTCAATGCGTAGAATACAAAAAAAAACTCCATTTTAAGAAAATAATTTTCTAAATCTGAGAAATTTAATTTTTAATTAAAATCATCATTTACTCTAAAAATAATGATTTAAAATTTATAACTGATTTTATAACACTTTGAAAAATTAACTGCAGTATCATAAAATTATCTTAAAATAATAATAGAAAAAATATTAATTTATGAATTCAATTTATTGAAAGAAAGTTTCTTTTAAATCAATTTATTAATTATAAATTTTTAATTCAATATTTAATTACTTAAAAAATACAAACACTTAATTAAAATATTTATTTACTTATACTATGATATAATTATATGATGCTTTTATTTATAATATGCATAAATTTTATTTACTCTTGTATGGTTGTGTTTACTATTAACTTGGCCAATTAACTATTCATAATGTTCATATTATTATTCGTAAGGTAAACTTACTTCATGAATGGCCCGAAGGCCTTGATTTTTTATTTATTTTTGATAATATACCTTTTAAGGGGTTAGGTGGAACACTTAAAATACCTTAATTCTCAATATATTACATGACACATCAATATTAAAGGAATCAACCTGACAATGCAACTTGAAACTACCCCTCCCCAAAAAATGTCATGATATCAGCACTCCACCTTCACAAGGCTGGTAGGCTAGCTATCCTATGTAGAGTTGAATAGGCTTGGTCCTGATGGAAATTACATAACCTCTCAGTCTTTCAATTGTAGTTAGTTCTACTCTAGTGAATGTGCCTACTCTAAATCGTCATCTGGATCCTTGTCACTTGTAATCTTGACTAGTTTCATCTACATTTTCATGTGGCCTGATGGCCTTGGGGTGGCCTGAAGGCCTTGGGGTGGCACGAATGCCTTGAGATACAACTTACCTAAAAGCCTTAGGTAGTCCGAAGGCCTTCTAGGGCCTAAGGAACAAATTGGTGGCCCGAAGGGCAAAATGGATGAATATTTATGGCTTCTACAGTACCGAACAATACCTGCTACAGTTCCTATTACAGTACTACTACAGTACCCAAAAATATTTCTCCAACTGGATTTGATCTTGAGTCACTTGGATGCACTTGTAGAGTCCTCACAAATTGGTCTAAGGTGCATGTTCTCCTAAGGTCAACTTACTATTTCATCATAATAGGTTACTTAAATTTTATAAATACCTCTTATTTCATTCATTCTTCATTTATAAAGTTTTTATTTTGTACTATATGAGATTTTATATGATTTATAATATAGGAAATAACTATAAGAAGTGAAATTTCAATGATATATTTCTGGGTCATTACAGACAATCATCCCCACTTCCATCAAATGGGTTATGTAATAATTGTTTGTGTATACAACGGACCACCACCTTATGAACCGATGTCATTCAATTTTCCATTACCACCTATCACGGTTGGTAATGATGATTGATATAAATTCTATATATTATATTTATAAAAATAATTATACCTATGTATTAACTATATCATATATATATATTTTCATTACATTCTGTATGGGATATGATAATGTCACTTGTGTGTACAACATACTACCTCCCCATAAAGAGATGTGATTTTTCTTTCGCTAATGTTTTACATGGAAAGTGATAAGGAAAATTTTAATTATTATATGTTATATATATGACATAATAATGATATTGATGAAATATTTATCATTCTTTATAGATAATTTATCATTTATTTATAAACTTTTCACTCACCTAAAGATAATAACATCATTCATGTATATGTGGACTACCGCCTTTATGAAGCGATGTGATTTTGTTTTCATCACCAAAACATATGGATGATATATATAAGAATATAATATATTAATTATTATAATATTATTATTCTTTACATAAAAAATTACATGCCTTATTTCCATAATGATCTATGAAAATGGAAATGTTACACATTCATATGTATGACCTACAGTCTCCATGATCATAATGCATTTAATTTAATTTAACCATGTTTAATGATTGGTTATTAAGTTATAATTTATGTAAAAATTATTTCATTATTATTATTATAGAGATTATGGAACTATATAATATGCATAAACATTGAATCTTTCATGACAAAGAAAGAATGAGAAAACAAGGAAATTAACTCTAGAAACAATGAAAATAATGAAATATTATTAATAAATGAGTGAGGAGATGTTAAAAAAGGATTATATAAGACATTATAAATATTAATATGGTTATATAATAAGATAATTTCATGTTTAAAACCAATAAACATAATTTCAAATCATGTTCATCAAAAAGGAAGCGTAAGGAAATGTATTTCATCTCAATTTCATTTCATTGAGGCATATTGTAATGTTATGCCTAGAGTTTATTTTATATGATGTATAAACATCCCATTTTGAATGTAACATCATGACTAATTAATTATAAACTGTATTTTATGTTTCAAAAAGATTTACTTCATCCAAGGGGATTTTACTTAAAAGTTTCCAAATGGTAATGAATTTTATAACTCAATATCTTTTCATTAGGTTATATTACTTCTTCCTTTTATTTGATATTCTATGATTATGTGTGTAATGAATTTTTGTTTTTTTCAAATTGTATTTCCTGAATTTTTATTCTTATTTATATTTTATACACTTAATAAATTAATTTATCAATTCTCACATCAACTTTATGGTTATTGAAACTGATTATTTTACAATCTCATTCTATTCGAGATTATTTATTTTTGAATTTCAATTCATGGAAATTATTTAATAATTATATTATAAAATCATTTTATTTAATTATCATCCATTTATTCATGATATATTCATGTGATATTACAAATTTTAACTCTTTTTTACTTAATATAGTTGATAGAATTATTTTATGAACGTTTCGACTTCATCTCACTCTTTAGTCAGAAACCCGTTTTGTTTTGAAGTCACGATTCCTAAAAATGTTTTAAAAAATATATTAATATTATCCTATTATTTGAAAGTAAAATTTCACACTTATTTACTTTATAATTTTTTTTAATTTAATATTCATTTTTTCTATAAAATGATCTTTTCTAAAAAAATAGTGCAAAAGGAATGTTCTCTATAACTTGAACAACATTTACGGAATTAACCATCATCGTTTCATTGAAGCAAAAATTTCATATTTAAAAGTATTTTTTCTAATATAAAATAGTTTCCCTTAGATTCCGAAAATTCATAGTTTTTTTAAAATTATTGTTTCAATGAAAATTATTTTCAAAAGTATTTCTATTTTAAATGGTGATTTTCAAAATAAGAAGGATATTTTTCATAAATAATGTTTTTAAAAATATTATTATTGTATTTATTTTAATTGATGAAAAATACCTTTATTATTAGTCAAATGAGTATATGTTTAATTGATACCATCAATATTATTCCTATTAATTGTTTATAATTATTTTTACCAAGTATACAATTGAAATTCACATTCTTGATTCTTTTTTGTACTCTTTAATGTCCCAATAAAATATTCAATTTCCTTTGATCATTAGAAATTATGTTTTCCCAAATAATCCATATAATGTTTCGGGGATATATTTATTCCTCAAACCATATTTCATATATATATGCAGTGTTATACATTTAATTTTCTTTTAATATCTATGGAAATATTAATATTATGTATTATTTACTCATTAAATATATTTGATGATAAAGAAAATTATTCATTAAATAAAACATATTATTCGATATATGATTCATAATTTGGACATATAGTGATGATATGGGATTGATATGATATATCCCCTTAATTCATCAGTATGTCTCATGAAAAAATTTAGTAATCTTGCATTAAATGAGTTATTACCTGTTGTTTTAAACTGTCTTGTGAAAGGTCTTGATGGTAGAGGTATAATGATGCATACGATCATACAATATAATAATTAATTGTTTTATTTGTTTAGAATTATTCCATTATTATACATGATATTTTCACAATGATATTATCCATGTATGAATTTCCTTCTCATCCTATAATTTAAATGCATTATGTGTTCAGTTATTTCATGTGCCATATTGATTATGATTTTTCTTATCATGAGAGTAAAGTTATTTAAATGGAAAGTGTGTTTAGTTATTTACCATTCCAAATTTATTATTATCCACGAGATTTTAACATTGGTATTATCTCTGGATGAAATTACTTTTAAGTTTATTATTTATAGGGAATGTTAATGTTGTTATTTACCTTTCCATACTAATATTGCTTATTGGTTCTTGATTGCTTCATATACACTTTACCCTTACTGAGAATTGGAGCTAACCCTAAGTTTGTTTCTTTAACCTAGAATCCATAATTTTATCTTTGATTGGAATTCAAGGATATTCTTGATAGATAATGTAATTTTTGAAAAAATTTATGTTGTTAATAATTTTTAAAAATGTAATAAAAGACTAAATTATGTAGCATGTTCACAAATACTAAAAATCAATCCAGTCCATATGGTTATGATACATTGTATCTTATGACAGTATAATAAATCACAATCCAAATTCAGTTTATGGGTGTCTGGGTGACTACAGTTGGTATGAGAGGAAGTTTAGTAGAAACCATAAGATATATATTTAGTAAAACATACACTAGGGATCATAAATCTATGATAAAAATTAAGGATAAGTCTAGAATAACATATTAAAATATTGTTATGTTATATATTCTATGGTTTTTCTTAGAAATTAATACCTTTCAAGATAATAAAGTTGAATTTGGTTATAGAAGAGATGTACCAAGGTGGGATAACTCTAAAAATATATCATTGGGATTGATCCAATCATTACCTGGTGTAGGATAATGGGTCCTGTTGTGCACCTAGTTTGACACTACTTGGTGATATTCTTAGGATAATTCACATTTTATTTATAAACCATTTTTTAATATTTGAATATATATTGACAATGTATGACCTTAGTCTAACCTAAGTTGTCTTATGTTGAAATTAAAATTCCATAATTTCAATATCCTAAAAATAATTATATGGTCTTTCCACTACATTAATTTTTCTCACACTATACTATTTGGGTTTAATCAATTGATGGGACCCAAATGAGTCGTATTAACAAGAAAGTTGGAGGAAAATATTATGACTATGAGAAACCTAATGGGATGATTATTGGAGTGAAATATATCATGATTATTCTAAATCAGTTTTCCATAAATATTATTAATTACATATTCATTAAATAATTCCTAGACACCCTAATGAAGGGGTGGATGGATGTTTCCAAGAGCTCAAGTGGTGGACACCATGTATAGAAGATAGATCAATTTATATAATGTTATAAATGTGGAAGTAGATACATTGAAAAGTGTCTCAAAGGAACAATAAAATTCCTTACATGTGGGAAATAATGGAAAAACATATACAATTGTAAAGGAAAAATTAAGAGTATATTAGAAGAAAATAAATCACAACTTAAGGATTTATTTATTGTTCATTGTCTTAAATTTTGGAAACCTATGAATTATCTGAATCAATTCCATCTTTTGAAGGTAAAAATCTAGACCAAGAATGAACAATGTTGATATAAATTAGATAAAGTATTTATGTATTGGGATTCACAAAATTAAATTGTAGAATAATTTTTATCAAATGTATTTTTCTTATAGGAATCATGAAACGTCTAAATATTGAGTTAGATTTCATAAGAATATATACCTTTAATAATATAAGAGTTATATCTACCATCATACATTTTGAGTTTATGGTTGATCATAATTTGAAGTCTTAAACAACTCCTTTTGGTTTTTCTATGATCAAAGTCTACCAAGAATAATGTTATTTTTAGAGAAATTTATTGAAATCACATGTTTTATTGGAATGTTATTTGAGGAATAATTTTTCAATATTCAATAGACATATGTTTAAAGGTTTTGATAAACATTGGCGTTGATATTATTGTTAATGAAATTGTAATAATTGTTAAATAATTTTATTAGTCATTTGTTAAAAAAATGTTTCCTTGAAAATATTGGTACATTTTTTAAAGATTAATATTATATCCAGTATGTCCATCAAATTTTTTCAGGGAACAGAAATGAAATTAAAATCATTTAGTTTAAGAAAAGTACAACCCACATGTTGTGTGACAACCCATAAAATTCTGAAAGTCCATGGTTCTTGAATGCATGATCTAACGAAAATAAGGGCTTAGAACCTACCACAAGCCTACATGATTTTCTAATTAATATTTTATTGTTTTTAGTCAAATTATTTGATCGGTAAATATTATTTTTTAACCAGGGGTGTTACCATTGATATTGATATATTAATTTATTATATGGGATAACATCTTTTAACCATGTTAGATTTGTAAAATAGTTAGAGGCAAATGAAAATACTTGTCCCACTTTTATGTATCTTATGATCTGTTAAAATGGATGTTTTTTGTTTTATACATAAAAATAATAATTTTTGGATATTCATTTCATCGAGTAATTGATAAATTGGAAATTGATCAAATCATAACCAATGGATGAAATTGTGATTATGAAATATAAACATATCATGTAAGTATATTTCCTTATATTATTGGATAGTATTTTTTTTTGTAATATTAGGAAAATGATCATGAAAACAATTTATCTTATTACATTAATATCAGATGAATAATATGTTCTTTCAAATCAATATATATTTTTATTTTTAATGCCCACTAACCTTCAATTTATCATTCACTTGCTTCTGATCAATGACCTCAATCACCCTAAATATTTATTTATGGTTTTATTCCATGCCTAAATCTTCACTTTCCATCAATTTTCACCAACATTGAATCCTAGTTATTTTTTATTTAACATGACCTTTTTACTGCTCCTTATCTATTATTAAGAAATTATTATATTACCCCTTTTACTATATCAGTTTTTCATCAATTTTATTTACTAATTTCAAACCCTTGATTTCTAAGATAAAGATTAAATTGTGAGTATGGTATTTATTTATGTTGGGAAGTATGTAACACCCTGATATTTTAAAAGAATAAAAATATTTTTATTATGTATGTGACATAGGAGACTGATCTTAAACAACCATCAAAATATATTTATTTAAATTTAATATCTTTGATAGCTTGTGAAACACATAACCACGTGTCAAAGTGGATCATAATATGATACACAATTATAAAAATGTCCATGATTTTGGGGTTATGAATATTAATAAGTAAATTATGATCATTATGGTTATAAATTGATTAGGTATAAAATAATCATCATTTAAAAGGAAAAACATTTTTCTGAATTTTTTTTTCAAATGATTTTTTAGTCATACGTAGTACAGATAATACAAAATAAATTACTACCACTTTTGGGAAAATTATTTAGTAAAAATATTTTTTTTTGAAATAAGAATATCAAATGTATCTTATGGTGAAAATTTTGTAATTTTTATGAAATATTTCATATATCGATGAATGGTGAAAATTACTAAATTTAAATTGAAAACTATTTTTTCATTTAAATTTTATATAAATATAAATTATATTATAAATTTTTTAAAATAATATTAGTTCATCTATATCTAAATTAATCCAATTTACACCATTTGAATCATTTGTAGATAAAAGTTATATATATTATCAAATATTTTCTCTTAAAAACTCAACATTCCCATCATGAATGTGGGATTACTATTAAATTTAAAATTTTCTCTTTTGTGAATAGAATTTTTAAAAAAAATCCATATTTGTAATCATCATTATTAATCATGTCTCATAAGGTCAACATAATGTTTTACCATAATTCATAATTAAAGCAGTTAAAATTATTTATCATTTTTAAGGTAAAAATAGATTTGCTATGTGGTTAAACTAAAATGGAAAGGCTTAAACTAACCTAAACACTTGTCTAATATATAATGGAAAGAAATATTTTGATGTTATCCCTTATATGCTTGAGAAGGGTCCATTATTTTGGTAAGAACCTAGTTTTTCATTAAGTTTCATATCCTATATTTTTTTGAATAATTATTTTGTTTGAACCTAGTATAAATTCATATTTTAGTTATGGTGGAAATAATGGTCTTCCAAGATTGTTCAGATCCTGAAAACCAAACTAATTGAAGAACACTCTAGCCCGCATGGTCTGTAGAAACTATGATGCCCAGTCTAGATGGATTTTACAAACCTTGTGGGTAATTTCAATGAGCAAAAGAAGTCCATGCATGGTTTGCGTATGGTATAACAAACTATTTAGCCAAATCCCATGTGAACACTATAATTTGGTCATTTTTTTCTTACATGATAATATGATTTGACCCAAATTATTATTTTCTCCTCTCATGGATAGGAGTCCTTCTTTGTCTCCCATGAAGAGCTTTACAAGTCTTCAAAGCTTGTTTCTTGGATTTCTTCACTATCCAAACTCAGAATCGAGATACGATCATCTCCATGGATTCATCTCGGTAAGTTATTCAATCATTATGGTCCTTTAATAGTTCATTATTCAAACAATGATGATATTTTGGTGTGAGACCGTATGCCCGACTTTCAAGAATTTTTTCTATTATTTTTTTCATTATAATTCGGGAAGAGCTAAGGATTGATACTAGATGAAGAATTTAATACTGGAGTAAGGTAGGTGGTATATGCCTCAACCCTTATTTTCTTGCAATCAATAAATTATTTTCTATTGTGTGCACACCAGTTTCACTAGGATTTACTTATTAAATTTACTTTCATTCATATAACTTTTCTAGATTATATTTCACATCACTTCTAATATCACTTGACACCATTAGAGGATCAAAACTCAACATGGACCACCCAATTAGGGTGTGTTTTTTATTTATGCCTTGGTGATATATATTGCTTTTTTTTGGGACACCATTCATATGTGTCTAAATTGACCTTTAATTAGGTATGTGTTTCTTTATTATCAATAAATCTTAAAATAGAATGATATTCTAAGAATTTATTTATTGATATCACCTGCCCTAAATGATTATACACTAAACTGATATTGGTCCCTAGTGTAATGCCCCAGATTTATCCAAAGGTATAGGCCATTAGTTTTTTGTTTAAATCCTTAAAATTGACTAAAATAAGATTCATATGAGGTTAAAGGAGATTCTTGGAGTTTTTGGTACTCGTTTGAATCTCAGAGCACAAAAAACGGAGGAAGAGGACTATGTCACATGGTCTGTCTGAAACCATGAAACCCAGCGTACATGCCTATTCATTCTATTACAAGTTTCGAATTGTTGTAAAATACCCAATTTGTGCATGATTATTTGAACTGTGCATTTTTCCCATGCACAGTTCTTTTGTGGGTAAAATGAAATGGGCTTCCCCAATTTATTTTTCCCTTTTCGTTTTTTTCTTCATTATTTTTTTACCATTTTATTTTTTCCCTTTTTATTTTTATTATTTCTTTTACTCCACCCATTTTTTTGTTCCCCTATCCCTCCATGAATAGGGTGTGTCTCTCCCCTCTCCATTAAGTCATGGTGCACAAAACCCTCACCTCCTTTGGGGTTTTTATCTTTCAACCCTCATTTCTCCTCTGTTTGTTGTCACTAGTAGAAGAAACAGACTCCTCTCAGTACGCTCTCCCTTCTAAACTCTTTCACCTCGAAGTACATCCTCCATCTGGTGTGCAATCATAGTGTGACAGATCTTTCCACTATTTGGAATTTTTTCTAAATCTCACAATTTTATCCATTTTAGGATGAATTAAAGGTCAATATCAGATGTGTGGAGTACTATTACCCTGAGTTAGGGTTCTTACACCTTTTCCCATTGTTCCATTACTTATTTTACATCACACTAGTGTTCCTATGACTAAAACCTTTCAGTGAAGCTTTGATATCACATATTAAATTAATTTTAATTCTTTTTAGTGTCCATAGTGACACTTTTATGTGACAAAACCCATTCATTTGGTGCTTACTTCACCTTCATACACCCATATTGGGTGTGCCGTCCATTTAGGACTACTTTTCCCATCTTTTTAAATGTGGAATTTACTATGGTTGTGTGCAGTACCTAGGATAAATTATTTAAAATGAATAAATGATTTTGGAAGGGTGTTGAACCATGAATTTGATCCCCTTGACAAAGACTATGCTGGAGTATAATGGTTTATCCCTTGGGAAAATTCCAAATTCATTAATTAAAAAATTACAAGTTGATCAAATGCTTATACTTCATACTATATTCCATTGCTCACGTTATGTTATTCAATGTGTCATGTACTCTTGCCTCATCTTGTGCTTATGCCTTATGGTGGATATGGGTCTTGCCTCTTTAGTTCTTATGGATTAAACCATATATTGGTTCGAATTGAAATGGTATGATATTCAAGCTTGATATCTTGAGATAATGAAGTGTCATTGATGAAAAATTTGTAAGTGGCATGATTATACCATGTGTCTATAGTTATATTTCATTGTTATATGATTTTCTTGGTATTTTATGCAAAATGGCCATGGTTTTCTCTTATTAAATTCATATTTAATTTGATTTAAATAGTGATGATTTTTTATTCTAGAATAAATGTTTAAATTTGAAAAAATAAATCATTGATGAATAATGTCACGATTTTTTAATAAAACCCCTCCAAAGGAGGTGCACTATCTTCCAATCTAAAAAGTAATGATTGGTGATTTAATTATTTTTTCCCATATTTCATTTGTGTTTCCTTATTATTTATACCATGTTCAATTACTCACTTTATATTATGTCAGGTGCCTTGTTTTTTTTAGTGATCTTTGCTTAATCTATTTAAATGGTTTGAACTATGATAAATGTTTTTGTAAGCTTTTTAGCTTTTTCTATGGAATTTCATGTGATTACATGAAACTTTTTAAAAGATATACCTTGCTTCTTATTAACACTCTATATAAATTTTTACATTATTGAGTGGCCTAAATTACACAGATGGATTAAATGGTAAGAATGTAATTTTGAGATGATTCTTTATTGGCATGCAATTATATATTTATATGTTGCCTCAATAGGTTCCTTGCATGTTTGGTTCACCTGATACAGGATGGGGAGAGAACATGGGTTCCTTATTAAGGAATCATGGATGGACTCTCCGTGCTCGGTGGGTTGTGACCCGACGTGTCAGTGTGGTGCTCTAGCTTTCCAGACAATGTCTTCCCAGGTGGTTATTATACTATTGACATATAATAGTTCTATATGGGAGAAACTATGGATTGACACATTAGAAAGATGGATACACCATGCCTTAGATGATTCTTAGTCCAATACATGATATATCTGGGATATACATAGAGTCACCATGCCTCAAGTGATACTTGGGATTTTGTAAAGATCACCTTTTATGAACTCAGTGGTATTGGATTATATTGGACGTATTATAGTGTTACCTAAAATTCATTTTAGAATGTTGGGGATGGAATTGAACTTTACCACTAGAATTGAAGGACTTGTTTGAATATCATGAATTATATAGGATGAATATATTATTATTATTATTATTATTATTATTATATTTCTTATGCTTTAGTGACACTTCACCTTTTCTTATTAGCACACTTGGATGATGACATGTGAGATAGACCCAAAGACAAACTACATATTTGGGGGTTTTCTTTCTTGTATTTTCATGTTTAATTTGGCCCTTTCATGCATATTATTCCTTAAACATGTGCTTTATTTAGACTTCCATATTAGACCTAAGCGGGTGGTATGGGATTAGTTCCCACTTCGGAACCCAGACCAAGTTGTAGATGTTTTAATTATTTATCTACATTATTTTATTTATATATTTAAACACTACTTTTGTTTAAAGAGTGAAATGGAATGGCCTCGACACCGTGGGTTCTGGACTACTAAGATTATTATCACACACCCTACTTGGGAATTTTTTGTTACGTGAGTAGAATTTATGCCCATAGGTATACATAAATGAAAGTCCACTACTTATGAGGATTTACAGTTTTATTACTTCTTAGGTTGGAGATTTTTTGGATAAAACCAACCCTATGATCGAGATGTTGTTGTAGCAGTATTTTTTTCTTTTTTTTTTCATAGTATGTTGTTTATTTTGTTACCCATGTTCCCATTCACTCTAATTTTTGTATAGAATCATCACATCATCATCACAATTTTGGTATCTAGTATATTTATTCAGCTTCTGTAGTTGCCTGTTTATTCTTATTGGCTTATGTATTTTCTTTTCATACTATCTACTTACCCTTATGCTTCTAATACTTATTATATTTTGTTGACTATTTTGTTTTACCTAATTATATGAGGATATAATCCCCTCATGGATACACCTAAGGCCCTCGTTGTTATTCAGTAGCCTCTAGAATTCGGGGAGATGCACTTAATGTCTTGTAGCCCACAGTCTTGGGGTCTGGTTCGTTGGCACTCAGGGTGGGAGACTACTACCAGAATCACCATGTCATGATTAATGAATTGTGATAGAATGAACCTAATAAATGAATATGAACTTGAAATGATAATTAATTTCATCGCCAAAATTTTATGTGTCATGTTTAATGAAAGGAAATGGAATGAACCAATTTAATGATTAAATAGAATGAGTATAACAAGGCCTATGGTTACATATGATATAAATGGAATAATTTTTAAGTGCCTATTAATTTGGAACTTTTAAACTTTATAGTAATATTCAAACTTGATATAGACTTGAATTCCCAATGAAATTCCTTGAGCACTCAGAGGGAACTATTCTGATTCATTGAGCATATTTCCATAAAAGATACCCACCACCAAATATTGTATTTATCAAATTACATGAATGCCTTGGATTTATTCTAAAAGTTCACATGATATCTTTTCCAATTATTATAATTCCTTGGATACACTCATTGGATTCAGCTTTATGTTGGACACATAGTGCAATGGATTCACTCCATTGGTCCCAGTCATGGTGATCCCAGGATTACCTTTGAATAGATCTAGGGACTAGGATAGAATCATTAATAGTGGAATGCCTTAGGAATTCCACGTGGATAAAACAATGAACCCTTATATCTAGATTTCATGTTATACTATTTTGAGAAGGCTCTATCCCTGAGGTAAAGGGTGTGTTGGTTACACCTTAAATCATATTTTACTTTTAATTCATGTTACAGTACCAATGATACCATTTATATATGATATATTTATGATAACATAAATAATAATTTACTAAATGAACACATGTTCAAAGACATTATTAGATGAGGATGAAAGAGTTATGGGTTACCATTTAGCATTTCTTTAATTTTATATACTTACAGATTGTATCAGCTTGTATATTCATAATTTATTTCTTTATATTCTGTTGGTGGTGGCCTATTCAGATTTATATCACCCATATCCCTGGCACCATTGGTAACTATGTGTATTATATGATCGCATTTGTGGACAAAGGGATGAATCCCACATTGTACAGCTGACCTTCTTTCTTTGGATGAGAACGGGGTAGAAGATGACCAATCTAGAGCTAAGTATGGTTTGATTATTTTTTTCTCTTTTTTATTATTTTGTATAGAATATATTATAAATTCTTCTTGTTATAATGTATACCTTATTTCAATTTCATAATTTCATTCCATCATCATTTTTATATGATACGTTTTACACATATTATGCTTGAGTTATTGATTAACTACATGGGTGATTTTTCCTACTTATGATCTTAGTGTTATTAATCATTATAATTCCAAATTTTATTCATGTTATGTTAATGATGTGATCCAATTTAAACTTAGGGAATAGTCTCCCCATGAACTCACCCTAGGTCCTCACTTCAAGTCAGTAACCTTTTGAGTATGGGGAGGTTCCCTTAGGGCCTTATGGCGAACCAGGTTCAGTTACTCAGCAGTAAACTAGGTCTGGGAAGTCACAATGTGTTTTCTTTCCATAATATTTTGTTTTGGTGAAAGGGAGATTTATAACATGTTGGATCCTGGTTATAATATGTTCTGGGGAGTTGCTAATCCACGTTTAGGGTAAACACCAATTTTCATGGGAATGGGAAATTATTGTTCTATATTTTTATAATACATTTAATATAAAGTCATAGATGGGTAACGTGCATGGATTGTGTTATTTTCTATGCATTATTAATATTCTACCTTATCTCAATAGGGAAACGATCATTGTTATATACATCATTAAAGGATATTAGGAAGTAACTTTCTATGAATATGTCATGTCATATAGGAACATTTCACTGCTTGCATTTCAAGTGTTTCCTATGACTATTGAGTGGGCACTGGATTTATATATTTTTGTTCCAATAACATATTATATAGGATTACAAAAAAAATTAAAAGTAAAATTTAGTATAAGCCTATGTATAGATTGATGGTGGCATCTCAACTAGCCAAATTTGATCTATCTAAGATAAGTAAACCTGATTCCATATTCTATGAATTGACTGTGATTTCATAAATACTAATTTCAATCAGTAAAGTTCAAGGGACCTTTTGAGTTGGAAATGGAAAATCATCAAAATCGATCAATCATATATTGTCCCTTATATTCTGATATAAAATGCAAGGTGGTTGGTTGTAATTAAATGAGTTTCTATTTCAATTTATAAAGTTTAAGGGAATTTATAAAATAGGAATGAAACCCTATTTAATAGACCCTTTTTCAATGTATAAATTCACTTAATAATATAAAATATAAATCTTGATATTTAAATGAAATGGTTTCAGGTAAATGAGAAGGCCAAGTGAAATATATAGATTGTTTTCCTCCTTAAATTACAATTTAACCTCCATATACTAGAACCCATTTATGTAAAATCATGAACACATAACAATACCTAGAACTTCAAAATGGGTAGTTGGGAATGTATTTTGGGAAGTGATCACTTTTTCTTATGTACCATATTCTATTAGTTATACTATCTATTTTTGAATCATGTTAGGTGGCATGTGACTCATAGTTTTAAGTATATTCTACAATGACATCCTTAGGTCATGCACTAGGAGGGTGGATATGACCATGAATAATAGATTTTGGGCCCTATGAAACTATACTTACTACCATGAGTTCCATTATTTATATCTTAAATCATCTAAGACACCTATAGATAGTACGTTCTAGATCTCCACCAACATACTATTTGATTCATCTAAGCATTGGTGGGATGTTATTATCCAGGCTGGTTGAAATTATTTCATGTCTTAGGAAGAATTCTAGACTTCATTATTTGATTATTGTTTCCCTTATACACTGATTTATTACCCAACTATGGGATATATAAACCTAGAGTAGTGTGTAATTTCCATCGTAGACTATTCAGTGTGTTTCACTGAGTTGCAACCTTCCACACTGCTTCGTTCTCGTGATGATCTATCATGACTGATATGCTTCATGAATGGTCTCAAGTATTATATATGCTCATATATAAATGTATTTATCCTATCTAACTTTTAGGGTATCATAAACCAAGCTCTTATAATTGACCACAACTTGAGGTAAGCTAATAGTATTGGGTACAAAGGTTCAATGCCCAAACATGGTAGTAGCTCTCCTAATATCAAGAAGTGTATCCTTGAAGTTTTTTAGAGTAAGGGCACCTAGAGTTTAAAAACTGGTAGCTCTGTTATATTAAATAATTGTGGTTGTAAAGGGAATGTGAAGCCTCTGTGTGATAGAGATCACTTTAGTGTATTTTTGGAGGTAGGATGGGTCATATTCACTAGTTTTTAAAAAACTTTGTGGTTGTTACTAGTGGAATAAGACATGAACCAGCTCCACCATTTGGAGTAAGATCAATTTTTACATGTCAAGAAGGAAGTAGGAGTAGCACTAGTAGAACAGGGTGAGGAGGAGGTCATCGTCCTAGTAGCCAAAATTCTTATTATTAGTGCCAGCTGAGCGGATATGCTCAGGGTAGTCTAGTTATAGCTCGGGGACATGGATAAGACTAGTTGCATGCATTATAACTAAAACCCAATGATTAGAGTGAAGAAACCTATACTATTTGAGTAGCCTCTACAATTATATCATCTATGCTCAAGACATTTTTCCCTGACTCATTTATCTCTTTATCAAACCTTGGAACATAACAGGCATGAAATTCATTACATATTTTGAGTGATGACCCAGGAAAAAATGTTGGTTTTTTTATAATATGGTATAATCCAATTAGAGGACTCCCCCTTGAGATAGGAAGTTCTAATTTCTTATGGGACCCCTTCATCCTCAAGATGACAGGAATCGATTTCATTCTCGAGGTGGACTTGTTAAACCCATATCTTGCCTATATGAATAGTTATTTCCATAGGGTATAATTTATAATACCAGAGGGAGATAGTTATCATCGTAAGGGTGAGTGTGATGTCCAGGAATTTGGAGTTAAACCTAAGCATCATGGGCTGGGTGGAGTGATAGACTAGTATTCAAGCCTTTATCTACTGGTTAGAGGATTTTTTCAGTCTCTGTTTCCTCTACTGGTTTATTATTTCAGGGATGTTTTTCGATAAGACTTATATAGGCTGACTAAATATAGATAGGTAGATTTTTTGATTGATTTCATTCTATTATATTCTCTAGAATCAATTCCTCTTTACAAAATATTACCTACTGGACTCCAGGATCTCAAGATATATTTGGGGGATGAAGAATCTAAGGGTATTATCAACCCCAGTACATAATCTTGGGGCTCACTTATTCTTTTTACCAAGAGGGTGGATGGGTCCCTTGGTATATTCATGGATTAAGGATGATTGAAACATCTTACAAAAAATAAACAGTATCTATTGACTCAAATTGATGATCTCTTCGACTATCTCTAAAAAGATAGGGTGTTCTTAAAGATTGACCTGGGATTGGGTTATCTTCATGTGTGAGTCGGGCCATCACATATACCACATATATAATTTGGATGTTGTAATGGTTTTTATGATTTTATAGATATATTTTTTGGTCTTACAAATGAGCTCATTGTTTTCATGTCCTTGAGGGATAGGGTTTTCCACACCCATTTTAGATTTTTTGTGGTTTTTTGGAAGATATATTGGTGTAATATAATTCTATAAGTGACCATGTCAACCAATTGATATCATTTTTAATTCGTGGAGATAACATTAGTTATATGATAGTATATTCATGTGAAAATTCTTGATTGAAAATTTTCACTTATTGGGTCATGTTATCTTGGAATCAAGAGTACTGGTTTACCTGGAGAAGGTGTATGCTATTGTTTACTTAGAGAATCCCAAGAATGTGTTTGATATCTAGAGTTTCATGGGGATATCTAGATATTATAGGAATATTATACAGGTTTTATCACACCTTTTTCTACCTCTCACTAGTTTAACTAATAAGGGTGTGATGTTTTTATGGTCTGAAGCATGAAAGAAGGCCTTTTAGGAGCTGAAAGTTAGAATTACATGAGTACATATCACGATTCTTCCATATATGGGTAGAGGATATGCAGTGTTGTTTGATGAATCATGTATTGGTATGGGCATATTATTGATTTAGTTTGATCGATTCATTTCATAATGGTATCGCCAATTGAGACCTCACTTGTCTAATTAACCAACACATGACCCAGAGCTTGTAGTTTTCCTTCATGACATGGATTTATGGAGGAATTATATGATTTGAGAGTGATTTTTGGGGTATATAAACCAAAATATCTTCAAATATATCTTTAAGAAATTTGAATATAATCACAGATAGAATCTAGGGCTTCAATACCTTCTTTAGTTTGTCTTGGATCTTTCCAATATGCAGGGAAATATAAATTTGGTAGTTGATGAGAAGATATAGAATACTCAGGCACAAGCCATTTAGGTATCCAATGATGAATGTAAATTGATGTCCATTTATTATTAAGTGCACTTTGATATTCATGAGGTTCATTAGAAACCTATTATTATGGCCTTAGTAGTTATTCCGTCACTTTTGTATAGTGTGAACTGAAGATAGTTCTCAGAACCTAAAGGTTTCTTCCTACAAGAAAATATTTTCAGTGGGGAATAACCTCTGGATTTGTTTGTTGATGTAGATCACATACCTTTTATACATGGGAGTATCTAGGTTCTTATAGACATGTGAGAGGATATTATGTTCGATTATTGTGCTTCTCAGTTAGCAATGAACTTGGGTATCTCCATGTTGTATCAAAATATCTATCACTAGTATTGGTGGCCTTGTATAGAACATCATATTGAATGATTTAGCACTAGGTATTTGACCTGTGAGTATGTGAAGGTGGATCACCAGTGGACTTATGGATTATTAAATCTATCATCGGTCCTAGAATTAAAATGGAATGACATCATATTGAATTTTTTGACTAGTTTACTGATATTTCCCCGAGGTATTGATGCATTCTGTGTATTCGTGGACTGAATGATGAAGGTATCCCATTTCTTTCATATTCAGGAGACATTATATGTTTATGAGTATGGAATATTGTATTTATGTGAGATCATATGGCTTCATGGGTTCCCTTGTTCTATTATTTTAGATAGGGATTCTCATTTCACTTTGTGTTTCTAGTAGAGTTAAGAGATTGCTTTTGGTACATTGGTTATTTTGAGGAAATATTTTCCCCCACAAACTAATATCTAGTTAGAACACCGTATATAGGATTTAGAGGGCATGATCTGAGCATATACACTAGATTTTTTTGGTTCATGGTAGAATAATTTCCCTCTCATTTATTTTTCAGACAATAATATCTTTTAACAAACAATTCAAATGGATATATATGAGGATCTATATGGTAGGAATTGTTGTTCCCCTCTTTACTGGATATAGGCAAGAGATTCAGTGCTACTAGGTCATCATCTCATGTAGAATATTTTAAATAAGGAATAGTTTATTAGAAAGTTTATGTATACTGCTCATTCTAGAGAGAAATATTAGGTCAATCTCCATCGATGACCTTTGGAGTTTGATGTTGGGGATTATGTTTTCATTTGGTTATCACACAAACATGGTCATAAAAAGATGTAGAGGCTAGGGAAATTGGTGCCTTATTTTTCGGACCTGTTGAAATCTTAGTTATAGTTGTTTTGGTATCTTATTGATTGATATTAGATCTGAGGTATCGTTCTATGAATGACATATTCCACATTTCATAATGTCTCTTTTTACATGCTAAACCATATCATTTATTTGATCTCAATAATGTTGAATTTTATGTAGATACTTATTCTTATGAGTATCACATACACATCATTAACCAGATAAAAAATAATCTTTGAGGTTGGTATATCACTTTGGTGCAGGTGTTATTGTAGAAAGGTCTTGTACTGGATGAGACATGAGAGAAGGAGGCTAACTTATGTTCCATGTGTCTAGATTTATTCTCAGATAGAGTTCTACCACTCTTGGAAAGGAAACTTGGGATGAGTTCATTTATGGGGGTAAGACTGTAAGAACCTAGTTTTTCCTATAGGTATAGATCCTTTAATTTTTAGTTTAATTACTCATTTTGGTCCTAATATGAACTCTTAGTAAGGTTATAGATAAAGAAAGGGTGTCTGGATCATATTAGGAACCTATAATTCCATCCAATGGAAGAAATATCTAGGCAACATTGTTAGTAGAAACTATATAGCCATGTCTGCATGGTTTCTATTAAATGTGATGGGTGATTCAGTGGAAAAAATAGGCCGTATAGATTTCCATAACAATTCAACCTAGGACACACGAACATGATAAAACTCTATAGTTTCAAATTGAATAAAAATATACATTTTTTACATGGATTCCCAAACACTGCACTTGAACCATGTGAGTCCCTTATTTGGGAAGTAATCCATGAATGGTTGGAACACATTTTGGCCAACCATGATTCCAAAAAATGAGACCCCTATAAGATGGGTATAATTACAACTTTTTTCTAATGTATTTATATGTTTTTACCAACATTTTTTTTATTAATCCAATTGACTCAAGTCCAACTTATTCTACCATGAAGAACTACTCAATCCTCTAAAGCTAGGTCCTTGGATTTCGTCACCATTCAAACCTAGAATCGAGATCTGATCATCTTGTTGGATTCTTCTCAATAAGTGATTTCATGCTTAGTCTCCTTTGTTTGTTATTATTTATTTTAACTAAACTTTATTGGTGCAATATCGAATTCCCAATTTTTGGGAAGATTGAAATTTCACCCATTTTCTTCCAAACCAGGAAGAGCTAAGGGTCTATATTAAATGAGGATTCTACTAAATGAAAACTTTAGGTGGTCTATGTCTCATCCCTTGATTTCTTTATGTCTATAAATATTTTAACATTATGTTAAAACTGGTTTCACCAAGTATTTCTTAGTAAATTCAATTTCTGTGATTTAAATTTTATAGATTGTATTCTACAGCCATGTTAATATCACTTGATGTTGTTGGATGTTGAGACCTCATTTAAAAAAACCCAATTCTGGAGTGTTATTCATTTATTCCATGGTGTAATATATTGGGATTATTTTGGAAATCATTAATTTTCATATTACTTGAACATTAATATGTAAATATTTCCTTCATAATTAATAAATATTAAAAATAATGATATGAAAAGTATAAATTTACAAATATCACATGGCTAAATGATTATAAATTTATTTGACATTGGTAACATGTCTAGAAATCAAATTATCATGCTTAATGAAAGGTAATGTAATTAACTCAATAAATTATTATCAAAATGAATTGATAATTGGATGCATGTCCTAAATTTTCCATGCCATGTTTAATGAAAGGTAATGGAACTAACCAATTAAATGATTAAATGGAATGATTATTACATGGCCTATGATTAAAAATATATATAAATAGAATATTTGTATGGTGCCTATTGATTTATTCATTTTCATATTTATAATAATGGAAATACTTGATCCATACTTGGATTCCTAAGGGAATTCCTTGAGCACTTAATGGATTCAATTACGATTAATTGAGATGATTTTCATGTGGGATAACCACCAAATAATTTGGTCTTTGATTTATTATTTGAATTCCTCAATTTTGTACTAATGATTCACTTGAAATATTTTTCTTATATCATAATGCCTTGGATACACTCCTTGAATTTAGATTGATTTTTTTGGCTAGACAAATCCCCGGATTCACCCCATTGCACCCAGTGATTCTTAACATGGGAATACTATAGATGAGTTCCATGGACTCAGTTAGACTAATTTATATTAGAAATTATTGGGTTTTCCCCATATATTAAACTACAACCCCCTTGAGCTAGGCTGAATGTGATACTATTATGAACCGGTTCAAACTTTATGGTAAAGGATTCCTTGGTTACAACACGGATCCTCTATTACTATAAATTCATGTTACATTACTATTAAAACCTATTATACATTATATCCTTCTAATAAAATGAATCATAATTTATTAAATGAACACATGTTCAGAGACATTACCTGTAGAAGTTAAAGTAGGTATGGGTTATCATTTACCATTAATTTACTATTATATAACTTCACACTATTTCAGTTTATATACAGACTAGATTTTTATAGAAATTGTTGGGGGTGGCCTATTGATATTTATCTTTTACACTATCTGGGTCGTCATTTGTACCCGAGCGGATTAAATGATTGTAGGTGTGGAAAAGGGAAACGTCCCTCAATAGATACCTGACCTTCTTATTTTAGGGTGTGATATGGGTAGTGAATTCCCAAGAAATATACTGGAATTATTCGATAGTTCATTCACTTTATGATTCTTTAGTATATCATAAAATTTACTCTCTTCCTTCTTCAATGTATGCCTTATTTCCTTTTTGTAATGACATTTCATCATCATTTCTAATGTGGTACAGTTTATACTTACTAGTCATGAGTTGGTTATTTATTACATTTATTATTATGCTTATTTACACTTCTCATAATATTAATTATTATGTTTACACAATTTACTAATTTAATATGACATCTATGCTTCGCTCTAATATGAAGGCCTAGTCTCCCCATGGATACACCATATTCCCTCTATGCTAGTCGGTGGCATCTGGAATATGGGGAAGAAATATTGATACCATGTGGACAATCAGGCTTCATTACTTAGTAGTGAACCAATTCTAGGAATCCATAATTTGATCCTTGTAAAATGAGTTTTTTTTTGGAATTCAATATTTTCAAAAATTACAATTGTGCTTCCCACCTCACTTATAAAAGGCCACCCGCTCTCATTTGTCCTTAAGAAATTCAATGATTGTTAACTTTTACAATGAAATCATAAATTACTTCCCAAAATCACTTATCTCATTCTATAAGCCTTATTTTTTACATAAATCTATCCTAATAAGGCTTTTGGAGAACACCAAATAGGGATATCTGAAGAAGATGTAAGGTTCTTCAATGAGCGTTTTTTTTCTTCCTACACCATCTTCATTGATTATTACACCATGATGATATAATAACATAAAAATATTAATTAAACCAGAATTTATTTATGATAATTTCATGACCTATAACTATCCCCACTTCCATCAAATGGGTTATGAAATCCTCAGTAATGTGTATGTCGGACTACCACCTCACGAACTAACGTCATTCGTTTTTCCATCAACTCCAATCACAGTCTTGTATGATGATGGATCTAAATTTTATATATTATATTTAAAACATAATTATTATTATATAGTAATTATATCATATATACATTTTTTATGTTCCATTTTGTAGGGATAGGATACCATCGCTCATGGGTATAGGGGAATACCACCTCGCAAAGTGATGTGATTCGTATTTAACTAACACTTTACATGGAATGTGATATTGATTATTTTAATGAATATATGTTGTATAAGTGAAATAATTATGAAATTAATGAAATATATATCATTTTATAAAGATAATTTATTATTCTCTTTCTTACCATGTCAGTCACTTAAAGATGATAACATCATTCTTGTATGCATGGACTACCACCTTCATTAAGCGATGTGACTCTCTTTTTATCACTAAAACACATGTTTGATATATTTAAGTATATAATTTTGTAAATTTTATATTATTATAATTATTTAATGATAAGAAAATTAATTACCACCTTCCTATAATGATTGGTGATAATGGAAATGTTACTCATGCGTACGTATAACATGTCATCTATATGATCATAAAGTAATTCATTTTTCATAACCATATTTAATGATTGGTTTTCAAAAAAATAATTTACATATAAATATGATATTTATGCTAAGATTATTATTTTGGATATGATGGAATAATACAATATACAACAGAATCAAAACATTCATGACAAAGAAAGAATGATAAAACAAGGCAATTAACAGCTAGAATGATGAAAATAATTATTGATTATTAACGAACAATCGATAAGATGTTATAAGAGGATAATATATGATATTATAGATGTTAATATATTTATAGAATATGTTAATAATAATTTTAAATACACTATAGAAGATTTTCAATAATTTTCCACAAAAAGGAAGTGTGAGGTAAGGGATTTCATCTCAACATCTTTACATTGAGACATATTGTAATGTTATTCACATAGTTTCTTTTATATAGTTTATACACATCCCAATTTTCATGTAATATAATTAATAATTCATTATAAATTGTATTTTAATTTTCAATTTGAATTATTTAATTTAATGGAATTGGATATTAAAGTTACCAAATAGTAAAGTGTTTCATAACTCAACTTCTTTTCATTGGGTTATATTACATCTTGATTGTCTTTGATATTCTAAGATTATTTGGGTAATGAATTTTTATTGTTTTTTTATTTACATTTTTTATGTTCATTTTCAGTTGATACACACAATAAATTCAGTGAATAATTCTCAAATTCATTTTTATTATCATTGTAAGGGTTTATTTCAAAATATCAATCTAATTGAGATTTTTTACTCTTAAATTTTAGTTCAAGGAAATTTTTAGATCATTATCTTCTAAAACTATATAATTTTATTATAATCTTTATATTTCATGATATAATAAATTAATAGTACTATTTCCCACTCATTGGTGCTTAAAATAATTTTTAAATTGTTTTTAGGAATGTTCGAATTTATTTATATTTTTTTGATTTATCAGTTTTCTTTTAAAACCAAGGTATTAAAAAAATTAGAAAATGATTTACTATTCCATTATGGTTTTTAGAGGAAATGTTTACCCATTTTTTTATAATTAATTATTTTTAATAATTTATTGTTGTTGTTTTCTGAACAATTTTCTTTTCTAATAATTTTATATTGGAAAAGGAATGTTCTTTTTAACATGAATGGATTATAGAGAATTTCCCACCATCATTTATTTGAAGAATTCTTTGACTTTATACAATTGGTTTTTTAATGAAAATAATTTTCCTAATATTATAGAAATTTTTAGCCTTAATTAAAAGAGATTTTCAATGAAATATATTTTCAAAATATTTTATATTCTAAAATTTAATTTTCAAAATAAAAATGGATCTTTTAACCAATAATGTTTTAAAATATATTTTTATAATATTTATATTCATCAGTGAAAAAAACCCTTTATTCTTATTCCAATGTGTATATATTTAATTGTTTCATATTTATTCTTTCATTTTATGGTTTATTATCATTTTCGCCAAGGGTAACATTGAAATTTACTTCCTTGATCCATGTTTTTAGTCTTTAACTTAACCGTAAAATATTCACTTTCCTCGCATATTTGGATATTAAACACCCCCTATTACCCATATCATTTATCATGGATATGTTTATTGCTTAAACCATATATCAATTTTACAAATAATGTTCTACATTGAATATTATTTTTATAACTATGGAAATAATAACAAAATCATATTCTTTACTCAATAGTGATATTTGAAGATATGGTACATTGTTCATTAAATTAAATTGATTATCCTATATATAAGGAATTTATTTTGTTTTGTAGTGATGGGTAAGGCCCAGTTATTATATTTCACCTCGAATCATCAGTAGGTCTCATTAGAAAAAATATAATTCTAGAATTAAATAGTGTTTACTTGTTTTTTTTAATCCATTTTATTAATGGTCTTGATAATAGATGTGTCGTGATTCTTGAGATCATGATGTCCAATAATTAAGAATTTCCTTCATCAATAACCTTGTTATTATTATCCGTGATATTCTCGCAAAGATGTTATCTCTCGTTTCATTTCATTCTATTTTTATTATTTAAATTTAATATATGTAACATTATTTACCTTTCCACATTTATTATTACATATCATGTCATGATAGTCATGTTATTTAAATTCAATGTATGTTCAGTTATTTAACATTCTATATTTATTATTATCCATGAGATTTTCACCTTGATATTATCTCCAAATGAAATTCCATCTCATTTTATTTACATGGATTTTTTTTCAATTATTTACCAATCCATATTGGTTGTGCTAATTGCTTCATCATTTATTCTTTTGTACATAACCATTTCTGAGCATTTGAGTTCACCATAATTTTTTTTCATTTCCCACAAATCCATGAATATTATAATGATTGATATGGAATGATATTCGAGTTTGAATAATTTTATTTTTTTAAAAAATTGATTTTTACTATCAAATTAAATACAATACTCAAGTATGTATTAAGTTCACCAAGACTACTAAACTATTCTTTCCTTCCAGATGTGGTTCCTTGTATCATATTCCAATGTAATAAAGTAGAAATCGTCTCTAGGTTACTGGGGTTAGGGTCACTACATAGACAACCATTCCCCAATACTACCACATAGATCTGATCACACAGGGTCGACATTCCCCATGGTCAAACACCATATACCATAATGCCTCATTACTTCTATATGGATCTGATAAAAAATTATCACCATTCCCCAAGGCTAGGAAACACTAGTTAATATTACCCCGTATCATATCTTAGTCATTCCATAATATCACATATTGAATCTAAACACCCCCACCTATAGGACAAGAAAACCATGATGGTTCCACCTATCACTCTAGTACCATGCATAGAAAAACAACATAGTGTAATCTAAAAAATTAATACAAGGAAACACTATTATCCTATCAAATCACACATAGAATATAATGACTATGAACAAATCCAAACATGCACAAGTGTGATCAAAATAATTATAGTATAATAACAAAAGAAAACCTCATAATAAAAACCTAATAATCATAAACATGGATTCAACATGGTTAGGAACATCTTGCCTAAATTGTTTCAAAACCAATAATAATGATATACCACTATATGTGGTTCAAAAGATGGAGTGGATACTTAAACAGTCATGAAAACCTACACATATGTTTTTATCATAGTTTTGTACACATCAATGTTTGAGGTTTTTCAAGGGTTCCCATAAAAAACAAGTCGTTTTATTTATAAATTAAAAAAAATTCATGCGACGAATCATTATATCTATTGGGTAATTTCAAAATTATCATTTTTACCCAACAGATTTTCTATAATTCCATTACTCATGAATAATTATACAACTAACCTTGGAAACATATGTCACATCAATTAAATCAGAAACACATGTGGTAGTACTTTATTAATAATACTTTGATAAAACCAAATAGTTATCCTTAATAATTTTCATAATTATCCATTGATAATTCTTTTTAAAAATTCCTTCCATAATTATTCTATGATAATTATTTATAAATTATCATTTTATAATATTATGTAATTGTATTTTAATTATTATATATAATTATCCATTATAAATATCACATAATTTTCTTTTGGTAGCTCAAATAAATTGTACATTTATTTTTTGGTGAAATTATTTTTTGGTAATTCATGATAATTATCATTTGAAATTTCATGTTATTATCAATTTTTAAATTTCATAAATTATCCTATGGATATTCAAATATATTATCATATTACAATTATCATTGGATAATTTGAGGATTTTTCGATAATTCTTTGTAATTATTTTTGATAATTTCTCAAAATTATCATTGGATAATTTTTAACTAAATATACATTATTAATTTTTAAGTATTTATCCATTGAAATTTTTGGGTTCCATATTTCTTTATTAAAATCATATATTTTACAGAATTTGGATGAATTTAAAAAATGATGAAATTTAATAGAAAAATTAATAAAATAAACTAGTTATACCTCTTTCTAATAGTGTTTGGAAGAGTATGAATTAGGTAAAAATTTCACAAAGATTTGGAAAAGAAAACCCAAATCAATTTGAAAAAGGTATCCCAATTTTACACAAGGGATATCTAGAGTTACCTAATATTAATTAGATCATCCAAAACCAACTGACTAATGGTTTGGATATTTTAAAATCCATGTCGCATATTCAATTGACACATTCCAAAACCCGAAATTAATATACCAAGTTTATCCTTGATTCAAACAAAACATGTATTTTGTGTCTTCAATTTAATCCAATTCATGTATTAATAATTTTAATTCCGAAAAAATGGTGACTATCTAACCTTTAAATTAATGTATATTTAAAAAAATGGAGTTATAGTGCCTTACATAGGACGAAGGAATAAAATGAATTAATAAAAATAAAATAAAAAAATTATATGAAATAGAAGAATATGGGTATCCAATCTTTCCCTTACGTGTGATTTTATATATAACATGACACAAAAATGGCTATGTCATGACTAAATTTAAAAACACAATCAGGATTTAATGGAAATTAAAAAAATTCCATCTCAAACACTATTTGGGATAAATTCCATTATTTGTGAAAAAACACTTATGCATGATATAGTATTTTACTATTTTTATTTTATAGGTACTAAGTCTCTTTGATCCTATGAATTATTCACTTACATAGCTCCAAACTCAGAAAGACTTCCATAAAATATACTAAAGTGTTTAATCAAAAAAATATTCATTATATTAACAAGATTTTAACACATACATAAATCTTTTCATTCATTTATAAAAATAGTTTTAGTTGAAAAATTACATTTTCAACTAAAAAATCAAAAATTATAATTATACGTGATTTTTATTACCATTGAAAATTAAATATGTGATAATGGGTCCAAAAAGGGCTCTATACAAGGTTAAAAATGACATATATGTATATATATTTATATTTAATAAACATATCCTTCTATATGGGTCCCACTTATCCTTAATTATTGAACAGATATCGACCATTAAGCAATCACTACTATTTAAGTTACACTTCTTATTCCCCTTAGGGATGAGATCATAGAATCCCAATGTACAGATATAAATGTCACATATGCTACAGAATTGTATGTTGATGAATGTTTACAAAACTCTATTATATGTCTCATGACTTATCTACTCAAATGAGCGTTAACTCCATTCATCAAGAGATACAAGAAAATAGAATATGGGTATCTCATAATAATTAAATACCTTTATCTCAAGTAGATGAAATGTATGATAAAATTCATCAATAGCCAATACTCACTATCCAATTCTATAGAATTTATCCACCACATATTTCTATCGTCTATAAGATTAATAATTGAAAATTTTATTACAAAAAATGAATGATTGATTGGGTAATAACATGATAAATCCTTATACCCATGCATGTGGGTTACCATTGTGAATTGAAAACATAATTTTGTCAAAAATACAAGTTCTACACTCATGATAGTCCTCTCAAAACACATTCCAATAATAAAACTCATACTCTACATGAGGATTGAAATCTCAAACCAATATGGTATAAAAAGGACAATCATTTATCATTAAAAGTTTATCCCATTCTAGAACCTATATGACCTTCCACACCATAGATAGATTGGTCTAAAACCAATTAACATCTATTTCAACTATAAACCGGCATGTTTCATATTATCAAGTCACATGATCCGGCCCACCAAAAGGTCTCAAGAACACCTCCTAATATAGAAGAGGCATCTGCGATCTGTAAGGGTATAAAAAATACATTGGAGATATACTATACCATATTGTTTGAGTAAAATAAAATTATAAATAACCTCAAAAACCTAAAGGTTAAAAATTAGAGTAAACATAATAGATTAACTAAAACAACATCATACTATAATAAATTATATGTATCATAGAGTCATGCAGCCTCAAAGAATGAAAAACCAATAGCCGTTGGCCACCCAATGGGCCATCCACATATACAAAATAGACAAACTAAAAATAAATAAATCCAAATATACTTCTATATTTGATCCCAACCACTTACCCAATATCCCTAACTCTTAGTCTATAAAAAATTTATCTTAAGACTCTACAATAGTTTCCTTATAGATCAAGAAACACTAGGCCTTATCCCAACCCACTTTACAACCTATTCTCTGCCTAAAAGAATACATTTTATTTTCATTCACATAAATGTGAATGTATATGTTTGAAAAATAATCATCATTAGTCCATCCAAAATGGTGAATCATTAATCTATTTTAATAACAAATTGTATACACATGTGATGTTTCTATCAATGCTAAGAACTAATACTATTTTGTATTAAATTAACTTTTGGATAAAAATAAATGGGGAAACATAAAAAACATCCAATTGTGGGTTCTATCCTAACACCTGAGGTAAATCTTCACGTACTCTGGCCCATATTAGAGGATTTATATCACATGGGTTATTTCAACACTTGAAATCAATAACATGTAATAAATTTAAAATGTATCTACAAGAAGTCTAAACAAAAACGATAAAATAATGAACACTGAGGCGTAACTATAGGTATCCATGTGACAAGATGAAACTATTCAGATATTGGATTCCCATGAGACAAAATAAAATTATGATAAGATTTTGTGCTATACCCTAGAGAAAATGTATTTTAATAAATGACATGAGAAAAATTGGGCTCCAATTGAGATCCCTAAAGTGTACACCATCCCTCAGGTCCCTCCATCTATGCGAATTTCAGATACACATTAAAAGTAGTTCCTCTATGCATGGTCCCAATATATTAACTTCCCTAGGTTTCCATCAAATAGGAAAGGATTATTAAGCATCCATTACACATAAACTCTAGCCAATGTGTAACTCTCAACTACATGGCTATAATCAACCATATTTCCCATTAGATCCATAAGAATATCTGACCAAAACTAACCAATATAGGTGAGAACCAAATCAAAAATGAGGTCCAATACCCTATCTAAAATATCCCTATGGTATTCTCATCAAAAAAAGGCATTAGTGAAAACAACATTGAAGATATTTTCTAAAGGACACTAAAATATTGGTTGATCCAGGTCTTTATCCCATTATCCAAAAATCTATACTAATTGTTCCAATAAACACTTGGCTAGGGTCTATTAAATGTGTGGTTGATCCAACTCTCAAACCCATCATCCTAAAATATGAACTAGAAGTACTGATCAACTATATTCTCACAAAACTCTATGCTCCCATGGTACCTAGGGTCACAATATAAAGTGACATAGTATTAGGGATTACCAAGCTACAATTGAGATCTTGGACCGTGATTGTCAATTGATCCTTAAATGGAATAAATTCAAGGTAAGAGTATGACACCATATTATGGGTTTCTCGATCTCATCTAATAAATCAAGCTAGGCTCCGTATAATAAACAATCTCATGGGGACATCTATGTCCTCTAGTTGATACATGATCAATAACATGCCAATTAGGTAATCTAAAATCAGAAACACACCTACAAGGGTTCTTTAAATGGTTCTTATGACCACATAGTATGTAGGAAACTCTAAAATACCTCATCATCATGAGAAAACCTTTTATGAAATCCCAATGTAATAAAATATAATTCATCCCCTAAAAAATAACCCATCTTGAGTACAATATCTCCCATATCTGCATCCATATAGGTCCCTCATACCCATATCAACATCATAATAGAACCCTATTGTAATCGCTATCATATGTTTTCAACCCAACCTAAAGCATCCTACTGCTCAAATCCTCAAAAATAGGATTTAAACTATCATATATCTACCCTTGATTAATTGGTCATGATTTCAAGGTAAAATCCATGATCTCTTAAGAAAACATACTCGATCCTACCTACTAGGATCCATCTGAAAGAACCTTAAAAACCATCCTCGAATCTAAATTTAAATAAAACTAAAAAGACCAAGAACCTCAAATGATTCTTAAATCATAGAATCAAATCTACTGGATTATTATGCATCCAATGACTAAATAAATCCTCTTACAAAAACATGATAAAACCAAAAAACCATATATATGGCCAAAAACAACCAAAAAGATACCACCATAACTATCTATGAGAAAAAAAATGATCAAAAAAGACTACTAAAAAGTCCCATTAAGAATATAGTGAAATGAGCCCAAAAAACCATAATGGAAGGAGAATTACATAGTTTTCACTTCGAGTACATGGTATGTACACCCAAAGGTCCCCACTAGTCTTGTACCACAACCCACCCAGTTTGTACTTATCCTAAATAAAAAAATTCTACACCTAGTATAAGGCATATACCCTATATGGGGTTTCCATCCATGTACCTATAAATTTACCCCCCTGTGGGGTCTAGAAAAATAAAATATATGGTCACAAGCTATGTACCTCACATGAGATCTTGTTGTATCCCTATATAGCCATGTGACCCAAGATATGGTGTCTAGTTATGCCTATAGAGACACCCAAAGTCACTCCTACACAGTGTGACCCAAACACATACTCTAAATAACCATTTATTCCTCACATCGAATGAAAGGAAGAACACACGGTGTGTGTTCTCTGAACTACATTTCATGTGACCATATTTTCTCTATCATAAAACACATATAAAGCCCCTAAAACATATAATTTCCCAAAAGTACGATAAATCAACCCTAAAGGGTTCCCCAAAAACCCATAAAGTCTTTATCACATAACAACTACAACGATATAGTGATTTGTAGAAATAAATAGGCATGCCTCCAGGTGTAAACCTCCATAACATCGAATGAGATCCACACTACACACTCAATGATGATCAATCTACATTTGGATGAGCTCTCCATGTGGTTCCTCATAATCCTCATTCAACAATTGGACACCTCCATTTCTATATCAAATGATACAAGATCACATTGGAATCTAAATAGAGAATGAAAAAACAAAAAACATTAAAAAATGAAAGTAAGAAAAAGTTAAAAATAAAAGAAATGTGGACCTAATCCCAACCTCAATGCTTGAAATGTGGTTATGAATCAAATATAAAACCCCCCTTTCCAAACTCAAATGTGGATATTGAACTAGAATACGATGTTTTATTTACAAATATCAACAAAAAAACATGAACAAAAAATAATAAATTAATATTTCATTCATGTTTTATTAATTAATTTATTTAAATTATAATCAAGGGAATAATCTGAGTATAAGAAAGGCTAGATCATGGGGTAAAAAATAATGAAGCTCGATGGAATCCCCTTTTACTAAGTCTACACCATCAGGGGGAAGGGATCCCAAGATTGAGAAGAATGTAATTGACAGGACCTGAGTGGATTTAGAGGAAAGGAAGTACGTAACTTTTTTTCTATCATGGTAAGTATGGAAAAAATCCATACTATTATTGGTGAGGATTTTTTTCACTTTATTATGTGATTGGAGATAGACTATGGAATGAGTATGAGACTCATTAGGAGTTGTTAATCATTCTCGATTGAGTTTTAATGTGTAAAAGTTCAATTTTGTTCTATCTGCAATGAAAAATACCTTTTATCGTCCCATGTTATTCATCCAGAAGATATATACAACTTTAAATGAAAGAATTAAAATCTATAATAACATAACCCCTTCTATCACAAATTATTCCAACTATCAACATAATAATTGTGTTAAAAGTTCCGTTAGTGTTCATATTGGGCCCCAAACACTGACAATTCAAACAGATATTCTAGACTTGATGGTCACTAATAGAGGTATGGATAGGAGATATTGTGTTTATCATGAACCTAAATGAGGGGGTGTCAACCAAATCCTTTATTAGCTGAGATAGGTTGATCTATAAACCCCTTATTCTAAGGACAAGGAAAAAATCAAGGAAAATCCCCTCGTGTCATTGTTTGTTTCCAGTCGGCCAAATACACCAGCATCCTTCCACTATAATAATAAATCTTTCCATACTCTCAAGGATGTTTTCCTCTAAAAGTTGAAACCAAAGATCAATGAACGATTCTCTTGGAGTCACCAGTGTATGAAAACTAGTGAAATCAATACATTTCTACAACACTGAATGCGTCCAGTCTCCTTTGAAGAATAAGTGCATAGTGTATTCTCCATGGGGTTCTCCACAATAACTACTCTTAGATACAAGGCTTTTAATTGTAAATTGGACATTATCATCAATGTAAATATATTTTTTTCAAATGTTCCATGTGAGGAAATTTTGTTTTTAGGGAATGTCTATCCACCAGAGAACCCCCTAACTTTCAATATTGGTAGGCGTTAACACCTAACGATGATATTCCATACCAAATAATAATTCTGATGAAGAACCTATAAAAACACATCTATCTGTATTGGAAGTAAGATTGATGAGATCAAATAGCATGTGTTGGTTCTTCTAAAAGATATTTTGTGTAAAACTTGTGTACTCTCTATCTTTACTAAACATCATGTCTGTTTCATGTATCCTAGTGAAACCTAGTTTAGTTCCAGCCTAGTTATCATACTAGAAATTTATATCACCTCTACCAAATCTCCAACAAGTGTTCCTTTGATGATCCAAAATATGGGTTTTTGTCACAATACATAAACAATAAATGTTCCTTTTCTAAAAACCCATATTATTCCCATAATTGTTTCCATGATCCTAACCTATAGTATCTAGACTTCAAAGACATCCCATGAAATATTTTATTGTAAACTATTTATCTCACTAGAGAAATTATTCAATTTTATACCATCCTCCTTCACCTTTTTTTCAATATTTTTCCACAATGAAAGAAAACTCTATACCATTTGAGTGTTTATCCCAAATAGAAGATTCCAAAATTTTCTTGGTTCTAGTGATCACCACATTTTGAGACTTGAGAGTAGATAGAACTTTCATGGGAATAGAGGTGAGTACACTTTCAACTATAGTGATCCATCTACTGAAAGGAAAAACATTATTCTTCCAATTACTAATGTGCCTGGTGATTCTATCAACCTCCTTGTTTTAATGGTGATGTATAGACTACAAGGAGATATCAGTACCCCTACGTATTCAAAAGGGTTGTTATGCCTATGAATACCCAAATTTCATTCAAAGGTGGTAACTCAACTATATTTTAACCTCTTTGAAATTTACAAGTTACTTTTCTACCAGTTCACCACTTTCCCACACCAGTGATAGTACTTCTCTAGAATTTAGTTGACACCCCATGTAGATCGCTTACTTCCATTATGGAAAATGATCATATCATCGACATACCTAAGGTAATTGGTTCCTCATTGATTATTCCTAAAATTATATAAGATAATTTGTCCATAGAAGTGGATTTTTTATTAAATGACTGAGAATATCGTTTGATAGAATGAAGAAAATGGGGGATAGAATATCACCTTTCATGATCCCATGCGCCTATTTAAGGAAGTCTCAATTTTTTCCCATGATGTAAATGGAGATCCATGTGGATCTAAAGAAATTATACCTAAGATTAGTGGACCAAGTTGAGAAGCATATGGTATAAAGAACATTCAAGATGATGTTCCATCTATTCTATCATAATAAGTATCCATATCCTTCATGATAAAAACATTAAATAGCACTACCTTTATATTGACTTTATAGATCATTTCCTAAGCCAATACAATGGGTCCTTGAATTGATCTACCCATCACCAACCCATATTTTTCCCCATACACCCATCAGGGCAGATGAACAAATACTTTTTTATTGATGATGATAGAAATACTTTATAAAAAAATTCAAATGATGATTTGATAGTATTTAATTAGAGATGATGATTCTTTGTCCTTTAGAATAAGAACTGTAGAATTTTTTTTCGACATATTTGGTAGATTAGAACTAAGTAAGAAATCCTACACTACATCCAAAATGTATATCTTATACAAGCACCCTGAGGCCATGTTAACTGAACCCGGGAAACTGTCAGGACCTAGAGATCTCTTAGGGTTAAGATAAATCATAAACTCATAGATCATTTGTTCATATGGTATAACTTTTAACATATGTTTTTCTTATGAGGACACCAAATAGGTGATATAATTAAAAAAACCGGGAACTTCCACTATGATATCCTCTTTACAAGGGATGATTATGTCCATCCAGAAGGGACTTGAAATTCACTTCAAGAAAACCTCCCACCAAATCACAGGAATTATTTTAATTTCCATTTCTTAGAGAATATTTGGCATGGTGATATGTCACTTTTCATTAATTCACAATTGGAAATAAGTCGTGTTATATTCACTTTCCCTCTAGAATTTTATCATGGATAGCTCAGGCACTTGTTGTTCTTGTTCCATGATTATACCAGGAAAAGTATTCTTATTGAGTGAAATATCTATAAAGGTGTCCTCGTAACAACCATTCTCTAGAATTGACTCTATAATCTCAATATCTATATTGAAATAATCTAATGAATTAAAGATGGACGGTTGAGAGATTCTCCATCATTGATGATCAATTTTGAGATATCTGAACTTATTGTGAATGCAATACAACAAGATTCCTTGGACTAGCTTATCCAAATATGATCTCATCGTCTGATTATAGACTATGTCTGAATAACATTGGTGAGAAAAAAGGACGAATCCACCATTCTCAGTCCTAGTAGAGATATCACCAATTATGATAGAATGGTTAAAATTATCATGCATCATATAAGAAACCATGGCTTCAAGGAATAAAGATATGGAACTAAAATTCACTAACAAAATATTGAGACAACACCATGTGTGATTGATCCCATTTTGGTTGTTCCATTGTGTGAAAGGACTACCTAAATACCCCGGATCCAAGAGGCCGAAAAGAGACAAGAATGAGACAAAATCATGGATAGCCATTTAGGAGTGGTCATTACAATGCTTCTTCTCTGAACTATACATGATCACATTAATATACCCCCCCATGAACCACGGTAGATCTCCCATGTCAAAACACTCTAAAACATGCCATAGGGACTCTATTTCCTTAATGTCACATTTAGTGCACACAAAGGTTAATAAATAACCAGGGATCCCTTTTACTGATATTCATAGACATGAACTGATCCAAATATACCAATAGTTCCATTAAGATATTATATTTCCAAAAAATATATATATGATAGTTATAAGGGTCCTCATTTAAGAAATATTTAACTTTAATTCTATTATAGAATGTCTCTATTTTAAAAGACTACTTTTTGGATCAAGGATTTCCACTATGGAGGATTTATTAATGGAAACCAAACTGAACATAAAATCATTTTTAAACCAGCCACCTAGGCCATGGGAATTCCATAGTTTGGAGGACAATATTGTAAAAGGTTTTTACTATATCTATCCCTTGGAATAATACACTATGTGTATTCCTCAATAAGATTTTCGGATCTTCTATCTCTTTCATAGATGTAATTAATGAGAACATTAATGTTTTGGATTCATTAATATCAGAGAAAACATTATAGGGGTTGAAAGAGAGAACCATAAATCCTTGGGAATAAACAATATCCTTAGTGTGAGGAGCTTGAGGAGGTTACATGCTAATATTGATGTCCTTCCCATGATCATGAAATCCTCCATGCACTAGAGATCTGATAAAAAACATGGATTTTTGAGAACCAATTAGTTTATTTGGAATATAGGGAATCTTTCTAAGACATAAGTTCTCCTTTCCTACATTTCAATCTGTTGTGATGGGATTCAACTCTAGAGGCGAAGTATCTACTTGAGAAAGAAGATCTGAGGAAGTATGTTTTAAACCTCCCCCACCTAGTAGGAAATGGCCTAATGTGGGAGAAGAAGACCACCGTTTTTAGGACATAAGGTTGTACCTCATTTTTTGGTGTCCGAATGATGAGAACATTCCTTTAATTAATAAGATATTATAGAAAACTCATGTATCATTCACCAAACTCACATTTAGTGGGCCTGAATTTGACAAGTTGCATATAAAGGAGGAGAATAAACATAGAAGATATCCTGATGCCAGTCACTCGTACCCTCAACTAGTAGAAACAAGTGCATTAGGAGAGGATGAAATAGTTCTATATCCACACAGATCAGAGGTATGGTGGATTCCTATAATTCAAGGGTTCTCTTGTCTTCATATAGGAAGACACCTAGAGAGTTTCCAATAATTTTGTGAAAGGGGAGGGGTAGGCCTGGGAGGTTGATTGAAACCATGGAACTGGAATATTCATGCCTTCTATGTACCTCCTTTGACCAACATAGTTATCATAAAAATTATCCAATATCTAATCATAAGATAAAATAAAATTTTGAACCTAGAATACTTCTAGGAAACAAGTTCAAATTTATCTAAATTTTATACAACCTAAAATTATTTGAGTTGTATCAAACTCTCCTCCATAAACAGTTATTTCCCTCAAGAAGCCTCAACCACCAAACATCCACTATGTTCTCACACTATGAACTAGAACAACCAATTCTGTCTTCACCATTCAAAAATTTATTTTACAACATCCATAACACTCTCCCACCATGAGAGACATTATTTTTTCACTAATCTAATTCTCCCTATTATAACAGTATCCTTATCATTCCACCACTTCCCAAACAGAAATCCACATGGCCCATACTATGTATATCACCAAAAAATTGACAGATGTTTCCAAATAACTTAGACCATAATGCTGATATAAAAACTAAAATAACTTATACTTATTCATGACTCCTATGAATAATATCCTTTATTTTCATTAAGAATATTTAAATAAGGTTCATGAAATTGAATGGATTATGGTTTACTCTCAACCATAAGGATTCCCATAAACGACTCTCAACCACATAACATGATTCAAAATAACATGGAAAAATAAAAAAAAATATTTCAAAACATGCCTAAAACCATTGACCATGATCCTCATGTAGGTCAGTTCAAATAAACTGGATCTCTCTCAACATTATTCAAAAAAAATCTAGGAATCTCTCATATAAGAAGATCAACCACATGACCACCCTCTGCTCGTATGTCGATGAAAGGGAACAATAATACAAGAACACCTTCATCACACTACCAAAATCATAACCAAAACAAATATAACCAGGTGTAGAACCAATCCTACAATCTCAAGAAAACCACGATACAAAGGGAACTCTCATAAATCAAATTATAAATTTACAAGAATCCTCTAGTATAACCAAACCCTATAGATAATATTTCTCAAAGCCCACCTTCGAGGAAGAATATCCATGCCCACCCATTCTATCAGTGACAGATACCAAACATGTCCCATCGAAGGACCTAGTAGAGGACACATAGAAATAACAATAGCCTCCTAGTAACTCGAACCTGGTACATTATGGGAACCACCACCTCAAGGTAGCTTGAACAGGATCCAAAACATCTCCCTATAATATGTTCCCTCATAAAACCACCAATAAGGTAACTCAAATCCCACACTAACCCAAAACGATCTCCATGCATCCCTCAGCGACAGAACTACATCTCCGTCACTAGAGAACCTTTCTCCACATGATCCACAAGTCCTTTAATCACATGAAGATATTTACCTATAGTTCATTATAGTGAATTGAATCCAAGAATCTATATGTGGAAGACCATATAGGTAATTGTAGAAACCCTAAACAATTTAACCTGTATTATTAGTGAAATAACACAAAGATAGGCCTATGTCATATGAATCCTATGTTCCAATAATGATGCATGATAATGGCATCTTTCCCATGGGAAAAGATCCAAAACCATAATGAACCATAAATCCAAAAACCTATGTGCATCACACTAAGTGGAATCATACAACTGTGAAATTGAATACCTAAAATAGAAACCCCAATCCATAGAGTCATGGATTTACTATCGAAAAAGGTGTTCATGATAATTTATTTTTATATCCCTGAAATATTATGTCACATTCTTATGCTATGTATGTAAAAAATTCCAAAATCATCAAATAAAAAAATATCTGATTTTTTTAGTGAAATGGAATGATTTAACCTAATACATCACCCAGTTTATCCCTCCAAAAGGCCTCATGTGTGACTCCCCATACTCCATAGGCTTCCCATAAGCAGAAATGGTATAATAGATACAATGTGGATATTATACCCTCTAGATAGAGTAAAATAATATTTTTAATAAAAAGTAATTTCAAAATGATAAAAATTATTGTAATGATAATAAATCAACTAAAATAATTGCATATTATAAAAAAGAATTTGTTTTATACATCCATACAAACTCAATGAATGAAAAAAAACTATAGTGCATTGCAATATAGGATAACTAAACATACAAAATATAAAAATTGAAAATAAACACATCATACTCTACTTCTATATCAGAGCCAAATCACATACCTGGTATCCATGAATCTCAAGTTTCACTAGCTCAATCTTGAGATTCCACAAAAGAGGCTTTGATCAATCAAGAAACACTAGGATTCCTCTTGATCCATTATAAATCCTATGCTCCATCAGAGAGAAGAGATAATTTCTACATGCCAAAAATGGTGCATATATAGGGTTGAGAAATAAATCTCACTATGCCACCACTGATGGTGAACCTAAAATATGTTATCTTATATAGGTACATGCACACATGATATTCCCCACACAGTATAAAACTAATAATAGATGGTATCAAAAAAATGTATAAATAAATATGATAACAAAAAAATATAACAACCGTATCCATATTCTATCCAAACACACAAGGTAAATATTCTGCTACTCTCACCCATGCTATAGGATTTAAAGAACATGGATTACCCTAAAACATGATTTATGGTATGTATACCATATCTAAAAATGATCTCTAAAATATATAAATGAATAGGAGAATATGTCAAAACATAGGCATTAAGTATGTCTAGCCACATGACAAAGAATAATTATTGGTCTCCATAAATCCAATGGCATGATCCGAACTAGAGACATGACACAAAATTGAACCATAGAGAACTTGTCATGGTAGATTGTTTTATAAAACAATTCATGCTCCAAATGAGGTCCTGAAAGTGTACAATGAACCTAGGGTCCCTATAAGGACTCGGCCTTAAACATTACATAATATTGAATTAAATTAATAATTAACATTGAGGATCTTTTCAGGTTTAGAGTTTCAGATAATTAGGACATAACTATTACATCTCAAAAGATTAAAAGGTACACATATCTAAAAAGTTTCCATTTTTTCATAAAATAAAAACTATTCAAAAAAAGAGTCATGTCTAGTCCCATGTTTTCGACATCATGACTTTTCCTTGATCCCATCCTTGACCCTATTCATCTTTATGTCCAATGAAAACATTTCAAAACATGGGATGAGCATAAAAAGCTCAGTAAGGGTTATAAAACAAAGAATGAAAACATTTTTTCATAAATACATACAAAACATGAAATCACTTAATTACCTCATGAAATCATAAGATTTATGAAAGACACATAGAAATTATTAATCATAAAGGTAACTTGTGAAATCCATATCATACTTACATTGTAGCTATCACAGCAACATAGGGAGTTACTTTGGAATACCCATCACAGTATATTCCCTAAATCTCTAAGGAGAAACATTCACATTTACCTCTGTCACGTTACCCAATGAATTGGAAAGATATCTTGGGCTCACCCACCCTAGGTTTATCACGGAACCACCCGTATACATAAATAATTCCCAAGATCCATAACATGATCATAAAACATAAAATAAGCATAAAGGAAAGATAAAATTTCCACATTGAAATAAAAAAATATCATTTCAAGATATTTAAATAATAAATCCATTCTCAAAATCATTTTTAATACCAAAATACGTAAAAAGAGTATATGGTATTTATTTTTCCTTTTAAAAACATTTCGGCTTGTTAAGGAAGCCAAAGATCAAATAATACTCATGGAGGCAGAAAGGTTGTTGTCACCGCTTACGTTAAAAAAACATTCCTTTTTGTCGTTTAGTAAAACGCTTCTTATAAAAATATTCCCTTTTAATAAAATGAAAAGTCAAAGGGGTTTATACACCGTATAAAATAAAGTCTTGAGACAAAGTCCCTTACCTCGTGTCCGACTTGACTCGATCGTTCTTTAATCTCCTGAATAATAAACTAAAGTTAATTTCTACTTTCTTAAGAACCTTTTCCACATTTATTATTCCTTTTATATTACTTATTACCATGTTATAAACATTTTGTAACCATTTAAGTTAATAAAGTTCATTTTTTCGATATTTGATACTTGAGTAAAAAATGAACACCTAATATTTACAAGTTGTCCATGTGGTCAAAGGTTCATTATATACAGAATTATATTCATGATTTGGATATCATATATATCATATATATCCAGTATATACATGTTTTTATAATAGTACATAACATTTAGAGGTAAGAAATGAAATGAATCGTTCATGGAGACGGTAAGTCGTACGTACGCATGAACGCTACTTTCATTTCTATTTCTTATTTTAATGGAAATAAAACATAATGATACAAAGTTATATTATAATTCCATTATAATATTATATATAATATCATTAACTAAATCCTTTATACATTCCACATAAGGCATTAACGAATCAAATCACTTTGAGGGGGCGGTAGTCCGCACTTCCTCAAATGAGATTATCATATTTACCCACTATGGAAACCATAAAGGAATGATATAAATGGAAAATATATAAGAATAAAGAGAACATAAACATAATATATATCATATATAAATATAGTTCTATCATAATGTTCACCATGAGAGGCAGTAGGAGATAATCGAACAATCATCGTTTCGTGAGGTGTTGGTTTTCCATCCACAGAAACATTATGTTCTTCACCCATTAGATGGAGGTGTGTGTATGTGTAGTTCGAATAATTCTCATAAAAACATCCTAGTATATTGAGGATACTGGTTTTGTTACAAAATAAAGGAATAAAAAGATTTTAGGGGTTGGAGAAGTAAAATAAAAGAAAACAATGTAAGAGAAATCGTTACCTTTAATTTGGGTAACTTCCTTTAGTTTGAACCAAAAGGACTTCTTGAAGTGCCTTCTTCCTAAGGTAAGGCTTCTAGAGGGAGGAGAGGGATATAGGGAGATTAATTTGGTAGAGTTTGGATGATCCAAATGGCTTGATATATGTGAGTAATTGGTTAGAGGTGGTCTCCTTTTATAAGGAAGAGGAGGGTCTCTTTAGGAAAGTATGATAATATTATTTTATTATATAATTATATTCGGTTTCTAATGGTCCAAAAATAATTAAAGTCAAAGATAAGATGACTCATGGTCGAAATAAAATCATTAAATCAGAATTGGACATGTTTTGGATAATATTTTAATCATTATAATCTTATTTATTTAAACGATTTTTTAATGAGGTAAACACTGCATCATTATTATGTCATAAATAATTTTATTTATTCGATGTCTAAAAATTATAAAAAAATACTATCATGTAGGAAATCTTTTTAGATTTCCAATGAATATTTATAGTGAAAAATATCACTTATATAACACCATATAAAAATTAATTACAAAATGATGTTTGTTTATGTCTATTTTACCTTTACTTTAAATTAATTAATCTAAATTGTCATTATCACTCCCAAGTGGCTCAATGATGTCCCAAAATTGACCCAAAGATGATAATGGTCGTTAATGACTCAACCAAAAAGGTTTGGACAAGTGTTAAGGTAATTTTAAATTATTATAACATTCTTTTAACCTTGAATCACCCTATTTACCTTTAACCACGGTAAATAAAAGTCAAAAGTTACTATTCACCAAAAATTATTTCAATCTTATTGAACCACGTTTTACTTCTTGATAACAACCATGTATTTAGAATTTTTGAAATTCAATTTATGGAAGTTGTAAAATTTCATTTAAATGAAAAAGTCAGTTTTTTAACTACTACTAAGTGGTTTCACTATTCATCTAAAATTGATGTTTTTTAGAAAAATACCAAAAATTTAGCCTAAGAATTATTTGATATTCCGAAATCAAAATTGATGTCTATTTTTTCAAATTCAAAACATATAAGTGGAATTGATTAATTTATAAATTAATTCCCGTTGTTAAAACAAATAGCATGTTTTCAAGAAACAATAACTATCAAAAGATTGATACTTGTTTATGTCCAATTTCAAAGTGAAATTTGTTACAATGACCAACATTGAATTAAATGGAAAAAATATATTTTAATTTCACTTTAAACCAACTGAAAAGATAATATAACCATATAAATAAATTAGATTAAAAGGCACTTTTGAATTAAAATGCAATATTTTTTACTATCCATTAAAAATGAACTTTATCAGAAAAATACCAAAAAATTACCCAAAGTAAAATTTGATGTCCCCATTATAAAGAAGGATTTTATTTGGTAAATTAGAATGTATTAAAGGGACCAAAACTATATTTAAATAGGGTTCTCCATTAAACGGCGATAAATCGGACTTTTAATTTAAATTATGCTTAAAATTAGATTCATTCACATTTTAAGCCTCTAAATTTTTATTGGATAATGTAAATACATTTAAAAAAACATGTATAATCATATTGTAGTTAGTTTCATTCATTCCCGCAAATACAACGGCTAGGAGTTAACTACCATTTAATATAATAATATTATATTATTAGTGTGCAACATAAGATTCCAAAGAAACATGTTGTTGCGTATCGGGTACGCTGTCGAACATAGAAACCCATTTAAAGTAAAATTAATATTTAATTCACAAATATTAATAAATATGAAATATGTCTTATTCATCATTTACCTAGGATGTTACATCCTTCCCCCCTTTTGGAAATTGCACCCTCGCAATTTTTATTCATGTATCAAAATAAGTGGGGGTATTTATCCCTCATAGAATTTTCAGATTCCCATGTTTCCTCTTCAACCATATGGTTTTTCCACAAAACCTTTACCTGGTGAATTACCTTATTCTGCAACACTTAATCTCTACAGTCAAGAATCTGGACTGGTTATTCCTCATAAGAGAGATTCTCTTCCAAATGAACTACCTATGGGCCGAAAACATGAGATGGATCTGGTATATACTTTCTCAACATCGAAATATGAAAAACATTGTGTACCTGGGATAAACTTGGAGGTAAATACACTATGTACACAACTGATCCAACTTTCTCCAGAATTTCATAAGGTCTAATGAACCTCAGACTCAACTTTCCCTTCTAACCAAAATGCATCACACTTTTCCATGGAGAAACTTTGAGAAAGACATGATCACCTACCTCAAAGGAAAGATCCTTCCTCTGGTTATCTGCATAACTTTTCTTTCTGCTCTGAGCTGTTCTCATGTGCTTCTCAATCAACTGAACTTTATCTACCATCTCTTCTACCAATTCTGGTCCCATCAGCTTCCTTTCACCTACATCATCCCAGAATGCTGGTGTTCGACAATGTTTTCCATATAATGCCTCAAATGGAGCCATCTGTATACTGGAATGAAAGCTGTTAATATAAGAAAATTAAACCAAAGAAATATGTTGGTCCCAACTTCCCTGGTAATCCATCACGTAAGCACGTAACATATCCTCTAAGGTCTGAATTGTTCGTTCTGACTTCCCATCTGATTGAGGATTAAAAGCTGTACTAAAATTTAATTCTGTACCCAATGACTTCTGAAGGCCTTTCCAAAATTTAGAAGTGAACCTGGGATCATGATCAGATACAATAGAGAGGGGAACTCCATGAAACCTAACTATCTCTTTAACATACAACTGAGCAAGTTGATCTAGAGACAAAGTATCTCTAATAGGAAGGAAATGAGTAGATTTAGTCAATCGGTCAACTATAACACAGATTGCATTATTACCTTGAGATGTCTTTGGTAATCTCACAAAAAATTCCATGGATATATTTTCCCATTTCCAATCTGGCACCGGTAAAGGATGAAGCATTCCTTTCAGTAACTATCTCTCTTATTTAACCTACTGAAAGTCAAACACTTCATAGTAAAATCAGCAATATCTCTTTTCATTCCATCCCACCAGTAATACTCTTGAAGATCTCTGTACATCTTAGTACTGCCAGGATGAACTGAAAATGGAGAACTATGAGCTTCACATAACAACTCATTCTTCAACTATGAATCACAAGGCACACATAATCTCTTTAAAAATCTCAAAACATAATCATTATCAGTGTTAAAATCAGGAAACTTACCCTTCTGAACCAACAGAACCTTTTTCTGCAACTCACTGTCTTCCTTCTGCGCTTGCTTAATTCTATCTGATAGAGATGATTTCATTGACACCTAAAACAAAACAGAAGAATTTCTTGCAACAAAAACTTTTATTTCAAAGTTAATCAAATCAAAAACCAAAGGATCTCGTTCCAAACGTAACATGGTTAATGAAGTATTACTTTTTCAACTCAAAGCATCATCCACTTTATTTGATTTTCCCGGATGATAAAGGATCGTGCAATCATAATCCTTGATTAATTCCAACCATCTCCTATGTCTCGTGTTCAATTCTTTCTAAGTGAATATATACTTCAAACTTTTGTGATCAGTATATATTTCACACTTCACTCCATACAAATGATGCCTCCAAAATTTTAAATCAAAAACAACAGCAATTAATTCCAAATCATGGGTAGGGTAATTTAACTCATGAGGTTTCAACTGACGTGAAGCATAAGCAATTACCTGATCATTCTACATAAGGACACATCCAAGTCCTTTCAACGAAGCATCACTGTAGATAACAAACTCACCATTTCTGGAAGGTAGTGCCAAAACTGGAGCATTCACCAATCTTCTTTTCAATTCCTGAAAAAAATCATCACATTCTTTTGTCCAGATGAACTTAACACCTTTTTGAGTTAACTTAGTCATTGGACTAGATAACCGTGAAAACTTTTCAACAAACCTTAAGTAATAACCTTCCAAACCAAGAAAAATATGAATCTTAGTTATATTTGTGGGTCTTGGCCATTCTTCAACAACTTTCGTTTTAGTAGGATCAACAGTTATGAAATTTTTTGAAACGATGTGACTAAGAAAAGAAATTTGTTGTAACCAAAACTCAAACTTTCTGAATTTACCAAATAGTTTATTTTCTTTTAAGGTTTGCAAGACAACCCTTAAATGACTTTCATGTTCCTCTTTACTTTTGGAATAAACCAAAATATCATCAATAAACACAACCACAAACTTATCCAAGAACTCACAGAAAATTCTATTATAAGATCCATGAATACAGCAGGTGCATTGGTTAACCCAAAACGCATAACTACAAATTCATAATGGTCATATCTAGTACGAAACATGGTCTTTGGAATGTATGCTTCCTTTACTTTCAACTAATGGTACCCTAACCTCAAGTCAATCTTCGAAAAATACTGAGCTACCTGGAGATGATCAAACAAATCATCAATATGAGGCAAAGGATACTTATTCTTAATAGTGATGTTATCCAATGCTCTATAATCAATGAAAAGTCTCATTGAACCATCTTTCTTTTTAATAAACAAGACAGGAGCACCCCATGGGGATGTGCTAGGTCGAATGAATCCTTTATCTAATAACTCCTTCAATTGCTTCTTTAACTCTAAAAGTCCAATTTGAGCCATTCGATAAGGCGGTTTTGAAATTGGATTAGTATCAGGAACTAAGTCAATAGTAAATTCAGCTTCCCGATCAGGTATAATGCCAGGTAACTCATCAGGAAAAACATCAAGGTACTCATTTACCACTGGCACATCATTAATCTAAACAGTTCCTTTTTTTCAATAATATGTGCAAGGTAACATTCATTTCCATCTTTTACCAGTTTCTCAGCTTCCAGATATGTTATCAATAGCAAGGGATCATTTTTGTATACAAAATGAAAATAATTCTGAAAAGAAGCCTATTTAGCTCTACAGTCAATATTAGCATGATAAACAGAAAGCCAATCCATTCCTTATATAACATCAAACTCTACTAGAGGCAAAACAATAAGGTTTGCAGGTAGATTCATTCCGCACACAAGGATAAGAATGTTCTTATGTTTTCTTTTTTGTCTCAACATTTCCTCCAGGTGTTTTTACCATAATTTCAGTATTCATATCATGATATGGAATTCCCAATTTATTAGAAAACTTCACAGAAATGAAAGAGTGTGTAGACCCTGAATTAAACCACACATTGGCATAATCTGAAAAAACAAACAGTGTACCTGACACAAATTCATCTGATGGCCCAACATCTGTTGAAGTAGTTGCAAAGGATTTCAGAACCCCTTTCTTCTTGTAGTCTGGCAGCTTACCTTTGGTTGAGTTATTTTTTGAACACTCATTTTCATAATGACCAATTTCATTACACTTAAAAAAATTTACTGACTGTAGATCATATTTTTTCTTACCATTACCCGGATCTTTTTTAGTGAAATTACGAGCCTTATGTCCCATTTTACCACATCGGTAGCACTTACCAGAATTCAAAAGACATTCCATAGCATGATTTTTACCACAATTTTCACAAATTGTAAACTTAAGTTTCTTACCATCAGAATTTTTTGAAGAGTTCTTCCGGTTCGCCCGCCACCACGACCTCTTATTCTGTTGTTTGTCAAAGAATACCTGATCATCAGAAAACTCCATTTCTACCTTCTCCGCACAATGAAAACGTTTTTCAAAACTTTTGAACTCATGAGAAGCTAAAGGCCTTCAATAATTTGGATTTAATCCTTAGTAAAAAAGGTTGATTTTACTATCTAGATCTCGTATGAAATTTGGAGCATACCTTTCCAGTCGAGTGAAGTTTTCTTCATAAGTATCCACTGAGTCATCCTCCTACCTCAATTCTAGGAATTGTTTTTCTATCCTAAGAAGAACAACATTAGGAAAATATTTCTCAAGAAACATACCTTTGAATTCATCCCAATCAAGAGCATCAAACTCCTCACTACCCCTAATATTTTTCACCATTAACCACCACTGATCAGATTCACCTTCAAAATGATAAATAGCAAGACTAACCTTTTCATGTTCTGAACAACCCATGACATCAAAAATCTTCTCCAGTGATTTAATCCACCCTTCAACTAGCACATGGTCAGATGATCCTCTGAATGATGGGGGATGTTGCCTCATGAAATGCTTCACTACTAACATGTTCCTCTGTGGTTGATCTGGCTGATCTCGTACATGGATACCACCACCATTTATAGCCTGAGTCAACTGTGCCATCATTGTAACAAACTATTCTGTTCTAATTCTGACCATCCAGGTTGCTGATTTGGAAGGTTTTCTTCCTCCTGATTTCATCCCAACACATCTTCCCTATTTCCTCTGCGGAAAACCATTCTAAACACAAAAATATCTTAGCCGAGCAACATGGTAATCAGGAAATGCAATATGATGTCAATATTAAAATATATTACTTTATGGATATTACTTTAACAATACCCTAACACCTAAAGTTATCTAAACCGACCTTTGATACCAATTATAAGGACTCAGCCTTAAACATTACATAATATTGAATTAAATGAATAATTCGCATTGAGGATCTTTTTAGGTTTAGAGTTTTAGAGAATTAGGACATAACTATTACATCTCAAAAGATTACAAGGTAGACATATCTACACAGTTTCCATTTTTTCATAAAATAAAAACTCTTGAAAAAAAGATCCATGTCTAGTTCTATGTTTTAGACAGCATGACTTTTCCTTGATCCCATCCTTGACCCTATTCATCTTTAAGTCATGTGAAAACATTTCAAAACTTGGGATGAGCATAAAAAACTCAGTAAGGGTTATAAAACAAATAATAAAAACATTTGTTCATAAATACATACAAAACATGAAATCATTTACTTACCTCATGAAATCATAAGATTTATGGAAGACACATAGAAATCATTAATTATAAAGGTAACTTGTGGCATCCATATCATACTTACATTGTAGCTATCATAGCTACATAGGGAGTTACTTTGGAATAACCATCACAGTATATTCCCTAAATCTCTTAGGAGAAACATTCACGTTTACCTCCGTCACATTACCCAATGCATTGGAGATCTATCTCAGGCCCACCCGCCGAAGGTTTATCACAGAACCACCTGTATAAGTAAATAATTCCCAAGATCCATAACACGATCATACAACATAACATAAGCATAAAGGAAAGATAACATTTCCACATTGCAATAACACAATATCATTTCAAGATATTGAAATAATAAATCCATTCTAAAAATCATTTTTAATACCAAAATATGTAAAAAGATTATAGGGTATTTATTTTTCCTTTTAAAAACATTACGGCTTGTTAAGGAAGCCAAAGATCAAATAGTACTCGCGGCGGCGGAAAGGTTGTTGTCACCGCTCACGTTAAAAAAACATTCCTTTTCATTGTTTAGTAAAATATTTCGTATAAAAAGATTCCCTTTGAATAAAATGAAAAGTAAAAGGGGTTTATACACCATATAAAATAAAGTTGTGTATAAAAATAAAAATGCCTCAATGAAAGGAGATTGAGACGAAGTCCCTTACCTCGTGTCCGACTTGACTCGATCGTTCTTTAATCTCCTGAATAATAAACTAAAGTTAATTTATACTTGCTTAAGAACCTTTTCCACATTTATTATTCCTTTTATATTACTTATTACCATGTTATAAACATTTTGTAACCATTTAAGTTAATAAAGTTCATTTTTTCGATATTTGGTACTTGAGTAAAAAATGAACACCTTATATTTACAAGTTGTCCATGTGGTCAAAGGTTCATTATATACAGAATGATATCCATGATTTGGATATCATATATATCATATATATCCAGTATATACATGTTTTTATAATAGTACATAACATTTAGAGGTAAGAAATGAAATGCACCGTTCATGGAGACGGTAAGCCGTACGTACGCATGAACGCTAATTTCATTTATATTTGTTATTTTAATGGAAATAAAACATAATGATACAAAGGTATATTATAATTCCAGTATAATATCATATATAATATCGTTAACTCCATCCTTTATACATCCCACATAAGGCATTAATGAATCAAATCACTTTGAGTGGGCGGTAGTCCGCACTTCCTCAAATGAGATTATCATATTTACCCACTATGGAAACCATAAAGGCATGATATAAATGAAGAATACAAAAGCATAAAGAAAACATAAACATAATATATATCATATATAAATATTTTTCCATCATAATGGCCAACATGAGAGGCAATAAGAGATAATCGAACAATCATCGTTTCGTGAGGCGTTGGTTTTCCATCCATAGATTCATTATGTTCTTCACCCATTATATGGAGGTGTGTGTATGTGTAGTTCTAATAATTCTCATAAAAACATCCTAGTATATTGAGGATACTGCTGTTGTTATAAAAGAAAGGAATAAAAAGAGTTTAGGGGTTGGATAAGTAAAATAAAAGAAAACAATTTAAAAGAAACGGTTACCTTCAATTTGGGTAACTTCCTTTGGTTTGAACCAAAAGGACTTCTTGAAGTGTCTTATGCCTAAGGTAATGCTTCTAGAGGTAGGAGAGGTATGTAGGGATATTAATTGGGTAGAGGTTGGATCAGCCAATGGCTTGAGAGGTATGAGGAATTGGTTAGAAGTGGTCTCCTATTATAAAGAAGAGGAGGGGCTCTTTAGGAAAGTATGATAATATTATTTTATTATATAATTATATTTGGTTTCTAATGGTCCAACAATCATTAGAGTCAAAGATACGATGACTAATGGTCGAAATAAAATTATCCAATCAGAATTGGACATGTTTTGGATAATATTTTAATCACTATAATCTTATTTATTTAAATGATTTATTAATGAGGTAAACACTGCATCATTATTATGTCATAAATAATGTTATTTATTCGATGTCTAAAAATTATAAAAAAATATTATCATGTTTGAAATATTTTTATCTTTTCAAAGAATATTTATAGTAAAAAATATCACTTATATAACACCATATAAAAATTAATTACTAATGGATGTTTGTTTATGTCTATTTTGCCTTTACTTTAAATTAATTAATCTAAATTGTCATTATCACTCCCAAATGGCTCAATGATGTCCCAAAATCGACCCAAAGATGAACATGGTCGTTAATGACTCAACCAATAAGGTTTGGACAAGTGTTAAGGTAATTTTGAATTATTATAATATTATTTTAACCTTGAATTACCCTATTTACCTTTAACAGCGGTAAATAAAAGTCAAAAGTTACTATTCACCAAAAATTATTTTCATCTTATTGAACAACATTTTATTTCTTGATAACAACCATGTATATCGGATTTTCAAAATTCAATTCACAGAAGTGGTAAAATTTCATTTAAATGAAAAACTCGGTTTTTTAACTACTACTAAGTGGTTTAACTATTCATCTAAAATTGATGTTTTTCAGAAAAATACAAAAAATTCAGCCGAAGAATTATTTGATATTCCGAATTCAAAATTGATGTATATTTTTCCAAATTTAAAAATTAATTCCCATTTTTAAAACAAATAGCGTGTTTTTAAGAAACAATAACTATCAAAAGATTGGTACTTGATTATGTCCAATTTCAAAGTGAAATTAGTTCCAATGACCAACATTGGTTTAAATGGTAAAAATATATTTTAATTTCACTTTAAAACCAACTGAAAAGATAATCTATCCATATAAATAAATTAGATTAAAAGGGAATTTTGAATTAAAATTCAATATTTTTAACTATTCATTAAAAATGAACTTTATCAAAAAAATACCAAAAAATTACCCAAAGTAAAATTTGATGTCCCCATTCTAAAGAAGGATTTTATTTGGTCAATTAGAATGTATTATAGTGACCAAAACTATATTTAAAGAGGGTTCTCCATTAAAAGGCGATAAATTTTCCTTTTAATGTAAATTATGCTTAAAATTAGATTCATTCACATTTTAAGCCTCTAACTTTTTGTTGGATAATGTAAATACATTTAACAAACATGTATAATCATATTGTTGTTAGTTTCATTATTTCCCTCCAATACAATGGCTAGGAGTTAACTACCATTTAAAATAATAATATTATATTATTAGTGGGCAACGTAAGATTCCAAAGAAACCTTTTGTTGCGTATCGGGTACGCTATCGAACATAGCAGCCCCTTTAAAGTAAAATTAATATTTAATTCACAAATATTAATAAATATGAAATATTTCTTAGTCTTCATTTACCTGGGATGTTATAGTCCCTCAATCCATGTGATCTATAGGTACACAATCCCCAATGTCCCTGAATTTGTGGCCAAAATGATACATTGTCACAAGGGTCCCATCCATATAGCTAGGAGAATTCAGAATCCACAACAGGTAACCTATAGCCAATATGCAACTCATTAATAGAGGTGTATTTTCATAAATACCCCCCCCCCCCACCCCATTAACTTTTTAATCACATTTAGACATATCCTTACTATAGAGGATAGAACTAGATCAAAACTCAAGGCCAATGATTGATCAAATGATATCCCAAGTGTCCCCTCCATAGGCCATTCCTTGAGAAGAAACTGCCTCCATCATCTTGGCCAACAACCACCAAAGAATGTGACAATACATTTCTCAAACCGATTATTCAAATTTATGAACTACCTTTGTCGATCAAAATTCATCTCAAGGATATCCAAGGGATGGTTCTATCCAACTCTCAAACCCATCATTTAAAATTTTTAACTAGCAATGGTGATCAACTCTCAACTCACAAAACTCAGGGCTCCCATGGTCTCCAATGTTATTACATAATATGATTTTAATCTAGATACTCCCCATATCCACTATAGATATTGAACCACGTCTATAAAATGATCTTTAAAAGTAAAAATTTCCACTAAAATAGTATGACACGCTATAGGTAGTTTCTCTTTATTATCCAAAGATTTTGTATAAGTTCAGCATGATAAATAGAATCAAGAGTCCATCGATGGAACCATTCGGTTCCCCCATAAAACATTTTCTAGAAAGGGAACATTAAGAAATATCATGGGTACATGGGAATTATCAATGGTCCTCGTGACCTCCTAAAAAGTGGGAAACCCTATAAGGGATCCTCGGCATAAGCAAAACATCCCAGAAGGGACCCTTATAATAGAACCTTAGCCATACCCATTGATAAATAAACCATTATCAAAAACTACATCTCCCAAAAGGGTATCTAAACATGTCCCTCATACTCATATCAACATCACAACATCACCCAACTATAACATCCATCCCATGATGTCATCCCATCTTGGAGGCTCAAATATCTATGATCCTAAAATGAAGGCTCTCGACAATATATTCTCTAATAATGTGAAACCTCTACCAATATTTCAGGACAATACATGACCTCCATAGATATAATGCTCAATCTCAGATTTTGTATCCTTATAAAGAAACTCACACAAAACCTACCTGAATTATCAAATTAAGGACATTAAATGAGATCAATACCTAAAATTGGGTTTCACATCAAACAAACCAACCTTCTGGAGTATACTAAACCTAAACCCGAAATATATTCTCTATAAAACACTCACCCAAACCAAAAAATATATAAATAAGTCCTCTATAAACTAAAAATATACCATCATATTTATCTAGATGAAAAAATGAATTTAATGACAACTAGAAAGAAGATGAAAAACACACCAATGATGGAAATGTACATGGTTTGATCATAGAGTAAATAAGATTATACCCAGTGGACCTCTCTGATCATATGACATAGACCACTTTGTGTGAACTTCTCCAAATAACACAACGTGTCTTCCAAGTATATGGAATTTACCTGAAATGATGTGTACAGACATGTACCTATCCATAATCGCCCAAATTGTGTCTATCCAATTATCATACACATACACTATCTATGTACCTCTCATGGGATCTCTCTTTGTGCCTATATATTCATATTCAAATTCATGTGGTGTCTGGTTGTGCCCAGGAAATCACCTCGTGCACCCCAATAAAATATTTACCAATCACAAATGTTTTTTAACTTCTTATCCCTCATATCTTTCAAAATTAAGAACACATAGGGTATATTTTCTAAATTACACACCATGTGTTCAAATTTTCCCATAATATAAACCCCTATAAAGCCCCATAAACCTTCAATTTACCAAAAGAACTATGGATCGATAATCAAGATGTTCTAATAACCCTTAAAAGAATATTATATTTAAAATAAATTCTCTATGGGGTTTAAAAAAACATAAAACTCATGTTGGAAAGCATAATAGCCTCACACTACATTTGGTATATACACCTCGTGATGCTCTATCAACCTCCAGATGATCTCCTTAGGTAGGGCCTCCTATAGCTTTTCACTCATCTCCCCATATCCTTCTCTCAACCACATGATAGAAGATACCTAAGGGGAGTATGTGAGAAGCTAAAGGGAGAGAGGAAATGAAAAAAAGTACAAGGAAAAAATAAATGGAAGAAAATGGGGAAAATAAAATAAAATGGGGCTCAGGCTCGGCCTCGGTGCCCATGACAGGTTTATACCTAACATAGAAAAAACCCTCCATTCAGGAATCAACCAAAAAGAATGAATCTAAATATAATGTTCATTTAAAAAATATCCTAATAGACATATATGAATAAATACATATATTATTAATTTATTGTCAAATATTATATGAAATTTAAATGTCTTGGATTTCAACTAAACTCATGTACTTGGGTAAACACCCATTTTGATACCAATGTAGTTGTCCTAAAAATTACCTTAGTCCATATAAAATAGATATTACTATTTTCCCCAAAACAATTCTGGGAAAAATTTAAAATTTCACATAATTTTCTAAAATTGATGATGACATTGGTCATCAAAATTTCTATCTCAAGAACTACTCCACATTTTTAAAAAATTAGATTTTAACGATTAATGGGACTTCTCGTTCTGGCACTGAATTTCTTGTGAGTCCATGAATCATTAGGTGAATTAGAAATAATAAGTCACTTTATGTGATAAATTTATATAGATATTTTTTAGTTTTAATTCTTAGGTCTAGTAGAGAGAGAGTAAAATAGCGTTTGAATTAGAGGTGTGGGGATTTAGGTTCTAAAACAGTTTGTTTGAAATTAAAATTCCATAATTTAATTCATTTAAGGTGTTAATAGATAAAAAATAATTTAATCTATAAAATTTTATAGAAATAGAACAATAATAATTCATTGAAATTGGACATTTAAGTGAAAAATACTGATGAAATATCATGTTCGTGATGGCATGTTTTCATGATATTAAGTCAATGGTAGTATGTCCATGTTAGAATTTCCATGGTAGGATTTTTATATTACCACATCCATGATAGCATGTCCAATTACATTTATAAATTATAACTTAAGTTTACAATATGTAATCATAATATTAGTGAAATTTAGGAACAAAATGAGATATGGATATAATGTTGATGAAAAATTAATATAAGGAAAGTACATAAACATGAAAAAATGTTAAAATAATCCATATATTGAAATAATATTCGATCAAGAATATTTAATAACTCTTATTTCATGTCAAATATAGTTTTGATATCTCAATATTCTATGGCATTATGGAAATTTATATTATTATTTTTAGTTCTGATGAATTCAAGAATGATATCATCCTTTAAAAAATAATATCTCCAAAAGTGATGTCTTATATAATTTTTCATTTTTAATGAACAAGATACATTATTTTTTGAAATACTTAAGGCACTTCTATTTCAAAAATTTATAGGGGCATATCTATATTGATATTAAAATTCTAGCAATGTGTATCACAATAATAAAACTTTTGTACAAAACTACCCTCATCAATGTTTTCAACATCAACAATAGATAATTCTTGATAATTATACTTTTTACTACACAAAGATACTAGATACATTCCCAAAAAGTGAATTATACAGCTGATTCTCTTCCATAATTACTTACATCCATCAAAATCAGTATCATTTTTACTAGATATTTCAAAATAATATCCCATTTAGTGAAAACCACAAAATTTATTATATTATTGATTTAAATAAAGAATATTTTAAGGTAATTACATGATATTCCATAGTGTTTACATGTAAATGAGTGAAGTAAAAAAACTATACATAATAACTATATTTATAACATTTATGTGCAGTAATATCCCAATCTTACCACTATAAGTAGTTTAGTCAACTAATTTTCTAGTTTCACCAAATACAATTTAGAGTTTATACTCAATGAAGTGAGGCCTCATTTTTTAATGTCCATTTAAAAGAATTTTAAATATTCTTTTTGGTACTCTTTTTGATTTCAAATGATTCAATTCTTGTTTTCAATCATGTTAAATCAAATGAATAAATTTATCTCAGAAATTAAATTCATTTTAAACTCATTTATCATGATTTTATAAAATTTAATACAAAATGTTTTTTAGACGATACAAAAAATAATATCATCAACTAAGAGTTAGACAAATAAATCATGTTTTTTATTCATTTTTATAAATAGAATATGATTTTCTATTCCATTTGGAAATGGATTATAGATTAAGAAACTATAGAGGATATCATCCTCGGATCTAGGGGAATGTTATAACACATAAAGATATTTAAATTCAAATTAGACATGATCTGGAAATTGTTGATATAAAAAAATAATGTGTTTCTCAAAAAAAACTTTCTACAAAAATATAAATAGTGAGGAATGAACTTTTTACATCTATTTGATGTAGTTTTAAATTTTTTTGACCATTATAAGCGCACCATATTCTAATTGATTTATGCCTAGCTACATATGGTATGTTTTCTTTATAATCAGTTCCTTCCTCTTTACGAAAACCATTTTCTATAAATCAAGTTTAATTTTTAACTTTACTTCCAAGTTAATCAACCATGTTTCAAAAAACTCATTTAGTCACAATATTATGGTAGCCTTTAGGTCATTCAAATAGTTCCCATACTATATTCCTTTCAATATGATTTAACACTTGTTTTATATCCAAAAAAAATTATCATCAATAGATTCTGTAATATTTTTAGATTCTTGTTATGAAAACAAAGGTTAGCTTTTAATCTAGTTTTTGAGAGATGGTCTTGTTTGTGTACCATTATTTAGTTCTCCAACAAAATCATCGAATTTGTGATATTTATGGATTCTAGTGGTTATTGTAATATATGTAATTGATTGTACCAATGACTCTTAAAGATTAGGTTTATAATATTTTTATTCTATATCTAGCCTTGGTGATTTAGAATGATAATATCTATAATGGTCAGTGGTCATTCAGTGACTATATGCATCCATATTTGATGTATCATTCTTAAGATATTATAAATATGTTTAGGCTCATCATGATATATTAAATAAATGAAGAAATATATGTATTTATACATGATATTATTTCATCTAATTAACACTCGAAGTGGTTTTTTTATATTGAATAACCTATTGAAATACCTTCATCACTCAATGGAGTAAATATGTTCAGATTCATTTTAGTATTAAGAATAAATACATTATATAAAAAATCCTCAATGTAATTAACCTTGTGTTTTCCTTCATTCTATAATTCATATGGGGTATTATTTAAAGGGTGTATGATAAGAAATCTATTGATTATATAAAAATATATATTGAAAGATTCATTCTAAAAGTAAATAGGTAAGTAATACTCATTACGCATAGTCTAGGAAATATCATGATGATTTCTATCACACCTTTCATGAATTCATTTTTTGTGTGGAGTTTCTAAGTAGGTAAGTTCTAATTATATTCATGTTGTTAGTATAAGGTCTCAAAGTTTTGATTTTCATTATCACATTTATTATTATTTGTCAAGGCATTAACAACGACTCTACTAATGTTCTATATAGACATAACATATATTTAAAAACATCTAAGAGCATTAATTTTTTGAGATATTAAATAAACCCATGTGATGATTGAAAAATCATCAATAATAAAATAAGAATAATGATCTCATACTAAAAAATAAACTCTATATAGTAAGAATAAATTAATTTGATCCATTTATAGGTATTGATTGGAAGAGAATTCATTTTTTGGTTTGAATCAAATCTTTTCCTTCTTCCCATTTTAAAAAGGATCGGTCACTATGTTTTTTTGGAATACTATGTTTTGAAAATATATGACTAAAAGGTTCTTATTATTACTCCTAAGTTAGTGTATATTTGAAATGGACTATCTCCTAAACCACAACCATGATTCTTTATTAAAAAAACTTCAGCAATAAACATTTTTATAAATCAAAGTATAGTGAAAAACAACATGAAAATAATCATTATGTAAATAAGTGAATACTAAATAATGTTTTTAATCAAAAATATCATAGAAATTATTTTGAAAAATAACCTGAAAAACATTACCACATAATTTAAAAATACTAAAATAATTATATTTTAATCCATCGACATACTATACTCTAGAAATTACAACAGATTTAGAGTTACTGATTTCTCTATGATTGATTAATTTTCCATTATCATTATCATCAAAAGTGAAATATCAGATATCCACATTAAAAATATTTTTGAATCTTTACTATTATCCAGTCAATGTATGGAACATGAAATAACACGATACCCTAAGTACTTACTATCACTCTCCAATAATTTTGCATACATATAATTACTTAAGAAATAATTTCAATACCGATAAATTCTTAGGTCATGAAATATGGGAACATAATTCTATAGGAATAAAAACTTTCATATACGATTAAATTAAAATGGAGTTCTATAATTAGATAATTTATTATGGAGAAAATTACATGTGTTCTTTAAATAAATAGTTGATCTTGAAATAAAAAAAATATTTTTATAATTATTCTTTTGACCTGGTTAGTTTCTTACTCTAGTTCTATATAAAATTATCGTCTACGTACCTAAAATAGTAGGGAATGTATCGCTTACATGTTTATGAAGATAAATTTATATATTAATATATTCATTTGACAATTTATGTTTTCTTATTTTCATTAAACAGTTGTGTATTATTTTTATTCTCAATGTTAATAATAGTTTTCTCAGTAACAAAACTAGCATTGAATATTTTTTATTGTCATATCTATCAGTATTGTCTTTGGGAATGGTGTATTATTCTTATATTTTTTAATTATACATATTAAAATCATCATGACATTCACTTTTATAAACTATTTAAGAAGTATTCATTATCTCTAGTAATATATACATAAAATAGATATTAGATTTTTTAGAATTCGAATCCTTTAAATTATCTATGTCCTTAGAGATATTTTATAAAGTTCTATAGTTATATTTCATTTCCACCATAAATTTAAATCCATTATAATCATACATATTTAATTATTTACACTTTATAAATTATTCTTTAATAAAAAAATTTCTTTTTTACTCATAGAACGATACTTTATCAAACTGATGGAACTTTTTTAGTTTATATTTATATAATTCATTCCCTTTTAAAGAGGTTTCCTAGAAGGTTTATATTTATAGAAAATTTCTTAATACTTCATGATAAATAATCAATCTATTCATTTCTACAAGAATAAGAATCATTTCCACCGATGTTATCACCTCTAAAAATTGCATTTGATTTCTACTAAGATACTTTAAATCCAATTGACATTTGAGGTCCATCATGTTAATTACCAGTTATTATTAATTATTCTTAATACTTCGTTATTTTTCCCATTAAATATATGACTAGATGATTGTTGTCTTCATATGAATTACAAATATAGAAAAACATTCCTCTTTAATGAGAAGTTAGACATCTCAAAATCCATAGTACTTGATCATTTTAGTCCATATTGTTGGACTCCTCGTGTACTAATCATGTTTTAATGATCACAAATCCTATTCAACCTATTTAAATCCTGTAAATTATATCAAATCATGTGTATTATTGCTTAAGTATTCTCATGCTTTAAGAAGAGCCATTCAAGATCTTAATTTCTCTACATTCAGTTTAATTACTTTATACTATCTTTGATTTACTTTTATAATACCTTTTTTGAAAAATGATTAAGTCTAATACATTCTATGATCATCATTGCTTAAGTTTGAATATAGTTATTTTGAAAATTCTGAGACACCGTGAGTCTGCCAGTGGTTATGTCTTTCTGGAAAAGTGAAGCAGACACCGTGAACAAGCAAACACCGTGAAGGAGACACTGTGAACAAGAAGACACCGTGAATAAAAAGATACAATGACCGTGAGACACTATCACATCCAGACATCATGACATCCAAACACCCTGAACAAGACACCGTGAACAAAACACCATGAATAAGACATTGTGACATTCAGACACTGTGACTAATCCAGACATTGTGTGAAAAAGACACCATTTCCATGACATACTGTGACACTGTTTCCTAATATATTTTGTCGTATTGCAATTTAATCTCGAATGGTCATATTTGAATATTTTAATGCACTGACATAATTAATGTTTCTTTGTAGACATATCATCGGACAGTACGAGGTATGAGGTGCAGAATACATGCAACCTATCGGCTCCAACACATTCACTCCAAGATAAAAGAGTAGTGCGGCCCAGAAACAAAATGTAAGCGGAAAACCTAATAGGAAAAACATGATACAAATGAACAAGCTGGTGAGCATGAGAGATAACAGAATACATTTTTGCGAATTTGCTGATGCAACCCAGTTCTGATAAAGAACACACGAATCATACTTGAATCCCAAGAATATATCCGCACTGTGAAACACCACGAAGAACACAAGCCAAATCTGTCTGTCTTGTGACACTTTGTTTTCTAGACAAGGACTCGAGTTCTACATCTGCTTCATCTCAGAAGTCTAGAGCTGCAAATACAAACACTCAGATCACTTCTAAACCTATCTTAATATTATTGCTTTATTGTGTATCTGTTATTAACTTTCACGAAGTGTGTGTTTCGGTATAATAACACACTCTGTCTCCTTAATCAAACTTAAGGATACAAGATAACCTTACTCAAACATTATTTTACTCTTGTATATACCCACAGATAAGTGTGGAAGAGGTCCTTGTGCGGCTTGGTAGTTTGTACCCATAAAGAACTATGGAAGAGGTCCTTGTATGGCCTGGTCAGTCCTATGTACTCTTTTTAACCCCAATCCAGGGTGCGGATCAAAGTTTATTTATATAAACTACTTGGTGGTAAGTTATCACCAAGTGGAGTGGATTAGGTCTCGGCTTGAGACTGAAGCACTTGTTTCATATCTGATGTGCTACTTACTTTAGTTTTCTCTGTTTTACTGCTTTTCTATATAACTCAGAAATCACTAAATTCACTTAAATGGTTAATATTGGAAAGAATTTATAATTACTTTGTCTTAGTAAAATATCTTCAAAATTAATATTAATAACTATTAAGATTACTTAGAATTAATCAATCTTCTAATAAGTTATTTAAACAGACAAAAATTTATTACTGTATTACTTTTATTAACATGGATGTATTTAAATTTAAGGGGAAGTCTTTTTAAGAACATTTTTTACAAAAAAAATTATAGTTACTCAATTCACCCCTCCCCTCTTGATTAATATACTACAACCAACATTTTGTATCAGAGGTTGTTTATTTGGAATCTGTTTAATCTTATTCAACTGTGATTGTAGTTGTACTTTAAAGATCTATAAATTTATGTTAATTCTAAATTTATAGCTCTTTAAACCTATTCTGTTATTATGGATAATAGATTGGAAGGTGATGTAACCAACAGATCACCATTCTTTAATGGAACAAACTATGATCAATGGAAAATAAAAAAGAAAAATCGTTTAGAGAGTATGAGTTTTGAAATTCGGTCTTCCATTATAGATGAATATAAGATTCATTTTACTAATAGAATCACATGGGATGAACCTACCAAAACTGCCTACAATAAAAATTTCAAAGCCATGAATGCTTTATACTACTCCTTAGAAGATGAGGAATTCAATAGAATTTCTTCTTGTAAAACTGCCCACGAAATTTGGGATACCCTATCTGTCTCACATGAAGGAACATCTAGTGTAAAAGAAATGAAACTTAATACTTATGCTATCAAATATGATAATTTTAAAATGAAACCTGATGATCCTATTTATGACATGTATCTTAGGTTCAATGATATTGTCAACACAATGATCTCGCTTGGAATAGAAGTCACTGCCAAGGAACAAATCATGAGAATCCTTAGATGTCTACCCGACAGATGGAGGGGAACCTCTATCTCTATTAGATAATCATGAAACATCAGCAGGATACCTTTAAAATAACTCATTGGGAAACTAATTATGTATGAAGAAGAACAAAAATTCAACAAGGAAGAGTAGGAATAACCAAAGAGGAAATCTATTGCATTCAATACTACCACCTCCAAACACAGAGACAAAGGGAAAATGGAAGCTTCTGTAGAAATCTCCACTAGTGAACAATAATCATATGACAGTGATGAAGAGATGGATCAATTAACCATAAGATTCAAAAGATTTTACAAGAAGGAGAACTTTTTTAGAAAACCTAACTTCAAAAGAAAATATGACGAAAAAGGAATTTGGAAGAAGGACTGGAAAGAAGTGGAAAGGCTGATGAAATTGTCTACTATGAATGTAAGCGCAAAGGACATATCAAGGCAAACTATCCAAAGATCAAGTACAAAAAGAAATATGTGGACAAGGATAGGAAGTATAAAAAGGCCATGAAAGCAACCTGGAGTGATTCCGAGGACAGTTCAAGCAACTCAGAAACATCACATGATGAATAGGAAAACAAAGCCAATATGTGTTTTATGACAAACACATCTGAGGTAACACTAGATTCTTATGTACATGATTCATAATTTTCTGGAGATGAGATTGACTCTGATAACATGACTAATGAATAAATATTTGAATATTGTAACATGCTTGAAGAAACATGCAATGAACTAAAAGAAAAATATAAATCATTGAAGAAACAACATGCTCTCACTATGAGTGTCAAATCTGAACTCACAACTGAAAAAGAGAAAAATGCTCAACTACTCAAAGAAAATAATGAATTAAAAATGTCAAATGAGAAGTTAAAGAATGTCCTTGAAAAGTTTCCCAATGGGAAGAATACCCTTATTCAAATTCAAGGAAAACAGATTACCCCTAAATACAACACCGGCATTGGTTATCAACCTGGAAAAAGAAATCTTTGTAGAAAAAAATTTGTTTCAAGATCTTGGACATATAGTTTTACTCCCAGTTCTAGACACAAATCAACTAATTCAATTCATGATACATATTATACTGTTTAAAGTTTTTCTGGACTGAATAGAGTTTATTTTTCAAATACTTTACTCAATACTTATAGGAAACCTATGAGGAAAATATGGATTCCCAAAGCACTTATTACTAATATTATTGGACCCAAACAAGTGTGGGTGCCAGAATCTATTTTTGCATAATCTTTTTGTAGGAAAGCTACTTAAAGAGTTCCTATAAAATTATATGGTACTTGGACAATGGATGTTCAAAGAAAATGACAGGAGACTACTCATGCTTCAAGAATCTAATAAAAATATATGGAGGACATGTCACATTTGGTGACAATGCCAAAGGAAAGATAATTTTCCTCGGCCAAATTGGTAACTCTAACCCAGTTTTAATTTCTAAAGTATTGTTTATTGATGGATTAAAATATAATTTTCTTAGTATCTCAGAATTATGTGATGGTGGATTTCATGTTAGATTTGAAAATGATGCTTGCAATGTCTTTAATTCTAAAGATGAATTAGTGTTTTCTGCTTTAAGAAATGAAAATGTTTACTCAGTTAACTTAGATTTCTTAGCTTCTCAAAATGATTCATTTTTAAGTGTATTTTATAAAGAGTCTTGGATCTGGAATAGGATACTAGGACACTGTAATGTTCACTCCCTTAGAAAGCTAACTAGACAAAGCTTAGTTAAAGACTTACCCAAACTTGAGTTTCCAAATGACAAAGTGTGTAATCCTTGTGAAAAGGGAAAACAACACAAAGTTTCCTTAAAACCAAAGAAAGAAGTGTCAACTTATCAACCTCTCGAACTGGTTCACATGGATTTATTTGGACCATATAGAGTTTCTAGATTAAATGGGAATCACTAAATTTATGTTCTTGTAGATGAATTTTCTAGATATACTTTGAATTTCTTTTTGGCTCACAAAAGTGAAGCCTTCTCTTATTTTACTAAATATTACAAGTCTGTAGAAAACCTTAGTGGACTTAGAATTAACTTCTTAAGAAGTTATCATGGCCGTGAATTTGAAAATCAAGAGTTTGAATCCTTTTTCTCACAAAATGGTTATAGTCACAATTTCTTTGCCCCTAGAACACCTCAACGAAATGGAGTTGTAGAAAGAAGAAATAGAACCCTGCAAGTGATAGCTAGAACAATGCTTAGTGAATATGACCTACCTATTTATTTTTGGGTTGAAGCTGTCTATACAGTATGCTACAAAATCAATAGAGTGTTAATTATACCAATTCTTTAGAGGACTCCTTATGAGTTATGGAACAATATAAAACTCAAAGTTAACTTGTAACGGTCCGTCCTCGGGGTCCGTGCCATGACTACCCCAAGCCCGCCTTCCATAGGCCAGGGGCTGGCGTCTAGCACCAAAGGCGAATCCCCAATAAAAAGGGAAGGATTTTTATTTAAACCTGTAACACACACAGTCTGAACACAAGAAGTAGAATCCACAAGTACTAATATAAAAAAGAAATTTATGCTGAAAGTAAGTGGGCTAGTATAGAAACCCAGCTGAAAAACAAGTACAAGTACAAGTAAAAAAGGGAAAACAGATCCTGGATCGTCCATCGGGGAATCCAACCTGAAGGGTAGGTACAGAACTCGAACAAATCGTCCCTAAGGTATGTCCCATATAGTCCAGCTCTGAGCAGCCTCCCATCTGTCACTCTCAGCCTCGATCACTACTGACTGTCATCTGCACAGAACACAATAAGGTGTGGGCAAATCCCGTGCAGGGGTGAGTATAACAATACTCAGTAGGGGACCCCAAGACCCCCAAAGGTCTCCCTGAAACCACTATGGATAAACCATAGTATTAAGATACAATCAAAAAGTATCAACCATCCTCACTTAGGTATATTCCCATACATATTCCTAAGTTACCAACCACAAACCGGCTCCAACTCTTGAGCCCAACCACATTCCATTCCACAAGTGTAGAAACACTCTACAAAGAAATTACAACACAAGGTGTATCCCATAGGTACAGCTCACAAAATAAAGCCACATGGGCTTTACCACAACACATCCATGAAGAAACTTCCACGAAGAAACATCCACCCTTACTTATGTATATGACCATACATATACCTAAGTCTTTAAGAGAACACATCTCATACTTGAGGTAAACACGGAGGTAATGACTCATCTCGCACCAGGTATACACAACTTAAAAGACATTAAGATATTATTAGTTGTATCCACTGAATCATCTTTCACTGTCGAATGGCAGATATCCATAGAAACCTAAAAATAGCAGTCTATCGAAGCAGTCGATCCTACGTGGGATCTCAGTACAAAATTCATCGCTAATGAACCCACGGAGGATCTAGGTCCAGTCTCATCGCTGTCGAGCCCATGGAGAATCCAGGTCCAGTCTCGTCGTTGTGGAACCCACGAAGGATCCAAGTTCAGTCTCGTCACGGTCGAACCCACGGAGGATCTAGGTGCAGTCTCGTCACTGTCGAACCCACGGAGGATCCAGGTCCAGTCCTATCACTGTCGAACCCACTGAGGATCTAGGTCCAGTCTCGTCACTTTCGAACCCATGGAGGATCCTGGTACAGTAGAAGGTCCACGTAGGATCCTATCATCTCAGTTGCAGCCATCCATAGGGTTCTCGCACACAGCACGCTCGATTCTGGGAGGGTCTGCTCCTAGAGCCAAGAGTCGATACATCAACTACCACTAAAGCTCAAGTTTATGTATCTCGTAGTTCCTTCAATCGTAAGGAACCCAACGTGATAGACAATGTGTCAATCGGATGCCCGGTCTGTGAGTTATTGGAATTTCTGTTCTAGGGGCCCAGTTGGTTTTTAGGTTCAAAACAACCTGACCATACCCCAACTATGTCCAAACCTCAAGTAGGGTATGCCAAAAGAACCATATTTCTCTAAGCTTCTCGTCTCCGCAGACAGTTCGTCGATCAGACACTCGTAGCCCACGATACGGACGAATATGTGATTTCGGGTTAAACGGGTTCGGACAGGGGTCCGACCCGGTCCGAGCGTCCGGTCTGGCCCGAGTGCATGGGTCGGATCGAGTGGGCGGCCCAGGCCGACAGAGGCCCAGCCCGAGAGAGTCCTGACCCGAGTGGGTTTCCTGACCCGAGTGAGCGGCCCAGACCGACAGCGGCCCGGCCCGAGAGTGGCCCAGCCCGAGAGGGCGCTCAGCCTAGCGGCCCACGGGGCCTGGCTGGCTGGCCTGTGTGGCCTGACTGGCCGGCCTGCGTGGCTTGGTAGGCCACGCGTGGGAGGGGGTGTCGCGCCCCCTACTTCCGATCTAAAACAGTCGGTGCATGGCGTCGGCATGGTAATCGCGGGACCCAAAGGGTCCCGCCGGAGTGTGCACCGGTGACCACCTCAGCTGGCTGCCCTCCTCTGACCGCCACGACCTATTGTCACGGATCTTCTCTCCGATGTGGCTCGACGGTGACGTGCCCAGATCGTCTGAATGCCATGGCCCGCGAGGGCGTGGCTCCTTCTTCCGGCGCGGTGTGACGGCACCACGCCCCTCAGGCACCGTCGCATCTTGCCTGGCCAAGGCTTTGTTCACTGCGCGGCACGACGGCACCACGCCCCTTTAGAGGCATTGCGGCCCTTATGCTTCCGGCTTCTTACGCGGCCGGCTCGTTACCGGTTTCGGCATGTACCACCGCGGCCCGTCGGCTGCGGTCCACTCTTCCGGCAGTGGTGTTGCACCACCACCATCATCAACAAAAGAGAAGATAAATGGAGGGGGAGTCGGACCATGTTCGTGCAGCCCTCACCTTCCTTGTTATGATGTTTACAATTTGGAAATTCACATTACAAAATTAGAACGACGAAGAACGGGTACAAAAACAACACAAATCCCCTACCTCAATCGTCGATGGAGGTGGTGCATGGAAGAAGATGAAGTTGATGATAGTGGTTTCGTCGGCGTTCTTCACCCCCGCAAGATGCTCCCAATCTGGGCTCGAGCATCATCCTCAATCTTTGTTCGGAAGTTGTTCTTCATTGGAGGTTATTTCTCCAAGGGTTCTCCAAAAGTTCTTCCTCTCCCAAAATTATAACAAAAAGATTCACCAACCAAAAATAATGGGTTATGAAAACCCATTATTTAATTTGTTGGTCAAGAATTAAAAATAATTATAATGGGTGACAATTAATTAAAATATGTTCAATTAATTCATTAAGTGGGTTGGCACATTAATTAGTGGGGGAATTTCAAGAGTTTCCCCCACTTTATGGAGAGTTATAAGGGGGTTAAAGATCATGTGGGCCCCACCAAATAATATCCTTCCAAGGGAGGTTATGCACGGGTGGGCCCCACCTCCAACCTCCCCTTGGAGGATTAAACCGCCAAAAATAAAAAAAATTAAAACTTTTATTTTTATTTAATTTAATTAAAAACCCCAAAAACTAAATTCCATTCTCATTAGAACGCAACTACGGTGAAGGTCTCAATAATTAATCACCAATGCTACGAGTTCAACGGTGCCCTCAGATTTCAGTTCCGAGCACCGGTTTAGAAGATATAAAATCTCACTCGTATGTTTACTGAATGTACCGAAACAAAACTTTAGAAATTGATTTTGGGCACACCGGGCCTCGGAATCAAGCGCCATCAAAAACTGCATACTCGTAAAATTATCATGTATTTATGAAAAAAAAATCCATGGAATTTACAAGTCTTTACATTCTCCCCACCTCAGGGCTTTACGTCCCCATAAGCTACAACTCACACTAAGGGAAAAAAATGGGGGTACTGAGCACGCATCTGAGCCTCCAGCTCCCATGTGCTCTCCCGGAGGTTCCCATGCTGCCAGAGAACGTGCACCAGAGGTATCGACCATCCACACAGGACCCACTCATATCGATCCTCAATATCCACTAGAACCTCCATGAAATTTTCCCCGTCATCGATGTCCATCTCCCCATGGTCGATGATGTGAAAAGGGTCATGCGCGTATCTCTTCAACTAAGATACATGGAAGACGTCGTTCACCCTGTGCAACTGAGGTGGAAGAGATAAGTGGTAATCCACCTTGCCTACTCTGTTGGGGACCTATAAAGGTATGATGAATCATGGAGACAACTTGTCGTCTCGACCAAATCTCTGCAGACCTCGTCGAGGTGAGACCCGTAGAAAGACGTGGTCACCATCTTCGAACTCCAGAGGTCTCCATATCCTGTCAGCATATGACTTCTGCCTACTCTGTGTAGTCTTCATCTGCTCCTAGATGATTTGCACCTTCTCCGTGGTAGCCCGTACCATCTCTGGTCCCACTAGTGATGACTCCCCTGGGTCTGTCCAGCATAGTGGCGATCTGCAAGGTCGACCATACAAGGCCTCAAAAGTTGTCATACCGATGGTGGAGTGATAGCTTTTGTTATAGGAAAACTCCACCAATGGTAAGTGGTCCTCCCAACTCCAACTGAATTCAAGGACACATGCATGGAGCATGTCCTCGATTGTATGTATGGTTCTCCCAGTCTGACCATCCGTCTGAGGATGGAAGGTGGTTCTCAAGCGAAGTTGTGCCCCGAAAGCCTCCTACAACCCCTTCCATATCCAGGAAGTAAACCGTGTGTCATGGTAGAAGACAATTGAAGAAGTTACTCCATGTAAACGTACAACCTTCTACACATAGAGGCATCTCAAGCTCTCTACTGAGCCCTGCTCTCTGATCGGTAGGAAGTGGGCCGACTTGGTGAGTCGGTCAACGATCACCCATATAGAGTCGTTTCCTCTGGATGTACATGGATGTCCCATCACAAAATATGTGGATATCCCATCCCACTTCCACTCTGTGACCTCTAAGGGCTGAACTAATCCTACTGGAACCTGGTTCTCCGCCTTCACTTGCTGAAAAGTGAGGCCTTGTGAGACAAACTCTGCTATTGCCTTCTTCATACCTAGACACCAGTGCTGTCGTTGGAGGTCCTGATATATCTTCGCCACTCTTGGATGTGCCGCTAAAGGAGATGTGTGGAACTCCGTCAACAATTCTTCTTGAAGTGCAACTGGTACCATGGTACTTAATCTGAAGATAATGACGTGCTCCCCACCTTCAGAAAATCCATCAGGTGCCTGCCCTATGGATATCTAAGTATGTCTCATTTCACAGTCAACATCCCCACGCTGTGCCTCCCTGACTCACTGAAGAAGTGGAGGAGTGACTTTGAGAGACTATAGAAAGGTTGCTCCGTCTCTATCCACAAAGGATATCTGCAACGTGGACAGCTACTTCGTCGCCTCTCCTAGCAGGTAAATGTCTGATCTCATACTGAGAGCATCTGCTACAATTTTCCCCTTTCCAGGATTATAGACTATCTCGATGTCATAGTCCTAGAGGAACTCAATCCAATGTCATTGTCTCAGGTTCATGTCCTTCTATGAGAAGACACACCTGAGACTATTGATATTAGATTAAAACATAAATTGTTAGCTCAAAGAACTATGGGTGAGACTTGACAATTGTAAAGAACTCGTGTACACCCTTCTTCGCCTATGTCCAACAAGAGGTGCTAAGATTTATCCTTTGTCGAAAAGAGAAATTTGGTCTCATCCCCTAGATGAACCATGCCCTTTTCCTAATACAGTCAATCCTGACATGAACAGTACTAATTCATGCCATGGAAGACATCGTAAGGCCTCGACGCTACTACCAAGAGATTCAACTATTACTCTCGCCTCTAAGGATTGAGTCACACTGTCAGCATCAATGTGTGGTCACTAGGTCTCCTCCAGTAGGAATATCGAATGTGAGGGTCAAGTCAACAGTTTTAACCGAAACCTCTCAGTATCAACCACACAAAAAGGCAGGAAAGAAAACTTCACAAGGAAAAGTGTCTTTTATTTCTGTAGCTCAAAGTACAAAGACACAAAGAAACCACAAAAAACAACATCAACGAAGCTAAGAGCATCATGAACAAAGGCCTCTGTGCTTGGATCTAGTCTCTCTCCTATCCACCTACTCCCGGAGCTCTAGGTGAACCATCTAGGGGTGGTGGTAGTAGTGATCGATGACTCTGACCACCATCTGATGAAGGACCTGCTCCGCTGCCTCATCCACCACCCAGCTGATGCTCAAGCTCCTACCGCTTCTCTTGTCTCGATGGCTCCTCTAACGCATGTTGATCAACCATGCGGGGAGTCGGATAGTCACACGCTCTGTGACCTCGTTCCCTGCAGGAAAAATAAACCATTCACCATTCAAAGATCCCTCGGCCTCGGGATCCCACTCCCCTGATGCCACATCTTGGGGTCGTATAACAGTATATCTAACCCGCTTGTGCCCCTATGTCATCAGCCTACTGCCTGCAACAGATGACTCGACTACTGTCGGAATGCCATGAGGTAAGTGCAGCAGCTCCTGAGCATGTACAGAGCATAGAGTCGCTGGTACAAACTCCGCCCTGAAAAGACCCTCTAAGTTCCCCCATGTGAGGGTCGCCTCATCGTAAAAATGGAGCATCAGGCTCCACCACCTCTTTGCTACTCCCTGAAAGAGACTAATAGCTAGGTGCACCGTCAAGTCAGCGGGTGTCCCAACTATGTGGAAAACTCATGATAAAAACTAAATCCAGTACCCAGCCGTCTGAAAATCTGTCTCGCCTCGAAACCTCGGAGGCATCTGTCACAGGAACCCGTGCAACACGCTTAAGCAGCGCTCACCCTCTGCTGCTGGGGCTAGTAGCAATGGTAGCCCAGCGGTTAGTGGTACCGCTGGTGCCTCCGCTATGATGGGGCCCTGCACCGAGGCCTCGTCACTCTGTGGGCTACCATCGCACTCTCCACTCGGAACTCGTGCTGACTGACTAAGTGAAGACATCCTGAAAAGAAACAGGTGTGCCACAGTCAAAACAATATACCTGGTGATCTGACACAAAGTAATCACGAAGAAAACTTTTCAAAGGAAACACACCCACACAATAATTGTTTTCGTGCGTTGAGTCGGAAATCAGAAGTCAGAGTCCTAGTGTATGGATACGTCGACCACCTCACCAACACCGGTTTCCCTAAACCGATAACCACACCAAATAAACTTAACACTATTTCAATTAAAATAATCAAAGTCCAAGTTTTGTGGTAGAACCGACTGCTATGATACCAACTTGTCACGACCCGTCCTTGGGGCCCGTGTCGTGACTACCCCAAGCCCGCCTTCCATAGGCCAAGGGCTAGAGACTGGCACCAAAGGAAAATCCCCAATAAAAAGAGATGGAATTTCCTTTAAACCTGTAACACACACAGTTTGAACACAAGTAGTAGAAGAAACAAATACTAATATAGAAAAGAAAGGTGTGCTGAAAGTAAGTGGTTTAGTATACAAACCCAACTGAACACCAAGTACAAGTACAAGTAAAAAGGGAAAATAGATCCTGGATCGTCCACCGGGGAATCCTACCTGAAGGGTAGGTATAGATCTCAAACAACTCGTCCCTGAGGTATGTCCCATCTAGTCTAGCTCCAAGCATCCTCCCGTCTGTCACTCTCAGCCTCGATCACTGCTGATCGTCGTCTGCACAGAACACAACAAGGTGCGGGTGAATCCCATGAAAGGGTGAGTATAACAATACTAATTAGGGGACCCCGAGACCCTTGAAGGTCTCCCTAAATCAAATAAGGATAAACCATAGTAGAAATATACAATCAAAAAGTATCAACCATCCTTACATAGGTATATTCCCATACATATACCTAAGTGACCAATCACAAACCGGCTCCAACTCTTGAGCCCAACCACATTCCATTCCACAAGTGTAGAAACACTCCACAAAGAAAGTAAAACACAAGGTGTATCCCATAGGTACAGCTCACAGAAGAAAGCCACGTGGGCATCACCACAACACATCCACGAAGAAACTTCCACGAAGAAACATCCATGAAAAAACATCCACCCTTACTTAGGTATATGCATATACATATACCTAAGTCGTCAAGAGTACACATCTTGTACAAGAGTTGAACACAAAGGTAATGACTCACCTCACACTAGGTATACACAAATTAAAAGAGAATAAGATATGATTAGTTGTATCCACTGAATCATCTTTCACTGTCAAACTGCAGATATCTGTAGAAACCTAAAAACAGCAGTTTGTCGAAGTTTTCGATCCTACGTGGGATCTCGGTACAAAAGTCGTCGCTGAAAAACCCATGGAGGATCTAGGTCCAGTATCATCGTTGTCGAACCCACGGAGAATCCAGGTCCAGTCTCGTTTCTGTCGAACCCACATAGGATCTGGGTTCAGTCTCGTCATGGTTGAACCCACGGAGGATCCAGGTGCAGACTCGTCACTGTCGAACTCATGGAGGATCCAGGTCCAGTCTCGTCACTGTTGAACCCACGGAGGATCCAGGTCCAATATCGTAACTGTTGAACACACGGAGGATCCTGGTACAGTAGTAATTCCATGTAGGATCCTATCATCTCAGTCGCAGCCAGTCATAGGGTTCTCGCACACAGCACGCTCGATTTTGGGAGGGTCCGCTCCTCGATCCAAGATTTGATACATAAAATACCACTAAAACTTGAGTTGATGTATCTCTTAGTTCCGTCTCATCGTAAGGAACCCCGCATGATAGACGGTGCGTCAATTGGATGCCCGGTTTGTGAGTTATTGGCATTTCCGTTCCAGGGGACTGGTTGGTTTTTAGGTTCAAACCAACCCGACTGTACCCCAACGGTGTCCAAACCTCAAGTAGGGTATTCCAAAAGAACAGTCTTGCTCAAATATTTCCGTCTCTGTAGATGGTTCGTCGATCGGACACTCGTAGCCCAAGATACGGACGAAGATGTGATTTCAGGTTAAACGGGTTCGGACAGGGGTCTGACCCGGTCCGCGGGTCCGACCCGGTCCGAGAGTCCAGCCCGACCCAAGAGGTCGAATCGACCCGAGTGGGAGGCCCGACCCAACAGCGGCCCGGCCCAAGTGGGGCCCGGCTGGGCTGAGTGGGATGCCCGACCTGACAGCGGCACAACCCAAGAGTGGCTCGGCCTGAGTGGGCGGCCCGGCCTGGTGGCCCGTGTGGCCTGGCTAGCCACCCCGCGTGGCCTAGCTGGCCGGCCCGCGTGGCCTAGCTGGCCGGCCCGCGTGGCCTAGCCAGCCACGCATGGGAGGGGGTTCCATGCCCCCTGCTTTCGATCTGAAACGGCCGGCGCAGCCGGCTGCCCTCCTCTGACCACTGCGGCCTATGGTCGCCGCTCTTCTCTCTAACACAGTGTGACGGCGCCATGCCCAGCTCGTCCGACCGCTGTGGCTCGTGAGGCCACGTTTCCTTCTTCTGGTATGGTGCGACAACACCGTTCCCCTCTGGCACCGCCTTGGCCTACCTGGCCGCGGCTCGGTTCACTGTGCGGCGCGACGGCACCGCTCCCCTTCGGCAGCCCGGCAGCCCTTACGCCACTGGCTTCTTCCGCGGCCATCTCATCATCAGTCGCCACATGTACCACCACGGCCCGTTGGCCGCGGTTCGCTCCTCCCGCGGTAGTGTTGCACTGCCACCGTCATCAACAAAAGAGAAGATAAACTAAGGGGGAGTCTGGCCATGTTGGTGCAGCCCGCACCTTCCGCGTTATGACGTTTACAATTTGGAAATTCACATTCCAAAATTAGAATGACGAAGAATGGGTAAAAAAACAACAAAAATCCCCTACCTCGATCGTCGATGGAGATGGTGTGTGGAAGAAGATGAAGTCGATGATAGTGGTGTCATCAGCGTTCGTCACCCCCGCAAGATGCTCCCGATCCAGGCTCGAGCGCCATCCTCAATCTTCGTTCGAAAGTTGTTCTTCATTGGAGGTTATTTCTACAAGGGTTCTCCAAAAGTTCTTCCTCTCCCAAAATTCTAACAAAAAGATATGCCAACCAAAAATAATGGGTTATAAAAACCCATTATTTAATTTTTTGGTCAAGAATTCAAAATAATTCTAATGGGTTACAATTAATTCATTAAGTGGGTTGGCACATTAATTAGTGGGGGTAGTTCAAGAGTTTCCCCCACTTTATGGAGAGTTACAAGGGGGTTAAAGCTCGTGTGGGACCCACCTAATAATATCCTCCCAAGGGAGGTTATACGCGAGTGGGACCCACCTCCAACCTCCCCTTGGAGGATTAAACCGCCAAAAATAAAAATAAAGTAACACTTTTATTTTTATTTAATTTAATTAAAAACCCCACAAACTAAATTCTATTCTCATTAGAATGCAACTACGGTGAAGGTTTCAATAAGAAATCACCGACGCTGTGAGTTCAACGGTCCCCTCAAATTTCAGTTCCGAGCACCAGTTCAAAAGATATAAAATCCCTCTCATACGTTTACTGAACGTACTTGAACAAAACTTCAGAAATTGATTCTGGGCACACCGGGCCTCTAAATCAAGCGCCATCAGAAACTGAGGACTTGTAAAATTCCCATGTATTTAGGAAAAAAATTCCATGGAATTTCATGGTATTTACATAACTACTTCAAAGTTTTTTGCTGTAAAGTCTATATTCTTAATAATAAGGACAATCTTGACAAATTTGCATCCAATAGTGATGAAAGTATCTTTTTAGGATATTCCATTTCTAGTAAAGCCTATAGAGTGTTCAATAAAAGAACTAAATGTGTGGAAGAATCTATCCATGTCAAATTTTATGAAACAAATCCACATGAGCCTAAAACCTCTCTAGAAAACCTAGAGGATGATGTATCAAATTTGAACATCAATTCAAAATTCTCAAACAGTTCTGTGAAAGAATCTGAGAAAACTTCTAGTTTTAGAAATTCCCTATAATTAAGTCACAATGAACCTGGACCTGTCGATGAACCTGAAATCACTAGTCCCTCCTTTTCTATAACTGTTAGAACTCTTAAGAACCATTCTTTAGATGCTGTTGTAGGAGACCTAGACAAAGGAACACAAACTAGAGCTTCTCATGGAAGTCAAGTTGAACATCAAGTCTTCTTGTCACAAATTGAACCTAAAAACATTAATGATCCTATAAATGATGAATTTTGGGTGATGGATATGCAAGAAGAACTTAATCAGTTTGAAAGGAACAAAGTTTGGAAACTTTTTGAAAGACCTAAGGACACATTCACCATAGGCACTAAATGAGTGTTTAGAAATAAGGTAGATGAGGTTGGTAACATATTTAGAAATAAGGCTAGATTAGTTACACAAGGCTATAGTCAAGAAGAAGTAATTGACTATGGGGAGACTTTTTCACCAGTATCTAGACTTGAAGCCATCAAAATCATGCTTGCTTATGCTGCACATCTGAATTTCAAACTATATCAAATCGATGTTAAGAGTGCATTCTTAAATGGGTATATAGATAAGGATGTTTTTGTTGAAAAACCCCCTAGATTTACAAACCCTCATTTTCCAAATCATATTTTTAAATTATCCAAAGCTTTATATGGTTTAAAAAAAGATCCAAGAGCTTGGTATGATGGGCTGAGTACTTTTGTTATTTCCAAAGGTTTTACGAAAGGAATATCTGATCCAACCCTTTTTATAAAACGAATTTATAAGGATTCTTTAGTCGTTCAAATCTATGTAGATGACATTATTTTTGGATCTTCAATAAATTCTTTATGTGTTGATTTTTCTAAAATGATGCAAAATGAATTTGAAATGAGTTTAATGGGTGAACTAAAATTCTTTCTTGGATTTCAAATATTTCAAAATAATGATAGTATTATTTTAACTCAAAGTAAATATACTAGAGATCTTCTAAAAAATTTTGGATTAGATAGCACTGAAATTAGTAACACTCCCATGAGTACCACTTGTAAGTTGGATCTTGATGAAGATAGAAAATATATTGATCAAACCACTTATAGAGGAATGATTGTAATTTTACTCTATATGACTGACAGTCAACCTAACATTATGTTTAGTGTGTGTATGTTTGTTCTTTTTCAATAAAATCCTAAGGAATATCATTTAAATGTTGTAAAGATAATTTTTAAATACCTCAATCATACACCCAATCTAGGATTGTTCTATCCTAGAGGAAAATAATTTGAATTGGTGAGTTATTATTATGCTAACTTTGGTGTATGTATGTTAGATAGAAAAAAACCTATAGAACATGTCACTTTTTAGGCAATTCACTAGTATCATGGTGTAGTAAGAAACAAAATTTTATTGCATTATCTACTGCAGAAGCTGAATACATAGCTGCTGGCAGTTGTTGTGCACAAATTTTGTGGATAAAACAAACATTACTAGATTATGGATATCAATTAAGGCATGTACCTATAAACTATGACAACACAAGTGCTATTAACATCTCGATAAATCTTGTTTCACATTTTAGGACAAAGCACATTGATGTAAGACATCAGATTTTGAGAGATCATTATCAAAAAGGCGATATCACTTTGGAATTCATTGGTACTAAATATAAGCTTGATGATTGATGTTTTTAATGTTTTCATGTCTTATTATATACTCCCTTTACTGAATTTATATGAAATGTTCATAATTTGTGTGAAATATTAATGTTTTAATATTAAGTATAATTTTTGAGCATTTTTAGAAGTAGTCCAATTGAGTCAGTTTACCATTTTATTTATAAATATCACCCTACGGATCCAAATTGTGTTTTTCCTGTTTTGTAGGACTCCTAATTCAATATAAAACATTTCATTAGAAGGTATCATGGGCCAATTCTTCCATTTGAAGGATCACATGTACCACACAAGATGACCTACAAAATCTGTGAACAAACTGGACCAGCCTTGAAGATTGATTTACTGGGATCAATACAGAAGTCCAAAAACATTAACTCTCCACCATAAATCGGGGGACACTACATGTCATCTTGTATTAAAATTTCAATTCCCAAATCCAAGTAAAAGGGACCCAAATAAAGCTTTGAAGTCCAGCCCACCATTCTGTCCGAGAAATAAAATCAGTATAGTATTCATGACATATATCATGATGTAAGCATCAAATCGAGCTGATAGTTTTCAGTGTGAACGAGGAGATATATTTGGACGAATTTCTTGAAAATTTCATTCGGATTTGAAGGCATCTTCTTGTTCCAAAATCCATTCACATGTTGGTCATCGAAAAAGCATGGATAGAAACGGACAGTTTACCTTTGTTTAATAAAACTTCCATAACTTTGGCTCCACTTGTCCAAATACCTCCAACTTTTGAAAGTAGTCGTAAAACTTTATTATCTACAACTTTGAAGAAGTATATATTTGGAGATTTGGATGTCTGAATAGCCAACTTGGCGATGCAAGTGGAGGGACAGATTGGGAATTCAAACAGTCCACTCCTTGGGCTATAAATACTCTCCCCTTCTGTCCTTGAGAGGGGTTGTCACTTCAGCACTTAAAGAGGAGGTTTGGTATTACTAGAGCCTTTACAAGGTTCTTGGAGGATATTCTTTGATCTTGTTTCAACAATAGAGACCTCTCCTCCACTTCTCTTTCACGTTTGTTTATGTTTGCATTCAATTGTAATTGTGTAACTTTGTTTTCATTTCAATCAAATTTTAGTGCTTGTTTCTTCTTCAATACCTCTTATTCTTCTCCACCTTCTGAAGTATAATATTCATGGTCTTAAAATAGTTTTAATCATTTTAAATTACAGTCCCTTATTTTGCTTCCTCATTCATTCGAAATTCCATTTTTGATTCTCAAAATATTTCGTGTGTGTGTTCGGCACACTACTCTTATCTTGTCCCTTTCTTTTTCTTCTCTTTATAAATCATCGCCATAAACAAATATTACCAGATTAATAAACATCATAATGGATGAGTAAATATCTCATTGGGGTGAGTTTTAATTTAGGTATGTTAAGCGATTGAGAGCTTTTGCTCGATGAGTATTTGTTGAATTAACATTGTGTATGTTGGACTTAGCATGTCATGGATTAATGACTTGTTTTGTTTAACGTGTGGTTTCCATGGATTATTGGAACCATAAATACACTACCATAAACAAGATATGATCAAGATTAGAACCCTAAGTTATGTTAAGGCTTGGATTAAAGCCTTAACACTTGGGAATTCAAATCAACGTCAACTTGTGGCATGGGTGTTAATTTAAATGCAATATAAAGCAAAGCTCAAGAATATCACAAGCTTAACTAACCTAATGATGAACTCACCCCAATAATTATAAATTTGTTAAATCAATCATAATCAATTAGTAATTTCAATTAATCTCTGAAAACAAACCCCCAATCAGAATACAATCAACTAAAAACAAACAACTATTTCAAAGTATCATCGCTGAGGATTCGACCCGAGTGCTACTATACACATTAGCAGAGCACCGGAACCTTGACCGGTCGATAGGAGACAATCGTCCACGCATTTCAAATGGTTCCATTTCTAGGTATGGTGATTTATGTAGTCATTATTTTCTGGTTATTGTAAAAAAAAACCAAAAAGACAAAATTTAGAAAAAAATGAAAAAAAAACACAAAGAAAAACCCGTCTTCCTCTTAAAAATCATAAACTGAAAAAAAAAATAGAAAAACCCATCTTCCTCTTTCTTCCAAAATCCATATGAATGCCCCGTAGCCTTCCAAACAATCCCACAGATTTGTTTGACCCTAAAATTGAGCGAACACTTTGCCAACTTAGGAGGAACATAAGAGATAATCAAACAATTCAAGAACCAGTCCCTGTCCAACCAATTGAATTAGAAATAGCAAATCCTAGGGAACAAACCCTTAAAGAACTTTTTGTCCCTTATATGAATTACCAACCTCTTGGTATTCAATATCCAAACATAGAATCTGACTTCGAACTCAAATAGGGTTTGATTCATCTTCTCCCTCATTTTCATGGGCTAGCCGGTGAGGATCCACATCTCCACCTTAAAGAGTTCCAAGTAGTGTGCTCTACCATGAAGCCTCAAGGGGTTTCTGAAGAACAAATCAAACTTCGAGCATTCCCTTTCTCCCTAACTGAAAATTCTAAGTCATGTCTCTACTGCCTTCCCCCTAGTTCCATAACTACATGGAATAACATGAAGCGACTCTTCTTAGAGAAATTCTTTCCTGCTTCTTGTACTACTTATATCCGAAATGAAATAAGTGGTATACGTCAATTCCAAAGTGAATCACTCCATGAGTACTCGGAGAGGTTAAAAAAGCTTGTTGCAACCTACCCACACCACCAAATTCCTGACCAACTCTTGATACAATACTTCTATGAGGGGTTATTGGTGGAGAGAACTCTCATAGATGCCGCAAGTGGCGGTGCTCTTGTTGATAAAACTCTTGTAGCAGCAAGAGATATCATAAGTAACATGGCTGAAAACACACAACAATTTCATACTCAAGCACATGCTCAAGTTAAACAAGCCCAAGATAATCAATCAATTGATCCGAACAAGATGACCGAGTGGATGAGTGAACTTACAGGTCTTGTGCGATATCTAGTTGTGGACACCAAATCCCCAACCTCGTCTTCTCCACAATCAATGTTTACTGGACCTATCAAAAACTGTGGAATCTGCAACTCTCTATCTCATCCAACTGACACATGTCCAAAACTTCAAGAGGATCAATCTGATTCATCTGGACCAATAGAGCTCAATGCAGCATATGCTCAGCGGAACACCAACTCTCAACTATCAGGTCAGTTTGTTAGAAACTTCAACCAACCTCACTCTAAGCCCTTCTCTTCTACATTCAACCAAGGATTAAGGTATGGTAATCCCATCTCTCATCCCCCTCAATTCCCTCCTCAAAACCCAAACCAGTTTCAATGCAGTCAAGGTGTTGGTAACTTCCAAAAACCTTATCCTTTTGTCCCTCAACCTAAAAGGATCATTCCTTCTATTCCTCCTCCTGGATTCCACTATCCTAGTGAGACTTCCCAATTCTCAAACCAATTCAATCTCTTTCCCAAGAACCAAAATCAAGGTAATCCCAATCTGGGACAAGCCTCTTCTTCCAAGAAACCATGGGAAAGTGCAGTGGAAGATCTTGCCTCCTTCACCCATTCTAGCCTTAAAAACATTGAAACTCAAATAGGTCAACTTGCATCCCACCTGAGCCAGCAACAACAATCAAATTCTTCCCAACTCCCAACTCAACTATTACCCAAACCCAAGGTTAATGTAAGTGAAATTGCACTTAGATCAGGAAAGCAACTTGCTATTCCTCAAGATAAATCCTCAAACCCTCCTTTGAATGTTGACCTAGAAAACGAAAATAAAAAGAAACTTGAAAAGGAACCTGAATCCATTCCCTCACCTCCTTCCATTCCATTTAGGAATCCAATTCCTTTTCCTCAAGCTGTTTCTAAAACAAGGAAGTCCTTTTAACCCGATCCTGAAATGCTCGACATGTTTAGATGTGTTGAAGTTAACATTCCCCTATTAGATGACATAAAACAAATTCCTAAGTATGCCAAGTTTCTTAAGTAATTGTGCACCCACAAGAGGCAACTTAGGACCTTTGAAAATGGTTCCACCCAGCAGTCTATTCCCATAAAGTGCAAAGATCCAGGGACCTTTATAGTCCCATGCCAAATTGGAAGTTCCAACTTTGATGATGCACTCATAGACCTAGGAGCCTCAATTAATGTCATGCCCAAATCCATCTTCTCTAACCTTGGTCTAGGTCCCTTACATCCAATAGGTGTTGTCATTCAGTTATCCAATCGAAGCACAACTAGTCCTGAGGGAATAATTGAGGATGTCCTTGTCCGAGTCAATGATCTTATCTTCCCTGTTGATTTCTATGTTCTTGACATGGAAGGTGAGACGAACTCTTCTTGATCTCCCCTAATTCTAGGAATACCATTCCTCATGACTGCGAGAACCAAGATTGATGCCCATTCAGGCATCCTATCCATGGAATTCAGTGACCAACTGGTTGAGTTCAACATTTTCCAAGCCATGCGATACCCACCTGAGGATCACTCTGCATTCTCAATCCATGATTCTGAGGACACTTCTAAGATTCAATAGAACCCCAATCCACCATGTTCTTTATGTTCTAATGATAAAGAATCTTGTGAAATCTGCAACATGATTAACAAAGTCATAAATGGTGAAGTTTATGTGGACCTCTCATTCATAGACTCCATCAATCTAGAGGAACTTGAAAACTCTCTTGAATCCCACATCAACTTTGATCTCTACTGCTCCACCTTGGACAGTGTTAAGGAAAATGAATATGAAGCAACTGAAGTCCCTGCATCCATTCCTGAGATGTCTAAACCACAAATGAGAGATGATACTGATCTAAAACCTCTTCCTGAACACCTGAAATATGCATTCCTCTTCCATGATCACTCATATCCTGTAATTATCTCTGTCACACTTACTGAAACCGAGGAGTCTAAACTTTTTCAAGTGTTAGAGGAAAACAAAAATTTCTTAGGTTGGACCCTAGATTACATACCAGGAATCAACCCTGCCCTTTTCATGCATCACATCCATCTGGAGGAGACATCCAAACCAATTAGACAACCACAAAGAAGACTCAATCCACTCATCCTTGAGGTAGTTAGGGAAGAGATCACCAAGCTTCTCCAAGCTGGTATTATCTACCCAATTTCTGATAGTGAATGGGTTAGTCCAATTCAGGTTGTACCAAAGAAGGGTGGGATAACTGTTGTCACAAATGAACATGGGGAGGTAGTCATAACTCGAGTGAAGAACAAATGGCGTGTATGCATCGATTATCGAAAATTGAATGTTGAAACATGAAAAGATCACTACCCTCTTCCATTCCTTGATCAAATGCTAGAAAGATTAGCTGGAAAGTCACACTATTGCTTTCTTGATGGATACACCGTCTATTTTCAAATCCCAATCTCACCTTAGGACCAAGAAAAGACTACTTTCACATGCCCCTTTGGAACATATGCATATAGAAGAATGCCTTTTGGACTTTGCAATGCTCCTGAAACATTCCAGAGGTGTATGATGAGTATCGTTTATGAATTCACTAAACACTGCATGGAATTATTCATGTATGACTTCACCATTTATGGTGAGTCATTTGAATCTTGTTTGAATTCACCCTCTCTTGTCCTCCAGAAGTGTGTCAAGTGCAACCTTGTGTTAAATTTTGAAAAATGTCACTTAATGGTTGCAAATGGGATTGTTCTAGGGAACATAATTTCAAAAGATGGTATTGAAGTCGATCCTGCCAAAATTGAAGTGATCCAATCACTTCCTGAACCCACTTCTGTTTGAGACATCCGTTCATTCCTCGGTCATGCTGGTTTCTATCAGAGATCCATCCATAACTTCAGTAGGATTGCCCTCCCACTCACTAGGTTACTCCAAAATGATGTCACTTTCCATTTCGATGAGTTTTTCAAGAGATCCTTCATTGAAATCAAAACTTCTCTTACATCTTCCCCAATAATCCAACCCCCATATTGGTCCTTACCCTTTGAGTTGATGTGTGATGCTTCTGATAGAGCTGTTGGAGCTGTTCTTGGTCAAAGAAGAGAAAAAAATCCTCATTTCATCTATTATGCCTCAAAAACATTGGATGAAACTCAATCTCACTACAATGTCACTGAAAAAGAACTTTTAGAAGTTTTTTTTGCATTAGATAAATTCTGGCCCTATCTCTTAGGTGCCAAAATCACCATCTTCACAGACCATTCTGCTATAAATTTCTTACTCAAGAAAAGTGATTCCAAACCGATGCTAATAATATGGATCATAATTCTCCAAGAGTTTGACGTTGAAATAAAAGATATACCAGGAAAAGAAAACCTTGTAGCTGATCACTTCAGTAGAATTTATAATTCTTCTCATTCTGAAATCATTGATCCTGAATTCCCCACTGAGCACCTTTCATCTCTCACTCCAAAAATACCAAGGTATGCCCCAATTGTAAATTACTTGGTTTCTGGTGTTTTTCCTGAAATTTTTTCAAAAGAACAAAAATTGAAGTTGAAAAGTGATTCAAAATACTATTTTTGGGAAGAAAATAAACTTTGGAAAACTGGGGCTGACATGGTAATAAGGAGATGTGTCGATGAAAATGAGCATTCTTCCATCTTAGAATTTTGTCACTCACTTCCGGGAGGTGGCCACTTTGGACCACAGAGGACCTCCCGAAAGGTCTTAGACTCTGAATTCTTCTGGAATTCACTCTTCAAGGACTCACATGAGTTCTGTCAATCATGTTCCACTTGCCAAAAGTTCAGCACAGTCTCCAAAGGAAATGAAATTCCCCAAAAGCTCTTAATCTTTTGTGAAATCTTCGATGTTTGGGGCATCGATTTCATTGGACCATTTCCCCATTCCAATGGATTCTCATACATTCTTCTTGCGGTCGATTATGTTTCAAGGTGGGTTGAGGCCAAACCCACTAGGAAGGATGGTGCTCATACTGTTACCGAGTTCCTCAAAACCCACATCTTCCAAAGATTTGGCACGCCTCGTGCCTTGATCCGTGACTTAGGAACCCATTTCTGTAATAGAACCATGGAATCTATTTTGAAAAAGAATGGGGTTATACATAAAACTTCAACTGCATATCACCCCCAAACAAATGGCATGGATGAACTTTCTAATAGATAAGTGAAAAGAGTTCTTGAGAGAATTGTAAAACCGACCAGAAAAGACTGGCCTGAAATACTTGGTGAAGCAATTTGGGCTTATCGAACTGCCTATAAAACACCCATTGGGATGCCTCCTTTTAGGATAGTTTTTGGTAAAGCATGTCATCTACTAGTTGAAATCCAACATAAGACTTTTTGGGCTGTGAAAACCTGTAATTTTGATTGTGAAAAATCTTGTGAAGAAAGATTGTTGCAATTGGCTGAACTGAAGGAGCTTCGACTTGAATCCTATGAGAATTCCAATTTGTACAAAGAGAAGGATAAGGTACTCCATGACAAACACATCCTGAGAAAGGTATTTCATGAAGGTGAAAAGGTAATGCTCTTCAATTATCGATTTCGGCTTCACCCAGGTAAGCTTAATTCTCGTTGGGAAGGTCCTTTTGTTATTATTAATGTTTACCCATTTGGTGCAGTGCAAGTCCAAGACCACTCTTCCAAAAGGACATTCACGGTTAATGGACATTGGTTAAAGCATCACCATGAGAGGATGTACAATCCTGGATCATCATCGACTTCCACTGGATCCCCAACTTCTCTAGCCGACCTACCACTAGATGAAGATGGTGACCTGCCAAACCCAACCCAGGGGGCACCTCTTTCCCTTTAACTCTCTCTCTATCTCTTCCTCTCTCTACCTCTTTCTTCTTCTTCCTCTCTCTTTCATTTTTTACCACTTTATTCATAAAACCCTTTCTTTTTCTATTTCTTGTGAGGGTGTCTATTTTATAAAAAACTTAAAAACTAAAAAAAAACAAAAAACACAATCACTTAAAAAAATACAAAAAAAAAGAGTCATGTTTACTCACCATCCAATTTTTAAATTTTGTCCAACCATTTTGGGGAGTTAACAGACATGTTTTCATCACAAAAATTTTGTGTTTTCATCATGACTTTGGATAAAGAATTTTGTGTCAAAATTAACAAATTTTGAATGCTCAATTTTTTATTTGGAAAATGCTTTTCCTGAACCATGAGGAACAAAATTTGATTTCATTCCAAGGCCACCTATGGCCATTTTTTCAAAATGTGTGTTTTCACCCCCATTTGTGAGTCTTGAGTTTGTGGACCTTAGAGCTGAATTTCCTACCTTAGTGTGCATTAATATGATAGAGGCATTTTCTAAACCACATTAGAATCACAATATCCAAATAGCCTCCCATTTCCCATACATTAATCCTCCTTTTTAAAGCCCATTCGAGCTTATGAAAACCTTTTATTTGATAGCCACATTACAAGCCCAATACATTTTCCCTCCCAATATCAACATGGATTTTGATTGCATAATTGTTTTTGAAATTTAAGTGTGGGGGGAATGGATTTCATTGTTTGGGTACCCTATTATTGATTTTCAACGATTTATCATCTTCTTGAGGGCAAGCATCCATTTCAGTGTGGGGGAGAGGTTGTCATTCAGTGTGTTTTGGTGAATGTAATGTACTTCCATTTATGTAATTTTGTAAATGTTTTTGACAAGTGTTCAAAAAAACAATCAAAAAAAATTCAAAAAAAAAATCAAAAAAAAAAATTAAAAATGGGTTGTGTCTTGGGTAGGTCAAAAATCACTCTTTATCAACCTTTGATCTTGTTATAACAATTACAATTAGTGTCATGAGGAGATAAAAAATGGGTTGGGATATGAGTGTGAGATCTGCTTCAAGGTCAACTTTCGAAAAAACATAGAAAAAAAAAGAAAAAAATAACACTTGCATTATATTCTTATATCATTGGGAGAAGTTTTGTGGGTTATAAATATTTCATCTTCTCATCCCCTTCATATTTTCTTCCTCTATTGTGTCTTTATTCACACAATCATTCCCTTGTAAATATGGGTTTTCATTTCCTTCCATGTTTTATTTCAAAAAAAAATGTGCATTGTTTTTTCTATGTTGGTGTTTTACCCCTCTTCTTCTCTCTTGGACATTATATTCCTACCATCCCATAGCCACATAAAACCCCCATAAAAAGACCTCTTGATTCTTGTGCACTTTGGATAGGGATTGTAAGCTGAGAGCTCTTTCAAACTCTAAGATTTTTACTTTTGGTTGGTGAAAGAGTGAACCTCCACAAATGAATTTTATCATCTTGAGAGGTGTCAGTTTTGAGTGTCCACATTTTCCATTTCTAAATTTGAGCATGAAAAAATGAATTAGTTTTGAAACATTGTTTCTGTAACAAATTGTGGTGGAATTCAAAATGGATGAGTGAAATAGTCTAAACCTCCCCTGATTGGATAAAACAAAATTTTAATATTTGTTGGTGAGTAAAAATGATTTTGTCATGTTTTTATATTTTCTGCACATGAGGACATGCACAAGACTAAGTGTGGGGGAGTTGATATTGTTAATATTTTCATGTCTTATTATATACTCCATTTACTGAATTTATATGAAATGTTCATAATTTGTGTGAAATATTACTGATATATTCACCAAACCATTAAATTCTGAAAGAATAGACTATGTCATACATAAATTAGGCATGATAAATGTTAAGTAAATGTAATACTATTTTATATCTTATTGTTTCATGATTACAGTCTCACAGTTGGTGCTTCATTACTGTTGTATCACCGTAACGCTCAGTTACTGTCTCACTATAATGCTCAGTTACCGTCTCATCGTAACACTCAGTTATTGTCTCACTGTAAAATGTCATTCTCTGTCCCACTGTAAAGACCCGATATGATCTCACCATAAATATTCTTTATGATCTTTTATATTTGAATTAAAAACTGTATCGCGGTAATTATCCTTTTCACTTGTTTTGTTTTACCGTACTTTTACTTTTGTGACATTTGGTATTCCTAAATGATAAAATAAAGAAAGTATCATTTGTCCTTTACGCGAGATTTCTTCCATTCACTCATCCATCACCTCTCTTCAAACCTACAACCCTTTTATCTCTCTCGAACCTTCGGTGGATTCCCAGGATGAAATGCCCTTCATCGTCGATTCCTGAGAAACGTAGCACAAAGAATAAGAAAATTGAACCTAAGCTAGCACCCGAAGGACCACTAAACCCAAATCCAGTAAACTAAGTTTTCATACCTGAGAAAGATGTTTTCTCCAAATGTCTTTTGTCAATAAAGTCTCTAGTTATGAAAGTTTTAAGAGATCAAGGCTAGATAGAATGGTTTTATAAGGAAGATAGACCTATCTATCCTAAGTTAGTGGCTCAGTTTTATCAATATGTTCAGTTCTCCTTTGAGTCTGAAGATGGATATGTTGTGAGAAGCTGGATCAATGGGCATAAATTCTCATTCTCTTCAAGGTTATGGGCTTCATGCCTTAGGATACCCCATGAAGGAATCTTTGAGGATTATCATAGAGGACCTCCACCTTCAACCGAATTCTTTAATCTGCAAGATGATTTTGAAATAATTAATTGGAAATGGCACTAAGAGGAGAGCCATTTCTACTGAACTAGATGGAGAATCAAGAATTCTGTTCAAGTTTATTCAGAATCTGGTTAGCCCAAGAAAAGGTTATTTTTCTATACTGAAGTATCAGGATGTGTTTCTAATCCACCTTATGAAAAATAGGCATAAGATCAACCTTTGCAAGTATATCATTCACCACATGTGTGAACTAATCAAAGACACATCCAAGTCAACCTCCTTGTTTTACTCTCGACTTATCTCAGCCATTCTTCTTGCCCATGGTATGGTTAGACCTAATGAGGAAGTTATAAAGGATTGTGAGTACTGCCTCTCAAAAATCACTATCAAGAGGATGAAGATAAATTGGAACCCTTGGAAAAATTCATGGGTAGAATACAATGATGGACTTTATGAAAAATTCAATCCTGTGGAACATCCCTTAAGATTAAGAGATATTTCTGATCCTGGTTTGGAACCAGATGAGGTTGTTGAATATTCGTCTGAAGAGGAAGAAGAGGATGTTATGCCCCCCAAGGAAACTATTTCTATTGAGGAATATAGTACTTTTATCCCTCTTGTGGTAAGAGAAAAAGAAGTCCTTGCTCCTACAGAATATGTTAATCTGGAAGCTCAACCCGAGGCTGAACTATTATCTGTTGTCCAAGAAACTGAGAATAATGATATAGAAGAACCTACAGAGGAATAATTACCTAGTATGCAAGAATATGACTTTAAGGAACTCCCATTGGAACAATCTATTCGTAAGATAATCCCTTCAGCTGAGGAAAGGATGGATCTGGCTTTTCAGCTGGCTAGGTAGGAAATGAGAGAAGAACTACGAGATGAATTTGTGGAAATGGATCAAGATCATGAACTTCTTATTCCTGAGAAGGATGCAACTATTGAGGGGGAGAAACCCCCAAATATGGAATCCACTGAAGAACCAAACCCGATAGTTCCAAGTCCTATAGACACTCGATATAAGTTCCCCAGTTTCTATGATGTGGATGACTCTCATCAAGTTTTAGTAAAAAGCCTTGACCTTTCTACTATGTTCCAACTAAAATATGTCTCCAATATTTCTCTTGAGAAGGAACCTGAGCCTGTATCAGACCCTGTTTCTAAACCTTCATCAGAACAACCATCCTTTGTGAGTAAGAATGATCTAAAGTAATTTGGTGCTATCCTTTTGTCTGGTGTTGAAAGCGTTATGAATTCTCAACCTGCTCTTGTGACACATCTAAGTGAGAAAGATGCCTCTTTATTGTTGGAGAAAGTTATTTGGAAAATTCAAAACCAAAATTCTTCATGAGATTCAGAAAGTAAGAGTTGAAAAAAGGGTACTTATTTATGAATTTAAGACCCTGAGAGGTATGATTTAAGACATGAAGAAAGAGATGCATTCAAGATTAGAGCTTATTTCTCAGCTTGTGGAACCTGTTGCTCCTCAAACCCCACATAATGTTGTCTCTGAAATTCAGCCACACTTAGCTTCCTTAGCTGAAAAGGTCGCTAAAAGGAACAAATAAATTTTGAAATAAATGAAAGAGATTGTGTTTAATCTAAAAAAACTCACTGATGAGTATTCGGGATGTCTTCATAGAGTACTAAATCAACTGAAATCTCTCACCACTGTTGTCAATGCTTCTAAAGCCTCTGGTGAATCCTCCCAACCCTCTTTAGATAGTGACCTGCTCATAACAGTGGTCAAAGAAGAGCTTCAGACTATGCTGAGTGGCTTCAATAATGATTCTCTACATGAATTTATCAAGAACAGTGATAGATTTCTTGAGCTGGTCTAAATCCATTCTAAAATTGCTAATGATGCTCAGTAAGAGATTGCCAAGAAAGTGGAATTATATTTCAATTGAATCTTCTCCAAGACTGATATGACAAATCATTTCAAGTATCTTGTGGAAAATATGAGGATTCCTCCTATTACTCAAGATTTAAAGACCCAAGTCCAAAAGCTCATAGAGTTTACTCGATTGTTGGGCAAGTTTATGGAGAACACGGATGTTTTGATAATTCTAAAAGTTCCCTCCCCTCAATTATAAAAAGTCACCTCCTCGCTAACTTTTTCACATAACATTTAGAATGAAATCTTACCATAGCATGCCCATATAACTTCTCAATATCCCTAGTCATAATATATATGTGTTGGTCTTCTCAAAAGTCTAACTCTAGTGTCCCTAAAAGGAGATGTATAGGGAGCTCATCGAAGAAGAGGTAATCTTCTAAACCGAATATTTCAATATTATTTCTTCTTCTACATTATATTCATTTTTTTCTAAAATATAAAGTAATAAATAAAGTATAAAATATATTATGAGATTTTATTTTGATTATGGAATAATGAAATTATATATTTTATCCATCATATGAAAAACAAAATTACCACACATGCATACGTACGGCTTACCGTCTCCACGTAGTGGTTTAATCTGTTTTTCACCACAAGTTTACTTTGATGGGTATAACAATGGAAATAGTAAATATATATGATATTTATAACATTATATTGATTATGTAAGAAAATATATACTATCCACAACCATATAATTTCACCATTAAGGGAGTGATAGCATCGCTTGTGCATACGTACGACATACCATCTCTACAATGTGTTATGATTCATTCTCCAAGATCACCATTAAAGAATGAAAATTTTAATATACAGAATTAATAAATATGATATATATTAATATTATTCTATAAATGAAATAACTATATCATATTCACATGAACTATGACTTATACATCTAAACATACAATAATATTAAAGTAGTTAACACCTAAAATAAGAGTAATATTATTAATAAACAGGTGGTAATATGATCATGTATGATATCATAAATATGAATATGGTTATAAAATAAGTTAATAACATTATTTAATCCATTATACATGAATTTAATATATGTAAAAAGGAAATAATACTTAATTCAAGTGTTAATTTCACAATATCATTATTATCTGTGATTGTTTAAATGTAAGTATTTTTTGGGGTATATTTATCTTATTTGTACTTGTCTCTTAAAAATATATTCCAAAATATTGTTCCTATTATTTTAAAATTTCTTAAATCTAGTTTTACCCATTTGTGAATTTTTACTAATAATTTTGAAAGGAATCTTTGTCATTTTCTTAACAAGTTAATTTTTTACTTATCCGGAGAAAGTACGCCGAGAATTTTTTTTAACTTATATGAAATGACTGGGTTTTTATACATCCATGATTCCCTAATTCCTTGAATATTCCCTTACAAGATTATGATAATTTTTTGAAAATAATTTTTTTCTTTAAATAGTTAGTGTCATTTCACATAATGAAGGGGCTCTCAAAGAAAAAAGCTTATTTTCCTCAAGAATTATTTTCAAGTGATCTCTCAAATTTATTTTCATTCTACAATTAAATTATTTGATGTTACTTATGTTTTAATGAGATAATATTAAAAGATATTATCCCTATTATTCATATGGTTGGTCTATGTTTATGATGGAATGATAACTTTGAACCCCATTTCTTTTCTGTGGTTTATGTTACTATTGAATGATGTTTAAGAAACCCATTTATTTTCATGGGTTATTATATGATGAATGATTTATTATCTTTTAGAACCCAAATGTATTGTTTTCAATATATGACAGGTGGGACCTATATCTCTCTCCAATGCATTGTGTAATGATTTATATCTCATGAGATAAACATGACTGGAATGGGAAATGATCTTGATTCACCAATACGGGGATGGAACGAGCAGTAAACCCTATTCAGTAACATAGTTCTGGAATGTGGAGTGAAGTAAGTTCTTTATAGCCTTTTTCCACTATGATAGTCATGGAAATGAGCCTTGAATAATATGGAAATAATTTATTAAACATATATGTATACCAAAAATTCCATTTCTTTTGTTATCCTCTCTGGGAAAATGTTATTTGATGAACTTATATAATTTATCCCATGAAATGAAATCATGATATTTGATATGTTGGATTTAATTTTAAAATGTTTTGTTTTTGTTATTATGTATTATGATTATGATATTATTTATATCTCTCTTGTTTAACCTTACTGAACATATGATATCACCCTTTCTTATGATTCTTTTTCCTAGGATATGAAGAAGGGTATTAAGTACAATGTGTCAAAAATGGTTCTATATATAAAGAAATAAGCAGGAGATGATATAGATGTTTTATGAACCAGTTGTTTATGTTTCCTAGTTTCTAAATACACTAAACCTACACAGTTCTAGTGAGGTTTTTTATGTTGTATAATTAATATTCTCCTATTTATAATCAATATCTATGTATGAAATGCATGGTCCATTATGGTTGATATCAGAGAAAAGTTTTAGTTAACATTTGGAAACTAGGATGAGAAAATCATAATGAGAACCATAAGGATAAGTCTAAGTATAGGTTATGATCCTAAGTTTCTGGTGACAATCATGAGTAACCTAGGATAAAACCTAAGGTGTCCTGAATTGAAATTTTATTTCCCTTGATTATTTGGTTTTCCCATTATGATTAGTGTTTCTCACACTATGCTTCTTGTTTTTAGTCAATGGCTGAAACCAAAAGGAACTGTGTTAATGTTGAATATGATAAGAAATGCAATGATTTTCCTCATGAACAACCAAATGATATGGGAGCTGGAATGAAAAATCTTGTTTCTATGATAAAAAAAAATTCTCAAGATATGAATCATATAGGACATCTAAAGGAGCAATGGAGGGGAAAAAAATTCTTATATAAGTCCTCCATGAGTTAGAATACTTATTCTTTTAGTGGTTCTTCTATTCGACCATTGGTTGAAAAATGGATCAGTACCATTGAAAAGATATTTTCAGTTCTCCAATGTTCAGAACATGATAAATTCATCTTTTTAGTCTATCATTTATAAGGTTAAGCTGAATAATTGTGGAATCTCATCAAGAATACAAGTCAAAAAAATGGAATTGAATCCAAGGAATGGGGCGAGTTCAAGAAATTATTATCCAATAAGTAATTTCCTCATATTCTTTGAATGAAAATGGATAATTAGTTCCTTGAGCTTAAGAAAATGGAGGATGAATCTGTTGGTACCTACGAAGAAAATTTTACAAGACTTACAAGGTATGATTATGGAATTATCATCCAACATGAGAGTAAAGTTGATAGATTATTTAGTGCCCTAAAAGAAAGTATTCTAAGGGAATTATCCATAAGGGACTTCAATAGCTATGAGAAAATAGTTTGATGTGATCTCAAGGTTGAGATGGAGATTTGAGTCACCAAAAAAATTTATGGGTTTGATAAGAAAAGGAAAATGGAATTCAAGGGAAAATCAAAAAATCATAGTGAAAAGAATATTATCTTTCCATTATGATTGAAGTGTGGAAGGGAATATGAAGGAAACTATATTAACGGGACTAGTAATGTTTAAGAATATGTTAGAAGGTCATCAGGTATTTGAATACAGATGTGATGGGAAAAAAATATCTATTGATGCCAATAAAGAAAATTCTACACAAAATGAACCTTTCACACTTCAGGGATATAAGTGAAAGGAAATGGGAAATTACACCAACTAATTCCCCAAATCAAGGGTTATCTATGATGATCGAATTTAGAAAACTTATAAGACCAAAGACAATGAAGATCACATGTGATAATTATTGGTGATGTGGAGTATAACAATGAAGTGGTGAGAGGTACACTTAACATTCACTCTAATGTATCCAATGTTTTATTTGATTCTGGATTTTCCCACTCTTTTGTTTCTAAATAATTTTCTAATGGTATCATCATATTACCTCAATAATTAGATAATGAGTTATATTTGAAAACTATTAATGAAAAAATAGTCATATCACAAGTTTATAATTAATCCCATGTTCACGTTTTTTGGAATATTCTTCCTAAATATATTTTGATCCTAATTTTAGTTGAATTTTATGTGATTATTAGAATGGATTGTCTTTCTCTATATGGATCTCATATCAATTTCCAAGGAAGGGAAGTAAAATTTCATATTCTAAATAAATCTATGATTATATATCTATGCATTGATGAATATGAACTTCCAATGGAAATGTATTCCATATTATGGGTCTTGATTCCTATAAATGAAGGTTATCTATATCATATGGTTGGGGAGAAACACACAATTAATGATACACCTATTGTAAGAGAGTTTATGGATGTCTTTATGGAATATTTTCCATGTCTTCCAATGTATCATGAAGTTGAGTTTTTAATAGAACGCATACTGGATGTTATGCCTATTTCAAAGACTCCTAATAGAATGAACCCAATTGAGTTGTATGAATTGAACAAGAAACTCTAAGAGAATCTTGGAAAGGGATTCATATTCCATAGTTCATCACCTTGGGGTGCACCTGTATTTTTTTAAGATGAAAGTTGGATCAATGATTCTCTTCGTTTATTATAGAGAACATAACAAGATCACATTAAAGAAAAAATATACTCTCCCCCATATTGATGACTTATTCAACCAACTAAGAGGATCTCAATACCTTTCTGAGATTGGTCTTCATTCTAGATATCATAAATTATGGGTTAATAAGGAGTATATGTAACGACCCAAAATTTAATCAAAGTAAATACCCTTCTTATAATTATGCCATATAATCACATGAAATTACAACACAGTGAACTACTATGTACTATGTTACCTTTAAACATAATATTTTTACTTATGTAATTTGAATTTTGATAATCAACATACACTGTTGCGATCAGTAAGATTTTTGGAGTCTGATAAGACAAACTTAGTTTTAGGTGAATAATAAATGAACCTTATGAATAGTGATGTTACCCTAATGAATTTTAATATGAACCTTATGAATATTAAATTTTCCAATCAAATAGTAACCTTACTAATGAAAGTATAAATGAAATTTGTCCATCTTATAAGTGACAATATGATAGTGTTGGTATTTTTATAAGTCATCAATATTTAATTAAAAATATATGAATAATTTAATAATTAAGAACTAAAATTTATTTTTATAAAAATTATTCATAAATTAATTATTTTATGTCTTATGATTATAGGATAATTTTATAAGACCTTAGTTAATTTTTTAAAGTATTATAAAATTCATTATAATTTAAAAATATGTATTTTTCAAGTAAATGATGATTTTATTTAAAAATTAAATTTCCCATATTTAGAAAATTATTTTCATAAAATTGAGTTCATTTTTTGATTCTACCCATTGGAAAATGGTTATGGTGAATTTATGGGATTTTTTTGAAATACTTGAGTTTTTGATGAATAGTAAAATAAGATAATTTACAATAATGGATAAAACCTGAATTTATACATCATTCTTGAATCATGGATGATGTAAATTTACTTTGGTTTGAACATAAATTCACGTATTACTATTTTTGGTCATGGAACCATCACCTTTGGTTGTATTTTGGAGAAATAATATACTAATGATTATAATATTTGGAAAACCCTCCTCCCCTCCAATATAAAAACCAGACATGCTCCCCTCTTCTATTCACTCATATAAAGCCTTTTTACTTGACTAAATTCTACTCAAATATCTCCCCAAGATCCTACCCCACATCTAGAAGCTCTTTTCTATTCAAAATATGAAATCCTCTCTCCTTAATATGCTCTCAAGGAAGATTAATTCAAGAGGGAAATTCCTCTTTTCAATTCATTTACATTCCTTTCAAGTTCCTTTGTTTTTTTCTATCATTGCCTCTCTTCATCCAAATGTTGTGACAAATTCAGTACCTTATATGTACTGGAATTTTATTATGATAATGTAATAATTTATTATCATCTCTCTTATACCCTTCTTTTATACTATTAGTAAAAACACATTTTGAGATGTGTTAATTTACCGCATTCAAGGATGATGGGTTTTCAATTTCCATTACTGTCATCAATTACAGTCATGAAACCATTATTATGGTTGAAACAGAAAATAATATATGTATTATGTCTCATATATGGTTTTGTAATCTTTTTTTACTCATGGTTTTTATTTATAAAACAAAATGTGTTTGTTGTGATCAAAAAACGCCAATTAACCGAAAAGGTTATCACTAAAATTTTATATAATGATTCATATTCACGTCAAGTAACAAAATGAAATTTACAACCATGTAAACTTATGGATGTTAAATAATAATATATAACTCCAATTATATAAAATAATTATATACAACAATCCTCATTTAACATGATCATCCATTCATGTATATAACTAAACTGATCATGAAACAAACGAACCCGAACAATGAAATTGAACGTCATAACCAATAAAAAAGGTTACGAATGAACTCAATAAGGTTATTATAAATAAATTAAATTTGAAATAGGTTCTTTGATTATTAATTAATGAACCTAATTTTATTATTTAGGTCATTAATATCAAGTGGATAACACCTTTGGACATAAGGTAAGGGATTCTACACAAACCACTATTATTCCATAAGGTTGTTCTATCTTTATTTTTACCCAAATAAATTTGTATATTATTTTTATGAACATATGATTTTTATATTATCCAAAGGCATGTATCAAGATCCATTCATTAATATCTTTCAGGTATATACATGTTTTTAAATTATTCCCCCTTAATTCTTCCTGATAAGTAAGCCCGTTTCAAGGAAACTTCCTGAATTTTTACACAATTTCAAGTGTAATATACCATCTATTTTAATCCAAAATTGTATTTATAAAATCAGTATCTTTATTATCAAAACCTTATTCTTTAACTTATGTATTTATATAAATGATTATGCCCTTTTTTATTTTAAATTATCTTTATAATTTTCCTCAAAACCGCACTAAAATGTATTAGTGCTAAAATTTCATAAATACTCTTTTTACATGTTATCACTTATTTTTTACATCACTAACAATATTATATGCCTATTTTCCCTTATAAATGTCCATGTATTTTCTATTTCCTTTCTTTCATGGAAAATTTTCTGATACTCCCATTAAATTGTGCATTATGACATGATTATGATACCCATTTCTTTCCACGGGTTCCCTTATATTTATGTATTATTGATTATGTATGATTATTTTCATGGAAATCATAGTCATGAAATTTTTATGATGGGTGTGCCCAGATAGTTCTCCAATGAATTGGGTAAAGTTTTTTCTCATGAGACATTATGTGCAATGGTCTTGGTGGGTAGCCATGACTTGTGCTACCATGTGCAACAGTCTTGGCGGTTAACCTTTACTAGTGCAACCATGTGCATTGGTATTGGTGGTTAACCTTGAAATATGATCCTCTAAGTGAAATGAGCCTTGACTCGTGAAAACTTCATGCTTTATGTAGCTTCCACATTACTATGATTCCATTTTTATATGATCCCATGTTATACATGTTATGATTCTATATATCCAATTACATTTTATCCCTTTTTATATCATTATGTCATGATTTATAACAAATGAGATAAATCATTATTCACATACTTAATCCCTTACTGGGAGTTTAGCTCATACCTTTGTTCATGTTATCCCATAGTTATCCTATGTAGATGTATGAGAATAATGGAAGTTAGGAGCTCATTTTTGTTATTAAATAAAAAGATATTTTTTTAATGTTTGATTATGTACCTAGTCTTCCAAGACACTAGACTTTAAGTTCCTTGGATTTTATTATGATTTATAATTATGCATAAAATTATGTAATGTTATGTGTAAAAGAATAGGGTCTCTATAGTTGGTATCAGAGGATGGTCTAGTTATTTTTGGTGATTAGGAATAGAGCACCTTAGTAAAAACCTTAAGGATGAGACTAAGTATAAGAAAACATCCATAAATTTTGGTAAGTATAGAGTGAGTGGTTTATCAAGAAAATGAATCCATGTCTAGAAAGAAACAGGTTGATGTGGCTCTAACATAGATGTATCATGGGGTAAAACCTGAAAACACTTCTTTGAGCTAGACTCGAATGGGAACAGGTGCATGACAATGGGCCTTGCATCACTACTGGTTTGACAAAGCTGGGGGATATAATTTGGTAAATTCATAATCTTGGCCCAAACCATTATTAAGAAAATAAAACAAAAAATATCCCATAAGAATATAATTTAATAAATATATCAGGAATAACCTAGATTTAAACCTAGGGAGTCACAAGTTAGGATATACTCCTCTTTTAAAAGTTTATCCTTTTATGTTAAAATTATTCTTTTTTTCTTAATATCTAAGTTTTCAAGACCTCTAATTGTATATTATGTTTCTTAGTTAATAGAGGGAAATAAAATAACACGTGACAACAATCAATTTGATATGGAATGTAAATATTTCCCTAATGATATGCCAAATATGATGGAAGAGGGTGCTCAAAACTTCATGAGAGTACTTTCTCAACTGGATAATGTTATGAATAATAACTTGAATCATGTGGAATGCCTTCCTCTCCCATGAAAAGATAAATTTTCCATTTAATACTTCATATGGAAATGGCCTCCCATGTTTCATGGATCATATGATCCCATCCTCACAAAAAAGTGTATTAACTCCATTGAAAAGATATTCTTTGTCCTCAGGTGCTTAGAAGAAGATAAAATCATATTGGAGGTCTATCGTTTTGATAGAGAAGCTGATCGGTGGGGGACACTAATCAAGAATATGAAGTCCCAAGAGTAAATCGATTCCATGGAATGGGAGTAATTCAAGAAAATGTTTTCAAAAAATAATTTCCCTAAACCCTCTACCTCAAGATGGAAAGAGAGTTCTTCAAACTTAGGAAGAAAGAAGATGAGTCCATCGGGGCATATGAAGAAAACATCACAAGGCTTTCACGATACACCTCTGGATTTATCATGAACACCTAAATCAAGGTGGATCACTTCTTTAGCGGACTAAAGTCAAGTCTATGAAAATATTTGGTGATTCAAGACTTTGACAGTTATGAGGAGATTTTCCATTGTGCCCTCATAGATGAAATGGAGATCGGAAAATCCCAATGGTCTCATGGGCCTGGTGACAAAAAGAAAAAGATAGAGTCTAATATGGGTGGTTCAGAAAATAAATTCCATGATAGAAAGAAGATTGAACATGCCACGTGTCAAAATTCTGGGAAGAAGAATCATGGTAATTGTCTAAAGGGAACCATGAATTACTTCAAATGTGGAATATTGGGACATCGGGCTAAAAACTGCCGAAGGGATATGAAGAATCCCACTACTGTGGAAGAATAAAGGAAGGTTTAGATAAAATCTCAACTAGTTGTGCAGTGTTACAACTTCAAGGAGAATGGTAATTATGTGAACAATTTCCCTAAGTCAAGGGTTGTCGGAGGTAATCAACAATAACCTCCAAGGAAACAAGGAAGGTCTTATTATATCACTACTACTGAGGTGAAGCCAGAAAATGATGTTGTGATAGGTATACTAATTATTCATTAATGAATAGATAATGTACTATTTTATTCTAGTTCTTCACATTCTTTCATATCTTGAAAGTTTAGTATAACTATTCAAACACCACCTCAAAATTTGGAGGTTATGTTATCTATGAAAACAGCAAGTGTGCAATTATTGCATCCTAGGTTTATAACTCCTCCACAGTAAATGTTTGTGGACTAAAACTCCTAGAAAATTTTATCATACTTCCTTTAGTGGAGTTCTATGTTATCTTGTGCATGGATTGGATATCATTATACAAATATAAAATCAATAGTAGGGAAAGGGAGATCACTCTTCACACCTCTAAGTATCCTCAAATTCTTTACAAGTGTAAGGAGGTAGATTAATCTCCTTTATAATCATTTTATCAATTGTGGATATTATTGCCTTATGATCAAGCATGTTTAGAAAAAATGATTGAGACAAAGCAGTCGATACTTCTCGAATATATGCCCATCGTGAGGGATTAAACTAATGTATTCCCTGAAGAGTTACTTGGTCTTCTTCCTAATTGATAGGTTGAGTTCTCATTTGAACTTATTCTTGGATCTCTTCCTATATCAAAGACACCTTATATAATGTCCATCGTAGATAAAGAAGAATTGAAGAACCTATTAAAGGATAACATTGATAAAGGTTTTATATGCCTATGTTCTTTAACATGTGGTGCACTAGTCATCTTCATCATAAATATGGATATATTAATTCAACTTTTCATTTATTATCATGAGCTCAATAAAATCACGATAAAGAACAAGTGTCTCCTTCCATGAATAGATGACTTATTTAATCAACTTCGTGGGGCCAGTTATATCTCTAAGGTGGGACTTCAGTCGGGATATCACCAATTAAAGGAGTGGAAGGAAGATATTTCCAAGACTACCTTTCGAACAAGGTATGGACACTTTGATTTCATAATGATTCCATTCGGACTCACTAATGATCCTACAGTTTTCATGGATTTAATGAATAGTGTCTTTAGAGATTACCTCAACAAATTTTTGGTAGTCTTTATCGATGATATTAGGGATTACTATAAGAGAAAGGAGGAACATGAGGATCATTTGAATACTATGTTGAAGAAGTTGAGAAGGGTGAAACATTATGAAAAGTACAATAAATGTAAAATTTTGATGGAGGAAGTATCATTCTTGGGGAATGTTATCACTAGAAAAAGAATATCTATGGACCCTTCCAAGAAAAAGAAAATTGAAGAGTAGCCCAGGACAACATCAGTAATGGAGATCCGCAGCTTTCTAGGTCTAGCTAGGTATTATCAAATAATTTTTAAGAGCATATCGTAATTTTAAAATCTAATGACAAAGCTGACATGGAAGGGGGTGATGTTTGTATGGACTCAAGAATGTAAAGATTGTTTTATGGAGTTGAAAAAGAGACTTATCACTACACCAGTACTCACACTCCCAACAAGTGGAGAACTCTTTTTTGTGTATAGTGATTCTTCAAAGAAGGGATTAGTCTGTGTGCTGATGAAAAATGATAAATTGATAGCCTACGCCTCAAGGAAACTAAAAATCCATGAGAAAAAGTATCCTACACATGATCTGGAGTTGGAAGCTATGATCTTTGATTAAAATTCTAGCGGCATTATCTCTATGGTGAGAATTGTAATATATATATTAATCGAAAGAGTCTCAAATATATATTCACACAAAAATATATTAATATTTTCTACTAAAGATGTTTAGAGCTCCTCAAGGATTATGACTACTCAATCCACTATCATCCTAGTAAGGAAAATAAGGTGGTGGATTGTCTAAGTAGAAATGATCCTGTATATTTATCAATGATGAGAATTGAAAAGGATCTAATATTTTTATATTTTCATAGGATGGACATGGGAATAATTATGGGAGGGATATCATCAATACATTCTCAAATGATTGCTCAACCAGCCCTCATAGAGATTATAAAGGATTCTCAAATAAAAGATGTGGAAATTAAAAAAAGAGGTGGAAGCCATTGGAAATGAGAACTTCTCTGTGTTCAAGATTGATGAGGAATGAGTTGTAAGATTTGGTTCACAATTATCTATACCATATAATCCACAAATATAGAAGGATATTTGGAATGATGCATATAGCTCATCCTTCTCTATTCACCCAGTGAGCACAATGATGTATCGAGATCTCTGATAAAGCTTTTGGTGAGGAAATATGAAGAAGGAGATTGGTAAATATACATAAAATTTTATGGTATGTCAAAAAGTGAAGGATAAAAGACATAAGTCTAAGGGGATGATGTAAACACTCCCCATAAAAACATGGAAGTGGTAGAACATCACCATATACTTTGTCACTATACTTCCAAGGACATCCAGAGGAAACAATGTTATATGGGTCATATTGGATAATATTATAAAGACATATCACTTTATAGAAATTTGATAGGACTTCTCATTGGATCAAATTGCATGGATATATATCAAAGAGGTTGTAAGGCTGCACGGAGTACCACTATATATTATATCTAATAGAGATCCATGATTCACCTCATTGTTCTAGAAAAGTGTCAAGCATGCACTAAGCACTGAACTGAACTTTAGTACGGTCTATCATACTCAAACTGATGGCCAATCTGAGCAAACTATTTAGACACATGAAGACATGTTGAGAGTGTGTTATATGGACTTAAAATGTAGGTGGGACCAACATCTTCCATTTCTTGAATTCTCCTACAACAATGGTTTCCACTCTAGCATCTAAATGGAACCATATGAATCCCTTTATGGGAAAAGGTGTTGAACACCATCATGTTGGGATGAAGTCAGTGAGTGTAAGCTATTATGACCTGAAATTTTTAAAGAACTGGTGGAGAAGGTGAAAACCATTCAGCAGCACAATGAGGCAACCTAATGTTGATAGAAGAGTTTTGCAGAAAATCATCGACAAGACCATGAGTTCAAATTTGGCGACATGGTATTCCTCCGCATATCTCCATGGATGAATTTCATGAGGTTTGGGAAGAAAGTAAAGCTATGTATCAGGTACATCGTACCATTCGATATTCTTGATCATGTTGAAGATGTGTCCTATTAACTATAACTTCCACCTACCATGTCTAAATTACACTATGTCTTCTAAGTATCCCTCTTAAGAAAGTACATACCAGATCCTTCACATGTACTATCTTCATAGGTGGTATAGTTCGAGAATGATCTTTCTTATGAGGATTAGCAAGTAAAGATCTTGGATTGTAGAGATAAAGTTGTACAAAACAAGTCTACTCACCTGGTCAATGTACTATGACAAAACCATATGTACGAAAAGGAAACATGAGAACAAAAGGAGGTAATGAAGGAAACATACTCACACCTGTTTATGGATTAGAATGTAAAACGAAATTTTGAGTGACAAATTTCATAAGGGGGGAATAATGTAATAACCCAAATATTAATCAATGGAAATTCCCTTCTTAAAATTATGTCATATAATTACATGAAATCACAACACAATGAACTACTAAGAACTATGTGACCATTAAACATAATATTGTCACTTTTGTGATTTAAATTTCAAAAATATGACATACACCATTGTGATCAGTAAGATGTTTGGAGTCCGATAAGACAAACCTAATTTTTAGTGAATAGTAACTGACCCTTAGGAATAGTAATGTTACCCTTATAAATAGTAATATGATCCTTATGAATAGTAAATCAGCCAAGTAAATAGTAACCTTACCAATGAAATGATAAATAAAATATTTCCATCTTATAAGTGACACTATCATAGTGTTGGTATTTTTATAAGTCATAAATATTTAATTAAAATTTTATTACTAATTTTATAATTAAAAAAGAAATTTTGTTTTCATAAAATGTATTCATAAATTATTATTTTGATTTATTATGATTATTAGAAAATTTTATAAGACCTTAGTTAATTTTTCAAAGTATTATAAAATAAGTTATAATTTTAAAATGTGTATTTTTCAAGTAAATGATGATTTTATTTAAAAGTTAAATTACCCATATTTAATATTTTTTAATAAAATAGAGTTCATTTTATAATTCTAAACATTGAAAATTGGTTAGGGTTAATTTTTGGGATTTTTCTGAAATACAAGAATTTTTATGAATAGTAAAATACGATAATTTATGATAAGTGCTAAAACCTGAATTTATGCATCATGCTTGAGTCATGGATGATGTAAATGGAATTTTTTTTACAACTCACATGCACTTATTTATATTTTTTTCATGTAATAAATACAATTTCTTATCTTATGGAGAAATATTAATCTAATGATTAAAATATTAAGAAAACCCTTCTCCCCTCCACTATAAAAACCACCCACACTCCACTCTTCTCTTCACTCCTCTCAAGCCTTCTTCCTTACCTAAATTCTTCTCAAATCTATCCCTAATATCCTCCCCCACATATATTAGACCTTGGTCTCTTCAAAAGACAAAATCATCTCTCCTTAAGAGGCTCTCAAGGAAGATTAATTCAATTGGTAAATTCCTCTTTCCAATTCTTTTACTTTCTTTTCAAGTTCCTTTGTTTTCTTTTCTATATTTACCTCTCCTCATTCAAATGTTATGAAAACTCACATCCCGTATATATAGTGGAATTTTTTATGATAATGGAATAATTTATTATTGTCTCTCCTTTACTACTCTTTTATAATAGTAGTGAACACACCATCTGAGATGTGTTAATTGACCATATTCAAGGATGATGGGTTTTCAATCTCCATTACCATATTCAATTATGATCATGAAACCATTATTATAGTTGAACCAGAATTTAATATATGTATTATTCCTTATCAATGGTTCTAGAATCTTTTTTGACACATGGTTTTTATTTATAAAACAAAATGTGTTCATTGTGACCAAAAACCGCCAATTAACCCAAAAGGTTATCACTAATGTTTTATATAATGATTCACCTTCACACCAAGTAAAAAAATGAAATTTATAACCATTTAACCTTATGAATTTTAAATAATAAAATATAGCTCTGAATCAGGACAACCAACCTCATTTTATTTATTATCCTCTCATGGATATATGTAAACCCATCATGAAACAAAGAGACCAGAATAATAAAATTGAACCTCATAACCAATCAAAAAGGTTAGGAATGAACTAAAAACTGTTATAATATATAAATTACATGTAAAATGGTTTCTGTAATAAGTAATTAATGAAACTATTTTTATTATTCAGTTCATTAATATAAATTGGATAACACGATCGTACATAAGGTAAAGGATTCTACCTGAACCATCATTATTCCTTCGGGTTGCTCTATCTTTCTTTTTACCCAAATGAATTCATCTGTTATTTTTATACACATATGATATGTATATTATCCAAAATTATGTATCACTATCCATTCATCAATCTCTTACAGATATATACATGTTTTTAAATGATTCCCTCCTCAATTATTCCCAATAAGCAAGCCCCTTTCATGGGAACTTTCTGAATTTTTACCCAATTTCAAGTGTACTCTACCATCTTTTTAAGCCACCATTGTTTTTATAAAATCGGTATTTTTATTATAAAAACCATATTTTTTCACTTCTAGTTTTATATAAAATATTATTCCTTTTTTATTTAAAATTCTATTTATAATTTTCCTCCAAACTGCACTTAAATTTTTTAGTGATAAAATTTCTTAAATGCTCTTTTTACATGTTATCACTTATATTTGAAATCACTTACCATGGTATATTCCTATTTTCACTAATTAATGTCCATGTATTTTATAATTCAATTACTTCATGGACACTTGTATGATATTCCCATTAAATTGTGCTTTATAACATGATGATGATACCCATTTATCTCCATGGGTTCACTTATATTTATGTATGATTTTGCATGTGGAATGAATATTCATGTACATTTTATGATGGGTGTGCCCAGATAGCGATGCAATGCACTGGGTAAATTTGAGTCTCATGAGACATTATGTGAAATGGTTTTGGCAGTTATCCATGACTTCTGCTACCATGTACAATGGTCTTGGTGGTTAACCTTGAATATTACTACCTTGCGCAACAGTCGTGGTGGTTAACCTTGACTTGTGCTCCTCTGAGTGCAACAATCCTTCACTCATGATAAATTCATGCTTTATATTTCTTATACATTAATATGATTCCATGTTTATATAATCCCAATTTATACATGGTATGGTTCCAAATGTCCAATTACATTTTATGACTTTTTATATCATTAATTCTTGCTTCCTAACCAATGAGATAAAACTTTATTCTTATGATTAATCACTTATTGATATTTTATATCATCCATTTATTCACGTTATCCCCATGTTATCATATCCATACGTATGAGAACAATGGCATCTAGGATATCATTTTGAAGATTAAATAAAAATTTGTTTTTATGATGTTTGATTATGTACCTACTCTTCTAAGGCACTAGACTTCACAATCCATGTCTTGTATTCTGATGTAAAATTATGCATAAAATCATGTAATGTTATGAGTAAAACGCTAGGGTTTTTATAGTATATTCCCAAGATGACATTTCGTACAAGGTAAGGACACTATAAGTTTATATTGATTCCTTTTTGTCTTACTAATGATCCCTCTATCTGAATGGATTTAATTAATAGATGATCTAGAGACTATCTTGATTATTTTTTGGTAGTCATTATAGAAGATATTATGGTATATATGAGGAGAAACGAAGAATGTGAATATCACTTGATTTTTATACTAAATACCCTCATAAAGGATAATATTTATGAAAATTTTAACAATTGTTAATTTTGGATTTAGAAAGTTTCATTTTTGGGTCACATAATCTCAATAGAGGGGATATCTATGGATCCAATAAAGATGGAAGATATTAAATGTTGTCCTAGGCCCACTATGGTAACATAGATCAAAATATTTCTTCGTTTCTCTGGAAATGAATGATTTTTTTGAAATATTTATCACAATTATCTAATCCACTAACCAATTTGACTCAAAAATGAGTTATGTTTATATGGATGTAGGAATGTGAAGAAAATTTAAAAGATCTAAAAATAAGGTTAGTCAGTTCACCTACGCTCACACTACCCTATAGTGGAGAGATTTGTGATCTATAGTGATTCATCCAAGAAGGTTTTGGGATGTTTTCTCATATAATATGATATGGTGATAGCTTATGCCTCAAAAAATTGAAATTTCATGAGAAAGATCACTCATCTCATGATTTAGAGTTAGCTATGATAATATTTTCATTAAAGATATGGATTCATTATGTTTATGGAGAAAGGTGTGACATATATACTAATCATAAATCCTTAAAGTATATTTTCACTCAAGAGGATATAAATATGCAAAAAATAATATGGATAGAATTGATTAGAGATTATGATTGTTTAGTACATTACCACCTTGGTAACAAAAACAAGGTAGAGGAATCTTTGAGTCAAAAGGACCAAGCTAGCCTATCTATTATGGGGGAAAAAAGATCCAATATTTATGGATTTGAAAAATATATATCTAAAAATAATAAAGGAAGGGGTAATCCTATCTTTTTCAAATTAGTATTCAACCATATATACAATTGAATATTAAGGAGGCACAAAAGGAAGATGTTGAACTACAATATAAGGTGAGAAATTTTCATGAGTTCATCTTTGAATGTTATGGAATAATATGTTTCAGAAACCATTGTTTTACTCCTACCATACTCTAATTAAAGAAGGATATATTGGATGAGTCTCATTGTTCATCAGTCTCTATTCTTCCTAAAAGAAAGAAGATTTATAGAGACCTGAAAGAGTATTTCTTGTGGGATTTCATAAAGAAAGATATTGCAGAATATGTTTCTCAGTGCTTGTTTTTTCATAAGTTAAGGATGAGAGATATATGTCCAAGGGTATGTTAAAACCATTACCCTTATAATAATGGAAATGGGAAAACTTAACCGTGGACTTTTTTATTGGACTTCCCCAAACACATAAACATAATGCTATATGGGTTATAGTTTATCGTCTTATGATTTCAGCACACTTAATTATTATTATAGAATATTTGTCTCTTGATTATATTTACAGGATATATATAAAGGAAGTTGTATGATTTCATGGTGTACCAATTTCCATTATATATAAGAATAATCTAATGCTTACCTTGATGTTTTGGAGAAGTCTTTAAAAAGCATTGGATATAGAGTCAAGTTTTAGCACTACTTATCATCCTCAGATAGATGGTTAGTCTAAGAGTAAAATTACAACTCTAGAAGAACTTTTTAGAGATTTGTCTATTTATTTAAAAGGTTTTTGGGATCAACAACTACCTTTGGTATAATTTTCTTACAATAATAGCTTTCACCCCAGTATTCGGATGGCTCCTTATGAAGCCCTTTATAGTAAGAAGTGCATAACTCTAACATGATGGGATGAAGTTTGGGAAAGAAATCTATGGGACCTTATCTTGTTGATGAAATAAAAAATAAGGTTAGATCTTTTCAACGACATATAAGATCAGCTCAGAGTTTCCAAAAAAGTTAGGTTGGCAATCAATGAAAAGACCAAGACATTGAAGTGGGTGACAAGGTATTTCTATAAATATCTCCCTAGAAAAGACTAATGTGATTTGGAAAGAAGGGAAAGCTAAGACCTGAGTATATTAGTGCTTTTGAAATTTTTTATCATGTTTGGAAGGTAGATTATAGATTGGATTTTCCACCGTATCTCTCTGAAATTCATGATGTGTTCCATATATATCTCATGAGAAAGTACATACATGATCCTTCACATCAACTAAACTTAGAAGTTATACCAAGGGATATATATCTTTCTTATAAATAATGGTCGATATAGATTCTGGATCATAGTGAAAAATTTATATGATATAAGACCACTCATTTGGTAAAAGTTTAATGGCGGTGCCACCAATTTGAGGAAGCTATATACAAACTTGAGGATGTGATGATGTAGAGGTATCCTCATCTATTTATATCCATGTGATGGATTTTAAGGGAAAAAATCATTTTAATGGGTTTGGAATGTAACACCCTGATATTTTTTTAAATATTTCTCTTTAAATAATTTTTATTCTTCAATATCTTGCATTGCACGCAACTATAAGTTAAACAAAACTGCAAGACTCTAAAAAATTACTATTATAACTTAGAAATTAAATTAGATAAATTATGAAAATACATGGTTTACACAAATATAATATTAATTCATTGGTTTCCAATTAATAAAAAATGAATATATAAACCAATTTAATTTGAACGAAATGTTTTTGTTTTTATTCCCTCAAATTCATTTTGTCTTAAAACAAAAAATTAATCTAAATCAGTGAATTATATTAATAAAATATAAAATTTATATATTCAATATTTATTTATATTATTATAATATATTTTATTGTCATAGGTTAAGAAGAAATCCAATTTTATTTATAAAAACCAATATTTTTCAAAAGGGTAATTTTATAACCTTTTAATGGAGAACCCATTTTAAATAAACATTTTGACACTTTTAATGTATTCATATAAAAACATAAACTTATTATCTTAAATCAGAAGAGAAAAAAATACATTTGTTTAATTTTTTTATTATTTAATAAGTTTCATGTTTTTATGAATGTTAATAAAATATTTCATTTTAATTGAAAAAAATTGTTTCGTCTAAATAATTTATAGTGTTCAAATATATTTTTAATTGGTTTTAGAACATAATTAGATTAAATTTTTATCAGATAATCCAAATTTTGTCATTATATATTATTTCATATTTTATTTTTATATAAAAACTTTTTAAGGTTTTGAATGTTTTTCTCTTTTAATACTCGTCTTCTCATTTTGTTAATGGGATTAATTTTAAATTAATTTCCACAACTTCTGTGTTCTGAATTTTTTAAAATGGAATCCATATTTGGAATCAGTGGGTCGACAATATTTAAATTATTTTATTTTAATTTTGGGCATTATTAATAATATCTTTATTAATTCTTATTAATATGGTAAAAGGTAAATCAGGTAATTAAGGGTAAAATTAATATTATAAATATTATAAATTTAACCAAACATTAACACCCCAACCCCAGTTTCCCAGATTCAGTGAATTGTTTCATTAAATTGGCATGACCATAAGAAATCAAATACTGAAGGACCGATCATTTTAGTAGGATTGAAAAACTAGACACAAATATAAGGTTTACATTACCTCATAAAATAAAAAACAACATATAGTCTCCTTAGAAAACAATCATATCCATTTGACTATCCTTGAAGGTTAGTCATAATATTCTTCTTCACATACTAGTAAAAAATGAAACGTAAGAAATGGGTGAGGTCAGATGCTCATTAAGGATAAACAATATAGAGAAAGATATCACAAATAAGCATAAACTTTTAATGCAATGTATAAAAATAAAACATAAGACTTTTAAATATTATCTTCAGTAAAATATGGCATTAATAGATCAAATAATTACATTTAAATATTCACATGGATATTCTACTAGTCTAATTATCAAATGTAATATCAATAACTAATCTCACATTAAGGTAATGCATATTACGAGACATCATAACCATAACATTAAGGCCTTGTGCCTAGACAGCACATAAACTTGTGAAAATCCAAACTAGTTTGTCTCATGAGACCTGCATATGTGTCAAGGTTCAATAGAGGGACCCACCCATCACTTTATATGTCCAATCCATTCCTCATATGAAAATGGTGAACCTTAACATAAATAGTCGTATTAAAACTAGCATACGAAATGTTAATACTTTAACTATAAACTAGGAATGGTATAAAAATATAACATCCACAGTAAAATGTATCATAAACCCTTCAATACAATATGAAAGATTTTATAATAAATCAACCTCAATAAAGCATAAAATCCAACAAAGGATGTTGACATAGATGAAAATAATATAATAAAATCATTAAAAATATTTGAGAGAAATGTGCCTTTTTTACATTGAAATCATTTAAAAGACACGTAATTATAAAATAATAAATTTCTTTTTAAAATAAACTTATAAAATTGTAAGGGATGCTTCAAAATTTTAAGGAATCATAACAACAAAAAATATATGATCGCACCATATAAGTAAAAAAATATTCTTTCCATAATTTTTTAAAATGTTCATAAAGTACCTCGTTTGGAAAACAACCAAAAGATGCCATTAAAGAAATTTTATAAAAAGTAAAAAATGGGTATAAATGAAATTAAACAATTTTCAAGTAATATTAATAATATTTTTAAATACATTTTTATGAAACATAAACATGGATGATAAAGATTTTTCAGTATATACTTGTCTATAAACAACCTTGGATAATAATGAGGTTGTGAAATTAACCCTTATATTGTAATTTCCTTTAGTCAAGGGGTTTTAAACCTTATGAATAATGGTTAAATAATTTTATTAAATAATAACAGGACCATATCCATATTTATGATATTATATATAATCATCTTATGTCATTTTGTTTAATAATATTTCTGTATTATAATTGTTTCAGGTGTTAACTTCTTCATTTTTCATTCCTATTTTATCATGTAAGTAATTTTTGTTATGAATAAAATGTATTTGATTCGTATAAAGAATTATATTAATTTCATAATCATTATTTTTACTCTTCATATAAATTTTATAATTATTCTTGAACACTTAACATGTATAATGAGTCTTATCGCATCATGGAGATGATAGGTCGTACGTATGCACAAACGACATTATCATTCACTTGATAGTTAAATGTTATTGAATTGGATGGTATATTAATTATAAATAATTATAATAATTTCATATTCATTATTTACATCCATTTTACTCATTATTGTACCCCTCTAAATAAAATAGTGTTAAATAAAAAATTACACCATGGTGTGGAGACGGTAAGCCGTACGTACGCACACATGGTGATATTGTTATTCATAGGATGTATATGAGGAATATAGTTTTACCATAATAATAATAACAAGTCATATTTTATATGATACTATATTTATTTTTTTATTATGGAAACACAATAGGACGTAGAAGTAGAAAAAGAAAAAAACTTTGAAATAGTTGATAAAACAATTACCTTTTTCAAGTATCTCCTTTTGAATTGAACAAAAGGAATTCTTATGTTGGTTGTAGGCCTAAATTATGGCCTATAAGATAAAGTTATGGATTTTTGGAGGATAATTTGGTAGGGTTTTTTCAAGCCAAAGAGATTTATAGGTTTGAATAAAAGAGAAGGAGAGGTTCCCTTTTATAAGAGAGGGGAGAGGCACTTTTGGAAACTCCAAAACTATTAATTTAATATAAATTTATTTTGGACTTCAAAAAGATCTTAAGTGAGTTATTTATATTATAAGGTGATTATGGGTCTAAACCATCTCAACCAATGCTTTTTATACAAGTTTAAGTCACAAAATTATCCTTATCTTTTGGATTTAACCCTTGGTTAAATAGTTTAACTCTTACCGTGCCTACTTGTCTTATTATACTATAAGGTTAATATAGTTACCATTTTCCAAATTAAACCCAATTGGATAATTTATGAAATATTTTACACTATCTAAGTCATTTGTAGAAAACTTATATTTTTTTGACTTTTATATCATTTAATAAAATATTTTTTATTTTAAAATCTAATTTATGTCAATTTTGACACTATTTAATATATGTTTTTCGTTAAAGTTATAAAAACTTGATTCCTTCAAAAAAATTAGATTATATCTTTTATAACATGTCAATGTAATCCAAAAAATTCGTGTATAGTATCAAATATTTCAATTTATAATTATTTTAGTATTATTAATATCATTTAATTGATTCCTCCTTTAATAAATCAATTATTGCATCATTATCATGTCATCATTTAATTTACTTATTTATTTCCTAAAATTGTAAATAAATTACCATTATGTAGATAAAAATTTTAGATAACAAATCACTATTTATAGTCTACCATATCACTTATATAAATTTATATTAAAAATTATATATTTATTAAAATTTGAATATGGAATTTTTAACTCTTCTTTAAATAAAATATAATAAATGTCATAATCTGACACAAGTGGATTAAAAAGGATCATATTTTTTACCTAATGTTTATTTTGGTTGAAATATTATTTTTTAATGAAATTAGGACAAGTGTTAGGATAATTTTATATTATTATAATATTATTTTTACTTTTAATTACCCTATTTACCTTTAACCATGGTAAATAAAATTCAAATGTTAAAATTCACCAAAAATTATTTTTATACTATTAGACCATATTTTTTATACTGAGAACAACCATGTATTTCCATGTTTTGAAATTCAATTCACAGAAGTGGAAAAATTACATTTGTAGGTAAGTGTTATTCCCAAATGTCATTGATTTAGAGTGATGTGGTATTCTAACCAAACATGTAGTTGTTATTATTATTGTTTTCTTACTATAATGTTGTGGTAAATTTATCTCCATGGTCCTTGATTTTAATGATAGATAATCATTCTTGTTTTATATATACTATTTATAGAGGAGTGGGTAGTGATAGGTGTTGGTTGATGTGTTTATTGTTGTTTTTTTCAATGTTAATTCCAATAGAGTAGTAGATCACATGTGGTGTATGTTTTATTTTGTTAATAGTTTTATAATTTATTATATATAATGAATTAATATTTTTATATTTCATTTATTGATGATTTATAATTGATATTCCCTAGACAATGGATATTTTGGAGGAGGATCCTAGAAAATATATTTAAATACTCACCATATTGTTTTCTTTTATTTTTTAATTAAAAGTATCATATTGATGGTAGTGTATACAAACTCAAATTTTAGTATGATGTGATTTAGCTGATAGTCATGGGAATCTTGTTTTGGGGATCATTTGTTTTTACCATTGGGTTTTTTGGTGTGTTGAAATTAATTAGGTATATTTTCCTTTGATATGTAATGGTTGTTATATTTTTTATAGTGGAAATGGTGGTTTATTTTCATAAAGGATAATACTTTGATATTTTCTATTCAGTACATTTTTTATATTCACCAACATATGCCCTATTGGAGTTCAACTTTATGGGTAACTCAAAATTTCGTTATTGGCTTAGGTGGAGTTTGGGTCAATTTGTGATGTGATATTATAGTTATTGATTGGAAATGATACATTAATAGAGATAACATAACATATTCAAATTATTAATTTCATATTTCAATAGTGAATGAACTTTTATTCATATATTTTATATGTATTAAGTTTGAGTACTCTCCCAGCATATCTAGTGTACACAAAAGTAGAGATCTAATTGGAATCATGGATTACTAATGGGGAAGTGAATTATATGCCCTATATATAGATAACATGTACCAAATGGATGTAATAATTATTTAAATCATGAGTATCTTTATAGTCACACCCCATGTAATCATTAATAAGAGGCCCTCATAATTGGAAATACAATAAAAAGAGTCATCTTGGGAATTGGATTCTTGTAAGTGAACTGGATAGATATATCAATTTATAAACATCTATTTTCTTTTTAGTATCTTTTTCAATTTATAAAGACTTTTTAGATCATTTTATCATAGGGATGGAATTATTAGATTTGGATCCATCCATATATGAGTAGTCCCACTATAGTCTAATATAAAGGATTAATCTATATTAGTGGAATATCTAGAAGCTAAATTAATGTCTTTAAAAACTACTGTGAATGATATAATAGATTATATGCTACCTAATGTTGTATTTATGAAAACTATAATATATTTTGTGGAAAATATCACTTCTATAGTGTAATTTGATCTTGGGTTAGATAAATTTTCATTGGGTAAATAGTGGAAATAATTTCCTTGTTCCTGAATATGATTCTGGATATTCTTTTCATATGGTTTTGAAGAATCTATCTAAATACAAGGAAATGGTGGTCCATGAAATGGAGGATATCATTGATGATGATTCCAACCAACCAACAATTAAATATTTTTACTAAGGAAAGTGGGAAACAAGTTCAAGGAAAGGAAGAGATGAGATTAGATACAGATAATTGTGGAGGATGGAAAGAATAAAGATCGAGTGAATCCCCTATAAAAATATTCAAAACATCAATAAGAAGGGACCTAAGGCTGGAGGAAAAGGATAAACCCACATCTTGGGTATACAGAGAAGAGAGAAAATTAGCTACTTTGTTTCCCTCATGCCATACATGAAGAACATCAATGTGATCTATGATCAAACCTATTCATCTAAAAATGAGATAGGTAATGGGCATGGATAAAGACCTCTACTTAGACAGGGAGCTGTGGATTGTGAAAGAGTCCATTTCAATTAGATAAAGATAAATATTCACCTCATGACACATGTTAAGGCTAGTGAGCATCGCATAGAGGTTCGTCTTGAAGAAAATCTCATATAACAATGTATGTTGTGAATGATAGGATGATAGAACCATAGAAGTCCTGGAATAAACCTCCTCTCTACATTATACCATAGATGCATGATATATCAGTATTGAGTTTAATTCATGTTTCCTGAGAAAACCATCAAACCCACTATCCTTGATTTTCACTAAATCTTGAGGTATGAGTGAACCTCCAAGAGAAGAACTAACCTAGAGAAATGGAATCCCACCAGTTAGGGAGAAGTCGAGAAAGGTCCACCATGAGGTTCTTAGATCAGAAAACAATGAAGGTCTAGGTGTAACTGGTACCTTCAAGGAATTCATTATTTATCACTTGAAAATTTATCTTGAATCCAATAATTATAATCAACGATCGAGCCTTTAATTCATGTCCATTGATGCCCGGTCCTTATAGAAAGTGATAAATAATGGTGGTCCATCAAGATGTTTGGGAAAGAAAACCTATAAAGGTGTAAAGGGAGATCTAAACTGTGCATGCCCAGACACTCCCGAAGAAAATATGTGACAAGGACTTTTCCCATGGTATCTTACAACAATACTACTGTGACACCAGAGGATTCCCATACACTTGGTGTTGTCATCCATGGGGAGTGACAGTTTCCTAACTCACTATGTGAGGAAGTTATATGTAATAGGGATCATCGATCTCCATAGGATCTCCACTCAGGGATCCACACCACTTTGATCCATATTCACTCACCAATAATACTTATCCGAGAAATATTCAAACATGGATTCTATAGTTATATATTGAGATAATTGATGAATGTTGTGGAATAAAATCCAAAAAAATACAATATAAACTAATTTTGGTTAAAATAAAGAAGATTCACCTATATAAACTACTAATGATTCTAACATTTTGGGTTTGTGACAATGCCTCTATTCACTCTGAGATAAATAAATCTTAAATGAGTGGGTGCATATTGAGGTAGAGTCAATGGAACTCAAAAAAGAATAATATTAGGATCATTTACTAAAATATATGGATTCAATTATTTATAATATTTATTTCCATAAGAGGGATGATCTTGACTCTATGTTCATATAGTTTTTTATATGAATATTATAAACCCAATTTTTATCATAAAGTCCAATTCCATAAAAACACATGATTAAACACACAGATAATGGGGATGAAATAATTTCTTGCATCATTTTATTACATGAATTTGAAGAAACAAATTCTCATTTTATTGAGAAACAAAGAGTCTTTAACACCTCATATGAATTACTGATTGATCTTAACATTTCAACTGAACTAGATATATAAATGTTTCTTATTTTACTTATGTATTTTCCATCTATTTTTATAATAGTTATGTGCTAATGAAGACGGTCAACCTTATGGATACTCCCTCCACCCTGATGATCGTTAAAATGAATTTTTTCAAATTTTCCTTACCTTTCTATATAAATTCACTCAATAATGTATAACAGGAGTGGGAATGGGAGTAATAAGTTTTTTACACTCCCTTAATATGTTTACTCTACACATTGGTATAAAAATGATGGTTTTAAATCCATCTAAATATAATAATATAAAATTATTTAAATAATAGATTTATATTCTTGATATATATGGATATATAATGATTAATATACTATTAATATCACAAGATATTATTGAATGATGAATTCATCATGATACTAGTGAAAATGCTGCTAGGATAAGTATGAATAATAACCACGTTAAAGAAATGGGATACATGATGTTTTCCAAAATAAATTATACTTTTGGAAGATATTATTTAAAATATTTTCCAATAATATGAAGCAAAATTCAACATTATGGTTGAAACTATCATCCATATGATATGATAGGATTTAATTTTTATATGATGATATAATCTTTACCCATAACCATGTAGAGGGTTTTAGTAATCTAATATATTATGATTTTAAGTGGGATTATTTAAAAAGGAATGTTCAACAGTGGTTAGATAACACTAATGTTACACCAATTTTTATTTATAATTTCATTATGTTAAACCTAAATTAAGAATAATGGTTAAGACATAATCATTAGACTTCAATAGATTAAGTGTTTCTATATGAGACTATTCAACTTTATTCTAACATGAAATTGAGTAAGATACTAAACATGATGGATTAAAGTGAATTAAATTTGGGTAAAACCAATAATTATATAGTACTAATAAAATTGCATAATAAACTATGATAAAATCACACAAGAGTTATTAGTGATGTATTATAAAACAATAACAGAAAAAGAGTAGAATTAATGTGTTGTTTAAAGTAATTAAACACTAAAATTAATTTTAAATTTTGAAAAAATAAAATGAATTGGGTGGAAAAAATTGTATAAGGATGTTATCAGGATATCAAGATGATTTTCCTAAAGGAGGATTTCAAAACGGTTTGGATCATGTGTATTGAGTAATAGAGTTTCTCTTAAATTTTTTTAGATATTATTTGTTCTGGACTATGGATTTTTACTTTTATCAGTATCATGTTTAAAGCCCACAATGTTTAATCATTTTCATCTTTCTATTAATTAAATTTTATTTGATCTATGAAAGTGGTTTCATAGGGTAAAATGAATTCACTATTTAAAATAATTCCCCTTATGGTATTTAAATTCGATATGTTTCCATATGTATTTTAACAATGTTTAAATACCTTAGATTTAGACCATACATAATTTCTTAGATTAAGTTCATATACCCCTAGAAAAAAATTCTTAGTGGTTTAGGTTCATACATCATAGAAAAATAATTTCTTGGTAGTTTAAGGTAAAATAAATTAGTGCAATATGACTTATTTTATTTTAAACCCACTTTTTTGTTTCTAAATATACACGTTAATGATGTTGAATGTCAACCTAGTATAACTATTATAATACAATCCTAACCCAACCCAAAATAAATGGGTCAACTATAAACTTTAATGACTAGTGACCACTTCCCACTCATTGAAGAACTTTCAATATCAAACTAACTCTACATTTGAATTTGATCAACCTTGGGGAACTATGAAGATGCATACTGATCTATCCAAAATTGTTAAATTTAATCAATGGAACCCCATTTCCTACAACCCTATCTATGACCACTTTTCCTCCATGATAATAAACCACTATGAGATGTATTTGTATGATCTATCATGGATTTATGTACACTAAAAAATTATTTGAAATTTATGAATGTACACATGGATAAAGAGGTGGAATTGTAAACATTCTCTAATATGTGTCTAGATTTGTAAAAATAGAAAATGGATGCTATATTTTTATATACCAAATGTTGGCCTCATATTTTTTTCTAATTTCTAAATATTATATTAAGGTTTTCCTAAATTATAGAATAGAGACATGAGGTAAAATGACTTTAATGTTTCATATGCTTCCAATCATGGGGTTTTACGGATGTGGTTTATGTCTCTTTTATCACTCATTAAAGTGGTATTGGTATATAATGGTTTCATCTATTTTAGGTCTTATTTCATTGAAAAATGTGAAGATATGTTATTTATATTCAAAGTGAATAGAAAAAAAATGATTCTTCGATGTTTTTTCATAGATATTAAACTAAAATTTCATTAAGTTTATTCTCTTTAATGTGTGGCATGACTCTCTTTAAAAGGTTGAGTTTGAACTCAACATGGAATGAGAGGGGAGGAACATTAGTTTGAAACTATAAAAATAATGATAAAAAGGAGGATAACTATGAACCTTAATGTGACTGAGGACTATATCTTAACATGAAATAAATTTTCTATGATTTATTATATGTCTTATGAATATATAAATCTATACATATGTAGATCAATTGTAACTAAACCTAATTTTAAATGGACACTAATTTTACATAGTATAATAGAAAATATAAATATCCATAAAAATAAATTTAATCAAATCCTCAAGAATATTAGGATGTGTCAATGTTTAATTAATGACTTAGGATGGTTGAATTAAAGTAAATTAATTATAAAATATAGTGTTATGTTAAATTATGGTTATACAAATGTTCCATTATATAGATAAATAATGGACTCTAATTATAACTTTGGACCATGAAACTTACACAGAACCCATTATACATAATAAATGGAAGGTGTGATTTTGAAAAATTAAAAAAAGTTTATATTCACAAAATTAAATATGGAAACCATATAATTATATATTATTCCATAACTATGGGTCACAACATGTCTGTTCAAATATAATGATATACCCATTAAAAATATCAAGGGATAAGTTTTAGGGAATAATTAAATTTAATAATGAATTTTGTAATATTAAAATGGATGTGTTCAATTATAAATTGAGCATACTTGGGGTAATTCCAACATGTATGATGAAAATTATAGGAGAAAAAATAATGTATACTATATAGGAATGAACACTCATATGAACATGAATGAAATAAAAAATGTTCGTAAAATAATATTAATAGGTTACTAAAAAGTATCAAAAAAATAAACTTGAATAGGGAATACTGAATTTAGGAATATTATGAATAAAAATTTGAATCAATAGGCTTGATAATAAATTTCATAATTATAAGAATAAACTCAAAAATAGAGGTTGAATACTAGAGAACCATGACCTTCTTGAGGTTTAATCGCATAAGGGATTTACAATATTGATTAGTATAAGAGTTATTGGGCATCGCAATATATGTTATAATAATTTAATCAATTGACATGTAGTTTTATAAAATTATAATAACCATCATGAAAGTGAGACCTTTAAATGGGGTATATTGTGTAGAATGATATGGTAAACCTACATGTTATTTCATTTCAGGTGGTGAGGATGATGTTATCCTAGAATAATTAATAAAATGAAGAAATGGTGGAAAATCAATGAGGTTTTCCCCAAGATAGTTGTTATTATGATCACTATATACCCAATGAATTTATATATCAAATCATATATAGTTTTTGAAGAATTATTATAGATAGGGGTGAGATAATATGAATGAAAACAAGGAATAAAACTATAGGACGATAGAATTGAGGTAGATCATACATGAATAGGTAAAATTAATCACCATAGTGAAATTTTGGATTGGGTATCATAAATATATGAAATTAGGTTGGGACCATGATAAGAGGTTCTGGTGAAACTAAATATCATGTAGATATAATAATCAATGGCCATATATTTCTGAAAAAGAGCCCATCGATATGATGGGGGGATCATGTCATTGAATTTTTGAATCTCAGCGTGAATATATGTAATACTCAAACATTTATATATTAATATGTTCATTATTATATATGGGAGGAAAATAGATATTGTTAATAATATAAAAATTTCAAAATGGATTTAGGGATTCCTTAGTATAAATTAGTTATCACAATATAAATGTAGGTTCCTCAAAATAGTTTTATGTAGATCAATGTTTTGAATAGGGATCGTAACATTATGAAATTTAATTTCATGAAATGAATATAACATTTTAATATGATATACCACTCCTTTTATTATCCAGTGTATGATATACCACACATTTTAGTGTGATATACCACACATTGTATTATCATAAGGAACAATAAATATACCATATATTTTAGGATTGGGTTATAAAGCCGAATATACCAGGAAGTGTAACGCCCCGACCCCAGCTACCCAGAGTCGGTGCATTACTTCGTAACATTGGCATGATCACAAAAGATCAAGTCTCGAAAGACCGATTAGTTTAGTAGCCTTGGAAACACTAGATACATTCATAAGTCTTTTATTACATCAAAATTAAACAAACAACAATAACATGGTCTTCATAGTCCACACTCATATCTTCATTGACTATTCTTGCAAGTCAGTCATAATACACTTCTTCACATCCTGGAGAATATTTAAACATTGAAAGGGGTGAGCTCAGATGCTCAGTAAGGATAACAATATTGCGTAATCTTTTATAAGAAAACATAAGCATTTAAGGCAATGTATAACTAAAACAAAAGCCTTATTGAACTTGAACTGCAGCATAATATGGCAAAAGTAAAATAAAATAATGCCATTACTTACTCACATGGATATTCTACTAGACGAATAATCACATGAAATATCAATAACCACTTTCATAATGAGGAAATGTATAATGCCAGACCTTCTGAAACATTTTGTCAAGGCCTCGGCCAAGACGTCTAAAATGATTAAGGCCTCGGCCAAAACCATAAATCAAATTGGGAAAGGGCCTCAGCCAATTCCACGTCTAGTTGTCTCATGAGACCTACCGATTCATCGAGGAGCTATAGCGGGCTCCCCCCGTCACTTATTAAGTCCAATACATTCCTCATATGAATAGGTTTACACATAACATAAGTATTCGTATTAAAACTAGCATACGAAATGTCAACAGTTTCTCCATAAACTATGGATTATATAAAAATAACACATCCACAGCTAAATGTTTCACAAAATGCTCAATGGAAGTTTTGTATCATAAATCAATTTCAAATAAACTTAAAACCCATCAAAGGATGTTGACATGGATCAAATCAAAGCTATTTGAGAGAAATATATCTCTTTTTTGAAATCATTTAAAAGTCCCATAATAATACATTTACTTTGAAAATATTATTATAAGCTTGTAAGGGAAGCTTCGATGAAGTTATAATGGCGGAAAATAGCCGCACCCGCCCTATAAGTTTAAAAAAACATTCTTACCTTAAATTTGTCAAAAAGGTCAAAAAGTACATTGTTTGGAAAACGACGGTAAGATTCCTTTAAAAAACATATAAGGGTATAAATGACTTTAACCCATTTTCCATTTAATAGGAAAAATGTTTTTAAAGACATTTTTAAAAAAAACATGGATGTGGATCATAACAAGGTCCCAGTAGATAATTATGTATAAACAACCTTGGATAATGAAGAGGTTGTGAAGTAAACCCTTACCTTGTACTTTTCCTTGGTTGGGGTAGGTTAACCTCCTGTATAATGGTGAAATAATTGTTATTAAATTATACAAGAATAATATACATTCATATGATATCATATATGATCTTTTAACATTGCTTTGTTAACAATATCTTAGATTTATCGTTGTTTTGGGTGTTAACTTACTCGTTTTATTTTATATGTTTTGTTACGTAAGTCGTGTTTTTCATGGATAGGTTGTATCTTATTCATATCCAGAATGATATCATGTCCTTAAACATTATTTTTAAATCATCAAATGATAATTATACTTTAATGGATACGACGGAGAATGAATCTCATCGCGTTCGTGGAGACGGTAGTCCGTACGTACGCACGAGCGACAATATCATTATTTTGATATTTAAATAATATATAATTGGATAGTATATCATATAAACAGAATCATTATCATGTTATATTTATTATTTACATGAATTACATATCATTATTATACCCATCTAAATAATAATATATTTAATAACAATTACACCACGACGTGGAGACGGTAAGCCGTACGTACGCACGTATGGTGACATGTCATTCAAATGATGGGTAGAATACTGAATATGGTTGTTCCATATTTATAATAACATCACAGTATATAGAAGATACTGGAGTTATAATTTTAGAATTGAAATAATAAACAAAGAGGGAGTGGAAGAAGAAAGAAACTTGAAAGAGGGTGATGAAAATGTTACCTCTTCTTCGGGTTATTCCTTTTGATTTGATCAAAAGGACTCCTTAGGATGGATTTATGAGTAAAGTAAAGCTTCTAGGATGAAGGGAGAGAAGTTGGGAGAGTATTTGGGCAGGGGTTGGCCGAACCAAGAGGCTTGGAAGTGTGAATAAGGTGGTAGAGGTGGGGGCCTTTTATAGGAGGAGAGGAGGGGCACTTTTGGAAAGATTGAAATGTTACATTATTTCACAATGCTTTTCGGATTCTAAAGGTCCCACATTTATATAATTCAAGGATAAGGTGATAAGGTTTCTAAATCTCCTCATCCAATAGGCTTTGGACAAGTGTAAGCCTTGGATTTTGCATTATCTTCTCATTTTATTTAAATCGTTAAATAATGAGGTCATCGCTGCATCATAATGATGTCATAAATAATTTAATTTATTTAATGTCTAAAAATTATAAAAAAAAATACTATGATGTAGGAAATCTTTTTATCTTTCTAATTAATATTTATAGTCAAAATTTGGACTTGTGTAACCCCACTTAAAAACTGTTTTAGTAAAATAACTCATGTTTGTGTCAATTTAATTTTAACATTAAATAAATATATATTAATGTCATTTTCCAACTAAAGTGGCTCCATGGGGTCCCCAAGTTGACCCATGGGTTGTCTTGGTCGGCCATGACTCATCCAATAGGAGTAGGACAAGTTTCATGCTCATCTCATATTATTAAAACATTATTTGTACCTTAAACTACACTAATTACCTCTAATCGCGATTAAGAACTTAAAAGTTACTATTCACCAAAAAATTATTTTAATCTCATTGAACCACATTTTACTTCTTAATGACAACCATGTATGTCGGATTTTTGAAAATCAAATCACAGAAGTGGTAATATTTCATTTTAACGAAAAATCGGTTTTTAACAACCACTTAGTGGTTTCACTATTCATCAAAAATTGAAGTTTTTCAGAATAAGGCCAAAATTTCACCCTGAGCTATAATTGATATTCCGAATTCAAAAATGATGTCTATTTTACAAAATTCCAAACATATAATTTTTATTAATTAATTTTATAATTAATTCCCGCTGTTACAACAAATAGCGTGTTTTTAAGAAACAATTTATATCAAAAGTTTGGCAATTGTTTATGTCCAATTTCAATGTTAAATTAATTTTAATGACCACCATTGGAAAAAATGGTAAAAATATATTCTAATTATACTTTAAAACCACTAAATATTATAATTTATCACTTTAAATTATTTTTATTAAAAAAGTTGTTTTTAAGTATTTTTCACTATTCATAAAAATTTAAAAGTTCTTAGAAAAATACCAAAAATTCAACATAGGCTAATTTCAATATTCCGAATCCAAAAATGAAGTCCATTTTGATAAATAAAATTTATAAAATTTCAAAAAGTAGGTATTACTATTCATAACGGCTAGTTTAATTAGTTGTGGTGTGTGTTAGAGCTCGAGGTTGCGTACAACACACGCTATTGCATTATTCGAAGGGAAACGTACAGTGGAAGCTTGGGGTGTTACATTCTCCCCTCCTTCAAATAATTGCGTCCTCGCAATTTCTAGGGTATTACTTCATAAAAAGACTCGGGTGGTTTTTCGTCATAAATTCCTCAGGTTCCCACGTTGCCTCTTCCATTTTATGATTTCTCCACAAAACCTTCACCAGACGAGTCGTCCGGTTTCTCAGCACCTGCTCCCTCACATCAAGAATCCTGACGGGCTCTTCACAATAGGAAAGATCGGGTTCCAGTTCTAATTCCTCATAGGTGAGTACATGTGTTGGGTCAGGCATGTATTTCCTCAACAGAGATACGTGGAACACATCGTGAACTTTGGGGAGACTTGGCAGCATTGTCAAACGGTAAGCTACAGCCCCAATTCGTTCTAGAATTTCGAAAGGTCCGATGTACCTGGGACTCAATTTACCTTTCTTACCAAAACGTATGACTCCCTTCCATGGAGATACCCTCAGGAAAACATGATCACCGACTTGAAATTCCAAATCCTTCCTTCGATTATCGGCATAGCTCTTCTGCCTACTTTGAGCTGCTTTGATGTGATTTTGGATTACTTTCACATTTTCCACCGTTTCCTCCACTAGTTCTGGGCCTACAAGTTTTCTTTCACCAACGTCATCCCAACAGGTTGGTGTACGACATCTCTTTCCGTATAACTCTTCATATGGTGCCATCTGAATACTCGAATGGAAGCTATTATTATAGGAAAATTCTACCAGTGGTAAATATTGATCCCACATACCCTGAAAGTCAAGAGAGCATGATCTCAACATGTCTTCTAAGGTTTGAATAGTCCGTTCTGATTGTCCATCTGTTTGAGGGTGATAGGCAGTGCTCAAACGAAGTTCAGTATCCAAGGCCTTTTGAAGACTTTTCCAGAATCTTGAAGTAAAACGAGGATCACGATCAGAAACAATCGATAGGGGTACTCCATGAAGTCTTACAACTTCATTAATATATAGTCTTGCTAGACGTTCAAGTGGTAGATCCTCCTGTATAGCCAGAAAATGTGCTGACTTAGTAAGTCGATCAACAATGACCCATATTGCATCATTCCTTCTAGGAGTCTTTGGTAGTCCCATGACAAAGTCCATCGTAATATTATCCCATTTCCACTCAGGTATGGGAAGAGGTTGCAATACTCCACCAGGATGTTGCCTTCTAGCTTTCACTTGTTGACAAACCATACACCTCGATACAAAATCAGCAATCTCCCTCTTCATATTGTCCCACCAAAAATGTTCCTTCAAATCTCTATACATTTTGGTGCTCCCAGGGTGTATAGAGAAGTTGGAACTACGAGCATCATCCAGCAATTCCCTTTTTAGATCAGGTATATCGGGAACACAAAGTCTCTTCCTGAATTTCAAAATTCCATCCTTATACACAAAGTCCCTCAATCTTCCATCATTCACACCTTTAATCTTCTTTTGAAATTCTTCATCATTGGTCTGAGAACTCTTAATCCTTTCTAGTAATAATGGTTTGGCAACCATTTGAAAATGCATTGATGTTTCACCTTCCCTAGTTATTCCCATGTCCATCTTCACTAGATCCAAGAAAATTGGATCCCTTTCAATTCTCATCACATTCAAAACTCCATGGTCTTTTCTACTCAAAGCATCTGCCACCTTGTTTGCCTTCCCCGGGTGGTAATGTATCGTGCAATCATAATCCTTGAGTAGTTCAAGCCATCGCCTTTTCCTCATGTTGAGTTTTTTTTGTGTGAAAATATACTTCAAACTCTTGTGATCAGTATAAATCTCACATTTTTCACCATAGAGGTAATGTCTCCATATCTTTAAATCAAAGATCACAGCTGCTAACTCAAGATCATGAGTAGGATAGTTTTGCTCATGAATTTTTAGCTGTCGTGATGCATAGGCAATGACCTTATCATTCTTCATAAGGACACAACCGAGTCCTTTCTTCGATGCATCACTATAAATAACAAACCCATCATTCCCCGATGGTAGAGTCAATAAAGGGGCATTGACTAATCTTCTCTTTAGTTCTTCAAAACATTCTTCACACTCTTTTGTCCAGACAAATTTAATCCCTTTACGTGTGAGCTTTGTCAATGGGTTAGCCAATCTGGCAAAATTCTGGACGAAACGTCGATAATAACCTGCTAAACCAATAAAACTGCGTACCTCAGTTATACTTGTCGGTGCTGGCCATTCTTGGATTGCCTTGGTTTTAGAAGGATCAACGGAAATTCCATCCTTAGAGACAATATGGCCAAGAAAAGAAATCTCATGAAGCCAGAATTCACACTTGCTAAATTTCCCATATAATTCATGTCTTCTAAGAGTCTTCAGGATAATGCGTAAGTGATTTTCATGATCTTCGTGGCTTTTGGAGTATACCAAGATATCATCAATAAATACCACTACAAAGTCATCAAGATATTCCTTGCAAACTCTATTCATTAGATCCATGAAAACAGAGGGTGCATTAGTCAATCCAAAAGGCATTACTGTAAACTCGTAATGCCCGTACCTTGTTCGAAATGTTGTCTTTGGAACGTCTTCCTTCTTCACACACAACTGATGGTATCCAGACCGAAGGTCAATCTTTGAAAAGTATTGAGCTCCATGAAGTTGGTCAAACAAATCATCAATGCGAGGTAGGGGATACTTATTCTTTATTGTTATAGCATTGATCTCCCTATAATCAATGCACAACCTCATAGATCCATCTTTCTTCTTAACAAAAAGAACAGGGGCTCCCCAAGGAGAAACACTAGGGCGAATAAATCACTTATTACTCAATTCCTCTAGTTGTTTCTTTAGTTCAACTAATTCCACAGTGGCCATTCTATAAGGGGTCTTCGATATGGGCCTTGATCCAGGAATTAAATCAATGGAAAACTCAACTTCTCGTTCTGGAGGATGTCCAGGTAAATCTTCCGGAAACACATCAACATATTCTCTCACAATAGGTACATCCTCTATTTGAATATTCCTTTCCTCATCCTCAGTAATTTCCTTCTCTTCCTCCCCAATAATTGAATTTAGTTGAGCTACTGGGGGTGGATCTAGATAAGAATTATGTGGCGACGATTCTGCTCTAAAGATAAGGTGTTCCTTATCATCATCATCAAGAATCGTAACCTCTTTCCTCTTACAATAAATTTTTGAATCATGGTCCGAAAGCCAATCCATACGGAGGATTATATCAAATTCAATCATGGGTATGATGATGAGATCAGCAGGTAAAGAACATTTAGGTGCTCTAATGGGAACTAATCGACAAAACTTTGTTGCAAAAATTCTTCCCTTAGGGGTTTTGACTGACAACTCCCTTGTTAAATCAAATTGGAAATATCTAATTTTCTTAGCAAACTGGGAAGATATGAAACAATGCGATGATCCAGAATCAAATAATGTATTTTCTAAACTTGAGGAAACCATTAATTTACCTGCCACCATGTCTTTCGGAGCTTCCACCTCAGTAGTAGTGATAGCATAAGCCTGGCCTTGATCCCTTGGCCTCTTCTGAGGTAAGTTCCCCTGACGCTTAGGACATTCATTTGCATAATGTCCCTTCTCTCTACAATTATAACATTCCACGTTGACAGCCTCTTTCTTTCCCTTGCATTCATGAGCTTGGTGGCCTTTTTCACCACACTTGTAACATACTCCTTTTCCTTTTAGACAGGCACCAGGGTGCTTCCTACCACAATTATCACAGGGTGGAAATTCATTTCTACCCTTCTTCCCTGTTTCCTTATTTCCTTTCCCAGAGTTTTCAGCGGATCTCTTCTTATCTTGCTTTGATTTAAAGTCATAAGACTTAGAGAATTCCTTTTCCGTCTTGATAGCGCACGAGACAATACCTTCGTATGAAGAGAAGGTTTGTGATACTAAAGCTCGACGGAGAAATGGTTTCAACCCATCAAAGAAACGATCAGTCTTACTTCTTGGGTTACGTATGTAATCTGCAGCATACCTTGCTAACCTTGTAAAGTTATCCTCATACTTTGCGACATTCTCATCCTCCTTCTGCCTCAGACTCAGAAATTGCCTTTCCATATCCGCTCGATGGTCTCGAGGAAAGTATTTTTCTAAGAACAGCTCTTTGAACTCTTGCCATTCCATGTTTGTTAATTCATCATCTTCCTTTGTGTTTTGAATTAGTGACCACCATTGATCGGCATCTCTAGTGAGGCGGTAAACTGCCATGACAACATTCTCCCTTTCACTACTCCCCAAGGCATGGAATATTTTCTCTAAGGAATATATCCATTGCTCAGCTACTATAGGATTTGTACTCCCATTGAAGGTTGGCGGTTGTTGCCTCATGAAACGGTCTAGCATTGATCCTCCACGTTGCGGATCAGGGTGCTCCATACGAGTAAGGTTGTTATTCATAACCTGCGTGAGTTGTCCCAGTACGGTGAGAAGTTGATCAGCACCAGTTGTATCACTAGATCGACCATAATTATCCTGAGCAGGAGGGCAATCCCTACACGGGGTGCGTGCATTGATACGGTTTCCATTCCTTCCACTAGGTTCCATTTCTAAATAATGGCATAAATTAGATTAGTTCATGAATCAAAATACATAATTCCATACTTGTAAAACACTTAACATAAATTGAACTAATTATGGATATAATCCATAATTATAAAAATGTTTTCTTTGAGGAAGTATATACTTGTAACCCTTCATAGTGGTTTCTAAAGAAAATGGGAATTATCCAAAGCATATCCCCCAGGAGTGTCGTAACCAAGAGTGCAGCAAGGCCCGTTGTCGTGCACCAGTTCCCGTTCGAGTCTAGCTCAAAGCGGTGTTTTCGGGTTTTACCCCTAGGTACATCTGTGCCAGAGCCGCCTCTACCTGCTCGTATCCAGACAGGGATGTATTGCTCGGAAAACTCACAACATCTCTACAATACCAAAATTCTAGGAAGTTCTTCTATACTAATCCTCAAAGTCTATCTTCGGGATATGTGCTCTAATCAGAGTTTATCTAAATCTAGCTTCCAAGGTTAGTACTAAACTGCCTCTGATACCAACTGTAACGCCCCGACCCCAGCTACCCAGAGTCGGTGCATTACTTCGTAACATTGGCATGATCACAAAAGATCAAGTCTCGAAAGACCGATTAGTTTAGTAGCCTTGGAAACACTAGATACATTCATAAGTCTTTTATTACATCAAAATTAAACAAACTACAATAACATGGTCTTCATAGTCCACACTCATATCTTCACTGACTATTCTTGCAAGTCAGTCATAATACACTTCTTCACATCCTGGAAAATATTTAAACATTGAAAGGGGAGAGCTCAGATGCTCAGTAAGGATAACAATATTGCGGAAGCTTTTATAAGAAAACATAAGCATTTAAGGCAATGTATAACTAAAACAAAAGCCTTATTGAACTTGAACTGCAGCATAATATGGCAAAAGTAAAATAAAATAATGACATTACTTACTCACATGGATATTCTACTAGACGAATAATCACATGAAATATCAATAACCACTTTCATAATGAGAAAAATGTATAATGCCAGACCTTCTGAAACATTTTGTCAAGGCCTCGGCCAAGACGTCTAAAATGATTAAGGCCTCGGCCAAAACCATAAATCAAATTGGGAAAGGGCCTCGGCCAATTCCACGTCTAGTTGTCTCATAAGACCTACCGATGCATCGAGGAGCTATAGCGGGCTCCACCCGTCACTTATTAAGTCCAATACATTCCTCATATGAATAGGTTTACACATAACATAAGTATTCGTATTAAAATTAGCATACGAAATGTCAACAGTTTCTCCATAAACTATGGATGATATAAAAATAACACATCCACAGCTAAATGTTTCACAAAATTCTCAATGGAAGTTTTGTATCATAAATCAATTTCAAATAAACTTAAAACCCATCAAAGGATGTTGACATGGATCAAATCAAAGCTATTTGAGAGAAATATCTCTCTTTTTTGAAATCATTTAAAAGTCCCATAATAATACATTTACTTTGAAAATATTATTATAAGCTTGTAAGGGAAGCTTCTATGAAGTTATAATGGCGGAAAATAGCCGCACCCGCCCTATAAGTTTAAAAAAACATTCTTACCTTAAATTTGTCAAAAAGGTCAAAAAGTACATTGTTTGGAAAACGACGGTAAGATTCCTTTAAAAAACATATAAGGGTATAAATGACTTTAACCCATTTTCCATTTAATAGGAAAAATGTTTTTAAAGACATTTTTAAAAAAAACATGGATGTGGATCATAACAAGGTCCCAGTAGATAATTATGTATAAACAACCTTGGATAATGAAGAGGTTGTGAAGTAAACCCTTACCTTGTAATTTTCCTTGGTTGGGGTAGGTTAACCTCCTGTATAATGGTGAAATAATTGTTATTAAATTATACAAGAATCATATACATTCATATGATATCATATATGATCTTTTAACATTGCTTTGTTAACAATATCTTAGATTTATCGTTGTTTCGGGTGTTAACTTACTCGTTTTCTTTTATATGTTTTGTTACGTAAGTCGTGTTTTTCATGGATAGGTTGTATCTTATTCATATCTAGAATGATATCATGTCCTTAAACATTATTTTTAAATCATCAAATGATAATTATACTTGAATGGATACGACGGAGAATGAATCTCATCGCGTTCATGGAGACGGTAGTCCGTACGTACGCACGAGCGACAATATCATTATTTTGATATTTAAATAATATATGATTGGATAGTATATCATATAAACAGAATCATTATCATTTTATATTTATTATTTACATGAATTACATATCATTATTATACCCATCTAAATAATAATAGATTGAATAACAATTACACCACGACGTGGAGACGGTAAGCCGTATGTACGCACGTATGGTGACATGTCATTCAAATGATGGGTAGAATACTGAATATGGTTGTTCCATATTTATAATAACATCACAGTATATAGAATATACTGGAGTTATAATTTTAGAATTGAAATAATAAACAAAGAGGGAGTGGAAGAAGAAAGAAACTTGAAAGAGGGTGATGAAAATGTTACCTCTTCTTCGGGTTCTTCCTTTTGATTTGATCAAAAGGACTCCTTAGGATGGATTTATGACTAAAGTAAAGCTTCTAGGATGAAGGGAGAGAAGTTGGGAGAGTATTTGGGCAGGGGTTGGCCGAACCAAAAGGCTTGGAAGTGTGAATAAGGTGGTAGAGGTGGGGGCCTTTTATAGGAGGAGAGGAGGGGAACTTTTGGAAAGATTGAAATGTTACATTATTTCACAATGCTTTTCGGATTCTAAAGGTCCCAAACTTATATAATTCGAGGCTAAGGTGATAAGGTTTCTAAATCTCCTCATCCAATAGGCTTTGGACAAGTGTAAGCCTTGGATTTTGCATTATCTTCTCATTTTATTTAAATCGTTAAATAATGAGGTCATCGCTGCATCATAATGATGTCATAAATAATTTAATTTATTTAATGTCTAAAAATTATAAAAAAAAATACTATGATGTAGGAAATCTTTTTATATTTCTAATGAATATTTATAGTCAAAATTTGGACTTGTTTAACCCCACTTAAAAATTGTTTTAGTAAAATAACTCATGTTTGTGTCAATTTAATTTTAACATTAAATAAATATATATTAATGTCATTTTCCAACTAAAGTGGCTCCATGGGGTCCCCAAGTTGACCCATGGGTTGTCTTGGTCGGCCATGACTCATCCAATAGGAGTAGGACAAGTTTCATGCTCATCTCATATTATTAAAACATTATTTGTACCTTAAACTACACTAATTACCTCTAATCGCGATTAAGAACTTAAAAGTTACTATTCACCAAAAAATTATTTTAATCTCATTGAACCACATTTTACTTCTTAATGACAACCATGTATGTCAGATTTTTGAAAATCAAATCACAGAAGTGGTAATATTTCATTTTAACGAAAAATCAGTTTTTAACAACCACTTAGTGGTTTCACTATTCATCAAAAATTGAAGTTTTTCAGAATAAGGCCAAAATTTCACCCTAAGCTATAATTGATATTCCGAATTCAAAAATGATGTCTATTTTAAAAAATTCCAAACATATAATTTTTATTAATTGATTTTATAATTAATTCCCGCTGTTACAACAAATAGCGTGTTTTTAAGAAACAATTTATATCAAAAGTTTGGCAATTGTTTATGTCCAATTTCAATGTTAAATTAATTTTAATGACCACCATTGGAAAAAATGGTAAAAATATATTCTAATTATACTTTAAAAACACTAAATATTATAATTTATCACTATAAATTATTTTGATTAAAAAAGTTATTTTTAAGTATTTTTCACTATTCATAAAAATTTAAAAGTTCTCAGAAAAATACCAAAAATTCAACATAGGCTAATTTCAATATTCCGAATCCAAAAATGAAGTCCATTTTGATAAATAAAATTTATAAAATTTCAAAAAGTAGGTATTACTATTCATAACGGCTAGTTTAATTAGTTCTGGTGTGTGTTAGAGCTCGAGGTTGCGTACAACACACGCTATTGCATTATTCGAAGGGAAACGTACAGTGGAAGCTTGGGGTGTTACAGGAAGTTTAAGGTTTTTTTAAGAGGAGATATGTATAATATAGTTAAAGGCATGATGAAGATATAATTAATATATATTATAACATTTTATAATAATGAAATTTAATCCTTCTATTTTAGTGCATGAAAAAATGGATAGTAAAAAAATACATGAACTAGGAATCGCCTATATATGTATGTGATTCCAACAAAAATGTGGTTATCTCAATAATGATTCTATTGAATGATTGTGAATATATGAATAGTAAAAATGAATATTTAAATAGTCTGGTTTAGTTTTACATCATGTTAATCATAATATATTCAATAGTTTAATGTCATTATAGAAATGGGAACATACCAATAAGTTTAACATCATAAAACTATGAAGTTTTAGGAAATATTGTGAGGACTCAGAGAACTCTCCCATAATTTTAGTAAAATTTATTTTTGTGATTTTTCAATTATATTTATGATAATTACTATATAAGACGACATTGGAGGAATCATTATGACCATGTGTGAGGATATTTGAAAATGGTTATTTTAATAATAAATATGAACTATTCTGGTTGTTTTAAATAAAATATTTCAATGCACATAGTATTATTTAGAATAATAAATATAAAAAAAGAAATTAAAATTATATCATTAAAATGAATATAAAAAATCCATAAATAATATTTTACCTTCTTATCCTAAATAATGGTTATTTCCTCAAAATCTAAATATCATTTCATTATATCAATATTCATTTATAGGAAAAAGTCATGAGGAATGTTTTAGTTTTATTGAAAAACTCATGTAAAGGATTTATCATTTGATCTCCATATGATGAATTCATATTCATAAAAAAATATTCACAAAAAGAATATATCCTTGTTTAAATAAAATCAATAGAAACTAAATTAGTGATTGGATAAAAATGTACAATTATATAAGGAAATATAAAATCTTGAACTATATAGAAGCTCAAATACACTAAAAGAGTGGAAGGAGGAAACAAGTTTCTAGTGGAAAAAATGAAATTTATGTGGAAAATAAGAAATATTGACAACGATAGGTTGATATTATAGAACATATGATGAAAACAATTAAATGAACACTGAGTTAAGAAAAATTAAAACTCAAAATCATTTGATGTGAAATTTTAATTTTCATATTGATTATATTAATAACTGATATAGAAAATTTTCACAATGTGGGTTTATATATGTCATTTTACCAAAAAAATAGATGTGGAAATTATTTTTTACATATATTATTAAATAAATGATATAAAAATCTATATGTTGATTCAATTTATTTTACTAATTATTATTTCATTAATGTAGAATATTGAAATATCAAATTAAATAAAAATTAATAAAAAATAAAAAATAATGAGAATAATGAAAATTTCAAGAGGAATGTAAGATTAGTTAAATAAAAATAATAAAATCATGAAGAATTATTTCTCATGAAAATCCATTAAGATCAGACCATTGAGAGTAATTATAGAAATAATATCCATAAGTACAAAATTTATGTACAGTTTGATGGAATTGGGAGAAGTATTTTTGATGATGTATATATGGTTGTATTAAGGAATGGAAAAGGTTAATGTGATTGTTGTATGGTCATTGGATATATATTCAATAGGAATATATAGTTTTTAGATATAAAAAATAATTAAAATCATTAATTTTAATATATAACTAATAAATGAAATTTATTTATAAAGGTAGATATTATGGAATCATGTAAAAAAATATATATATAAAGATCATTTGATTGATCTTGGGATGTAATTATTATCACTATGTGTTTACCTTAAATATTCCTAAGATAAAGTTCAAAAAGTGTCTCTTAAGTGAAATATTTTTCAGGATATGTTCATCCACATGGGGATCACTATGGGATATTTTTAAGTTCAATCCCCACCTATGGATTCCCCTCTTACTTATCTCTTCTTAAAAATAATGTAGAATTCTTGATTAATTTTTTATATTGATGTTATGATATTATCAACACATAATTATTAATGTCATAAATGATATTTTTGTAAAAAATATGTTTTATTATAAATATTATTAAGACTATAATTCTTAACATAATCACAAATAATAACAATTTAATATTAATATGTGTAAAATAAATAACTAGAAACCATCAAATGAATATTTAATGATAATAATTTAAGAAGTAAAAATACATTAAATATGAATTTTTTATTCTAAGAAATCATTAAAAGTGTTATGTATTTATATTTTAATGTTAAATTTCTAATATTTGGTGATTTAATTTAATAAAATAGATTTAATATTTAGGGAAACCCATCCAAACTAGGAAATAAGTATATTTTTTTAAAAAAAATATCTGAAAAATGTTACTTATTATAAAGTCAATAATATTAGGTAAGTAATTAAAATAATGAATAACATGTCAAAATATTTTAAAATTTCCTTACATGTATATTTTTATGATTAATTAACCAAAAAAATTAAATATTTTTTAAAATTTTAGTCACTTTTCAATAAAATTGTATTCTTTAAATGTAATGGATTGGGTTTTTTCAATAATCCAACGAATTTTTATATATAAAAATGTTCTCCCTCCACTAATTTCATGAAACACCAAATTTTATTATCTTACATTAAATATTTTCAAATTCTATAATTGGAAATAAAATATCATGTATTGAGGCCATGATTCCAATAAGAAACCCAACATCTTTCAAAATAATGACATTTTCTAGAGGAAAAATAAAGTCATCCTTTTTAAATAATAACCATTATCATTAATTTTATCTTAATTTATAATAACCTCCCTTATTTTATATTATTTTAATCTTTAATACATAAAAAAATAATATCAATATATATTAAAAATATATATTATAATAAAATCACATCATATTCATACTCATCAATATGTTATAACGATATCATATTTACAGCAGTTTTACCACCTACATAATGATGATATAAAAATTTCACCAAGGATGAATATGAAAATATAATAATTTTAACATATGGTATTAATATTTAATTTAATTTTTTATAATTTCATAATGGAGAAATATAAAAAATATTCATTATTAAAATTTTGTCCTTTTTAAAAATTGAATAATTGAAAATAAATAAATTTTAGAAGATCCATAAAATTCATAATAATAATATTATTTAAATAATTATGGGTCTCTAGAAACCTATTTAACATATTTATATCCATTTTATAAACTTTCTATAGATGATAAACACGTGATTATGCAAAATTTATTGTATTTGTGTAGAAAAAACAAAACAAAGAACTATTTGTAACTCTTAATATAAAATGATTTATATAAACTTTTAATAACATTAAATATAAAAAAAATTAATATAATTGGTTAATATTAAAAAGAATATGTTTCAATAATTATTTAATATGATGAATAAAAAATATAAAATAATTTCTTTTGGATATAGAGTGGCGTCAATTAAGAAGGAATCTATGTTAAGGGGATTTCATGACTTAATATCATTTAATTATGTTATTCCATGTTTAAATTATCATTATTCCTCTATCTTAGGTAAATTATTTATCTTTTACTATCTTCTATCTTATATAATTTTTCCTATAGAATTGAAGTTTTTTTTTCATAAACCACATTTTTATTAAGTATTCTCTCATAAAATGTGATGTTTTAATAGAGAACAAACTATATCAATTTCTTATATTTTTTTCTTCCACGCGTATATTCTTTCATAAAATAAATATTCATTTTTTTATTTTTTTGAAATGTAAATATTTATTTTCTAATGTACCTCTCATATATCACTTTGTTTATATTTTTAATCCAATTTTATATCTCATTCATCCCTTTGGGTTACTTGAAATTTTTTATAGATTCTAAAAAATTATTTATTTGGTATTTAATTCAATTTAGTATATTTCACTCCTTGTTTCTTATATATTATAAGTATTTATTTTAATAAATAAAATAATGGAATTTTTAATCATAAAAATATATATTTAATTTTTTTTAGATTTTCAAACTGGTATATATCCTTGTCTTTTACTAAAATATTTCTCATATGTTACAAAATTATTTCAACAATTTAAATTTATTCTTCTTCTTTTTATCTGGAAGAAACTAACATATATACTCCCTATAGACTAATTTATATATGATATATTTTTTCATTATGGTATAATATAAATTAATACTTATTCAATCACATTCCTTGGAATGGCATACCCTAATGTATAATATATAGATATCATACTTCTAGAAAAATCTATATTGTAATATATGATATATTTATATAATAATGGTCTTAATATACATGAAATATTATTATATTAATAAACATTATAGTTAACCTGAATGAGAAACCATATAGAACCATTTTGTTTTATTATAATGGAAGTTTAATTAAATCTATTGGATTTTAATCTGGTTGTGAAAAATTATCAATATAGGATAGATTCATATTATTTATCAAATAATAAATTGATCAGTGGTTGTTGAAATCACCAGAAAAAGGCAACTCCTAAATTTTAATCACTATAAACAAAGGATTTATCATATGAGGTGAGGAATAGGAAGTCTTGTTTCTTTACTGGTCATTAGTAACCCAAATAAGGAATTAAATAAGAAATTAGTTTTCACATTGTGCATAATATAGAGACTTATTGTTTTAGGAAGTCATTGTAATATGATGACTAGGTTGGACCATCTACTTATGGGAGGGGGTGGGACAAATATATTGATTTGTAGAACATTCATATGAGTTAGTGATTTATTTGGTTTCAAATTTAATAATTATTGAAACTTTTTAAATAAAATATAATGAAATATTTTAATTCTTCCCCCAATGATATTGGAATAAATTCATAACCACACAAATTTAATTATGTCCTTTACTTTTTTCATTTCATTTTATTTTTTCAGTCCAAGCTTGTGTGAGTTACCATTTACAATATTTTTTATGTTAAATTGAGTTGGGTAAATAAAGTTAAGGTTTTATTCCTTGTTTTGGTATATTAAATATGCAAGGATTCCTTTTAGAGACCAATTTATGCCAGTGTGGCCTTGCTGTGATGAATTTATAATGTAAAAAGTTTCTTATAAAATTATCCAAAATTGGTATTGAAGTACCACGAGGTATTATTAAAGGCTCAAAATTTTCTTTCTAATAGATAAAATAATTTTCTTACTTTTGTAGATTTTTTTATTTTTTGGGATTCATTATGACTGAAGAAGATTACATTGGAAGAAAAAAGGATCCATTTAAAAAAAATCAATGGAACAAGTTTTTTTCACTTAAGGATGTGATAATAATATTTTAAAATTTAGAATGACTAGGAAGTTCTTTTAAAATGGTACATGATGGATTAAATGTAAAACTGATAATATGAATGATTTTAAATAAAGTCTTTAGGATTGGTATGGATATCGTAAGAAAAACATGTATCCTTTAACATCCAATACAAGAATACTATAGTGGTGTTTATAAATAAATGGGTGGATATGTAATAGAATTCAATATAACTCAATTTTGTGTGATTAATGTGATTATTATTCTGTATGATGAAATCAAAAGTAAATCCTCCCCCTGATTGTGTTAATGATTTCAATATGATCTGATTTCATCTCGAGTTTGTGATGGTTTCTTTCAGAGACGATTTTGAGGTTATATCTTTTTTATCTTCATTAATATAATCATCGAATGGGATGTTTATACTAGGGAGTAGGTCCAATGCTAAAATAGTATTAACAATCAATAATATCTTGGTAAATAAGGAATTTCATGAACATAAGGGATATCCATAGAACCAACTTCTAGAAGATTAGGTTCTGTTGGATCTACTAGTGAATGTAGTTCAAATCTACATTATTATTTCAACACATTGATGAAATTGTGAATAATATATTCAGAAGAATCATAACACTCTATTGGTGAAAGAGGACACATCGAATAATATTTATTTTAGAGATTTGAAAAATTGAATCTAGTGGATAATGAATCTATTGATATTTTGGGTAAATGAGATGTTATAATTCAGTTCACATATATATGTTTCCTTATGCTGAAGTGAGTTTGCAATATACATGGAGTTTAGAAGAATTTGATTTCAATAGGTTAATTAGAATATGTTTGGTGTGGAACAATCTTTACTAATAGTGTTTAAAAAATAAATATAGGATTCTTAGTCACAATTACAAGTGTAAAATATGGGATGTTGTATCTACCCAAAAGAGAAGTGAGAGTTACAAATTCTAAATCATCATATTATGAAAATTCATATTGTTTGTACTTTCAGCTCAGGAATCTTACTATGGAAAATTTGAATTTTTTTAGTAGATAAGGAATAATAAATATGGATCATTTCTACTTTAAATGTTATGAGAGTTATATACCTTGAAGGTAATGTATGTATAGATTTATCATGAATATAAGAACACCAAAATGTCAGAATATATAGCTTTTATATAGAGAATTATAGGGACCTATCAAAGTTAATTGTAATATACTATCACAATACACTATGATTTTCATCATATATCCATGAAGAAATAATTTATATACATTCTAAAATATAAATCTATTGTTTTTGGATTGTTTGTATAATTGAAATATTTGGTTACAATGGAACCATATTTAAAACTAAAACACTTGAGATTAGAAAACGGTGGTGATTAGAATAGATATGTAGTTATTAGTATTGATAATATAACCCTAAGAATACAATAGTTAAATGGAATAACATAATGGATGAATCGAACATTGATGTCAATGGTCTGGAGTATAATGCTTCAATCAATAATTCTTATGGTATTTTATATAGATGAGGTGAACACCACATAGTTCCTAATCAATCAAAACACCACAGCTCCCATCAGATAACAATTTCTTAATCTTTTTTGGATAGAAAATTAAATATATGTTTCTCATCACAATGTCTTTATATATTTATTCTATACACATGTGGGTGGAAAGGATATAGATAAGCCATAAGAAAAGTATAACATTTTTCAATAAAATAGATATGAAAATCTCTTAGTTTGATTTTAGGATGCTGATTAAAGTCAAGTCATTAGAATTTGAAATTTTATATTAAATGAGAAGGTCCTTGGGGAGGAATAATATTTAGAGTTCAACAATGTTAAAATAAATAAATGTATAACAATTAAAATTTATCTTAATGGAATCTCTAAACATTATAAAATTTTTGAGATTTTAGGTGGTTATAAGTCTAATTTTTTTTTGAAAAAACTAAATGTAATTTGATTGGATAACACATTGGGTTCAAGGATAGGACTAGTGAAATATATACCATTAATAAAAAGGAGTGTTATTTATAAATACAATGTTACAGAGAAGGAAGTTCCATAGGTTTTATTTCGTGAAAGGATAAAATCTTAGGTAGAATTCTAGTGTTCATTATGTGTCATATAGATACTACATAATTATAGATATGGATTAAAATGATAATGGATATCTAGAGGGCCTGAAAAATGTATCTATAATTTTTTATTAAATTAATTAAGATCTTTCCTTGAACGTGGAGTTATACTCAAATCATATGAATAACACATGAAACTAAATATATTTATCACAATCGAAGATGGTTCTTAGTTACAATATGCTATTTTGGATAGAATATTATTTTAATGAAAGTATAAGGTATAAATTTAGGTTTTTTGTTGATTTATTTTATAAAATAGGGCGTCACCATTTCAATAATTTCCTCCCTTTTATTAAAGCATAATTTTATTTGTATCATGTTTTGTTTTGTTGATTTGGTTTGATTATATCTGAATCAAATGATTTAAATATTGTTATTAATTATAAGGATCTAAAAGAGGAATTCTATATGAAGTGAACTCCTGGTTCAAAAAATTAATTTAATCATGCCTTGGTGTGTAAACTCAAGAAATGTATAGATGGGTTAAAATAAGTTCCAAGATAGAGAATCCAAAATTTTGACTCATTCAAAAGAAGAAAGGTATCATGAGAAGAATCTCATATAAATTTTTATTATCAGAAATATAATACTAATGTTAATTTCATTATTATACTATTGTATGTGCATTCCATTCTTTAGTTGGGTCCATCAATTAAAGAGGTTATGGATATTAAGGAATTTTTAATGATGTTTAAAAGGAGATATCTTGAATAAGAAAATATGATCTTATCCATGGTTATTGAAATACATAAGATGATTTTATGTATTTTATCTTAGAATATCTATGTATAGAATATCATAGAGATAATTTTTATGACCTGTTGTAAATTTGTTTCAACTTCTACTTCCAAACACTACATAATCTTAAATTCAAAAAATCACTATAAAAGGAATAATAGGATTAAGATATGAAATGAATACTGTATCTATCAGTGGTTATAAATATCATGTTTGTCACAGTGTAAACCATAGTATATATTTTCTATGGAATGATAGTTTTCATTATGTTCATGTCACATATCATGATATTACATCAGCATGATGTAATGTCAATCCAAAAATATCATAATTGAATAGAAGATATTGGCCTTTAATTTAAATATGATGAACTGTTTGTTAGGTATGTTCCAACAGACATTGGGAGAGACTCAAAGTTATAGAAAAGTACCACATGGTATGTTTTTACCTATATTGGAAATATGGAAATCAGGATAATAAATCTATAATTATTTAATTATCTATATTTTTTTTTAAATTTATGTGGCAGTAATATAATACTGAGAGGAAATTATATTATTGTGGAATCTAATTGAGGATCCTGAAGGATACCAAGGTATTGGACTAATTTAATTTAGTAGTAAAACGTCAACCCATTTATATAAGAATTCAATGTTTCATTAGAGTATTCATTACATTTATATAATGTACCATTACATCAAGAAGTTTTTTTAATATGTATAGTTAGAGTATTGGAAGAATGTTGGGAAGAAAAATCTAGTTTTTGTTTTCACAAAAGCTTTACTCTATGAGAGTTTGAAGTTTCATCTTACCTCATTTGTAATCTTTTTAATGTTAATAGAATATGGGAAAATTTTCATGCAATGGATTCACATATAAAGGTTTTCATTTACTATAATGTTGGAGGATATAGGGTGATCCTTGATATATTCTTCAATTCATATATTGTTGGGGTTGGGGAGAAACAGTTAATATTTGGAGTAAGTTGACCTAAAGGAGAAACTCTAGAGAACCTATTTTTTTCTTTAATGATTAGAAAAGATGATCCTCATTTAATGTTAGTTATTTTTTAGAAACTATGACTTTTAGGAATATATAGATTATTTCTAAAATCGTCCTAATTTTAGTGTTTGTTGAAATCATCGGGATAAGTAAGTTTTTGCATTGGAATCACTCATAGAATTGGTTTTGGTGGAGTAATTGAGATTTAGTATAAACTATTCATTTGCTTGTTATTGGTAGAAAATATGTGAATTTAAATAGTGTGTTGGCAGTTATAGAGTGAAACGTATGAGAACACATAGATGGTAGAAGTTAGTGACACTGAATTAATGGATGGGATCCTTTATCAAATATTGGTGGTGATACTACATTACTAATTTTCAATTTTATAATGAAAATAAATCCTAGATATTTATTAAGGGGTTTTGAGGTTACTTTAACAAAAAATCATGTTGGGTTCAAAAAAAATTCAAATCCTTTTTCTAAGGGTATCCAATGGCATTTATTAATGTAATTGGAAACACACAATGACTCTCATATCAATGATGGATCATAGAACTGTTTTACAAAGGTAGGAATTCATTGGGGAACATAAATAAAAATTCATAATAAATATAATTGGTAGAGGGGATGGGAGGTCATTCCCATCATCCCATTTTAGAGGGAATTATTTTATAAGTTGTGTCTCTATTATAAATTTATGACATAATATTGAATCCCTTTTTAAATTCCAAATATTGAATTGGTCACCCCTATTAATTAACAATAAATTATTGACATGCATTGATGGGAAACTATATATATGTATCTAAGGTCCTCCCTTTATGGAACCATTTGTATGTATCTAGGGTTCTCCATGAATGGAACCATTTGTATTCATTAGAGGTTCTCCACCATTGTTAAATATTTTTTTATTATGGTTTTTTGTGACATAGTTATTTTCTCTGGAATTTACCATCATTAGGGGAGAAGATATTTTTTCGGTGTTAGGAATGGGCATGTGATCATGGATTCCTATGTATCCCCAAGAAATGATTCAGAACACTCATAGTTCAAATCTACTTAATGGGACACATCCAACATTTTAGGGTCATATTAAGAGGACTATACCATACAGCTTAATTTCATGTAGTAAGGATGTATAGGAAAAACAAGAATAACAAAAGTTGGTATGGTACTTACACCGAAACGACACTCTCTGGTTAGTCTGATAGGTAATGTATCCATGTTAAGAAAATCTTCATTGGTAATCACCTGATGATGAGGATGAGATAAAGAGAGCCAAGAATAAATATGGTTCTTTGGGTTGGGGGAATGATATTATTTTAATTATTTTCCAATAAATGGAATTTTGGATTTGGAATATTGGGTTTGAAACTCAAGTAGGATTCCTACGTATCCCATTAGAATGAAAATCATAACCCATGTAGATCTAAATTTTAATGGATTAAACCTATAAATGAGTCCCATTGGTTTTTTTATTAGGAATATATACATTTGAAGATTTATCTCACAAGGAATACAATAGTTTTATGGGGTGATAACATGGTTTGGGATTATACCGAGTTGGAGGCCCAAGTGGTATTTGATTGGGATGATGACATGATCTCCACTAACACCTATGACCATGTGAGTCTTACTTGATGTAAGAACTGCTAAGTATTGGAAGATGTGTAATTCCACGTAATATTCTTCCTCCAATGGTGGATGAGGGAGAGGGTGTGGTATGTAGGGGATGTCCCACGAGAAATACTAGGGGCTTACTCCATGATGAATAAAATCGTGTTTTCCCTTTAGGATGGTGGAAGTGGGAAGGAGGTAGAAGTGATTGATGATAAGAGGGGATTTTCATATTATTTTCTTCACATTTCATTTAATATATATTCCTTTCACACCCAAGGAGTCATCTTCCACCGTCCCTAAGGATAGGATCCTCATAAGCATGAGTATGGAAGACCATGAACATTCTAAGGATCCTTCCTATTAGGGAGGATAAATGGGGATGTTCTATTTCAATGGGAATGCAATAATTGATGGAGGACACAATTATGTTTCATGTCTCTATTCCAAATGAATGTGTAAGTTGTTTTGGAGGTCATAATGAAGGAATTCATGGGTTTTGGTATGTGGGATGTGAAGACGTTTGAACAATTTGTGAAGGGGCCAAGATATGGCTAAATTCTATGCCAAAAGAGGGAAGCAAGGCTATATAGGAAAAATACCCTATGGATAACCCATTAAACATAAAACACTTTTCTATATTATTTGGGGGATCACAATAGGTTCTATTTGGGAAAAGTTATTACTTCTGGGTGAGCTTACATGGCGAGTGAAAATTCACCATTTGTGGGTGCCCAGGTATATAATCTCATTATGGATCCCTTTTGAGGGTCTTCATCTTGGTATGAAGTAATTAAATTACCTATAGATGCATATCTAGCCTTCTCCTTTATCTTTATATTTTTCCTCATCACTATTTCTTTTTTGAAGACTGGATATTTATAGGACTAGTAAATAACAGTTTTCCTCAGATGGTCGGTCGTCCACAAAGTATACCCAAATCTATGTATTTTAGTAATAAAATCATAATTCATAAAGGATTTTTTAATATTTATAGTGAGTTAGGGTGAAAACTTATCATATAAAGATGATAACTCATTTGGGAGGTGGTTAAAAGGATTACTCAAGCTGTAAATGAATAAAATCTTATTTAGGGGTGTTGATTTCACAATCTGGACTTCAAAATGAAAAGGATAATTTTGTTTGGTGGGGGTAGATTGGGAAATTCACTTTGTAGGGGGGTCCCCATTTCATTTTATTCTCCATAAAAATGTAAATTCATTTTCAGGGGGAGGGGGATTATTTCACTAGTAACTTTCCCTGAAAACATTTCTTTCACTTTCATGAGTACCATGCGGGGTAGCGTTCCCGCATAGCGCACGCAGTATGATAAACAGATAGATCACTTTGTTTTTTTAGGTACTTTATCGATTTTAAATCAATAAATAGATTATCTAATTTGGTTTTGGAATTAACAAATTCATAAGATATTTTTCAGATTATTTTTAGACATTACTGGAAAAAAACAATGTCTCCATCGGAATGGGGTCTGATCGGCATAAAGATAAGTCAATTCAAAGAAAGAATTCATACTAGTTGAATTCTTTGAGGGGTGAATGTAAACTTCAAGGTGGTAAAAACCTATAAAAAGGTGTCATGATAAATAATTTTTCACCAAGTTAAATACATTATCTTCACAAATTTTCTTGAGATCAAAGCATTCTATGCTTCCCAGTATAGTGATTTCCCTTAACAAATTTTTTTTCATATTTATGCCTTGATTTCAATGAATCGATGACCCTATTAAAAATTAATTTGATTCATGTATGAATTATATCCACACAGGGATTTATAATTTCATATAGTAATTTCATTTATTACACAGTTCATGTAACACGCTATGCAGTTCGTATGACACCCTATATTAGATTTTTCACTATGATAAATCTAGTATCTTTTGGTGAACATTCTATTCAAGAGTAAATGATCTATTACTAGAATACATCATTCAGTTTTATGACCATGACTAAGAGTAAAATTACTATTACCATAAATATTGAAGTTTTCCCCTGATATCATGACATTCCTCATGAAGGTATTCAGTTAAGTCTTATTTCACCACATCATTTTCATTATCCACTATCTAAAAAACCACTATAAAACTTTAGGATATAAGATGATGCTAAAATTACACTGACTGACCTGAACCATTCATATTCTTTGTATGAAGTGTCCTCGGATCAGGTTTAAGTAATCATCTATGTTGCGGGATATAACACTTCTGAATCGAGAAAAGGGAAAGCTTCCATTAAAAATAGTTCTAAAAGGACACTGAGTAACCATTATAATCATGACATATATATAGTACACAATTCATGTTTACCTATACATTTTTAATCTGTCATGTTGAGATTCCATTGGAGGGTGGAGATCGAATTGATATTTACAGTTCGGAGGGAATTTCTCTGATGAATGGACCTGGGCGATATGGGTGCATCATAATTGAATGGAATTTCCAAAAATGTGGGTGGTCATCAAATTAATCCAGTTGGTATGGATTTCCTAGTTGTTAGTGCATTCATCATTCGAAGTCGTTCCCAAATTAGTCATTCATTGGTGTTCAACTGCAAACACCTTTCACCTTTCGTATTGAAAATTTAGGATTAGTTTGTGGGATATCTTAAAATTTGAGGGAATTCCAATTATGGGGAATATTTATAATGAGTTCCTTCCTAAATCCAAAAAATGGAAAGGAAAGAAATAATATTCTTTATTCATGATAGATCTATTGATTTCATATGATAAGTCCTTTTTACATCCACTTCAAACCTGATCACTTATTCTATAAATGATTGTATTATGAAATTCTATAATTCTAGTGGGATTATGACAAAGGATTAGCACAACAGAACTCATCTAAATAATCAATATCAAGAGGTTTGAGGTTCATAATTGTACTATCTCAAGGTAGGACAACATACCATGTGGCGATGTAGGATCTGTCAAGATATATCTCTAGAATTTAGGTCGTAAAGAATTTTTTCAATTTTTTCAGTGGATGGACCATTCCATCTCGCTATGCTTATACAATTTTCAAGGGTGTGATCTTAATTATAGAGTCCATGTTAGTGGAGTAAGAGCCCAAAAACCTAGTTTTACCCACACTTTCACTTATTTAAAAGTTTTTTGGTCTAATATAGGAGGAAATATCCCAACATCTCATTAGATGACCATTCAAAAAAAATTCTTGGTACTATAACACATTCAAAGTTTCGAGTGTCATTATATTGTGTCAATTACTCATTTATTTTTCCCCCCAACCTCTCAGCATTATTCTTATTTTCTAGAAATCCTTAAGAGTTGACAGTATTGTTGAGATTTGAAGGTAAAATTCTTACTATTCATTCATTCTTTATTCTGTACACTCTTGTGTTTTGATAGATAATAGTAGAGGAACATCTAAAGAATACACTAACATCATATCATTTCAAGAATGGATTTTGGATACTCAGATAGATTGATTAACCATTTTAAAACTTTATCCTTCTGATAGGTTTTCCTAATAGTTCATATTTTTGTAACAAGTTGCATCCTTACCCCTCATCAAGAATAAAATGTAATCAATATCATGACCCGAACTATAATGAGGCTTGAGCTGTAACTACCCCAAGACCACCTCTATTTTTCAGGGAAGGCAACAACCGCTGATGGCTTAACTAACTCAGGGAGGACATTTCTAATGTACATGTACACACACAAATCCATATAGAATAAAAAGTGTTGAGGGAAAGAAAAAAATATGAAACACTACTATAAAGTAAACCAATTATGCATGAACCTCTAAACAATACAAAAGTATGGTAGTGTAAGCTGAAAATAAAGGGTTAAAATACATTCCCAATAAAAAACGTGTCCCAACCTAATAGAAAACTAAAAAGTAAAAACATTTAAAAGATCCTAGCTCCTAAATCCAAAGGTATGACCATCATACGTAGTCTAAGAACCCAGTATATATAAGATCCTCTCTAGTAATGATCAACCTATCTATCATCTGCATAACACATGACATGTGTGGGAAAATCCTATACAGGGGTAAGTATATACATACCAAGTAGAACACCCCAAATATGGGGGGGTAAGATTTATCATAGTAAGATAAAGATAGTAGATTCCCTAGGTATAGTGAAATATTACAACTCAAACCCACAATAGTCAAAGTAAGCTCATCCAAGTACAAGGGGATAAACATGGTGGGTGGATGAACTACCCATCGATCCTTCTCCACCTATAGCATAATAGTATATTCATCCAACCATGAGAAGATAGACACGGGAAACACGTGGAATACCCCAAATGTATTTGCCTCTCCTAGTATGAGAGGAACCAAACCAAAAGAGGGTTTACAAAATAAGGATATGTTTATAAATATTTTTAGTAAGAAGAATCCCAAACAATGGAGTAAGGGGGTATCTATCTCATAGTTCAGACCAAGAAGAAGAGTAACCAATAGTTCCAATAGTCCATCAATGTTTCCCAGTATCCCACTTGTCTGCCCTGAACACACGAGTCTAAGTAACTTACTTGTTTTCCACACTATGATATTATCCTCTTTGGGAGGCATTGTCTCGCCCACATAGTTTTAGGTCACTTCATAAAAACATGTCTCAGTGGGGAAAGATTCGATCTTCCTTGTGAGTCCAAAGCTATGGAAAACCATGCCACCTCATTGTGCCTCAAAGTCAAGGGGGGACAATTTCTAGGTATATGACTCATTACCTTATACAAAAGGAGGTTTCAACTTTGAATGTTCATGGAGGAGCCATGACCCACCTAGTGGAGGGTTTCACATTGAGAGCCGAAGACCCAAGTCCAACCCAACTGGAGGGTTCCAATCTAAGTCATCGAGGACACATGGCCTAATACTGAAAGAGGGTTACACTTAGAAAGTCAAATACCCGTGTTTATCCAAGCTAGAGGTGTCCACTTTGATATTTTTCAAGGACCCATGCCCAATATAGTTGGAGGTTTCCACTCAGGAGACTATATAGGACCCATACCCATCTGAACTAGAAGGTTCCACTCTAGGAGTCACTAGGACCCATTTCCATCCTAGCTAGAGGGTTCCACTCATGATTAAACCTTTAGTGATCTTTACTGACCACTATATTCATCAAGCCTCACCTAAAAATGTGTTGTTCTTGGAACATTTCACATCATATCTCAAAAGTCATCACTGATGGCACCACCGCATTCTAACTAAAAACACTCAGGGATGGCCACTCATGGCCCAAAATATGAGTTAAAATAAAGTAGATACATATGATAAATGATTCATCTATGTAGATTAAGGGGTACACAATGTTTTATGGGACCCACACTATGTGTGGTCCCCCTCCATAGTCTTCTAGTGTGGTCTGACTGTGTTTGTGTACTCAGTAGATGGCATATACCCGACCTTGTGATCATTCTCATAGATCATTGACACGATGAAGGTGGTACATGCGGTGATGAGATAATTACATGCAGTTCCATACCTATGTGTTTTCAAAAACCCTAGAGTCTCCACTGAGGGGGATACACACCGTGTGTTCTTTATCAAACCCAACATGAAGTCATGATTTTGACAGAAATATAGATATTTAATCTGTATAGAATATATGGTATATCCCATAGATTTTGGATTTGTTTCCATATGAGACTCATGGATCTGGATTGGTTCTATTGCCTTCAGCCACCATTTTCCAGAAATCGGATCTGTTTGGTTTGTTAGTAGATTTTTCGTTCAATCCTAACGCACCATATTCCATCGCACCATTATCTTTGATTAATCAACAATTGTTCATTCATATAATCATCAAAAACTTATAATCATCCCAAATCTAACTATACATGATCGATATATACTTATCTTGTGATTTAGATATAAATATGTGGGACTGATCGGGCTTAGTACCTCCCAGAAACGTCAAACGGGGACCACAAGGATCTATCTAGTGAATAACATGAAGCAACACATGAGAAAAGTAACAAAAAAACAAGGTTTAAACATCATTAGACAAGCTTTATTGGACAATGATCAAGGATGGTAATCTGGGGTGAGATAAAGAACTCAAATTAATTTATATTTCAATAACCTCGCACATGAAATGTTTGTAATTAGTGAAGATCCATAAAAGAGGATAGATCTAGACACCCATTTAATCAAAAGGAAATAAAAAAATTGATAAGGCCTACCTTGTTTTGTATTTATCACTGATGAAGAACACATCCACCAAAAGTTAGAGAGGAGATGATGTGTTCTAATCTAATCGATTCTAGATATTCATCGTTTTTTTCATGATCCACCAATGAAAAAGAGGAGAGAGAACTTTGTAAAATTGTATGATTGTGAGGCTAACCCATGGATTTTACCATAGTGATACATTTATAGATTTTTAATCTAGGTCAAATTGATTTAATTAATTAATTTAATAAATTAATTAATCCACTTGAACATACTTCCAATGATAGAGTGGTCTAAACATTCCATGTCTACTCATTGTATATTTTACCTATTATAAAAACCACATTCCAGACTCAACCATGGTCTTGGATTTCTAATTTGATCAACTATTTAGAATTTATACCATTTTCTTTAATAATTTGCATGCACAATATAAACTATTTTTAATATTTTAATAAAATTAATTTCAGAAATGTCGAGCCTCAGAATAGAACATTGTCTTAGCACCTAGATCTGGAGAATGATATAAAAAATATTTCAAGGTCTTGCAAGGTAATCATCTATTCTCTATAATAAACCCCATTAATCCTCTTCCAACTACAGTTGATGCTAATTCATTAGGACACCATTATGGAGTTTTATTCTCACTCTTCCAGTGTTCTAACCAACATTTCCTATGGTTATAATATAACATGGGTGGAATATTATCCTGATGTCATATTGGGGAAACTAGTCCAATGAGTGAATAAGCTATTGGATTCTTTAGGTTCATTATCTTTCATGATTTCATCACCAACCTTTTTGGAATAAAATTGTATGTGAAAATTTATATTCATTCTTGGGTAGTTTCTTCCTTAAGATACTCTCATGTTGGGAGTGGTGTATACCCAAATTTGTTTGCTGAAACTATTTTATACCCCACTAACATTGGTCCCTACCAAATGGTATTGGTAACATCAATGATATACACCATGATTTACAGATATTTCCTTGAAATTAAATGTGAAATATAACTAGAGTACTTTCCCACAACTACGTCAAAATTTGGATCAAGCCCATCAGTAGTTAGTTTGGTCCCAAATTATATACCAATAGCAGTGGGTGAACATGCTCTATATCCAAATACTATCATCGAACATCATGTCTTGGTTAACTGGGCTTCATAATAATTTTTAACTATCATCACAGAGACTCCTTTAAAAAATATTATTAATAATGTGTATATCCTTCATCAACTATTATATGGTTTGGACATAGGTGGGTTTAATTACCAAAATTATCATATCCTCATCCATCAAGTCCACATTTCTCAATCTGAGATGGATTCTCATTATTGAAATATTATCTAGGTTAATAATTCTAATTATAATGTGGATTATTTGATGGATGTTCCTAATTTTCTATATCAATTACTTTTTTAGGAAGCTCTGAATCATGATTTTATTGCTATAAATACTTCAAATCTATTAAAATATGAGACTCATGTATATAGAGTGAAGAAACAACTATCATTGAAACAAAGGAGGATTGAATTAATTAAACAAAAAATCTAATAGATAGAAGCCTTAATTAGAAACAAAAATATATTACTCAAATCTACTACTGTGTAGATAACCAATCTTGAACAATACCTTAATTCCTCACATCAATTTTTATTTGATTTTTAGAAAAAATATTTGAAATTTTGATTGTAGTTATTTAAATGGTTTCTCATTAATCAATAATATTAAGAAGATACTCCAGGAGGTGGAAATCCCTCCATCAAAAATATTTTCAATGAATGGAAACCCAAGTGTTCAAAAAATAATAATAATTTTATTTATTTTTATTATATCACTTCATATCAGCTTATAATGTTTCAAACTATAATGTTAATATATCTCAGATCACTTGACAACCGAGTAAAAACATAGTTTGTAATTATGAATATTTATCTAAAGTAATCTACCTATTTTTTAGCATGTCTCATGGACTTGTATAAGTATAATTATCGTAACCATAAAAAATGTCTTTCTTGATTTAATGAATCAATAATCTTGTATCATACTTTTTTGAATATCTGATATGAAATGTCCTAAAGAGATATTTTCAATGCACTAATTTATTTACTAGGTCTAGGGACCTAGTGATCATAGTTTTATTTTTGATAAGGTCATGCAAAGATCCCCCAAAAACATTATTTATTTTTTTTTATTGCCATAATTTTTTCTTAAATATGATCAGAAGTATACTGAACGAGCATGAATTGAATTTATCTTAGGTCATCCGTTATGAGTTTTCAAACTGATGAGTTTTACGTCTACTTCCATTATATATTTAAGTTCTTTTATTATGGAAAAATTTAGATCATGTTTTAGGTCGAACAACATTGACCATGAATTCCCATACAAAACAAGTGAGTTAAGAATAATTATACATATTTCAGATGTGGGGAGGTGAATCATAAACCATAATATTGGGGATCTCGATTCTGGAGAGGATAACATGGGGTAGGTACATAAGGAATTCCCATAGACCATGTTCTAAAGGATTAATTTATTATTATGTTTTCGAGAAGAATGAAAATAAATGAATTACCTCCTAAGAATATAGATTCTTTTTGGTTTACAGGCCACATTTAGGGAATGGATTATTCATATCCACATTTTGGAATTCTATGATTAGTAAAAACATCAGTTTCATTCATGGTTGTATTTCTCTATCATTGATAGATAAGGAGGGTTTGAATCAATTCATTTTTCCCTTGAATATGGAGTGTTTTTTATGAAAAAGAGGGGATGCATCCTTGATGTATGATGGGAGGCATTTCGATCATCATTTTCCATTGGTGGGAATATTCCTATATTAATTTAATGAAGAGAGGTTTCATTATCCAATCATGAGTTTATGAGTAAGGTGAGCCCATGTTGGGATTCCATACACAGTGTAGGTCACAAATTATTTTCTACAGATATGATATAGAATAAGGAATCTAGGCATCACTATAAATCTCATTTTTATGAAAATCAATAAACATGAAGTTCTGTAATTAGGGTTACCTACATAGATTGGAATGATATGTAATGAAATAATACATAGAGGAAGAAAAATTGAATAGTGTATGGTCTACAGGATATACTATTGATTCCCAGGAATTGGTTGTGGCATAGTGAATTCATGTAAATTAGAACAGTTTCTATAATCTTATATAATAATGTAATCCATGTTCTATGTGGGAATCAAGATGATATTGGAGGACTATTTAGTATTCATAAAAATACTTGGTTATAGGTTTCTTATAGTGGGAATATAATTTATTATTATGTTATAGTGAACACACCATCCCACAAACCAAGTAGTTTTGGAGTACTTCCCAAAAGTATACTAGTATAACCTATACATGAGGGTAAGGATGTGAATTAACTTGTATATCATAACTTTGGGTGTACATGGATCTGAAAAGGGTGACATGGTACCAAAATACTGGGGGTGATCATGGATCAAATTCAAAAAGAGGATTCCACTATGATCTTGTTAGGGTGTAAATAGATAAAAAGGTTTCCTCCTAAGGAAGAAGATACCTCTGGTTGGTGGTCTATATTTAGGGAATACATTATGGAAATCCTAATTTGTTCACATTATGCATAGTCAAAACATGTCCTTTGATTTTGGATTATTTTATCATCGATAGCCAAATAAAGCTTAGGGGGGTCTATGTTTCCCATGACACAAAGTGTAATTTATGAATTGAAATTTTTTTGGATTATACTAAATGAATTTAGATGAATGCTAGTTAGGACCGAATGGAGGGTGCTCTAAAAATAAAAAGAACATATGTATGATAATGTAATTAGTATTATAATAAAAATTGATATGATTCAGACATCACTAGGTATCTCATTTGATGAGAATAAATCCATATGAAGGACTAGAAATATCGAAATTCCCCAATAAATTAAAATTTATATACAAGGAAAAGAGATTTTTTTTTGTTGCTCCTGGGTCTAGTATGAGAAATCTAAAAGACAATATGTAACTCAATAGGATGATAATAAATACATACATAGTTCTCAAATAGATTTCATTACACAGGTATATCCCGTATGTAAGAAGGGGGTTTTTTGGAAGATGGGATCACGAAATAAATGAGAAGTTGTGCTAGACTCTCCCATAAAGATCTTGGTCATACATATGAGAGTTGGGAAATTGATTTTTTCAACTATGACCACATTGAAGAATAGAGGCTTTGCTATGTATCTCATCATTTATAGAATCGATCCACATATAGTTCAATTTTTTAGGGAGCATTTTTATAATATTTATGGACCAAGATATAGAATTTTGGATTCTGTATGTATCTCATGATAACGTGAATCATTATATAAGTGGTTTTAGTTGTGTATTCTCTAAACTAATCTGAATCATACACTAGGAATGGGGATGAATTTTCTTTTTTATTTTCTAGTTTACCAAGAGGTGGGATGAGGTTTTCAATGTGTATCACATAAAATAAATAAGGAAGCCACATGTAGTTCTCATTATTCCATGAAGTTTACCATCATGTGGTAAGGTCACTAGTTCCATGGTAGGAGTGGAAAAGGGTTTTTGGATTATACATTAAAACATAAATAAGAGTTTGAGAAATAATCTCATAATAATAGATTCTTAGGAATTTAGGAAATCATATCATAAGAATAGTTTCCAAGGTTTTTGGGAAATACTCTGAAAATATTTATTATGTGCTTATCAAATGAGTCTTACTAGGATTGTAAACCAGGGAATCCTATGCTTGGTGAAAAGTGTAAGACTACATTTTAACGTCATTTTCTTAATAATTTTTCATACAATTTTGTTTACTATCACTAGGAAAGTATGAGTTATGCCTTTTATGGATGTTAGACAAGGAATTATCTATGCAGTTTAATTCTGTAGAGTAAGAAAAAGAGATGTCTTGTAGTTTTGGTTAATATGATACAGACCAAGTTTTGTTGGTCACATCAAAAAATTGTTGATAAATATTTCATTGTCTCGGGGTGTAGTATGATCATCATTCATATTGATAAATGAATATGATCCGTGTGAATATTCCTTATAGATAAAAATAGTTCATTCCAATTTTGGTTCAACATTCAGAGGTTTCTTCCATGGTATGATCAAAGTCCTAAGGGCCACAACCAGTTTCCCTTGATGAAATGATCAAAGGTGAACCTTTTCATTGAAAGGTAAAAATATTCATTTCTGACCTCTAAATGATGTGAGGTATGTGGTATTTTATCATTGAATCATTCTAATTCATCCAAATGCTTCTAGTATTGCTTTTCTATGGACAATTGATAGAATATGAAAATAAGAAATGAAGGAAACTAAGATTCTATATGGAAAACTACATCTTTCTTATATATTAGTGAATATGGGGTCTCCTGTGTAATGGTATTGGATTCGAATTTTTTTTCTCTGTTTTGAGTATGCCACTTGTTCTTTTTACTAAAATTATTCTCAATTTTAAATAAAGACACCCTTGGAGTTATACCAGTCACACTATGCATCAGATTGAGCTGCGACTGATTCCCACCCATCACAAATTACTTATGGATCATTTTCCTAAAGTATCAAAACAATATGAATGAATTTTATCAGTTTTCAGTATGTCACTTATCTTTTCTACTAAAATGTCATTTCAAACTAGAAACACGCAATTTGAGTCATATCGGTCGCATCATGTGTCAGTTTGACGTGAGGCTTCTTCTTTCTACATGTCAAAAATAACTTATGAATTGCTACCCTAAATTATCAAGATAACCAGAGAGTGTTTTCTTGGTTTTTAGTGAGTGACACACATTTTGAACTAAAATGTCAATTTTAAACTGATAATGGACACTTTGAGTCATACCGGTCACATTGTGCATCGTATTGAGGTGCATTTGATTCCAACACATAAAAATAACTTATGGATTGTTATCCTAAAGTATCAAAACAATCTGAATTCCTTTTCTCAGTTTTCAGTATGTCACTTGTTCTTTTTACAAAAATTAATGTCAATTTTAAATAAAAAGACGCACTTTGAGTCATATCAATCACACCATGCATCATATTGAGGTATGTTTGATTCCAACACATCAAAAATGACTTAGAGATCATTTTTCTAAATTATCAAATTAATTCAAATGCGTTTTCTTGGTTTTCAGTATGTCACCTTTTATTTTTATTAAAATTAATGTCAATTTTAAATAAAAAGAGATACTTTGAGTTATACTGGTAACACTATGCATCATATTGAGGTTTGTTTTATTCCTACACATCAAAAATGACCGATGGATCATTTTACTAAATTATAAAAACAATGTGAATGAATTTGATAAGTTTTCAGTATGTCACTTATTCTTTTAACTAAAATTAATGTCAATTTCAAATAAAAAGATACACTTAGATTTATACCGGTTACACCGTGTATTATATTGAGGTGGGGTTGATTTGTACACATTGTAAATGACTTATGAATCATTTTTATAAAGTATAAAAATAATCCAAATTTTTTTTCTCGGTTTTTAGTATATCACTTGTTCTTTTTACTAAAATTAATGTCAATTTTAAATAAATAGACACAATTGGAATTATAAAGGTCACACTATGTGTAATATTGATTTGTGGATAATTATTACACATCAAAAATGAATTATCGATCATTTTCCTAAAATATCAAAAAAATATGAATGTGTTTTCTTGGTTTTGAGTATGTCACTTGTATTTTTTATTAAAATGTCATTTGAAACTGGAAACATGCACTTTAAGTCATACTAGTCACATAGTGTATCGGTTTGATGTGAGACTACTTCATACACATCATAAATTACTTTTCAATCATTTTCCTAAATTATCAAGTTAATCTGAGTGTGTTTTCTCAGTCTTCAATGAGTGAAACTTTTTGATCTAAAATGTCAATTGTAAAATGATAGTGGGCACTTTGATTTATACCAGGCACATCATGTGTCATATTAATGTGAGGATGATTAATTCATGTAAAAAATTAATTTTGGATCATTTTCCTAAAGTATAAAGATAATCTAAATTTTTTTACTCGGTTTTTGAGTATGTTAGTTTTCTTTTTTACTAAAATTAATGTTAATTTTAAATAAAAAGATGCACTTGAAGTCATACCAGTCACACCATGCATTAGATTAAGGTGAGATTAATTTCTACACATACCAAATAATGTATGTATAATTTTCCTAATGTATCAAAATAATTTGATCGTGTTTGATCATTTTTCATTATGTCACTTGTTCTTTTTACTAAAATCAATGTCAATTTTAAATAAAAAGACACACTTAGAGTTATATCAATCACACCATGTATCGGATTGATATGGAGTTGATTCCTACATATTTTAAATGACTTATTAATCCTTTACCTAAATTATCAAAACAATATGAATGCATTTACTCAGTTTTTATTATGTCACTTGTTCTTTTTACTAAAATTAATGTCAATTTTAAACAAATAGACACACTTGGAATTATACCGGTCACACTATGTGTCATATTAAGGTGAGGTTGTTTTATACATGTAAAAATGAATTATATATCATTTTCCTAAAGTATCAAAAAAAAAAGAATTCATTTTATCGATTTTGATTATGCCACTTGTTTTTTATTAAAATTTCATTTGAAACTAAAAACACACACTTTGAGTCATACTGGTTACATCATGTGTTGGTTTGATGTGAGACTACTTCCTACATGTCACAAATAACTTATAAATCCTTTTCCCAAATTATCAAGACAATATGAGCATGTTTTCTCAGTTTTCATTGAGTGATAGTTTTTGAACTAAAATGTCAATTTTAAACTCATAACTGACACTTTGAGTCTTGCTAGGCACATCTTGTATCGGATTAAGGTGAAGCTGATTCTTACACATCAAAATAACTTATGGATCATTTTATTCAAGTATCAAAACAATAAGAATGTGTTTTACTTGTTTTGAGTATGTCAGTTTTCTTTTTTTTACTAAATTTAATGTCAATTTTAAATAAAATGATACACTTGGAGTCATACCGGTCACACTATGCATCAGATTGAGGTGAGTATGATTATTACATGTTCCAAATGACTTATGGATCATTTTACTAAAGTATAAAAACAACATGAATGTTTTTTCTCAGTTTTGAGTATGTCACTTTTCTTTTTTATTAGAATTCCATTTTGAACTAGAAACACGCACTTTGAGTCATACCGCTCACATCGTGTATCAGTTTGACATGAGAATAATTACTATATATTACAAATTAATAATTTTCCTAAATTATCAAGATAATGAGAGTGCATTTGATCATTTTTTAGTGAGTGACACTTTTTGAATTAAAATGTCAATTTTGAACTTATAATGGACACTGAGTTATACCGGGAACATCGTGTATCATATTGAGGTGTGGATGATTCCTACATGTTAAAAATGACTTATGGATAATTTCCCTAAAGAATCAAAAAATATTAATGTTTTTTCTTAGTTTTGAGTATTTCAGTTGTCCTTTTTACCAAAATTAATGCCAATTTTAAATAAAAAAAACACTTGGAGTCATACCAGTCATACTGTGTATCAGATTGTGGTGTGGATGATTACTACACATCCCAAAGTCTCAAAGAAATCCCAAATTCCAATTCTAACATGATTTCCATTGGATTTATGTATAAAACTGAAAACATTGCATATTGAGTCGATGTTCTTAGCCAAAAAAGTATACAATGTTGGAAGTTCGACAAAGAAATGTAATGGAAAGAATGGTAACATTGGAAGAAAGGAACATGTCATCTCTTTTGTGGTTTTTTAGAGATAGTTAAAATCAAAATATAACTTTTCAAAATATATATAAAAAAAATAAATAATTATCAGATAAAATTTTTAATAAAATTAACTTACAAATAGTAGATGAAATAATGAAAAAATTAATTAAATAAGTAGTAGGAACTCGCCTTTTCATGATGGTGGTATAAATTCTTGATTTGTTTCCTTATTTTTATTATCCCAGTTGTAGTCTTGAACGAGCATGAACATCTTTGAACAAACCACCCTAACTTGAACAAAATAATATACTTGTATAAGAAAACAATTCTTATGTGAATAATACTAAAAATAAATAAATAAAACATAAATATGAAACAATACATTAACTCTATAGAAAATTATTTTATTGTAAAAACATCAATATTGCCTCTGTGATTGAGCATAGGCATTTTCATTTCTCTTCTTACAAAGGTAGTGGAGAGAAATTGAAGGAAAGTGATAAATTCCAACACTGTAGGGGTGAAATGGTTTCGAGGGAGAAGAAGTATGAGGAAGTTTTAGTGTAGAAAGGCATGAAATATAGACAAAAAACTTCTAAAATAAACAAACTCTATAATAAATAATGAAAATTAAATAAATTTTTCATTATATAATTTTTAAATAAAATAGTGAAAGTATATCGTAAAATTACCTTTACATATTCCCAAAGGGTTTCTTTCATTATAGTCTATTCTTCTACAGGATTGGTAACATCATCATGTGTAGAAGAAATTTTCTAATGAGTAGTCAAAAATTTAATTTAGATTATGTTAATGTTGTAAAGAATATATAATATTATGAGAAAAAACATAGTATATTAAAAAACACATTTACCTTCTCATTGAAATCTCAGTTGTAGCCTCAAAGTCCAATATCTCATGAGCATGAGCAGCTTCGAATAAACTATCCCAACTCGAACAAATAAATCCACTTATATATGAAAACAATTCTTATGTGATTAATACTAAAAATAAATAAATTAAACACTGAAGAACCTTTGTTATGTTTTTAACAAAGTTTTGTATTTTTTTATAACTAACATTTTTGTAAAAGAATGTTTTTGTCCTTCAAGATCAAACCCAGTCCATCAGTATGGGAAATCAGACTCAGATCATTGGCATGAGTCAACAGAACCATGCAATTGTAATGAGAATTTGATAGAAAGTCAGAGACTACTGGGAATCAGTCTTAGAAGATGCTGAGTGATATATAAAGGTTGGTAAGTTATATACCTTCTAAGTATTAAATCTGATTATGCTTTTCTAATCATGAAGTTCTCATAAATTATGAAGAAGTTATGATATAAAATGGAGTTGGTGAAATAGAGAACAATGCGATGTAAAGTATTTTGAATGCTTCTCATCGATGTGAGGAACTCCAAAAATAGAAGGATGAAAATCATAGGTATGAGAATCATCGGTGTGACAATATCAGAAGGCTGGAAAAATGATCTTGCTAAGTGAAGAGGTCGTAATGTTACTGAATAATTTTGAAAGAATATAGTGAAGTCAGGAGTTAGAAAGTTTTCAGACTTTCTAACCAAATCCAAATGATGCTTTGCTGGTTTTTAATTCTCAAATATTATAGGTTGTATGAAACACTTATGATGCAATCCTTATGAAGATAACTAGAGAAATTCCATAAATCAAGTCAAAGTCTCTAATAGATCTAGAAGTATTAGACACAGAAGCTTTCAAAAGTATAAATGAATTATAGCTGATAAGTTTTGAAGAATTTCAAAGCTGCTGAGTGGAGTTTTCATCGTAATGATAATTCCATCATAATGATAATTCCATCATTATGAGGATTCCATCAGGATGACTTTAAAGAGGAAATATGATCATACTAACTTTGAGAAGTAATGATAATCAAACTAACTCTGAGAAGGAAATTTGATCAGACTAAATCTGAAGAAGATAGTTACACAATAATGAGCTGATAAAGAAATACATATCGTAATGAGATAAGAAAGAAAGGTAGATTGTAATGAGAAGAGTGAGCTTAAGATGATGAAGTTATACCAGACAAAAGAAAAGTTAGTTTTTTTAAGAATAATGGTCTTGAAGAAATCATGAGAAGGTTTGAAGATGTCAAAGTTGAAGTTTAATTTTGAGTGATTTTTTGAGTTTTGACATTTGAGTAAGCGGTAAAAGTTTTTTAGTTTCACACCTCTGATTTTTTGAGTCACCTATAAATAGAAGAACACTTCATTTTCATTTTTTAACATTTCATGTAAGAAGAAAAGGCAGAGTGCTAAATAATTTGAGTGAAAGTTCCTTCTATAGAGAGATCTAATTAGAAGTTCAGACTTCATTTTATTTTGATTACGGAACTAAGAAACATCATATTAATAAGATCGTATTGATTTGATCAGACTTAGGAAGATCATACTGAGTTTTTTATAAAAGTTTGAGAAGTGTGGATTGAGAAAGGTAAGATCATATTGATTCGATCGTACTGAGTCAATCACACTGGTTTTATCAGACTAAAAGAAATCAGACTAGGATTATCAGACTCAAAAAAAATTGTGAAGAAAATTGAACAGAGTCTTTACTCTTTTGTTTTGGCTCAATTATTTTTTAAGAAACTTTTTAAACTGACGGGATTTAGTATAATCATTCTTATCGAGAGATAGAAGGTATCTAATGAGATTTGGAAAATTTTGTATACACTTCTTCATAATAGTAAATTTCCATAGACCCATGGGAGTGGCTATATCAAGGAGTTAGGTTCTCACACCGAGGTTGAACCTTGTAAATCTCATGTGGTTTACTTTCTTTACTATTTTTAGATGCATGAGTATTTACAAAAACATGATAATAATATTAACTTTAATAGGTTTTAGGGGTTATGTTTTAAAAAGTGTTGAAACTTATAAAAATTGAACAACTGATTCAAACCCCTTCCCTTCTAAGTTGTTATTTGATCCTCTGTTACTTCAATTGGTATGAGATCCAAGGGTCACTTGTTGAATCTTTATCATGGATAATCTCAATTCTGTCAACAGTAGAAGAATTCCAACATTTTATGGATGAAAAAAATAGGATGATTCCTTATCTTCTATATCTTGGCCAATAAGTTGTTGATACTGCTAGAATAGGGTTCCCACCTATTGAGAAAGATGCCCCGATGACTTTATCTAATAATATAAATATCGAAGTTGATGGAAAAACTAGAAATTCTATCCTTATATCCTTATTAGAAAATTTTTATACAAAGGTGATGGGTCTCAAAACTTCAAAGAGTATTTGGGACAAACTAGAAAGTATTTTTGAAGGGAATACTAAAGTAAAGGAAGAAATACTACAAATTTGGCATAGTAAGTATGAAGATATAATAATGATAGATAAAGAAACTATTGTTGAATACTTAACTAGAGTAAATGAAATTGTTTTCAACATCATAGGATTTTGTGATGTCCTGTAAGATTCTCTAATTGTGAAGAAACTTATAAAAAACTTTCTATATAGGTTTGATTCAAAAAAATCTCTTTAAAAGATAAGGATGATTTATCTCTTGATGAATTGCATAACTTTCTTATTGCTTGTGAAATAATAAAAGCTCCAATGTTCAAAAAGAAGATGACAGATGAAATGTATTTTGAATCTATGAGAAAAATTAAAATTCAATATGTTGAATATGTTGATCTTTGTGACTCTAAATAAAAATAGTATGGTGAGTTAAATGATAAAATCATGTCTCTTAAATCTAATAATTATCAAATAGAAATAGGATGGTATGGAGGTAAACTTCATCTCAAATTTTTTGAGTGTGGTAGAATTAGAAACTTTACTATGAATTGTACCAAGAACAAAGTTGGAGAATATCGAGATAATTTTGAAGAAAAAACATGATGGAATAAGTGGAAAAAGGTTCTAAAGAAGAAAATTCATCCAAAAAATATAAGAAGTTCACTCGAGACAAAAGGAGTATGCTGAGTAATAAAGATAAATCAGCCCTAACTAACAACAATTATTCAAAAGATTAATGTTCAGAACTTTCATTTAAAAAGTTGATAAAGTTTAAGACTCCTCAAATAGTGAAGAATAAGGAGGTGAATAATCTTACAGATAGTATCAGCTTAGAACATAACTTGTTGCATGTCTTGAACAAAACAAAACTCTCAAGAAAGAAATAAGAGTAATGAATAAATATTGTGAAGAAGTTTCTGAATGAAGAAAATATGTCATCAATAAGGAGGAATAATACATTTAGGAGATCACAAGTTAAAAACTTAGAATTTATGAATAGGAAAAGATGGTTGAAGATCCTAGTAAGAATTTGGAAGCTAAGAAAGAAGAAGTTAATCAGTTTCAATCAAAACTTATTGAGTCCGAAATAACCTTGATGAAGATGAACCAAAACTTCAATAAATATTAGAAAGTAAAATATGAGACTTCTAAAGTTACTAAGAAAATCAAATCAAGAATCAGGTGAAATCCTCACCCACCAAAAATAATGTTTCATCTGATTTTTCTAACATTTCAGGTTCCAAAACAAATATTGAGAAATCTTGGGTGGAAAAATGGTGCGAGAAACCTATTTTATCAACAAAAGATTAAAACTCACTCAGGATGAATGATGGTACAAATATAGAGATTGTTAAAGTAGGAATAAGTTATCAAACCTAACAAATTTTCTGTAGATAAAGATCTTACTTCAATAGAAAATCAATATTTAATGGTTATTGTTGATGTTTTGAAATCTATGGACATAGGGATTATAATTTTTGGCATAACTTTTCACTTCTTGGAAGAAGTTTTGAACAAATTGAAAGTAATGTTGGAATAAGTATGAGTAAATTTCCTTACCCATATGAAGTTAGAAAAGAAAAACCTCATTATGTTAGAAACCTTTCAATAAAAAATCAATTTGAATGTTGGGAAGAAGTTTATGGAATATGTTATGAGGTTAGTCATCATACTAATAGATGTTGACTTTAGAACTCTCATTGTAATTGTTTATGTTGATGATTATATTTTTTCTGAGGATAAATAAAAGGTTTCTAAATAATTTTCTGAGGAAATGAAAAAAAAAATTGAAATGTTAATGTTGAGATAATTCACTTTATTCCTTATCTTACAAATTCAAAAAAAGGAAAAATACATTTTCTTATCTCAAGAAAATTATGCTAGGGAATTGTTAAATAAGTTTGGGATGGAAAATCCAATGAAGTTTCTACTCTTATATCTATGAGCACAAAGTTGAGTAAATATGAGTCTGGTAAAAGTGTGAATAAGAAATACTTTCAAAAGATGACTGAAAGCCTATTTTAACTTATAGCCTCAAGTCCTGATATTGTTTATGCTATGAATTTGTGTTCCAAGTATCAAATTAATCCAAAATAATTACATATTTTGGCAGAAAAGAGAATTATGAGATATGTCAAAGGAAAAAACATCACATGGGTTGTTATAAAAATGAAATTGTGAGATGAAGTTTCATGGTTATACTGATGCCGATTGGGCTGGATATTTTAATAATAGAAAATCAACCTCAAAAGGAACATTTTTCTTGGGTGAATGTTGTATAATTTGGAATAGTAAGAAACAAAGTTCAATAACTTTGATCACAACAGAATCATAATAAATTTCGGCTACTCAGGCTTGTACTTAGATATTGTGGATGGAAGTTCAACTGGAATATTTGAAAGTAAAAGTTTCTAAACCATTGAAGATACTTTGAGATAATCAGAGTTCAATTGATATTTATAAAAATCATATCTAACATTAAATATCAAAACACATTGATATAAAGTTTCACTTTATAAAAGAGAAAGTTCATACCAGAGATGTTTTGCTGGAATATATCTCAATTAAGTATCAAATTACTGATATCTTCATGAAGTCAATTCAAAAAGAAATTTTTGTTGAGTTAGGGCTGCAACTTCATGTTCATCCTCCTCCAATGACTTCTTAAATATCTTAAAGAAGGACACCCCCACCGTGCTTTGGATTATGTTGACAAAGGGGGAGAAAAATTAATAACTTTTTTAAGAAGTTTTTACTTATCATTTTATGAATATGAAGATGTGGTTATCAGATAATGGGGGAGATAACAATAAAAGAGGTAGATAAAAGGAAAATCAATAAAAGATAAAAGTGAGGGAGATTTTATCTTTACATGGATGCTAAATTTTCTTGTCACTTAGGGATGAAATTCCTTCAAAAACATTACTTTATCCAATATTTTGGTGTTAGGAAACTCTATTTTGATAAATTTTGTGTTTTGGTAAAAGTAAAAAACTTGATTTGTTTATAAATTTTGAGTTGTAAAATTTTTTTGAGAGTTGAAAAAGTTGTTAAAAAGTGTTGTCAACAAATCCGAAGGGGGATATTGAAAAACCTTTGTGATTTTTTTAACAAAGTTTTTTATTTTTTTATGACTAAACCTTTTTTAAAAGAATGTTTTTGTTATTTAGGATCAGACACTGTCTATCAGCATGGGAAATTAGACTCATCTCATTGGCATGATTCAACAAAACTAGGAAATCATAATGAGAATTTGATGGAAAGTCAGAGACTCCTGGGAATTGGTCTTAGAAAATATTGAGTGAGACTAAATAGTTGGTAAGTAATAGAACTTCCAAGTATTAAATCTAATGATTATTTTCTGATCATGAAGTTCTCATAAATCATGAATAAGTTATGATACAAGCTATAGTTGATGGAAGATAGGAGAATATGATGTAAAGTATTCTGGCTGCTTCTTATTAGTGTGAGGAACACTAGTCAAAGAAGAATGCAAATCATTAGTATGAGAATCATTGGTGTGACAATATCAAAATTCTAGAAGAATGATCTTACTGAGTGAAGAAGTTATAATGTTTCTAAAGATTTTTTAAATAAGATAGTGATGTTAGGACTGGGTTCATTGGACTAAATTCCATTGGACTAAGGATCATCAAACTCAGGAAATTTTTTGGAGTAGATTTAACAAAGTATTTACTTTTTTTTGGATTAATTTTTTTTAATAAACTTTGTAAACTAACTAGGTTTAGTATAATCATTTTTATCGGGAGATAAAAGGAGTATAATGGGATTTATCTCAAGTTGTATTCACTTATTCATAATAGTTAATTTTTATACACCCATGAGAGTGGCTATAGAAAGGATTTAGGTTCTCACACTGAGGCCAAACCTTATAAATATTTCATGATTTACTTGCTTTCCTATTTGTGCATGCATGAGTATTTACAAAAATATGATAAGGATATTAACTTTAATAGGTTATAGGGGTTATGTTTTAAAAATAGTTGAAACTTAAAAAATAGAACAACCGATTCAACCCCCTTATTAGTTTTTATTCAATACTTTGGAACATCAAACATAAATATGAAATAATCCATTACTTTTATGGAAGTCACATATTCATGCTATTTGGGTAAATTCTGCCATCAGGTATGCTGCCCATTTGTTTCTATGAAAATCCATATCATCTTGTGAATATGAGTATCTTGGACAATCATATTAGTACTAGAAAAATATAAATACACAAAAGATTAATAAATATTTTAAATTAAATATTAATTATATTCAAAAATACCTTTTCAAGGATGCTAGTTTTTTTATGGAATATTACTTCTCTTATAAATTTACAAACATAATAACCATAATCCTTTTCATTTGTTTGTTTCAAACACTATAAAAAAATTCATAAAAATAAGTAATTTTTTTATATGTGTTTGGATGGTGAAATTGTATTATATATACCCCAATACTTGTCCACATATAGAACTTTCCAGGCTCCTAGTGCGCATGTTCTATCCTCATGTCATGAATTTCACAATATTTAAACATCACCCTAACATAATAGAATTCTCATTAAAACATAATATAAAATATATAACTTGAAGTTTAGTTATAAAATGTTAGATGTAGTGTACTAAAAATTTACAAATTCCATCATATGTAGTCAGTTTGTTGGGTATCCATGTAGTGAATCCAGGAAATAAACCTTTGGAGTATCAAAATTGACCACAATGAACATCCAATGTTGCCTAAAAACAAAAACAAAGGAATAAGTAGTGAAAGAAATGAAAATATATTTGATATGATTAAATTTTATATTTTACCCCTATATTTTTGGTATTAATAATATTCTATCTTCCGTAAGTTTTCTTTTAAACGATTTGGCTATTTTTGTCACTATTTCATTCATTTTTTTGAATATATTTCGTGTTGTTTTGTAGAAGTGATGTGAGGAATAATTATTTAAATTTTATTTTCATGGGTTAATCACTTCAATTGGTATTTATATATATTCCTGCAAAAAATATGAAATGTATTTAGTCAAAATTAATATATTATATTAGATTTTTTAAAACAAATCATGAAAATATATCTCATATATACAATTAAAACTGAGACTCCGAGCCATTCATATTTGAGGATTCATTTAAATTATTAAGAGAAACGTAGTATGTAATGCCCTCTCCATACATGTTTTCTTCAAAATCAATTATTTAATTACTACCACTTTGTAACTTTATATCCACATGAATCTTCAATGTTAATAAATTTTGATATTGAATGGGTGGGTTAAAGGTGATTTTGGAAGATCTTTTCGATCAGTTATTTGATCCTTTAGATAGTTTTGAGTGACCTTTTATTTCACCCCTTCCCTTTTTCTATATGTAATAACATTAATTATTTCAAAAAAATTCATTAATTGTTAAAGTTTTAGCATGAAAAATAAATTGGAAATGAATACCTCCTTGTCAAAAAAAAATTTACAAGATCTGACGGTAATGCTATTAATGTTCCTATAGCTTGGTTGACCGTATGAATATCTGTTTCATCAAGTAGAACATGTATCTCAGTGCTTGGCTCATGATCTATGGTAATCCCCACTCTCACATGACCTGTTGGAAGTGTTTTGTTGTGTACACTATAATCTTGAATAATGAACATGGTAGAACTCACAATAAAGAAATGGGTGGGTGTTGATAGATATAAATAACAGTCATTTTCACCCTATAAAATATTAGTAAAATAAATGTATCGGTGTCTATCTGATTCAAATTTCATAGAAAAAATTATTAGAATATTTATTACCTTTACTAAGACAACTCTTTTATGGGAATTAATCACCTCAAAACTGGTGGGGGTGGGGAGGGATCTTCACATAATGGTTGTTCTTGATTTGTTTCTTCTCTTCCCCCCCCCCCCATAACAGTTTCTAGAAACTCAATATGCCAATAAAATTTTTCTTCAAGGGTAGATAATATTTATTTAATATCTTCTTTTTATTTTTCTTTATCCTCTTATTGTTTTTTTAAATATGTTTGGAGTGTCACCCCAAAACCTACACCTTTGACACGACCATATTGTACTGGTCGCTTCAAGACCATCGATAGTAGGTGTCCATCTAGTATAGGTGTTGATGATTCTTTTGTATAATTAAGAAAGAAAATATAGGAAAATAAATCATCATTATCATGTAATAGTGATTTAAAGAAATTTTTTATTATATCATACTTACACATGTTTCCCACACTTCTTGTGTATTTTCATCTATTATGTAACACCCCGAGCTTCCACGATACGCTTCTCATTCAATAATGCAATAGCTTGCATTGTACACAACTTCGAGTTCTAAAACACCGTGACTAATCAAAGTAGTCGTTATGAATAGTAATAACCACTTTTTAAAATTATAGAAATTTTATATTTCAAAATGGACTTCATTTTTGAATTCGTAATATCGAAATTATCCAAAGTTGAATTTTTTGTAACTTTCTGAGAACTTCCAATTTTTTTATGAATAGTGAAAAATACTTAAAACAAATTTTTTAATCAAAATAATTTATTATGATAAATAATACTATTTAGTGGTTTTAAAGTATAATTAGAATATATTTTTACCATTTTATCCAATGTTGGTCATTAGAATTAATTTAACATTGAAATTGGACATAAACAATTGCCAATCTTTTGATATAAATTGTTTCTTAAAAACACGCTATTTGTTGTAACAGCGGGAATTAATTATAAAATTAATTAATGAAACTTATATGTTTGGAATTTTTTAAAATAGACATCATTTTTGAATTCGGAATATCAATTATAGCTTAGGGTGAAATTTTGGCCTTATTCTGAAAAACTTCAATTTTTGATGAATAGTGAAACCACTAAGTGGTTGTTAAAAACTGATTTTTCGTTAAAATAAAATATTACCACTTCTTTGATTTGATTTTCAAAAATCCTACATACATGGTTGTCATTAAGAAGAAAAATTTGGTTCGATGATATTAAAATAATTTTTTGGTGAATAGTAACTTTTAAGTTCTTAATCGCGATTAGAGGTAATTAGTGTAGTTTAAGGTAAAAATAATGTTTTAATAATATGAGATGAGCTTGACACTTGTCCTAATCCTATTGGATGAGTCATGGCCGACCAAGACAACCCATGGGTCAACTTGGGGACCCCATGGAGCCACTTTGGTTGGAAAATGACATTAATATATATTTATTTAATGTTAAAATTAAATTGACACAAACATGAGTTGTTCTACTAAAATAGTTTTTAAGTGGGGTTACACAAGTCCAAATTTTGACTATAAATATTAATTATAAAGCTAAAAATATTTCCTACATCATAGTATTTTTTTATAATTTTTAGACATTAAATAAATTAAATTATGTATGACATCATTATGATGCAGCGATGACCTCATTATTTAACGATTTTAATAAAATGAAAAGATAATGTAAAATACAAGGCTTAAACTTGTCCAAATACTATTGGATGGGTATATTTCTAACCCTTATCACCTTATCCACGAATTATATAAGTGTGGGACCTTTAGAATCCGAAAAGCATTGTGTAATAATGTAACATTTCAATATTTCCAAAAGAGCCCCTCCTCTCCACTTATAAAAGGCCCCCACCTCTCCCACCTCATTTACACTTTCAAGACATTTGGCTCGGACAAAATCTACCCAAATACTCTCCCAACATACCCCTCTTACTCCTAGAAGCCTCCCTTTGGGTAGAAATCTTCTCAAGGAATCCTTTGGCTCAAATCAAAAAGAGTTACCCGATTTTTAGGTAATGTCTTCTCTAATGTTGTTTTGTTTTATTTAGCTTCTCCAACCCCCTAAACTCTTTTTATTCATTTCTTTTGTAACAACACCATTATCCTAAATATACTAGGATTTTTTTATAATAAGTATTCGAGCTACACTTACACACACCTACATCTAATGGTTAAAGAACATACGGTTTCTGTGGATGGCGAATTTCTGCCTCACGAAACGATGATTGTTCAACACCCATATAACACCGTCAAAGGTGACCATTAAGATGTCACTATATTTATATATGATATATAATGTGTTTATGTTTTACTTATGCTTCTGTATTTCTCATTTATGGCATACTTTATGATTTCCATTATGGGTAAAACGCGATAATTTCATTTTAGGAAGTGCGGACTACCGCCCCCTCAAAGTGATTTGAATCGTTAATGCCATATGTGGGATGTATAAAGGATGTATTAAATGGTATTATACACTATATTATACTGTAATTATATTCTAAATTTATATCATTATGATTCTGTTCCATTAAATATTAAATAGAAATGAAAGTAGCGTTCATGCGTACGTACGGCTTACCGTCTCCATGAACGGTGCATTTCATTTCTTACCTCTAAATGTTACATAATATTATAAATGAATGTATATACTGGATATATATGATATATATTACATCTAAATCCTGAATATAATTCTGGAGATAATGGATATTCTACCACATAAACAACTTGTAATTATAAGAAGTTTATTGTTGACTCAAGTACCAAAGATCGACAAAATGACCGTTATTAACTTAAATAATTACATAATGTTCATATCATTGTAATAAGTGATATAAAAAGGATAATGAAATTGAAAATGGTTCTTAATAAGTTATATATTAACTCTAGTTTATTATTCAGGAGGTTAAAGAACGGTTGAGTCAAGTCAGACACGAGGTAAGGGAATTTCTTAACCCAATTTTCATTCTTTGGGTTAATCTCTTACTTTCAAATTATGTCATGATATTATTATGTCCTATATTGTATTTGTACATTATTTATGTGTAATTATAGTGAATACACATTATAGATGTACTTTATTTAAAAAAATGATCTTTTTAAGGACTTCGTCTCAATCCCCTTTCATTGAGGCATATTTGGTTTTATACAAAACTTTCTTTTATATGGTGTATAAACCCATTTGACTTTTAAGTTTATTCAAAAGTAATATTTTTATACGAAGCGTTTTACTAAACGAAAAAAAGGGAATGTTTTTCTTTCCGTACTTATACGGTGACAACGACCTCTCCGTCGCCGTGACCATTATTTGAGTTTCGGCTTCCTCTACAAGCCATCATTTTTTTAATGAAAAATAAATACAAAGTTTTAACTTTCTTTTATTTTATTTAAAATGGTTTTGAAAGCATTTTTATTATATCAATGTGTTGTATTTATATCTTGTGATTGAAATGTGGAAATGTTATGTTTCCTTTATGCATGTTTTATGTGATATGATTATGTTATGGTTTATGATATGTTTAAACCTATTCATATGAGGAATGCATTGGACTTAATAAGTGACGGGTGGAGCCCTCTATAGCTCCTCGATGCATCGGCAGGTCTCATGAGACAAACTAGTGTCTTGGCACGAGGCCTTAACAAAATCTTATTTTTAGTCTTGGCACGAGGCCTTGGCTACGTGGTTATGATAGTCTGGCATTATGCATTCCATCATTATGAAAGTGGTTATTGATATTGCATGTGATTATTCGACCAGTAGAATATCCATGTGAAGAAGTGAATGGCATTATCTCATTTTACTTTTTCCATATTATGTTGAAGTTCAAGTTTAAAAGGCTTTTGTTTTAGTTATACATTGCCTTAAATGTTAATGTTTATTTATGAAAGCTTCCTCTATATTGTTAACCTTACTGAGCATCCGAGCTCACCCCTTTCAATGTTTTAATATTTTCCAGGATGTGAAGAAGTATTTTATGAATGACATGCAGGGATAGTCTGAAGAGGATAGAAGTGTGGACTATGGAGACTATGTTATTATAGTTTTTCACTTTGTGATGTAATGTAACATTTATGAATGTATCTAGTGTTTCCAAGGCTACTAAACTAATCGGTCTTTCGAGACTTGATCTTTTGTGATCATGCCAATGTTACGAAGTAATGCACCGGCTCTGGGTAGCTGGGGTCGGGGCGTTACAGTTGGTATCAGAGGCAGTTTAGTATTAACCTTGGAAGCTAGATTTAGATAAACTCTGATTAGAGCACATAGCCCAAAGATAGACTTTGAGGATTAGTATAGAAGAACTTCCTAGAATTTTGTTATTGTAGAGATTTTGTGAGTTTTCCAAGAAATACATCCCTGTCTGGATACGAGCAAGTAGAGGCGGCTCTGGCACAGATGTACCTAGGGGTAAAACCCGAAAACACCGCTTTGAGCTAGACTCGAACGGGAACTGGTGCACGACAACGGGCCTTGCTGCACTCTTGGTTACGACACTCCCGGGGGATATGCTTTGGATAATTCTCATTTTCTTTATAAACCACTATGAAGGGTTATGAGTATATACTTCCTCAAAGAAAACATTTTTATGGATTATATCCATAAATAGTTCAATTTATGTTAAGTATCTTACAAGTATGGAATTATGTATTTTGATTTATAAACTAATATAGTTTATGCCATTGTTTAGAAATGGCGCCTAGTGGAAGGAATGGAAACCGTATCAATGCACGCACTCCGTGTAGGGATTGCCCTCCTGCTCAAGATAATTATTGTGGAGCTAGAGATACAACTGGTGCTGATCAACTTATTACCATACTGGGACAACTCACTCAGGTTATGAATAATAACCTTACTCGTATGGAGCACCTTGATCCGCAACGTAGAGGATCAATGTTAGACCGCTTCATGAGGCAAAAACCACCAAACTTCAATGGGAGTACAAATCCTATAGTAGCTGAGCAATGGATAAATTCCTTAGAGAAAATATTCTATGCCTTGGGGAGTAGTGAAAGGGAGAAGGTTGTCATGGCAGTTTACCGCCTCACTGGAGATGTCGATCAGTGGTGGTCGCTGATTCAAAACACAAAGGAAGATGATGACGTATCGAATATGGAATGGAGGGAGTTCAAAGAGCTTTTCTTAGAAAAATACTTTCCTTGTGACCATCGAGCAGATATGGAAAGGCAATTTCTGAGTCTGAGGCAGAAGGAGGATGAGAATGTCACAAAGTATGAGGCTAACTTTACAAGGTTAGCGAGGCATGCTGCCGATTATATACATAACCCAAGGAGTAAGATTGATCATTTCTTTGATGGGTTAAAACCATTTCTCTGTCGATCTTTAGTATCACAATCCTTCTCATCATACGAAGATATTGTCTCGTGTGCTATCAAGACAGAAAAGGAATTCTCTAAGTCTTATGACAACAAAGTAAAGCAAGAGAAGAAGAGAATGGTGGAACAAGAGACAAATAAAGGGAAAAAGGGAAAGAAGGATTTTCCATTATGTGATAATTGTGGGAAGAATCACCCTGGTACTTGTCTAAAAAGAATGGGAGTTTGTTATAAATGTGGAGAAAAGGGTCACCAGGCTCGTGATTGCAAGGGAAAGAAAGAGGCTATCAAAGTTGAATGCTATAATTGTATAGAAATGGGTCATTATGCAAATGAATGTCCTAAGAGTCAGGGAAACTTACCTCAGAAAAGGCCAAGGGATCAAGGACAATCTTATTCTGTTACTACAGTTGAAGCAGAATAACTAATGTATTGGTGCTTTTGGACTCATGGATTATATTTTGGTTATTAGAATAATGTGATATATATATATAAGTATTGTACTGCAGTACTTGTTTATTTCAGTAAGGTTTTAATATGATGAAGGTAATTATATTTTTAGTATGTGACAATAAGAGAAACTTTACTTTGTTTGGGGAATCTGATAAATTGATTTTGGAATTAAGAGACCTTTTAAAGAAAGTCTGGACAGAGGTATTTTGGATAACTATAATGGTTGGAGTGGATTAAGTTGATCTTTGGATAGTATTGTTTAAGGTTAAAAAATTTATGAAGATTATTTTTGGAATATTATGATACTATAGTTTTAGGAAAAGGACAACCTGCAGGGTGGGGAATAACCCGTCACGTCGGACAAAGCTGCAGGAATCGATCCCACAACCATAGTGCAACAAGCCTTTATTTCCTACCACTAGCTTACAGGAAGTCCCTGGTTATTACAAAATAGTTTTACTAATCTAAATGGTATGTGTTAACATTTGGAACCTTATACAATTAGGATAAATAGAATATTTTTGAGTTCTGTTACCATTTGGAGTAAAAGTTGGGTTTGTGGTAAAAATTTATTAACGAATGAAAGTATACATAACAAGTATGTATATTCCCTTACGTTCTTAGTAAATCTCCTAAATAAATTCCTCAACGTTATAAAAGGTAAATTAAAACAAAAATGTTGTTGGTTAACTTTTCCAACTGGGGATTCAATGACCGTTTAACCAATCACAAGTTTGTGATTTTCTTGTGGTTAAACTTTCTCCTAATACTGTTTTCTATAACTCTCCATCAGACCTTGATGGTTTGTTTCTCCTCCATATCCATATTTTCATAGAATCCTAGAATGGGCTATATCGGGTGACCTTTGTACTTATCTTGCTTTCTTTTAATCTTATATATTTATTAACCTTATTTCCGATGTGGGTTTTCCTCAAAGGTATTTTCTCTTTTCAACCTTTTATTTTCAAAGAAAATTTTCAAATTGCGAGGACACAATTTATTGAAGGAGGGGAGAATTTAACACCTCGAGCTTCCACGATACGCTTCTCATTCAATAATGCAATAGCTTGCATTGTACGCAACTTCGAGTTCTAAAACACCGCGACTAATCAAAGTAGCCGTTATGAATAGTAATAACAACTTTTTAAAATTATAGAAATTTTATATTTCAAAATGGACTTCATTTTTGAATTCGTAATATCGAAATTATCCTAAGTTGAATTTTTTGTAACTTTCTGAGAACTTCCAATTTTGTTATGAATAGTGAAAAATACTTAAAACAACTTTTTTAATCAAAATAATTTATTGTGATAAATTATACTATTTAGTGGTTTTAAAGTATAATTAGAATATATTTTTACCATTTTATCCAATGGTGGTCATTAGAATTAATTTAACATTGAAATTGGACATAAACAATTGCCAATCTTTTGATATAAATTGTTTCTTAAAAACACGCTATTTGTTGTAACAGCATGAATTAATTATAAAATTAATTAATGCAACTTATATGTTTGTAATTTTGTAAAATAGATATCATTTTTGAATTCAGAATATCAATTATAGCTTAGGGTAAAATTTTGGCCTTATTCTGAAAAACTTCAATTTTTGATGAATAGTGAAACCACTAAGTGGTTGTTAAAAACTGATTTTTCGTTAAAATGAAATATTACCACTACTGTGATTTGATTTTCAAAAATACGACATACATGGTTGTCATTAAGAATCAAAATGTGGTTCGATGAGATTAAAATAATTTTTTGGTGAATAGTAACTTTTAAGTTCTTAATCGCGATTAGAGGTAATTAGTGTAGTTTAAGGTAAAAATAATGTTTTAATAATATGAGATGAGCTTGACACTTGTCCTACTCCTATTGGATGAGTCATGGCCGACCAATAAAACCCATGGGTCAACTTGGGGACCCCATGGAGCCACTTTGGTTGGAAAATGACATTAATATATATTTATTTAATGTTAAAATTAAATTGACACAAACATGAGTTGTTCTACTAAAACAGTTTTTAAGTGGGATTACATAAGTCCAAATTTTGACTATAAATATTCATTAGAAAGATAAAAAGATTTCCTCATCATATTATTTTTTTTATAATTTTTAGACATTAAATAAATTAAATTATTTATGACATCATTATGATGCAGCGATGACCTCATTATTTAATGATTTTAATAAAATGAAAAGATAATGTAAAATCCAAGCATTACACTTGTCCAAAGACTATTGTATGGGTATATTTCGAACCCTTATCACCTTATCCACGAATTATATAAGTTTGGGACCTTTATAATCCGAAAAGCATTGTGTAATAATGTAACATTTCAATCTTTCCAAAAGAGCCCCTCCTCTCCACTTATAAAAGGTCTCCACCTCTCCCACCTCATTTACACTTTCAAGCCATTTGGATCGGCCAACCTATGCCCAAATACTCTCCCAACTTCCCCCTCTTACTCCTAGAGGCATGCCTTTGGGCAGCACTCTTCTCAAGGAAGCCTTTGGCTCAAATCAAAAAGAGTTACCCGATTTTTAGGTAATGTCTTCTCTAATGTTGTTTTGTTTTATTTAGCTTCTCCAACCCCCTAAACTCTTTTTATTCATTTCTTTTGTAACAACACCAGTATCCTCAATATACAAGGTTGTTGTTATAAGAAGGATTCGAGCTACACTTACACACACCTACATCTAATGGTTAAAGAACATACAGTTTCTGTGGATGGCGAATTTCTGCCTCACGAAACGATGATTGTTCAACACTCATATAACACCTTAAAAGGTGGCCATTAAGATGTCACTATATTTATATATGATATATAATGTGTTTATGTTTTACTTATGCTTCTGTATTTCTCATTTATGGCATACTTTATGATTTCCATTATGGGTAAAACGCGATAATTTCATTTTAGGAAGTGCGGACTACCACCCCCTCAAAGTGATTTGAATCGTTAATGACATATGTGGGATGTATAAAGGATGGATTAAATGGTATTATACACTATATTATACTGTAATTATATTATAAATTTATATCATTATGATTCTGTTCCATTAAATATGAAATAAAAATTAAAGTAGCGTTCATGCGTACGTACGGCTTACCGTCTCCATGAACGGTGCATTTTATTCCTTACCTCTAAATGTTACGTAATATTATAAATGAATGTATATAATGGATATATATGATATATATGACATCTAAATCCTGAATATAATTCTGTAGATAATGGATATTCTACCACATAAACAACTTGTAATTATAAGAAGTTTATTGTTGACTCAAGTACCAAAGATCGACAAAACGACCGTTATTAACTTAAATAATTACATAATGTTCATATCATTGTAATAAGTGATATAAAAAGGATAATGAAATTGAAAATGGTTCTTAATAAGGTATATATTAACTCTAGTTTATTATTCAGGAGGTTAAAGAACGGTTGAGTCAAGTCAGACACGAGGTAAGGGAATTTCTTAACCCAATTTTCATTCTTTGGGTTAATCTCCTACTTTCAAATTATGTCATGATATTATTATGTCCTATATTGTATTTGTAAATTATTTATGTGTACTTATAGTGAATACACATTATAGATGTACTTTATTTAAAAAATGATCTTTTTAAGGACTTCGTCTCAATCCCCTTTCATTGAGGCATATTTGGTTTTATACAAAACATTCTTTTATACGGTGTATAAACCCATTTGACTTTTACATTTATTCAAAAGGAATATTTTTTATACGAAGCGTTTTACTAAACGACAAAAAGGGAATGTTTTTCTTTCCGTACTTATGCGGCGACAACGAATTCTCTGCCGCCATGACCATTATTTGAGTTTCGGCTTCCTCTACAAGCCATCATTTTTTTTAATGAAAAATAAATACAAAGTTTTAAATTTCTTTTATTTTATTGAAAGTGGTTTTGAAAGTGTTTTTATTATATCAATGTGTTGTATTTATATCTGGTGATTGAAATGTGGAAATGTTATGTTTCCTTTATGCATATTTTATGTGATACGATTATGTTATGGTTTATGATATGTTTAAACCTATTCATATGAGGAATGCATTGGACTTAATAAGTGACGGGTGGAGCCCGCTATAGCTCCTCGATGCATCGGCAGGTCTCATGAGACAAACTAGTGTCTTGGCACAAGGCCTTGACAAAATCTTATTTTTGGTCTTGGCACGAGGCCTTGGCTACGTGGTTATGATAGTCTGGCATTATGCATTCCATCATTATGAAAGTGGTTATTGATATTGCATGTGATTATTCGACCAGTAAAATATCCATGTGAAGAAGTGAATGGAATTATCTCATTTTACTTTTTCCATATTATGCTGAAGCTCAAGTTTAAAAGGCTTTTGTTTTAGTTATACATTGCCTTAAATGTTAATGTTTATTTATGAAAGATTCCGCTATATTGTTAACCTTACTGAGCATCTGAGCTCACCCCTTTCAATGTTTTAATATTTTCCAGGATGTGAAGAAGTATTTTATGAATGACCTACAGGGATAGTCCGAAGAGGATAGAAGTGTGGACTATGGAGACTATGTTATTATAGTTTTTCACTTTGTGATGTAATGTAACATTTATGAATGTATCTAGTGTTTCCAAGGCTACTAAACTAATCGGTCTTTTGAGACTTGATCTTTTGTGATCATGCCAATGTTACGAAGTAATGCACCGGCTCTGGGTAGCTGGGGTCGGGGTGTTACATATTAGCATCCCATATTTATTTATACATGCCTCCTTCCATAACACATGACATGGGATGGAAGTGGATTTGGATTTGGATTCATCAATTTGTATATAAATATAGGAACATAATTATATGGATGTTTCATGTCACATAAAAGTATTAAAATAGATTTAAAATATATTTTTTAAGTGAAGCATACCCCACCCTAGCTTTATGGTAGAGGTACATTAGTTTTTCTACCTATTCCTTATTTTCAGCACTCAGTTGATATTTCATAAATAAATAAAAATCAATCAAATTTATGAATACACATATTTTTAAACAATGTATTACCAACCATAATGTACCTAAAAATAAATCTATGCATGATGGTCAGAAAACGCATCCCATGATTCTTGGCTTATTAGGTGTGCATACATAAGCAGTGGTTGTGGGTTTATTTTCCCTTCAATATCTTTAAGATGAAATCTTGTTAGAATTGTGTGTAAGTCTCTGTGAATACTTCCAGAAAGCATTAATACTTATTTATTATGGTATTTATCTACTACAAATGAAATCTTCTAGGGATGATTAAGAGTAAGTCAATGTTTCATTATTTTATTTTTTAGTAAAATAAAGAAAGGACGTCAAAATGTTTCTATAATATCTTCCCGAATTAGTGCCTTAAGCATAGTTAAAACATGGTTCCAAAAATCTAAATTAATTGGCATGTATTTTCAAGTGATGATCCCAATTTAGCTATTGAACATGGATTTGTTGGGGTTAACAGGTTGGATGTATGCATTCCATTCAATCTTGAATTTGATGACTTTTCTTTTCACCTTAATATTTTTTTCTAACACTGACAGCTATTACGCTCTTGTTTTTTATTAATCATTAGTTCTTTGTCATCTAACATTTCCTTAGATTCAACATCATCAATATGTTGTTCCTCTAGATTAGTAGCATCGGTATGTGTAAAAGGTCATTGTTCCTCTGTACTGGGAAAAGCAGCAGGTTGAGAAACCTATTGTTCCTAAGGATTGAGAGTATCAACACATATAGAATTTATTATCTGTAGAAGTGGTTTAACATTTAATTTAGATTACATAAATGCAGTACAAAATAGATAATAACATTAGGTAAAACAATGTATATTAAAAAATATATATAACTTGATTATTGAACTCTATTTTTTAAAAGGTTGAAGGGATTTGACTCCTCTATAGAGTATCTAAATCCCTTCATTGTGGTCTAATATAATTTTAAAAACCCCATATACATTGGGACCGCTAAAAAATGATTGCGACATCCCAATTAAAGGGTCATCCTCATTTGAATTTTAATCAGACCCTTTAGTGTTTTTGGTCGATAACAGAACAATTGACCACTTTCAGTTTGTGGGATATGGAACATAAAATACTTATTCTACCTACAATTACATTATAAATGGTTCATATTTGCACCCTTCCTTACTGAAATCCACTTTCACATATCCCAATTTATCTATTTTAACATCACTCATGTTATCAACCCACTTTCATTGAAAAATCAGCACTTGGAATGTTGTATATTCCAACTCCTAGATATTTTTTATGATCCCAAAGTATGACATATTTTCATAAATTGGATTTATGTTCTTAGTACCAGAAACATGCATCTCTTCATCCACAAGTGTAACTACACTAGTATGTATGGTATTGCCTTCATCAGGTTCATTTGTATAGAATATATAACCATTAATTACATAACCATTGTAAGATAATACATACACACTTGGTCCTTTGGTTATCCACAAAATTCATTCTGAAATTGAATATGGATTTTCCTCAGACTCCTTAAAAATGTGGTCTCTAAACCATCTATAAGTTGTTGATTATGTGTATTTGATATCCATCTTTCAGGCCTTAATGGATTAAAATGCCTAAGATTTTTTTGGGTTTCAACATATGGGGAAACCTCTAAATTGTTATGAAAAACATAAAGGTGGTCCTACTTTTGATCTATAATATTGATTGTGATAACATCTCTTCCAGAAATTCCTTCACCCAAAAGTCACTTAGTGTGATGAGATTTTAGTAGATCAATGCTCTCCACACCAGATAGGCAGTCAGTGTAGAATTCAATAGCTTCCTCAACAATATATATCTCCACAATATAACCCTATGATTGACTTTGATTTTTGAAATACCCTTTCAAAATATTCACAAACCTTTCAACGAGGTACATGCATATATAATGTATAAGACCACATAGTTGAATATCTCTCACTAATTGAACCATCAATTTAACCATCATATCAAAGAATTCTGGTGGGAAGAAAATTTCAAATTCACATAATATGTTGAAAATTTTCTTTTCCATATTTGGAAATTTCACTTGGTCTATAACTTTATAGTATATAGCTTTGAAAAATAAATAGATCTCAGTTGGTGTATGATGGAAATAACTACTAGAAATTTAAGCTATATCCATAGACCTATATCCATGGTTTTATAGGTTTGTGGTTATAGGTTGTTTATAGACATGATTTAATTAACCATCCATGTCTAAACATCTCGTTTCTTTTTTTTTTTGTGATCCGCATCGGGCTCTCCTCTTCTACTACCCCGATCTGTGACCTTAATCTCCTCTCTGTATACATATCTCATCATGGTGCCCTCCTCCCAACACTTCCAATCAATGCTCTCTATTACGCTGTCGTCGACCTATCTCGCCACGACCCTCCCCTATGAACCTTCGACCTATCTCGCGCTTTTCATGACGGCCTCCTCACTGTGGCGTCCTCCCCTGACGCTGCCACTCAATACTGCCACCCCGCTGACGCTACCCTGAAACAGTCACCCCACCTCTTCCTCTGGCATGCCTTCGACGTGGCTACCCCACCTATGGGGATCAACCTCCTCCCCTACTGGTCAGACCTCCTGATTACCCACCAAAGGTATTTAGGGTTTTAACCCCTCAAATTTCACTCATGTGTATTTTCTCTAATGGTTGGAATTTATATGTTTATGGTATTTTAGGTGGTTTAAAGTATCAAATGATGGATGAAAAAATAGATACATTTGTGTTATTAAACTCAGGTGAGTTCTGGTGTTAGGGTGGCATAATTATCACTTGATGGAAAGATGTGATTTCTTGTACATTGTTTGTACTATTTTTTATTTTTCATGCATGATCATATGAAATATTATGATATATATGAGGAACCCAAATGGAAGTTCCATACTGATATGTATTTCTTATACCGCGTATGGGAACCTTGGTGTGGGTGTAGAGTTTATGACTGTATTTTGGGTAACAGGCCATACAGGAGACCTAGTCAGAGGTGATGGATGAGTATTGGGAGACTAGACCAGGGAGGGACTTCGGTTTTTTGGTCATATATACTCTAGTTATTTTTTATTTTGTCTATTTTGTACTTGATCAACCTAGTTTGTGGTCCTCTTGATGTATGTATGTATGTTTTGATATGAGTTTATTTTGTTTCTGAATTAAATATGTATTTTTATTATTATCGGTTTACCATAATTATAATTATTTGAACTTACTATAATGTTTTATGTTTATTTAGTTATTTATACATTATTTTATGTGTGATTATACTAAGATTGTAGTCTGTCTCACCATGCTTATTATGTACTCTCACCAATAGTTGAAATCTTATACCATACAGGGAGGTACACCAAAGGTATTATAGCATCTTTGACATGAACACGGTTTGGAAAATACCATGACAAGTATTTAAAAAATATTATCAAAATATTTTTTGGTTGTTTTACTCTTTGGGGGATTTAGTGGATAAATTTTAAATTGGTTGGATATTAGGATGTACACCAGTTGTATGCATCAAGAACACCTTTATGGTGGAAACCCAACCAAGGGTGTAGTTTTCCATTATAGATTTACAGTGTTATCATTGAGATATTTATTCAAGTATTATTTTTGGGTTGATATTGTTGTTTTTTGTTTGACTCTTGGCATGGGGTAGAAATAGAATCTCATTTCATGAATCGTACTTGAAATATAGGTATTTTTCTACATGTTCATGACTACTTGTCTATGAAAAATGGTTTTAAAAAAAGGAAAGTGTGTTTAGAAAGTGGGTTTGAGAAAGTAATATTTTTTGTTGTGTTTTTGGAAAATTAATTTGAAATTGGTTTTGATTAATTAAAACATCAATAATATATGAATTAGTGTTTTCTAGAATAACCTATTGATGGTTTATTAATTAATATAATCTAAAATAGTGGTTTTCACGTGTTTTTGTTTGATTTATGATATCTTAATCATGTTTATATGGAAGATGAAAACCTTTAGTTGGTTTGTTAGGATATTAGATTCCTAGTAGTTTTGAGTATGATGGCTATGTATTGGGTATGGTTTGGATTTGTCTTTGGGGGTTTGGGTTGGTGGTAATCCTTCAAGTTGGTGGATCTTGTTGGGGATTTTCTTGATGTTTTGATGTAAAACTCTTGATATAGACAATTTTGGTGATTTCTAGGTGATTTCTAGGTGATTTGATTGTGTATTTTTATTAGGAAGTTGCTTGTTAGATCAGTTAAGGGGGTGGATGGTTTCTTATTATCAGGGGTAAATGTGTGGGGTTTGGTTGTTATGCTTGGTGTGTAGAAGAGTAACCCTTAGATTATTATGATAAACCTTAGGTTTTGGTGTTTTGGAAATTATATTTTTTTATGAAGTAAGGATTAAAGGTAGTTTCATGATTTTGTGGTAATAATTCATTCTTAGGATTGTGGCATGATGGGTTTCTAATTAGTAATGTTGTTATTACCAAATTATGTTGAGTCAAAATTCATCAACAAAGCATATAATTAGGATGGGATCATAGCAGTATCTAATTTTCAGTAGTGACATGGGATCGTAGGATGTTTAGAATATATTGAAGGAAGTTTGGTTCCTATTTGAAAGGATTGGAACTCTAGATGATATATGGGTGAAACTAGAAGTTTCTAAATTCAAAGGAGATGAATCAGAATAGATAAATACATTTCATCCTAAAAGAAGGAATGAGGAGGTTTTATGGATTGAGTTTCATTCCCTATTATAGGAGAGGCTATGGTAGATTTACAGAATAAGAGAATGTTTTGGGAATTCATGGAGCTATATCATTATGGGTATCAGTAATGAAGTATGCCACTAAATTTGAAAGGTTTATTCATTTCATGCTATCCTTCAAATGAAATTTATTCATAAAGGAATTCTATTTTTTAAATGGTCTTATGTACTCATTATGGGTATGAGTAGCTTACTTTTATCTGGACACCTACTATGAGATATTCAAGAAAGACTGAGCTATCTATGTAGACACATCCATTGTATAGGAAGGTGCATGGAGAAGGATGGAAACTGGGTAGGAATGAATGTTGGTTGGTGAGCCTCACTATGAGGGCGACAGAGTAAATTGAAGGAGTAATATCTTGGCTTAATATTAGAAAAATAAATTAACCCTGGTCTATTTCTCATGTATCAAGAATGTGTGTGCATTACCTTAGTATTGGGATGGAAAAAATAGGTTTCATGTATGTGTCGAGGTGTAGGTTTCTATAGAGGTTATTCTATTGGGATAAGCCATCCTAGGTGAAGGGGATTTTAGTACCATACTTTTTTAGGTATTCTTAAAGTTATTTTTTTCTATAATTTGGATTTCATTATCTAATATTTTTTAATGTATTATTTTTTTTGGATATAATGTGTTTTTGAAAGATGATATTTTTTAAATTAAGAAATTTTGTTGATATCATTGGGCTAGGATCTTCTATAGTGATCATAATGTGATATGAGGCACTAGATGTGTGTGCAGGATTGATGATGGTATCGATAATACTATAGTGGGGATATTCATACTCATCTTTTTTGAGTGAAATCCATATCAAGGGATGGGGATCATTATCAAGGTTGTGAAATGTATGAACTTAGGCAGTAAATAGATGAATTTATTTTCTAGATATGGATGTTGGATGAACCATATTTGGTTCCAAGACCGCACCAAAATTAATGATTTACCTATAGTGGTTGGTATAGTCAGTGTGTTCAGTTAATTATGAGGATTTTATATTGGTAAATAGTCTATTTAGAGATTATGTATTTCTAAGATTTCATTCAGAACATTATTTTGGGTTAAGTATCAATATTTGATATTGTAGTGGGCTAGTGCTTGATAATTCTAGTGTGGAGTTTAAAAGGGAGCCTAAAAATGGTACTCTAAAGGTGGTTTAAAGTGTGTGGGGAAGGGAAACCAAGTAGTCCAAATTGTTAACAATTTATGATAGATTCCATAACAATAATTATTGTTGAATGATAAAACTAAAGAACCAATTATCTCATATTCGAAAATATTTTCTAAAAATAAGGAATATACAATCAAGAAGAAGGAAGATCATGCACCAAAAGATTGTCTAATCATTTTAGGAAACTGGTTTGAAAAATCCAAGCAGATTGAGTAAGAATAAAATAAAGAAAATTCTATACTTTATAAAATTGATAAACCTATATAAACTAAGAATAAAGGTGAATTCTATAATAACATTCTAAAAAATGAGGTTTCAATCTAGAAAATTAATAAGGATATAGGCATGAAGAGTTTTAGATATTTTATACATTCAAGGAATGGATTTTCTAGGTTATGAATAATGTATAATCCCTATTTCTCACTTTTAAGTGCTGATGGAAGTTTACTTTATTCACATGTTTTGGTGATTTTTGATTTTTGAATAGGAAATTGAAGGTTATTTTTGAAAAATAAAGATCTTTATTAATAATCATGTTATTGAGTATTGGGATGTACATATCAATTTGAATATTATTTTTTCATTGTTGGTTATGGATTCATGTATCATTTATCATGTATAGTTGACACACTAATCACATATATAAAAGAAGTCATTATATCTCATTTATTTTTCCACTATGTTCTTATAGGTGGTTTCTTATGATGAGGAAGGTTCTTTTAACCATCATTAAAGACAGTGAGTTCAACATCAGATTTGGGTAAGGTTTATTCTGTTTTTATTCTTTGGACCAATTTTAATTAGGGATTTTTTTTATTTTTGGGTTCCTTATATTTTTGTAGTGTGTTTTGGATTTCGTTGAGGTGGATTCGAGTCACCGTTGATGAAGGGTTACATGTGTATGCATGGGTAGGCATATACATATATAAGTTCCCCCTTTATATATATTCACTCATTGAAGTATGAATATATATATTGGGGCTAGGTGGGATTATATATAGATATGAAAAATTCATACTTATGTAAGTATAAAGGGGTATATGCAAGTATAAACATATATCTAATGACCCCCTTATGTATATTTTTCCATGAAAATATGTACATAGGGGCTAGGTTTCCTTATATATATGTGAAGTTTCATATGCTTGCAAGCGGGAAAAAAAGAATATTCGAGTTGTCGTCTTCAAAAGAAACGGGTCATGAGGTTGAGGTAGGTTCCCTCTGCCTATATATTTAATTTGAATTCTATAATTTCCTGATTGTTTTAAAATTTTGTTTCCATAATTTCTTTATTATTTGAAAAAAAAAGGTTTTCTAATAACCACTAGCTTTGTCAAGGAAGAATATGAATATCTCCCTTGAACTTATTTATAGACCTTGTTCAAAGAGGTTAACAAATTCTAGTAGTTTCTAGATACTAGAACACGAGATCTAAAAACCATACATTGATCATTCTTAGAGACATTCATGATCTCATTCAACTTTCCATTAAATCCATCATAAAATACCACTACTTAATTTAAGGATCTATTAGTTCCAATATTAAGCTTCCTTACATCTTCTATGGTATCATGGAACTCACCCATAATATTCCTCTTGAAATTTTTCATAAGGAATGGTGTGAACATATCACACCATAGGGACTGAATCTGTAAGGATACATAATTCAATTTTGATCCACTCCTTCCCAACTAACTAGCTTCAAGGAATTTGAGTTGGTATCTTAGAGGTACCCATTGGTATTCAAAAGAATTGCAGATGGGGTATTACTCTTATGGAATCTCACTGCCTATCCCTCATTCAAATCAACTTCCATCTTCATTAAAACTATTGATATCGTCCTACCATAAGGATAGTAATTCATATTAGCTTTCCCTTTGAAGCAGTGATCCATGAAACAAATCATTTACCTTGGAAAGTTGAACTTAATATTATTAATCAGAATATATAACACATACATATCCGGAAAAAGGACTTTATACATCTCTCATACCCTTTTGGCTATCCTAGTTTGAAAAAACTAGCATAGAACCTTCCACTTAGGTTTTAAGTCCTTCACTGGTGTGCTGGGTTCTTTTGCAATGGAAGGGGGAGGGTGCCCTCTTTTTATTAAAATAGTTGTTTTAACCAAAACACCCTTTAAGTGTCGTTTGACTTTTAAAATGGAATTTCCCAAGTAGGCAAGTGTTGTAATGACCAAGTCACCACTAAGTGAATAGCATGATTTTGATGGAATGACTTTTCATGGCAGAAATACATTCATTGAGTGTTTAAATTGATAGGACCTTTTTAGAATAAAATGAATAGTTATGCTTGTATTAAGTGACATGTCTCTGGGTGTTTTTATACGCTTTGTCTTGCATTAAGTGGTTGAATTGGAATGTGCATGGTGTGGGTATGGGGTGTGGGGTGGGTAGGGGGTGTACAGGGGGAGGGTGCAGGGGGTTGTGTTGGGGGCAGGGGGAGGGGGGTGTGCAGGGGGTGCATGGGGTGGGCAGGGGGGTGGCAAGGGGGGTGGCAAGGGGGTGGCAAGGAATTGTGAAAAGCCTATTCCCAAATTTTAGGCATATAATTGACATTGTGTCAAACATATTATAAAACTAATCACTTTATGTGTTATAATTAGGTTTGGAAAGGTGCATTTCCAATCCTAGGTCACACCCACTTCTTGTTGACACTATATTTCTGAGTCCCACGTTAGACTTTAGTGAATACATCCACTATTTCATTACTCAATATGATACATATACCACCTTTGAAGTCATGTGGTACTAACCCATACAAAAACCCCTAGTTCTTGAATACTTCTTGGTTCAACCACTCACTAGGTTCTTATTTCCCCATCATGGAACCACTTTGTACTAGCATTGTGTTCCTAATTCACCACCCAATTCTAGTTCCAGTTGATAAGGCTCCTAAGATATGACGATGAGAGCTATCTTCTTCTTCTCTACTCTCCCTGTATTTTTCTTGAGAAAATCTTTTTTTTAGTTTTTTTGAATAGATTTCACATACATAAATCATGAAATCAAATACATGATTGTAATAATTGAAATTAAAAGATTTTTGGAAACTATTTTTTGACCTAAAATTCTATCAACATTGGTGTGTTCATTGAGAGATAAGATGTGTCAAATAAATGTAGGATATGACCAATTCAATTAGTGGATGTTGAAGAATTTGGAAGTCAGCAGTTCTAATAGAGATACATCATCATCCCCAATCTACTCTCATCTAGTAGGAAAACAACATTCAAATACCATTTACAATAATTTCTTAGCAGTTATTAGACACACATCTACCCCCAGTGCAACACCACCCCACACTCTCTAAATCTACAACCCAATCCCATGTTCCCATCATCACTACTCTATTGAAATTACAAATTTTACTCAAGGTGGAGAGACTAAATAATTGAAATATAACTACCACCTTGTCATAGATTATAAATTTCTTGATATAGTTTCATCTTCCACTTTAGAACATCACAAATCCTGACCTCCTCCATTGATTTTTTTATGATATTTCAATATTATGGTATTCCTATTCACATTTCATTCCAATATAAAGGAAAAAAGTACTCAATGAGAATCTAAATTTTAAGAAATGTTATGTTTTTCATACCTATTGAAGCCTAACATTGGATGTGTTGTTCTTAATCACTAATTTTAGAGGATCTCTCATCTTCTTATAATTGAATTATTCCTAAAATAGCTTCTAAAACATCAACCAGTTCTCCAATAATCCCCCATTTGGATTTCATTTCAAATTTCTCCTCAACATATGAACCAGTACCACAACCAAACATGTACCTCTAGTAGTGTTTTTATGGGAAAAACTAAAGCAAAAAAGAAAATTCAATCATATTTTGTATTTGACATAGAGAAAATTATTAGAAACATTATGAGGTATGATATCTATAATTCCTAGAGAAACCATAACATCCATGTTTAAATTGTACATTTTACTCATCAAGAATTACATATTCATTCCAAAATTTGTCAAATTTTTCAACTTAAATTGTAATCCATCTGTTCTTCTAGTCAAGTGTAACCACACACCAGACACCATTTTTTAATGGATTGTTTTTTTGTTGATTTCATCTGTTGTGTGAGTAGATAACTACTCCAACTATTGTTTCCATTATGCCACTGTTAATTCTCCTCCAACACTATATGGATGAGAGCATGAATCTACTAGGGGAGGGGGTCTATCCAGGGGGAGAGGGGTGGTCTGTCCAGGAGGGGGGTGTGTAGTGGGGGTGTCCAGTAGGTTTGGTGCAAGGGGGTCCATCAGGGGTGGTGCAAGGGGTGTGCAAGGGGACAGTGGTGTGTAGTGGGGGTGTCCAGTAGGGGTGGTGCAAGGGGGTGTGCAAGGGGATAGGGGGTGTACAGTAGGGGTGTCTAGTAGTGGTGGTGCAAGGGGGTATAAGGGGGTGTGCAAGGGGAAAGGGGGGGTGCAAGGGGGGTTGTGCAGGGGGTGTCCAGTAGAGGTGTTGCAAGTGGTGTCTAGTAGGGGTGTGCAGGTGTGCAGGGGTGTGTGTTCAAGGGGACAGGGGGTGCAAGGGGGTGTCCAGCAGGGGTGGTGTAAGGGGGTCCAGCAGGGGGGTGTCCAGCAGGGGTGGTGCAAGGGGGTGTTCAGAAGGGGTGGTGAAAGGGGGTGTCTAGCAGGGGTATGCAGGTGTGCAGGTTGGTGTGTGCAAGGGGAAAGGGGGTGAAAGGGGGTTGTGTAGGGGGTGTCTAGTAGGGGTGGTTCAAGGGGTGTCCAGTAGGGGTGTGTGCAAGGGGACAGGGGGTGCAAGGGATGTTTAGGGGTAAGGGGGTACAAGGGGGCTGTGCAGGGGGGGGGGGGGTCCAGCAGGGGTGGTGAAAGGGGTGTCCAATAGGGGTGTGCATGTGTGTAGGGGTGTGTGTGTGAGGGGACAGGGGGATGTAGGGGGTGTCCAGCAGGGGTGGTTCAAGGGGGGTGTCTAGTAGGGGTGGTGCAATGGGGGGTGTCCAGCAATGGTGGTGCAAGGGGGTGTCCAGCAGGGTTGTATTGGTGTATAGGGGGTGTGTGTAAGGGGACAGGGGGTGTAAGGGAGGTTGTATAGGGGGGTGTCCTATAGGGGTGGTGCAAGGGGTGTCCAGTGAGGGTGTACAGGTGTGCAGGGGGTGTGCAAGGGGACAGGGGGTTATTCAGGGGGTGCAAGGGGGAATGGGTGTGTGGGGGGTGTCTGTCCAGGGGGTGGGGGCTGTTGTCAAGGGGGGGTGTCCGTCCAGGGGGGTGGGGGTGTTGTCTGGGGGGTTAGTATAGGGGTGTGTCCAGTAGGGGTGGTTCAAGGGGGGTCTATCAAGGGGGGTAAGGGGTGTGCAGTGGGGGTGTGCAAGGGGACCGGGGGTGTAGGGGGTGAAAGGGATGTGTAAGGGGGTCTTTCCAGGGGGTGTCCAGGAGGGGGTGCAGTGGGGGTGTTCGGTAGGTGTGGTGAAAGGGGTGTTCAAGGGGACAAAGGGGTGTGTAAGGGGGTACAGGGGGGCGCAGGGGGGTGTAGGGGGCAGGGGGGTGCAAGGGGCCAGTACCGGATGAATGGTGCTGGTTTTTTTAGGAAATGTGAAGACCTATAGACACTGTTTTAAACCTTGGATATAGATTATGAGTGATTGTATCCTCTTTAAGGGTTTTTAAATCGTGTCTATAGGGTTTTAGCCACAGTTTGGAACCATGGCTATAAGGTTTAGCCTATAGCCACACCAATACCAGACACGATTGGGTAAACCATGGCTATAGCCTTATTTTCTAGTAGTGAATTCTTAGACAAAATGAAAAATAAAGCTACAAGAATTATATCTTGTGTCAAAACATGATAGTCATGAAATTTCATACCATTTAACTTTAAATTATTCATTAACATGATATTATTGATATTTTATGAATACCCCTATGGAAACTTTATATCATTCAAGAAGTTACAAAGTAGATATCCTTCCTACCTAGAAAGAGTGTAAGAATCTATAGGTAGAACGGTTTATTTTTCACCCTTTACTGGTTCCAAATCTTACCGTATTACCAGGTCAACAATGTCTATCCTAACCTTTCCATCCTTTGTTTTTTCAGGTGAATTTAGTAACTTGTAAATGAAACTATCACATAGATTTTTTTCAATGTGTATAACATCAAGGAAATGTCTAACATATAGATAATTCCAATATAGTAATTCAAAAAAACTAATCACTTTTTCCAATTGTCTTTCATATGGTTTTTCAAAAATGGTTTACCAAAAGTGGTGTCCACATATTTTACTTTCTCAAATAGTTGATCTTCTATTTATGGAGATGGTGTTTTATATTCTTATGAACTTACATCAAATGATGTCATCCAAAATCAGTACTTATGTCACCAGGGTATAAATCTGTGATGTCCTAGAAACACATTCTTTGATGAATGTTTCAACATAATTTTCTATGTACCTTGTTTGCAAATGGGATACCCTTGAGTTCCTTTAATTATATATCCTAAAAAATTTCCATAATAAGTAAAGTTATTTATCATCTCGTACAACATGTCTCTTAATGTGAAATATTCATTTATGTAAGCATCATACAATGTAACACCTGAATCCCATAATAATTTCAAATCTTTGATCAATGGATCTAAATAAACATCAATATCATTACCCAGTTGTTTTTGTACTGATATAAGATTAAAAAACATGATGAATTTTTTTTTTCATTTATAACCATGGTGGAAATTTATAATTTACCAACATAACTGACCATGTACTATGAGTGTTTCTTTGAAAACAAAAATGATGTACTTCATTTGTAGATAACGCAAGATGAAGGTTTCTCTATTCGTTTCCAAATTTAGGATACTCATGATCAATTATCTTCTACTAAGGAGAGTCTTTCGGGTGACAAATATTCCCATCTTTATTTATTGTATCTATGTTCCATGTCAATTTCCATAAATTCTCCTCACTTTTGTATAAGTTCCTAAACATTGGAATGATTGGAAAGTACCATACAACTTTGGTAGGACCCAATTCATCTTTCTTATATTGAGAAGCACCACACTTTGGGAATTCTTTAAGTGATTTTTGGTCCTTGTGAAATAGTATACAATCATTTGGTTAGGAATGTATTCTTTCAGATATCATACCCATCAAAAGTAGCATTCATTTAGCATCATTTTTTTGGCTAGGGAGCTCATTATCTTCTTGGAACATATCATTCAAGAGAGAAAGTAGTTCAGTAAAACTGGCATCACTCCATCCATTGACAGATTTTAAATTATACAACTTCAGTATGACTGAAAATGATATATATTTAGTGCAACCAACATACAATGATGTATTTGTATAACTCTAACTTCTCATACAATTTTGGACAATCACGAAGTTCATCTTCAACTTTCATTATCATTTACTCAATAAAATATTCATTATCATTCACACCTATAGTCACATACTCGATATGGACTTCTTAATTTCCCATAATTTTAATCATATTAGATGATCCATAAAACTCAATCTTATCCCAGTCACTAGTAACATTCACTTTTTCCTCATGTTTATTCCAATATTTATAACTTTGATGAATTATTTAACAAATCAAGTGTTCTTATAACTCCTCTAAACTAATTATTCTTGAATAACAACATCATAAAGATAGACAAAGGATTTGATAATGGTCATATGCATGATCTTTTGAAAACTTGATGAACACTTTCACCCCATTTTCATACTCCTTTGTCATACGATTGACATCTATCTATTCTCTATTCATATCCATTATATTTGATTTGGAAATATTATTATTTAACAAAATAAACACACCAAATATGTTCAATTGAATATAGATCTCATGAATTTCTTGAAAAAAAATAGCAATATTAAAAAATGGTTTATCATCCCGCATGATCAAAAACCAAAACTTATTGAAATAAATTTATAAATATAATGGAGGAGATTTCAATTTTAAAAACTATTTTTAACTTTATATTTTTATTGATCAAAACCCTTCTTTTATGAGTATAAATAAAGTATAAAATCACATTTACATTATAAAAAACCGATGAAATGTGGCTATTGAATGTAATAATAGAAAAAAGCTATATTATTTGAAAACAATTTTCATAATAGAAAATACGAAAATTGAATATAACAATGGTTTCACTAATAAAAAAAGAAATTATTATATTTTTTAAAATATTTTTAACAGTGACATTGAATTTATGAAAGTATAAAATTATTAAACTATCGATATATTGAAAATAGTTTATAGGTATAAAAGTATAAATTAAAAATTTATATATATTTATAATAGTATATAAAATTTTAGACATATATAAAAGTATAAAATTATATATAATTGATAAAATAATATATATTTTAAATAAATATACGTAATTTATAAATATATATATTTTTATAAAACTATATAAAATTACATATATGTTATAAAAGTATAAATAATTTATAAAAGTACATAGTTTTACAAATTTATAAAAGTATAAAATTATAATATATAAAAGTAAAATTTATGAAAGTATAAAAGTATAAAATTATTAGATTTTAGTCAATTGATGAAACGATCAATCTTGATTTTATGGTTAATAGAAAAACTCTAGGTGTACCTTGCGAGTATCATGAGGTTTCACCAATGAATTCAAAATATCTTTTTTTTAAATATCTCTCTATTTTATTGTGATTAGTTCAGGGAAAATATTTGGGGAAGAATACTTCCTTAAACACCTCCCATTTCATACTATAAACTTTTTCATTTTTCCTCATATTTATAATCAACACCCATTATCTATCTACTTCACCTTCCAAATTCTAAATGGGAATCCATTTCCTCAAAAACTAGTTGATCATAGGAACCCAAACGGTTAGAGGGCATTGCCGCATGAATGAATCCATGGTGAGTTGTTTCATCATTAGAATGTTTGGGAGTTTTAAATGGTTCATATTATTACTCATTTCTTGAGAATGTTGAGTAAGTATTATCATGATATTTTTCACTCCAAATATCTTCCCATTTGGTTTTCTATTAGGATAGTCACCTCATTTCCATCGCATCCATTGTTATATTAGTTCCTCCTGGATCCATCCCTTACCAAAACCAAAAGCATTAATCATGTGTAATAAATAATAATATATCCCAAATATGTCTCTAGATAAGTATTCCTTCTAAAAATAATCTTGTATATGATTCCCTATAGAAAGGGGAAACAAAAGGAGAAGGGATATCAAATTATTAGCAAGGGAGGAGATATAAATGGATCATAAAGTGGTTAGATCAAAATCATATGAGAAAAAAGAGCAGGGAAGAAATATTATATAAAAATTAAAATGGAATCATAATATATTTCTATAAATCCTTAAAGAAGGACATATAACTTTAAGAGATAAAAAATATATTGTGTAATAAGAATTTAACGACATATGATAATAATTATGAGCCCTGGAGCATTACATAAACATGAGGCATAACATAGAAATGTGACATAGAAAATGTGGCACATACATAATCATAGAAAATCATAGCATATGTCAAGTTTATCTAGGAATACCATCATAAATTAGTGAATTAATAACCAAAACCTATTTCTAATAGTTTATTGATTACCACAACTCATTTCCTAGAACAATTGTATCACATTATAATTTATATGGATAACTCATGAATAAAAACTCCTTAAGAGATATATAATTTAGATATAGAGTGGAAAATTGAATTTAAATCATAAAAAAAGTTTTCACAAAACATTTTGACCATTGTCATAAAAATACAATGTTGTGAGTAACTTTTAAAAATCATTTTTGAGATCACGATGAGAGGAAATATACATAATTTATAAATGTATATATATTTTAAAGAAATATAAATAATTTATAAAAGTATTTAAATTTATAAAACTATATAAAAGTACATATATGTTATACAAATATACATAATTTATAGAAGTATATAGTTTTAAAATTTTATAAAAGTATAAAATTATAATATATAAAACTAAAATTTATGAAAGTATAAAAGTATAATAATTTATACCGAATAAAAATATGATTGTATATTAATTTATAAATTTAGAAAACTATAAAAGTATAGATAATTAATGAATTTTCATACCATGCATTTTTAGTGCTTTCTGTATTTTTTTTTAAATATATGATATAGGGTCCATATATTAATTATTAATATTTTTTCTTATAAAATTAATATAAAATAATTTATTAGAAATCTGGTTGTTCTTTCAAATTCTAGTATAAAATTTAGTCTCAAAGACAAGCTTATCCTCACACAACACATGCCACGGTCAATAAAAAATGTGTAGGACCGGATTTAAGATAAACAAAACTAGATCTGAAGTGGAGATGGTCCCACACACCACTATCAAAGACCTTAAACTCTCACCAAAAGAATAAAATCATCACCCATAGATCTCTAAGATGAAAAAGAAAACCCTCCATAACTAAGAACTCGACACGAACCACCAAATGCAAAAGGAGTTCACACCAGGTGGATGCAAATGCATAGATAACTGATGTGAAAAGAAGGAGTGACACTACATAGGTGTTCAACTTGTTACGGGCTTGGAGTTGAGGTGTACGAGCTGCAATGTTCACAACATATGTGCAAGGGAGTCCAAGTGGGAGAGTGATAGATAAAATGAAATACATAGGGTCTCTATATCATGGTCTTCAACATGGTGGGTAAAAAACTAAAGGGATTTATCTCAATGCCATGGTGGAGGCCATGGGGGCTGTCGAGTGTCATTTACAAATTAATGAGAGTGTAAAGTATAGTCGCATAAGGGCCATCAGGGATAGAGGATGGTGTTTTTGTGATGCACAGAGGGTGGCGATTGAAAAAAATAGTGTTGTTGGCGCTAACAATATATTTATTATAACTTTATAATTATTTAAATATATCTATATTTATTTATATTTATAATTATAAATATTTGTATATATTTATAAATATATTTATATTATTATTTATACTTATAAAATTATAAATATAATAAATATATTTAGTATAATTTTATAATTATAATTATAAATAAATATTTTTATAAATATTTTTATATAATTATATATATATATAAATATATAAATATATATTTATAAAATTATAATAAATGTATTTATTTTAATTTTATAATTACTTTAAAAAAATATTTAGTTATAATTATAATTGTAAATAAATATATTTAAAAATTATTTATATACAATTAAAAAATTATAATTATAAATTTAATAAATATATTTATCATTTAAATATATTTATTGTAATTTTATAAATATTTATGAGAACATAACAAGTTCATGGGTATAACATGAATGAATTATATACCTAGTGAAGTATAGATCATAAAAAATGAGTCATCATATATATGAAAAGCATGAATAATAAGGGTGTCAATATATAAGTGAACATTCATGATGAATATATAACATATGCATGCATCATCATAATATTGGAAATTTTAAGAGTTAGAATAGAGAAACCCACAATCATGTCCCAAAATAAACTTATGATCATATAGTGTCAATTATACTCACACATCAATATATGAACATAAATAATGACAATAATGTCCATGAATATCATCATTATCTCATTATATATATATTGACCAAATTCATTGGAGACATATATTTATTTATTTATTTATATTTATAATTATAAATAAATATAATTAAAAAGTATTTATATATAATTATAAATATATAATTATAAATATAATAAATATATTTATTATTTTAAAAAAATTATTATAATTTTATAATTATTTAAATATATATATATTTATTTATAATCTTATAAATACGTTTTTTAAAACATTATATATATTTGAATTATTAAAAAATATATATTTATATATCATATTTATATTAATTATGAACATGTGTTTTTTAATTAATGTATGTAAATAAACATTATTTTGGAATATAAATATAATAATTTTATATATATTAATAATATTTTTTATGAAAAACTTTTAAAAGCACTTTCTGCTTATCCCTGATAAAAGCAGGTGCTTACCTTGCCATGATCTGTGTTAGTGACATATTTTAAAGATCCTAAATTAAATGAAATTAAATTTATATGTGGTATCGAAGGGAGAGGTTTTGAAATCTATGTTTTTCATATTTAAATTTATTATATGTTCATTAAATTTAGAATGAGAAATTTGGATTACGTTCATAATTAAATATTTTCAATTTCACATAATAGATTTCTGGAATTTTTCTTTACCCTTTCATGTAATAGATTTTCTTTCTTACTTGGAAGACCCTGTGCATTTTTTTTAAATGGATCAAGATGCTATGCAATTTTGTTTTAAATGGATCAAGAAGCTGTGTAATTTTTTTTAATCCGGAAGTCATTATGCAAATTTTTTGGAATCCCAAAATGCTTCCTCGCTCATGTTTTTAAAATTTAAAATATACTTTTATTTACTTATTTATTACATTTCCTCTCTCTTTATACACAAACTCTCTCCATTTATTGTTATTATTTATCGTGTCCCACATTTATAAAGTGGGTTAAGCAGTTATGTTTTACTGTTTTCCCCTCAACTTTCTTTCATAATAATGAATGTATAAGTCCCTAATTTTCATGCGTTTTCAAAAGGAGAATATGATTTGTCATTATTTGAAATAATTATTAATATTTTAAATTTAAGGCTTGAATAAATTTAAAAAGGTGTAAAAAAAGTTGGATTTATGTTTATTAAAATTTATTTATATTTATAATTATGTTATGTTATGATGTTTTATATTTTTAACATTACTGCATGAGATTTGTTAATCACTAGAGTGATCAAATCATAAAGATAAAATTATTCCAAAATTATGTTAAAATGGTATACATTTATTGTTCATAAATTTGATACTATTATGATATTTTATGAGTAATTAGAATTTATTATTATGAGATATTTATTAATTTCCCAAAGGTAATTTACATATTCTTATAATTTATGAATATAATTGTTGGTGATACATATGTATTTTGAGATTTATTTATATGTCCAAAAATAATGAATAAATCTAATTGACGCGTATATTATTTCCAAATAAAGTTAATTTAATTAGTATCGATTATGATTGTGTATTAGTGTATTGACTAAAGGAGAACACTAACACAAATTTTATGTTAAATAATTTGTTTGAATCAATGAACTATTATTATTATTCAAAGAATTAATTTTAAGCATGTATTTATTTCAGTTAGCTTTCCATAACCATTACACTCACATGCATCGACAGTTCTGATCATTAGTGGATTAAATTTCTTTGATTAGAGTGAATAAATCCAATTTCACCTTAGTGTATTGGATCTCGATTTAGCACTCCAAGTAGAGAAACCTGCTACTATAATGTATGAATGTAGCGATGATGATAGGGTATATTATACAAAATGGGAAAGATCAAACACGTTAAGTTTGGTGTTCATGTGAATGATCATAGAAAGTAACATCAATTTCAGTCTCTTTAAAACTAAAAGAGCTAAATAATTTATGAAATATATGGGATACCAATATCAAATTACTGACAAATCTCTTTTTGAGACATTAATGAGTACATTAGCCACCATGAAGTTTGATGGTTCTCATACTATGCATGAGCATGTCATTGAAATGAAAAATATTACGGCAAGACTTAAATATTTGGGAATGAAAATAAAGATAAATTCCATTTTTGTGGGAATGTTGGGTATTTCCAAAATAATTTCTTGAAACAAAATGATTGATCTGAAAATAAAGGTAAGAAAATTCTTATACATGTTATGAATCAAAATTAGTTGAAGTTCCACATAATACATGGTATATTGATTCTGGTTGTATGACTCATGTTTCTAATATGATATAGGGATTCATTTCAACCCAAACCACAAGCCCAACTGAAAAGTTTATTTTCATGGGGAATAGAGTGAAGGTTCCAGTAGAAGTAGTTGGGACTTACCGTTTGATCCTTTATAGTGGATATAGTTTGGATTTATGTGAAACCTTTTATGTACCTAGTATATCTAGAAATTTAGTTTCCTTATCAAAACTTAATGTTGTTGGATACTCTTTTAATTTTGGGAATAGATATTTTAGTTTTTTCAAGCATACCCACATGATTAGATCTGGTTTATTGTACGATGTTTTATATAAACTAAATAATGATAATATGTATGCTGAAATGATCACGACCTTGCATCAAAATTTTGGTACTAAACATGGTTTAGTAAATGAAAAATCTGCTTATTTGTGGCATAAACATTTAGGTCATATTCCCAAATAAATATTGGAGGGATTTATTAAAATTGAAATACTTCCAAATTTGGATTTTACCAACATAAACATTTCTATGGATTATATAAAATTAAAACAAACAAAACACACAAATAAAAGTTCTACTAGAAGTTCTCAACTTCTTGAGATCATACATACTGATATATGTGGACCTTTTGATGTCAAATATTTTGGTAAATAAAAATACTTTATCACCTTTATTTATTATTTTTCATCTTATGGATATGTCTATTTATTGCATTAGAAATATCAAGAAATAAATGCCTTGGAAATTTATGTAAATGAAGTTGAGAGGAAATTACATCGAAAGGTGAAGGTCATAAGGTATGACAGGGTTGGTGAAAATTATGGAAGATTTTATGAAATCAGAGAAAACCCCGGTTCATTTGAAAATTTTCTATAAAGTCATGGAATATATGCATAATACACTATACCAGGTACAACACAACAAAATGGTGTAGTAGAAAGGTGTAATAGAACATTAATGGATATGGTTAACAGTATGTTAAGTACTTCTTATTTACCTTTATCATTGTGGATGTATTATTTTAAAAACTTCCATGTATTTATTGAATAGGTTTCTTAGTAAAGCAGTTCCAAAGACTCCTTTTGAACTTTGGACTCGTAGGAAACCTAGTTTGAGAAACCTGAATGGTTGGGGTTGATAGGCAGAAATAAAAGCATATAATCCACAATAAATAAAAATGAATATAATAACAATTAGTGGATATTTAACTGGTTATCCATAGAAATCAAAGTGGTATATATTTTATTTTACTAACCATAGTATGAAAATATTTTAAATTGGAAATGCTAGATTTATTGATAATGGTGAATACAGTGGGAGTGAAATTCCACAAAATATGTAAATTAAAGAAGTTATAATTAAAATTTCCATTTACTTGTACTCTAACTTCACATGTTATTGTTCCTAAAATTAGTGTATCACAAAATAATCATATATAACAATAATATAATGTTTCCCAAATTTGCAATGAATAAATTCTTGAAAAACCATAAGAAACAGTGTTAAGAAGATCCCAAAGGGAAAAGAGGTCAATTTTTTCTGATGACTATGAGGTATATCTACATGAAATATAAAGTGATCTTGGAATTGATAATGATAATTTTTATATTCTCAAGCCATCAATTGTGATAATTATGATAAATGGTTAGATTCCATGAAATATGATTTGAATTCCATGGAATAAAATAAAGTATGAGACCTTATGAAATTTATTAAAGGATTCAAGAGAGTTGGATGTAAATGGATATTTATAACCAAACATGACTCTCATAGTAACCTTGAATGTTACAAGACTAGACTTTTTTCTAAAGGATTCACTCAAAAGGATGGTATAGACTATAAGGAAACCTTCTCACTGGTTTCTAAGAAAGTTTTTTTTACAATTATTAGGGAATTTGAAGCTCAATATGATTTAGAGTTACATCAAATAGATGTTAAAACAGACATCTAAATTGAAACTTAGAGGAATATGTATGCATGAATCAACCAATGATTTTTTCCATTAAAGTAAAGGAATACATTGTATGTAAATTTAATAAGTCAATATATGGAGTTAAACAAGCTTCCCGACAAAGGTATATTTGGTTTAATGACACCATTGTATCTTTTTTATTTAAGGAAAGCATAATTGATTATTGTATATTCCAGAAGATATGTGGGAGTAAATTTATATTCTTTATTTTATATGTTGTGGACATATTTCTTGCTACAAATGGTCTTGGTTAGTTATGTGAGACCAATAAGTTCCTCTCTAAAAATTTTGAAATAAAAGACATGGGAGAAGACAAGTATGTGATTGGAATAGAAATATTCCATAATAGAACTCAAGATTTATTAGTATTATCTCAAAATGCATACATTAATAAAATTTTAGAGAGATTTAGGATGGAAAATGTTCAGAATAACCAGTTATAATTCATAAAGGAGATAAATTTAATCTCAATCAATGTCCTAAAAAAATGATTTAGAATAAAAAGATGGAAGGAATTCATTATGCATCTGTTGTTGGAAGCTTTATGTATGATCAAACATACACAAGGCTAGATATTAGATTTGTAGTTGGTATATTGGGAAGATACCAAAGTAAACCCATACTAAATCATTGCGGATCTACAAAGAAAGTTTTGTGATATTTGCAAGGAACAAAGGATCACATGCTTAATTATAAAAGATACAATTATCTTGAGGTTATTGGATACTCTGATTTAGACGTTGCTGGTTTTTTTATGTAAGAAAGTTCACTTTTTTTATGTGTATCATCTATCTAAATTATAAATATCATGGAAATGGAAAAAACAATCATTTATATCCTCTTAAACTAAGAAAGATAAATTTGTAGCATGATTTTAATCTATAATTCAGGGAATGTGGTTGAATAAATTTATTTAAGGACTTGTAATTGTCCACAGTATTTTCAAGACCTTGAAAATTTATTGTGAAGATATGGCAGCAATATTCTTTTCCAATAATTACTGATATTCCAAAGGTACTAAAAATGTGGAATTAAATTACTTTGTAGTTAAGAAGGAAGTTCAGAAACATAAGGTGTCAATTGAACATATTATCACAAATATTATGATTGTCAACCCTTTGATAAAAGGGTTGCCTCCCAAGACATTTATTGGACATGTTAAAAGTACTAACATTGTCACTGATAAGGTTTGATTATATGTATTGACTGTTATGATTATTACAGTTGACACTTGGACTTATAAATGGTTTGATCATATTGCCTATTTTTTCAATAAGTATAGATGATTGAATTGGATAATGATAACATGCATATTATTTAATAAATACATTATCATTGGTAAAATTATATATATATATATCTAATTTTAATTATGATAGATAAAATATAAATATTGTATTACATGGAAGGGAGTATATTAATAAAGAATATAATACCACCATGACTCATGTGGACATTATCCTTAATTATTATGAATGTAGTATACATGATAGAATAGATATAAATGTGTATAATCACTGATTGAATGTATTAAGAATCATAAAGTAATATCACATGAGTTAACTGGGAGAATATTGGAATAACTCACATTATATTTTGTTTAATATTATTATAGTGGGATAATGAGGGATAAACTTTTCAAATTGATAGACTTTTTTAGTTAATTAAATAACCACCCATGAAAACTCTTTTATCCCTATTTAAAGATTCTTATACTTTCCAATCAAGTCTCAATCACAATTTTGGTATGTTCATCAAAACCGCTGTGGAAGAGAGAATAGGAAAAGGATGGAAATACTTTTAAGTGGGAGAAAATCAAGGAGACTCAAATCTAGAAGTTCAATGGATCAAGATATTTATTTTATTTTTAATTTTATTTATCTACATATGTGATACATAAAAATTTTAAAGATCCTAAATTAAATGAAATTAAATTTACAAACATGAATAAAGAAAAGCTAACATTGGGTGTGTTATGGATTTTTTGGAACAAAACATATCTAGAATTATCCTTCCAGGGTGGGGAATAGGAAATAGTCATAACAATGAAATAGGAAATAGGTAAAGGAAAATTGAAAAAGATAATTAAAGATTGCATATTCCTTCAAAATCAAACACGAAAGGAAAATTCTGGAGCTCATGGTCTGGAGATGGATGTTATTGGTGTTGAGAGATCACGGTTCTTCAATCATAGTTCCAGTATCAAGATCTATAGGAATAAGTATAATAGTATCAGAAAATGTGGGAGATGTTTATGTGGATCTTGCCTCCCAAGTGATGATGTAATCCAGGAAAATGGGAGAGATAATATTGAAGTAAAGAGCTGATTTATTTTAATTGAGAGACATCATAGACATATAAATAAAATTTCTAAGGGCACATCTTAGAATTTTAGATTTTTAGGGGGTTTCAAAATTCAAAAAATAGGGAAGAAAGGACTCCATTTGGAAGTTTTTTTACATGTTTCTTTTTTATTTTCAATTAAAAAATTAAACAAACAAAATTTTCCCCATCACAATTTGAAATAAGTAAAAAAAAATAGAATGATAGAGCACATGGATATCATTTTCACATTACTAGTATTTTGACCAATAATTATTAATTTATCATAAACCATAGGTATATTTTTAACAAAAAAATGATCTTTATGACGAAATTTGTAAGATACATTATTAATGTAATTTTGGCATGTTATTATTACAAATTAAAATGTTTTCATTTGTTTTTTGATTTGTTGAAGCCTTTGATTTTAGCTGCTAACATTTATGTTAATTCATGTTTTTTTTAAACTTTATTTTTTTTAGAATTGTTTTGACACATTTATAGATTATTTTATCATCCCTTTATTGTGAGGAGTCCTTGAACCTTCGGTGAGGGATATTTTAATCTTACATGAGGTTGCTTACCCTTATGTAAGTGATATGTTACTCTTATGTGTCTTTGAGCTTATAGAGATAACCTTTGTGTGGGGGTTATTATACCCATACATATTCATGGTTCTATGAAATATAACTTTATGTGAGCTCAGGTTTAATCTTTATATGTAAGTGGAATGGATGGGGTTACCTTTACATGAGGGTTGTGTTACCTTGACGTGACCTGTTGATGGAGCGGCCTACCATTATGCGAGCTAGGGTTACCATTACGTGGGTATAGAGATGGAGGTCTTAGTCTTACATAGCGGTCTATTGAACCTTAAAAAATGTTTGAGTGATCCTTACATAGCAGTTCACAACACCCTTATATAGCAGTTGTGAGACCCTTACACAATGACTGATTGACCCTTTCACAGTGGTCAAAGCTACCTTTACATAGGGCAGCTTATGAGGACCTTTACATAGCTCCAGCCACTCAGTTTTTGTTGTAATGACTTCTTCAGCATGCTCCTCGACTAGACACATGTCTTAAGGTTGTTTAATGTTCATTTGAGAGATTTTTTCTTTTAGTTTAAAAAAGCTCAAGTCCCTATTTTAGTGGATAAATAGATAGATCGAACCTCAGAGAGGGTGAACTGGGAGAAATCGAGGGATAATGAGACAATATAGAGGTGGGTGAGGTTGTTCTTGGTCTTATTTGTGACACCCTTCGTAGCTAATTCAGGGAGTGCTATTTCAGTGGAGATCTCATGGCTTGCGGTTTCTCAGGAGGATCAATCGGCTGAAAAAAAATCTTAAAGGGATTTTCGAGATGTGAGATCGAGCCCTGATAAAGGGGTCTTGATCTGGTTTTATTCTTCCTATTTATATTTTTTCCAATCTATTTTTAAGTGCTAAGTTATTCCTCTTATCATCTATTTCTTATTGGAATTTTCTTCATTTAATTTATGTTTGTAAGATTCCATTTTTTCTTTGTTTAATAAAAGGGATGGGGTGGTGTTCTTTCCATGGAGTAGGACCAAAGTGGCCCTAACTACATAAATTATCCCATGTTTTTTATCTTTCCTCCATTTCTTTTGAAATTGTTGATTTTTTTTACTCTTATATTCACCAAATTTCTTTTATTTGGTTTTGTATCTCTTTCTTTTCAAATTTCATTTTAGGGTTGATTCTTATTGTTTTTCTATTGTGGGTGGATTTGTGCGGTAGTGCCTTCATACATGGGAGTTTTGTGTGTCTATATGGATACCTCCACATAATAATTAATGAATATAATTTATAGGAAGAATGTAGAAAATGAATTTATAAGAAAAATGTTAGAATAATTTACAGACAAATGGTGCATACAAACAATTTATGAGAATGATTTATAGGAATAATTTACAAATTAATAATATAGATGAAAAATTTTCAAGAATAATTATAAGAACAATTTGAAGTAACAATTTACATAAACACTTCACAAAAATATAGGTAATTGAAACAATATTAGTTTTTATAATAAAGAATTTAGAAAAAAATTACAGAAACAATTGAAATATATATTTTCAAGCATAATATATTATTATAATACCGTGCATTGAGGTATGGAATTTTTGGAGTTATTGTTTTAGAACCAACTGAATTTGTACATTTGATTATGAAAATATTAATAAATATCTCATCAAATGATGCCTGATCTTCTGCATAACATTTGTATGATAATTTCATTACAGTATATATCACATTGAAAGGTTATAATAGTTTCATTCTATGATGAAAAACTTGAAATGCTAGGAAAAAAATATTAAGCATATGTCTTATGGTTAAGATAACATTCTTATGATGTGACACATATGATGTTTCATTATTGGGGTTTATAATCCCAAAAGAAATTTTTTAAATTTGGAATGTAGTTTGTTACAAATTAAAATGAATTTTTTTATTTTTCAATTCCATGAATTTTAATCTCCCATTTCAAGATTAATTCATGCCTGTTTTAATTTTATTTTTCTTAGAATTAGGTTTGGAAGCTTTATGTATCATTTTTCTTTAACCTTACATAAGTATCATATTACTCTTACATGAGGTTTTTTTACCCTTATGTGAGGATTATATTACCCTTATGTGAGTTTTTTTCAAGGATAACCCTTAGATGAGTTGTTTTGTACCCTTAAATAAGCTTTGAAATACAGGTTCTACCTTTACCTAGGGTCATTTTACCCTTACATAGGTTCTTTTTTTCCATTACGTAGGGATCATCTTACCCTTACATAGATATGGGTTGACCCTTACATGAAGTGTGTAGTGGATGGGATCGGTTTGACCCTTAAATAGTCTGTGGAATGGAGTGGAATACCCTTAGGTGAGCTGGAGCGCTGGAAGCTATAACTTTACATGAGGAACGTGTAACCCTCACATAGTGTTGTTCTACCCTTACATGGCTAAGGTTTCGAGTGGGGTACCTTTACACAGTGAGTGTGAGACCCTTATACAATGGCGAGTCGACCCTTACATGCCACACTGGTGGAATCTTATATAGTGTGATTGTTTGGGTTTTGTTGCAAAAACTTCTTTAGCATGCTTATAACAACCTTGCTCTTTATTAAAAATAAATTCCTGATTTTTTGCATAAAATTATACTTAATACAACCCAAAAGACTAAGAAGTCTAATGTCTTTGGGAACTAGGTACATGGAATAACATCTTGAACATGGGATATAACAACATTATTGAAAAATTCCTTAACATGCTTCTAAAATTCCATAGATTTTAAAAATTCATGGGATAACCAGGGGATAAACATAATAAAGGGGTGAGATATAAATCCTAGTAAGGGAATAAACAAGGCATAACATGAAGAATATAGTACATTTCAAACAATAATCTTATAAATGGGGCATAAAAGGAATATGAATAATAAGGCTTGATATAGCATGATAATAATAACATTGGAAATGTGGGAACAAATTAAAACATTGCATCATAAAAATAGGTCAAGGATCAACCACCAAGATATCATGGTGGAAAAATTCCCATAAAGTAATCATGTTCAATCCCTATCCTAACATGACATATCATGATACTAAACATTACCCAATGTGTTGGAGCGCTATATAATTATGGGTTCACCTATCACATTCATTTCATTCTTATGCTTAAGTATGCTACATAAATCAAACAACATGGATTCATTCATCATCATAATTTATTCCACGATCAAGGAGTGTGAAATACATACATGTAAGTCCCCAATCAAAATTTATATGTACACAATTGTGAACACCCTTGATAGTAAATGGGGATAGTATTCAATACACAATTGGTTTGTCATAGAAAATCATGGTGATATTTCGATAGCATAACAACGTTACATAAAAATTCATAGAATGAGTTGATGAGAGAAAACGGGGTCTAATCATTTGTAAATGAAATGGTAAGTAATAGGGATATGGAAAAATATGTTTCAACATTAATAATTGGAAATATAAGGTATAATAACATAAAGAAACTTTAATAAAGATAATAACCCTTACCAAATTTTGGAATGATAACGAGTATATGTAAAGGATCGTGGTAGGATTAATGAGAGTGAAAGTGGGAATCTCATCATTTATAAATAAAATGGATAACAATGGTAATATTAAAGAACATATCCCAACATGAAAAAAAATGAAACTATGGAGCATATCATAAAGGAAGTTCTTGAATGGAAATGAGAAGAGAGAAATCCCTTAAAAAAATTCAACATAGTAATGGCTTAGGTAAAGATCGAAATGAGAGATACACTACTACAAAAATGGCATTTAGCAGTGCTAGAATAGGCCTTTATCAATGATAAAAAAGTGCTGATAATTTGAGCGCGGTTAAAGGCATGAAGCTCTTATCAGTGCTAAAAAAGTTTTTTTAAAGTCCCTCTTTAATAGTGCTAAAAAAATTTATTAAAAGGGTCCTTTAACAGTTCCTTTTTAAGCATTGATAAAGGTCCCACTGATAAAGGGTATATAAATTTTTTTACACACCCCACCCACCCCCCTTTATTAGCACTTCTCACCCCCAACCCTTTATCAGTGCTTTCCTAACCCCTTCATCATTGCTTAACCAATCCCTTTATCAGTTCTTTAGATAATTGCACTCTCCCACGTGCACCCCTTCCTCCAATGAGTTTCGAACCCTAGACCTCCAGCATATATATCCAAGCCTTTTCCGCTCTCTTATGTTATTTTGTTTAAAATTTTATGATATATCTATATATTTATATATATTTCATTACATTTTTTATCCATATATTTATATATATGTTTATATATTAATAGATGTATTTTATTTGTAAATATGTTTAATTATTTATTTATAAAATTAAATTTTTATGTGTGAATATATAAAAAATATGTATATATTGTTATATATATGATTATAAATAACAGTAAAATGTAAAAAATGATAAAATTTCAAAACTATAATGTCAATTTGAATTTAATATCTAGTAATAAATTCATTCCTCACCAAAAAGGGTAAAATACCCCCATAAACGAGCCTGAAAATCCATCGAATGTTAAAAATTCAGGGTATGCCGACTAAAAACTCAATTTTGGAGGAATTTTGGTCATTTTTGCCTCTAAAAATGTGACAATATTTTAACTATTTTATTAAGGGTGTAGAGCTCATCAAATGATTCAATTTGATATGAGGTAGAGCCCAAACGAACACCCAGATCAAAAGTTATGGTCGTTTGAAGTTTGAGTTACATTTTCAACTTATTTTAGATCTTTTATTGATTTTTTGATTTTTTTTATCTTAAAATTGAAATTAAATGAGTATTACTTGGTAATAATAAGAAAATTATTAATTAAAAATGTTTTTTTAATTATTTTATAAGTTATTTCCACTAAAGTTCTTATATATTAAGTGTAAATGACAATTTATCTTATTTAAAACATATTTTTTTAAAAATATATTATATTAATATATTAATATATTATTTTTAATGAAATATAATTTTTTAAAGTATACTTTTATCAGTGCTTGTAAAAAATCACTGATAAAGGTCCCCCTTTAACAATGTTTTTTTAGTGCTGACAAAGGGGGTCTTTAACAGCATTTTTAGCTAGTACTGTATAAAACTGGTTTTTTAGTAGTGAGAATAAATGATCTATCATTAAAATAACAACCATTTGATATTATTATATGTTTATAAATAAATGATATCATAAACCATTGCAATTAAGAAGACAAATTTCAAAGGAGGTGCTTGAATTGAAAGGAGGATAGGAAGGTGAGGATCCCTTACCTGAGTGTGTGACTCAAAAATCTTGGGAGGAGCTTCTTGAGAGCTTGGGGGAACCTTGGGAGGACTTTAAATATTTTTGGGAAGAGTATGGATGTGCTCCAAGGAGTTTTAGTAAAGATAATTTGGATATTGGGTGGGTTTATATAGGAAATGAGGGATATTTATTTATTATTTAGGTTTTGGACTCTATATAATAAAATATCCAAAACCACATACCATACCATGTTTTTACCATGGTTTCTACTAAATGGGATAGTTTTTTATTATTCTATAAGGACAAGGTCTGAAATTATTAAAATAATTCCCTTGCTTATGTGGAGGTGAGCCCTTTATTCAAATTATCATGTAATTGTTTCTTCAGCTACTCAAGTTCCAAAACAACCATTATATATGGAGTCTTGGATAATGGTGATTCCCCATATATAATATCTATTGAAAATTCAATCTCTTGGCTAGAAGTAAGACCAGACAATTCCTATGGAAACACATCAGTATATTCCCTCACAATAGGCATGCCTTCAAGGATGATTCTTTCCTTAGACTCAATCATTTGAGCTAGATATACTTTCTTGTAGAAGAATAATATCCATGTTTGAGCTGTTGGTACTAAATAAGATTTATCCTCCTCTTTGAACTTGTAAAAATCAGAGGATTATTCAAGATACAGAGATTGATTTCCTTCTCCCGATGATTTATGTTGGATTTATATAAGGAAAGACATCCATGCCAAAAATTACATCAAATTCCACTAAAGGGAGTATAAAAAAGGATTTCTGGGAATTTCATCCCACAAAATTTGATAGGGAAGGAGTTATATACTTGGGATATAATAATTTCCCTATTTTTTGTTTTCACTAATATCTCTACTTCCATGCTTTGTGGTGGTGTTTGAATAGTTCTACTAAACTTTCATGATATGAATGAATTCATAGAACCAGAATCAAAAGGTATGTTCTCTATTCTTGAATGAATAACTATAGTACCTATCACCACATCATTATTGGGATCCACCTGGGAATTTTTTATGGAAAAAAGATCACCCTTGCTGCCTTAGAGGTTGTTGGTTGTCTCCTAAAACCCTTGTCTTAGGTAATTGGTTTGCAAAGTGCCATAGTTCCTTGCAGTTGAAGAAATGAATAATGAGATGAGGGTTGACCAGAGAATTCATTTCCTCCATCTCATTAGTGGGTTTCTCCTATTAGTAATTTTTATTTAGGTACCCTTCCTTCCCATACATAAATCATTTCTTCATCCCCCTTAGGCAGTTTTTGGGGTGATTCTTTCCGTACCTATGACAAGTGGGATGCTGAAATTTCTTGGCACTGTTAGATTTATCCATTGGACTATTAGAATTAAACTCCACTTTCTGCTTCTTATCCCCATAATACCCTTAATATTAACCAATCTTAATTTTAACTTTTAGGGCACATCAAACAATTTCTACATATCTATCAAAGTCACAGATCTCTAGGTCTTTTCATAGACTAGTTTTTATCCCACCAAAGAAGCAGCCAACCTTGCATTCGGGGGTAATGAAAAATTTGGAGGCATATCATGCAAGTATTATGAAATTTTTCTCATGAGTCTCAATATATTTGGCATATTTTTTTCTTGATGGAAAGTAAATCCATTTATATTTTAATTTGGATAGTAAGGAAAATATTGATCAAAAAATATTTTTCGGAATTCCTTCCACTCCATTGCTTCGATCTCTTACTCAGGATTCAGATTCTTGATTAATGTATACCACTGATCATATTCTCCCTCCATATGATAAAAATCCAATATAACCTTCTCTTGTTCATAATATTGAAGGATGGAGAAGATCTTCTCAATGGATTTGATCCATTTTTCTGTGATTAAGGGATTAGATGATCCATTGAAAGTCATAGGCCATTGTCACATAAATCTCTCTATAGAATATTATTCTCTCTTAGGGGGATTTTTATTCTAATACTGATCCATATTTCTATTCAAAACCTGAGTCAACTGAGATATTATCGTAAAAAAGTTTGTGATTTTTCTCCCATTAGGTTGGGCATATCGTTGGGGAAGTCATCACATTTCCCGTCACATTGATTATTTACCTGATTCCTCATATTTCCAGCCATTGGATATAATAAAAGTAAAATTAGGGATGAGTATTTTAAAATATTAAACACATAAAGGGGGATCCAATTACATTAAATGGATAACTGATGAATTAAATTTATTTCCTTAGCTTATGAATTTTTCGGATTCAATCAATATTCTCCATGATCTATTTCCTAACATATATTTTATGGGAATTTTTTTGTTCCCTTAATAATGGTCATAATGAGGTTATGAATTTTTCAAATAATATCCCCTAATAGTTTCAAACTAGGTGCAAATTAAGGACCATTGTTGTGTATCAGGTTACCTCGAGTCAGGCTCAGGAAACCTTGTTGGAGTTGATACCCCTAGGTACATTTGTTCCAGAACCATGTCCACTTGTAACATCCAGTCAAGGATGTATTTTCTTGATAAACCACTAACTCTATACTTACCAAAATTTAGGGATATTTTCTTATACTTAGTCTTATCCTGATTTCTTTCTCTAGAGTTTTTTAATCCTAATCCCAAAAATAACTAAACTTTTCCTCCAATACCAACTATAAAAACCCTACTCTTTATTAAACATTAATTTTTAATTTATTACATTAGATTAAAATTAAGACAACCTGAAATATAGATAAGTCTAATGTCTTTGTGAATTATGTATAGATCATAACATCTTGAATATGGGATACAACTACATTATTAAAAACTTCCTTAACATGCTTCTAAAATTCCATGGATTTTAAAACTACAAAGGATAGCCTGGGGAAAACATAAGAAAGGGGTGAGATATAAATCCCAGTAAGGGAATAAATAGGCTATATCATGAATAATATAATACATTTTATACAATAAGAGTATCAATGGGGATAATAAGTCATGATATAACATGATAATCATAATATGGGAAATGTGGCTACAACTTAAAACACTGCATCATAAACATAGGTCAAAGCTAAACCACCAAGACATTATGGTGGAAAAAGTCCCATAAAGAAATAAGTTTCACTAACTATCCCAACATGATGTATCATGATAATAAACCTTACCCAATTCATTGGAGTGCTATATAATTCTGGGTTCACCCATCATATTCATTTCATTCTCACGCTTATGTTTTCTGCATAGATTATAAAACATGGATTCATTCATCATAATAATTTATTCCATGATCAAGGAGTATAGAATAAATACATGTAAGTCCCCAATAAAAAATTATATGTGCATAAATATGAACACCCTTGATAAGAAATGGGTACAGTATTCACTATACAATTGGTTTAGCATGGAAAATCGCAATGATATTTCGGTAGCATAACGACGTTACATAAAAATTCATAAAATGGGTTTATAGAGATAAAGGGTTATATAATAATTTTAAAATAAAAAATTAAGTAATATGGTCATGTAAATACATGTTTCAACATTAATAATTGGAAATATAAGGCATAATATCATAAAGAAACTTTAATAAAGAGAAGAACCCTTACCAAATTTTGGCATGGTGATGAGTGTACATAAAGGATCATGGGAGGATTAATGAGAGTGAAATGGGGGATATAACAATTTATAAATAAAATTAAAATCAATTGTAATATGTAAGAACATACCCCAACATGAAAAAATTGAAACTAAAGATAATATCTTAAAGGAAGTGCTTGAATGGAAATGAGAAGAGAGAAATCCCTTACGGAATTTCGGTATAGTAAAGACTTAGGTAAATATAAAAATTAGAGATAATAAATGATATATCATTAAAATAAAATCCATTTTACATTAAGGTATGTTTATAAATAAATTAAATCATAAAAAAAATTCAATTAACAAGACAAATTCTAAAGGAGGTTCTTGAATTGAAAGGAGGAGAGGGAGGTGTGGATCCCTTACTTGAGTGTGTGACTCCAAAAGCTTGGGAGGGGATTATTGAGAGCTTGGGGGTTCCTAGGGAGGAATCTAAATAGTGGAGGGAAGATTATTTATTTACTAAAAGGAGTTTTATTGAATATATTTTGGATCTTGGATGAGTTTATATAGGAAATGAGGGGGATTTCTTTATTATTTAGGTTTTTGGACTCTATATAATAAAATACCCAAAACCAAAAACCATCCCATGGTTTCTACCAAAAAGGGGTGTTTTTTATTATTTTATAATTCCAATGGATTAACTTATTCAAAAAATTCCCTTTATTATGTGGAGGTGAGTCACACTCTTAAAGAAATTATTTTAAAACCTTAAAATATATTATAGGTTTTTTAGGAGTCATAGTGGATTTAAAAATAAGTAAAATGAACTTAAAATAACATTATTTTAAAGGTAAAACATTAATTTGGTCTTGGATCAAATTTATAGTAATTATTACATCACTTTTGTGTCATTATGATGTCATAAAACACAAATTATATTTATACGATTTTTAATCTTTACCCAAAAAATTGATTGTCTTAGAAAATTATGAAAAATTCATCATTAGATAATTTCAATGTATAGATTCCAAAAAAAATATTCATTTTATCTAGATAATTTTTTAAATATTTTAATTTTAACTTTTAAAATAAAATCAACATTTATGAAGAAATACTGGGTTTTTGATAATAACAGTTTTCGAACCATTATAAAAATTATATTTGACTTTATAAAAATTATATGATCATTTATATTTGATAAAAATTATTTAATAATAATTTAAAATATTATTTATTTCAAAAATCCATTAATTCATAAATTCATTAATTTAATTTTAATATTAACCAAAAATACAATTTATACTTTATTATACCAAAATAAAAATCATTTAAAAAGTAACAATAATAGGATAATAATACATTTATTATTATATAAAAAATAGTGTAAATATTCATATTTATAGGGTCTTGATACATATCCCTTTAATCCGAAAGAAAATTTCCTAAGAGTAAGGTGCATGATAGTGGGACTTTCATGGGGTGATTCGACGAACATGGTTTGGGCCATGATCTCGATGAGCATGAACTTCTCCCGCAATTGGTTTCGCTCATACTTAATTTGTTGGATTTTATACTAGTTTTGGTCAAGGGAAAATCCTATAAATGATATATCCCTCAGAATCTACGACAAATGGTCTTCATAAGGTATGATCCTACTGGTTGAGGCCATCACTTCCTCTGTCTATATCAATTGGATTTGTTAAAACTCTATATTTATACAAATCATGTGATCACCATTCAATGACTATATTATCAATGGTAATGATACTTAAAAATATTTTAAATCCAATTGGGTAAAATAAAACAAAATAATAAGATGGTTTTTTTATAACCATATTACTTAAGAAGAAATTTAATTAAAACAAAACGGGGAATTTAATTTATAACAGTTCGAGTCATTATAATGCTCCTCAACCAAACATGTGTATGAAGGCTGTTGGTGGGTTCTTAAGGGACTGAAATGTACGATATCCCTCCTCATATAATTATCAATAAAAATTGAAATCTTAAAGATTAAAATCATGGAGTGATCGAGAAAGAGGAAGAAGATGATTCAGAGTGAGGAGGGATCGTTTGAGGCCCTATTAGTAGCAATACTTGCGGTTCACTCCAGGGAGATTGTTCCAATGGAGAGAATGAAGTTGTGTGATTTATATGGAGGATTAAAGTGGATGTAATGGTTTGGAGGGTCTTTTATAAGTGATTTCAATCCTTGTTAAGGGGTTTTCAACCTGGTTTATTTTTATCATCACATGCTTTAACCTAGTTCATTATTTATACTTCTTTTTCCTGTGTAAGTGTTATTGCATTGTTCCTTTGGTTTATTTTATTTTCTTATGGTGTTTTCCCTTTATCATATCCCTATTTTTAATCTACCATTGTTTCTTTTCATAATAAAATTGTGGCGGGTGGTGTTCTTGTCGTGGAGTAGGACCAAAGTGGTTCGAACCATGTAAATCTCTATATTCATTTACCACTTTCATTTACCGCATTCCTTATGCATTGTGAATTGTTTGTTGTTATAATTGTAATATGTATGGAATTTTTATATTTGAGAATTTCACTTTGATTTAGTTTTTGATGTTAATTCTTGAGTATGTTTTGTGTACTAATTTTGAACCTTTTAAATTGTTGTTCAACTTTTGTGCATCATTCCTGAATATGATCCTTGTTCAAGTTACTATTATTGTTGAAAATCATTTTTTATTTATTTTATTGTGTTGTTTATAGATTTTTTATAATCTATTATTTGATTTAATAATATTACCTTTTTAACCTTTTCTGAATTTTGAGTTTTTTGCTAACCATCTCTAAAATCAATAAGCCATTAGACTGTTGAATATGGAATTCCCCAAAATGTAGCCCATAAAAATTAGTATCTGATACTAGTTGATATTAGTGATGACATCATCAAAATTCAAAATTGAGAAATTTGATTGTGAAAATGATTTTAGATTATGGATAATTAAAATTCATGATTTTTTAGTCCAACATAGTTTACTTAACACCCTATGCGGTCCTAAGAAAAATGTGAACACACTATCTACTGATAGATAACCTTTTGTTACTTGTGAGGATGTTCCCATTGATGTATTAGTTAAAACCCATAGTTTTATTTTATTATTTTTGGGTGATAATGTGTTGTGTGAGGTGGCATATGAAACCACGGCTGCTACTACATATCTTAATCTTGAAAACCTTTATATGAAAAAATATCTTGTTAGTAAGCTCTATAAAAAGTGAGACAGTTTACTTTTAAGATACAACCTTGGAATTCCATCTGGTCTCACATAGATGAATTTAATAAATTTGTTCTATACCTAGCCAACATAGATGTTATGGTTGAATATTAGGATTAAGAAATGACCTTCTAACTTCAATAGACAATTCTTATTATAATCTATGTGATTTCATTATGTATGGAAAGGATTATTTGACATTATAAGAGGTTAGGTCATCACTTCTTTTAAAATAATTTCAAACTAATAATGGGTTGAGATCAGAGGGAGTGGGATTCAATGTTATGGGTAAAAAGGATAATAGGGGTCAATGGAAGAACAATGTTAAGGATAAAAGGAAGGTTAAGAGTCAGTCTAAGGCTCTAAAGTGTTATCATTGTGGTAAACCATGTCACTTTAAGAAAAAATGTCCTAAGAAAAATGGTTCAAAGGGTAATAAGGCTCAATATAATGTAGTTGGTCCTGGTTTTAATGATGTCTATGTTCTTATTTTGTTTAGTGTGCTGTAGGGGGAAGAGTTGTGGTTCAAATCTAGATGTTTGTTTTATTATTTTTCCTATGAGGGTTATTCTTCTTAGGAGGTTACCAAGTGTGAGAATAGCAAGGTCTTGTTCATTAGTTAGAGAAGAAGTTTTATTGGTATATTCTTAGTTGATCACCAAGCTTCATGATGGTACTGTTGGAATCTATTTAACAACATTGGATGGGTACTTGAGAATTTGGTTCTTGATGCCTTTTGTTGGATATATTTAAAGGATTTTTCCTTAGTTAGGTGGCATGCTTCCTATATTTACTGGTTTTTCTCTCTCATGGTTTTGATTTGGCCTTTTATGACTGGGGTTGTATGGGTTTTATAGTGATCTAGATTAGGATGTGGGACCCCTATTTCCCAATTCTATGTATTGAATTATCCTTAGGTGGAGATTTTTCTGGGTCTATTTTATATTTAGTTAGATTTAGTGGATTTATTTCTCTAGGACTTGTAGTTTAGGTTGTGTTTTCTAGTTTGTTTTAATATACTATTTTTCTCTTTACTACTACTATTTTCATATGAACTATCCAATTTGAGCTTATTTTCATACCTTATATTGTTTTTTTTATTTGAGGGTGGGTAATTCCTAGTTTATTGGTGTTCTTAAAGCACTAGATCTATCCCGAGAACCTCTAGTTGACATGTGTTCAGCTATTTGGAGGTATGTGATGAGAGGTTTGGGTAAGTGAAGGTATGAGTTTTAGTTAATTTTGTTTCTTGCTTTTTTATTTTTTAGAGAATGTTTTAGAAATTTTTGGTATAAGATGTGTTGGTACGGGTAGACATATGCCATTTTGGAACATGCTAGGCAGTTGGTCAGGTTGGAATGATCAGGTTTGAGCTTAGGGAATTTTGTTTGAGGAGACTATCTGAACCACCTAATAGGTTATGCTAGTGCATGTCTACAAAAACATAGACCCTGTGTGATTTACATTTTATTTTGTAAGGTGTATATTTTATAAATTTTACATGTTGTTTGTTAAAAATTAAATTTTTTTTTATTTGTTAATTCCATGCATTTTAATCTCATGTTGCAAGATTAATTCATGCTTATTTTACTTTTATTTTTCTTAGAATTTGGTTTGGCATCTTTCTAGATTGTTTTTCTTTACCCTTAAATAATTATTATGTTACACTTACGTGATGTTGTTTTACCCTTACATGAGGAATATTTTAACCTTATGTGGGTTTTTTTTTGTAGGGATAACCCTTACATAAGTGGTTTTTACCCTTATATAATCTTTAAAATGCAAGTTCTACCTTTATGTAGGGTCATTGTACCCGTATGTGGGTTGTTTGTTACCCTTATGTAGGGATCAACTCACCCTTATGAATCTATGAGTTGACCCTTATATTAAGTATGTATTGGCTACGCTACCCTTATGTGGTATTGGATCAACCCATACAAAGCATATGGAATGTAGCGGCATACCCTTATATTAGATGGAGCGCTAGAGGTTGTACCTTTACTCATGGACCGCATGATACCTATGTAGGGTCAATATACCCTTACAAGGATAAGGTTTTGTGTGAGGTAACTTTACACAATTCCAAGACAACCCTTATGAAGTGGGTGTGAGACCCTTACACAATAGGGAATTGACCTTTATGTAGCGTGTTGGTGGACCCTTACATAGTGTGGCTATTTAGGTTTTGTTGCAACAACTTTGTCAGTATGCTCCTCGAATGAATTCATTTATGAAGCTTATTGGAGGTTTTTTTGAGGTATTTAAAAGTTAGATATCCCACATCCTAAAATTATCACGACAGATTGAAAACTCAAAGAGTAAAATATGAGAGAGATCAAGAAAGGATAAGGATATGATCTGGAGTGAGGAGAGCTCATTTGTGGCCTTATTGGTGATGAGACTTTCAATTGACTCTAGGGATATTATTCTAGTGGGGAGTTTGAGGTTGTGCGGGTTCTAAGGAGGAGGAAATTGACTAGAATAGTTTGGAGGGTCTTCGACATATGAGGCTGATCTTTGGTAAGGTGGTTTCATCCTAGTTTATTTTTCTTACGGATTACTTTACCCAAGTTTATTATTTCTGATTAATTTTCCTATGCAAGTGTTATTTCATTGTTCCTCTAGTTCAACCTATTTTATTATGGTATTTCCCGTTTCACATATCCCTACTTATATAATTCCATTATTTATTTTCATTATAAAATGGTTTTAGGTGGTGTTCTTTCCCATATAGTATGACCAAAGTGGTCCAAACCACATAAATATGTGTATTAATTTACCGCTTTACTTTATTTATTTCCTTATAAATTTTTGAATTGTTCTCTATTTTAATTGAAATATGTTTAGAATTGTTATATTTAAACATTTCATGCTAATGTTGATTCTTAAGGTTGTTTTGTGTATTGACTTTGAACATGTTAAATTTTTGTTCATCTTTTGTACCTTATTCTTGAATCTGCTTCTTATTCAATCTTTTTTCATTAATGAAAATCATTTTCTTATTCTTTTTGTTGGAATGTTTATCAATTTTTTTAGTATATATTATTGGATTCAATAATAGTACCTTTTAAACCTTTTTTTATTTTTGAGTTTTTTACGAACCATCTCTAAAATCAATAAGCCCTTCGGTTGTTGAATGCAGACCACCCCACAATGCATCCCGCAAGAACATTAAGACTTTTTATCATGAAATTAACACTTAGTAATCTATAAAAAGGAAGGTTATGAGTACATACCTACCAATAAGAATTCCATATGTTATATATGTAACATTTTTTCACCTCGGACCACTCTAATAGTTCCTAGATTAGCAGTCTCCACTTGACTTCAAGCACACCTCCCCATATGCCAGAGGCTATCGACTAGAAATAGGGGTCTAAAGTGGTATTATGGGAAGACTATAATCCTGTATCAAAGTGAAAAACATAGTAATAATAACAAAAAAACATCTATAATAAATAAAAATCCATCAGAGCATGAAATAAAAGTAAAAAAAATCAATAAAAATAAAATGCATCAGTAAATGGAATGAAACAATTATTCATGAAAACTCATGATCATACTAGCATTCAATGACAGATTTCCCACCAATCCTATCATATTTAAAAAGTAAATAAATGAAATAAAATAATAGAGAGACCCTACTAATATCCCTGAGCCTCGTCTCATTTGGTCTCCAAATCATGTCCAAGCTATCTCATTTGATCATGCAACACTGGGCCTCTGTCCAACCCAAACCTGAGAACAGTGAATTCTTTTTAGATACCCATGTTCTATGGCCACCCGAGCAGGATGTGGGTATAACTCAGTAGAGCACCACCAATGTGGTCTCATAAATAACCAATAAATTAGTGTATGTTCATGTGAAATTCTCATATGAATAAATAAATAAAGTAAAAAATCATAAATAAATAAACATTTTTTATCCCTGAGCTCTAACATGACAGGCAAGAATGATTATACTTACTTCAGTTAGTGTCAAAGTGTATTTGAGATTGTCACGTGATCATTTCAACTAATAGCAGAATCAATAACCATAAAATAGTAGGTGTAGGCACTGATTCCTAGGGGGGATCCTAGGAAATCAAATAGTCATAGGATTAACTGTTAAATACCAGGTAATAACATAGGTGTTTTTAAGTAGCAAACATAAAGTTGAATCCAAGTAGATTTCCAAAGTCATACTAAACATATAGGCACCAAAACTAAATATAAAGGGATTTTCTATGGAATTTTAAATAGTTAGGCATCACAACTGAATCCAAGGGGATTTCACAAGTCATTCTATATCAAATAGGAATCATGGATGAATCCATGGGGATTACCCTAGGCATTCTAAATATATAATCATAATATTTGGATTCCAAGACATATCCTAGGAGTTATATCACATCAAAAATATCTTCCAAATCCTAAGTAAACACCCATAAGTTCCATATATAATAGGAATTTATTAATAAAGTTTTGAGGTAAGTTCATCCATCATGGATATCTCATCGCAATAGTAATTAAACATGGTTTGTCCATCTTCCCAAACATGTTTCACATAACAGAGTCCAACCTCTCAAGCGTAGGACCCAACATTGTCACTATAGAAAAATCAGGATTAAATGATCAATTTAGGTTCTAAGGTGACACCTACAATCATCTATACCCAATACCTAATTCACCCTCTCTAGGGTCAACATATCATTGAGGCATCCACTAGGGTCCCCTAGACCGCGTCATAGTATGGACACCCTACCTGGGTTTCTTAATCATAATCTCATCTTTTTGGCCATCACCCATCATTCACAGGGAATAATGTTCCAAGTTATTCTAAGCTAGTCCTCACACACCCAACCTATCCATAAACCATCCAATTAATCATACCTAGGTGATCAAATACTAAGGGGGAGAAATACATGACCCATTTTCATCTTAATTTTCCAGAAGACTATACAACATCTCAAGGTTCTGTCATGGCCGACTATGAAGAACCATTTCCAAACCAATGCTCTCTCCATTGAGGAGGCATCAAGGACACGTATTATAAGTTCCACTATTATCATTTAAACTATTTATGTCTTTCCCATCATGGTCCATACACTATTTAAGTTTTTCATTTTTACGATGGTCCATTAGCGATAGACTCCCGTCACAAATGGTCATTAGCGACGAGAGTCTATCACTGATGAACTATCGTATAAAATTGAATCACAATTATGTTTTTGTGTGATGGTACGTCATAAATATTTATTATTTATGATGGATAATGCATCTATTGTAAATAATAAGGGTAATTTTTTAAAATAAAAATTTGTGAAGGGTCTGTCTTAAATAACATTATTTGCGATGGTTACCTTATCCATCACAAATAAGGCTGGATATTTTATTAAAAAACCAATTGTGAAGGATATAGATATCAATCGAAAGTTACTAACATTAAAAAATAAAAATAAAAAAATAAAATATTAAAAATATTAAAAAATAATATTAATAATAAAAACAAACAAAACATTATTACATCATTTCACACATAATATGTTTATCATCAAAAAATACATAACATCCATAAAAAATATTAAACATCAACTAATATCAGGTGGATGAGGATCACTTGAAGGGTTGGAGGGAGAAAAATTCATAACAAAACCACACACAAGTCATCACATATACTTCAACAACTGCTCATCTCTCATACGTTGTTTCTCACACTCCTCCCCCACCCCTATACATCCACTGTAACATCTCATCCTAATATCTCAACCTCTCCTCATACTGTTTAGTGGATGACGATTATGAATCTCTATGAGATCTCTTTGAGGGGATGACATTATAGAAGTAACATAATAACACATAGGTGTTACTCATGAACCAATACCAGTCACCTAACCTTTATTGACACTATGCAAAGTTTCTCATATCTAAGTCCCCTTATCAAAAACTAACCTTCCAATGGCATTTGTTTCTCTCTCTAATTGACTCTATCATGAATGATAAGTCATAGCCTCATACCTTTCCTTCAAACATAATTAGAAATTAGAATAATAATAAAATTAATATTATTAAAAAAATTAAAAAATTAATAACCACAATATGACATTGTCGATCACTAATGAGTTTTACAATACGAGGATCAACATGAACCTTCTTATAAAATTTGAACTCTTTAATATAGGGGTTAGTAACGAACTATATAATATAATAAAAAATTTATATTTAAAGTATATATACATTAATAAATTATATTACTTACCATATGTCTTTGATATATACTAAATGTATGAATTATATCCCTACGTGTGACCTTATACCTCCCCTAGAACTGAAGTCTAGATGATAACCTTCTCCTAAAAGTCTCTCCTAGACTGTAAGAGAACAATCCATACCATACCCAAGATGAGATATAGTCAGGTTGATGAGATATGTAGAACCAATTGAAAATGGTATCAAAAGCTTTATCCATATCTCACTTTTTGAAGTTTTGTAAAAACTAATGAAAATTTTCATGTATACAAATCTCTCATACCTCTCGAATGGGATCTCTTAGGATATCAACAATCAAAGACCATAAATTCTATAATAAAATTAAAAACAACATGTCACTAATTAAATAAATTTAAAATAAAATATATTTTTTAATAACATACAATTCAGTGGTCGAACATCTTTTGTTGAAAAATGATGAGAACCTAGTCCCATGACACCCATGACTCAGAAACATAATTTCTTAGAATCGTACCAGCCTGCCCAATAGCTAAATATGAAAAAATTTGCATATAAAATTAAATGGATGTAATATTATAACCAAAATTAATACAAAAACACAATATAAAAAAATACCTTAAATAATTGAACATACCACTGTAAATGAGAATCAAAATCAAGAGATGTGTGTCTCTCTATAAAAGGGTCTTGAATCATCAATCAAGCAAGACCACTCCCCCTCCTAATAGGTGCATCAACATATAGATCATATTAATCCATCTCATCAGAGGGAAGTTTAGCATAAATGAGAGAATGAAATAGATATCTGGGAGCATCTCCAACCATTTGAAACAAATAATATTACCTAAAAGAAATTTTTAATACAGATATTAAATATAAAAAACTAATAAATACTAAAATAGAATAATATTACCTGTAAATAATTATTAATATATCTCAAATATAAAAAACTAATAAATACCATAATATAATAATTTATTTTAAATAAATACCATAACATAATAATATAACCTCTAAATATTTATTAATATAGATATAAAATATAAAAAACTAATAAATACCATGTAGAATATAATATTATAAGGATTAAGCCTTAAATATTACATAATATTGAGTTAAGTAAAGAATTTTACTTTATTTTACATCAAGTATCTTTTCAAGTTTAGAGATTTATAGAACTAGACCATAACTATTACATAACAAAACCATATAAATATAAAGTGGACACTTCTAACAATATCCATTTCTTTTATAACAAAAAAAATAAACATGGTTTATTTCCATGTTTAATCATCGTAACTTTTCCTTGATTCTATTCTTGACTCTATTATCCCTTAAATCCTGTGAAAAACATTTAAAAAATTTGGATGAGTACAAAAAGCTCAGTAAGGGATGTAAAAAGAAAGAAAACCATTAGTCTAGTGAAAAACATTGTAAACCATTTAATTTTTTTTTATTGAATGAAATAAAACATTTTCACATGAATAACACACATAATTTTTTCTCAAAGAAAAACATTAAAACCAATAGTAAGCAATTAAAAATCCGTTTGGTGACATAGAGTATCATATAGATAAAACCCTTCCAAACCCCTTTCAATTGGATTAACCATATGGACAACTTCCAATATTATTATTATCTAATGAATTGAAGATCTATAATGGGGACTACCCTTTGTATAAGCTATATCGGGCTCATATGTGAGCTATAATGTAGCTCATCCCTTCATATAAGTTGTAATGGGCTCACCCGTGAGCTATAATGGGGATAAACCCTTTGTATAAGTTGTTTCGGGCTCACTCATGAGCTATAATGGGGATCAGCCCTTCTTATAAGCTATATCGAGCTCACCCATTTCATATAATTCTCAAGTACCATTTCATGAATAAAACACGCTCATCCTAAAACCCTTTTAAAAAACTCTTCTAATCCCATATGAAAAAAAATCATATAAAAATACCATTTTTATTTAAGAACCCATTTTCAAAACCAAGATACCCAAAAAAAGGAATAGGGAATTTAATTTCCTTTTAAAATACATTAAGTCTTATAGATGAATCCAAATATCAAATAACGGTTACGGTGGAAGAGAAGTTGTTGTCACCGTATACCTAAAAGAAAACATTCCTTTTATCATTTTATAAGGAAATTAAAACACTTCATATAAAAAGATTCCTTCTGAAAACTTTTAATGAAATTCAAAATATACATAAAATGTCCTGTATAATCCTTTTATATCTATATAAATAAATATGTAAATTAATATCATGAAGAAAAATATTTGATAATTAAATCTTTAAACGTTCAATGTGTCTCATACCAATTTGAAAATTTAAATCTTAATATCCATGAATTAATACATTTAAAAAAACATTAAATAAAATTATTATAGATAAAATATGTATATTAAATGTCATAGCAGCTTTATATACACCTTATAAAAGAATAATGGTGCATATTATCAAAAAATGTCTCAATGAAAGGAGATTGAGACGAAATCCCTTATTTCAAATCTGAATCATCTCATACATTATTTATATTCCTGAATAATAAACTTAGGTTAATTTATACTATCTTGAGAAATTTTTTTATGTTTATTATTTCTTTTATATCACTTATTTTCATGTTATAACAATTATATAATTATTTAAGTTCATATCGGACTTTTTGTTGATATTTGGTACTTGAGTCGAAAATGAACTTGGTATGATGTCAATAGTCCATTTGGTCATAATTCCTCATCTCTAAAATAATATTAATAACATAAGGATCACTTTTAAACATCCATTATTCTTTTAAATCAAACCATTAATTATGGTAATGAAAAATGAACAACGTTATAATCATGGAGACGGTATGTCGTACGTACGCATGGGTAACGTTTTCATTTTTCATTGATCATTTTGGAAATAAGGTAATTATTATTTTATATTTACAAAATTATAATAATATTATTAAAATCATAATAATCATTTAAATATACTTATATATATCATACAAGTTATGTGGTAAATAAAAACGATTCACATCGCTTCGTAGAGGTGATAGTTCACACATACGCACGGACAATGTTATCATTTTTATGTGCATGGAAAGTAAGAACATAATTGATATATTATTATATTATAATGATGAATATGTAATTAAAATAATTTATAAACATTAATTCCATCATTATGACCAGTCTTGAGATATGATAATGTAAAATGAACTATATCAGTTCACGAGGCGGTAGTCCGCCGTACACACGAACGAAATGTTCATTTCCTATTTAATGAAATTAGAGATGGATTTAGGTGATGATATTAACATAATAAAATATAATTATATATAGGATAATGGATTTATTATTTTATCATGGATGTAGGATATTTAAAGTAAGTGGAAGAAGAAATAATATAGAAATACTTAAAGAAAATGATATCTCTTCTTCGATTGATTGCTTTTGAAAAATACCTTAACACCTCTGAGGTGGATGTTATGCCTAAAATAAGGTCTCAAAAATGTGGGGAGGGATTCTAGGAAGGGTTTTGGGTATATATTTTCTGATCAAAAAGGATTTTGAAGTGTTATTAATAGAGAGGATTAAGGTCCTTTTTATAGGAGAGGGGAGGGGTACCCTTGGAAACCCTTAAAATATTAAATTAATATAAATTAATTTTAAACTCAAAATCACTACTAATTAGGTTAGATATAATATAATGTAATTATGGTTTGAAATACTCTTAACCAATAATTTTTATACATGTATTGATTTTATTTTAAACCTTATCTTTTTCTTTTAACCCCTTTTAACTCTTACCATTTTATCAAGTAATTTACACTTTGAGGGTTAAATTAATTTCCATAAAATTCCAAACTATAAATTAATGATTCATTAATGACATTTTTAGACTTATATTAACTATTTGGATTAATCTTAAATTTTTTATGAATTTTATAAAATTCAATAAAATATTTTATATTTTAAAATACCAATAGTGTCAATTTTGATATTATTCATTAGTTGACTTTTTAAAAAATCATAAAAGAAAGATACGTTCAAAAAACTCCTTTAAATCATCAAAAACATGTAAAATTCATCCATAAAATTAATTAATGGAATAAAATAGTTTAAATTATATTTATTTTAATATTATTAATATCCTTTATTTGATTCTTCCTTTAATAAATCTATTACTGCATCATCATTGTGTCACAATTAAATTTAATTAATTATTTATTAAAAATTATAAATAAATTACCATGATGTATAAAATATTTTTATATTTTTATGGATTATTAATAGTCAAATATATCACTTATATAACCCCATATTAAAATTGTTTTAGTAATAAGAGACGTGATTATGACATCATGGTCTTTACTTTAAATAAAATGTTATAAATGTCATAATCACACCCAAGTGGCTTCCAAAGGCCACAATTTCGGCCCAAGGATTTTATTGGTCTATAATAACTCATCCAATATTATTATTACAAGTGTTAGGGTAGTTTTATATTATTATAATATTATTTTTACCTTTAATTACCCGGTTTACCTTTAACCGTGGTAAATAAAATTCAAAAGTTACTATTCACAAAAAAAATTATTTTGATCCTATTAGACCAAATTTTTCATAATTATTACAACCATGTATGTCCATTTTTCAAAATTCAATTCACAAAAGTGACAAATTAATTTAAAATTAATCCTGTTAACGGATCGAGAAAATGGGTTTTTAAAGTAAAAATGTTCAAAAGTTCACAAAGTTTTTGTATCCAATTTCAATTTTAAATTGATTCAAATGAACTAAATTATATTAAATTATAAAATAATAATCTAAATATAATTTAAAACTAATTAAAAGGATAACCTAAAAATACAAATAAATTAGACAAAAAAGTATTTTTGAATTAAAACATAGTTTAGTTAAAATATAAATTTTATCATAAAAATACAAAAAAATTAAACCAATGTAAATTTGGATGTACCAATTACAAATAAGAAGTTTATTTTGTAAAATATAACTTATAAAAGTGTCAAAATCATATTTAAAATGGTTTCTTCATTAAAAGGCGGTAAAACTGTGTTTCTAGAAAAACACTCATTTTATCCGTAAAATTGCATTTGTTCTTATATAATGTCTAGAAAAGAAATAAGATAAATTTTAAACATTATATTGAATTAATATTTTATTAATATAATCCAAAAATAGTGATTTTATTATTTTATAAACACAAATATTCAAATTTAAATATTTTTTCATAAAAATACATCATTTATATTCAATTGGTTTTTAGTTTCATTTCAAGTTAATTTTGTAAGCAATGGATCATTATATAAATATGTGTAAACCATATTTTTATAATGCAGTTAACACTATTAATTCCCTTTATTCTAACGGCTATAAGATAACTATCATATTAAATAATAATATTGATTTATTTGTTTAAGCTTGATGTGGTGTATCGTGTAGGCTATTGAACATTATGTTTCCTTTTAAAAACCGGGGATGTTACATTCTCCCACCTTTGGGAAATTGAATCCTCACAATTTGAATTCAGGGTTGGTAACTAAGGTATGACTTTTCAAAATACCTTTATTGAAATTCCACATCAAAAAAAGAATTAATAAAACATCACTTTAAAAGATAGAAAGTGAAGTGCAAAGTTCACCTGAGATAACACATTCTAGTATTCCATATAGAATAACATGAATATGGAGGAAAAACTAATCATTATAGTCTAATGGAGAGTGATAGAAAACATGATCACAAAACTAAAAATTTGTGATGGGTTAAACGGTATTTGATTTTATAGTAGAAAATGTAAATAGAAAATGTTTTTGTTTTAAGTTCCTTTTCATAAAGTTGAGGAATTATTTTACTACTTAGAATAAGAACATAAAGAAATATACTTACATGAAAAGTAGAGTTTCATCCTTTAATCATATTCCCCCCCAAACTCATCTTTTTATCTAAATGATGAGTATTCAAGTTGAATTTTTTTTTACGTCTGAAACACTAGAATCAACTTAGATAGAATCACATATCACAAAAGATTAACCATCTATTTATCATATCTTAAAACATTAACCAAAACCAAAATGGTTAGTATAATATAAGATAATTTCCCAAAAATAATAATCCTTTATAAGAATAAAGACTACTTTTAATATCTAAATTTCAATATTAATACCCAAATTTCAACATAGATCATTAAATAAATAACTATCCTTAAAATTCCTAAAAATAATCCAAACTAATATTGAAACCAAAAATTCAGAAGGATTTGATCACATAGTCTTCCAAAATAAATTTTAACATTTAACTCCAAATAACATCAACCACTCTTAATGTTTTATACCAAAAAGTAATTAATCTAATCACATATTCTCCATAATAGTTTAATCATTTCCATAAATAACCTGATTACCAATAATTCCACAATTAAAATCATAGATTCTTCCAAAATATAATTAAACCACTACTCCTCAATTAAAATTCCATAGTATAGGGTTTCCAAAATAGTGATCATCTTCTAAAATAACATTAATCCTTAAATAATTTTCCAATCCCATGGTTATCTATTGGATAAAATATACATTCCAAAAATCAACATATTCTTAATCCATAAAATCATTTAACTAAAAATAATAATTCATATTAACCAGGGACTTCATGTAGGCCAGTGGTAGGCAATGCACCCATGTTTCCCTTCAGTTATGGTTTTGATTATTGGGCCTTACCGGACATGATGGGTTGTCACCCATCATGTGGGTTGTCCTTTTTATAAAACTATATCATTCTTATAACATTCTCAAAATATGAGATAAAATCCTAAAAAATAACAATAACATGTTTTAACCTCAAAGGTTAGTTCATACCTCTCATTTTGCATCCCAAAAAGTAATAGCCCATAATTACCTCAAAGGTGAATGTTTCCAAAAATACCATTAGTCACCTTAAATTTTCATAACATATACCATCTAAAGGGATTATAAGACATTAAACTTATAATAAACCTTAAAATTATAAAACCATGATGATATCCCTAACTCTTTAGAAAACATCATAATATCTATAGTTTTATAAACCTTTCCTTTGATACCAACTATAAGAACCCAACCTTAAATATTACATAATATTGAGTTAATTAAATAATTTTACTTTATTTCACATTGAGTATCTTTTCAAGTTTATAAATTTAGAGAATTAGGCCATAACTGTTACATAAAAAAACCATATAAATAAAAAGTGGACACTTCCAACAGTATTCATTTCTTTCATAACAAAAAAATAAAACATGGTTTCTTTTCATGTTTAATCATTGTAAATTTTCCTTGATTAAATCCTTGGCTATATTCTCCCTTAATTACTATGAAAAACATTTAAAAACATGGGATGAGGAAAAAAATATTAGTAAGGGTCATAAAAATAAATAAAACCATTAGTCTAGTGAAAAACATGGTAACCCATTTAATATTCTCTTGAGTGAATTAAACAAAACATTTCACATGAATAATGCACATAATTTTTTCTCAAAGAAAAAGATTAAAACTAATATAAAGTAATTAAAAATATTTTAGGTGACTTAGAGAATCGTATACGTAAAATACTTTCAAACCCATTTCAATTGAAGTAACCATATGGTCGACTTACAATATTATTATTACCCGATGAATTGGAGATCTATAATGGGGATCACCCTTCGTATAAGCTATATCAGTCTCATCTGTGAGCTATAATGGGGATCATCCTTTCATATAAGATATAACGGGCTCACCCGTGAGCTATAATGGGGCTCAACCCTTTGTATATGATATTTTAGGCTCACCTATGAGCTATAATGGGGATCAGCCCTTCATATAAGCTGTATCAAGCTCACCCATTTCATATAATTCCCAAGTACCATTTCATGAATAAAACATGTTCATAACAAAATCCTTTTGAGAAACACTTCTAATCCCATATGAAAAACATTTTTGTATAAAAATAAAATTTTCATTTAAGAACCCATTTTCAAAACCAAGATACCCAAAAAAAGGATTAGGGAATTTCATTTCCTTTTAAAATACATTAAGGCTTATAGAGGAAACCAAATATCAAATAATGGTTACAGTAGCAGAGAATTTTTTGTCGCCATATATGTAAAAGAAAACATTCATTTTGTTGTTTTTTAAAGAAATTAAAATGATTCATATAAAAATATTCCTTTTGAAAACTTTGAAGGAAATTAAAAATAGAAATAAAATTTCCTCTATAATCCTTTTATATCCATATAAATAAATATGTAAATTAATATCATGAAGAAAAAGATTTGATAATTAAATACTTAAATGTTCAAGGTGTCTCATACCACTTTGAACATTTAAATCTTAATATCAATAAATTAATACATTTATAAAAACATTAAATAACATATTATAGATAAAATATGGATATGAAATGTCATAGTGGCTGTATATACACCTTGTAAAAGAATAACGGTTCATATTATCAAGAAATTCCTCAATGAAAGGAGATTGAGAAGAAATCTCTTACCTCGAGTCTGAATCATCTCGTATGTTCTTTATTTTCCTGAATAATAAACTTAGGTTAATTTATACTTACTTGAGAACCTTTTTCATGTTTATTATTATTTTTATATCACTTATTATCATGTTATAATAATTACATGATTATTTAAGTTCATATCAGACATTTTTTGATATTCGGTACTTGAGTCGAAAATGAACTTGGTATGATGTTAATAGTCCATGTGGACATAATCCCATTATCTAAAGAATAATATTCATGACATGAGGATCAATTTTATACATCCATTATATTTTTAAATAAAAATATTTATTATGATAATGAAAAATGAACAATGTTATAATCATGGAGACGGTAGGTCGTACGTACGCATGACTAACGTTTCCATTTTTTATTGATAATTATGGAATTAAGGTAATTATTATTTTATATTTCTAGAATGATCATAATATTATTAACATAATAATAATCATTTAAATATACTTACATATATCATACAAGTGATGTGGTGAATAAAAATGACTCGCATCGCTTCGTGGAGGTGATAGTTCACACGTACGCACGAACGACATTATGATTTTTATGTGCATGGAAAGTAAGAACATAATTGATATATTATTCTATTTTAATGATAAATATGTCATAAAATTCATATATAAACATTAATTCCATCTATTGGTTTCAAAATCTGCTCCTTAGAAAAGAATAAGCAAAGACCACCAAAACGATGCCCAAAAGGCTACTGCGCAAAGCAGCTTCGCATAGCCCTCTAGCACTGCATCCACTAAAAATAGAAGGCCTTCTATGTGACTTTTGTAGAGAAAAGTGATGTAATAATCTATGGATATGACAAAATTGACCAAAAACTGAGGCCTCTACGAGCGCCGTAGAGGGAATGACGGACGACTCCACGGTTAAAAAAATTTGAGGGAAACCAGAATCCACTACGATTGCTGCGGAGAAGAGTGACAGTAGACTCTGTGATTACGAAAAACTTAAGGGAGTCTATTTCCAGTTTTGGAGTGTGAATTACTTCATGGTGCATTCCCCACCCTTTTCACCCACCTGGCTCCTATAAATTCTAGGCTCCCCTCACTTAAAAAGGACCGACACCCTGACCTTTTTCCTTCTGATCTCTCAAATCGTGAAGCAACCTTTGCTCTGAGAACCATCAGAAAAATGAATCATCTAAGGTACTTGAGCATTGATAAATCCATTTTCCTTTATTCAAATTTACCCCCTCTTCATGTAGGGATGTCCTTTGTGAATCCAAATCCTCTACAAACCCATGAGCTCTATGAGCCCCTATGCTCTGCGAGCCTGTGTGCTCTACGAGTCCCTATGCTCTGTGATCCTCTGTGCTCTATGAGGCCATGTGCTCTATGAGCTCGTGTGCTCTGTGAGCCCATGTGCTATGTGATCCTGTGTGCTCTATGAGACTTTGTGCTCTACAAGACCATATTCTCTGTGATTCTGTGAGCTCTATGAAGCCATATTCTTTGTGATCCCATAAGCTCTATGAAGCCCTATGCTTTGTGATCCCCTATGCTCTGTGATCCCCTATGCTCTGTGAGCCCCTGATCTTTGTGAATCCCCTCTCTGTGAGTACTTTTCTTTGCGAACCCTTCTCCCTATGCAGTCATCCAGGCTTGTACGAGGTGATTTTAAATTCCCTTGGTCAGTGATTCATGTTGTGTTTCTTTGCCTCATGCTTATTCATATAGGCACACTAACGACTATTGCTTTTTCGCATAGCCATGCTAACGTGAACCCCTCAATGGATCACTCCATAACCCTATCTCTATATGGTATTGCTGGTGCCTTCCCTTCACCAAGGGTTAAAGTACACCAGTTATGTAATTCGTAGGGGTGAGGAGTGAATCCTCATTGTCCTAGCTGTAGGACGTTAAACAGCCGAGCACCTCCATTCCCAACACATGATGTTAAATTGTGATCACTGCATAGGCAAAAATTCCATAGGAGATGGGAAACAACACTTTCCCACTCCCCTATCCCTCTGAGATTTGTCTCCATGCACACCTCAGGCAGTCTCCTCATAAGCCCCAAACCACCTTCCTGGGCCTCCCTCCTGGAGTAAGTCCCAAACTCCATCTCCCAAGACCGCTAACCATGCATAAGCCTCATTCCATTCCTCATAGATGTACCTTTTTTGACAAGATCGCCAGGTCTTTATTGCCTCTTGTTTCTCACATTGAGAATTACTCACACGGTCTTAGATTAATCATTGACCATGACATCCTCTTTGGGATGCCTTAGTATGTAATCCCCATTCCTTGTGATCGAACTAAGTGGACTTTGATCTTTTCCTTTTCCAGGAAAGGTGTGTAGGAATCCTCCTTGAGCTTTAAACTCATCACCCATTGGTCCTAACCACTTCATGTTGTCTCACCCTCATCCTTCATGATGTTAAACTATATACCCCTTTGGTTCTACATGATGTTAAACTGTATTCATTCAAACTATGCGGATTTTGATCCCTGTATCCTAGACAAGGTACGTAGGAAGCCTCCCTGAGGTTTAACCCCAAACACTAGTAATCTTCAGCATCCTCTTTGAGGGACTCACACCCTTGGTCCACCACTTAGTGGTGTCAGACTAGTTCTCAGGCAGCTAACCATGCGAAATCCCCACAATCAACCCAAAATCTTCTAACCAAGAGTTTCCCTCTTGTGATGGGATTCTAACCATGCATAAGCCCTAGTATGTATCTGGGTCATTGTCTTTTTTGTACACCCCAATTCTATACACCATACTAAACTATGTGGAATTTTATTCCCTACCATAAGGATACGTAGGAAGCCTTCCTAAGGCCCAATCCTATCATCTGTGTCTCATCCTGGTCTTTCCTTTGAGCCTTTATGTTTCAGGAAGATATTTACCTTTCCGAGAGGTTCTAATTCCCTTTGATTCCCTATCTATGCGCTCCATTCTCACAGGCCACCTTCTTAGGTGTCCCATAGCCCCACCTAATTATGTGTACTTTGATTACATGCCATAGGTATACGTAGGAAGCCTATCTGAGGTTTAAGCCCAACATCACCATCATCTTCACATCGGTTCCATCCCATTCCTCCCATCCACTTCATTCAAACATCCATCATCCATCCTGATTCCTACCTGAGCCATCACATCCTGGTGGGATCACGCCATTTACTCGGGTAGCTAACCATGCATAAGCCCCGCACAATCCATAACCATCCAACCAAGAGGGTCCCTCTTGTGATGGGCCATTAACCACACGTAAGCCCCAACATGTCTTCAGGTTGTTGTCCTTTGTGTACAACCTGATTCATCACCCCTACAAACTACATGGGTTTTGATCCCTCTCTTATACATAGGATATGTAGGAATCCTCCCTGAGGTTCAATCCTAGCCAATGTTAAACCTTGGTGTCCCCCTTTCTGGGGTGTACTCTCCCTGACCCGCCCTCAGTGGTTTTTTAGATCAACCTTTATGGTGTGACATATTCCCTGTTTGGGACACACCACCCTAGGTCTACTCTCATTGGGCGTTCTGACCTATCTATCTGATGTTCCCCATTTTGGGGTGCACTCTCCCTGATCCACCCTCAATGGTGTCCAGATCAACCTTCACGGTGTGACATATTCCCTTTTTGGGACACACCACCCCGAATATGTCCTTCTTGGACGTTTTGATCCATCCATCTGGTAAACCTTCCAAGTACTCCCTCCTAGGGATGTACCAATCTGATCCATCTCTATGGGCAGTTTTGATCACTCTTATTCCATCTCCACAAGATGTTAAACTCACCGCCTACCCTATGTTGAACATGGGATGTCTGAGGAAAACCTCGAAAACTATTCCTTTGGAACAACCGTCTCTGAAAGACATCAAAATCGCAGAATACCCCATTTTAAACATGGGAAGTTGAGGAAAACCTCAGAGACATTCCTCTAGCACAAGATACCCCATGACCGATGTGGGATGCATCGGGTTCTGTGCCCTTGAGATGCCCTCTTATGAGGTAGAATACATGTCTTCCAATGTCCACGCATCCAGATATTCCCCCGAAATGATTGATGTAACCGTATAATCTGACCAAAGGTTGCTAACCTATCGAGACCCCTTGAAATTTCCAGACAGAAGTAGTGTAATTAACCATCCTCCACAGATATATGGAACCAGGAATGAGATTCACGAACAATGACTCAAATATATAAGGGATGCCTGGACTAGACAATGAATTTTGAGGATAAATCCTCGAAAGGAGTGGCCGAAATCCCATCATCCAGTTTAGATCAAGGATCAAATGTACCTGAATAAGCAACGGATTCCACCCACCTTTGGAAAGTGGTAATATAGGTCTATAGCCATCACATCCCCCATGACGGATACACATTCCCCAGAAAAATCGTCGGAAATAGAAATGGTGAACCTGATGTGAATTTATTCTCCTAAATATGGAGATTAGTATCATTTGAGACATCATCAGATAAGTATGTCACCAGATCTAGCTATCTGGCACCAGGTCCTTCCAAGAAAATAGTGGTCTCAGTTTGAAACTCACTTGGAGTTGGGGCAGTTGATTGTTGGGCATCCCAGTCTGTGACGTTGTCAGCGTGTATCTTTCTATCCATTCATATAATATTGAAAAAAACTAGGGAACTGGGGATCACTTTCCTATTTTCTGTACTGATGGGTGAATTTTCCTGCTTTGTAGGACCCAAGCTCAAGCTATAGGAAACCGATCACCTCTCTCCCATGAATGTATGGGTAGGGGAAATGCCAACATGGTAGTCCCTCAGGGATTCATCTCTTCAATGGAAACTTCTACCACTACGACTACTGGGTGCCCCCTCCCCCTCTCACCCTCTGAATATATTTATAGGAGGGTGATTAATACTCTTGTCTATCGATACGAACAGGAGGGGGTTATCCCAACAAGGGACATGGACCACCAGTACCTGAAGGATTCCATGCCCCATCAGCGATGCTACCCCCAAGGGCTACATGGGGAGCCGTTTCTCCCCACTCTGACCTTTAATAGCTTCAGGAGCCTATTCTAGGAGCACTCTTATGATTCCCTCCCTTATGTGGATGAAGTAAGGGATGTACAAGTCCACCTGGCTAGGAATTCAACCAGGGATCCACCAAGGAGGGATCCCACCTGGATGCATTAGCATTACAAGTTGGTCCCACATACTAAGGAGTAGGTGGTCCATACCCCTACACATCTGAATCTAGCTCAGCTAACCTAGCGTCAACATCGGGTTCAAGCTCAGGAGGACACCCACCATGGGGAATCATATTCCATGGATCCTAGGGCCTAATCCATCACTGGAGAGTGCTATTGGAACCTATTGTTGTCTCAAATTAGGTTCAATTCCCTATCCCAAAGTAGGGATACTTCCATGCATAGTCTAGAGTGAGGCACCAGCCACCCCACAAGTAAGTCGAGTTGACTTCCCCGGTCACCAGTGCAAGCAATAGTCATCGCGGTCTGATTCATGATGATGAAATCCCATATGGATATCCTCCCCATACCATCAACATATAGAGTAGAGGTCCTCCCTACTCCTGTATCCAGCATGTAATTGTTCCCCATGCGTCCATCATTAACTCTAGAGGAGGCCCTCTCTGCTTCATCGACACTCAGTATGAAGGTCCTCCCCATGTTCCTGGTCTCAAGAATGAAAATTTACCTAGCCTACTAGGTTTTTAATGTGATTATCCTTGTTTTCCTATCACCTAAAAGCTTGGATTTCCTCCCCATGTGCTCACAGACTCTAGCGGAGGCCCTCCCCGCTTCATCGATGGTCTTCATAATGGTCTTTCCCATATCCGATATGGTCATAACAAAGGCCCTCCTTGTACCACAACTACCAGAGCTGGTCGATGCGAAGGTCCTCCCCATGCTACAGATGACCACCTTGGAGGCCCTCCCCATGTGCTTTCGAGCTCCAATGAAGGCCCTCCCCACTACAGCACCCTCAATCATAGAGGTCCTCTTCATTTTCCATTTGAAATTTTCCCAGGTGCTCCTCACACCATGGTTTGTCTAAGCGGAGGTCCTCCCCACTCTAGAACCAACCCAAGATGAGGTCATCCCCATGTCAAGAACCTACCTTTCCATGAAGAACCATCCTGGAGTAGGAGGGCGGGTTGTCACCGCCAAAGTAAGAATCCTGAGAAGCCTCAAACCGCAATCAAACTTGTCCGCTTCTCAAATTCCGAAGTGGAGTGAGATTCGATGATGGAACATTAACCTCGACCCTCTATGTCAAGGTATGGGGTAGGAACAAGGCGTATTAGCCTCATCCTTACCAAAATTGAGGTTTACTAGATCCCTGTATCCCTCTGAAGATATATACAGTAGGAGGAAGATTTGGGCCCTTTCTAGGGCCTGGTCATGCAATCCTCCTTATCATCAACAGGATCATTCTCTACCTCAACCAGAGATCACAAAGAGTTGTTCTGGGGACCAATAGAGGATGAGAAACAGCATGAACCACCACCAATGACCACAACCCTTATGCAGAAATCATTGGTCATTAATCCGTCCTTTAGGGATGTGGTGGTGTAATTAGTGCATTCTTCAGAAGACAATTAAAGATGTGGTGGCTTGTTATCTCATGCACTGTATTCTCCACTGGATAGTCTAACATCACAATGGTCTTATTAAGTGCCGTTATTGGTCCCACAACCACCTCAAATCAAAGAGTGGGCCAATCAAGGGTCGGATCCTGAGTCTGAGCCGAGAAGTTTGTGGGATATTCTTGCAGCAGACCATTTCCCAGAGATATTATGGCCAATTGAAACCACAAACTTCAACATTATGGAGTCCCTCACCCAAGATGAGGTTATGTGATTCTAAAAAACCTTATAGATGATGCATTTTTTTCTTTGTTTTCAGTGGATAGCTTACCTTAAAAGTTAGGAACACTATAACGACATTGGCCATCAATGTTGCTTGGTCGAGTTGTCCACACTTTATGTTGCTCATCACCCTACGATGCTTGGTTATCAGCAATCCCTCTAGAAAAAATGCATATATAGATTAATTTTTCTCCTTAAAGTTATCAAGGAGGATTCCCCACATGTCTAGATCTATGACTGTGTGCAGTATGCTACCCTACATTTCAGTCATACCCTGCTCCGGCCTAGTTCGCCCAGCAATATCGAGGATATGCCTCCGAGTTTCATCACAGTGAACATGGTTTTTTCTAAGATATACTCAGAAGGGGTCACTGGCACAAGTCCTGAAGAAGATAAATATCCCAATGGGGCATTATAACACCCGACAAACCTTATAGGTGTCCATACTCACCAACAAAGAACTTTTCTTGGACTTCCTGCACCTTTTGAGTCATTGCCTCTCGGGCGAGACCCCAACAAAGGTAAAGAGAAAATCAGGACTGAAAAACCCTCTGATCCTTCTGGCTTAGTATAAAATATGGAAGATGACCCTGAGAAGGCACCATTGTGTCAGCAGCTTACTGAACAGAAAAATATGGTTGATGAGCTCCTCACCAAGCGTGTTGTGGAACAGAGGCAATATTATGGTAATCCTCGACTGGGGAAACAGGGGTTGGGGAAGGTATAACCTCCTCCCAATTATTTTCCACCTGGTGACCTCAACCACCCTGCCCATCTAGATTGGGTATAGGCCGGTGTTTACCGCAAGCAGTCGTGATATGCATCACCCAATCCACCTGAATTGCATGACAACCTTCCTCAAGAACCAGATCAGGTTCCACCAGACGCTCCACATGTCCTATCAGACACTCTACAAGTTATTCCCCCAGATCCTTGGGTAATTCCTCTAGTCACCCCACAATCCATTGGGCCCTCTTATCACATTGAAGAACCTTCCAACAAATTGGTGGTCAGGGACCCTTGTGAAAATCAGAATCCTCATCCAGATGATCTGATGGTAGCACTTATTACTTGCCTCAAGGCCCTAGAAACTTGATAGGTGGTGATCCCACCTGATTTAAATCCATATCCAGAATGGTTGGATGATATGTCAGCACCCCTAGGTTTTGGAAATCCTACCTTATCCCCCTTTAATGGGACAGGCGATCCGCTGCAGCATCTAACCCGCTTTATTTCAAGGTGTGGACACATGATGGGAACTCCAACATAGCATGAGGTCACGAATCTTTGGTGTTTCATACAACCATTGGGTCAATATCCAGTTGGTAGGATATTCATAGGTAGTTTCTCTACCAGTTCAGTTCCACGACCCAGAAGACAAGTATTGTTGACCTCTTCAAGTGAAATCAGAGGCCTGATGAGAGTGTCGCAGACTTTTTCTCCAGGTGGAAGGGCCTCACATATTCACTTGATATTCCACTAACCTAGGAGAAACTGTTGATGATGTGCATGGGGAATGTGAAGACAGAACTTGTCCCTTATCTCATCACTCGTAACTTAACAGGTTGGTTCTAGGATTTCTCTAACAAAGATCATCGTTTAGAGGAAGCCTTGTAGTAATCCAAGTAGGCACATCCACTACCTCATGTAGCTTCTGCAAGAAGATCCACAAAGGCCGAGACCACTATAGTAGTACAAATAGAGGCCCCCAGACAACTGTAATTGTTACTAGAAGAGACACCTCCATAGCTTCATCAAGGACCACCCCCTCAGGTGCAACATCCGACTCAGCAGCACCTGCCTCAAAATCAGAAGGCGACCCCACGTAACGTGCCACCACCACTTAGGAGAGATAATCAGGTTCCACCTCCTCGACAGGATATGTCATTCCCTTGTTAGGTCCAGACTCCCAGAGCTCCTTTTCTGGATCGGAGTAAACATACCTAATTAATTAATGAGGCTCAGGTTTCTTGGTTACTTCTAAATCACCTTGGACTAGGGAATCCTATGGTTTCCATAATGTAAGTGGCCTAAAGTGGCAGATCTCACTGATCACCCCAATTATTTTCCCTATCATTGATTCCTTGGGCACGCCATCAAGAAGTTCTATGTGTTTAAATAATGGCTTCAAGAATAGGTTGATAACAATATAGTCAGGTTGGGTCCAATCCCAACACAGGTGGAATGTGTGTTTATAAAGCCCTGATAGTGACAGCAGGGGTGAATGGCAGCAGGTTTCTAACTATAGGTCTAAAAAATATGATGACCAGATGGATTACAAGGTAGTATCCCATGCCTATGGTATTATCCTTGCATGATTGAATTGTTATGAGCCTTTAGAAGACACTCTTACACCTTTGGATACTACCTATGCATCAACATCTGGCCTTCATCATCTCAGGGGAGCAAGCACTGACAACGTGAGGGAAGAAAATTCCCTCCATCTGTGTTCAATCCGCCCCATACTTTCGGCGATTTCATGCCCATGGGGATAGGGATTTCTCCCATAATCCTTACAATGATGGAGGATTCTTTGAGTGGAAACCAGGGGAATGCCTCGGTCAATATCGTCGAGCTGGTAAACCCTTACATGGTTCCCAATGACGAAGAGCATCAGGCGGACCCACCTAACATCCCCAGTCGATGCCAGCATCAGCGAAGTTGTGGGTATGTAAATTGAAAGAATGAATTAGTCGATACTTCCAGCCAAGTCGTGCATTCCACTGAGACCAAATAGTAGGCCCTACGTAGGATCTCAGCACACATAGCCTTCTCATCTCTTTTCATCAGGTCCACCTCCACTGCTGTTTGTACTACTTGATCAAGCATAGCCATGATGATCGTGCTATGATCAGTCACATTCTATTTTGGATGGAACTTAGTCATCTGGCCATCATCTAGTAGCCACTCTATACGGTTTGACTAGTGAGCAGTGGGACATTCCCAGCACTATCCAGAGTCTGCTGATTCAACTAGCATCACTCATCATATCTCCTACCACAAAGTGACCTCCTATCAGCATAAGTGGATGTTTGGCATGGAAATGTGATATCCTCAAGCATCTTTGCAGAATTATTGTGAGGATCTCTATCCTCAAGGATCTTCGTCTATTAGAAGATATGCGCGAATACCTTGTGGAGGCATTAAGAAGCACCCTCCAGTTTGAGACAGAAGTGGCAGCCGCAGAATCCTTCTATGTTGAGACATCTGAGCATGCCAGAATGTCAGGCCATCATCTCTTTCTCTGGAGAAGACGAAGATTATTTTATGTAGGGGAACATCCGCCTGTTGTACATCACTGGACAGTTTAATAGTGTGGAGGTCTACCACTTTCTTGTTGACACGGGCTCTAGGATCAATCTTATCCCAACCAAAACACTTTCCAAGATGGGGCTGTCTGAAACAGATTTGAGTCCCTCTGACTTATAGATTCAAGGTTATGACAGAACGGAGAAGACACCAGTTGGAAAGATCCACCAGAAGACCCAGTTCAATGGACTATTTTTCAGAACTGAGTTCATGTTTGTCTCACAATACACTACTTAAAACATATTAATAGGTAGAACATGGCTCCACCTGCATGCAACAGTCCCTTCCTCATATCACCAATACCTTAAGTACTCCCTTAATAGTCGAGTAGGATTACTCCAAGGTGAAACGTCTCCCTTATCCTCTTGTGAATCCTTCTAAATAGATGTCGACTACTGTAAGATCAAGTACAAACAAATTTAGACCAATGAGTTTGATCATGTTACGGCTACGAACGACCCATGTATAGACCTGGATGATGCCTATGTTTTTTCGATTCACTAATCGGAGACCATGACCTCAAAATTGGGGGAATTATTTATTTTCTCTAGAATGAGGGGAAAGCACGTTCCCAAGTATAAGTAATGTCATGATATCACCTCTTATTCCTACACAAATCAGGCTCGGGTAATCCTAGAACCCCCTACTCCTATAAGGTATCGAGATGTCTTCCCCATGGAAATGATAATACGTCTTACTTTATTTTTTTGATGGGTTGGGATAAATTGGCTCAAGAAAATTTGACACTATTGATTTGATATTATTAAATTTTTTCCCTTGAGATATAGGCCAGATGGGATCAGGTTGATAGATTTTGTCGTTATGGTTTTAGCAGTGTAGGAGTTCTCTGAGGAGTTTTCCACTACCGCTCAAGTTGGGACCAGTGTCCCATCAGGATTTGTCAACTCAGAGGAGTTTCCTTCTACCAATGATTAGAAAAGGATTTGGAAGATTCCCCTCTCACATTTGAAGAGGGTTTCTCCACTATGGTTTATTAATTGCTACAGGTGAACCTCGGTACCGAGACAGATCCAAAACTAACACTGATCAGTGTCGTTATTCCAGTAGAAGAGAAATAGAGATACGTGGATTTCCTAAAGTAGTATCATGATGTATTTTCCAAGAGTTACGATGATATGACATGTCAATATCCTCAGGTATCCATCCACCATCTCAGTCTCCTGGAAAATCAGTACAGATTCAAACAACCTCCTAGAAGGATGCACCCCTCTCATAGTGCCATGGTTGAGGCTGAGGTTGATAAGCTCATCAAAGAAAAATTTGTCAAGGAGGACCAGTACCCCGGATGGTTAGCTAAAATTGTGCTCGTCAGGAAGAAAAATAGACAGATCAGAGTTTGCATTGACTTACAGGATCTCAACTATCACTATCCGAAGGATGATTTTCCCCTTCCCATGACAGAATTGTTGATTGACACCATCACTGGGTTATAGGATCTATCCTTCATGGATGGGTATTCCAGATATAATCAAATCTGAATGGCCCCCGAGGATGAAGAGTCTACCGCCTTTAGGGAACCACAAGGTACTTTCTTCTACCAGGTAATGCCTTTTAGTCTAAAAAATGCAGGTTCCACATATCAGCATGTCATGCACCACATATTCAAGTTGATCCTCAGAACATTAGTGGAATTATATGTGGATGATCTAGTGGTCAAATCCCACCAACATCAGTACCATATCAAAGATCTTGAGAAAGTGTTCGACTTCCTCCGTTCCCGCCATCTAAAGATGATCCCCTTGAAGTGTGCCTTTAGGTTCACCTCTAAAAATTTTCTCAGCTTCGTAGTCAGATACATAGGCATTGATATCGATCCGAAAAAGATTAATTCAATTAGTTAGATCTCTCCTCCGAGCAATATTCGGAAGCTATGAGGATTCCAAGGCCACTTAGACTATATACGCCAATTCATTGCAAATTTTTCTGGAAAGTGTAATACCTTTTACCAGCTCATGAAGAAAGGTTTTGATTATCAGTGGGATGAGGGGTGTCAGACAAATTTTGAGTAAATCAAGCAGTACCTTCTATAGCCTCTAGTTCTGATGCCGCCTATTTTCGGGAAGCCGCTGGTCCTTTAGGTGACCTCTCTGGAATGGTCCCTCGACAACCTTCTCACCCAGAAGAACAATGAGGGAATAGAGAATATTTTATACTATCTCAAACACATTCTCCTTGATATAGTGACTATATATTCCTCTATCGAGAAGAGATGCCTTGCGATGGTATTCACAGTGTAGAAATTGCGAAATTACTTACAATACCATGAGATTTAGTTGGTGTCCCGAGTGGATATGATGAAGTACATTCTGAACCACCCCATGTTGTCAGGATTTCTATCTCAGTGGGTAGTTATCCTTCAACTTTTCGACATCAAGTTTGTCCCCCATAAGGCTATCAAGGGACATACATTGGCAGACTTTCTTACCGCCCATCCATCCCCCACAGAGAAGTCTCTAGATCTTGACTTTCTAGATGATGCAATCTTCTCAGTGGATCAAGACACTCTGTATTGGTAAATATACTTTGATGGTGCTTCCCGAAGCTCTACTAGAAGGAGAATCAATGATCCCAGACTTAACAGAGTAGGAATGGGTATCGTATTTATCACACCTACAAAAGCTATCCTACCCTATTTGTTCCTATTTTTAGAAGTTTGTACCAAAAATGAGGAAGAGTATCAGGATCTCATCACTGGTCTTGAGCTAGCCCTCGGGATTGAATTTCCCCATTTTTATGTGAAAGGGGACTTTGATATGGTCATCAAGTAGATCAATGACGACTATGTTGTTAGGAAGTCGGTGCTCATACCTCTGTTAGAGTGTACTCGCTAACTAATATCCTAATTCCCTTCTCGACTAGAAGTTACTCATGTCCCTTGATCGCAAAATGGTTGAGTCAATGCCTTGTCCATCCTTGTCACATATCTTGTAGAGCCTGACCAGGATGATTTGATTATTCATGTGGTGCATCAAAGATTCATCACTCCCATCACTCCGGACAATGATCATAGTCTATTGGTAATCCACCTTACCATTGATGCCTCCACATCAGGACCTATTGGTCCCCCTACTGTAGTATTGGAGGAGACCCATGAATGGATGACTCCCTTTATCGAGTATCTCAAGCATGGTAATCTCCTGATATATTGAGCTGAATGTGAGTGAATCTGACAGCGCACTGTGCAGTTCACCCTTCAGAGTGGTCTCGGTCTTGTGAAGATACTCTACAGACATGGGTTTAATGGGATTATCATTTTTTGCATTCAAGGAGTTAACATCTCTCAAGTTATGCAGGAAGTTCATGCCGATTCTTACAGGGCTCATCATTAAAGACCGAAACTATCTCATCAGATCCGAAGATTGGGATATTTTTTGCCCACCATGATATGTGACTATATTGAATTTTTTAAGATGTGTCATGCATGCTAGATACATGCTAATTTTATGCATCATCTGTCAGTGCCTATCCATACTACCAAGTACTCTTGGCCCTTTTCAGTCTAGAGACTTGATATCATGGGACCATATCCACCGACAACAGCTCACCAGAGCAGGTTCATCCTAATCGCTATGGATTTCTTTTCCAAGTGGGCAAAGGCAATTCCGCTCAAGGAATCCAAGTCTAATTCTATCCTCAAGTTCATGAGCTCCAATATCATCCACTGATTTGGGGTTCATTATACCATCCTCACAGAGAACAATACCAACTTTCAGGAAACTGAGATGAAGAAGTTATATGCCAAGTACAAAATCTATTATAATCATACCTCTCGCTATTATGTGCAATAAAATGGGAAGATTGAGGAATTCAATAAAACCCTCTCTAACATATTGTAGAAGATGGTTGGTCAGAACAAGAAGAGTTGGCCAGAAAAACTCCCCAATGCTCTATGGGCTTACCAAATGACAACTCGTAATTCCACCTAGGTGACTCTTTATTCCCTGGTGTACAGAAAAGTGGTGGTCCTTCCCATTGAGATTTAGTTACCCTCACTACGCACAGCCATCTACAATCTATGAGCACTAGAAAAAGCAGCTGAAATCTGTTTGACTAAACTGGAAGTGCTTAATGAGAACTGGCTCCGTACCTTGCACAATCTGGAGAGGTATAAAAATAAGATATCTAAGGCTTTCAATAAGAAAGTTAACCTCTGCTATTTCTTACAAGGTGTCATGGTATTGTCCCTGAGAACGCTAATGATACCTGGTAGAAGCCACCAAAGCTGGAGCCCAAATGAGAGGGACCTTATTTCATTTAAATGGTTTAGCCTAAGAGTGAATACTCTCTATTCACTATTAATGGTGAGCATATTAATCCTCCCACCAATTCCAAATTTCTCAAGTATTACTTCACGTGAGGGAATATTTGTCCCGCATGATGTTAAATGGTATTACCATCCTGGAGGATGCTAAAATACACATCCTCATCCTATAATATGTTAAAATGTAAATGATCGGAGCTCTATGACCCTAAACTAAGATCCCTTTCATCCTACATGACGATAAACTAAAAATGGTGAATACACCTCATGATCCAAGCTCTATGACCTTAAACTAAGATCTCCCTCATCCTTACCGCAAGACGTTAAAATGTACGATTACCACCATGCTTCACGTGTCTCGTCATTTGGGTCTCCATAATCTTTCACATCCAAAAGGACCCCCATTTATGGTCTGGTCTCATGCCACCTTGGTTCACCTACCGTTTTGGGCCAACATCCAGGAGGATCTCGAATGACATTTTGACACAAGTCACACATTGTGAATATGGTTAGCATTCGATGGTCAATTTTCTATTCCAATTCTAGGAAACACAAGATGGATACTATGTTGAAAACATGGTCAATAATTATTCTCAATTTTTATTGTCTTTCTCATGATATCCCAAGTGATGAGAGTGGTGATTCACCTTCTTCTTCCCTTATATCCCATGCACACGATATTAAACTGGGAATCTACGGTCTGAGCTCTATGACCATAAACTAAGATCTTTCCTTACATCCTTACTACATGATGTTAAACTACATGGCATCTCAAGAACTATGTATGGATTTATTCACATACTTATGGGATATGTAATAATTCTCATATCTTTCATCCATGGCCCAGCCTCAAGTCCCTCGACCCTTCCAACCTTTTGTCCCAAGTTCTCTCTTAGGATTGTGCGGTGTGGTACAGACTCTTCGTCATCATTCACGTCAGGATATTTCTGCCACACCACATACATCCCCTTGATACACTCCTACTTACATCATTTTTATACAACATTAAATTGCACAACATTTAAGAACTATGTGTGGATTGATTCCCATTCTCATGGGATATGTAGGAATGCCCGAACATTTATTCCTCGGGTCCAACCCCAGTTTTTAGAAACCTTATCTTCCTTCTGGCCCCTTGGCCCAAGTTCTCTCAGGGGTATGTGGTGTGGTGTGGGATTATTTCTTCATTCACATCGGGTTTGAAATAACCATATTGTGTACCTCTCTCGAGAGCTCTTCTCCCCCTTTCCTTACGTGCTTACTGCATGACGTTAAACTACACAATATTTTAAGAACTGTGTATGGCTTGATTCCCATCCTTATGGGATATGTAGGAACACCCAAACATTTCATCTTCAGGTCCATCCCTAAGTATAACATATTCTGCCTTCCTTATGGAATCTCAACCTAAGTATCTTTAGAGAACATGGTGCGGTGTGGACTTTTGTCCTCATTCACGTCAGGTATGCTTTATCACGCCATGTTCATTCCATTTAGAAGCTCATTATTCCATATGCATACAATCCATATAATGTTAAACTATATTGTCTTGTCCCACAGGACTTTAAACTATTGCTTCTTTGTCGTACGATGTTAAAGTGCATGGTATGGTCCTGCTATACGACCCTAAACTGTGACACTATCATCCGCACGATGAAAAACAGCACCACATTGTGGTGTCCTCACTTGAGGAGACATTGTGTTTGGAATCAGTCACCCACCATGCTATTTTTCAAGGCCTATATATGGATTGATTCCTGCGGCAACACCCAAATTCTCCATCCTGGGTTTTTTGCTCCAAAAAAACACATCCACACTAAACAACAAACAAGATCCATCAAATTATGCTTCTTTCTGTGCATCAGCCAGACCTTCATGACAGTATTTCCCATGACATTGGTATCCTACCATTCCAATTTCAGAACTACATTTGGATTGATTCCTATCCTTATTGGATACATAGGAATTCCCAGGCATTTCATCTCCAGGTCCAGGCTAGGTTCATATATTCTTTCTCTCAACCCATTGTCCTGAGTTCTCTATTAGAATTGTGAATGGTGTGGCGTATATGGACTTATGTCCCCATTCACATTGGGTTATTTTTTCATTCCATACACATTCCTCCTTGAGATACCTATTTTCACTTGTCCTTATCGTATGATGTTAAACTACATGGTACATCTAGAACTATGTGTGGCTTGATTTCCATCCTTATGGGATATATAGGAATGCCCAAACATTTCATCTTCAGGTCCATCCCCAAGTACCTCAAATCCAGCCTTCTTCCCAGCCCCTCGACCTGAGTTCTTTTGGAAGCACGTGGTGTGGGGTGGACTTATTTGGTCCTCGTTTGTGTTAGATTTATAATAGCCATTCCATGTACTTCCCCTCAACCCTTTTCTTCCACTCACCTCCTCAAGTCATCTGCTCTTAACTGGACCCCTTGACCCTTTTCATGCCTCACCAATGCACTTGGATGCACTGTATTTTAGGACTTAGAGTGTTGTATTTTACATGCACATGCTTTCATCCATTAACATGCTTCACATCTCCCTTTATTTGGGTTTCCATCATCTTTCACATCTGAAAGGACCCCCAGACAGTATGGATTCTCATCCTTAAGGATCACCTACTGCTTTGGGCCAACATCCCAGAGGACTTCAAACGACATTATGAGACATGTCCCGTGTATCGAATTTGGTTAACAGACAACCCTCTTTTTTTCCATTTCAGGCCACACGATGTGGATGAGGTGTTTCAAACATGGTCAACAGTTATCCTCCATCATTATGCCACCCCCATTATTCCCTAAATATTAGTCTTGTGATTCACATACCTTTTCACTCCATTATGTTCAAGTGGAATTTCTAAACCCTTGGTGTTATCCCTCTGTATAACTTTGTGCATTAAGAGGATGAATTAGCATCTTGGGGTCATCTTTAACTCCACACTGCCTCCACCTACTAAGTGTTCCATGTTATATAAAGATCTTCTCCATCCTTGTTTCCCACACTAAGAATAGCTCATGTGGGCTTAGGGATATTGGTAAGGTTTATGCCTGCATGGAAGAACCACACTTCTTTTGGTCTGAACCCTACAACCTTAAACTAGGAGTTCACATCTTAAACTAGGAATCCAAGTCCAGGCATCATGACTCTAAATTGTGTGTGTTTTCTTGAAAATTTGTGATGCGGTCGGTACTACTTCATAGAACCACATTACATATTTCTTCCTTGGGAATATCCCCATCCTAGTCTGATATCTATAACCATAAACTAAAATCTATTACGTCCTTATCGTATGACGCTAAACTACATCTTATACACCCAAGCTGTGTAATGATAAATTACCCAACCATAAAATGTTTTCACTCGAGAAGATGTTGTCCCTTTTGGTATTGGCCGCCCACCATACCACCTTTAATAACTAAATGTGACTTGATTCCCATCCTTATGGGATACATAGTGACAACCATACTTTCTTTCTATGGTCCAGTCGCAACCAATTTCGCCTCCCCTTCCCCTTCTATCCTAGGTTCTCCCAAAAGTACGTGGTGTGGTGTGGACTTATTCAGTCCTCATTCATTATGAGTTTATAATAATCATTCCATGTACTTACTTTGATATTTCCACTCCTTGTTGTCATCTTGCATGATTCTTAAACTACATGGGTAATGTTTGTGCTTCGCACATTCCTTCATTTGGGTTTTTATTATATTTCGCATCTAAAGGGACCCCCTAACGACATGGATGATAGGACTCAGTGATCTCCTACCATCTTGGGCCAAAGTCCTAAAGGATTTTGAATGACATTATAAGATAGGTTCTGTGTAGAAAATTTGGTCAATGGTCAACCCTTGTTGGTTTGTTCCTATTATAGGCTAACGCGAAATGGATTCCATGTTTCAAACATGGTCAATAGTTATCCTTAATTATCACACCTCTCCCATTGCATCCCAAATATTATATTTTTTGAATCGCATGTTTAATGCCCCTTTCCGTTTTATGGATCCTCAACACCCCTGGTGTTGTTACCCCACACATTCGTGGGTGTCGATTAGTAATATTGGTTCATCTGGGATTTTCCCCACCTAACATTTCCTTTAAACTATTGCATGCTCTCATTATATGTGCAAGGCCTGAAAACGCTCCTTGTTTCCTATACTGAGCATGGATCACGTAGGCTTAGGGGTTGTGGTAAGGTAATATCCATATACGAGACTGTCTAGCCCATTGGTCTGGCCATACAACCTTAAACTGTGACACTATCATCCTCACCACATGAAGTTAAATTGTCTGAAATACAAATAACTATGTAAGGGTTGATTTCTTCCCTTATGGGATACGTAGAGACATTTAGTTATCTAGTCCTCAGGTCCAACCACTGAATGGTAAACTCTCTATCTTAGACTTTTTAGCCCTGATTTCCCTTTTAGGAATGTGCTATGTGGTGAGGACCTCTATGGTTCTCATTCACATCAGTTTGTGAACCACACCGCACATTTCTCCTTTGGGGTACCCATGTCCTCAAAACATGAATTTAAACTGTGGCCCCTACCTTGAACAAGTTTAGGATTCCCCATGATAATTTTGGGATGCATCAGCTTCCTCACCAGAGAAGATTTCCCCCACCAATGATGGTCTATGACTATGTTTTTCTTAAGAATTATTTTTGTCTTGATTCTCATCCTTATGGGATACATAGCGATGCCCAGGAATTTCATCTCAGGCCCAGCCCCAGGACCGTTAACTTTCCTGGTTATTTTCCCTTAATCATGGTCTGAACTCCATGACCTTAAACTAGGGGTTCCTTGTCCATATATCATGACTTTAAACTATTGAGAAGGGTCCTGGTTGTATGACCTTGAACTATGCACAACGTCCTAATCATACAACGTTAAACTATTCATGAATCATCCTCACCACATGATGCAAAACTGCACGCTTATCATCCCCATTCACATGATATAAAACTATAGACCATATTAGGTCCTCACCAGAGATGTCCCTCCCAGAAGTAGGCATGATCTCAATTCATACTGATATGCTCACCCAGTGTACTTTCATCAAGGTGGCGTAATTTCAAGAGTGTTGGACTTTATCCAAACATCCCATCATTCTATCACCACACTTTTCATTCCCCCTATTTCGAATCCTCATTAACTCTCACATTGGAAGGAACCCCCTAATGGTTAGGGTGTTCAACCTTAAGGATTGCTTACCATCCTGGGCCAACATTCTGGAGGACATCAGACGACACTTCGAGTTTGACCCTGTGTTTTCAAATGTGGTCAGTGGTTGGCCCTCATTTGTTTGTTCCCATTTTAGGCTAACATGATATGTATGATATGTTTCAAATTTAGTCGAGAGTTATCCTTCATCATCATGTCATACTCACTGCATTCTGAATTTTGGGTATTGTGATTCACATTCTTCATTCCTTTTTTCTTGGGTTTACTCCAACACCCCGGGCATTATTCTGATCATGCACTAGAGCATGTTGGTGGAGAGTAGTTTGGTTGTTTTTGAGAATCCTATTCTCTAACCCTGCCCCCTTTCTCTTACCAGAAACTTGGAGTGTTCATTCAGACCCTAGATGTCTGTTAATTGGTTGGAACTCTCATATTCAAGGGGAATAATTATGTGTTCATCCCTTGTTTCTCACATCGGGCATGACCCATGTGAGCTTAGGGACTAATCACTGAATATTTCAAAAATATGATTAAGATGCAGTAATAAATGTAAATAATGGAACTTATGGATGCAACCAAAATAATCAAGCAAGCATAAAAGTGTGTTTGTCAGTTTTTTCAAATTACAATGCCCATGGATTGGACCCTCCAATAGATGGGTTGACATCTTTAATGGAGCATCCCAGCTCCACCACCCTCTTTCTTGTGACATCTAGGATTTTATATCACCTATTAAGATCTCCCTCCTCTTAGATAGCAATGGGGCGTAGTTCATTGGCCCTAATCCGTGCATGATCCTCATCAGTTCAGATAATATCCATATCTTGGGATCCTCACCTTATCTGTTCCTCAGCCTCTATAAATTGTGCCTTAAATCGCGATATGATTCCCAATTGTTCATCAAGGAAAGAATAATTTTTGTTCTCACACTCCCTTAAGCATTTGATATCTTTCTCAGCCTCCAAAAGTTTCTTAATGTTGACAGAATTCCTCCACTTCCATCCTACACCAAGGTTGTGATCATGTCCCCATATTTTCTATGCCATATAATCTCGAATGAGCATATGGGTAAGTCAGACATCCAATCCTCCAGCCCATAGTTTTTTCATATGGGAACAAAGTCTCCCCATATGGATTATCCACTCTACTTGTGGGATCTCCTTGATGAAGCGCTTGATCATTTTCTATGACTGGCGACAGACAGCCTTGCTATCATCTTCATTGGAAGTAGTCTTGTCTGGGTCCTCTGGGTCGGTAGGTTCATATGCTAGGAACACCTCTAGAAATTCATTAGGAGGGTCTTCCTCTGGTTTCTGGTCAGGTAGGATGGTTTCCATGTCATCATATTGATCCACGTCACCAGATTCCACCTCGGTAATCTCAGGTTTTGTCCTGCCAGCAGTCCTATCTGTAATTATTATTGTTGTGGCCTGGTTAGTGTGGGCATCCACCTCCACAAAAATTGAAGTTACCCTAGGAAAGGGAGTACTGGGAACCCCAACCATCCTCTCTAGTGCAGCCCACACCATTTTAAGAACTTTTCATACAAGAATACACAAATGTCAGTTGGCCAGGTTCAACAGACAATAGTTATGGATTCTACAATGAAGAGGACTTACAGAGGTCGAATAGCAGGTCCCATTCTTGAATTGATACTACTGTAATTCTAGGACGTGTCCCCCCATATATGGTCAGGGACTCTGAAGGCTCTAGAGGAACCACCCTGGATGTCTCAGCCCTGCTAGACTCTGCAATCACCATTGTCCCAGATGTAGATTCTAAAGTTACATATGTTGTTGCATGGGAATGGATTTTTCGTACAAGGCCCACCTATACCAGACAAGTGTCAGGTAAAGAAAAACATTTTGGTATCCTGGAAAGTTCCATAGAGGAACAATTTAGAGTTTAACTCGAGATCTTAGACAAGCTCTTCCATCTCTGAGGTTGCAACCTCATTTTCCTCTAAGGGGATCCCTCTTCCAGCCTCTTCCCCCTAGGAAGACTCTTCTGATTATTTGGGTAAGGGGAAGTTCTCCCTTAACTCAGAAGCAAACAACTAAGGTGGGACTATTTAATTGAGTAACACTCTCACCCATTCTATCATTGGATTCAGAGTGCCCCTAGAATGCACATAGTCCTCTAGTTCAGTAACATAATGCTCCCCTTCCTCCTGAGACCCCAAAAAGATAGCCTTGGCATGAACGATCTCTGATAGATCCATCCCGAGGTGGTTGATGTGATCCCACATCTCTGAGGGATTGTGAAATTTCTTTTTGACGTCCTAGGTATCCGAAGCCTTTGGAAAGACTGCATCCAGAGGCATGTCTTATGGCACAACCGCTTCTTGGGAGCTTGGGTGGGTATCCTATGGAACCTGATGGCTGGCCTTCCTCCCTCCTAACTCTATTCAGATGGAGAAGTTGGGTCTACTACTTTCTCTCACCCTCCACTCAGCGCAGGCCTTGGAATCATTATCCCTACCGCAGGCCCACTACTGTAATGTGCATCAGCTCAGCTACCATGACGTGTTCTTGTCATTTTCTAACTTCTAATTTGAGGTAGAAGAGGCATCCCATCTTTGATATGGATAGTTTGTCGCTTTAACATCTGCCTCAAGTAGGCCAAATCCTAGATATTAGCATATTCCTTTACCATCCCAAAAGCAACAGTAGGCAGAGGCAGCTCATTCTGTATCTTTCCATCTTCCTATGTGAACATAAGCCACATCTTCCTCATCACACATGGGTGATCCTCATGGAATAACCCTAGGTAGACTTACGAGGTTAGTCTCTTCATACACCAAAATTACCTCGTGAATCGGTGTGGGGTATACGGCTCACATATGGGCTCACGGTCCACCTGTTCCACCAAAACTCCACCTTGAAAGGCCAGGAGGTAGAACCGATACTCCTTGGTTTCTTTACCATCAATGGTGAATACTTTCGTAGGCAGTGGGAATAGATGGAAATTGAATTCATCCGCCATCTATACTTTATTCAATGCAATAGATGGATTCATCTTGGCCATAAATATTCCCACTACATTCAGAATGGTCATTCGGAAGTCTGATTCGGGAGGAGAAATAGGGTTTGGATATTTTTAGGTGCTAATGTGTGCCGCTACCCATCCATACAGGAAGTGGAACGGTCCGCATACCCACTGTGGCCTTTTCCCTTTTCATATGTTCCACAACACCTTGTACTACTTGTCTATAACCAATATCCCTAAGTTAACATGCTCCCCCATCACTAGCATGGACACCATAACAAACGTGCTTGGTCGCATGCCTGTGTTCGTATCCCAGATTGGCAACATCTAGCTGCAAATGAGTGCAGAAATGAAATCATCCAGCCTAACCACCGGTTTCTACTCAGTGTTGACATTATACCCCCAAATCTTACATTGGCTATCCTATAGGATGCACCAGTAGGAATTCTCTTTGCTGTGCTGATTTCCCTCGTTGGGACAAGTAGGAGGCCTTATCAGTAGCTTCTTAGGTGCCTCCTCCCCTTCTGTGGTGTGCTTCGGTGGGAAATTTATGAAACATTCAAACCACTTCTTGAAGTGGACATCCCTCATCGACTGCTTATCCTCACCTGACACCAGGTCCATTAGCACCTTTTCTAGCTGCAAAATATGCTTCGGATCCTCCCATTAATTTTATATGGGGAGGAATTCATCGTACATCTTCCCCAGAATTGGGATCCCAGAAATCCAATGGAGGTCCCAGAGGCTAATGTCGACTTCCCCGTGGTGAAGGTGGAAAGTGTTGTTCATTGATGACCACCTGCTCTTCAACTCCAATATAATGCTCTTCGGGTGATAAATGTGGAACTGGGAAGCCCGTGTTACTTTATATAATCCTACCTGCTTTAGCTCTACCCCAAACTTTTCACAGGATGCGTAGACCCAGTAGGCCCAGGACCAATCATCTATTAAATTACTGCCCTAGAAAAGATCCCACTCGTAGCCCCAGCCCTTCTTTGGGTTCCCAAGAGCCTCCTTCAGAATATTATGGTATTGTGGGGGAGATTCCTCGAGCTGCAGAACTTTCCTATTAATGTTGTTGGTGTGACTTTACAGAAAATCAGAATTAACGGGCATATGATCCTCCCATGTATGGCCAGCAGCAACCCTAAACCACTGGTACTGTCACAACATGCTCCTAAACTAGTAAGTTAGTTCATCCCTACTTTCCTTAGGGATAAGAACATTGTCCCTCAGACAGAAGATGTACAATGATAGTCTTTTGCTGAGCAAGAAGTTCTTTTAGCTCTTCAACATTAGCTCCGTCAGGGATTTGTTATTCGAGTGGCTTCACACACACTCCATGATCCCCAAATTTTTTTCCATTTCTTCCCTCCAAGAAGGGTGTACAAGGACCCCACGAGTGGCTTCCTGATTATCCATTTTATCCCAAGACTTTAGTTTTTTAGTTCTAGTCCGCAGAGCTCGATCACAGAGCTCGATCGCAGAGTTCGGTCGTAGAGCACGGTCACAGAGCTCAGCCATAGAGTCTCCTTGCAGATCGCATTCTCAAATATGACCCATGGAGCATGTATTCGCAGAGTGTCAGGTCTCAATGTGTGGCGCCGAGTAACCAAGGATCGTAGTGCAGCAAATTCTCTAAGTAGCATTTCAAAGCTTCCGTCCGTGAAATCCGATTCACAAAGAGCGATCACAGAGGGTGCAAAGCATCAGAATATGAGATATCAGGAACAAGGATGCGGAGGAAATTGAGGTAAAAGGAAGGGTCTTCTCCCTCTATTTATAGGGGATGACCCCCAATCTTCATGGTGTGTCAAGCCGTAGTGCACTTCACAGCGAACTTTTTGGCATTCCCAACCCGTGCTTGGCACACACTCATTGCGATTACGCTTTACGATATGACTAAAATTTGGTGATTTTCACTCATAATTCAGCCCTCATTTTCTCCTCGGCCCCCATTTTGAGGGGGGAATTTTTTGGTGCCAAAATCCACACCTTAGAAAATAATAAGCAAATACCACCAAAATGATGCCCAAAAGGTTGCTGCACAAAGCAGCTTCATGAATCCCTCTAGCACCATGATTGCTGCAAAGAGGAGGCCTTATCTGTACCCACCATAGAGAAACGTGATGGACGAATCCACATCTATGACGAAATTGACCAAAATTGGAGGCCTCTGCAAGTGCTGCAGAGGGAATGATAGATCACTATGTGGTTACAAAAAACTTGAGGGAAGTTGGAATAATCTACGATTGTTGCGGAGAAGTGTGATGGTCGACTTTGTGAATCCATGAATTACTTCATGGTGAATTCCCCATCCTTCGCACCAACCTAGTTCCTATAAATACCTAGCTCCTCTCACTTCAAAAGAATCCATACCCTCAAATTTCACATTCTGACCTCTCAAATCATGAAGCACCCTTTTCTCTGCGAACTATTGAAAACATTAATCATCTGAGGTACTTGATCATTGAGAAATAATTTTTACTTTACTAAAATTTACCCCCTCTTCATGGAGGTATGTCCTTTTAAAATCCATATCCTCTGGGATCCCATGAGATCTACAATCCCCTATTCTCTGCGAGCCCCTGTTCTCTGTAATCCCCTGTGCTATGTGATCCCTTGTGCTCTACGAGCCCCTATGATCTGTGAGCTCTTATGCTCTACGATCTTGTATGATCTGCGAGCCCATGATATCTATAAAACCCTATCCTTTGTGATCCCATGATATCTGTGAATCCCTATGCTCTACGAGCCCATGATCTTTGAAAATCCCCTCTCTACGAGGCCTTTTTCTTCGATAACCCTTCTCCCATGCGGCCCTCCAGTCTTGTACGAGGTGATTTCAAAGTCCCTTGGGTAGTTCTTCATGTTGTGTTTCTTTGCCTCATGCTTCTTCGCATAGGCACGCTAACGGATATTACTTCTTACCATAGCCACATTAATGTGAGCCCCTCAATAGATCACTCCACAACCTCATCTACATATGGTATTGATGGTTCCTTCCCTTCACCAAGGGTTAGTGCATCAGTTATGTAAGTCCTAGGGTTGAGGAGCGAATCCTCACAATCCAAGTTGTAGGACGTTAAAATTCCAAGCACCTGCATCCCTGAAACATGGCATTAAACTATGATCACAGCATAAGCAACAAGTTAGGGGAATGTGAAGGGGATATGCACCAGCACTTTCCCATTCCCCTATCCCTTTAAGCTTTTTCACCATGCGCACCTCATTCAATCTCTACATAAGCTCTGAACCACCTTCCCAGGCCTCCCTCCCGAAGTAAGTCCCAATATCCATCTCCCTGGTCCGCTAACCACATGTAAGACCCATTCCATTCCTCACAGATGCACCTTTTGTGACACGATCATCAGGTCTTTGTTTCCACTTGTTTCTCACATAGAGCATGACTCACATGGGATTAGAGTAAGTATCGACCATGAAATACTCTTTGGTACACCTTAGTGCATAAGCCCGATTCCCCATGACCAAACTACATGGACTTTTATCTTTTACATTTCCAGACAAAGTGCCTAGGAAGCCTACCTGAGGTTCAATCCCATCACAAATATGTCCTGACCACTTCACGTCGGCTCAGCCTCATCCCGCATGATGTTAAACTATATGTCGCTTTGGTCCTGCATGATGTTAAACTGTATGCATTCTAACTAAGTGGGTTTTTATCCCTGTCTCCTAGACAATTATGTATAAATCCTCCTTGAGGTTCAACCCCAAACACTGGTAATCTTAGGCATCCCCTTTGAGGGACCCACACCCTTGTTCCACAACTTAGTGGTGTTAGACTAGTTCCTAGGTATCTAACTATGCGGAATCCCCACAATCAACCCATAATCTTCCAACCAAGAGTGTCCCTCTTGCGATGGGTTGCTAACCATGCATAATCCCCAGCATGTCTCTGGGTCATTGTCCTTTGTGTACACCCTGATTCTATGCACCATCCTGAACTACATGGACTTTGATTCCCTGCCACGAGGATACATAGAAAGACTCCCTAATGTTCAAGCCCATCATCCATGTCTCATCCTGGTCTTTCCTTTGAGATTTTGTGTTTCGGGAAGATCATAACTTTTCCCGAAGGTTTTAATTCCCTTTGAGTCCCCATCCATATGCTCTATTCTCATAGGCCACCTTCTTAGGTTTCCCATCATCCCACAAAACAACGTGTACTTTGATTCCCCACTATGGGGATACGTAGGAAGCCTCTATGAGTTTCAATACCAACATCACCATTATCTTCATGTCGGTTCCATCCCATTCCTCCCATCCACATCGTTCAACCATCCATCATCCATCCTAATTCCTACTCAGGCCGCAACATCTCGGTGGGATCACACCATTTCTTTAGGTATCTAACCATGCATAAGACCCGCATAATCCATAACCATCCAACCAAGAGGGTCCCTCTTACGATGGGATTCTAACCATGTGTAAGCACCAACATTTCTCTGGGTTATTGTCCTTTGTGTACACCCTGATTCATCACCCCTATTTCGAACTACATGGGTTTTTATCCCTGTATTATACATAGGGTATGTAGGAAGCCTCCCTGAGGTTTAATACCAGCCAATGTTAAACCATGGTTTCACCCTTTTCAGGGTGCACTCTCCCTGATCTGCCCTTAGTGGTTTCCATATCGGCCTTCACGGTGTGAAATATTCCCTGTTTGGGAAACACCACCTTGGGTATGCTCTCATTGGGAATTCTGACCTATCTATATGATGTTCCCCATTCTGTGGTGCACTCTCCTTTATCCACCCTCAGTGGTGTCCATATCATCCTTCACAGTGTGACATCTTCCCTTTTTGGGACACAGCACCCCAGATCCTTCCTCCTTGGGCATTTTGATCCATCTATCTGGTAAAACTTCTAGGTACTACCTCCTAGGGATTTAATAATATAATATGTGGCATTCTGATCACTCTCATTTCATCTTTACAAGATGTTAAAATCACGGCCTACCCTATATTAAAAATGGTATGTCTGAGTAAAATCTTAGAAACTATTCCTTTGGCGTTACCGTCTCTGCAAGAGGTTAAACTCGTGGCATACCCCATGTTAAACATGGGAAGCTGAGGAAAACCTCAGAGACATGCTCCATCACAAGATACCCCATGAATGATGTGGGATTCATCAGGTTTTGTGCCCTTGAGATGCCCTCTTATGAGGAAGAATAGATGTCTTCCAATGTATACACATCCATAGATTCCCCCAACATGCCTGATGTCACCATTTGCTCCGGCCAAAGGTTACTGCCCTTTCGAGACCCCTTGGAATGTCCAAACAGAAGCAATGTAATTAACCGACATCTACAAAGATATGGCATCAGGAATGAGATTCATGAAAAATGACTCAAATATATGAGGGAGACCCAGACTAGGAAACGAATTTTGAGGAGAAACCCCTAGAAGGAGAATCTGACATCCCATCATCACGTTTCGATCAAGGAGCAAACGTCCCTGAATAAGTGACGAATGTTGCCCGCCATTGGAAAGTGGGAATGTAGGGAAAATCTAGTGTGTCTCCTAAGACATATGTATGCACCCCAGCAAAAGTGTCAGAAACACCATCATTATGATCAGTCTTGAGAGACAGTAATGAAAAACTAACTATATCAGTTTGCGAGGTGGTAGTCTGCCATACACATGAAAAAAATGCTCATTTCCTATTTAATGAAATTGGAGATGGATTTAGGTGATGAAATTAACATAATAACATCTCAGTACATAGAAGATACTAGAGTTATTAGTTAATCATGGATGAATTAGATTTAAAGGAAGTGGAAGAAGAATTAATATAGAAATACTTAAAGAAAAAGATACCTCTTCTTCGGTTGATTAGCTTTGAAGAACACCTTAACACTTCTAAAGAAGATGTTCTAGATAAACTAAGGCCTTAATAATACAAAGAGGGATTTGGGGAAGGGTTTTGGGAAAATATTGAACCAAAAGGATTTTGAAGTCTGATTAATAGAGAGGATTGGGTGCCTTTTTATATAAGAGGGGAGGGTCACCCTCAGAAAACCTTAAAATAATAAATTAATATAAATTAATTTTAAACTCCAAATGAATCTAAATTATATTAGTTCTAGTATAGGTGGGGATGGTTTGAAATACTCTCAACCAATAATTTTTAGTCATCTATTGATTTTATTATAAACCTTATCTTTTTGTTTTAACCCCTTTTAACGCTTACTGTTTTATCAAGTAAATTACACTTTAAGGGTTAAATTAATTTCCATAACATGCCAAATGACCAATGAATGAGTGATTAATGACATTTTTAAACTTATCCTAACCATTTTTCAAAATATTATTTTTTTAGAAATTTTATAACATTTAATAAAATATTTTATATTTTAAAATACTAATAGTATCCATTTTGATACTATTCATTAGTTGACTTTTTAAAAATATCATAACAGCAAGATAAGTTTGAACCAGATCCTTTAAATCATCACCAACATGTCAAACTCATCCAAAAAATTTGTGGATGACATCAAATAGTTCAAATTATATTTATTTTAATATTATTAATATCATTTATTTGATTCCTTTTTTAATAAATCTATTACTGCATCATCATTGTGTCACAAATATATATAATTATTTATTTTCTAAAAATTATAAATAAATTAACATGATGTATGAAATCTTTTTATATTTCTATGAAATATTTATAGTCAAATATAGAACTTATATAACCCCATATTAATTGTTTTTTTAATATGAGACATGATTATGACATCTTGGTCTTTACTTTAAATAAAATGTTATAAATGTCATAATCATACTTAAGTGGCTTAAAAATGCCAAAATTTTGGCCGAAGTATTATCTTAGTCGACAATAACTCATCTAATAATATTAGGACAAGTGTTAGGGTATTTTTATGTTATTATAATATTATTTTTACCTTTAATTACCCGATTTAACTTTAACTGTGGTAAATAAAATACAAAAGTTATTATTCACAAAAAATTATGTTGATCCTATTAGACCAAATTTTTCATACAGATTACAACCATTTATTTCCATTTTTTAAAATTCAATTCATATAAGTGACTAAAATTAATTTAAAATTAATCTCGTTGACGAATCGAGAAAATGGGTTTTTTAAGTAAAAACGTTCAAAAGTTCAAAAAGTTTTTGTATCTAATTTCAATTTTTAATTTATTAAAATGAACTAAATTAGATTAAATTATAAAAACATAATACAAATATACTTTAAAACCAATTAAAATGATAATCTAACAATACAAATAAATTAGAAGAAAATGTAGTTTTGAATTAAAACGCGGTATTTTTCACCATTCATTAAAATATTAATTTTATCAGAAAAATACCAAAAAATTCAACTAAAGTAAATTTTGATTTACCGATTAAAAATAAGAATTTTTTTTTCAAATAGAACTTATAAAAGTATCAAAAACTAGGTTTAAAATGGGTTCTCCATCAAAAGGCGGTAAAACTACATTTTTAGAAAAACACTCATTTTATCCATAAAATTGTATCTATTCTTATAAAATATCTAGAAAACATATAATATGAATTTTAAACATTATATTTAATTAATATTTCATTAATATAATCCAACAAGAGTGACTTGATTATTTTATAAACACAATTATTCACATTTAAATAGTTTTTCATAAAAATACATCCATTATATTCAATTGGGTTTTAGTTTGATTTCAAGTTAATTTGGTAACCAATGAATCATTATATAAACATGTGTAAACCATATTTTTATAATGTTGTTAAAACTTTTCATTCCCTCTATTCTAACAGCTAGGTGATAACTATCATATTAAATAATAATATTTAGTTGTTTGTTTAAGCTTGATGTGGTGTATCATGTACGCTATCGAACATTGTGTTTCCTTTTAAAAACCCAGGATTTTAAAAGTATTATTATCGTTAAATAATTTTTAATAAATATATCAAATATAAAAAACTAATAATTACGGGCATTAGTGAAGGAACATAATAGATCGTTGGGTCCAGCCATCTGAAACAAAATATCTTACTTGTAAATAATTGTTAAGGAAAATATCAAATATAAAAAACTAATAAATACCTAAATATAATACATAGATCTTCATATTATTCCTCATATTAATTGAGGAATATGTATTCATATTCATCTTCATCATCATCAACTTCCATATGACTTTCCATTTTATCATCCCTTATTACTCCATCAACATTATAAATATCATTAGCCCTTAACTAGGGGGTTTCGTCATTGATATTTATATCTCATTAAGTAGGAGATATATTTGGGGATGTTTCATTAAAAATTTCAATATGTTTCACTTCTACATAACCATTTTCATTTTCAAGAAACTGATTTTTATGATTTTTTATTTTTATTTCACTCCACCGGTCATTCAAATTTCTGAAAACATTATATTAATTTGCATAATAAACTTTATGTGCTTGATATGACAACATAAATAGTTCATTTGATACAAGAAGAATATTTTATTTAATGTAAATGACTCCATTTTATGGATGAAATCACAACCCTTGATAAATATCAAACCAATGACATTTAAACATTGTTATATAATTTGGTCTCAGATAACATAACTCAATTATTTCATCCAGCATACCATAAAATTCAACTTCACTTTCTTTATGGTGATATCCTTTAAAACAAACACCATTATTCATTTATTTCTTTGATTCATCATATATTAATGTATGGAATCAAAATCCATTATCCAAATACCCATTATAATATTTTACCAATTTCGATGGAGGGTTTTTGAACACACATAATCTGAAAGTTGTTTTTTATTAAAAAAAAGATAGGAAAAGCCTATCAAGGAACACAACAGAATAGCTTTGGGAGTTCTAAAATGGTGAAGCCCAAGGTAATCCCATTGGAAAAAATTATTACATTCAATAGGAAGATAATCCAAAATTCTAAAAATAATTAGGGGGTCCTCAGCACTTCTAACCCGACATAAGGCATCCACTGCGATGTTGGATTCCCTCTAAGTATGATGAATGTTTCTCCTTGTACTAAACTCCAAATAACACTATCTAAAGAGATAAATTAGTTCCCACAAAGGGTAAATCTTCCCTTGTAGAGTATGAACCAACAACTCGGAGTCTAACTCAACTTTGATTATATGTAGCCTGAACCCTTTGCAAAACATGATACCCAAATGCAAACCCACACCTCCGCACTCATGGAATTCCCTAGAGCATAAAAAGCACTAAAGTATAAGATAATAGAACCACTGGTATCTCATCAAATATCAATTTTACTTTCATGTTGTGTTTCCTACAAACAATAAAAATTATTAATAATAGATGTCATTATAAAATTGATTTAATGTTCCAACAAAATCAACTTCACTTACCCATATTTGAAACCAATATTAAAAATTATGTTGACAATATTATTCAAGAGAAGTAGAGATAATTTGTATAAATTATTCTTTAATATGGTTATCATATAATCTAAAAAAATTTAAAAAATCTATTTATTATAAAAATTTAAAATAATAATAAAAATTAGTACTTACTGCAAAAATCATGTTATCTCTTCACAATTTAGCAGAACATATGTATGATCTCTGTGTAATTCTTTATCTGAATTTCATCATTCATGATAACCACTAAAAAATATCAGTCTGATTAAATAGTGACAATTGATGGTCCATTACATCATCAAAAATTTTCTCATTTCATCCCTCTATCTTGCAACCTAGAGCCTTCTCAATTCATTTTAGCTCCTCTAAACCCTTTCCTTGGTATATTTAAGTGGAGTTGACCTTTTTCAATCTCATTAGAATAAGTGGATATCCTCTTGTGTGTTTCATTTTGGTATATCTCTCTCTACTCCTTGAATTTTTATAGATCATCATGTTATTGATTGATCTAAACTCTGTTTTTTGGATCATTGATTCTAGGATGTGATCCTAGATCTCTCATGCCTTCATTATTTGTTGGTGTTCCCTGTTTCATGTGTCGAGTCTTGATACTTTATTAAAGGTGGGTGGTTCTATGATTCTTTTCCCTATAATTGACACCTTGAATTTCTAGATTAAATTTAAGTGATTTTATAATTGATTTAAAAACATGCATTTGTAATGATTTTATCTTTGAATCAAAATGTTCATGAGATTTAAGAAAAACCCCAAATCCAATGGAATTGGAATTGTGGGGTGGATTTATGAAAAATTATAGATTTATTTGGAAATCATTTGATGAAATGATTTGATAATTTATTTTGAGAAAATAGATTAAATTTAAAAATGATTTTAAATGGCACAAAATGATGAAACTAATTATTTGGTTTTGAAATGAGAAGGCATGTTGAAGATTGAAATTGAGAAATTAATTTTTTAAGTGTTTTAAAATGATTGATTTAAAATTTATTTGAGGTAATTTTCCCTTAATTGTGAGTGAAAGTAATTTTCCCTGAAGTGGGAGTGGATATAATTTTCCCTTAAGTGGGATGGGATGTAATTTTTATTTAAGTGGGAGAGGATGTAATTTTCACTTAAGTGGGGGTGAATTTGTTTGATTTGTTATATATTTTGTTGATTTGTGAATTGTTTTATTCATGAAAACTAAATTATATAAACTATTTTATATAAAATGTTCATTTAATCCTATTTGAAAGTTTTTTCATATATCTGTTATCTGTTCAAAATGAAAGCATGTTTTGGTTTTAAATATGAAAATAAAATGCCAAGCCTAGTTTTATTTAAATTTATGGTATATCTTGTTTGTTTATTTTTTTCATTGATTATGGAAAATTTTGTGAGAACCTACTAGTCTTTATAGATTACACCCTACCTTTTCCTTTAGGTGTTTGTATATTTTCTTTTTCCAGATCCGAGCAAATGGAAAGTGCCTGTTGGAGGAGGTGGGTGTTCTTGATCCTTTGGGATCAGAGTGATAGAGGTGATCGGTGGAGATGTTATCCACTTTTTTTCATGGGATGTTTTATTTTTAATCTTGTTTTACACCTAGTGATTTTATGATGTACTACTTCAGGTTTTTTTATACCTATTGTTTCTGTAACTTTATACCTTTTAAGTATTGAGAATACTAACTTGTATCTTTTTGTCTTATGTTGTTTTGTGGAAAATTAATTCCCTATTTATTCATGTATGATTCTAGGTGCTAGTCTCCAATCCATGGGGATTGATAATTCCCTTCAAATCTATGTCATAGACAGCTTGGGTATCAGGGTATTTGGGCTTGTTCGTGGAAACCCTTTTATAATCAGGGGAGGGGAATTCTTAGAATTTATTAACGTATTAAATTAATATAAATTAATTTTCAATTTAAAATGGATCAAAATTGATATAATTAGAATATGAGTATGAGTTAGAATCATCACATCCAATAAAAATTGGACAATTTTAAGTGGGTTTTTTCACCCTTATCTTTTTATTTTAACCCTATATTAACCCTTTTGATGATTACCTTCATAACAGCGTTTTTTATTCTTTGGGGGTCAAGATAGTTACTATAAAAGGAAAATTGGCACAAAAATGGACCATTTTTTATATTTTCAACCATATTTTCAAAAAATTGGTCAAGTATTGGTTTTTTATGAATTTTAAATCATTTAATAAAATATTTTTTATTATAAAATATCATTTATGTCACTTTTAGAAATACATGAAATATTATAATATAATATTTGTGTATAACTCATGTCATATGGTTACAAAATGATATATATTTGAAGATAAGAAAGGTATGATATTAGTTTAATCATCCAATAATTTTTTTACAAGTTTTTATATCATTTTAAATCTCATCATTTGGATTAACCCCTTGGTTAACCAATTTTAACGTTAACCATGGTAATGAAATTTTCAATATTAACGGGTTATAATTTTACTTATATGGAAAAAATTAGATCATAAATGGACAAGGTATGTCATTTTAGATTATTTATCATCCTAATTTTCCTTTTTCAATATTTTTATGACTTTTAAATAATTTAAAAAATATATTATTTAACATAAAATATCATTAATATCATTTTTGACAGTATTCATTTAATTTGACTTTGAAAACAACATGATAGAAAAGTAATTTGAATATAATACTTTCACACATCACTAACATGTTATATTTATCTAAAAATTAATGGAACACAATAATTCATTCAAATTATATCACTTTTAATATTTTTAAAATCAACTATTTTATTTTTCTATTAATTGGATAAATATTGTGTCAGTGTTGTGTAAGAATTTAAGGTAATTATTTCATCACTAAAAATTTAACATGATAGAAAAACATTTATCTTTCAAATAAACATTTTAGAACCTAACATAGCCTCTATTTATCCTTGTGTCAAAAATTTAGAGATAATAAAACCAAGAAAATGACATTTTTTACTTTTCTTTACGTAAAATAATATAAAGGTCAAAATCTAAGAAATATGGAACCAAGTTGCAATATTTTCAAAACTTGGATGGATATGGCCAAACTCTGCTCATCCAATAAGATAAATTCAAGTGATAGGGTCATTTTTTATTCTTATCATATTATTTTTAACCTTAATTACCTGATTTACCCTTACCAGGTTGAAAAATTATTTATTACGGTTACTATTCATAATGAAAAAAAATAAAAAGGAATTCTTTACCAAATTTTGATATCCTGATTCCAAATATGTAATCTATTTTTAAAGATTCAATTTCTATAAGTAGAAGAAATTAATTTAAGATTGAAATTCAAAATGCAATAAAAAAAATTTAGAAAAATGTCTTTTTAGTATAAAAAAATTATACCAAATTAAACTGTAGAATTGATTCCAATGAAAATAATTGTATTATTCATAATATAAGATAACTAATGTTAATTTTAAACCATTTTAAAACAAAATGGAACTTTGTAAATTCTTTAAATAAAAATACAATTTTCAATAAAAATCAGAATTTATCATTATTCAATGGAAGATTAATCTTTTCAAAAAAATAATAAAAATTCAATTTAATATCATTTTAACATGATGATTTAAAATATTATATACTTTTTATCAAATAATTTTTTTAAAATTTCTATAAATTTATTATAATATTCGCTCATAAAAATCAGAAAAATCAATTTTAAATAAAATGTTTTTTTTGAATAATAAAATGACGTTACTAAAAAACGAGTGCTTATTTCCTAATAATTAATTAATACATTTGTATTTATTAGGACCTTTATATATATTTCATGAATCAATTAATCTTATTTATACTTCCCAATTTAATGGCTAAGTTATAATGACCATATTTAAATAATAATATTTCATAGTTCATTTATGATCAGTGTTGTGCATCATATACACTAATGAACATAGTTTTATTTTTAAAATATAAGGGTGTTAAATGCTATATATGATTTCCCTATATTGTAATCTATGAATTAGTCAGAAAAAACCAAATCTGGATCATATTTTTTTATAGGAAATACAACATGTAATACAATAAGAAAAATATTCATTCCCAATATGATTTCTTGAATCTAAATACATGGTATGCTCTGATACCACTATTGACTTTCAAAGGGATGTTACAAAACTTGTTAGTTGAATTGTAAGTTATTAAATAAACCAAAACTCAATATCATCATGATAGATAAATGAACCCATGCATAAACTATAAATAAAGTGATTGTAAATAACATGTCTGGAGAAGAGTATTGACCCTACACATCATTGTTAAAATCTTTGAATGACTAGTGGAAGAAGAGTATTGGCTAGGGGGAGAAAAGATAAGAAAAAAAATACATTATTTTCTATGAAAAATGGGAATAAAAAGTGAGGATATTCCACCATGAAGTTCAAAAACAATGGAGCAGTATAGTTGGAGGTAAATCTAGAAGTTAGAAGACCTATTTTATTTTATTGACAAAGGGGGAGGAGTAATATTGGCCATAAAATCTGAAAAGGTTACCCATAAAGGGGGAGGATAAAAGATAGACCATAAAATCCATAAACATAGAGGTTGTTAGATTAAATTAATGAGGGGGAGATATTCTTCCCATATCTATAAAGTTCATGAATTTTATGGAGTATTGTCAACAAAATCTAAAGGGAGAGAATGCTTCGACCAAGAGGTTGTTTGATGGATTTGTTGAAAATAAATTCTGGAGGTCTTAAAGTGTTTTTGACTATATATGGATTAAATAAATTTTGTGGAAAGTGCATAAAAGTGAGAAGACCTTGTCAATTGATGGATTTGATTATGACCATATATGCGGTTCACTCATTTCATGGTTATATATTGAATATTAGAAAGTCTTATGGAAGGTAAGACCTGATATTTTAGCCTAAATGGGTAGTGGTTATTTATCTAGGAGTGATATGGCTAGAGGATGGCTTTGTATGAAGAACTGGAAAGTATGTTGTAGAAGTTTTTTGGAACTGGCAGATGGAACCTCAAAGAATTATCTTAGAAGTGTTAAATAAGGGATAAAAGTTATGAGGTGATACAAAAATTGTTATGGGATCAAAATTATTAAAGATTTTAAATTTAACCATGAATATTTTTGAATATGAATTGGTGTTATAATAAGACATAACTTGATATTAATACTTATCAAGGACATGGAATATGGATTGGTGGGTTATGAAGTAATAACCATAGAACAAACAAAGGGCCCATTTCATGAATGAATTTTTAGTGAGAAAATTGTTAAAGTATTCTAGTGTTTTCCAAAGTTTTGTGTCCAAAGTATCAAAAGAAATTTGGGAGTTTGTTGGAGTAATTCCAAAGGTGATTATAATTAAAATTCATGTATTTTGTGCTAGGTAAAGAAACTTAATTCTAGTTGGTTGTGCACTAGTCTAGATGTATTCTAGTCTGGGTGACAGTCGCATATTGGTCATACCAAGTGTCATGCACAATTCATTTGTGATAGTGGATCGTGGAGACATTATTTTTAGTCATGATAATCATGATTATTTCACTAATCAAAGGAAAGAAATAGGTGGGGATGCTTGAATGAAGCATCAAAAATCGCATAGGATAAGGGTTGAGTGAAAGTGTGTTTTTTTCCTATAAATAATAGGTAAACCCCTCATTTGAAGGGAGAACAAAGATCTAGAGAAGGAAAAAATGATTATTATTCATGTACGACCTATGCAAAGCACAATAACATGAAAGAGTTATGTGAAGAAGGTAAAAGCATGAGAGTTTTGTTAAGTAGAGTAGAGTTCATGGGTTACACAAAAAGGAGTGGAAAGAGGGAGTTTTTTAAAGAAACAGAGAAATGGAGTAATGTGAATATAGTTACATGAAACAGGGTAGAGCATAGGATTTATGAAAAGTAGGTTTAGGAATGAGAGTTGTATGAAGAATACTTAAGTTTTAACATTTGGGAAAAGAATATTGAGAAAAGGGCTAGGGCAAACTATACTTGAGGGAATTTAGATACCTAATTGAAGTTTCATACTAGAGAGAAGGTACTTGGGTGAATGTGTAGGAGTAAATTAAGGGTTCAATTCTATTTCAATTGAATAAGATTAGGTCCACAAGGTATATTCAATCAACTTATCTGATTCAATTCAATCAATGAAGTCTTGCAGGAATGAGATAGAGTGCCCATTATTATACTTGGTTGTAGAGGAGGATAGAGTGAAAATGGAAAATTCTAGTGTGGAATTATACTCATCCATATAATATGTGTTATTGTCGTGATATTGTGGAATGAAAATACTTAACTCTCACATTATATATTTGATCTCATTTTTTCATTAAAGAAGAATAGCATGAAAAATTGAAAATCATCATAGCATAAAATCAGGAGTTGTGATGCAAGCAAAGTCTCACGTTGAATGAAGACATACCATCATATCCCTAATCTATAGAATATACCCTCGAGTTTATATAATGATTGAACCTTAATTAAATCAATGTGTGTAGGTGAATAAGAGGAGGTGTACCTACCTTGGGCTAGGAGTGGCAAACCCCTAAAACATTTAAAGTTAGTGAGATTGGTATGGAGTGACTGTTTCCAAAATTTTGTATCCACATAACTAGTAAATCATGGTGGATTTTGGAACATCGACACATAATCAGTGTTTTCTCCTTTGACATATCCCAATTAAGGTGAGCCCAATAAAAATACTTATGTATTTTCATGATTTAAATTTTTGTATTTCTAGTAATCATTCACTGAGGTTTTGGGAAGAGTTATTGAGTAACAAGTTGAACAAAGTTCCTTCCAATATTGGAATATGATCCTAAAAGGTATTAACAAGTAAAAAAGTTAAAGGATTAAATTTTCCAACAACCTAACTCACCCATAGGGTGTCTCTAGTTATAATAATGCTTGTATGAGACTCAGTAGATCCAAAACAATCTTTCTACCACTGAAAAGAAAAGATAATCAATTATCATAGCCATTATATGTAACCCTCCAAAAATATTATCATGTTCTACCAAGTAGAAAATGGTCGACTTGTATTAGAGAAACATCACAAAGCACTTCATTATTATATCTTATAATGAAAAAAATAAATTATGGAATGTTTAATAACTCTAACTTATCTACTATCACTTAACAATTGCAACTTATAGGGTTTAGGATGCTTAAGAATAGTCAAACTCAACAATTCCACCAACAAGGTACTATCCACTTTTTCACAACTCTGATTATCAATGATCATGTTACATACATTCTCCTTAATGTGTCATATCATATAAAAAATTTAATCACATTTATCATCATCATGATCATATTCTGATTAAATGTTTAAAGTTATTCTTGCCACTAATGTATTTTCATATAAGGGTTCTTCAACTTCTATATATAAACACTCCTCTTAAGGTGTAATTTCATCATCACTAGATCTATCACTTTGGATATCAATTTTATCCAAAATAATTAATTTCCTCTTGTTTGGGCATTGAGATGAAATATGATTGTGTCCCTAATAATTAAAACACTTAATATCATAGGATTTAAAAGGGAAATTTATATTACATTTACCTTTATAATCAGAAGGGAAAATGTTTGTTTTCACCTCTTCTATTTATTTTTGGAATAAATTTTTAATCCCTTGGTTTTTTTCATCCCACTTAAATGTCGATTTAGGCTCATTCTAGTTATCTTTTCAAAAATTATAGAGACTTACTTGACTCCTTCAAGAATGTAGCTTCTTTTCTACCTTTACCACATCATGTATATTATCCTATATATTAATATAGGTTTAAAGTTCCACCACATCTTAAATTTCTGAATTCAAACCATTCATGGACCTTACCATTTTATCTTCTAGATCCACCTATAAATTGGGTCTAATCATTGATATCTCCATTTCTTTGTAGTAATATTGCACACACATTGAACATTTCATAAGATTTCGTAACTTCAAATGAGAATATCTATAATAATTTATAGAAATTTACCTTTTTCACATAATTATCTTTATGTATTCCCAAGTTTCAATTATACTTTCTCCATTCAGTAATTAACTTACTTGTAATTGTTCTAACCAAATACTTTCATAGTCATTGAACTCAAGCATTTCCAACTTTACCTTCTTCTCTTCTAAGTAGTTCTGAAGTTTAAACATGTGTTCAACCTTACTCTCCCAATCCAATTAGAGTTATGAATAATTATTCCCTTAAAATAATGGAAGTGTCATCTTTTTCTTCCCAGGACACTTTCTATCCTAGAAATAGGTTTCCCTCACTTATGGGATGGTTATTTGAAATTAGAGCACACTTCATCTCCTTCATCAAATTAATGCCTTCATGGATCCCTTAAAGTTGATAAATTTTATGAATCATGCAACCTAGAATTAAACATTGTAAATTTATCATGAATAACTTTCATAAATAACTTGATTTCAACTTCATTTCATTCTCCCTCGCTTGTTATTTGTTTATATAAAACTACTCATGATCTCTTTATCTCCTTTTTTTAATCTCATAATGGGTTATTCACACTTTTCTAGCACAAATACTTGGTTCCAATAAGTTTTCTTAAATATAATCAAGAAGAAAACTAATAATAATAAATCATCTTATAACAAACTTTAAAAATTGGAAACTTTAAAAGGGTTTGAATCGATGGAATCTAAGAAATATGAGAGGTATAAGAGAAATAAAGAATATAAATTCAGTGATGAAGGGAAGAAGATAAAGATAATAAAATGAAATTATATTTGAGACTAAATGGGTGAACACAATTTTTCAGTCGAGTAGTTTCTATTTTGTATTTTTTTTTTCTTTATTTTTTTTATTTTTTTTTCTCTTATTTCCCAAGTATTATAATCAAGAAATGAGTTACAAAGATTTTACACTCATGGTGCTCTAGTAAAAAATATATTAATATGCTACAAAAGGGAAGGGGTGGTTAATTAGGACCCTAAGGAGAATTTCCCCTTAAAACCCTAATTATAAAGACATCATAAAGGTTTATCACTCCTTTTATAATTTTTACTTTCATTCACCTAATAATATAGGGAAAAACTGTATAAATGCTATAAAACACTAAAATTAATATTAACCTTAAAATAGTACAAGGAAGGTGGCTATTTATAGTCAAATGAGAGATACACATGTAAAACACATATCTCACAAAATTATAAATCATAAACTGAAATTTGTTACTTTGTTACATGTGTCCATGGATTTAGGGGATAATATTTCAACTAAGAAGACTTTGTGGAATCACCCCAGATATTTTAAGATTTCTACCATGATTTTGAAGATAAGTGGTCCGTCAATTTTGGTTTTTAAGGATTATTTTATGAAAGTGGCTTGAAATTCATAGGATCATTTTGGAAGTCCATTTAAGTTCACTTTTGGGTTCTAATAAGATTAATTATAGGCCCATTTTCTCCACCCATACATGCATGTTGGTCCTCCTCTTATAATTTTAAAATGAGACCATGTAAAGCCTCTTTCATCCTCATCATTCTTCCTCTTGTCATTAGGCCACCATTTCTATGTAATGGGTTTCATTCATTTATTCAACTTATTCTATCCATTTATTTTTTTCCTTCAACTCCTTGATTCATATATGTTACATGATTCTTGTTAGATATCCCTTATCAATGAATATGGTATAGCCAATTTAATATCATAAAAAAATATCTTTAGGTAATATCTTCATTAAAGGGATCATATATAATTATACTTACAAAAAAAGGATGATTTCAATAGAAGTTACTTTAATTGGAGAGAAAATGGAAGGAGAGCTCTTGGAAGCCAAAAACAACCCCAAAATTGAGTTCTAGTTTGTGCTGGGTCAAGGGAGAAAGAGGGGGTATTTTGAGAATGGAAGGATAAAATTTTGAAAAAAATCCCCACTAAAAATCCCCCATTAGAACTCTGATGGGAGTCTTAGGGATACTTCCCCCTTACCAAACCAACTAGACTTCTGATAGGTTCCCACTAGACTTTCGATGGGGGATTTGGGGAGTACAAAACTTTGTCCAAACCCACGGGACTTTTGATGGGGACCTGCTTCCCCTCACCATGTTTGAGTGATCCCATTTATAGGATCAAAATATATGTGTATATTTCCAATTACAAGATGGAGGGTATGAATTGTAAGTTTAAAAACTTTCATTTTGAACCATAAGAGTAATTTTTTTAATAGGATTAAATAAATCATATTCACAAAACCTCTTCTGTATTAAAACAATAACCAGACTAGGCCCTTGGTTCTGATAAAAAATAATATCATAATCAGGTTGATTCTGATATGATTATAAATTCATGGGTCAAAAAACAAATTATTCTACCTTACAATGTATAGAATCCTAATCAGAGTAATTGATTTAATCAAATTCACTGAAATCATATTCACAGTGTAATACAAAATATTGTAATTATAGAAATTATGATAAATAGAATACAGATAGAAAATTAATATATAAGAGGATTCACTTTGTATTATAATAACATTGGAAATGAAATTAAAAGTAAATGAATATTTAATTATTTTAACCCCAAGAGAATGATATCCAATAACCTAGGATAAAGGTCCCTTGATTTATAATTTCAAGAAAGTCTGTCTTACCTATATCAGGGTAATCCCCCAATAAGATGATCGGCTTATATCTACCTATCCCTAACAACCCTCGATCAAGAAGGTGATCAGATCCTCTGTCTTCCTATCCCAAGAATCCCTTGATCATAATCACAATAATCAGACTCACACAAATAAAATATGAGATATAGGATTACAATGACAAGGAACAAGTAGTTCACTTGTGTAAACCTCATAAATCTCACACAAATCAGGAAAAATAATAAGGATATCGCACAATGTAGGCCACATAACATATATATCAAAATGATAAAATGGGATGGTATTTATAGGCATTTTTTCCAGTGATCATCTTGATCTCCAAAAGTCGTATTTTCTCCAAAATTCTCGGAGAGACCTAGACACCTTTCACTCCAACAAACATATGATAACTGAAAGAATGACATCATTTTTATTAACACATGCATAACATCATTTTTATTTACAAGATTTCCTTACATTATAATTAAGTTTTCTGGATACTAAAAGTAAATTGAAATGTATCTGATGATAATCGTTATGAGTGTCAGTATGATTTATATTGAAATCATTTTTTAATCTGATTATGAAAAGCTTGTCGGTATGAAAGACTAGATAGATTTATTGATAATCAATTTTCAAATGATATTTATGATATAAATTGTATCCAATCTCGGTACGATAATCATGGAAACTATCATTACAATAATTTTCATGAGTACGATAGTTATCGTATCCATACTCATTAAGAAAATTGTAATGATAAAATATTTATTTTCGTAAGTCAAAAGACTTTATGTAAGTATGGTAAAATTAATATGTTTTTTATAAAAAAATGATAAAACAATTTTGGACCTGAAGAAATTAGGTATTGTATTTTTAAGAATTAGTTTATGATTTCCAAAAAAAGGAATGGAAAATTCAAAAAGATACTTTTAACTTAACACCATTCCCCTTTTAAAATATTTCCAAACACTTTTATCCCCCAAGAACATCCAAAACCAACCAAGAATTTAAATCCAAAAACATGCCTCAAATTTGTACCTGAAATTTTAGGGTTGTTACAGGAACAACTCCCATGGAATTTTTCATGACCCCCATGTAAATCAATACCTCATCACTCAATTCCATACCATCACTAATGGTAAAACTTCTAGAAAGTGATATGACCTCATGAAAAAGTTCCTAAAAATCACTATTAATGCCTCATTAATACCTATCCCCTTTTTAACATTCTACGCTCAAAATCCCCATTGAAAATTATTAAAAAATTCACATAATAATAATAAACAATTATCAAAAAACAATTTCATCGTAACAAAATACCATAATAATCCCCTTTATATATTTTTAAAATTGACTCTTGTTGTATAAAACTCCATTTTTAATCCAAAAAAATTCACAAAAACTTAATTTTATTATCATAGTATATATTCTCATCAATTTATCATATTTTTTATTCCATTTTTTTATCAATCTCCACTGATAATCCTCCATATACTAATTCTTAAATATTTCAAATATTCATGTCAATTCAATCCCATAATATTAATATCCATCATAACCTATTTTACAATATACCATTATAATCTGGATGGAATTTTTTTGTTGACTCAGGAGGTGATTTGGGTGGTCATTCCATTGATGGTGTTGAAGTTCATCTCTGAGAAAATCCAAAATGGCCTGGTAGCTTTAGTTGATTACTATGTCATCATCAAATCCCCAAACCATTCACTTGACACCATCATTGTGAAGGTTAGATCCGTATCTCAATTGGTATCCACTGATTTCATATTGGTGCCTCTTCTATTTCTTCTCAGGGTTCCTCACATATTGTTTTTATTTCACTTTCAATCTTGTTGCTTTTTTCCAATATAAGAAAGATTATTTTAAGAAATTAATTACAATTTGATAACCTAAAACAAAAAATATAGTGAAAGTATAGTATTATTTATTTTGATTATGATTTTGGATTGTTGATGTTTAGTGGTCTTTTCAAATGTATCTATCATCATTTTTATTGCAAGTTTTGTTTATATTTCATCCAAATACTAACTTATGATCCATTGTGATAATTGCTAAAAAAAATATCATTAACTATGAAAAATTGTTTAAAATTATCCCTTATGATTATTTTTCCAAGAATTAATAAATAAAGGGGTAAGAAAAATTGAGAAGGCACTTGACTTATCACAATAGGTGTGCATGATTAACCTAATTGACTTAAACTGATAAAATTTGATTGATATTAGTTAATGAATATTTTACAATTCATTTTTTTCAATTAGTTTATATTATGGTAGTTTTAACCATTCTTAATTGAAACTAAATAATTAAACAAACTATATAAATCAATTTTGACACTAAAAGTGGTGATTATTTTTCTATGATCAAAGTTGAATATGACATAAATTTGTATTGATTTTCCATTAGAATGGAATAATATGAATATATGTAATGTTTAAGGGAATATAAATCATCAAACTATATTAAAATTCCCACATTATTAAAGCTCTTTAAATCTTTGTTATGTTGTTGACTTCTCAATTTATCAAACTATTTCCTTTATTTTAATATTGAATTGATCTTAGAAAAAACTATTTTCTCTCTATTGTTTATTTTACAATGATATTCATATTATATTTAAATCCTTGGGTGTAAAAATTTAGGGTTATATCCTTTTTTATAAATATATTTCCTTAACTGATCTAAACTGGTTAAAACTGATATAAATTGATTGGTAATGGACTAAGAATATCTCTTCAAACCATTGCTTCATTTTTAAGTAGGGTTACTCCGTTTTGAAGGATGAACAATGAAATCAACTCCAACTCAATTACTTAACTTTCCACTCTAAAAAGAATATTTTTTGAATATATCTTTTTATACATTTTTTATTTTTACTTTTATTTAACATATTATATTAAAATTAATATTTTTTCATAAAATAAACCATTGAAATATATTATGATATTTAATAAGATTAACAATTAAATTAAATTATAATTGATGTTGATTAATAATTGAATTAAATTAAACTTGATATGGTTATTTAATAATATCAATTTAAATTTGATAAATTTTAATTTATTTTTATTATATATTAATTTAATGTATTTTATTTTATTTTTATTTTTTTCATTATTATGTATCATTATTTTTTATTGATTTATCCACAACATAATTTTAATTTATGATATATGTATTCTTAATTAATTATATTAATATAATTTTAATTATAATTACATGGGTGTGTGTAATTTGATTAATTAAGTAAAAAACATAAAAAATGTTAAATAATAATTATTTACTCATATATTAAAAATTGATTTTAAAACAACAAAAAATTATCTATGTAAATAATTAATTATTAAATTAAATTAAACTAGTCCTCGTTATTCAATAATCTAAAATTAAATTAAATTAAACTTTATTTTTTATTAATAAATATATTCAATTAAAAATGTAGGTTAATTACAATAGATACTCGATTACAATTAATTTTCTAAATTAGTATATTTATGTTATAGATGGTCGATTAATGAATTACGGAGTTTGATATCAGCATCATTATTTTTTATTATTCTATGTTGACTAGGTAAGTGAAATCATATACTTGATTACAATTAATTTTTACTTTACAGCAATTAGGATGGAGTCACAATCATATTAAGGTTGGATGAAGATGTAATCCATCCAACGTTTGAGATAAATATTAAATTCATTCAATGATCAGGATGGATATGTGATCATGATAGGTTTAGATAAATTTAAAACTCATATAACGACTACAATCAAAATTAAATCCATCAGATGGTCGAGATTGTAGTGAAATCATGATAAGGTTGGTATAATGATAAAATCCATCTGAAAGTTCGTATCAAAATTAAATCTATCCAATGAATGGGATAGATATGCAATCATGATAAAGTTATATAAGGACAGAATTTATCCAATGATTGAGATCAATATGAAATTCATCCAACGGTTGAGACAGACATGAAATCATGGTAAGGTTTAAATAAAGTTAAAGCTCATCTGATGATTGTGATCAAAATGAAATCCATCCAATAGTTGGGATGGATTCATGTTCATGATAAGGTTAGATGAGGAAAAATAAATTCGATGACTGAGATCAATATGAAATCCATCCAACAGTTGGGATGGACATGTGATCATGATTAGGTTTAGATAAAGTTAACACTCATCTGATAGTTGTGATCAAAATGGAATCCATCGGATGGTTGAGATGGTATTGAAATCATGATAAGGTTGAAATAAAGATAAAATTCATAAGGTTGTTCATATCAAAATGAAATTCATCCAATAGTTGGGATAAAGGCCCAATCATGATAAGTTTGGATGATGATATAATCCATCAAATGATTCAGACCAATATAAAATTCATTCAACGATCTATTTTTTATAATTTAGATATTCATTATCTACCACTCACTATAAACAATCATACATTTCATTCAACTCAAACAATTCTTCCCTTCATATCACCAATACCATCATATAATTGTTTTATTTTAGAAAGAAATGGCTTCCCAGTATTTTAGCTACTCCATTAGTGAAATTATACTCTTATGTGAGGTATACATGGAGACTTTCCAAGATCCTATTATAAGTGCTTACTAGACATCATATTGTTTTTTTCTCGCATCTAAAATTCATACAAGGCTGTAAGTAAATTAAATGGATGCATCAAATAAGTTGAAAATATGAATCTCTTCAACGCATCAAAACATGATATTGTTAGTAATTTATTTTTTTTCTCTTTTATTTTTATATATTAAAATACATAACATTGACATTATGATAAATTTTTCATTTAGATCAAGCAAAAAATCTTACACATTCAAGATCCCATGAATAAGAAAGGATTCAGGTTTGATCATTTATGTATTAGAGTATTTTTTTCGAAAATTTAAAATACGATGCTAGCATTGTGAGACAAATATTTTAAAAATAGGACTATGTATCATCAAATTAATACAATCCAACTTCTAAGTCTTGTACACCTTAATATCCTTTCTTGTCATGATTTTCAATTGAACACAAATGATGATGATGTTGGTGGCTCTTATTTTGCACAACCCATTAGAGCGAATAAAGCTAAATCAAGAAGAAAACATGATGAAAAATCTCAAGCTATCATCGAAACTTTAAAAGAATAAAATCATCGAATTTTAAATATGTTAGAGAGGACGAGGCAACAACAAATTAAAATTAAAGAAAAGATAATGGATTTCAAAGATTTTAAAAATGAAAATAAAATTTTGTCACAATATTTGAATAAAATCAATGACATGAATGTCTGATTTTATTCAAGCTGAACAAGCACAAATTATACAGAAAAGAGGATAATTTCACTAATCACCTGATCCACCTTAACTATCACCTTAAAAATATATGTTTAATATTTTAACAACATTGGTGGAAGTGATGTTAATTTAGCATATTATCATATTATTTTTTTTATTTTTTCTTTATTTTTAATATACTAGTCAAGCATTGTTTTTGTAATGTTGAATTTATGTTATTTTTTGTATTTGGTGTGTTATGTTATAATTATTTCAAATCATCATGTTATTTTATTTAATCAAAAATTTGTTCTTTGTTAGTGCTCTTTAATAAATTTGAAGTTATTTTTTTCAATGACATTTTTTGATCATTTATAACTAAAGATTATTCATGTAATCATGCATATCTATAATATGTCCTATTTTTTCATAAATTTATTTATTATAAACATTTTAATATATATATATATATTCAATTTTAATTTATATATTATTGTTATAAATCGATAATATAATGTATTTTAATTTTTAGTTTATTTAATTATTATCTATTATTAATTTGAATTAACCTAAATACAATATAAAATTTATTATATATGTATTTTACGCTAATTATATAAATATTATTATATAAATTTCATTATATATATATATATATAAATAACCAATTGAATAAAATAATTATGAATAAATAACATATTTATTTGATTAAAAAAATATATAAAAAAAATAAGAATATTTATAATATTTTTCATATATTAAAGTGAACATTAACGATATTGTTGAAAAAAACTTTAATAATTGAATAATCAAATATAAAAAGTCACTAAATATAATGATTAAAATATATATTATGTATGTAATAACATAATAAAAAATAAAAAATAAGGATGGCATATTTGTAGTGCGTTGTAGCATATCACTATTTGAGTGCACCAAATAGAATTATGCTGGAGATGGAATTTACACTAAAATATAGTTTTTGCACCATCTTCATGCTTGGTTGGAAATGGTCTAATGGTTTAAACCAGTTTCCTTAATCAAGTAAAACCAATCATGCATTCCCCTACTAGTTACTCATCATCAATGTTGAATTTCCATGATGGGATTAAAAGTAATATCACAACCAAATTCATTTCAATAAGTTGATTATTTATGATCAGTACAAAGAATCATGGAATTTGAATTAGTATTAAAAAAATAAAATGGTTACATTATGGTAAAAGAGAATAAACTTTCTTTTGTGATAAGATTTTAGGTCAATATGATTTTTTCTTCAAGAATTCTACTAAAATCAATGAGTGTGGTTGAACATATGGGAAGAAATATTAGTAGGATATAGTCTTGGAAACCTTCTTATTTGTAAGATACTTGATTCTGCTAATTTATGTTGTTTTCATGTAGGTAACAACATAATTTGGAAATGTTATTCATAAAAATGAAAATAGCACACGGGGTGATTTTTATTTTACAACTCATTAGTGAAACCACAAATTCTCATGTTGCATGGTTAACATAATGTTACTGGGAATAGACATTTCAATTTTATATTTTTAGTTCTTCAAAAAGAAGAGGCTGATATGGGGCCTTGATCCTTGTTCATTCAAAATAATTTACAGTTTTTAATGTCATAAAAAATGAATTTTTCTAGTCATCTTCCTTGATGATGGCATTCTTTTTTTAATATTGATTTGAAATAAATTGTAATCTAAAATGACTTGTGAAAGATAAGGAATCATGAAGTTGCACTGAATTGATTTAATTAGGGTAGAAAAAAAATGTAAAAGTTGTTTTACTTAGCTTCACTCAATCTACACAGTCCTACGGTTCATGTAACTGAACATTAAAATATCTTCAAAAAAGAATCAGCACTGCTATGATTGCTCCTCATTTGAAGAATCTTCACCACCATCTTCTTTAAGCTCTTCTCATGCCTCACCAATGACTCCAGAGTTCTCATTTTCTACTCGACAATTAATGTAGATATCACCGTGATTTTCACCTTCTCTAAATATGGAATCAAAAAAATTAAGTCAACCTACAGAACAAGATCAAAAATGTTAGCGCAAGTTAAATTCAACATAGAAAGAATCATTTCACAAGACTATTCACATTTTAAGTATTTTATTCTAGTAAAGAGAATAAAACATTTCCCCATGTATTTAAAACTTATGGAGATTCATATGGTTGTTAAAAAAGTCAAAAAAAATCAATCTCTAGGAAGGGGAGGAGAGTTTCATGATCCCTAGTGAACTCGACCTTCATGTGCAGATGCTTCACCTTAGTGGCCAACTATAGGATCATGCTAATGGAATCCCAACTCCAATGCACCCCTATGATATTAGGAATTATAAGTTATCAATTTTCCCAAAATTCATAATGTAAACTCTTTCTATATGAAAATAATAGGAACATTAGTGAAAAAAATAATATTAGAAATCAATGCACTTCCAAAAAATCTTACCATTTTTATTAGCCATGGATAGGCTCTTTAAGTGATGGATTTATGGAACCTGAATCCAACCACAACCCTACACCTTGAGGCATTCAAGCATCAGATAATCCATAAAAATAGATCAGTTATAGACACCATAAAAATCAAGCTTTCACTACTTAAGACTCGACAGCTTGATCGATAATGCCAGCAGCCCTTCACAGCCCAATAGTAATAGATGGGTCAGATTGGGGCATGTATGAAGAACAGCGGACAATATTTGGTCATCTATACCCAGGATTACTATATCAAGATTATTAAATATCTAAAAACAATCCCTCTTTGGAGTTTGTTTCATGAGGACTCCCCACTGTTTTAGGGACCCTAAGTTCTGGGCAGCTGTAATGTAGTCTGTATTCTGAGAGCTCTCGATGCTATGGTGTCTGATGAGACTATCTATCTGAAGCTCAAGGTATCGGAGGGATAGTGAAAAGTGAGAGATCCACGATGTAAGACCTACACTATGGAAAAGAAAATAGACTACCAGTTCTTCTAATCGGATGGTGGATTTGGTGATTTTGAGTATTGTAGAGTTTGGGTTGTCCCCATTCAAGTGATTGTCAAAATAGTTGTGGGGTAAGTAAATGATTTTTATATAAATATTTGAATCTTTCCAACACTATTTCAGGCTTCCACTTCCCTAGCACTGCTCATGTGTGATAGGATGTGCTGAACCAGAGCATTGGGTAGGGAATCCATACTGCCATCACATCCATAAAATAAGGTGGTGGTCAGATTGTAGAACTGCAAATCTCATTGAAATTATGAATCAAAGATCCAAATCACATTCTTAATCAATGGATTTACAATGTTAATCCAGGAAGGGGGAGAGAGAAGATCAAAAGAAAGAACTCATTTATCTGAATTGAGAGACATCACAAATGAGGAAATCCAATTTCTGAGGGCACTTCTTAGAACGTGATATTTTGAGGGGGGGTTCAAAATTCAAAAAAAATAGGGAAGAAAATCCTCCATTTGGAAGGCTTTTTTCCTCATTTATTTTTTATTTTCAAATAAAAAATTAAGCGGACAAAATTTTCCCCACCACCCTTTGAAATATGTAAAAAAATGTTAGAATGATGTAGCACATGGATATCATTTTCACATTATTGGTATTTCACCCAATAACTATTAAGTTATCATAAACCATATCTATATTTAAAATAAAACATTGATTTTTATGATGGAATTTGTAAGATGTAATATTAGTGTAATTTTGGTATGTTATTATTAAAAATTAAAAAGTTTGTATTTTTATTTTGATTTGTTGATCCCTATGATTTCAACTTCCTATTTTCATGTTCATTCATTTTTTTTAAATTTAATTTGTTTAGAATTGGTTTGACACCTTAATGGATTATTTTATTTTACCTTTATGTGATGAGTCTTTGACCCTTGCGTGAGGGATATTATACTTTTACATGAGGTTGTTTACCCTTACGTAAGTAATATGTTACCCTTACATGTTTTTGAGTTTTTAGGGATAACATTTAAGTAAGTGTTTCTATGACATTTCATAGTTATGGTTCTATACAATCTAAATTTACATGAGCTCGATGTTAACCTTCACTACCACTAGAATGGATCAGGTTGCCTTTATGCGAGGGTTGTGTTACCTTTATGTGACTAGTTGATGGAGTAGCTTACCCTTAAATGATTCGGGGTTACCCTTATGTGGGTATAGAACTGGAGGTCTTACCCTTACACAATAGTCGAGTGACCCTTACACAGAGTTCGAGCAACCCTTACGCAGCGGCTCGTGGAACCCTTACGCTGCGGGTGTGAGACTCATACACAACAACCAATCAACCCTTACGCAGTGGTCAAAGATACCTTTACACGAGGCAGCTTATGAGGACCTTTACATAGTGTCAGATGCTTGGGTTTTGTTGCAATGGATTCTTCAGCACACTCCTCAGTCAAACACATGTCATAGGGTTGTTGAATGTTTGTTTGATTGATTTTTTCTTTCGATTTTAAGTGCTTGAGTCCCTATTTTAGTGGACAAATAGACAGATCGAAGCTCGGAGAGGGTGAACTGGGACAAATAAATGGAGAATGAGTTTATCCAGAGGTGGGTGAGCTTGTTCATGACTCTGTTAGCGACACCTTTCATGGCTGATCCAGGGAGTACTTTTCCGGTGGAGATCTCGTGGCTTGCAGGTTCTGAGGAATACAATCAGAGCTACAAATCACAATCTTAATCAATGAATTTAAAATATAAAGCCACAATGAATATTGTGGTGATCTTGATAATGATAAAGATAAGTAGAGAGTGAATGTTGTTGGAATAACTCACGTCATATATTTTTTAATATTATTATAATGGGATAATGGGGGATAAACTTTTCAAATTAATGGACTTTGATAGTTAATAAAATAACCACCGAGGAAAACTATTTTATCCCTATTTAAAGTTTTATGAATTTAACAATCAAGTATGAATCACAATTCTAGTACATCACATCAAAAATGTTGTGGAAGAGAGAATAGACAAAGGATATAAATCCTTTTAAGTGGGATAAAATCAAGGAGACTCAAATCCAGAAGTTCAGTGGATCAATGCAAGTGTTTTATTTTGAATTTTTTTATCTAGATATGTGATATATGCACACTAATACAAATATTCCCTTTAATAGCATGAAAAAAGGGTTTTAATATGCTAAAAATGATGTTTTCCTCAGTACCATTAGGGGGGGTTCCCCTTTATCCGTTCTAAAAAATTTCCAGTAAAGGGGGACCTTTATCAGTGCTAGTTTAAGGATAATAAAGGCTTAGCCTACTACAATGTTCTATTTGTATAATATCACACTGTAGAAAAAACCTTTAATATGTGTACGAAAAATATATAATTTAATTGAAATAAATTTTATATCATGAATATAAAAAAAACACTACTATATACATTTCAAACAATTTTTTGTATAATTACATTTACAATTATCAACAAACATTTAAAAACATTAATGTTTTATCATATTTGGCACCTGTGATCCCCTATAAAAAAATTTCTCTCATGGTATTAGTTTTCGAACATATCACCTCAACTCGATCAAAAGAATCCACCTATATAAGAAAATAGATCTTATGTTAGTAATATTATAAAGAAATAAATTAAACATTAATATGAAAGAATACATTAATAAAATGTCAGTTTTAAATAAAAAAGAACACTTTGAGTTATATCAGTCACACCATGCATCTTATTGAGGTGGTTTTGATTCCTACACATCACAAATTACTTATGGATCATTTTCCTAAAGTATCAAAATAATTCAAATGTGTTTTCTCAGTTTTGAGTACGTCACTTCTTATTTTTACTAAAATTAATGTCAATTTTAAATAACGACACCGTTGGAGTTATACCGGTCACACAGTGTGTCATATTGAAATGCAACTGATTCCCAACCATCAAAAATTACTTATGAATCATTGTCCTAAAGTATCAAAACAATTCGAATGCATTTTCTTAGTTTTTAGTATACCACTTGTGTTTTTTACTAAAATGCCATTTCAAACTAGAAACACACACTTTCAGTCATACCGATCGCATTGTGTGTCAGTTTGATGTGATACTACTTCCTACACATCACAAATGACTTATGAATTACTATACTAAATTATTAAGATAATCGAAGCACGTTTTATTTATTTTCAGTGAGTGACACATGTTTTGAACTAAAATGTTAATTTTAAACTGATAATGTACAGTTTAAGTCATACCGGTCACAAAGTGCATCGTATTGAGGTGAGTTTGATTCCAACATGTCAGAAATTACTCATGAATAATTTTCTTAAAGTATCAAAACAATCTAAATGTGTTTGCTCGGTTTTCAGTATGTCACTTGTTCTTTTTACTAAAATTAATGTCAATTTTAAATAAAAATATGCACTTTGAGTTATATCTCTCACACCATGCATCATATTAAGGTATGGTTGATTCCTACACATCAAAATGAATTATGGATTTTTTTCCTAAATTATCAAAATAATTCGAATGTGTGTGATCAGTTTTCAGTATGTTACTTGTTCTTTTTACTAAAATTAATGCTAATTTTAAATAAAAAGATACAATTTGAGTTATACTCATCACATAGTGCATCATGTTGAGGTGTAGTTTATTCCTACACATGAAAAATGACTAATGGATCATTCTACTAAAATATTAAAACAATAAAAATGCATTTTCTTTGTTTTCATCATGTCACTTGTTCTTTTTACTAAAATTAATGTCAATTTTAAATAAAAATACATACTTCGAGTTATACCTATCACACCGCACATTATATTAAAGTGGGGTTGATTCCTACACATTATAAATAACTTATGAATCATTTTTCAAAAGTATAAAAATAATCCAAATATTTTTTCTTGGTTTTTATATGTCACTTGTTCTTTTTACTAAAATTAATGTCAATTTTAAATAAATAAATACACTTGGAATTATATCATTCACATCGTGCATAAAATTGAGGTGAGACTAATTCCAACACATAAAAAATGACTTATGGATCATTGTAATAAAGTATCAAAATAATCAGAATGTGTTTTCTTGGTTTTGATTATGTCACTTGTGTTTTTATTAAAATGTCATTTGAAACTAGAAACACATACTTTGAGCCATACTGGTCACATTGTGTCTCAGTTTGATGTGAGACTACTTACTACACATCATAAATGAGTAATGAATCATTTTCCTACATTATTAGGACAATATTAGTGTGTTTTCTTAGTTTTTAGTGAGTGATACTTTTTGAACTAAAATGTCAATTTTAAACTAATAACGGACACTTTGAGTCATATCGGGAACATAGTGTTTTAAATTAATGTGAGACTGATACCTACATATCCAAAATGACTTATGGATAATTTTATTAAAGTATAAAGATAATACAAATGTTTTTTATCAGTTTTGAGTATGTTAGTTGTCTTTTTTACTAAAATTAGTGTTAATTTTAAATAAAAATATGCACTTGAAGCCATACTAGTCACACCATGCATTAGATTGAGGTGAAGCTAATTCCTAAACATCCCAAATGATGTATGGATCATTTTCATAAAGTATCAAAATAATTCAAATGTGTTTGATTAGTTTTCAATATGTCATTTGTTCTTTTACTAAAATTAATGTCAATTTTAAATAAAAAGACGCACTTACAGTTATACCAGTCATACCATGCATCAGAATGAGGTGGGGTTTATTCCTACACATTTTAAATGACTTATGAATATTTTTTATAAAGTATCAAAATAATATTAATTTTTTTACTCAGTTTTTATTATGTCACTTATTTTTTTTACAAAAATTAGTGTCAATTTTAAACAAATAGACACACTTGGAATTATATCGGTCACACCGTGCATCAGATTAAGGTGAGGTTGTTTCATACACATCAAAATTAATTGTTTATTTTTTACTAATGTATAAAAACAATTTGAGTCCATTTTACTAGTTTTGATTATGTCACTTTTGTTTTTTATTAAAATGTCATTTGAAATTGTAAACACACACTTTGAGTCATACCAGTTACATCGTGTGTCGGTTTGACGTGAGACTACTCCCTACATGTTACAAATAATATAAGAATAATTTTCCTAAATTATCATAACAATCTGAGCATGTTTTCTTAGTTTTCAGTGAGTGACACTTTTTGAACTAAAATAACAATTTTAAACTCATAACAAACACTTTGATTCATACCGGGCACATCATGTATCGGATTGAGGTACAGCTGATTCCTACACATAAAAAATGACTTATGGGTCATTTTATTAGAGTATTAAAATGATCCTAATGTGTTTTCTTGGTTTTGATTATGTCAATTGTCTTTTTTTACTAAAATTAATGTCAATTTTAAATAGAAAGATGCACTTGGAGTCATACCGATCACACCATGCATCGGATTGAGGTTCCAATGATTCATACACATCCCAAATGACTTATAGATCAGTTTCCTAAAGTATCAAAACAATATGAATGTGTTTTCTTAGTTTTGAGTATGTTAGTTGTCTTTTATACTAAAATGTCAGTTTGAACTAAAAACATGCACTTTGATTCATACCGCTCAAAAAATGTATCAGTTTAACATGAGAGTATTTCCTATATGTTAAAAATTACTTATGAATCATTTTCATAAATTATCAAGACAATATTAGTTCATTTGATCGGTTTTTAGTGAGTGACACTTTTTGAATTAAAATTTCAATTTTAAATTGATAATAGACACTTTGAATCATACCAAGAACATATTGTATTATATTGAGGTGAGGATCATTCATATATGTCAAAAAAGACTTTATATCATTTACCATCATAATCATTGAGTAAATTTTTATTAAGAAGACAGAGCATAAAGACCATAGACACCAGGGCTCACGAAGGCCCAAAATAGTGAAGGTCGAGGGCATCCCCTCTAATTAGGTTGACCCCTCGGGTTTCAAAGACATTACATTGTGAAGGAAAATAGGGTCAGGACCAAGAACCTCAATGGAAGAAAGGTGATACATGACTTGGTTACCCTCTCACCATGAGTGTACCACTTTGGTATTGTTGTTGAGCACTCCCTTTCACTTTATTAGTTTTGAGTATGTCAGTTGTCCTTTTTATTAAAATTAATGCCAATTTTAAATAAAAAGAATCACTTAGATTCAAACTGGACACACCATGTATCAAATTGAGGTTTTTATGATTCCTACATGCCCAAAAGTCTCAAAGAAATCCAAAATTCCAATGTTACCATGCTTTCCAATGGATTTATTGATCAAACTAGAAACACTACATATTGAATCAATGTTTTTAGATGAAAAAGTATGCAGTATTGGAAGTTTGACAAAGAAAGGAATGGAAATCATGGTAACATTGGAAGAAAGGAACATGTCATCTCGTTTTTGGTTTGTTATAGATATTTGAAAGAAAAATATGATTTCCCAAAATATCTATGAAAAAAACTAAATAAATATTAGATAAAAATGATAAGGAATTTAACTTACAAATAGTTGATAAAATGATGAAAAAAGTAATTAAATATGTAGTAGGAACTCACCTTTTCATGATGGTAATATACATTATTGACTCTTTCTTATTGTTATTATCCCAGTTGCAGTCTTGAATGAGCATGAGTAGCTTCGCACAAACCACCCTAACTTGAACAAAATAATCTACTTATATAAGAAAAAAATTATTATGTGAGTAATACTAAAAATAAATAAATAAAACATACATATGAAACAATACATTAATTCTATGGGTAAGTATTTTATAGTGAAAACATTAAAAAATTTCCTCTGTGATTGAGCAGAGGAAGCATTATTGCTCTTCCTAAAAAGGTAGTAGCAGGAACTTGAAGGAAAGTAATGAATTCCAAAACTGTAAGGGTGAAAAGGTTTTGAGGGAGAATAAGTATAAGAAATTTTTAGTATAGAAAGTCACAAAATATGGACAAGAATATTCTAAAATAAACAAACTCTATAATAAATAATTAAAATTAAATAAATGTTTCATTATATAATTTTTCGATAAAATATAGAAAGTATATCGTAACATTACCTTTACATCTTCCTAAACAATTTCCTTTGTTATAGTCTGTTCTTCCGTAGGATTGGTAACATCATTATGTGCAAAAGAAATTGTCTGCATGAGTAGTCAAACATTTAATTTAGGTTATGTTAATACTGTAGAGAATATATAATATTATGATAAAAAACATGGTATATTAAAAAACACGTTTACCTTCTCATTGAACTCTCAGTTTCATCCTTGAAGTCCAATCTCTCAAAAGCATGAGAAGCTTTGAACAAACCAGCCCAACTCAAACAAAGGAATCCATCTGTATATGAAAACAATTCTTATATGAGTAATGCTAAAAATAAATAAATTAAACATTGAAGAATCTTTATGATGTTTTTAACAAAATTTTGTATTTTTTGAGAACTAACCTTTTTGTAAAAGAATGTTTTTTTTCTTCAATATTAGACCCAATCCATCAGTATGGGAAATTTAACTTAGATCATTGGCATGATTCAACAGAACCAAGCAATCGTAATGAGAATTTGATGTAAATTTAGAGACTAATGGGAATTAGTCTTAGAAGAAGATGAGTGAGATCAAAATGTTGGGAAGTTATAGAACTTACAAATATTAAATATGATGATTCTTTATTGATCATAAAGTTCTCATAAATCATGAATAAATTATGATACAAGATGGAGTTGATGGAAGATAGGAGAATATGATGTAAATTATTCTGGATGCTTATCATCGGTGTGAGGAACACCAGAAATAGAAGGATGAAAATCATAGATATGAGAATCATTAGTGTGAAAATATCAGAAGGCTGGAAGAATGAGCTTGTTGAGTGAAGAATTTGTAATATTGCTGAAGAGTTTTTAAAGAAGATATTGAAGTCATGAGTTATAAAGTTTTCATACTTTCTAACCAAATTCAAATGATGATTTGATAGTTTTTAATTCTCAAATATCATATGTTATCTAAAACACTTATGATGCAAGCCTTGTGAAGATAAGTGGTTCATTTCCATAAATCAATTCAAAGTATCCAAAGGATATAGAAGTATCAAAAACAGAAGCTTTCATAAGTATGAATGAGTTATAGATAATAAATTTTCAGGAATTTCAAAGTTGCTGAGTGGAGTTTCCATCGTAATGAAAATTTATCATAATGAGTATTCCATTATTATAAGGATTCCATCAGACTGAATCTGAAGAGGAAATACGATCAGACTTACTCTGACAAGGAATGATGACCTAACTAACTCTAAGAAGGAAAGTTGATCAAACTAAGTTTGAAGAAGATAGTCAAATCATAATGAGTTGAGAAAGAAAGGCATATTGTAATCAGCTGAGAAAGAAAGGAAGATTGTAATGAGCAGAGAGATTTGAAGATGAGGAAGTTATATCAGACAGAATAAAGGTTAGTTTTTACTGAATGACTGGTCTTGAATAAATCATGAGAAGGTTTGAAGAAGTAAAATTTGACATTTAAATGTGAGTGATTTTTGGAGTTTTGAAATATGAGTAAGGGGGTAAAGTTTTTTAGTTTCCCACATTTTAATTTCTGAGTCACCAATATATAGAAGAACACTTCATCCACATTTTGTAACTTTTCATGTAATAAGAAAAGCCAAAGAACTGAAGAATTTTAGTGAAAGTTTCTTCTGGACTGAGATCTCATTATAAGGTAATAATTCATGTTATTTTGATTAACATATTGAGAAGAATCATATTTAGAAGATCTTATTGAGTTGATCATACTTAGGAAGATTATAATGAGTTTCTGAGAAAAGTTTGAAAAGTGATGATTAAGAAAGGTAATATCATATTGATTTGATCGTACTGAGTCAATCGTACTTGGTTCATCGGACTAAGGATCATCAAACTTAGAAACTTTTGTGGAGAAAATTGAACAAAGACTTTACACTTTTGTTTTGGCTCAATTTTTTAAGAAACTTTTTAAACTGATGGGAGTCATTATAATCATTCCTATCAAGATATAAAAGGTTTCTAATAGGAGTTGGCACAAGTTGCATTCACTTATTCATAACAGTGAATTTCCATATACCCATGAGAGTGGATATGGAAAGTATGTAGGTTCTCACATTGACATTAAACCTTGTAAATATCGCATGATTTACTTGCTTTAATATTTTTTACATGCATGGGTATTTAAAAAAAGATGATAATGATATGAACTTTATTAGGTTGTAGGGGTTTCATTTTAAAAAGTGTTGAAACTTATAAAAATTGAACAACTAATTCAACCCCCCTTCTCAATTTTTATTTTATCTTTTATAACTTCAATTGGTATGAGATCCAAGGGTCTCTTATTGAATATTTATCATGGATAATATAAATTATATCAACGGTAGAAGAATTCCTACATTTTATGGGAAAAACAATTTGTGGGTGAAAATAGGATGATTCCTTATCTACATCTCAGAATAGAAGTTTTTGATACTACTATAATAAGGCTCCCACCTATTGAGAAAGATGCCCCAATGACTTTTTTTTATAATAGAAATATCTAAGTTGATAGAAAAGCTATAAATTCTATCCTTATATCCTTATTAGAAAAATTTTATATGAAGGGGATGGGTCTCAAAACTTCAAAGAGTAAATGGGACAATCTAGAAAGTATTTTTGAAGGTAATACTAAAGTGAAGGAATAAAAGATACAAATATGGAATTGTAATTATGAAGATATAAGGATGATAGATGAAGAAACTATTGATGAGTACTTCACTAGAGTAAATGAAATTGTTTTCAATATCATAGGATTCAATGATGTCCTGGAAGATTCTAAAATTGTGAAGAAAATTATGAGAAACTTTTTAGATAGGTTTGATTCTAAAATTATTTATTTAGAAGATAAGGATGATTTATATCTTAATGAATTTATTTACTGCTTATGAAATGATAAAATATCCAATGTTAAAAAATAATATGAAAGATGAAATAGATTTTGAATCTATGAGAAAAATTAAAATTTGATATATTGAATATTTTGATCCTTGTGACTCCAAAGAAAAAGAGGATGATGAGTTGAATGGAAAAATCATGTCTCTTATATCTAAGAACTATCTAATAGGAACAGGAAAATATGGGGGTAAACTTCCTCTAGAATTTTTTGAGTGTGGTGGAATTAGACACTTTGCTATGAATTGTCTCAAGAAAAAATTTGTAGAATATCGAGATAATTTTAAAGAAAAAACTCGATAGAAGAAGTGGAATAAAAGTTCTAAAGAATAAAAGCCATCTAACAAATATAGTAAGAAGTTCACTAGAGACAAAATGAGTATGCTGAGTAAGAAAGATGAATCATACCCAAATGAAAACAATTATTCAAAATATTAAAGTTTAGAACTTTCATTTGAAAAGTTGATAAATTTTAAGACTCCTCAAATAGTGAAGAAGAAGGAGATTAATAATTTTACAGATAGTATCAGCTCAGAACAGAACTTGTTGCATGTCTTGAACAAAAAAAAGTCTCAAGAAAGAAATCAGAGTAATGAAGAAAGATTGTGAAGAAGTTTATGAAGGAATAAAATATTTCATCAAGAATGAGGAATAATAAATTCACGAGATCATAATTTATAAACTTAGAATTTTTTAATAGGGAAAGATTGTTGAATATCTTAATAATAAGATGACAGATAAGGAAGAAGAAGTTCACAAGTTTCAATAAAAACTTATTGAGGCCAAAATTTCCTTTAGGAATATGAATGAAAACTTCAATAAATATTCAAAAGTAAAAGATGAGACTTCTAAAGTTACTGATAAAGCTCAAATCAAGAATCAGGTGAAATCCTCACCCACCAAAAATAATGTTTCATTTGATTTTATTAACATTTTAGGTTCTAGAAAAAATATTGGGAAAGCTTGGGTGTAAAAAGGGTGTGAGAAACCTATTTCATTTACAAAATATGAAAACTCACTCAGGAGGAATGATGGCCCACATCTAGATATTATTAAAGTAGGATGAAGTTATCAACCCCAAAAAAGTTTCTATAGATAAATATCTTACTTAAATAAAAAATCAATAATTAATGGCTATTTCTGGTGTTGTGGAATCTATAGGCATAGGGATTATAATTATTGGCATAACTTGTCACTTCCCATAATAAGGTTTGAAAAAATTGAAATCAATGGTTGAAGAAGGATGAGTAACTTTCCTTACCAATAGAAAGCTGAAAAGAAAAATCTCAATATGTTAGAAACCTTCCAACAAAAAAACCAATTTGAATTTCTGCAAGAAGTTTTGTAGAAGATGTGATGTGGCTGACCATCATGATAAAATGTGTTGACTTTGGAACTTTAATTGTAATTTTTTATGTAGATGATATAATTTTTTTCAAGGGATAAATAAAAGGTTTGTAAATAATTTTTTAAGGAAATGAAGAAGGATTATAAAATGTCAATGTTGGGAGAATTCACTTTCTTCCTTGGATTACAAGTTCAACAAAAATAAAATACATTTTCTTATCTCAAGAAAAGTATGTCATGGAATTGTTAAATAATTTTGGAATGGAAGAATCCAAATAAGTTTCTACTCCTATATCTGTGATCACAAAGTTGAGTAAGGATGAGTCTGATAAAATTATAAATTTGAAAGACTTTTTAAAGATGATAGGAAGTCTATTTTACCTTAAATCCTTAAGTTTTGATATTTTTTATGTTGTGAATTTTTGTTCCAAGTATAAAAGTAATCCAAAATAATCACATATTTTGGTAGAAAAGATAATTATAAGATATTTAAAATGAACTACTTCACATAGGTTGTTATACAAAAGAAATTGTGATATGAATTTTTATAGTTATACTAATGTCGATTGGACTGGAGATTTTAATAATATAAAATTAACCTTAGGAGAATCATTTTTCTTGGGTGAATATTGTGTAAGTTGTCATAGTAAGAAACAAAGTTTAGTAACATTGAGCACAATGAAATCAGAATATGTTGTGGCTACCCAGTCTTGTACTCGGATGTTGGGGATGAATGTTCAAATAGAATATTTGAAAGTAAAAGTTTCTAAACTATCAAAGATACTTTGTGATAATTAGATTTCACTTTATCTTTCTTAAAATCCTATCCCACATTCAAGATCAAAACACATTAATATAAATTTTCACTTTATAAAATAGAAAGTTCCTACTGGAGATGTTTTGTTGGAATATATATCAACAGAGTATCAAATTGATGATATCTTCATGATGGCAATGCAAAAAAAGAAAGGTTTGTTGAGTTAAGTCTACAACTTCATGTTCAACCTTCTCCAATTACTTCCTAAATCTCTTAAGTATGGACACCCCCACCATGATTTGGATTATGTTGAAAAAGGGGGAGAAAAGGTAATAACTTTCTTAAGAAGTTTTTACTTATCTTTTCATGAATATGAAGCTATGGTTATTAGATAAAGGGGGAGAAAATAATAAAAGGGGGAGATAAAAGGAAAAGTTATAAAATATAAAAGTGAGGTAGAGTTTATCTTTACATGGCTACAAAATTTTCTTGCCGCTGAGGGATGAAATTCCTTCAAAAACATTACTTTATCGAGTAGTTTGGTGTTAGGACACTCTCTTTTGAGAAATCATGTGTTTTGGTAAAAGTCAAAAACTTGAGTTGTTTACAAAATATGTGTTGTAAAAAATTCCCAAGAGTTTAAAATTTTGTTAATGAGTGTTTTCAACAAATCCAAAGGGGAATATTGAAGAACCTTTGTGATGTTTTTAAAAAAGATTTTTATTTTTTGACAACTAAACTTTTTGTAAAATAATGTTTTTGTTCTTCAGGATTGGATCCAGTATATCGGTATGGGAAATCGGACTCATCTCATTGGCATGAGTCAACAAAACTAGGCAATCGTAATGATAATTTGATGGAAGGTCAGAGACTATTGGGAATCAATCTCAAAAGATGTTGAGTGAGACTGAAAGGTTGGTATGTAATAGAACTTCCAAGTATTAAATCTGATGATTATTTACTAATCATGAAGTTCTCATAAATCATAAAGAAGTTATGATACAATATGGAGTTAATGGAAGAGAGGAGAATATGATGTAAAGTATTGTGGCTGTTGCTCATCAGTGTGAGTAACACTAGACATTGAAGGATGCAAATCATCAGTATGAGAATCATTGATGTGAAAATATCATAAGTCTATAAGAATTATCTTGATGAGTGAAGAAGTTGTAATGTTTCTATATATTTTTTAAAAAATATAATGAGTTATAAAGTTTTTATACTTTATAACCAAATTCATATGATGATTTTCTGGTTTTTAATTCTCAAACATCATAAGTTGTCTGAAACAATTATGATGAAATCCTTATGAAGATAAGTGGATCAGTTCCATAAATCAAGTCAAATTCTTCAATGGATCCAGAATTATCGAGCATAGAATATTTCATAAGTCTAAATGAGTTATATTTGATGAGGTTTGAAGAATTTAAAATTTGTTGAGTAGATTTTCCATCGTAATGGTAATTTCATCACAATGATAATTCCATTATTATAAGGACTCCATCAGACTGACTTTGAAGATGAAAGATGATCCGACTGACTCTGAGAAGGAAAGACGATCGGACTAACTTTGAGAAGGAAAGTCAATCAGGCCAACTCTGAAGAAGATAGTCATATCGTAATGAGTTGATAAATAAAGGAAGATCGTAATGAGTTGGGAAAGAAAGTTAGATTGTAATGAGTAGAGGAAGCTGAAGCTAAGGAAGTTATATCAGACTAAATAAAATTTAGTTTGTTCAAGAAGACTAATCTTGAATAAATATTGAGAATTTTGAAGAAGTCAAATTTAAAGTTTAAATGTGAGTGATTTTTAGAGTTTTGATATTTGAGTAAGTGGAAAAAAAAAATTATTTTTCCATCTCTAATTTTCTGAGTCACCTATAAATAGAAGAACACTTCATTCACATTTTGTAACTTTTCATGTAAGCGAAAAAGGCAGAGCACTAAAGAATTTGATTGAAAGTGCCTTATAGAAATGGATCTCATTATAAGATCACAATTTATATTATTTTAATCATCGGATTGAGAAACATATTATTGAAAAAAAATATTGATTTGATCAGAATGGGGAAGATCATATTGAGTTTTTGAGAAAATTTTGAGAAGTACATATTAAGAAATGGAAGATCGTATTGAGTCGATCGTACTGAGTCAATCAGACTGGGTTCATCGGACTAAATGCTATCGGACTAAGGATCATTGGACACAAGAAATTTTGTAGATAATATTTAAAAAATTCTTTACTCTTCTGTTTTGGATCAATTTTTTTTTAAGAAACTTTGTAAACTGATGGTAGTCAGGATAATCATTCCTATAAATAGATAAAATGTTTCTAACAATAGTTAGATCAAGTTAAATTCACTTCTTAATAGTATTGAATTTCCATACACCAACGAGAGTGGCTATGGAAAGGATGTAGGTTCTCACATTGAGGCAAAACCTTATAAATATTGTGTGCTTTAATTACTTTTCTATTTGTGCATGCATGAGTATTTACAAAAAGATGATAAGGATATGAGCTTTAATAGGTTGTAGGGGTTAAGTTTTAAAAAAGTATTGAAACTTATAAAAAGTGAACAACTAATTAACCCCCCCCCCCATCAGTTATTATTTGATCCATTGAAACATCAAACATAAATATGAAATAATCCATTACTTTTATGGAAGTCACATCTTCATATTATTTGTGTACATTCTACCATCACGTATGATGCCCATTTTTTCTAAGAAAATCTACATCATCTTATGAATATGAGTATTTTGGACAATCATAGTAGTACCAAAAAAATATAAATACATAAAGTATTAATAAATATTTTAAATGAAATAGTAATTATATTCAAAAATACCTCTTCAATGATTCTAGTTTTTTGATGGAATACAACCTCTCTTATAAATTTACAAACATAATAACCACAATCTTTTCCATTTTTTTGTTTCGGAAACTGAAGAAAAAATGAGAAAATTTATTAATTTGTTTTGATATGTGTTTGGATAGTGAAATCTTATTATATATACCATGATACTTGTCCATGTTTAGAACTTTCTAGGCTCCTTGTACTCATGGTCTATCATGATGCCATGAATTTCATGATATTTAAACACCGCCATATCATAACATAATTCTCATTAAAACATAATATAAAATACATAACTTGAAGTTTAGTTATAAAATTTTGGATGTAGTGTATTGAAAATTGACAAATGCCATCATATGTGGTCAGTTTGTTAGGTATCCATGTAGTGAATCCAGAAAATAAATCTTGGAGTATCCAAACTAACTATGATGAGCATCCAATATTTCCTAAAAACACAAAAAGGAATACATAATGAAAGAAATGAAAATATATTTGATATGATTAAATTTTATATTTTTACCCCTATATCATTAGTATTAAGAATATTCTAGCATCTATAAGTTTTCTATAAAAAAATTTGGCCAGTTTTATCACTATTTCAATAATTTTTTTGGATCTATTTATTTTTTTGTAGAAGTGATGTAAGGACTAATGAGTCCAAATTTATGTTCATAGGGTAACCCCTTCAATTAGTATTGATATATATGCCTTCAAAAAATATGAAATGTATTTAGTTACAATTAATATAGTATATCAACTTTTGGAAAACAAATCGTGAAAACATACCTCATGTATACATTTATAATTGAGCCTCCTAACCATTCATATTTGAGGATTTCATTTACATTCTCAAGATAAATTTAGTCTATAATGTTCTCTTCGTACATTTTTTCTTCAAAATCAATTATGTAATTACTACCACTTTTTAACTTTTTATCCACATTAAACTTCAATGTTCGTAAATGTGGATATTGAACGGGTGGGGTAAAAGTGATTTTGGAAGATCTTTTCAACCAATTAGTTGATCCTTTAGATGGTTTTGAGTTGACCTTTTATTACACCCCCTTCCCTTTGTCCATCTGTAATAACATTCATCGGTTCAAACCTTTTTCATTAATTGTTAAAGTTTTAGCATGAAAAATAAATTGGAAATGAAAACCACCTTATCAATATGTTTTTTACAATATCTGACGACTATTCTATGAATGTTCCAACATCTTGGTAAACCATATGAATATCTATGTCATCACTTGAAACATTTATCTCAGTGCTCGGATCATGATCTATGGTAATCCCCACTCTCACATGACTTATTGGAAGTAGTATGTTGTGTAGACTATCATATTGTATATTAAACATGGCATACCTCATAATAAGGTTATGGGTGAGTGTTTATAGATATAAACCACGCTCATTTGAACCCTATATAATATCAATACAGGAAAGGTATTAGTGTCTGTCTGATTCACATTTCATAGACATAGTTATTAGAATATTGATTACCTCAACTTAGACATCTCTTTTAGGATAATTACTCACCTCAAAACTGGTGGGGGTGGGGAGGGATCTTCGCGCAATGATTGTTCTTGAGTTGTTTCTTTTCTTGGATTCCCACCATAATAATTTCTGGAAACTCAATCTGCCAATGAAATTTTCCTTCAAGGGTAGATAATCTCACTTTAATCTCTTCCATTTATTTATCTTTATCCTCTTACGGTTTTTTTTTTCTCAAAATATTTTCGGGGTCTCACCCCAAAACCTGCACCTTTGACACGACCATACTATTCTGGCTACTTCAAGGCCACCAATAGTAGGTTTTCATCTGGTATAGGTGTTGATGATTCTAGTGTATAATTTTTATAGAAAATATAGAAAAATAAGTAATAATTTTTATGTAATAGTGATTTAAAGAAATTTTTTTATTATGTCATACTTACACATGTTTCCCACACTTTTTATGTGTTTTTATCTATTAGAATTCCTTCTTTATTTACAGGTGTCTCCTTTCATAACACATGACATGGTGTGGAAGCGGCTTTGGATTTGGATTCATCAATCTGTATATAAATATAGGAACATAATTATTTTATTGTTTCATGTCACATAAAAGTATTACATTATATTTAAAATATGTACTAATTTTTTTAAGTGAATCGTACCCCATCCTTACTTTACGGTAGGGGTATGTTGGTTTTTATGCCTACTTCTTATTTTCAGCACTCTATTGTTGTTTCATAAATAAAAAAATTTCAATCAAAGTGATGAATACACGTAATTTTAAACAATTTATTACCATTCATAATGTACCTAAAAATAAATATCCACACGATGGCTAGTAAAAGCATCTCATGCTTCTTGGATTATTAGGTGTGTATACATAAGCAGTGGGTGTAGGTTTATTTTCCCTTCAACGTATTTAAGATGAAATATGATTATAATTGTGTTAAATCCTCTATGAATCCTTCTAGAAATCATGAATTCATATTTATTATGGGAGTCATCTACTATAAATGCACTCTGTTAGGGATAATGAAGAGTAATTCAATGTTTCATTATTTTATTTTTTAATAAAATAAAGAAAGGATATCACAATGTTATCGTAATCTCTTCCCAAATCAGTACCTTAAGAATGGGTACAACATGGTTCCAAAAATATAAATCAATCTAAACACATTACCGAGTGATGATCCAAATGTAACTACTGAACATGGACTTGTTAGGGTTAATAGGTTGGCCGCATCTGTCCTTGAATTTGATGACTTTACTTTCCTCCTTAATAATTTTTTCTAACACCATCACACTATGATGCTTCTATTTTTTGTAGCATCGAATCTTTTTTGTCTCCCATTTCCTCATATTAAATATTTTCAATATATTGTTCCTCTTTATTGGTAGCATCAACATGTGCAGAAGGTCATTGTTCCTCTACACTCGGAGAAAAAGTAGGTTGATAAACCTACTGTTCCTCAGGATTGAGAGCATCAGCACATGTAGAAGTCATTATCTGTAGAAGTGGTTTAACATTTAATTTATATTACATAAATGTAGTAGTGAATAGATAATAACATGAGGAAACACAATGGATATTAAAAAAATATAACCTGATTATTGAACTCTGTTTTTTTAAAGGTTGAAGGGATTTTACTTCTCTATCGAGTATGTAAATCCATTCATTGTGGTATCCTATGACTTAAAAACCCCATCTACATTGGGACCACTGCGAAATGATTGAGACATACCAATTAAAGGTTCATTTGTATAAAATGTATAACTATTAACTACATTACCATTATAAGATAATACATGCACACTTGGTCCTTTGGATATCCATCAAAGTCATTATGAAATTGAATCTGAGTTTTCAGAAAAATCCTTAAAATATGGTCTCAAAACCATCTATAAGATGTTTAATATGTGTATTTGATATCCAACTTTCAGCCCTTTATGGATTAAAATGCCTAATAATTTCTTTGTGGGTTTCAACATATGAGGAAACATCTAAACTATGTACCTTGTTGATGTACTTAAAACATAGTCTTTGATGAATGTTTCGACATAATTTACTATGTACCTTGTTTTAAACTGGGACACCCTTGAATTCCTTTAATTCTATATCCTTAAAAATTTACATAAGAAGGAAAGTTATTTATCTTCCTGTACAATATAGCTCTCAAATTGAAATATAAAGGTCCTGGGCGTAGCGGAAGCTCGTGGGTGGATGTGCCCACTTGGATTTTTGTCATTTGCAATGATCAATCCGGGATCAATACGATGATAAACGCCAGTCTCCACAGATCGAATCATAGAAATAGACAGAGAAGGAGAAAAGTCTCGGAACCCTAAAGGAAGTATCATCACAGGTTGATTATAATTAATTTAATTAATTGACAAGAAGTACCTTTTATGGCGTTCTTTCTTCGTTGATATTTCTGATCACGTTCAGATGTGATTCATTATTGCATCACAGAAGCCAAGTGTAGACTTCCTCTAGCGGTGATCCACACGTGCACCACGTATCTCTGGACGTCGCCAAAGGAATCTTCAGGTGCTATCATGGAGAAGCCTTTGCTTGCGTTTTTCACCTTAGATCGCCTTGATTCGATGGAGGTGGATCTCTCTCGGTCTTGAGAGCATTCTTGGATGATGGATTTATTTCAATCTTGAGAGAATTCTCTAGAATTTTTGTGCACAATGATTCTTAGGAAAAGATTTGGGGTTGTGAGGATATTTATAATCAGGTTTGAGGTTGTAGAGTTATGAAAATAAATAAACGCGTTACACATTTTATTTATTTCATTAACTCTTTTGAAAAAACCATGTCGAATCATTAATTCTTTGACATGTTCCCATGCTGATTATAATAAATATCATTTAATAAAATGATATTTCCTCAAAATCCTGACTGGAAAAACTAAACAGCGTGTAATCATAAATATAGGGTGTGTACTTGTTTTTTATTAAAAACTACACAGCGTGTAATCATTAATACACGGCATGTACTTGTTTTCATTTTATTCTTCCTCCAAAATTAAAAATATTTAGGATTCCTTGAATAATTATTAAACCATGTATGGGAATAATCTTTATTCTACTTAAGATACTTGGATACACTTAGTGTGTGGCCCTCTAGGCCTCTTTCTCGTTGGCATTAGGCGGGCTTGCCTAAAGTCCAAGATTACTTTCTAGCAACGGGTCAAGGTACCCAAGAGAAATAAGTTGATGCTGCATTGACGTGTCACCTCATACGAATGCTTACTGTGTAATTTAATCCCTTTGTCTCAATATCTCATCAAGCAAGTTTCATGGAAGTGTCATAAACCTATATGTTTGATCTGTCATTCTTTGACTTTTAGAAATAAACTCTTCGTGACACCATGGCCATGGAATTTGTGTGACAGTTCTATTTCAATCAAAGGGCCCAAGATATCTACTTCCATAAATATGGAAGGGACAAATCCTTCCTCGACTTATCCATTAACAATATGTCATTCATGATGCACCTAATGTACCCTACTTCCCGCCAACTCTCTTCGTGACGGTTTTTGTCAGCAAATATAAGTGTGCGAGTCATGACATGAGTTAATGATAATATTCCAGTCTAAGGACCATTACACATGATCATAGATAGCAATGTTTGATGACACCAAGACATGCGGAATTGCTACTGGCATGTCTGTTCTCATAATCTCTCATCTTGGAGATTACCAGGTGCGAACTTCATGAGAGAGAGTCTCGTCTTCTTACGAGTACTCGCACATGACGGTCTGTATACTATGTGTCCTATCATAGTATGTCATCCAATCGTAGAACTTTATTTAAGAATATTGTTATAGCATTTCAAGGTTCTCATCATATTGGGGATCTGCCATGACCTTATCAATGCAACAAATATTCCAGGACTTTATTATATTATAGTCATGCAGAACAATGAACAATATATAATAAGTGTAAATTCATGTAATCAAATTACAAAACAGTTGGTTATCAGGACACCAACCCTTACAAACTCCCACTTGGACTAGAGTCAACTACCTACAACTTTTAGTCCACTAGACCTCACATGATAATCATGTTTCTGCTGAGTCAAGGCTTTAGTCAAGGGGTTCGCCACGTTGTCTTCCGTGGAAATACTGCTCACTGTAACTTCACCTCTCTGAGAAAAATCCCTCAAGATATGATACTTCCGAAGTATGTGCTTTGTTTGCTAATGTGACCTTGGATCTTTTTCAAGTGCCACCGCTGTAGCATTATCACAATAGAGTGTGATAGGATCTTTACTGTTCAGTACAACATTCAGCTCTTGAATAAAGCTTCACATCCATACTGCTTCTTTAGCTGCCTCAGAAGTTGCGATATACTCACACTCTCCTGTAGAATCTATGACCACACCTTGCTTTGAGATCTTCTAGCTCACTGCACCTCCATTCAAACTGAAGATGTATCTAGTCTGCGACTTCATGTCATCTTGATCAGTCTGGAAACTAGCATCTACATGCCCTCTGATGACTAGTTCCTCATCTCCTCCATAAACCAGGAACATATCCTTAGTACGCCTTGGATACTTAAGGATAGTATTGACTGCCATCCAATGGCGGTCTCCTGGATCATCTTGATATCTGCCTACCGCACTTAATGCGTAAGAAACTTCTAGACTTGTACATAGCATATCATACATGACTGACCCAATCGCATATGTGTAAGGAATCCTTGCCATTTTCTTTCTTTCCTCATGTGTCTGAGGACTCATTTTCTTGGAAAGATGAATTCCATGTGACACTGGCAACAATCCCCTCTTGGATTGTTCCATACTGAATCTCTTCAGTATCTTGTCAATTTAAATACTTTGGCTCAGGCCCAGCATTCTCTTGGATCTATCATGATAGATCTTGATCCCAAGAATATATGATGCCTCACCCAAGTTTTTTATAGAGAATCATTTATCCAACCATACCTTAACTGACTGTAAGACGGGTACTTCATTTCAAATTAGTAATATGTCATCAACATATACTATTAGGAAAACAACTGCACTTCCACTAAACCTTTTATAGACACAAGGCTCACATTCATTCTTAACAAATCCAAATTCTGTTACAGCTTCATCAAAATGAATGTTCCATGACCTTGATGCTTTCTTTAATCCATAAATGGATTTATGCAACTTTCATACCTTGTTGGCATCCTTTGGAGTCACAAACCCTTCAGGTTTTGTCATGTAGACATCTTCTTGGAGATTCCCATTAAGGAATGATGTTTTAACATCCATTTTTCAAATTTCATATTCATGTTAAGCGGCAATGGCCAATAGGATTCTGATGGATTTTAGCATCGCAACTGGTGAAAAGGTTTCATCATAGTCAATTATTTGACGTTGTCTAAAACCTTTTGCAACCAGTCATGCCTTATAGGTGTCGACTTGCCCCTCTATGTCCAGTTTTTTCTTGAATACCCATTTATTACCAATAGTATTTACATCAACTGGAGGATCTACCAAAATCCAGACTTGGTTTTCGTACATTGAATCCATTTTAGAATTCATGGATTCTTGCCACTTGTCAGCATTTGTGCCTTCAACAGCTTCCTTGTAGGTAAGATTATCATCATTGTCAACCAATAATGAGTCACTATCCTCAGTGAAAATAAAACCATATCATTCTGGTTCTCTCAACTCTCTCATGCTCCTACGTAGTTCTTGTGTCTCTGGAATAGATTGTTCTTCTACGAGGATTTGTGGAATTTGTTCTTGTACCAACTCCTGTGTATCTTGAGCCTCAACTTCATCGAAGTCTATCTCACTCCCACTATCACTTTGGATATGTGCTCCCTCTCAAGGAATATGGCATGTCTTTCCACTATTACCTTTTTATCTAAGGGGTTGTATAGGTAATATCCCCTTGTTTCCTTGGGATATCCTATAAAGATACACTTTTTGACTTGGGGTGTAAGCTTGTTACCTGAAGAGGCCTTAACAAATGCTTTGCTACCCCACACATGTAAATTTGATAACATGGATTTGCATCCACTCCATAATTCGTATGGAATACCATTTATCGATTTAGTTGGTACTTGTTTTAGTATACGTGTTTTTGTTTGTAATGCATATCCCCAAAAGGATAATGGAAGACTCACATGACTTATCATTAATCTCACCATGTCCAATAGGGTGTGGTTCCTCCTTTCACTTATGCCATCCCACTGAGGAAAGTAAGGAGGAGTGAGTTGAGATAGAATCCCAAACTCCCGTAAAAAATCAACTAAGTCCTAATTAAAATATTCTCCTCCTCTATCTGAGTGGAGTTTCTTAATATTCTTAACAAGCTGGTTCTCAACTTCATTCTTGTATTCTTTGAACCAATCAAAAGAATCTAACTTATACCTAATTAAGTAAATATATCCATATCTACTAAAATCATCAGTAAAAGTTATGAAGTACAAGAACCCACCCCTTACTTCAATTGGAAATAGTCCACATACATCTGTGTGAACTAATTCTAGAATCTCTTTAGCCCTTTCACCTTTCCCACTAAATGGGGCTTTGGTCATTTTTCCTTATAGACACACATGACATACACCAAGTGGTTTTAGTTCGAAAGAATCTAAATACCCATCTTGATGTAATTTTTTCAAACGTTTCTCATTGACATGACCTAGCCAGTGATGCCAAAGTTGGGTGTGGTATGAGTCATGTGAATTAACTTTGTCATCGATTTTCATTACTTGGTTTGTGTATTCTAACACATAAAGGTCGTTATATAAATGTGCTCTACCAAAACAAATGTTATCTTTATAAAATTAGCAACATTCATTTCCAAACTTGAAGATGAATCCATAAATATATAATCTGTATATTGAAATAATGTTTTTAGTAACAGAAGGCACATAATAACAACCCTTTAACACCAAGATCATTCCAGTTGGCAATGTGAGGTGGTAGTCCCCGACAGCTACAGCAGCAAGTCTGGATCCATTAGCTGCTCATAGATCTACCTCCCCTATATCAATCTTTCTGAATCTACTTAGTTCCTGTATTTGGATACATATGTGAGAACCACAAGTTTTATCTAATACCTAATTTGTAGAAATGGATAGATTTCATTCGATAAAAATGTACCTGAAGCTTCCCCTTTCTTCCTTGGCTGGGTGCAGTTTTTCTTCCAGTGGCCCTTCTTGCCACATGCAAAACAAACAACATCATGTTCTCTTGCCTCCCCTTTGATCTTCCTTTTCTTGGAAGTCCTTGAAGAATCTTTGGGCTTAAAGATCTTCACCTTCCCTTTCCTTTTATTCACCATAAGGACATAAGGCTTTTCACACTTCAAATCATTGTCCACTTGGTGAATAAGGATAATAAGATCAGATAGAGACTTCTCAATGTTGTCTATGTTGAAATTTACAACAAAGTTAGAGAAACTCTGGGGGAGTGATGCGAGAATTAGATCGGTACCCAGTTCCTCAGGGATTTTAAGCCCTAGAACCTCCAAGCGCTCAATGTAGCCAATTTTCTTGACGACATGAGGCCCGGATGGGGCACCCTCTCCAAGCTTGCTCTGAAATAGAGACTTGGAGATCTCAAACCTTTCCTATCTTTCTCTCTCCTGGTATAGACCACAGAGGTGCTCGAGCATGCTATAGGAATCCATGTCTTCATGAGACTTCATGACCTCACTAGACATTGATGATAGCATCAAACATTGAATGTTGAGTGAATTGTTCAAATGTTGATCATAGATCAAGAAATCTTGATCACTTGCCCCTTGGGAAGGAGAATCAGGAAGTGAGGACTCTAGCATGTAAAACTTTCGTTCATGGCGTAGGATAACCTGAAGGAGCCTAAACCATTTCTGAAAGTTACTATCGGTGAGGATATTGTCTTTTTCCAGAATTGATCGTAAAGAAAATGTGTTTGACGAGCTTGTCATATTGATTCTACAAATTAAAAGAGTAGATTTATCAGTACCTTTTGATTACATTTTATGAAAAATAATAAATGAATTTATTAATTCTCCCACTATTTTATCAAGTCCCAATGGCCCTCACCATTTAACTCATAATGTCCAGTTTCTATGACATTTTAGTGGAAAGTATCCATATTTCCATTCATATAACCCCAACAAGGGTTGTTCAAGCTATTTAAAGGTATTTAGGTAGGCAGGTCTTTGCCAACTATGAGCTTACAGTTCCTTGATCTGTTGAGTGGAATCCCCAATCATGAAATCCTGACTTGGATTTCCCCAACACTTGCCTCTATTTTACAAAAAGTCTATAAATGGCTACTCCTCTTGATGTAAAATGTTTAAGTCAACCCGAAACTTTCATAAGAGATTCCTTTATAAAAGTAAGTGTCCTAACAAGGGTTGGTAAAACACATAGTTTTATTGAGTCTTGCCCTTTATCAAGTAACTAAAGGCTTGGTCTGACTTAATATGGTATTTGAGGGATTTTAATCTTTTATGCATAGTTTTTCATTATCACATGCTTGTTAATATTAAGTGATGCTTGCTTAAGTGATTAACCATGTTCTGATAATGTTTATGCATAGTCCAGTTTTTATTTTATTCCATATTTTCAGGCTTTTTTATTTCATTAATTATGTGATCATGACAACACATACATAATAAATAAACCATACAATCAGACATAAATAAAATAAGATGGCATGATCATGAGATTCTATTGGTTAGCTTATCTAGTGATTTTGATAAGCTAAACCTGACCTAGGGAAAAACACCTTGAACCTGATGGTTGGTGTTTTGCATCTCTCACTTGTCCACCTTTGTATCTTCTTGGGTAGGTTTCTCCCCAGCTTTGGATTTTGAACCATCTCCACTAGCTTGGGAGATCCTCTATTACATGGGGTTTACATTAAAGAAACCATGGGCACGCAGGCCCTACATTTTATTAGAAGAAGGCTCGCAGGCTAACGAATTTAAATTAAACAAATTTAAATGAAACCATACATACATACAAAGGGTATTTGGTCTAGATCATGATCATCCATAGCATGCAACGATGTTTATGCATATTTAGAATTCAAATTCTTTTAATCGTTCTATTTATTCAAGATAAGTCACACTTGAATTCAATTAATTGTGATCTTATAATTAATCAATTATTTATCTTAAATTCCTTTCTGAATTTCCTTGAGATTCTTCTCATCCATTTTCCATATACAGGTCTTTGTATTTTTGGAGGAAACCTAGTGAAATTCCATTTCTGGAAAGTGCACAGCGTGTAATATAGCCTACGCGTCGTGTATTTTTCACCTTTTACCCAAAGTACACACCGAGGGATTTGGCGTGTTTTCTGTACTTTGGAAATTTTGGAGTACATGGAATGTAGATTAATCTAACACGGTGTGTACTTCCTTGTTACACGGTTACTGGCCTGGTAATCCCATGTATGCGGAACACAGCTTCTCCTTGTACACGGTTTCACTTGGGCCATATCGGACTACACGGCGTGTTGATTCAACATACACACCGTGTATTCTGGTTCCCATGTGCCATTCATTTCTAGTCAAAATGGTGTAATAAATACTTAGGTATACTCAATTCACACGGCGTGGTTTGGCGGACCAGTACCGATTCGTTGAACCAAAGTACACGGTGTGTAGTTTTCACTACACACCGTGTATTCTTGTGTTGTACAGATAGAAAGAGCGGCTCCTTCGAATGATTTCCTCATTTTTAATTTAATCAAAATTAAAATTAAAAGTTTGTTTCTATGATGTGAATCGAGAAACGAAGGAGAAAGAATATATCTCATTCATTCAGTTTTATAGAATGATTTATATTGAATTGAATCAAATATAATTGTGTAAATTATCAACAAAAATTAAATAACTATAATCAACGTTGTGACCTCCTCTAATACCACTTGAAGGTACCGGGCGTAGCGGAAGCTCATGGGTGGATGTTCCCACTTGGCTTTTTGTCATTTGAAATGATCAATACGGGATCAATATGATGATAAACGCCAGTCTCCACAGATTGAATCACAGAAATAGACAAAGAAGAAGAAAAGTCTTGGAACCATAAAGGAAGGATCATCATAGGTTGATTATAATTAATTTAATTAATTGACAAGAATTAACTTTTATAGCATTCTTTCTTCATTGATATTTCTGATCACGTTCCGATGTGATTCGTCGTTGTGTCACATAAGCCAAGTGTAGACTTCCTCTAGCAGTGATCCCCACATGCACCACGTATCTCTGGACTTCACCAAAGTAATCTTCAGGTGCTAGCATGGAGAAGCCTTTGCTTGCATTGTTCACCTTATATCTCCTTGATCCGATGGTGGTGGATCTCTCTTGGTCTTGAGAGCGTTCTTGGATGACGGAGTTCTTTCGGTCTTGAGAGAATTATCCAGAATTGTTTTGCACAATGATTCTTAGGAAAAGAGTTGGGGTTGTGAGGATATTTATAATCGGGTTTGAGGTTGTAGAGTTATGAAAATAAATAAACGCGTTACACGTTTTATTTATTTCATTAACTCTTTTGAAAACCCCATGTCGAATAATTAATTCCTTGACATGTTCCCATGCTGATTATAATAAATATCATTTAATAAAATGGTATTTCCTAAAAATCTCAACTGGAAAAACTACACGGCGTGTACTTGTTTTTCATTAAAAACTACACGGTGTGTAATCATTAATACACGGCATGTACTTGTTTTCATTTTATTCTTCCTACAACATTAAAACAATTTAGGCTTACTTGGATAATTATTAAACCACGTATGGGAATAATCTTTATTCTACTTGAGAAACTTGGATACACTTAGTGTGTGACCCTCTAGGCCTCTTTCTCATTGGCATTAGGCGGGTTTGCCTAAAGTCCATGATTACTATCTAGAAACGGTTAAAGTCACCCCAGAGAAAGAAGTTGACATCATATTGATGTGTCACCTCATACGAATGCTTACTATGTAATTTAATCTCTTTGTCTCAATATCTCATCAAGAAGGTTTCATGGCAGTGTCATAAACCTATATGCTTGATCTATCATTATTTGACTTCTAGAAATAAACTCATCGTGACACCATGGCCATGGAATTTTTGTGACAGTTCTATTTAAATCAAAGGGCCCAAGATATCTACTTCTATAAATATGGAAGGGACAAATCCTTCCTCTACTTATCCATTAACAACATGTCATTCGTGACGCACCCAATGTACCCTACTTCCCGCCAACTCTCTTCATGACGGTTTTCGTCATCAAATCAAAGTGTGTGAGTCATGACATCAGTTAATGATAATCTTCCAGTCTAAGGACCATTACACATGCTGGTAGATAGCAATGTCCGATGAAACCAAGACATGCAGAATTTCTACTGGAAGGTTTGTTCTCATAATCTCCCATCTTGGAGATTACCAAGTGAGAACTCCATGAGAGAGAGTCTCGTCTCCTTACGAGTACTCACACATGACAGTTTGTATACTATGTGTCCTATCATAGTATGTCATCCAATCGTAGAACTTTATTTAAGAATATTGTTATAGAATTTCAAGTTTCTCATCATAGCGGGGATCTTCCATGACCTTATCAATGCAACAAATATTCCAGGACATTATTATATTATAGTCATGCAGAACAATGAACAATATATAATAAGTGTACATTCATGTAATAAAAGTACAAAACTATTGGTTCTTAGGACAATAACCCTTACAAAATATTCATTTCTGTAATCATTATACAACATAACACCTGAATCCCATAATAATTTCAAATATTTGATCAATAGATCCAAATAAACATCAATATCATAACCCGGTTGTTTTGGTCTGGATATAATCTTAAATAACATGATTTACTTTTGTTTTGTGAATTACCATAGTAGAAATTTATAATTTACTAACATAACCGGCCATGTACTATGAGTGTTTCTTTGAAAACCAAAAGGATTCGCTTCATTTGTAGATAATGCAAGACAAAGGTTTCTCGGATCATTTCCAAATTCAGGATACTCATGATAAATTCTCTTCCAATGAGGAGAGTCTAGTGGGTGATGAATTTTCCCATATTTATTTATTGTATCTATGTTCCACATCAATTGAATTTCATTCTCCTCACTTCCATATAGGAGCATGAACCTTGGAATGATTGAAAAGTACCATACAACTTTGGTAGGACCTGATTCATCTTTATTGTATTGCAAATCACCACACTTTGGGCATTAATTAAGTGATTTTTGGTCCCTATGAAACAATATATATTCATTTGGGTAGACTTGTATTCTTTTAGATATCATACCCATTGAATGTAGCATTCTTTTAGTGTCCTATGTTTGGATAGGGAGCTCATTATCTTCTAGGATTGTATCATTAAATAGAGAAAGTAGTTCAGTAAAACTAGAATCACTCCATCTATTGCTAGATTTTAAATTATATAGCTTCAGTACGACTAAAAATTCTGTATATTTAGTACAACCAACATATAATATCATCTTTGCATAACTCTTTAACTTCTCAAACAATTTTGGACAATCGAGAAGTTCATCTTCAACTGTCATTATCATTTCCTCAATACGATCTTCATTATCACTCACACATGTAGTCACATCCTCAATATAGTCTTCTTCATTGTCCATTCTTATAATCATATCATATGATCCATAAAACACAGTTCTATCCTAGTCACTAGATATATTCACTTTTTCTTCATGTTTATTCCAATATTTATAACTTAGATGAATTTTGTGATAGTTCAAGTGTTCTTCCAACTCCTCTAGACTAATTAGTCTTGAATAACAACAAAATAAACGCAAACAAAGGATTTTAGAAGGGTTATATACATGATATTTTGCAAACTTGATGAACTCTTTCACCCCATTTTCATACTATTTTGTCATATGATTGACATCCTTCTATTCTCTATTCATATTCATCCAATTTGATTTGTAAATATTAATATTTAACAAAATAAATACACAAAATATGTTCAATTGAATATGGATCTCATTAACTACTTGAAAGAAAATAGAAATATTGAAAAATGTTTTATCATCCCACATGATCAAAAAAAATTATTGAAGGAAATTTATAAATTTAATGGAGGAGATTTCACTTTTAAAAAAATATTTTTCACTTCATATTTTTAATGATCAAAACCCTTTTTGTATGAGTATAAATGAAGTATAAAATCACATTTATATTATAAAAAAATGATTAAATACGGCTATTGAATGTAATAATGGAAAAAATATATATTATTTGAAAACCCATTTCATAACAGAATATATGGCTATTGAATATAATAATGGTTTCACAAATAAAAAAAATAAATTATTATATTTTTTAAAATATTTTCAATAGTGAAATTGAATTTATTAAAGTATAAAATTATTAAACTATTGATAAATTGAAAATAGTTTATAGGTGTAAAAGTATAAATTAAAAATGTATATATATTTATATTATTATATAAAATTATAGACATATATCAAATTATAAAATTATATATAATTTATAAAAGAATATATATTTTAAATAAATATACATAATTTATAAATGTATATAAACTTATAAAACTATATAAAAGTATATATATGTTATAAAAGCATACATAATTTATAGAAGTATATAGTTTTAAAATTTTATAAAAGTATAAAACTATAATATATAAAAGTAAAATTTATTAAAGTATAAAAGTATAAAATTATTCAATTTTAGTCCATTGATGAAACGATCGATCTTGATTTTATAGTAAATAGAAAAAATCTAGGTGTACCTTGTGAGTCTAATGAGGTTTCATTTATAGGTACCATTGGATTAAAAATACTTTTTTTAAAAAAATCTCTCTATTTTATTGTGAGTAGTTTGGGGAAAATATTTGGGGAAGAATATTTCCTCAAACACCTCCCATTTCATACTATAAAATTATTCATTTTTCCTCATATTCATAATCATAACCCACTATCTATCTACTTCACCCTTCAAATTCTAAATGGATATCAATTTCTTCAAAAACTAGTTGATCAAAGGAACCCAAATGGTTAGATGGTATTACCACATGAATGAATTCATGGTGAGTTGTTTCATCCTTAGCATGTTTGGGAGTTTGAAATGGTTCATATTATTATTCATTTCTTGAGAATGTGAGTAAGTATTATCTTGATATTTTTCACTCCAGCTCTCATCCCATTTGGTTTCCTATTGGGACAATCACCTCATTGTCCATCACACCCATTTTTATATTGGTTCCTCCTAGATCCTGTCCTTACCAAAACCAAAATCATGAATCATGTGTAATAAACAATAATATCTCCAAAATATGTCTCTAGATAAGTATTATTTCTAAAAATAATCTTGTATATGATTCCCTATAGAAAGAGGAAATAAAAGGATAAGGGATATAAAATTATTAGTAAGGGGGGAGATATAAATGGATCATAAAGTGGTCAGATCAAAATTTAATGAGAAAAAAGAGCAGGGAAGAAATATCATATTAAAATTAAAATGGAATCATAATATATTTCTATAAATAATTAAATAAGGGCATATAACTTGAAGAGATAAAAAATATACAATGGAAGAAGAATTTAAAGACATGTGACAATAATTATGAGCCATGGAGAATTACATAAGCATGTGGCATAGCATAGAAATGTGACATAGAAAATGTGGCACATACATAATCATAGAAAATCATAGCATATGTCAAGTTTATCTAGGAATAACATCATAACATAGTGGATTAAGAACCAAAACCTATTTCTCATAGTTTATGGATCACCACAACTCATTTCCTAGAATAATTGAATCAAATTATAATTTATATGGATAACTCGTGAATCAAAACTCCTTAGGAGATATATAATTTAGATATAGAAGGGAAAAATGAATTTAAATCATAAAAAAATGTTCATAAAACATTTTTAACATTGTCATAAAAATTTAATGTTACGAGTAACTTTCAAAAATCATTTTTGAGATCATGATGAGTAGAAATATACATAATTTATAAATGTATATATTTTTTAAAGAAATATACATAATTTATAAATGTATATAAATTTATAAAAATATATAAAAGTATATATATGTTATAAAAGTATACATAATTTATAGAAGTATATAGTTTTACAAATTTATAAAACTATAAAATTATAACTTATAAAAGTAAAATTTATGAAAGTATAAAATTATAATAATTTATACCAAATAAAATATAATTTTATATTAATTTATAAATCTATAAAACTTTAAAAGTATAGATAATGAATAAATTTTTATATTTAAATGATATATGTATAATATGATATACTATAAAATTTATAAAAGTATATAAATTTATAAATGAATAAAACTATAAAACTATAACTATTGAATAAAAATTTATTATTAAATTATATTAGTATAATATGATATACTATAAAATTTATAAGAATATATAAATTTAAAAATGTATAAAACTATAAAATTATAAGCTTAAAACACTTTGAATATGTCAAAAGTCATTTTCATACCATGTATTTTTAGTGTTTTTTATAATTTTTTAAAAAAATATCTGATAGAGGGTCCATAGATTAATTATTAATATTTTCCTTATTAAATTCATATGAAATAATTTATTAGAAAACTGGTTGTTTTTTCAAATTCTAGTATAAAATTCAGTCTCAAAGACAGGCATCTCCTCATAGGCCATAGGCCACGATCAACAAAAAATGGGTAGGACCAGATTTAAGATAAAAAAAACTAGATCTGAAGTAGAGATGGTCCTGCACACACTGTCGAAGACCTTTAACTCTCACCGCAAGAAGGAAATCATCACCCATCAATCTTTGAGATGTAAAAGTAAACCCTCCATAACTAAGAACTTAACACGAACCACCAATTTCAAAAGGAGGTCACACCAGTTGAATGCAAATGCGTATATGGATGATGTGAAAAGCAGGAGTGAAACTATATAAGGGTTCAACTTGTTGCAGGCTTGGAGTTCAGGGGTGCAGGTTGTGATGTTCACAACATATATGCAGGGGAGGCCAAGGGGGCGAACGAGAGATAAAACGAAATGCATAGGGTCTCTATGTCGTGGTCTTCATCATGGTGGGTCAAAAACTAAATGGATTTATCCCCATGCCATGGTGGAGGCCATTGTGGCGATCATGTGTGGTTTATAAAGCAATGTGAGTGTAATGTGTAACCGCATAAGGGTCAGCAGGGATGGAGGATAGTGTTGTTGTGATGAAAATATGATGGCGATTGAAAAAAAATAATGTTGTAGGTGCTAACAAGATATTTATCATAATTTTATAATTATTTAAATATATCTATATTTATTTATAATTGTAATTATAAATATTTGTATATACTTATAAATATATTTATATAATTATTTATATTTATAAAATTATAAATATAATAAATATATTTATTAAAATTTTATAATTATTTAAATATATATATTTATTTATAATTATAATTATAAATAAATATTTTTATAAATATTTTTATATAATTATAAATATATATCTGTATATATTAATATATAAATATATATATTTATAAAATTATAATAATTGTATTTATTATAATTTTATAATTATTTAAATATATATATATATATTTAGTTATAATTATAATTGTAAATAAATATATTTAAAAAGTATTTATATATAATTAAAAAATTATAATTATAAATATAATAAATATATTTATCGTTTAAATATATTTATTATAATTTTATAAGTATTTATGAGAACATAATAAGTTTATGGGTATAACATGAATGAATCATATACCTAGTAAAGTATAGATCATAAAAAATGAGTCATCACATATATGGAAAATATGAATAATAAGGGTGTCAATGTATAAATGAACATTCATGATGAATACATAACATATGCATGTGTCATCATCATATAGGTAATCTTGATAGTTGAAACATAGAAACCCACAATCATGTCCACAAATAAACTTATGATCATATAGTGTTAGTTATACTCACACATCAATATATGAACATAAATAACGACAATCGTGTCCTTGAATATCATCATTATCTCATGATATATATATATATATTGACCAAATTCATTAGAGACATATATTTATTTAAATATTTATTTATAGTTATAGTTATAAATAAATATATTTAAAAAGTATTTATATATAACTATAAATATATAATTATAAATATATAATTATAAATATATAATTATAAATTTAATAATTATATTTATTATTTAAAAAAAATATTATAATTTTATAATTATTTAAATATATATTTTTATTTATGATCTTATAAATATAGTTTTTTAAACATTATATATGTATTTTAATTAGTAAAAAATATATATTAATATATCATATTTATATTAATTATAAACACACAATTTTTAATTAATGTATTTAAATAAAAATTATTTTTGAATATAAATATAATAATTTTATATATGTTAATAATGTTTTTATTAAAAACTTTTATTAGTGATAAGAATAACACTGATAAATCTATCCTTTATCATCTCTAAAAAAGTGCTGATAAAGGATACACATTTATCAGCACTTTTTTTAGCACTGATAAACATGATATTTATCAACACTTTTAGCTAGCACTGATAAAGGTGAGGCTTTTATGAGCGCTTTATTCTTAATACTGATAAAAGTAGGTGCTTCCCTTACCGTGATCTGTGGTAGTGATAGATTTTAAAGATCCTAAATTAAATGAAATTAAATTTACATGTGGTATGAAAGGGAGAGGTTATGAAATCTATTTTTTCCATATTTAAATTTATTATATGTTCATTAAATTTAGAACAAGAAATATGTATTACATTCATAATTAAATGATATTTTCAATTTCACATAATGGATTTTTGGAATTTTTCTTTACCCTTTCATGAAATATATTTTCTTTCTTACTTGGAAGGCCCTGTGCAATTTTTTTTAAATGGATCAAGATGTTGTGCAATTTTGTTTTAAATAGATCAAGATGATGTGAAATTTTGTTTTTGAAATCTGAAATCCACTGTTCAACATTTTTGGAATCCAAAAATGCTACCTCTCTCCTAATGTTTTTAAAATTTAAAATATAATTTTATTTTTTTATTTATTATGTTGCCTCTCTCCTTATACACTGACTCTCTCCATTTATTGTTATTATTTCTAGTGTCCTACATTTATAAAGTGGGTTAAGCAGTTATGTTGTATTCTTTTCCCCCTAAAAATTCTTTAATAATAATAAATGGATAAGTCCCTAATTGTCATGTGTTTTCAAACACACAAAAAATGTTTTTTCATTATTTGAAATAATTGAAAAAGTTTTAAATTTAAGGCCATAATAAATTAAAGAAAGTGTAAACAAAATTTGAATTTATGTTTATTAAATTTTATTTATATTTATAAGTATGTTATGTTATGATGATTTATATTTAGAACATTACTGCATGATATTTTTTAATCACCAGAGTGGTCAAATCATAAAGTTAAAATTATTCCAAAATTATGTTAAAATGATATACATTTATTACTTATAAATTTGATACTATTATGATATTTTATGAGCAATTGAAATTCATTATTATGAGATATTTATTAATTTCCCAAAGGTAATTTACATATTCTTATAATTTATGAATATAATTATTGTTAATACATATGAATTATCAGAATTTTTTATATATCCAAAGATAATAAATAAATATAATTAATGTGTATATTATTTAAAAATAAAGTTAATTTAATTAGTATCGATTATGATTGTGTATTAGTGTATCACCCAAAGGAGAACACTAACACACGTTTTATGTTAAATAATTTGTTTGAATCAATGTACTATTTTTATTATTCAAAGAATTAATTTTAAGCATGTATTTATTATAGTTAGATTTTCATCACCATTGCACTCACATGCATCAATAGTTCCAATCTTTAATGGATTAAATTTATCTGATTGGAGTGAACAAATCCAGTTTCACCTTGGTGTTTTGAATCTTGATTTAGCACTCTGAGTAGAGAAACCTACTAATATAATGGATGAAATTACTGATGATGATAGGGTATATTATACAACATGGGAAAGATTGAATAGGTTAAGTTTTATGTTCATATGAATGAGCATAGCAAGTAACATTAAGTTCGTTCTCTTTAAAACTGAAAGTGCTAAAGAATTTATGAAATATGTGGGAGACCGATCTCAAATTTATGAAAAATATATTATTAAGACATTAATGAATAAATCAACCACCATGAAGTTTGATGGTTCTCATACTATGCATGATCATGTCATTGAAATGAAAAATATTACGGCAAGACTTAAATATTTGGGAATGGAAGTGGTGAAAGTTTCATAGTACAGTTTTTCCTAAAATCATTACCATCTGAATGTAGACCATTCCAAATGAACTATAATACCATGAAAGATAAATTTAATGTTCATTAATTTCATAATATGATAGCTCAAGAGGAAACACGTTTAAAGAGTTAAGAAATCTACTTCATCCATTATGCAACTCATTAAGGAGTAAATAAGTATGGTATAAATAATCGTAGAAAAGGAAAGGTTCCATTGAAGGTTAATGAGTACTCTAAAAAGATCTATAAGAATGAAAATAAAGATAAATTCCATTTTTTTGGGAAAGTTGTACATTTCCAAAAGGATTGATTGAAACTAAAGGCTTGGTTTGGAAATAAAGCTAAGAAAAATACTTATACATGTTATGAATCAAACTTAGCTGAAGTTTAACATAATAAATCATGGATTGATTTTGGTTGTATGACTCATTATTTTAATATGATACAAAGATTCATTTCAACCCAAATCACAAACCCAACTAAAAAGTTTATTTTCATGGGGAATAGAGTGAAGGTTCCAGTGGAAGCGGTTGGGACTTTCCATTTGATCCTTAATAGTGGATATAGTTTGGATTTATGTGAAACATTTTATATAGCTAGTATATCTAGGAATTTGGTTTCTCTATCAAAACTGGATATTTTGGGATACTCTTTTAATTTTGGGAATGTATATTTTAGTCTATTTAAGCATACCCACATGATTGGATCTGGTTTGTTGTATGATGGTTTATATAAACTAAATCTTGATAATATGTATGTTGAAATTTTTATGACCATGAATAATAATTTTGGTATTAAACATGGTTTAGTAAATGAAAAATTTGCTTATTAGTGGCATAAACATTTAGGTCATATTTCCAAGGAAATATTGGAGGGATTTATTAAAATTTAAATCCTTCCAAATTTGGATTTTACCAACCTAAACATTTGTGTGGATTTTATTAAAGTAAAACAAACAAAATACGCAAAAAAAGTGCCACTAGAAGTTCTCAACTCCTTGAGATCATACATACCGATATATGTGGACCTTTTGATGTCAATTATTTTGGTAAATAAAAAGACTTTATCACCTTTATTGATGATTTTTCTCATTATGGATATGTATATTTATTTTATGATAAATCTCAAGCAATAAAAGACTTGGAAATTTATGTAAATGAAGTTGAGAGGAAATTACACATAGGGCTGGTTAATATTATGGAATATTTGAAGAAAGTGTAAAAAACCCTGGCCCGTTTGAAAAGTTTTGATAAAGTCATGGAATATGTATGGTATCCTGCCTTTTTATTACATAACTTTTCATTAAATTTTACAAACAGAGGACCTTTAAAGTCTAGTGTCTTGGAAATCTGGAACAAAATACATTAAAACTTAAAACACTCTTTTAAATACCCTTGAAAAGACTTTTTAAAAGTTCATCCTATGTAAAACTATTGTATCTCATAACCTGGAGACATACATCAAAGAAAAGGGTGAGCAAAATGCCCCGTAAGGAAAGAAAGGGAATCGGTTTACTTGTGATATCAATAAGAACTTGTTGAAAAACATATGAAAAATGTAAGTAAAGGCATGTCATAATAAAAAGAACTTTAACAATAACTTGAATATGTATCTACAACATTTAATTTATACATTCATGAACATATCACTAAGTTTCATCCTCAAGGTGTCATAAAAATTACCAAGGTTATTCACCAAGGTATCGTGAAACTTTTCATCTCTAGAGATTAAATTCTTTACCCAACACATAGGAGAGATATCAGGGTGCACCCTTAATATTTATTTATTTTCATGTGATCCACATAGATCATAATCATACATTTCATAAATAACCCCAATTTAATAAAATAAATGGGTTTCATATCAACATCGTGACTTTTTAAAGTGTTTAAAAACATGATCATTATGTCATTTATAACCCATGTAAGGGAATAAGGGTTATATGTATGTCAATTATAGAATCAAGAATATAATTTTTATGTATTTATGAATACCCATAGAAATAAAATAGGTCTGGGTATTCACATAAATAATATAAGAGAATTTCTTGAGAGAAAGAGAGAGAAATTTTGAGATGAAACTTCTACAGCATAACGTCTATATAACATGGTTTTAGAAAACAATAAAAAAGAGAGGACAAGGGTCTCCCATACATAAATGAATCATTTTATAGTAGAGGTATAGAATAAAATATAAATAAGATCATGGTGTGGATATTTTAATGACATACCACATAAAAAGAAAACTTGAAAGAAAAGAGAAAATGTGATTTCTTTTACGAAAAATTTGGCAGCCTAACGGCGTCACTTAAAAATCCAGAAAATCAATTGATGAGAGAGAAAAGGGTATCTCATCATTTGTACATAAAATGGACAGAAATAATGATATATAATAACATACCCCCACATAATGAAATGGAAACTAGAAGACATAACATAAAGGAATTCGTGACTTAAAAGAGGAGGGTGAAAGGTTCTCTTACCTTTGAAGAGTGACTTAGAAAGATCAAAGGTTGGAACCTTGGGGGGCTTGAGGGAACCTTTGGAGAACTCCTTGGGAGGTAAAAAGACCAGATATTCATTGATGAGTATTTTGGAATGAAAGGAATGTGGGAATGGTTTGGTATTTATAGCAAAAGTGAGGGAATATTTAATTAATTTCCAAGGGAAACCTCATCGGTGGTATTTGAAAAACCATGGGTTTTCCCATGGTATTGTCCAATTGGGACACCTCATAATATATCTTAATATTCACAAGTTAAACAGAATTATTACATCATTATTACATCATTAATGATGTCATTAATGACACCGAAACTCAAAACTGTATTTTTACTATTCATCAAAAAACAAAACATTTTATAAAAATCTCATAAATTCACCCTAACCTAAAATCGATGCTCTTAATTAAAAAATGAAATCCATTTTATGAAAATAATTTTTTTAATTATGAGATATTTAATTTTTAAGTAAAAACACTATTTACCTGAAAAATACTAATACTTAACTAATAATTTCTGAAACATTTATTTACTTATGCTAGCATATCACTTCACCATTCAAGATGCCTAAATAATATTTATACTTTATTAAGTGAGGTTACTATTACATTGGTCACATTAATATTCATAAGGGTAATATTACTATTCATACTTTACTATTCACTAAAAATTAAGTTGATCTTATTAGACTCTAAATTTCTTACTAGTCACAACTATAGAAGTCCATTTTTTGAAAATCATTTTATATTATTAATTATTTAAAGTATATAAAAAATATTTTAAAATACATTTTTTCCAAAATTAATCAATAATATAGAATTTCATCCTATATTTATCTGAACATTTTAAATTCAAAAATTTAACATAATAATAAATAACAATTTTATTTATACAAAAGGATTACACAATATAACTCAGGTCTCATTACATATCCCCTTATAACACCTTCATAGGACCTAAGTGTAAGATGTGCTACGGTGATATAATCTTGGGGTGGCTCGGACAACATTGCCCGAGTGGTGATTTTTATCAGCTTGAACTTCTCCCATAGGTGATTCTGTTCAAGCTTCACATGTTGGAGTTCGGCTTGGGCTTGGTCCAAAGAAAATCCCAGTGATGCAACCTTCTTCCCAAGCTCTGACAGATGGGCTTCGTATGACCCGAGTCTACTGGATGAGGTCATCGACTCTTCTTTCTGTATTAATTAACCATGATCACTTGTATTTATAAAAAATAATCATAACATTAATAATTTAGTTTCCAATGTTCATATTGACCAATAGTCATATAACAGTCAAAACCCAGTGGTATTATTTTAATTATACTCACTTCATTAATTAAAGGATATAGTTTTGTTGAGTATAAAAAAAATAATACACAAAATTATGAAATAAATATTATTCAAAAGTTCGGGTCATTACATTCTTACCCCCTTAAGAAATTTCATCCTTGAAATTTTAACTTATACCCTCAGAAGAGAAAAAGTGTGGGTATTCTACCTCATAGAGTCCTCTAGTTCCCACGTGGCTTCTTCATATTTGTGGTTCCTCCATAACACCTTAACAAGGTAGGAAGTCTTGTTGCGTAGAACCTTGTATGTATGATCTAAGATCTCCACCGGCTGCTCCTCATAAGAGAGGTCATGTTCTAGTTGTACCACCTCTAGATTTATTACATGTGAAGGGTTAGGTATGTACTTCCTCAAGAGGGATACATGGAATACATCATGAATTTGTGCCAGATTTGGAGGAAGTGCAAGCCGATAGGCCACTGCTCATATGCGATCAAGGATTTCATAGGGGCCAATGTACCTAGGGATGAGCTTCCCTTTCTTCCCAAATCTCATGACTCTCTTCCAAGGTGAAATTAGAAGAAAGACTTTGTAACCAACATCAAACTTCAAGTCCCTTCGATGGTTATAGGCATAGCTCTTTTGTCAACTCTGAGCAGCCTTAATGTGTTGTTGGATGTCATGGAATTTTTCTGTCATCTCTTGCACAAGATCATGCCCAAGAAGCTTTCTCTCACTAGATTCATGCCAAAAAGTAAGAGTTCTACATTGCTTACCATATAGAGCTTCATAGGGTGCCATTTTAATGCTCATGTAGAAGCTGTTGTTGTAAGAGAACTCAACTAAAGGGAGATGTTGATCCTATCCACCTTTAAATTCCATTGAGCATGTTCTCAACATATCATAGAGTATTTGAATAGTACCTTTAGATTGGCCATCAGTTTGGGGGAGATAGGTCGTACTAAAATTCAATTCAGTGCTCAGAGCATATTGAATACTTCTCCAGAATTTTGATATGAACCTTGAATCATGATCAAATACGATAGAAATTGGAACTCTATGTATCCTTACCACTTTCTTTACGTAAATCATGGCAAGTTGATCAAGAGAGAAATCTTCCCAAATGGAGATAAAATGGGCATTCTTGGTGAGACAGTCCACAATAACTCATATCGCATTGTTTCCTTTGGAAGTTTTTAGGACACCAATGACAAAGTCCATAGTGATATTGTACCACTTCCATGCTGGAATGGGTAGTGGTTTCAATACCCCTTTAGGAATTTGTCGTTATGTCTTCACTTACTGACATACCAGGCACCTTTAAGTGTATTCATCAATATCCCTTTTCATATTATCCCACTAATAATGATCACAATGTCACTATACATTTTCGTGCTTCCTGGATGTATAGAGAAATTAGATCTATGAGATTCATCCATCAACTCCTTCTTTATTTTTGGAATAGATGGAACACATAGTCTTGTACGAAATTTCAGTACACCTTCTTGATCAATATTGAACTCGGTAAAATTTCTATCCTTCGTAGCCTCAAACTTCTTCTATAACAAATGATATTATTTCTGGGATTTCTTGATCTTCTCTAGTAATGACGGTTGAGAAATCATTTGGGTTAGGGTTGATGATGTCCCTTCCCTTATAATTCCCATGTACATCTTTACTAGGTCATTGATCAAAGGATCTCTTTGAATCCTCATCATGGAAATAACAACTGGGTCTTTCCTACTTAATGCATTAGTGACTTTGTTTGATCTTCCGGGATAATAATGAATTGAACAATCATAGTCTTTAAGAAGTTCCAACCATCTTCTTTGTCTCATTTTCAATTCCTTTTGTGTGAAAATATACTTCAAACTTTGATGGTCTGTGTATATATCACATTTCTCCCCATAAAGATAGTGTCTCCATATCTTCAGAGAAAAAATGACTGCAGCCAGCTCTAGATCATGCGTAGGATAGTTCTGCTCATGAGTCTTCAACTGTCAAGATGCATAAGCAATGACTTTGTCATTTTTCATGACGACGCACCCAAGCCATTTTAGAGATGAATCGCTAAAAATAATGAATCCTTCTCCACTTGAGGGAAGAGTTAACATGGGTGCAGTAACTAATCTCTTCTTCAGCTCTTGGAAACTTTCCTCACACTCCTTTGTCCAGATGAACTTGACCCCTTTTCGAGTTAACTTGGTTAATGGATTAGAAATTCGTGAAAAGTTTTCACAAACCTCCTATAATATCCCGCTAATCCAAAGAAACTATGAATCTCAATTATTTTTGTAGGTTGAGGCCACTCCTCTACAACTTTTGTCTTTGTAGGGTCAATTGTGATTACTTCATTGGTAATAATGTTCCCCAAGAAAGCAACTTTTTGTAACCAAAATTCAAATTTCATGAACTTTCCAAAAAGACTCTCCTTTTGCAGAGTTTGAAAAATAATACTTAAATGATCCTTATTCTCCTCGCGAATTTTAGAATATATCAGAATATCATCAATAAAAACTACCACAAAGTTATCAAGGTAGTCCTTAAAAACTCTATTCATAAAATCCATAAAAATAAGAGGTGCATTAGTCAGTCCGAAGGAAATAACAACAAACTCATAATGCTCATATCTTGATCAGAAGGCAGTTTTTGGAATATCTTATTTCTTCACCCTCAATTGATGATAACCAAATCGAATATCAATCTTAGAGAAGAATTGAGCCCCATGAAGTTGGTCAAATATGACATCAATTCTAGGGAGAGGGTATTTTTTTCTTCATTGTGATCCCATTAAGTTCTCTATAATCAATGCATAGTCGCATTGATCCATCCTTCTTCTTTACAAAGAGAACAAGTGCTCCCCAAGGAGACACACTTGGAAGGATAAACCCCTTCTCCAAAAGATCTTGGAGTTTCTTCTTTAATTCCTCTAACTCCACATTTTTCATCCTATACAGGGTCTTTGATATCAGATGAGATCCAGGTATGAGTTCAATGGAGAACTCTACCTCTCTTTCTGGGGGAGGTCTGGGTAACTCATTAGGAAATATGTCAACGTATTCCTGGATGATGGGGATATTTTCTATCCTTAAACTCTCATTTCCTCCTTCTTCTTCACCAATAAACTCCATAAAGATAGATATAGGAGGTTCTTCTAGACAAAGATCATGTTGAGATATCTCTCCTTGGAAGATAACTGTAGGTTTTCCATTCAAGACTATTGAGATTTCCTTACTTCTTCATTTGATCTTAGCATTATACTTTGAGATCCATTCCATCCCTAGTATAATGTAGAATTCCAACATGGGAATGACTACTAGATTTGTGATAAGATTGTTCTCACTAAATTAATACTAGATTTTCTAAACACTGATGATGATTGGATAATCACACCAGGAGTATTGACCGATAACTATACTTTTATCAATTCAGAGGTAGATTCTAAATTCTTTACAAATTTGGAGAAAATAAAGGAATGTGTAGAACCAAAATCAAACAAAGTACATGATAAATTTGAGAGAACAACAAGAGTACCCGCCACCACATCATTTTGCACTTTAACTTTAGCTGTAGTGATTGAAAAAGTACGACCTTGTTCCCTTGGCTGATACTGAGGCTGATGGTGATTCCTCTCCATTGTACTCGGATTTGGACAGTGATTGGAAAAGTGCCCAAGTTGTCCACACTTATATCATTGGACATCATGTAGGGCCTGAACCATCTTCCCTTTTTCATTAGTGTTTTGGAGTTGTGTCTTCACCTCACTACGACAGTTTCATGCGATATGGACATCTTTTCCACACTTGTAGTACTTCCCACTCCAGAGCAGGTAGTTCCCCAAATGCTTCTTCCCACATTTATTACACGTGGGAAGTTTCACTTGCTTTCCTCCTATTCCCTGATCAAAATTACACCCTAAGCATGGCTCCATCAATATTTTCTTATCATTGTATTTATGATACCATTGCGTATCACCAAACTTCAGTTCGACTTTCATCACACTCCGCATGATCTCCTCATAGCTATCATAGTCTCGGTTGGATATATTCTTCCGTAGATGAGGTCTCGGTCCACCGAAGAATCTATAAACCTTACCATTTGGATCCATGAAAAAGATATAGGTGTAACGTGAAAGCCTTGTAAAGTTCATATCATAGCTTCCCACAGATCCATTCTCCTTCTGCTTCAGCTCGAGAAACTCCTTCTCTATTATTGTTCTTATGGAACGAGGGAAATACTTACTAAAGAAGATCCCTATGAACTCTTCCCACTATAAATATTCAACCTCCACTCTTGGCCTTGTGTTTTTTATCATCTCCCACCACTTATCAGCTTCTCCCTCTAAGCGGTAAACAGCTAGGGTGACCTTCTCTTATTTTGAACAACAGAGCACAGAAAAGATCTTCTTAATAGTGTTGATCCACTATTCAGCAATCAATGGGTTAGTAGATCCACTAAAGGTTGGTGGTCTTTGATGCATAAAGAACTCAAAATAATGTTGTTCCCTTCATGGTGAGATCATTATCGCATTTTGATTCAAGTTATTTCCCATAACTTGATTCATTTGTTTCATCATTCTCATGAAAGTTTTCATTTCAGCTTCTATCGGAGGGTCGTCAGCGCATGGTCCATTACGGTCACCATTTGCACGGTTCCTCCTATTACCCACCATTTTCTAAAATAATAAAACCTTAGTTATAATCTTATTTCATTTATGAATCTTTTAACTATAAAGGATTTTATGTCTTAAAACTTTATGCTTAAACAATTACATTTCTCTATAAATCCTTCAAAATGATTCATAAAAAGCTTGTGATTGACCAAACATATCCCCCAGGAGTGTCAAACCAGGAGTGTAGAAAGGCCCATTGTCATGTACCAGGATACCCTGGGTCAAGCCCAAAACTCCTTGTCGGATTTTTCACTCCTAGGTACATATGTGCCAGAGCCACATCCACTTGTTCGTATCTAGACATGGATTTATTTGTTCAGAAACCACTTACTTAATATTTCACCAAAATACTAGGAAGTTTTCCTATATTTAAACTTTTATATATGGTTATGCCTAAAGTTTTCATAGCCTAATTTCCATAAATAACTAAACTATCCTTTGATACCAACTATGGCATCTCGCCTTTTTATTACATAACTTTTCATTACATTTTACAAACAAAGGACCTTTAAAGTCTAGTGTCTTGGAAATCAGGAACAAAATACATGAAAACCTAAAACAATATTTTAAATCCCCCTAAAAAACCTCTTGAAAAGTCCATCCTATGTATAACTACTGCATCTCATAACCTGGATACATGCATCAAAGAAAAGGGTGAGAAAAAGGCCCAGTAAGGAAAGCAAGGGAATCAGTTTACTTGTGATATCAATAAGAACTTGATGAAAAATATATGATAAATGAAAGTAGAGGCATATAATAATGAAAATAACTTTAACCATAACTTGAATATGTGTCTAAAATATTTAATTTAGACATTCATGAACATATCACCAAGGTTCATCCCTAAGGTGTCATAAAAATTACCAAGGTTATTCCACAAGGTGTCGTGAAACTTGTCATCTCTAGAGATTAAATTATTTACCCAATGCATTGGAGTGCTATCAGGGTGCACCCTTAATATGTATTTATTTTCATGTGATACAAATAGATCATAATCATACATTTCATAAATAACCCAAAGCGAATAAAATAAATGGGTTTCATATCAACATCATGATGTTTTAAAAAGTGTTTAAAAACATGATCATTATGTCATTTATAACCCATGGAAGGGAATGAGGGTTATATGTATTTTAATTCCAGAATAAAGAATATAATTTTTATGTCTTTATGAACACCCATATAAAAGAAATAGGTCTGGGTATTCACATAAATAAGATAAGATAATTTCTTGAGAGAAAGAGAGAGAAATTTTGAGACGAAATTTCTGCATCATAATGGCTATATAACATGGTTTTAGAAAAAAAGAGGGGATAAGGGTCTACCATAAATAAATGAATAATTTTATAGTAGAGGGACAGAATAAAAAATAAATAATATCATGGTGTGTATATTTTAATTACATACCACATGAAAAGAAAACTTGAAATAAAAGAGAAAATGCGATTTCTTTTACGAAAAATTTGGCAGCCTAACGGCGTCACATAAAAATTCAAAAAATCAGTTGATGAGAGAGAAAAGGGTCTCTAATAATTTGGACATAAAATGGACAGCAAGAATGATATAGAAGAACATACCCCCACATAATGAAATGGAAACTAGAAGACATAACATAAAGGAAGTCATGACTTAAAAGAGGAGGGTGAAAGGTTCCCTTACCTTTGAAGAGTGACTTCGAAAGTTCGAAGGTTGGGACCTTGGGGGGCTTGAGGGAACCTTGGGAGGACTCCTTGGGAGGTAAAAAGGGTAGATCTTCGTTGAGGAGTATTTTTTAATGAAATTAATGAGGTAATGGCATGGTATTCATAGCAAAAGTGAGGGAATATTTAATTAATTTCCAAGGGACACCGCATTGGTGGTATTTACAAAACCATGGGCTTGCCCATGGTATTTTCCCATGGTATTGGTCACTTGGGACACCTCATAAAATATCTTACTATTCAAAATTCGACCAAAATTGTTGCATCATTATTCAATCATTAATGATCTCATTAATCACACCGAAACTCAAAACTGTATTTTTACTATTCGCTAAAAAAAACATTTTATAAAAATCTCATAAATTCAACCTAACCTAAAATCGATGCTCTGAATTCAAAAATGAAATCCATTTTATGAAAATAATTTTTTAATTATGAGATATTTAATTTTTAATCAAAAAAACTATTTACCCAAAAAATGCTAATACTTAACTAATAATTTCTGAAATAGTTATTTACTTATGCTATTATATCACTTCACTATTCAAGATGCCTAAATCATATTTATACTTTCTTAAGTGAGGTTACTATTTCATTTCCCACATTAATATTCATAAGGGTAATATTACTATTCATACCTTATTATTCATTAAAAATTATGTTGATCTTATTAGACTCTAAATTTCTTACTGGTCACAAATGTAGAAGACCATTTTTTGAAAATAATTTTACATTATTAATTATTTAAAGTATATAAAAAATATTTTAAAATGTCCTTTTTCTAAAATTCATCAATAATATGTAACTTCATCCTACATTTATCTGGACATTTGAAATTCACAAATTTAACATAATAAGAAATAAAAATTTTATTTATACAAAAGGATTACACAACGTAACTAAGGTCTCATTATATATCCCCTTATAACACTTTCATAGGACCTAAGTGTAAGATGTGCTATGGTGATAGAATATTGGGATGGCTCAGACAATATTGCTCGAGTGGTGATTTCTATCAGCTTGAACTTCTCCCGTAGGTGATTCTGTTCAAGCTTCACATGTTGGAGTTCAGCTTGGGCTTGGTCCAGAGCAAAGCCCAGTGATGCAACCTTCTTCCCAAGATCTGACAGATGGGCTTCGTATGGCCCAAGTCTACTATATGTGGTCATCGAATATTATTTCTATATTAATTAACCATGATCACCTGTATTTATAAACAATAATCATAACGTTAAGAATTTAGTTTCCAATGATCATATTGACCAACGGTCATATTGACCAACGGTCATATTGACCAACGGTCATATTGACCAACGGTCATATTGACCAACGGTCATATTGACCAACGGTCATATTGACCAACGGTCATATTGACCAACATTCATATAACAGTCAAAAACCAATGGTATTATTTTAATTATACTCACTTCATTAATTAAAGGATGCAGTTTTGTTGAGTATAAAATAAAATAATACACACAATTATGAAACAAATATTATTCAAAAGTTCAAGTCGTTACAATATGTACACAATACACAATGCCAAGTACACAAAAAAATAGTGTTGCATAAAGGTGTAATAGAACATTAATGGATATGGTTAGGAGTATGTTAAGTAATTATTCTTTACCCTTATCATTGTGTGTGCATGATTTTAAAAACTTACATGTATTTATTGAATAGAGTTACTAGTAAAGCTATTCCAAAGACTCCTTTTTAACTTTGGACTCATAGGAAACCTAGTTTGAGACACCTAAATGTATGGGGTTGGTAGGCATAAATAAAAGCATATAATCCACAATAAAAAAACTGAATGTAAGAAAAATTAGGGGATATTTTATTGGTTATCCATAGAAATAAAAGTGGTATATATTTTATTTTTCTAACCATATTATGAGAATTATTGAAACTATAAATGATAGATTTATTGAGAATGGTGAATCTAGTGAGAGTGAGGTTCCAAAAAATGTGGAAATTAAAGAAGTTATAATTTACATTTACTTGTACTCCAACTTCACATATTGTTGCTCCTAACATTATTTCATCATAAAATAATCTTATAGAACAATAATAGAATGTTTCCAAAATTAAAAATGAATAAATGGTTTAAGAACCACAAGAAATAGTGTTAATAAGATATCAAAGGGAAAGGAGGTCATTTATTTCTGATGACTATGTGGTATATCTACATGAAATAGAAAGTGATATTGGCATTGATAATGATCCGGTTTTATATTATCAAGACATAAATTGGGATAATTATGACAAATGGTTAGATTCCATGAAATATGATTTGAATTCCATGGAACAAAATAAATTATAGGACCTTATGAAATTTATTGAAGGATACAAGAGAGTTGGATGTAAATGGATCTTCAAACCCTAATGTGACTCTCATGGTAACCTTGAATGTTACATGGTCAGAATTTTTTCTAAGGATTCACTCAAAAGGATGGTATAGACTATAAGGAAACCTTTTCACTGATTTCTAATAAATATTCATTCAAAATTATTAGGGAATTAGTAGCTCAGTATGATTTAGAGTTACAACAAATGGATATTAAAACAAACATCTAAATGGAAACTTAGAGGAAGATGTATACATGGATCAACCAATGGGGTTTTCTGTTGTAGGAAAGGAACACATGGTTTGTAAATTAAATAATTCAATATATGGACTTAAGCAAGCTTCTTGAAAAAGGTATATTTGGTTTCATGACACCATTGTATCTTTTAGATTTAGGGAAAACATCATTGATCGGTGTATATTCCAGAAGATTCATGGGATTAAATTTATATTTTGGACTCTATATGTTGATGACATATTGCTTACTACAAATGGTATTGGTTAGTTATGTGAGACCAATAAATTCCTCTAATAATTTTGAAATAAAAGACATGGGAGAATCAAAGTATGTGGTTGGAATAGAAATATTCTATAATAAAACTTAGGTTTTATTGAGATTGTCTCAAAAGTCATACATTAATAAAATTTTAGATAGATTTCGGATGGAAAAATGTTTAGCATCACCAGTTCCAATTCAAAAAGGAGATAAATTTAATCTCAATCAATGTCCCAAAAATTATTTGGAACAAAACAAGATGGAAGGAATTCCTTATGAATCTGTTGTTGGAAGCTTGATGTATACTCAAACATGTACAAGGCCAGATATTATCTTTGTAGTTGGTATGTTGGGAAGATACCAAAGTAGTCCTAGACTAGATTATTGAAGAGCTACAAAGAAAGTATTGTGATATTTTCAAGGAAAAAAGGATCACATGCTTACTTATAAAAGATCCAATGATCTTGAGGTTATTGGATACTATGATTCAAACTTATCTTTTTTTTATATAATAAATCATACTTTTGGTTATGTATATCTTCTATCCAAAGGAGAAATATCATGGAAAAGTGAAAAACAATTAGTTATAGCCACTTTGACCATGAAAGATAAATTTTTAGCATGATTTGAAGCTAGAATTTAGGGAATTTGGTTACAAAACTTTATTTAAGGAATTGGAATTGTCGATAGTATTTTCAAGCCCTTGAAAATTTATTGTGAAAATACTACAGCATTATTATTTTCCAAGAATGGATGATATTCCAATGGTTCTAAACACATGGAATTAAAGTACTTTGCATTTAAGGAGGAAGTTTAAAAATTTAAAGTGTAAATTGAACATATTAGCACAAATCTTATGATTGTCAACCCTTTGACAAAAGGGTTTCTACCCAATATATTTATTGGACATGTTGATAGTATGATAATTTTCACTAAGAAGCTTTCATTGTATATATTTTCTGTTATGATTGTAAAGACCCGTAAAATTCAATGGAAATTTTTTTCTTAAATTTCTTTAGAATTTTACAAGAGCGTGGTTTCTGACGGCACCTGATTCCGAGGCCCGGTGTGCCCGGAATCAATTTCCGAAGTTTGGCTCGGGTACGTTCAGTGAACGAATGAGCGGGAATTTATAACTTTTGATCTGGTGCTCGGAATTGAAATCCGAGGACACCAATGAACTCGCAGTGCCGATATTCGCTTAAGGAGACCTTTTCCGAGGTTGCATTTTATGCGGGTTAAGAGTTAGTTTTGGGGGAAATTAAATGAAGTTAAATAAATTGTGGAAACACAATTTATTTTTATCCATGTTGGTTATTTCCTCCCAAAGGGAGTTAGAGGTGGGACCCACACCCACATAACCTCCCTTGAGAGGATTAAGTGTGGTGGGTCCCACACGAACCCTAACTCTTCAACTCCCCTTTAAACTCCCAATAACTCCTCCTCTATTTAATTTTGACAACTTGTGTTATTAATTAAGATGAGTGACTTAATTTCAAACTTTTGAAATTCAAAGTGGTTTAGTTGTGTAAATAAAATAAGCCTTAGACTTATTTTATTTTGGTTAGTTTTCTCTTGCCACCTTGAGAGGATTTGGGAATCATTCTTCATCTTCTTCAACCACGACGAAGAACACGAAGAAAACTTAGGCTCCGACGAAGAACGCCGTCACCATAAGAAGAGAAAGACGTGTCGTCTTTTCTCTTCTTCGCAGCCGGTGTGTTTTCGAAGATCGACGACGCCGCTTCTTTCGATCTTCTTCCCGTGTCAATGAAAGGAGACGATGTTTCCTCCTCGGGCTTTCTCTGTCAGCTTACGAAGCTTCTCCAGCGACGTTACCTCTTCAGACGCACCTCGACGTCAACGGAATCGACGTACGATTCCCGCGATGCCTGACCTCCGCGACGCTTGTCTTCCGCAGCTTGTTGACGTGCTCCGCACTTGAAACTGAGGTAGGGGTTTATTGTAATTCTATTAATTGTTTCTGTTCTTGATTCAAGCATGTCGAAGTTCGTGGTTTTCGACTTTTTGATATCGAATAACGTGAGGGGGCCGGTCCGCACAAACACGGCCGACCCTCCTCCATTTTTCAAGAATGATTCCTTTGTGGATGGTACGAGGAAGCGTGGTACTGTCGCACCATGCGGTTTCATGCGGAATTTTTGCGCGGCATCGTCGCGCCGCGCCGTGGGAAGAAATTCAAGGACGCGACGCCGTCGCGCCGCGTCGAAGGAAACCGAGGACGCTGCGGCCGGAGCGGGGCCGCGGCGGAGGGGCGTGGTGTCATCGCACCGCGCCGGACGACAAGGGCTGCCGCCGGTTCTGGGATGCGGCGGAGCTTGGTGACCGGCGGCCAGCCGGGCCACCGGTGTCGGAGCCGGAAAGGGACTGGCCACTGCCGGTCCCGTCGAGGAGGAGCCGGCCGGCCAGGTCGGGCCGGCCGGAAATGGGGAAGGCCGGGGGAATTAAATTCCCCCGGCCAGTAGAACGGCCCCCCATTATGAGGGGGGGCCGCGGTTACAAAGGGGGGCAGGCGCCCCCCGTTTTCTCAATCAGCTCGGCCGAAGGCCGAGCTGGCAGCGCGTCCAGCGCGCTGCCTTGAGCCGGACCGGCGCCTGGCTGGTCTGCCAGGCCGCGCCAGGCCGCGCCGGGCCGGGCCGACCCTGTCCGGGGCAGGTCGACCCGGTTCGGGCCAGCCGGGGGGGTCTCGGGCCGGGTCGACCCGGGCCCGAAACCCCCGATACCAAACTGTTTAGGTTCAAATGCCCATAACTTGGGCTACGGACCTCCAAACGACATTCCGTCAGCGGCGATGCGATCCTTGGATCGAGACGGTCGTTTCGGTATATCTCACTCAAGGTTTGGTAATACTTTGAGTTCGGCCGGGTTGGTTCGTACACGAAACCAACCGGGGCCTCGGAGCGGAAACACTCATATCTTGAGCTACGGACGTCCGATTGACGTGCCGTCATCTTTGTTGGGTTCCTCTTAGTGAGACGGATCTTTTTTCAGACTCCGCCCGAGGTTTGGATGCAGGTGGAGTACGGTCGGGTTGGTTTTTCCTTAAAAACCAACCGGGCCCCTGGAACGAAAAATCCAATAACTCTCAGACCGGACGTCCGATTGACGCACCGTCTATTGCGTTGAGTTCCTGTTAACGGTACGGAACTTTAGGATACATCAACTCTGGACTATGTGACAGTTGATGTATCAGCCTCTCGGCTCGTGGAGCAGACCCTCCCGAACGAGCTTGCTGTGTGCGGGAACCCTAGAGCTGGTTGTGACTGCTATTGTGACTGTGACGACGACTGTGCAGAGATCCTTAGTGGATTCGACGACGACGACTACAGCACTCAGCGATCCTGTGTGGATCAGTGCTACCGATCCTGTGTGGGTCTGATCTTGTGTGTGTCAGCGCTCAGCGGTCCTGTGTGAACCAGCGCCTACAGATCCTGTGTGGGTCTGATCCTGTGTGGGTCTTTGCGGGGGTTAGTACCTATCGATCCTTTGTGGGTCCGACGACTTAGATGGATCAGTGATCATCTTTATCGTCTTCGAAGATGTGTACCTGTGTGAGCTGAATCCTGTTTACCTTCCTATGTGGATTGTGTTGTGTTATCCTGTGTGGATTACGTTTTTCTTTCCTGTGTGGAATACGTATACTTTCCTGTGTGGACTGAGTTGTACTTGGGCTCGGAGGTTGGAGCGTATTGAAATGATGACTTAGGTATATGTATGGTCATATACCTAAGCAGTGTCGGTTGTTAATTCGTGATTGTATCTTTCCTTTGTGGTTTATCCTTTGTGGATTTTGGGAGACCTTCGGGGGTCTCAGGGTCCCTACTGAGTAGCTTATACTCACCCCTGCACGGGCTATGCCCGCACTACGTTGTGTTAGTTGCAGACGACGGACAGCGTTGATCGTGGTTGAGGCTTGCAGAGCAGGACGACATCTGGAGGTGGACCACTGGGCGGAACGTACTCGGAGCAGACGGCGGGACCCGAGGAGCAGTGGAGCTATCTGTACCCACCCTTCAGGTGGGATTTCTAGTGGACAGCTCGGCGTAGCGGCTTTACCTTACAGTTGCTATTTTTCCCTTTCGAGTTGTACTTTACAGTTGGGCTTGTATTTCCGGCCCCTTTTTACTTTCTGTACTTACTATTGTACTCAGTTTTTACTTAGTGTTTACTTCTTCCGCTTTTACTTTGTGGTGCTTGTTTACTTTACAAAGGCAATGTCTTCCCTTTTTACCGGGATTTACGCCTTGGTACTAGTCTCCAGCCCCTGGCCTATGGAAGGCGGGCTTGGGGTAGTCACGGCACGGGCCCCGAGGACGGGTCGTGACAATGATTATTATATTAGAACCTTGGACTTATAAATGTCTTGATCATTTTACCTATTTTTTCAATAAGTATACATGATTGAATTAAATAATAATAACATGCATAGTCTTTAATAAATTCATTATCATTTCTCCAATTATATATATCTAATTTTATTTATGATAGAGAAAATTTCAATATTGTAGTACATGGAAGGTAGTATATTAATAAAGAATATAAGACTTCCATGACTCATGTGAACATTATCCTTAATTATGATTAATGTTTTATACATGATAGAATAGATATAAATTCGTATAATGGCCTATTTAATGTATTAAGCATCATGAAGTATTATCACTTGAGTTAAGTGGGAGAATTTTGGAATAAATCACGTCATATTTTGTTTAATATTATTATAATGGGATAGTGAGGGATAAACTTTTAAAATTGATATAATTTGAAGTTTAATTAAATAACCACCCATGAAAACTATTTTATCCCTATTTAAAGAGTCATATACCTTCCAATAAAGTCTTAATCACAATACTGGTATGTTCCACCAAAACCGTTGTAGAAGAGAGAATAGGCAAAGGATGGAAATCCTTTTAAGTGGGAGAAAATCAAGGAGACTCAAATCCAGAAGTTCAATGGATCAAGATATGTCTTTTATTTTTAATTTTATATATCAAAATATGTGATACATGTAGATTTTAAATATCTTAAATTAAATTAAATTAAATTTACAAACATGAATAAAGGAAAGCTGGAATTGGGTGTGTTATGGATTTGTTGGAATGACACATATCTAGAATTATCCTTCCAGTTTGGAGAACAATAAATGCCCATAATAATACAATAGGAATGAGGGAAATAAAAATTGAAAAAGATAATGAAATATTGCAGCTCCCTTTGAAATGAAACAAGAAAGGAAAATTCTAGAGCTCACGGTCTGGAGATGGATGTGATCAATGTTGATAGATCACTGTGATTCGATCATAATTCTAATATTGAGATCTATGGAAAGAAGCATAATAGTAGTAGAAAAGGTGGTATATGTTGATGTGGCTCCTACCCCCGAGTGATGATGTAATCTAAGAAAGGGTAGAGAGAAGATTGAAGGAAATAACTGATTTATCAAAATTGAGAGACATCGCAAACATAGAAATCCAATTTCTAAGGGAACATCTTAGAATGTGAGATTTTGAGGGGGTTAAAAATTCATAAAAGTGAAAATAAAGGCCTCTATTTGGAAGTATGTTTTTACTCATTTATTTTTTTCCATTAAAAAATTAAAAAAAAAATTCCCCACCGTGCTTTGAAATAAGTAAAAAAATTTATAATGATGGAGCACATGGATATCAATTTCACATTACTAGTATTTCTAAAAATAATTATTAAGTTATCATAAACCATAGGTAGAGTTGTAACAAAACAATTATTTTTTTGATTGAATTTGTAAGATACATTGTTAATGTAATTTTGGCTTGTTATTGTTACAAATTAAAATGTTCTCATTTGTTTTTTGATTTGTTGAATACTATGATTTTAACCTCCCGTTTTCATGTTAATTAATGTTTTTTTAAATTTTGTTTTGTTTATAATTGGTTTGAAACCTTTCTAGCTTACTTTATGTTCCATTTATCATGAGGAGTCCTTGAACCTTAGGTGAGGGATGTTTTACTCTTACAGCAGGTTGTTTACCCTTACGTAAGTGATATGTTACTCTTACGTGTCTTTGAGTTTGCAGGCCTAACCTTTATGTAGGGGGTATTATACCCATACATAGTCATGGTTCTATGAAATATACATTTATGTCAGCTCAGGGTTAATATTTAAATGTTAGTGGAATGGATCAGGTTAGCTTTACATGAGAGTTGTGTTACCTTTATGTGACCTATTGATGGAGCGACCTACCATTACGTGAGTTGGGGTTACCATTATGTGGGTATAGCACTGGGGGTCTTACCCTTACACAGCGGCTGAGTTACCCTTACACACTGTTCAAGAAATCCTTACACTACAGTTCGTGGAACCCTTACATAGTAGGTGTGAGACACTTACACAATGACTGATCAACCCTTGCATAGTGGTCAAAGCTTACTTTATGCAGGGTAGCTTATGAGGACCTTTACATATCTCCAGCCTCTTAGGTTTTGTTGCAATGACTTCTTTAGCATTATCCTCATCTATACATGTGTCTTAGGGTTGTTTAAGGTTTATTTTAGAGATTTTTTATTTTATTTTCAAATGATCAAGTCCCTATTTCAGTAGATAAATAGACAAATCGAAGCCCGAAGAGCGTGAAATGGGAGAAATCAAGGGATAAGGAGACAATCTAGAGGTGTGTGATCCTATTCTTGGCCCTGTTAGTGACACCTTTCGTGGATGATTCAAGGAGTTCTATTTTAGTGGAGGGATTGTGGATTGAAGTTTTTGAGGAGGATCAGTCGACTGTAAAAAATCTTGAAGGGATTTTCAACATGTGAGATCAAGCGCTAGTAATTGGGTCTTGATATAGTTTTGTTATTCCTATTTACATTTTCCCTAATTCATTTGTAGGTGTCAGGTTATTCCTCTTATCAATTATTTATTATTGGAATTTTCTTCATTGATTTTTTGTTTGTAAGATTCCATTTGTTCTTTGGTTAATAAAAGGGTTGGGGTGGTGTTCTTTCCATGGAGTAAGACCAAAGTAGGCCAAACTACATTAATTATACTATATTGTTTATCTTTCTTCCTTTTATTTTGAAATTTTTTATTTTTTTATTCTTATCTTCATAAAATTTATTTTTTTTGTATCTCTTTATTTTCAAATCTTATTTTAGGCTTGATTCTTGCTGTGTTTTCTATTATGGGTGGGTTTTTACTGAAGTGCCTCCTTCCCTGGGAGTTTTGTGTGTATATAGGGATGCCTTCCCATAATAATTAATGAATGGAATTTATAGGAAGAATCTATACAATGAATTTACAAGAAAAATGATAGAATGATTTACATAGAAATGGCGCATACAAAAAATTTATGAGAATAATTTACAGGAATAATTTAATGATGAATACTACAGATGAACAATTTGTTGGAATAATTACAAGAACAATTTGAAGGAACAATTTACATGAACACTTAATGAAAATATAGGTAATTGAAATGATATTAGTTTTTAAAATGAAGAATACAGAAAAAAAAATATTATAGAAACAATTAAAATATATATTTTCAAGCATAGTCTATTATTACAATACCTTGCATTAAGGTATGGAATTGTTGGAGTTATTGTTTTAGAACCAACTGAATTTGTACTTTTGATTATGAAAATATTAATAAATATTTAGTCACATGATATATGATCTTCTGCATAACATTAGCATGATAATTTAATTATAGTATATTTCACATTGAAAGGTTATAACCATTTCATGCTTTAATGAAAAACTTGAAATTCTATGAAAATATTATTAAACATATGTCTTGTGGTTAAGATAACATTCTTATGATGTGACATAGATGATGTTTCATTATCGAGTTTTATGAGACCAAAATACATTTGTTAAATTTGAAATTTTGTTTGTTACAAATTAAAATGTATTTATTTTTTATTTTTCAATGCCATTAATTTTAATCTCCCATTGCAAGATTAATTCAAGCCTGTGTTAATTTTATTTTTCTTAGAATTAGGTTTGGCATCTTTTTGGATCATTTTTCTTTACCCTTACATAAGTATCATGTTAATCTTACATGAGGTTTTTTTACCCTTATGTGAGGAGTATATTATCCTTATGATATTTTTTTCTGGGATAACCCTTACATGAGTGTTTTTGTACCCTTATGTAAGCTTTGAAATACAGGTTCTACCTTTACCTAGGGTTGTTTTACCCTTACATGGGTTCATTGTTAAAATTATTTTGGGATCATCTTACCCTTACATAGCTATTGTTTAACCCTTATGTAAAGTGTGTAGAGGACGGGATTGGGTTGACCCTTACGTAGCCTATGGAATGGAGCGACATACCCTTATGTGAGTTGGAGGACTGGAAGTTGTACCTTTACACAAGGATTGTGTGACCCTCAAGTAGTGTCGGTCTACCCTTACATGGATAAGGTTTTGAGTGGGGAACCTTTACACAACAATAGGTTAACCCTTACATAGTGAGTGTGAGACCCTTATATAATGGGGAATCAACCCTTACATAGCACTCTGGTGGACTCTTATGTAGTGCAGTTGTTCGGGTTTTGTTGCAACAACTTATTTAGCATGCTTATAACAAACTTTCTCTTTATTACACATTAATTCCTGATTTATTACATAATATTACACTTAATAAAACCCAAAATATCAATAATTATAGTGTATTTTGGAATTAGGTACATAGCATAACATCTTGAACATGGGATACAACAACATTATTGAAAACTTCCTTAACATGCTTCTAAAATTCTATGGCTTTTAAAACTGCATGGGATAACCGGAGGAAAAACATAAGAAATGGGTGAGATAAAAATCCTAGTAAGGTAATAAAGAAGGCATAACATGAATAAGATAATACATGTTAAAAAATAGTTATATCAATGGGGAATAAAAGGAACATGAATAATAAGTCTTGATATAGCATGATAATCATAACATGGGAAATGTGGAAACAACTTAAAACACTAGATCATAAAAATAGGGCAAGGATAAACCACCAAGACATCATGGTGGAAAAATTCCCATAAAGTAATCAGGTTCACTCCCTATCTCAACATGACATGTCATGATAGTAAACATTATCCAATACCTTAGAGTACTATATAATTCTGTGTGCACCCATCACATTCAATTCATTCACAAGCTTATGTGTGCCATATAGATCATACAACATGGATTCATTCATCATCATAATTTATTCCAGATAAAGGAGTGTAAAATAAATATATTTAAGTCCCCAATCAAAAATTATATGTGCACAAAGTCGAACATCCTTGATAGTAAATGGGTACGGTGTTCACTACACAATTGGTTTGGCATGGAAGATCATGGTGATATTGTAATGCCCTAGTAATTCTTATATAAATTTTGACTCTTAGTAAAATGCATTAAATAAATCTTAAACAAAAAAAAACTCCTTTTTTATTAAAGAAATACATTAAGAACATAAAACAAACATCCCCTCAGACTAAGAAGACGATAATATTAAACCTATAACAATCATTAACAACAAATAAGGACAACTCATAACAAACATGATAATGATGATATCGTAGCATACGCTTTTGGGATCTTCCCTGAGTAGAAATACAACAAAGAGAATAAGGGTAAGAGAATAAAAGAATGTAAAAATAGGCCTCATCTTGGTGGACAAAGAATCTACAAATTTGATGAGTCAAATTATGTATTTATACACAAAACAACCATTGCATATAGATATTGAAGTAATTTTAAAATAAAATAATAATAAATGAAACCAAAAATAACTGTTATAGACTTATACACAAACATATATATAAAGGCATATAAATATGTTTGTGTAGTGATTAATTAACAATAAAAGGATTCTATTTAAGTAAATCTTCACATAAAAAGGATTTTTAATCTCGATGAGTATTTAATCTAGATATAAAAATTTATGTCGGCTAAATTAAATAATGTTTTTAACCATGTTTTATTCATATAAAGTGTGTTGTTAGAACTTAAAAAAACTTAAGTTATATAAAACATACTTTTTTGTAATAATATTTATTTTGAAATGTGTGTTTTATTAATTATAAATTACTTAAGAACAAGTTAAATACATGAAATTTACTTTTAAATGAAACTTATTTCTTTTTTATATATATTTATTGGAGAAAGTATATATTATTTTGAAATAATAATGTGTTTTTGGACAATTATTAGTTGGAATAATTAATATGTTTATATATGTGTTATAATGATGGTAATAAGTTAAATAAATAATGATAATAAAATTGATAAAATAATAATAATAATAATTTGAGAAGTATGAAAGGGGGATCGAGTTTTAGGGTTTTCTCACAAATAGCACAATCCCTCCCCTCTCGTCTTCATCTTCCTCCCACTGCCAGAGATCAGTCGATATGTATCCCTCGGACGCATCTCGCACTCACGACACCTCGATCCTCATGTGTCGTCTTCCCTTGGAGCAACTCTCCTTTGAGGATCTCGTGACTCAGGACGGTCATGCGCAGAGGAAGGTGAAACACCCCCATAGGTCGGCCTGAAACTTGCGTCGGCAACCCGTAAAGACTCTAAGAATCCTGTTTCTTGTGGAAACATCCTCCATTGAATCCCCCACTACAAAGGTGAGTCCTATTTTCAGAAACCAACTATGCGTTTGAGTTTTGATTATAATTTTTTATTTTGGTTTGGGTTCCCACATATCCCTTTACGATCGAATTAGGGTTTCATTTTAAGTAAAATTAGGATTCCCTGTCATTATGTTAGTCAGTGTGTTCATACTATTTTTTGAACTCTTTTTTTTTAATGTTCGAGTATAAAAACCCTTCTGTGTTGGGGGAAAACTCATCGGGGGGAAGTATTTCCACTGCAACTTGGCCAGTCTAACTTTGAAGGTTTTTTCAGCCCCTTCTTCTATGTAACCCGAGACCAAGGAACTAATTGATTCCTTGATTTATACTATAAGTGAAACTTGTTACCCTGTTAATCCATTTCAATTTATTTCCTGTAATGTTTACATCATTCTAGTTTTCTTTCGAATAGTTCAATTTCCTTGTGAGTAATCATTCAATGGATTAAATGGTTTCTGCTTTTTATGTAAAATGGTTTAGTCATTTAGTAGTATTTTAATCCTTAGATTTCCAAAATAATAAATTTATGTGTTCATTGCAGTAAGAATATTTTAATAAAATTGTTATTGAAATTTAAAATTATTTCTAAATCAGTTAGTAACAGCCAACTCTCACTGCTATGTGATTATTTTCCCTGTTTCCAAGCAGTGGAAACATCTTCTTGGTAAGAAATTTTATTTTGTGAAATATATTCAAGTATCATATGAAATACATGTATTTTATATCAATTTTATTGAAGTTTATTACTAAATATTACTCTATGGATGATTAAACAATTTATTTTTATGTCATTGGGGTAGCAAGAGCTATGCTTAAATTATTATTTTAAAACCATATATGAATTTGACATATTTATATTGAGAATTATTTTAATCTATAATCGTAGTATTTAAAATAGTATTCAGATGTATTTAGATATAGAAATTTTAACCTTTATGTTTTTCCTTACAGTTTCATATTAAATATTGAAATTTTTTTGGTTCACAGGATTGGTTTTTCTTTAAATTATTCTGAATAACTAAAGACCTTTCGTTGGACTCCTATAAAAAATGAGTTATATTATTAGATCTTCAAATATATATATATATATATATATATATTATTTTGTTTTTAATGTTTCAAAAGTGTTTATATATATATATATATCATGTAATGTTTAAAATCACATCATCTTTAATAAAATCAATTTAATGCATTTAGACGCCCTACGAGTGAAAGCGAGGTTATCCAACATTTCAAATGATGTTTTCTATTTCTAAAAAAGTGGATATATATATATATATACACTTATATAATTTTATATGAAATAGTTTTATTTAAGACTTTTATATCGCTAATGATGAATGTATATGTCATTTTATATAACAGTGTTATTGTCATATTCAATTGGTATACATATATATGCATGAAGACATGTTTTATTCAAACACTCATATTTATGTATGTACTTGTGCCTTTTATGAAAAACTATTACATACATGCACATGAAATTATCATTATGTATTTTAATGAGAAGATAATTTTATCATGATACAAAAAGGTTCTTTTTATGAAATTATTTTTTTTTAACTCAGGTCTTAAAAGAAATTCCATGCTCAATCATGTGCAATGAGAGTTTACTCATGTTGATTCATGTGAAATGAGTGTGTACTCGTGATAATTCATGTGCAATGAGTGTGTACTCATGTTAATTCATGTGCAATGAGGGTGTACTCATGCTAATTCATGTGAAATGAGGGATTACTCATGCTAATTTATATGCAATGGAGATTACTCATGCTAATTCATGTTCAATGAGGGTGTACTCATGCTAATTCATATGCAATGAGGAGTATTCATGCTAATTCATGTGCAATGAGGAGTAATCATGTTAATTCATGTGCAATGAGAATTACTCAAGATAATTCATATGATATGAGGGTTTACTCATGCTCCTCCATGTTAAATGAGCCTAGACTTGTGCTTATGTCGAGTTCCATGTCTCAAAAGTGAATTGAGAATTTACGTTTTGATCCAAGGTGCCAGTATTAATGCTTATAAGATCTTTAAGTAAATTTTTATTTCTTTATGAATAATTGAAGTGGATTTTACAAATGTTTTATAAATTGAAATCCTTTTTCTAAGATATTTATTTTTATTTTACATGTTTTTCCTAATCATTAATTTAGTGAATTTTTTAGTAACACGCTTTACTTTTTTTGAAATTACAAAACTCTATATAGTTTTCATTTTGTTTTGAAAACCCCATACTGATATTTTGTCAATCACTCTATGTTTTCAAATTCTATTTTCATAGGGATTGAATACGCGTAGAAGTGAGGTTGTGTTTTAGTTCCCTCTAAGGTGTTTAACCATTTTAAACATTAGTTTTAGTCTTTTCCTTTTTAGATGGTGTCATGAGGATTCTCTAAATGTATTCGAACTCTATAAAATTATATACCTTTGTGATCTAGGGTTGTGTAAATATAAATAAATAAATTATTTATATAAAAAAGACCATGTTTTTTGGGTCATCACATTTGGTAATAGAGCCGAGGTATAGATAACTTTAGAGGTTAGGATACGGAGAACCCCTTGAATTCCATTCATAGATTTTTTTAGGTCCTTTACATTAAGTATTAATAAATCATTAGACTTTGAGCCTTTTAGTATCATGTATATGGGGTAACTTAAAATTTGATATGTTTCATCAGTAGGATAAAATATAGTTTAAATATGGAAGGGGAAGAACCTCGCATGACACTCTTGTCCCTTCCTGAGGACTTACTTTCAATAATCATTGCGAATTCAAGCTCACACAACATCAAAAACCTTTTCCAATGTCACACTTTCTTGAAAGACGCTCTATGAAATATCAAACACCTCCTCCATACCACAGAATCATCAGGGATCATGGATCACATGTGATCAAATATTAAGCTCCCAACTCTCTCACCTTTCTTAGCAAGGGAGGTAACATCAGGGTATTTTCAAGTATTTCACCCTGTCCAGGGAGTATGATGCACTATTTGATTTTATAATAGCTTCCAAAGAGTGAGACCTCTGAGCAGCCTATATATATATAGTCTTGTCTTCCGGATTTTGGTAAAATTAGTCAATATATTAGAAGAAACATATTTTGAAAATTTTAAAAATGACTATGTCATACTATTTTACAAAAACCTAGTACATGGTGATGTTTTGAAACTATATTTTAGAAATAATTATTTTCAAAAAGTGCATCATATTTTCCATTAGTACGATCCGAGTTTCATGGACTGCATCTAGACTAAGGAATTAGGAGACTTTGAAAGTGCATTGAGGTATTGTTTCACTAAGTAGACCCTCGATCTCCATGATCAATGCGATAATGAGCGATGGGGAATTATAAATAATGGAAGGTAAGAAACCCTGAAGTTGTGTTAAAATTTTAGTGTCCTTTTTTATGTAATTAAATTTCAAGGACACAATTTTTTTTAGGGGTTATAATGTAATGCCCCAGTAAATCTTATATAAATTTTGAATCTTAGTAAAATGCATTAAATAAATTTTAAACAAAAAGAACTCCTTGTTTATTAAATAAATTCATTAAGAACATACAATAAATATCCCCTTAGAATAAGAATACATTAATATTAAACCTATAACAATCATTAAAAACAAATAAGGACAACTCATAACAAACATGATAACAACAATATTGTAGCCCATGCTTTTGGGATCTTCCATGAGTAGAAATCCAATGAAGATAATAAGGGTAAGAGCACAAAATAATGTAAAAATAGGCCTCATCTTGGTGGACAAAGAACCTACAAATTTGATGAGTTGAGTTATGTATTTATATATAAAATAACCATTGCATATAGTTGTTGAAGTAATTTTAAAATAAAATAATAATAAATGAAACCAAAAATAACTATTACACACTTATATATATATATATATATAAATGCATATAAATATGTTTGTGTAGTGATTAATTAACATAAAAAGGATTATATTTAATTAAATACACACATAAAAAGGATTTGTAATCTCAATGAGTATTTAATCTAGATATAAAAATTTATGTCAACTAAATTAAATAATGTTTTTAACTATGTTTCATTCATATAAAATGTGATGTTAAAACTTAAAAAAAACTTAAGTTATATAAAACATAATTTTTATAATAATATTTATTTTGAAATGTGTGTTTTATTAATTATAAATTACTTAAGAACAAGGTAAATACATGACATGTATTTTTAAATGACACTTATTTCTTTTTTTATATTTAGCAGAGGACGTATAAATTATTTTGAAATAATAATGTGTTTTTTGGAAATTATTAGTTGGAATAATTAATATATTAATATATGGGTTATAATAATGGTAATAAGTTAAATAAATAATGATAATTAAATTGATATAATAATAATAATAATAATTTGAGAAGTATGAAAGGGGGATTGGGTTTTGGAGTTTTCTCACAACTAGTGCAATCCCTCCCCACTCTTCTTCATATTCCTACCACTATCAGAGATTAGTCAATTTGTAGTCCTTGGACGCATCCCACACTCATGAAACCTCTATCCTCATGTGTCATCTTACCTTGGAGTGACTCTCCTTTGAGTATCTCATGACTTAGGATGGTCATGCGTGGAGGAAGGCGATACACCCCCACCAGCATTCGGTCAACCCGAAACTCGCACAGAAAACCCGTGATGACTCCAAGAATCATGTTACTTATGGAAACATCATCCATCAAATCCCCCCATTATAACGGTGAGTTGGATTTCCAAAAACTGACAATGCGTTTGAGTTTTGATTTCAATTTTTTATTTTGGTTTGGGTTCCCACGTATCCCGTTAGGATTGAATTAGGGTTTTATTTTAATTAAAAGTAGGATTACCTGTCGGTATGTTAATCAGTGTGTTCACACTATTTTGTGAACTTTGGTTTTTGAATGTTCGGGTATAAAAACCCTTCTGCGTTGGTGGAAAACTCACTGGGGAGAAGTCTTTCTACTGTAACTTGGCCAGTCTAACTTTGAAGGTGTTTTCATCCCCTTCTTCTGTGTAACTCGAGACTGAGGAACTACCTGATTCCTTGATTCATACTATAAGGGGAACTCGTTACACTGTTAATCCATTTCAATTTATTTCCTACAACGTTAACATCATTGCAGTTTTCTTTAGAATAGTTCAATTTCCTTATGAGTAATCATTCAATGGATTGAATGGTTTCTTATTTTTGTGTCAAATGGTTTAGTCAATTAGTAGTATTTGAATCCTTATATTTCCTAAATAATAAATTTATGTGTTCATTGTAGTAAGAATATTTTAATAAAATTGTTGTTGAATTTTAAAATTATTTCTAAATCAGTTAGTAACAGCCAACTCTCCCTGCTATGTGATTATTTTCCCCATTTCCAAGCAGTGGAAATATCTTCTTGGTAAGAAATTGTATTTTGTGAAATATGTTCAAGTATTATATAAAATACATGTATTTTATGTAAATGTTCTTTAAGTTGATTACTAAATATTACTCCATGGATGATTAAACAATTTATTTTTATGTCATTAGGGTAGAAAAATCTATGCTTAAATTATTATTTTAAAACAATATATAAATTTGACATCTTTATATTAAGAATTATTTTAATATACAACCATAGTATTTACAATAGTATTCGGATGGCTTTAGAGATAGAAAATTGACCCTTTATGTTCTGCCTTAAATTTTTATATTAAATATTGAAATTGTTTTGGTTCACAGGATTGGTTTTTCTTTAAATTATTCTGAATAACTAAAGACCTTTCGTTGGACACCTATAAAAAATGTGTTATATTATTAGATCTTAAATATATATATATATATATATTATTTTGTTTTTAATGTTTCAAAAGTGTTTATATATATATATATCATGGAATGTTTAAAATCACATCATCTTTAATAAAATCAATTTAATGCATTTAGACCCCCTATGAGTGAAAGTGAGGTTATACAACATTTCAAATGATGTTTTCTCTTTCTAAACAAGTGGATTCATGTATATATATATACACACACATATATAATTTTATATGAAATGGTTTTATTTAAGACATGTATATCGCTAATGGTGTATGTATATGTCATTTTATATTATAGTGTTATTGTCATATTAAATTGGTATATATATATATATTCATGTGGACATATTTTATTCAAACACTCATCTTTATGTATGTACTTGTTCCTTTTATGAAAAACTATTACATTCATGCACATGAAATTATCATTATGTATTTTAATGAGAAAATAATTTTATCATGATACACAAAGGTTATTTTTATGAAATGGTTTTTTAAACTCATGTCTTAAAATAAATTCCATGCTCAATCATGTGTAATGAGGGTTTACTCATGATGATTCATGTGCAATGAGTGTGTACTCATGCTAATTCATGTGAAATGAGTGTGTACTCATGATAATTCATGTGCAATGAGGGTGTACTCATGCTAATTCATGTGAAATGGGGGATTAATCATAAAAATTCTTATGCAATGGGGATTACTCATGCTAATTCATGTGCAATGCATGTGTACTCATGCTAATTAATGTGCAATGAAGGTGTACTCATGATAATTCATGTGCAATGAGGAGTACTCATGCTAATTCATGTGCAATAAGGAGTACTCTTGCTAATTCATGTGCAATGATAATTACTCATTCTAATTCACGTGCTATAAGGGTTTACTCATGCTCCTCCATGTGAAATGAGCCTAGGCTCATGCTTATATCGAGTTCCATGTCTCAGAAGTGAACTGAGAATTTATACTTTGATCCAAGGTGCCAGTAAGAATGATTATAATATCTACAATTAAATTTTTATTTATTTATGAATAATTGAAGTGGATTTTCCAAATGTTGTATAAATTGAAAGCCTTTTTCTAAGATGTTTATTTTTCTTTTACATGTTTTTCCTAAGCATTCATTTAATGATTTTTTTGGTAACACACTTTACTTTTTTTGGAAATTAAAAAACTCTATCTAGTTTCCATTTTGTTTTGAAAACCCCTTACTAAAAATTTTTCACTCACCCTATGTTTTTAAATTCTATTTTCATAGGGCTTGAAGATACGTAGAATTGAGGTTGTGGTTGAGGTCCTGCTAAGGTTTTTAACCTTTGTAAAGATAATTTTAAGTCTTTTCCTTTTTATATGGTGTCATGAGGATTATCTAAATGTATCCGGACTCTCTAAAATTATATAACTTTGTGATCTCAGGTCGTGTAAATATATATAAATTAATTATTTATATAAAAAAGACCATGTTTTCTAGGTTTTTACATATATTTCAGTAGCATAATGGCATTACATAAAAATTAATAAAATTATTTGATGAGGGAGAAATGGGTATATAATCATTTGGAAGTAAAATGGAAAGTAATTGGGATGTTTAAATACATATTCCAATAATAATAATTGGAAATATAAGGCATAAGATCATAAATAATCTTTAATAAAGATAAGAACCCTTACCAAATTTTGGCATGGTAATGGGTGTATGTGACATCCTAGGTGAATAAAGAATATGAAATTTTCATATTTATTAATATTTGTGAATTAAATATTAATTTTAATTTAAAGGGGATTCTATGTCTGATAGCATACTCAACATGAAACAATGGGTTTCTTTGAAATCTTATGTTACACACAACATTGAGTTATACTGAAAAAATAATAATCTAATATTATTATTTTAAATGGTAATTAACTCATAGTTGTTGTAATGGAAGGAATGAAAATAAATAACTATAATATGATTATAAATGTTTTTTAAATGTTTTTACATTTATCCAATAAATTTTCGAGGCTTAAAATAAGAAAGAAATCCAATTTTAAGCATAAATACTCTAATATTCTTTAAAGTGTTGATTTACCACCTTTTGATGGTGAACCATTTTTAAATCTAGTTTTTGTCACTTTTATATGTTCTATTTGAAAAAATAATATTCTTCTTTAGAATCGGGACATCAAAATTTACTCTGCATGAAATTTTGGTATTTTTCAGATAATGTTCATTTTTTAATGAATAGTGAAAAATATTGTATTTTAATTCAAAATTTCCTTTTAATATAATTTATTTATATGGTAAAATTATCTTTTTAACTGGTTTTAAAGTTTAATTAGATTATATTTTTACCCTTTTATCAAATTTTGGTCATTGGAAGTAATTTCACTTTGAAATTGGTCATAAACAAGTGTCAATCTTTTGATAGTTATTATTTCTTAAAAACACGCTTTTTGTTTTGAAAACAGGAATTAATTTTAAATTGATTTATGCCACTTCTGTGTTTTGAATTTAGAAAAATGGATTCCATATTTGGAATTAGGAGGTCCAAATTTTTTGAATATTTAACTTTTATTTTTAGACATTGTAAATATTTACTTCAGTAAATATTTTATTTACCATGGTTAAAGGGTAAATCTGGTAAATAAGGGTAAACAAATATTATTATAATAATATTAAATTGCCCAAACATGTGTCCTAATCCTATTTTTGATACATGTCCGACCATGGACATAATGGGGTCTATTTTTTGACCCCATGGATCCACTTAAAGTGATAATGACACTTTATATTAATTAATTTAAAGTAAAGATCAAAATGACATAAACATATATATTTTAGTAAATCTATTTTTACATGGTGTTATATAAGTTATATCTTAAACTATAAATATTCATTTGAAAGTTAAAAAAATTTCCTACATCATGGTATTTTATTTATAATTTTTAGACATCAAATAAATAAAATTATTCATGACACAATGATGATGCAGTGATTACCTTATTAATGAATGATTTACATAAATGTGATTATAAAATTTAAAAAAAATATCCAAAACCTGTAAAATTCTTATTGGATGATTTTATTTATAACAATAGTCACCTTATATTTGAATTTAATAAGTTTTGGACTTTTAGAAACCGAAAAATCATTATATAATAAAATAATATTTTCAAACTTTCCTAAAGAGCCCCTCCTCTCCCATATAAAAATCCATCACCTTTAACCCATTACTCACACCTCTCAAGCCCCTTGACTCATCCAAAATCTACCCAATTAATCTCACTACATCTATATCTTCCTCCTAGAAGCCTTCCCCTAGGCAGAAAGAAATTCAAGTAAATATTTTGGTTCAAACCAAAGGGAGATACCCGATTTAAAGGCAACGTCTTCTCTTAAGTTATTTTCTGTTATTTTACTTCTCCAACACCCTAAACTCTCTTTACTACTTTATTTTATAACAAAAAAAGTATCATAAATATACTATGTTGTTTTTATAAGAATTATTTGAACTACACTTACACACACCTCCGTCTAATAGGTAAAGAACATACTATTTATGTGGACGGTGAACTACTCCCTCACGAAATGATGATTGTTCAATCTTCTCCTACCACCTCTTATGGTGGAAATTAAGATGGAAATATATTTATATGTGATATATATTATATTTATATTGTCTCTATACTTCTGTATTTTTCATTTATATCATACCTTTATGGTTTCCATAATGAGTAAATACGATAATTTCATTTGAGGAAGTGCGGACTACCGCCCCCTCAAAGTGATATGACTCGTTCATGCCATACATGGGACATATAAAGGATGGAGTTAATGAAATTATATATGATATTATAATGTAATTATAATATACCTATTTATCATTAATTTTTCATTCCATTAAAATACCAAATAGAAATGAAAGTAGCTTTCAAGCGTATGTACGGCTTACCATCTCCATGAACGGTGCATTTCATTTCTTATCTCAAAATGTTATGTACTATTATAAATACATATATATACTGCATATGTATGAAATATATGATATCTAAATCATGAATATCATTATGGAGATAATGGAATTTTGACCGCATGAACTACTTGTAATTATAAGAAGTTCATTTTTGACTCAAGTACCAAATATCGACAAAACGACCATTATTATATAATGTTTATAATGTGGTAATAAGTGATATAAAAGGAATAATAAACCTGAAAAAGGTTATAAAGCAAGTATAAATTAAATTTATTTTATTATTTAGGAGATTAAATAATGAACGGGTCAAGTCAGACATGAGGTAAGGAACTTCGTCTCAATCTCCTTTCATTAAGGCATATTTTGTTTTATACATGACTTTCTTTTATACGGTGTATAAACCCCTTTGACTTTTCATTTCATTAAAAGGGTATTTTTTTTTAAGTAGCGTTTTACTAAATGAAAAAAAGGAATGTTTCTTTTTAACGTACGCAGTGATAATAACCTTTTCTTCGTCGTGATCGTTATTTGATATTTGGCTTCCTTAACAAGTTGTAATGTTTTTAAAAGGAAAATAAATACCATATACTCTTTTAAATATTTTGGTATTGAAAATGGTTTTAATAATGGATTTGTTATATCAATATATTTAAATGATATATTATGATTGAAATGTGGAAATTTTATCTTTCCTTTATGTTTGTTTTATATGTTGTGAATATGTTATGGTTCTTGGGCATTGTTTATGTATATGGGTGGTTTCATGATAAACCTAGGGTAGGTGAGCCCGAGATAGCTCTCCAATGGATTGGATAACATGATGGAGGTAAATGTTAATGTTTCTCCTAAAAGATTTAAGGAATATACTATGATGGGTATTCCAAATGTAACTCCCTATGTAGTTGTGATAGCTACAATGTAAGTATGATATTGATTCCATAAGTTACCTTTATGATTTATGATTTCTATGTGTTATTTATAAATCTTCTGATTTCCTAAGGTATGTTAAAGATCTTATGCTTGGTATGTATTAAAGGACTAATGTTTTCTTTCTTTATTTTATAATCCTTACTGAGCTTTTTATGCTCATCCCAAGTTTTTGAAATGTTTTTCACAGAACTTAAAGATAAATAGGGTCAAGGATGGGATCAAGGAAAAATCATGTTGTCTAAAACATAGAACTAGACATGACTCTTTTTTTCAAGAGTTTTTATTTTATGAAAAAAAATGGATTCTGAGTAGAAGTGTTTACATGTAATATACAAGTTGTTATGTATATGTTATGACCTAATTCTATAAATCTATAAACCTGAAAAGATCCTCAATTTGAATTATTAACTTAATTCAAGAATGTATAATGTTTAAGGTTGGATCCCTATAGTCGGTATTAGAGGTCGGTTTAGAAAACTTTAGGAGTTAGAATATTGTTAAATTAATGTCCATAAATTAATTTATGGTTAAATTTAAATGATATAGCATTTACAGATTATCATGTTGCTTTGCCTAAGATATTTTTGCGTTCATAATGGTTTTCTATAGAGGAAACAGGGCAGATATGATGGGATGACATCAAGAAGAAGACAACCATCCAAATCAGCAACCTGAGATGGTCAGAATCAGAATTGAATAGATTTTTGCAGTGATGGCATAGTTGAATCAGTCTATAAAAGGTGGTGGTATCCATGCATGATATCATTCAGATCAACCATAGAGGAACATGTCATAGTGGAGCATTTCATGAGGTAACATCCCCCATCATTCAGAGGATCATCTGAACCTGTGCTATCTGAAGGGTGGATTAAAGCACTGGAGAATATTTTTGATGTCATAGGGTGTTCATAACATCAAAAGGTTAGTCTTGCTATTTACAATTTTGAAGGTGAATCCGATCAATGGTGGTAAATGGTGAAAAATATTGGTGATAGTGAGGAGATTGATGCTCTTGTTTGGGATGAATTCAAAGGTATGTTTCTTGAGAAATATTTTCCTAAGGTGGTTTTTCTTATGATGGAAAAACAATTCTTGTAATTGAGGCAGGAATATACTTAGTGGCTACTTATGAAGAAAAATTCACTCGACTGGCAGGGTATGCTCCAAACTTCATACGAGATCTTGATACTAAAATCAATAATTTTTACTCAGGATTTATGCCAAAGTATCAAAGTGATTTAGAATATTGTGAGTTCAAAACTTATGAAAAAAAAAAATTCGATGTGCGGAGAAGGTGGAAATAGAGTTTTCCTATGATCATGTGTTCTTTGAAAAACGATAGAATACGAGATCGAGGTGGCAGACAAAAGGGAAGAACTCTTTAAAAAAGTCTGATGGTAAGAAACTTAAGTTTACAGTTTGTGAAAATTGTGGTAAAAAGCATGCTGGGGAATGTCTTTTGAATTCTGTTAAGTGCTACCGATGTGGTAAAATGGGGCATAAGGCTCGTAATTTCACTGAAAAAGATCAGGGTAATGGTAAGACAAAATCTGATTTACAGTTAGTAAAATTTTTTAAGTGTAATGAAATGGGTCATTATGCAAATGAGTGTCTAACGAAGAACTCAATTGAGGGAAAGAAGATATACTACAAGCAAAAAAGGGGTGGTGAAATCCTTTGCAACTACTTCAGCAGATGTTGGTCCATCGAATAAAGTAGTATCAGGTACACTATTTGTTTATTCAGATTATGCCAATGTGTTGTTTGATTCAGGGTCTACACACTCTTTAATTTCTGAGAAGTTTTCTAGTAAATTGGGAATTCCATCTCAAGATAAGAATCATGAACTTATGGTAAAAACACTAGGAGGAAATTTTGAGACAAAAAGAAATCATAAGAACCTTCTTGTCCTTATGTGTAGAAATAATCTACCTACAAACCTTATTGTTTTGCCTCCAGTAGAGTTTGATGTTATTTTGGGTATGGATTGGCTTTCCATTTACCATGCTAAGATTGACTATAGGGCTAAAGAGGTTTCTTTTCAGACAGAATTTTAGTTTGTGTACAAGAATAAACCCTTACTTTTGATAACATATCTAGAAGCTGAGAAACTATTAAAATATGGAAATGAATGTTACCTTTCACATATTTTTAAAAACAAAGGAACTGTTTAGATTAATGATGTGCAAGCGGTAAATGAGTATATTTATGTTTCTCCTGATGAGTTTCCAGGTATAATACCTAATCGGGAAGTTGAATTTACTATTGCCTTAGTTCCTGATGCTAATCTAATTTCAAAACCCCCTTATCAAATGGGTCAAATTGAACTTTTAGAGTTAAAGAAGAAAATTGCAGTAGTTATTAGATAGAGGATTCATTCTACCTAGAACATCACCATAGGGTGATCCTGTTTTGTTTTTTAAAAAGAAAGATGGTTCAATGAGACTTTTCATTGATTATAGAGCATTGAATAACATCACTTTTAAAAACAAGTATCCTTTGACTCGTATTGATGATTTGTTTGATCATTTCCAAGGAGCTCGGTATTTTTTGAAGATTGACTTGAGGTCGGGGTACCATCAGTTGAAAGTAAAGGAAGAAAACATTTAGAACACCGCGTTTCATACTATATATGGTCATTATGAATTTTTAGTTATGCCTTTTGGGTTAACCAATGCACCTGATGTATTCATGGATCTTATGAATATAATTTTTCATGAGTTCCAAGATAAGTTTGTGGTTGTGTTCATTGATGATATTTTGGTTTATTCCAAAAAGTAAAGAGGAACATGAAAGTCATTTAAGGGTTATCTTTCAAACCTTAAAAGAAAATAAATTTTATGGGAAATTCAGAAATTGTTAGTTTTGGTTACAATAAATTTCTTTATTTGGTCACATTGTTTCAAAAAATGGCATAAATGTTGATCCTGCTAAAATAAAAGTTGTTAAATAATGGACAAGAACTACCAATATCATATAGATTCATAGTTTTCTTGGTTTAGAAAGTTATTACTAGAGGTTTTTTGAAAAAATTTCATGGTTATCTAGCCAAATGACTAAGTTAACTCGAAAAGGTGTTAAGTTCATTTGGACAAAATAATGTGATGATTGTTTTCATGAATTGAAAATAAGATAGGTGAATGCTCCAGTTTTGGCACTGCCTTCTAGAAATGGTGAGTTTGTTCTTTATAGTGATGCTTCGTTGAAAGTACTTGGTTGTGTCCTAATGTATAATGATCAGGTAATTGTTTATGCTTCACTTCAGTTGAAACCTCATGAGTTAAATTACCCTACACATGATTTGGAATTATCTGTTGTTGGTTTTTCTTTAAATATTTGGAGGCATCATCTTTATGTAGTAAAATGTGAAATATATACTGACCAAAAATGTTTGAAGTATATATTCACTTAGAAATAATTGAACATGAGATAGAGGAGATAGATTTAATTAATCAAGGATTATGATTTCACAATTCATTATCATCCAGTAAAGGAAAATAAAGTGGCGGAAGCTTTGAGTCGAAAAACTAATGCTACATTAACCTTGTTGCTTTTGGAACAATATCCTTTGATTGAAGACTTGATGAACTTTTTTATAGAAGTTATTAGTGCAAGAAATTCCTCTGTTTTGTTTCAGGTGTTAGTGAAATAATCTCTATCAGACAGAATTAAGCAAGCACAGAAGGAAGACAGTGAGTTGCAGAAAAAGGTAGAGTTGGTTCAGAAGGGTAAGTTTCTTGATTTTAACATTGATAACGATTTTATTTTAAGATTTTGAAAGAGATTATGCATTCCTTGTTATTCACATTTGAAGAATTAGTTGTTATGTAAAACTCATAGTTCTCCGTTTTCAGTTCATCTTGGCAGTACTAAGATGTACAGAGATCATCGGGAGTATTACTAGAGGGATGGAATGAAAAGAGATATTGTTGACTTTACTGTGAAATGTTTGACTTTTCAATAGGTTAAATCAAAGTGGAAGTTACCAAAAGGGATGCTTCAGTCTTTACCTATGCTGGATTGGAAATGGGAAAATATATCCATGGACTTCATTGTGGGATTACCGAAGACATCTCGAGGTGATAATTCAATATGGGTTATTGTTGATCGATTAACTAAATCTGTTCATTTTCTTCCTATTAGAGATACTTTGTATCTAGATCAATTTTCTCAATTGTATGTTAAAGAGATAGTGAGGTTGCATAGATTTCCCCTCTCCATTGTATATAATCGTGATATCAGGTTTACTTCTAACTTTTGAAAAGGCCTTCAAAAGTCATTGGGTACTGAATTAAATTTTAGTACAACTTTTCATCCTTAATCAGATGGGCAGTCATAATGAACAATTCAGACCTTGGAGGATATGGTACGTGCTTGTTTATTGGATTACCAGGGAAGTTGGGACCAACATCTTTCTTTGGTTGATTTTTCATATAATAACAATTTTCATTCCAGTATACAAATGGATCCATTTGAGGCATTATATAGGAAGCGGTGTCGAACTCCAACTTTTGGGGATGAAGTAGGTGAAAGGAAGTTGATGGGACCAGAATTGGTAGAAGAGATGGCAGAAAAAGTTCATTTGATTCATAAGAACATGAGAATAGCTCAGAGCAGGTAGAAAAGTTATGTGGATAACCAGAGGAAGGATCTTTATTTTGAGGTAGGTGATCATTTCTTTCTTAAAGTTTATCCATGTAAAAGTGTGATGCGTTTTGGTAAGAAGGTAAAGCTGAGTCCGAGGTTCATTGGACCCTATGAAATCCTAGAGAAAGTTGGATCAGTTGCCTACAGAGTGAATTTACCTCCAAGTTTATCCCAGGTACACAATGTTTTTCATGTTTCAATGTTGAGAAAGTATATTCCGGATCCATCTCATGTTTTGAGCCCAGAGGTAGTTCAGTTGGAAGATAATATCTCTTATGAGGAACAACCAGTCCAGATTATTGACCGAAGAGAGCAAGTGTTGCGAAATAAGGTAATTCATTAGGCAAAGGTTTTGTGGAAAAACCATATGGTTGAAGAGGCAACGTGGAAATCTAAAAATGATATGAGGGATAAATACCATCACTTATTTGATAAGTGAATAAAATTGTGAGGAAACAATTTTCAAAAGGGAGGAAGGATGTAACATCTGAGGTGAATAAAGAATTTGACATTTTCATATTTATTAATATTTTTGAATTAAATATTAATTTTACTATAAAGGGGATTCTATGTCTGATAGCATACTCAACACGCAGCAATGAGTTTTTTTGAAATCTTATGTTTCACACAACGTTGAGTTATACTGAAAAATAATAATCTAATATTTTTATTTTAAATGGTAGTTAACTCATAGTTGTTGTATTGGAGGGAATGAATATAACTAACTACAGTATGATTATAAATGTTTGTTAAATGTTTTTAAATTTATCCAATAAATTTTATAGGCTTAAAATAAGAAAAAAATCCAATTTTAAGCATAAATACTCTAATATTCTTTAAAGGATTGATTTACCGCCTTTTGATGGCGAACCATTTTTAAATCTAGTTTTTGTCACTCTTATATGTTCTATTGGAAAAAATAATATTATTACTTAGAATCGGGATATCATAATTTACTTTGGATGAAATTTTGGTATTTTTCAGATAATGTTCCTTTTTTAATGAATAGTGAAAATACTATATTTTAATTCAAAACTGCCTTTTAATCTAATTAGTTTATATAGTTAGATTATCTTTTTAAGTAGTTTTAAAGTTTAGTTAGATTATATTTTTACCATTTAATCCAATTTTGGTCATTGGAAGTAATTTCACTTTTAAATTGGACATAAACAAGTGTCAATCTTTTGATAGTTATTATTTCTTAAAAAAATACCTTTTGTTTTGACAACAAGAATTAATTTTAAATTAATTTCTGCCACTTCTGTGTTTTGAATTTGGAAAAATTGATTCCATATTTGGAATCATGAAGTCCAAATTATGTAAATAGGTAACTTTTATTTTTAAAAATTATGAATATTTATTTCAGTAAATATTTTATTTACTATGATTAAAGGGTAAATATGGTAAATAAGGGTAAAAAAAATATTATTATAATAATATTAAATTACCCTAACATGTTTCCTAATCCTATTGGTTGATACCTGTCCAACCATGGGAATCCTTGGGTTGATTTTGGGACCCCATAGAACCACTTAGAGTGATAATGACACTTTATATTAATTAATTTAAAGTAAAGACAAAAATAACATAAACATATATCTTATAGTAAATCAATTTTTACATGGGGTTATATAAGTTATCTCTTCAATTAAAAATATTTATTTTAAATCTAAAAATATTTCCTAAATCATGGTATTTTATTAATAATTTTTTGAGATCGAATAAATAAAAGTATTTATGACACAATGATGATGTAGTGATTACCTTATTAATAAATGATTTAAATAAATGAGATTATAAAATTTAAAAAAATATTAAAAACCTATCAAATTATTATTTAGTGATTTTATTTCAAACAATAGTCACCTTATCTTTGAATTAAATAAGTTTTGGACCTTTAGAAACTGAAAAATCATTATATAATAAAACAATATTTTCAAACTTTCCTAAAGAGCCCCTCCTCCCCCTTATAAAAATCCATCACCTATAACTCATTACTCACACCTCTCAAGCCCCTTGGCTCATCCAACCTCTAACCAATTAATCTCCCCACATCCCTCTCTTCATCCTATAATTCTTCCCCTAGGAAAAAGGCAATTCAAGTAAACCTTTTGGTTCAAACCAAATAGAGATACTCGATTTAAAGGTAACGTCTTCTCTTAAGTTATTTTCTTTTATTTTACTTCTCCAACCCCATAAACTCTATTTATTACTTTATTTTATAATAAAACTAGTATCCTCAATATACTAGGTTTTTTTATGATAATTATTCAAACTAAACTTGCACACACCTTCGTCTAATGGGTAACAAACATATTGTTTCTGTGGACGGAAAACTACTGCCACACGAAGCGATGATTGTTCAATCTTCTCCTACTACCTCTTATGGTGGCCATTAAGATGGAAATGTATTAATATGTGATATATATTATATTTATATTGTCTCTATACTTATGAATTTTTCATTTATATCATACCTTTATATTTTCCATAATAGGAAAATACGATAATTTTATTTGAAGAAGTGCGGACTACCGTCCCCTTAAAGTGATATGACTCGTTCATGCCATAAGTGGGACATATAAAGGATGAAGTTAATGAAATTATATCTTATATTATACTATAATTATAATATACAAATTTATCATTAAGTTTTCATTCCATTAAAATATTAATTAGAAATGAAAGTAGTGTTCATGCGTACGTACGGCTTACCGTCTCCATGAACGATGCATTTCATTTCTTATCTCCAAATGTTATGTACTGTTATAAATATATATATATATATATACTAGATATATATGAAATATATGATATCTAAATCATGAATATCATTCTGTATATAATGGACTTTTGACCACATAAACAACTTGTAATTATAAGAATTTCATTTTTGACTCAAGTACCAAATATCGACAAAACAACCGTTATTATATAATGTTTATAACATGGTAATAAGTGATATAAAAGGAATAATAAACCTTAAAAGGTTCTAAATAAAGTATAAATTAACTTTAGTTTATTATTCAGAAGATTAAAGAACGAATTGTTCAAGTCGGGCATGAGGTAAGGGACTTCATCTCAGTATCCTTTCATTGAGGAATATTTTGTTTTATACACAACATTCTTTTATATGGTGTATAAACCCCTTTGACTTTTCATTTCATTCAAAGGGAATCTTTTTTTTACATAGCATTTTACTAAATGAAAAAAAAGGAATGTTTCTTTTTGACGTATGCAGTGACAATGACCTTTCTGTCGTCGTGAGCGTTATTTGATATTTGGATTCCTTAACAAGTATTAATGTTTTTAAAAGAAAAATAAATATCATATACTACTTTACATATTTTGGTATTGAAAATGGTTTTGATAATGGATTTTTTATGTCAATATATTTAAATGATATATTATGATTGAAATGTGGAAATGTTATCTTTCCATTATGTTTGTTTTATGTGTTGTGAATATGTTATGGTTATTGGGAATTGTTTATGTATACGGGTGGTTCCGTGATAAACCTAGGGCGGGTGAGCCCGAGATAGCTCTTCAATGAATTGGGTAACGTGATGGAGGTAAATGTTAATGTTTCTCCTAAGATATTTAGGGAATATATTGTGATGGGTATTCCAAATGTAACTTCATATGTATTTGTGATAGCTAAAATGTAAGTATGATATGGTTTCCACAAGTTACCTTTATGATTTATGATTTCTATGTGTTATTCATAAATCTTATGATTTCATGATGTATGTTAAAGATCTTATGTTTGGTATGTATTAAAGGAATAATGATTTCTTTTTTTATTTTATAATCCATACTGAGTTTTTTATGCTCATCCCAAGTTTTTGAAATGTTTTTCACAGGACTTAAAGATGAATAGGGTCAAGGATGGGATCAAGGAAAAGTCATGTTGTCTAAAACATGGAACTAGACATGACTCTTTTTTTCAAGAGTTTTTATTTTATGAAAAAAATGGATACTGAGTAAAAGTGTCTACATGTAATATTCAAGTTGTTATGTATATGTTATGACCTAATTCTATAAATCTCTAAACCAAAAAAGATCCTCAATGTGAATTATTAACTTAATTCAAGATAAGGTAATGTTTAAGGACGAGTCCTTATAGTTGGAATCAGAGATCGGTTTAGACAACTTTAGGAGTTAGAATATTGTTAAATTAGTGTTCATGAATTAATTTATTGTCAAATTTAAATGATATAGCATTTACATATTTCAATGTTGCTTCACCTAAGATATTTCTGTGTTCAGAATGGTTTTCCGCAGAGGAAATAGGGAAACTATGATGGGACAACATCAACAGGAAGACAACCTTCCAAATCAGTAACCTCATATGGTTGTAATTAGAATTGAATAGTTTTTTGTAGTGATGGCACATTTGACTCAGGCTATAAATGGTGGTGGTATCCATGCACGAGATCATCCAGATCAACCACAGAGGAACATGTCAGTAGTGGATCATTTCATGAGGCAACATCCCCCATTATTCAGAGGATCATCTGACCTTGTGCTAGATGAAGGGTGGATTAAAGAACTAGAGAATATTTTTTATGTCATGGGGTGTTCAGAAAATCAAAAGATTAGTCTTGTTGTTTACTGTTTTGAAGGTGAAGTCGGTCAGTGGTGGTCTATGGTGAAAAATATTAGGGATAGTGAGGAGATTGATGCTCTTGATTGGGATGAATTCAAAGTTATGTTTCTTGAGAAATATTTCCCTAGGGTGGTTTGTCTTAGGATGGAAAAACAATTCTTGGATTTGAGGGAGGAAGATGACTTAGTGGCTACTTATGAATAAAAAATCACTCGACTGGAAAGTTATGCTCCAAACTTCATACGAGATCTTGATAGTAAAATCAATTGTTTTTACTCATGATTAAATCCAAATTATCGAAGGTCTTTAGCTTCTCGTGAGTTCAAAAGTTATGAAAAACTTGTTCGATGTGTGGAGAAGGTGGAAATGTAGTTTACTGATGATCTGGTGTTCTTTGACAAACAATAGAATAAGAGGTTGAGGTGGAAGACGAAAAGGAAGAACTCTTCAAAAAATTCTGATGGTAAGAAACTTAAGTTTACAGTTTGTGAAAATTGTGGTAAAAACATGCTAGGGAATGCCTTTTGAATTCTGGTAAGTGCTACTAATGTGGTAAAATGGAACATAAGGCTCATAATTTCACTGAAAAATATTTGGGTAATGGTAAGACAAAATATGATTTACAATCAGTAAAATGTTTTAAGTGTAATGAAATGGGTCATTATGCAAATGAGTGTCCAATGATGAACTCAAATGAGATAAAGCAGCTAGACTACAAGAAGAAAGGGGTGGTGAAATCCTTTGAAACTACTTCAAAAGATATAGATCCATAAAATAAAGTAGTATCAGGTATGATGTTTTTTATTCAGATTATGCCAATGTGTTGTTTGATTGAGGGTATACATACTCTTTCATTTCTAAGAAGTTTTCTAATAAATTGGGAATTTCATCTCAAGATATGAATCTTGAACTTATGATAAAAACACTGGGAGGAAATGTTGAGACAAAAAGAAATCATAAGAACCTTCATGTCCTTGTGTGTAGAAAGAATATACCTGCAAACCTCATTGTTTTACCTCTAGTATAGTTTGATGTTATTTTGGGTATGGATTGGATTTCCTTTTACCATTATAAGATTGACTGCATATCTAAAGAGGTTTCTTTTTAGAAAGAATTTCAGTTTGTGTACAAGAATGAACCCTTAATTTTGAAAACATATCAGGAAGCTGAGAAACTAGTAAAATATGAAAATGAATGTTACCTTGCACATATTGTTGAAAACAAAGTAATTGTTCAGATTAATGATGTTCCTATAGAATTCCACCTTTTTATAACATAACTTTTCATTACATTTTACAAAATCGGTGATCTTTAAGGTTTAGTGTCTTGGAAACCAGGAACTTAATACATGACAAAAAAACATTCTTCTTAAACACTTGAAAGGATTCTCCTTATGTCCATCCTAGGTTCATTACTGCATCTCATAACCTGGGTACATACATCAAAAGAAAGGGTGAGTAGAAGGCCCAGTAAGGGAAACAAGGGGAAACATTTAACATGTGAACTTGAGATACATCAATAAAGTCATGGAAAAAAAAGAACTTTAAGGCATGAGAGAGAAATCATGAGGCATATCATAATAAAAATAATGTATTTCATAACTTGAAGATGTGGCTACAACATTTAACTTATACAATCATGAACATATCACCAAGGTCCATCCCCAAGGTGTAATTTGAAATTACCAAGGTTATTCACCAAGATATCGTTAAAATTGTAATCTCTAGTGGTTACATCATTACCCAATGCATTGGAGCGCTATCAGGGTGAACCCTTAATTTTTCTTTATTATCATGTGAGACACATATATCATCATCAAAAATTTCATAAATAACCCATATATCATAAAATAAAAGGGTTTCATTTCATAATCATAACGTTTTAAAAACTGCTTTAAAGACATGATCTTTATGTCACTTTAAACCCACGGAAAAGGAAAGCGGGTTTTCATGTATGTAAATCCTGGAATTTAAAATATAACATTTTGATATTTATATATGTGTGTGTGTGAATACCCTTTTAGGAGAAATATCTTTGAGTATTCACTTAATAAAATAAAATAATTTGAGAAAAGAGAGAGACATTTTGAGATGAAAATTCTGCAGCATAACGGCTATGTTACAGGGTTTTAGAAATATTGAAATGAGAGGGAACATGGGTCACACACTCGTAAATGATCCATAGAAAATTAAAGGGACAGAATATAAAGGATATAAGAACTTTGTAATGAAATTTTAAAGGCATACCATATGAAATGAAAAACATGGAAGGAAGACAAAAATAAGATTTCTCTTATGAAAATTTGGCAGCCTAATGGCGTCACTTAAAACATCAAAAAATGAATTGACGAGATCAAATAGGGTATTTCATAATATGAACATAAAATATCAGTATGATAGATATATATATCATACCCCAACATAATAAAAAGGAACTTGAAAGACTTGACATGAAAATAGAACTTAAAAATGAGAAGGGTGAAAGAATCCCTTAAAAATTTGGCAGCCCAACGGCGCCACTTAAACATTATTAAAATGAATTGATGAGAGAAATATGGGGTCTCTCATAATATGAACATGAAAAGGATAGTATGATGAATATAAAAGAACATCCCCAACATAAGAACATGGAGCATACAAGAAATGACATAAAAGAGAGTACTTGGAAAGAAAGAGAGAGGTAGGATCCCTTACTTTAAAACGTAACTCATAAAACTCAAAGTTTGGGACCTTGAGGGATTGGGGGAAACTTGGGAGGACTCCTTGGGAGTTAAGGAGACCAGAACTTTGTTGAGGAGGATTTTGGAAGTGAAATGAATGAAGTTAAGGCTTGGTATTTATAGGGAAAGTGAGGGGACAAGGCATTAATGGTCAAGGGACACCTCATTGGTGGTTTTGGAGAAACCATGGGCTTGCCCATGGTATTTTCCCATGGTATTGGCCACTTGGGAAACCTTATACCTTATCTTACTATTCATAGTTCGACCACATTGATTACATACTTAATAAATCATTAATGATGTCATTAAACACCCGAAACTTAAAACTGAAAATTCACTATTCACCGAAAATTCAACTTTCTCAGAAAAATCCCAAAATTTCACCTTAACCTAATATCGATGCTCTAATTTCAAAAATGAACTCCATTTTATAAAAATAATTTTCTAAATATTTTTAATTTAATTTTTAAATAAAAACACTATTTACTGAAAATTCATTTTTTTCAGAAAAATCCCCAAAAATTACCTTAACATAATATCGATACTCTAAATTCAAAAATGAGCTCCATTTTATAAAAATAATTTTCTAAATTTTTTTAATTAAATTTTTAATTAAAAAACACTATTCACCCGAAAAAACTAATACTTGAATAATAATTTCTGAAATAGTTATTTACCTATTTTATTGAATCACATTACTTAATCAAGGTGCCTAAATTATATTAATACTTTCTTTAAGTAAGATTACTAATCCATTTGGTCACATTACTAATCCTAAGCGTAAAATAACTATTCATAATTTACTATTCATTAATAATTAAGTTTATCTTATTAGACTCTAAATTTCTTACTGAACATAACTGTAGAAGACCATTTTTTGAAAATCATTACACATTATTAAATATTTGAGGTTTACATAAACATTTTAAAATATCCTTTTTCCAAAATTCATCAAAAATATGCATACTATATTTATCCATACATTTGAAAATTCACAAACTTCATCATAAGAAGAAATCACAATTTTTATTTAAATCAACGGATTACACAAGGCAGTTACAGTCTCCTTACATAGCCCCTTATAACCCCAGTATATGACCTAAGTGTAAGGTGTGCTAAGGTGAGAGAATCTGAGGGCGGCTCGGCCAACATCGCACGAGTAGTAATTTCTATCAGTTTGAACTTATCGCGAAGGCGATTCTGTTCTAGCTTCACACAATGAAGTTCGGCTTAGGTTTGGTCTAGAGCAAAGCCCAGTGGTGCTACCTCCTTCACAAGTTCTGTTAGATGGGCTTCGATTGGCCCGAGACTACTGGATGAGGCCATTGAATCTTATTTCTATATTAATTAACCAAGATCACTTGTATTTAGAGACAATAGTCTCAACATTTAGTTTCAAATGGTCATACTGACTAACAGTCATATAATAGTCAAAACCCAACAGTCTCATTTTAATTATACTCATTTTATTAAATGAAAAAGTTTTGTTGAGTATGAAATAAAATAATACACAAAATTAGGAAACAAAATTTATTCAAAATTTCGGGTCATTACAATCTTCCCCCCTTAAGAAATTGCGTCCTCGCAATTTTTAAAATTGGGTTTGGAAATTTCATTAAAAGTCCCACATCGAAAAAAGAGTCAGTAACACTATTACTTTAAAAGAAAGAAAAGGAAGTTCAAAGGTCACCCGAGTTAACCCATACTAGGATTCCATGTAGGAAAACATGGATATGGAGGAGAAAACAAAGGGTCAATTTCTGAGGGAGAGTGATAGAAAACATGTCTAAGAGGAAGTTAACCACTAGAAAATTACAAACTTGTGATGGGTTAAATGGTCTTTGATTACCCAGTAGGAAACTTAAACCAACAACATTTTTTTATGTTACTTTTAATAATTTTGAGGAATTCATTTACTATATAGAATAAAAACACAAGGAAAAATATTTACCTTCAAGTAGAGTTTCATCCCTTAATAAGTTTCCACCAAGACTAATCTTTTCTCCAAAAAAAGAGCATTCAAAACTACTTGGTCTCATCAAAGCACAAGAATCATCTTCTAGAGAATCACGTAATCCACAAAAGAATAACTATCTATCTTTATACATTTATCCCAAAAATATAAAGGGTTAAATAAAACAACTCTTCAAAAATAAAGAACCCCATAGGAAGGGAAACTACTTTAAATCTTCAAAGTTCCATGGTACTACCCAAAGTTTATCATAGACCATTCCATAAATAACTGTCCTTAAAATTCCTCAAAATAAACCAAACTAAGATTGAAACACAAATATAAGAAGTATTTGATAACATAGTCTTCCAAGATAAACTTTATCGTTCATCTCCAAACAACATCAACCACTCTTAACATCTTATAACAAAAGTAACTAACCTAAACATATTTTCCCCAAGATAGGTTAATCATTTCCATAAGTAACCTGAATTACTATAAGTTCACCTTAAATTCATTGATTATTCAAAATATAATTCAACCTTTACTCCTCAAAGAAAATACCATAGTGATCTATTTACCCCGATCATATAGGGTTCCCAAAATAGTGAACGTCTTCCAAAATAATAATCATCTTTTAATCCCCTAATCATTTTTTTCAAGAAGAACAGATTCACAACATCAACATGTGATACATAACAATAGATGTTTTCCTTAATGATATAAAACCATCTTAGGTAGTGACTCGATGTTCTTATAAAACATTAAGGATATGCTCATAGAGCACAAACTAAAATACAACATGACATAGATAATTATTGCGAAGAAGTTGCATGTACTTTAGTCATCATGATCAGTCTCAGCATAGGACTTGCATTGTTACCTTGTCCTTGAAGATTGTTGATGCTCATCATGCTTCTCATACCTTCCAAGAGAGCATTGCCTTGGATAATGTCCAACTTCTCCACATTTACGACATTGAAAAGTATAAGGTACATTAGATCGACCCTTGTCTCTATTCATCACATTATCCATTTTTTTGAAGTAATAGGCTACTTTATGCCCTATCTCCCCACACTTAAAACATCTCCCAGTTCCTTTGTGACATTCTCCTTGGTGCACCTTTCCACACTTTTTGCACAAAGGAAATTGGGTCTTCTTTCCCTTATCAGCTTTATCAGATGAACATCCTTGAGACTTCGACTTCTTCTTCCTTGGTGAATTTGGGCATTCAACTAGGTACCAATTATTAATTGTGATTTTTGATAGCTGGTTTGGCATAATCACAATATGTTCAATTTGATCTCTTGTTGTCTCTGTCATATTAATAGGGAAATCGTCACATTTCCTATCACATTGGTTTTTGGGACATGTTCTTCCATTTCCTAGCATTAACTAAGAAAAGAAAGTATAATTATGAGGCTTAAATACTTAACCAATAATCATGAAAAGGAAACTTAAAGCATAGAAGGATAAACTTGTAGAAGAAAATTATATCCTAACTTGTGATTCCCTAAGTTCCAATCTTGGTTATCCATAATCATATATTCTTATGTGAATCTTTATTTTATTTTATCTTTGTTCCTTTAATAATGGTTCATACTAAGCTTATGAATTTACCAAAGCATATCCCCTGGGAGTGTCATAACCAAGAGTGCAACAAGGTCCATTTTTGTGTACCAGTTCTCGTTCGAGTCTAGCTCAAGCGGTATTTTCGGGTTTTACCCCTATGTACATCTGTGCCAGAGCCAGTTCTACCTTCTCATATCCAGGCAGGGATGTATTTGCTTGATAAACCACTTACTCAATACTACCAAAATACCAAGAATATTTCCTATATTTAAAATTTTCTATAGGGTTCTTCCTAAAATTTTCATATCCTAATTTCCACAAATAACTAAACCATCCTTTGATACCAACTATAGCATCATGCCTTTTTATAACATAACTTTTCATTAAATTTTACAAAACCGAGGATCTTTAAGGTTTAGTGTCTTGGAAACCAGGAACTTAATACATTACAAAAAAACATTCTTCTTAAACACTTGAAAGGATTATCCTTATGTTCATCCTAGGTTCATTGATTTATCTCATAACCTGGGGACATACATCAAAAGAAAGGGTGAGCAGAAGGCCTAGTAAGGGAAACAAGGGGAAACATTTAACATGTGAACTTGAGATACATCAATAAATTCATGAAAAAAAATAACTTTAAGGCATGAGAAAGAAATCATAAGGCATATCATAATAAAAATAACATATTTCATAACTTTAAGATGTGGCTACAACATTTAACTTAGACAATCATGAACATATCACCAAGGTCCATCCCCAAGGTGTCATTTGAAATTACCAAGGTTATTCACCAAGATATCGTTAAAATTGTAATCTCTAGTGGTTACATCATTACCCAATGCATTGGAGTGCTATCAGGGCACACCCTTAATTTGTATTTATTATCATGTGATCCACATATATCATCATAAAAAATTTCATAAATAACCCATATATCATAAAAGAAAAGGGTTTCATTTCATAATCATAATGTTTTAAAAACTACTTTAAAGACATCATCTTTATGTCACTTTTAACCCACAGAAAAGGAAAGCGGGTTTTCATGTATGTAAATCCTAGAATTTAATATAGAAAATTTTGATATATATATATATATATATATATATTTGTGTGTGAATACACTTATATTAGAAATATCTTTGAGTGTTCACTTAATAAAATAAAATAATTTGAGAAAAGAGAGAGACATTTTGAGACAAAAATTCTGCAGCATAACGGCTATGCTACAGGGTTTTAGAAATATTGAAATGAGAGGGGACATGGGTCACCCACTCATAAATGATCCATAGAACAGTAGAGAGACATAATATAAAGAATATAAGAACATGATAATTAAATTTTAAAGTCATACCATATGAAATGAAAAACATGGAAGGAAGACAAAAACAAGATTTCTCTTATGAAAATTTGACAGCCTAACGGTGTCACTTAAAACTTCAAAAAATGAATTGATGAGATAAAATAGGGTCTCTAATAATATGAACATAAAATATCAGTATGATAGATTTAGAGATCATACCCCAACATAATAAAAAGGAACTTTAAAGACTTGACATGAAAATAGAACTTGAAAATGAGAAGGGTGAAAGAATCCCTTAAAAATTCGGCAGCCTAACGGCGCCACTTAAACATTATTAAAATGAATTGATGAGATCAAGAGGGGGTATCTCATCATATGAACATGAAAATGACAGTAGGATGAATATAAAATAACATCTCCAACATAATAACATGGAGCATACAAGAAATGACATAAAAGAGAGTACTTGGAAAGAAAGAGAGAGGTAGGATCCCTTACCTTAAAATGTAACTCTTAAAACTCAAAGGTTAGGACCTTGAGGGATTGGGGGAACCTTGGGAGGACTCCTTGGGAGGTAAGGAGATCAGAACTTTGTTGAGGAGGATTTTGGAAGTGAAATGAACGAAGGTAAAGCTTGGTATTTATAGGGAAAGTGAGGGGACAAGGCATTAATGGCCAAGGGACACCTCATTGGGGGTTTTGGAAAAACCATGGGTTTTCCCATGGTATTTGACCATGGTATTGGCCACTTGGGACACCTCATACCTTATATTACTATTCATAGGTCTACCATATTGATTACATACTTAATAAATCATTAATGATGTCATTAAACACCCGAAACTTAAAACTGAAAATTCACTGTTCACCGAAAATTCAACTTTCTCAGAAAAATCCCAAAATTTCACCTTAACCTAATATCGATGCTATGATTTCAAAAATGAACTCCATTTTATAAAAATAATTTTCTAAATATTTTTAATTTAATTTTTAAATAAAAACACTATTCACCGAAAATTCATTTTTTTCGGAAAAATCCCCAAAAATTACCTTAACATAATATCGATACTCTGAATTCAAAAATGAGCTCCATTTTATAAAAATAATTTTCTAAATATTTTTAATTAAATTTTTAATTAAAAAAAACTATTCACTTGAAAAAACTAATACTTGAATAATAATTTTTGAAATAGTTATTTACCTATTTTATTGAATCACATTACTTAATCAAGGTGTCTAAATTATATTAATACTTTATTTAAGTGATATTACTAATCCATTTGGTCACATTACTAATCCTAAGCGTAAAATCACTATTCATAATTTACTATTCATCAAAATTTAAGTTGATCTTATTAGACTCTAAATTTCTTACTGAACATAACTGACCATTTTTTGAAAATCATTACACATTATTAAATATTTGAGGTTTACATAAATATTTTAAAATATCCTTTTTCCAAAATTCATCAAAAATATGCATACTATATTTATCCGAACATTTGAAAATTCACAAACTTCATCATAAGAAGAAATCACAATTTTTATTTAAATCAACAGATTACACAAGGCAGTTACGGTCTCCTTACATAGCCCCTTATAACCCCAGCATAGGACCTAAGTGTAAGGTGTGCTAAGGTGAGAGAATCTAAGGGCGGCTCAGCCAACATCGCACGAGTAGTAATTTCTATCATTTTGAACTTCTCACAAAGGAGATTCTGTTCTAGCTTTACACGATGAAGTTTGGCTTAGGTTTGGTCCAGATCAAAGCCCAGTGGTGCTACCTCCTTCCCAAGTTCTGTTAGATGGGCTTCGATTGGCCCAAGACTACTAGATGAGGCCATCGAATCTTCTTTCTATATTAATTAACCAAGATCACTTGTATTTAGAGACAATAGTCGCAACATTTAGTTTCCAATGGTCATACTGACTAATGGTCATATAATAGTCAAAACCCAACAGTCTCATTTTAATTATACTCATTTTATTAAATGAAAAAGTTTTGTTGAGTATGAAATAAAATAACATACAAAATTAGGAAACAAAATTTATTCAAAATTTTGGGTTGTTATAGTGCCAGTGGTTAATGAGTATCCTGGTGTTTTTCTTAATAATTTTCCTGGTATAATATCTGACCGGGAAGTTGAATTTACTGATGACTTAGTTCCTGATGCTAATCCAATTTCAAAACCCCCTTATCGAATGGGTCAAATTGAACTTTTAGAGTTAAAGAATCAATTTCAGGAGTTATTAGATAAAGGTTTCATTCGACCTAGCACATCACCATGGGATGCTCATGTCTTGTTTGTTAAAAAGATATATGGTTCAATGAGACTTCACATTGATTATATAGCATTGAATAACATCATTTTTAAGAACAAGTATCATTTGTCTCGTATCGATGATTTGTTTGATCAGCTCTAGGGAGCTTAGTGTTTTTTGAAGACTGACCTGAGGTCAGGGTACCATTAGTTGAAAGTAAAGGAAGTAGACATTCTGAAGACCATGTTTTGTACTAGATATGTCCATTATGAATTTGTAGTTATGCCTTTTTATGTTAACCAATGCACCTGTTGTATTCATGGATCTTATGAATATAATTTTCTATGAGTTTCTAGATAATTTTTTGGTTGTGTTCATTGATGATATTTTGGTTTATTCTAAAATTAAAGAGGAACATGAAATTCATTTAAGGGTTGTCTTGAAAACCTTAAAATAAAAGAAATTGTATGGGAAATTCTGCAAATGTGAGTTTTGGTTACAAAAAATTCCTTTCCTTGGTCACATTGTTTCAATAAATTGTATAATTGTTTATCCTGCTAAAATAAAAGTTGTTAAAGAATGGACAAGGCCTACCAATATCATAGAGATTCGTAGTTTTCTAGGTTAAGCAGGTTAATATTGGAAGTTTGTTAAAAAAATCATGGTTATCTAGCCCAATGACTAAGTTAACTCAAAAAGGTGTTAAGTTCATTTGGACAAAAGAATGTGATGATTGTTTTCAGGAATTGAAAAGAAGATTGGTGAATGATCCAGTTTTGGCACGATCTTCCATAAATGGTGAGTTTATTATCTACAGTGATGCTTCGTTGAAAGGAATTGCTTGTGTCCTAATGCAGAATGATCAGGTAATTGCTTATGCTTCACATCAGTTGAAATATGATGAGTTAAATTACCCTACACATGATTTGGAATTAGCTGCTGTTGTTTTTGCTTTAAAATTTTGGATGCATCATCTGTATGGAGTAAAATGTGAAATATATATTGACCACAAAATTTTGAAGTATATATTCACTCAAAAATAATTGAACATGAGAAAGAGGAGATAACTGGAATTAATCAAGGATTATGATTGCACAATTTATTACCATCCAGTAAAGGAAAATAAAGTGGTTGATTCTTTGATTCGAAAAAGTAATGCTACATTAACCTTGTTCTGTTTGGAACAAGATCCTTTAATTAAAGACTTGATGAACTTTGGCATAGAAGTTGTTGGTGCAGGAAATTCCTCTATTTTGTTTCAGGTGTCAGTGAATTCATCCCTATCAGACAGAATTAAGCAAGCATAGAAGGAAGACAGTGAGTTGCAGAAAAAGGTAGAGTTGGTTCATAAGGGTAAGTTGTCTGTTTTTAACATTGATAATGATTCTATTTTGGGATTTGGAAAGATATTATTCGTGCCTTGTGATTCACAGTTTAAGAATGAGTTGTTATGTGAATCTCATAGTTCTCTGTTTTCAATTCATCCTCGTAGTACTAAGATGTATAGAGATCTTTGGGAGTATTACTGGTGGGATGGAATGAAAAGAGATATTGATGACTTTACTGTGAAGTGTTTGACTTTTCAGCAGGTTAAAGCAGAGCAGCAGTTACCAAAAGGGATTCTTCAGTCTTTACCAGTACTAGAGTGAAAATGGGAAAATATATCCATGGACTTCATTTTGGGATTATTGAAAACATCTTGAGGTTATAATGCAATCTGGGTTATTATTGATCGATTGACTAAATTTGCTCATTTCCTTCCTATTCGAGATAATTTGTCTCTAGATCAACTTTCTCAGTTGTATGTTAAAGAGATATTCAGGTTGCATGGAGTTACCCTCTCCATTGTATCTGATATTGATCCTAGGTCTACTTATAACTTTTGGAAAATACTTCAGAAGTCGTTGGGTACTGAATTAAATTTTAATACATCTTTTCATCCTCAATCAGATGGGCAGTCAGAACGAACAATTTAGACCTTGGAGGATATGCTACATGCTTATTCACTAGATTACCAGGGGAGTTGGGACCAACATCTTTTTGTGGTTGAGTTTTCATATAATAACAATTTTCATTCCAGTATACAGATGGCTCCATTTGAGGCATTATATGGTAAGAGGTGTCGAACTCCAGCTTTTTGGGGTGAAGTAGGTGAAAGGAACTTGATGGGACTAGAATTGGTAGAAGAGATGGCAGAAAAATTTCAGTTGATTCAGAAGAACATGAGAACAGCTCAGAGCAGGCAGAAAAGTTATGCGGATAACTGGAGGAAGGATCTTTCTTAAGAGGTAGGTGATCATGTCTTTCTCAAAGTTTCTCTATGGAAAAATGTGACGCATTTTGGTAAGAAGGGAAAGTTGAGTCCGAGGTTCATTAGAACCTATGAAATCCTGGAGAAAGTTGGATCAGTTGCCTACATAGTGTCTTTACCTCCAAGTTTATCCCAAGTAAAAAAAATTCATGTTTCAATATTGAGAAAGTATATTCTGTATCCATATCATGTTTTGATCTGAGAGGTAGTTCAGTTGGAAGAGAATATCTCTTATGAGGAACAACCAATCCAGATTCTTGACTGAAGAGAGAAAGTGTTGCAGAATAAGGTAATTCATCAGGTAAAGGTTTTGTGGAAAAACCATATGGTTGAAGAGGCAATGTGGGAATCTGAAAATGCTATGAGGGATAAATACCCCCACTTATTTGATAAGTGAATAAAATTGTGTGGACGCAATTTCTAAAAGGGGGGAAGGATGTAACATCCTGGGTGAATAAAGAATATGACATTTTCATATTTATTAATATTTTTGAACTAAATATTAATCTTACTTTAAAGGGGATGCTATGTATGATAGCGTACTCAAAACGCAACAACGGGTTTCTTTGAAATCTTACGTTGCACACAACTTTGAGTTATACTGAAAAATAATAATCTAATATTATTATTTTAAATGGTAGTTAACTTATAGTTGTTGTATTAGTGGGAATGAATAGAACTAACTACAATATGATTATACATGTTTGTTAAATGTTTTTACATTTATACAATAAATTTTAGAGGCTTAAAATAAGAAATAAATCCAATTTTAAGCATAAATACTCTAATATTCTTTAAAGGACCGATTTACTACCTTTTCAGGGTGAACCATTTTTAAATCTAGTTTTTGTCACTTTTATATGTTCTATTTGAAAAAATAATATTCCTCTTTATAATCGGGACATCTAAATTTACTTTGGAAGAAATTTTGGTATTTTTTAGATAATTTTCATTTTTTAATGAATAGTGAAAAATACTGTATTTTAATTCAAAATTGCCTTTTAATCTAATTTATTTATATGGTTATATTATCTTTTTAATTGGTTCTAAAGTTTAATTAGATTATAATTTTACCATTTAATCCAATTTTGGTCATTTTAATTAATTTCACTTTGAAATTTGACATAAACAAGTGTCAATATTTTGATAGTTATTATTTCTTAAAAACGTGCTTTTTGTTTTGACAACGGGAATTAATTTTAAATTAATTTTTGCCACTTCTGTGTTTTAAATTTGGAAAAATAGATTCCATATTTTAAATCATGAAGTCAAAATTTTATAAATAGGTGTCTTTTATTTTTAGACATTATGAATATTTACTTCAGTAAATATTTTATTTACCATGGTTAAAGAGTAAATATGGTAAATAAGGGTAAACAAATATTATTATAATAATATTAAATTACCCTAAAAAGTGTCTTAATCATATTTTTTGATACATTTCCTACCATGGTAATCCTTGGGTTGATTTTGGGACCCCATGGATCTACTTAGAGTGATAATGACACTTTATATTAATTAATTTAAAGTAAACACAAAAATGACATAAACATATATCTTTTAGTAAATCAATTTTTACATGGGGTTATATAAGTTATCTCTTCAACTATAAATATTAATTTTAAAGGTACAAATATTTCCTACATCATGGTATTTTATTTATAATTTTTTGACATCAAATAAATAAAATTATTTATGACATAATGATGATGTAGTGATTACCTTATTAATGAATGATTTCAATGAATGAGATTAGAAAATTTAAAAAAATATCAAAAACCTATCCAATTTTTATTGGATGATTTTATTTAAAACAAGAGTCACCTTATCGTAGAATTAAATAAGTTTTTGACCTTTATACACTGAAAAATAATTATATAATAAAATAATATTTTCAAACTTTCCTAAAGAGTCTCTCCTTCCCCTTATAAAAAGCCATCACCTCTAACCCATTACTCACACCTCTCAAGCCCCTTGGCTCGTCAAACCTCTTCCCAATTAATACTGTTTCTGTGGACGGAAAACTACTGCCTTACGAAACGATGATTGCTCAATCTTCTCCTACCACCACTTATAGTGGACATTAATATGGAACTATATTTATATCTGATATATATTATATTTATATTGTCTCTATACTTATGTATTTTTCATTTATATCATACATTTATGGTTTCCATAATGGGTAAATACGATAATTTCATTTGAGGAAGTGCAGACTACCGCCCCCTCAAAGTGATATGAATCGTTCATGTCATACGTGAGACGTATAAAGGATGGAGTTAATGAAATTATATATTATATTATACTGTAATTATAATATACCTATTTATAATTAAGTTTTCATTCCATTAAAATATGAAATATAAATGAAAGTAGCGTTCATGCGTACGTGTGGCTTACCGTCTCCATGAACGGTGCATTTCATTTCTTATCTCAAAATGTTATGTACTATTATAAATACATATATATACTGGATATATATGATTTATATGATATCTAAATCATGAATATCATTCTAGAGATAATGGAATTTTGACCAAATGAACAACTTATAATTATAAGAAGATCATTTTTTACTCAAGTACCAAATATCGACAAAACGACTTTTATTATATAATATTTATAATGTGGTAATAAGTGATATAAAAGGAATAATAAACCTGAAAAAGGTTCTAAAGAAAGTATAAATTAACTTTAGTTTATTATTCAGGAGATTAAAGAACGAGCGGGTCAAGTCAGACACGAGGTAAGGGACTTCATCTCAATCTCCTTTCAATGGGGCATATTTTGTTCTATACACAATTTTATTTTATACGGTGTATAAACCCCTTTTAATTTTCATTTCATTCAAAGGGAATTTTTTTTACGTACTGTTTTACTAAATGAAAAAAAAGTAATGATTCTTTTTAACGTACATAGTGACAGCGACCTCTCCATCGTCGCGAGTGTTATTTGATATTTATTTTCCTTAACAAGCTGTAATGTTTTTAAAAGGAAAATAAATATCATATACTCTTTTACATATTTTGGTATTGAAAATGGTTTTGATAATGGATTTTTTTATTTCAATATATTTAATTGATTTATTATGATTAAAATGGGGAAATGTTATCTTTCTTTTATGTTTGTTTTATGTGTTGTGAATATGTTATGGTTCTTGGGAATTGTATACGTATACGGGTGGTTCTGTGATAAACCCAGGGTGGGTGAGCCCAAGATATCTCTCCAATGCATTGGGTAACGTGATGGAGGTAAATATTAATGTTTCTCATAAGAGATTTAGGGAATATACTGTGATGGGTATTCCAAACGTATCTCCCTTTGTAGTTGTGATAGCTACAATGTAAGTATGATATTGATGCCACAAGTTACCCTTTTGATTTATGATTTCTATGTGTTATTCATAAATCTTATGATTTCATGAGGTATGTTAAAGATCTTATGATTGGTATTTATTGAAGGAATAATGTTTTCTTTCTTTATTTTATAATTCTTACTAATATTTTTATGCTCATACCAAGTTTTTGAAATATTTTTCACATGACTTAAAGATGAATAGGGTCAAGGATGGGATCAAGGAAAAGTCATGATGTCTAAAACATGGAACTAGACATGACTCTTTTTTCAAGAGTTTTTATTTTATGAAAAAAAAATGGATACTAAGTAGAAGTTTCTACATGTAATATTCAAGTTGTTATTTATATGTTATGACCTAATTCTATAAATCTCTAAACCTGAAAAGATCCTTAATGTGAATTATTTACTTAATTCAAGATTATGTTATGTTTAAGGTCGGGTCCTTATAGTTGGTATCAGAGGTCGGTTTAGACAACTTTAAGAGTTAGAATATTGTTAAATTAATGTCCATAAATTAATTCATGGTCAAATTTAAATTATATAGCATTTACAGATTACCATGTTGCTTCGCCTAAAATATTTCTATGTTCATAATGGTTTTCCGTAGAGGAAACAGGGTAGCTATGATGGGACGACATCAGGAGGAAGACAACCTTCCAAATCAGCAACCTGAGATGGTTGGAATCAGAATTGAATAGTTTTTTATAGTGATGGAATAGTTGAATCATGATATAAATGGTGGCGGTATTCATGCATGAGATCATCCAGATCAACCATAAAGGAACATGTCAGTGGTGAAGCATTTCATGAGGCAACATCCCCTATTATTTAGAGGATCATCTGACCTTGTGCTAGTTGAAGGGTGTATTAAATCACTAGAGAATATTTTTTATGTTGTGGGGTGTTCAGAACATCAAAAGGTTAGTCTTTTTGTTTACCATTTTGAAGGTGAAGTCGATAAGTGGTGGTCGATGGTGAAAAATATCAAGGATAGTCAGAAGATTGATGCTCATGATTGGGATGAATTCAAAGGTATGTTTCTTGAGAAATATTTTCCTAAGATGGTTTATCTTAGGATGGAAAAACAATTCTTGGAATTGAGGAAGGAAGATGACTTAGTGGCTACTTATGAAGCAAAATTCACTCTACTGGAAAGGTATGCTCCAAACTTCATACGAGATCTTGATAGTAAAATCAATCGTTTTTACTCAGGATTAAAGCCAAAGTATCAAATGGATTTAGCTTCTCGTGAGTTCAAAACTTATGAGAAACTTGTTCGATGTGCATAGAAGGTGGAAATTGAGTTTTCTGATGATCAGGTGTTCTTTGACATAAAAAGTAATAAGAGGTCAAGGTGGCAGAAAAAAGGGAATAACTTTTCAAAAAAGTTTGATGGTAAGAAACTTAAGTTTACAGTTTGTGAAAATTGTGGTAAAAAGCATGTTGGGGAATGTATTTTGAATTCTGGTAAGTGATGCCGATGTGGTAAAATGGGACATAAGGCTCGTAATTTCATAGAAAAAGATCAAGTTAATGGTAAGAAAAAATCTGATTTACAGTCAGTAAAATTTTTTAAGTGCAATGAAATGGGTCATTATGAAAATGAGTGTCCAACGAAGAACTCAAATGAGGGAAAGCAGCCGGACTACAGGTAGAAAGGGGTGGTGAAATACTTTGAAACTACTCCGACAAATGTTGGGCCATCGAATAAAGTAGTATCAGGTACACAATTTTTTATTCAGATTATGCCAATGTGTTGTTTGATTCAGGGTCTACACACTCTTTCATTTCTGAGAAGTTTTCTAGTAAATTAAGAATTTCATCTCAAGATATGAATCGTGAACTTATGGTAAAAACACTGGGAGGAAATGTTGAGACAAAAATAAATCATAAGAACCTTCTTATCCTTGTGTGAGTAAAGAATCTACCTTCAAACCTTATTGTTTTGCCTCTAGTAGAGTTTGATGTTATTTTGGGTATGGATTGAATTTCTATCTACCATGCTAAGATTGAATTTAGAGCTAAAGAGGTTTCTTTTCAGAAATAATTTCATTTTTTGTACAAGAATGAACCCTTACTTTCGATAACATGTCATGAAGCTGAGAAATTAGTAAAACATAGAAATGAATGTTACCTTGTACATATTGTTGAAAACAAAGGAATTGTTCAGATTAATGATGTGCTAGTGTTAAATGAGTATTTTTGATGTTTTTTCTAATGAGTTTCCTGGTATAATACCTAATCAGGAAGTTGATTTTACTATTGACTTAGTTCCTGATGCTAATCCAATTTCAAAACCCCCTTATCAAATGGCTCAAATTTAAATTTTAGAGTTAAAGAAACAATTGAAGGAGTTATTAGATAATTGATTTATTCGACCTAGCACATTACCATGGGGTGCTCCTATCTTGTTTGTTAAAAAGAAATATGGTTCAATGATACTTTTCATTGATTATAGATCATTGAATAACATCACTATTGAGAACAAGTATCCTTTGCCTCATATCGATGATGTGTTTGATCAGCTCTAGGGAGCTCAGTATTTTTCAAAGATTGACTTGAGGTCGAGGTACCATCAATTGAAAGTAAAGGAAGCAGACATTCTGAAGACCGCATTTTGTACTAGATATGGCCATTATAAATTTGTAGTTATGCCTTTTGGGTTAACCAGTGCACTTGTTGTATTCATGGATCTTATGAATAGAATTTTCCATGAGTTCCTAGATAAGTTTGTGGTTGTGTTCATTAATGATGTTTTTGTTTATTCCAAAAGTAAAGAGGAACATGAAAGTCATTTAAAGGTTGTCTTTCAAACCTTAAAATAAAAGAAACCATATGGGAAATTCAAAAAGTGTCAGTTTTGGTTACAAAAAAATTCTTTCCTTGGTTACATTATTTCAAAAAATGGCATAACTATTGATCCTGCTAAAAAAAGTTATTGAAGAATGTCCAAGACCTACCAATATCATAGAGATTTGTAGTTTTCTTAGTTTAGCAGGTTATTATTGGAGGTTTGTTGAAAAAATTTCATGGTTATCTAGCCCAATGACTAAGTTAACTCAAAAAGGTGTTAAGAAGATTGATGATAGTTTTCAGGAATTGAAAAGAATATTGGTGAATGCTTCAGTTTTGGCACTACCTTCCAGAAATGGTGAGTTTTTTATCTACAATGATGCTTCGTTGAAAGGAATTGGTTGTGTCCTAATGCAGAATGATTAGTTAATTGCTTATGCTTCATGTCAGTTGAAACCTCATGAGTTAAATTATCCAACATATGATTTGAAATTAGCTACTATTGTTTTTGCTTTAAAAATTTGGAGGCATCATCTGTATGGAGTAAAATGTGAAATATATACTGACCACAAAAGTTTGAAGTATATATTCACTTGTAAATAATTGAACATGAGACAGAGGAGATGGGTGGAATTAATCAAGGATTATGATTGCACAATTCATTACCATCTAGGAAAGGAAAATAAAGTGGTTGATGCTTTGAGTTGAAAAAGTAATGCTACATTAACCTTGTTACATTTAGAACAAAATCATTTGATTAAATACTTGATGAACTTTGTCATAGAAGTTGTTGGTGGAGGAAATTCCTCTGTTTTGTTTCAGTTGTTAGTGAAATCATCTCTATCAGACAGAATTAAGCAAGCATAGAAGGAAGACAGTGAGTTGCAGAAAAAAGGTAGAGTTGGTTCAAAAGGGAAAGTTTTCTGATTTTAACATTGATAATGATTCTATTTTGAGATTTCGAAAGAGATTATGTGTTCCTTGTGATTCAAATTTGAAGAATGAGTTGTTATGTGAAGCTCATAGTTCTCTGTTTTATGTTCATCCTGGTAGTACTGAGATGTACAGAGATCTTCGGGAGTATTGCTAGTGGGATGGAATGAAAAGAGATATTGCTGACTTTAATGTGAAGTGTTTGACTTGTAAACAGGTTAAAGCAGAGTGGAAGTTACTGAAATGGATGGTTCATTTTTTACTGGTGATAGAGTGGAAATGAGAAAATATATCCATCAACTTCATTGTGGGATTACCAAAGACATCTCGAGGTGATAATGCAATATGGGTTATTGTTGATCGATTGACTAAATCTGCTTATTTCCTTCATATTCAAGATACTTTGTCTCTAGATCAACTTTCTCGGTTGTATGTTAAAGAGATAGTCAGGTTTCATGGAGTTCCCCTCTCCATTGTATCTGATCGTGATCCCATGTTTATTTTTAACTTTTGTAAAGGCCTTCAGAAGTCATTGGGTACAGAATTAAATTTTAGTACAGCTTTTCATCCTCAATCAGATGGGCAGTCAGAATGAACAATTCAGACCTTGGAGGATATGCTACGTGTTTGTTCACTGGATTACCAGGTAAGTTGGGACCAACATCTTTCTTTGGTTGAGTTTTTATATAATAACAATTTTCATTCCATTATACAGATGGCTCCATTTGAGGCAGTATATGGGAAGCGGTGTCGAACTCTAGATTTTTGGGATGAAGTTGGTGAAAGGAAGTTTATGGGACCGGAATTGGTAGAAGATATGGTAGAAAAAGTTCAGTTGATTCAGAAGAATATGAGAACAACTTAGAGCGGGTAGAAAAGTTATGCAGATAACTGGAGGAAGGATATTTCTTTTGAGGTAGGTGATCATGTCTTTATCAATGTTTCTCCATGGAAAAGTGTGATGCATTTTGGTAATAAGGCAAAGCTCAGTCCGAGGTTCATTGGACCCTATGAAATCCTGGAGAAAGTTGGATCAGTTGCCTATAGAATGGATTTACCTCCAATTTTATCTCAAGTACACAATTTTTTTCATGTTTCAATGTTGAGAAAGTATATTTGGGATTCATCTCATGTTTTGATCCCAGAGGTAGTTCAGTTGGAATAGAATATCTCTTATGAGGAACAACCAGTCCAGATTATCGACCGAAGAGAGAAAGTGTTCCGAAATAAAGTAATTCATGAGGTAAAGGTTTTGTGGAAAAATCATATGGTTAAAGAGGCAACATGGAAATCTAAAAATACTATGAGGGATAAATACCCCCACTTATTTTATAAGTGAATAAAATTGCGAGGATGTAATTTCTAAAAGGGGGGAAGGATGTAACATCCCCGGTGAATAAAGAATATGAAATTTTCATATTTATTAATATTTGTGAATTAAATATTAATTCTACTTTAAAGTGGATTCTATGTTTGATAGCGTACTCAACACACAATAATGGGTTTCTTTGAAATCTTACACTGCACACAACGTTGAGTTATACTGAAAAATAATAATCTTATATTATTATTTTAAATGTTAATTAACTCATAGTTGTTGTATTGGCAGGAATGAACAGAACTAACTACAATATTATTATACATGTTTGTTAAATGTTTTTACATTTATCCAATAAATTTTAGAGTCTTTAAATAAGAAATAAATCCAATTTTAATCATAAATACTTTAATATTCTTTAAATTGTTTGGACCAAGTTGGATGGATAAGGAAGTAAGAAAAGTTTGTTGTTACAAAGTGTTGTCTTTTGTTGTCAAAGAAGCTAAATCAATTCACTTTGTAAAGGAATTGTAAACTATGAAGATGCTTTGCTGATTTGTATTTCACAAATATCATAAGTTTGGAGAACTTGTGATGCGAGCCTTATGAAGAGTAGAGAGAGTAAAGAAGATATTTTTGAAAAGGAAAGAAAGTGGCGCGCAAGTATTGACGCGCAAGTGTAAGTGGTTCGCAAGTCATATTTCAAGATCATCCCATCAAAATATGACAAAGGAAATAAAGTGGCATGCAAGTTAAAGAGTGGCGCGCAAGTCAAGTATTGGCGTGAAAGTATTGACACACAAGTATTGGCGCGTAAGTGTAAGTGGCGCACAAGTCATATTTCAAGATCATCCCATCAAAATATGACAAAGGAAATAAAGTGGCGCGCAAGTTAAAGATTGGCCCGCAAGTCAAGTAGTGGCGCACAAGTATTGGCGTGCAAGTTATATTTCAAACATCATCATATCAAAATATGACAAAGGAAAGAAAGTGTCATGCAAGTGCTGGAGCGGCGCGCAAGTGCTGAAGTGGTGCGCAAGTGCAGGAGCAGCGCGCAAGTGTATGTGGTGTGAAAGTCACCAAAATGACTATAAATAGACGACTTGCCTTCTCATTTTTTGAATGCTCAACACTTAAGAGAAAATTAGAGCTCTGATCGTGCAAGTAGTGGAGGGTGCTCTAATCGTACAAGTAGAAGAGGGCGGCGCGCAAGCTGAAGTGGTGCGCAAGCTGAGGGTTATTTGTAAGGCACGCCAGTAAGGTGTCGCACAAGTTTTTCCGCGCAAGTTGTGTCGCGCAAGTTGTGCCGCGCAAGTTGTGCCGCGCAAGTTGTGCCGCGCAAGTTGTGCCGCGCAAGTTGTGCCGCGCAAGTTGTGCCGCGCAAGTTGTGCCGCGCAACTTGTGCCGCGCAACTTGTGCCGCGCAACTTGTGCCGCGCAACTTGTGCCGCGCAACTTGTGCCGCGCAACTTGTGCCGCGCAACTTGTGCCGCGCAACTTGTGGCAAGTTGTGCTGTGCGCAAGTTTTGCTGCGCAAGTTATTCCCCGCAAGTTGTGTCGCGCAAGTTGTGTCGCGCAAGTTGTGCCGCGCAAGTTGTGCCGCGCAAGTTGTGCCGCGCAAGTTGTTCCGCGCAAGTTTTGCCGCGCAAGTTTTGTCGCGCAAGTTTTTCCGCGCAAGTTTTGCCGTGCAAGTTTTGTTGCACAAGTTTCCAGAGACGCGCGACCAAGGAGGTGCTTTCAAGAAGTGGGCTATGTATAAGACAAAGGTGGTGCGCAAGCAGGGAGGCGCGCAAGCAGGGAGTGGCACGCAAGCTATCTGCACCAGGAGGTTCTTACCAGCTTCTGGGTAGGAAAGTGAAGATTTGTTTTGAAAGATTTGATTTGTGAAAGTTCATTAAGAAGCACAGAATCATTACATTACCCTATTTATGTTAATAGGGTGCACACACACTATTGGATTGTTTTCAAAATGCTACACGAGTGTAAGGGTATATCCTACTCGTTGTATTCCACATCAAAGGATTGTTTTCTAGTGGATTGTGTGGTACTGGATTGTTTCTGTACCATACAAATGACGTAGCTACTCTTGTTGAGTATTGAACCTTGTAAATATTGTGTTTCTGTGGTTGTGTATGTTCAGCAGGGAAGAAACTCTTTAATAGGAGGTGAAGGTTGTTTCAAAAATAGGAAAAATAAAAAGAAAAACATATCACTGATTCACCCCCTCTCCCTCTCAGTGATACTTGGATCCTGACTGGGAACTTCGATTGGTATCAGAGGCGAGGTTCCCTTCATTTATTCTTTGCTGAAGTGGTTGAAGAGAAGTTGTGATGGAGAATATAAATTGTGTGAGCAGTAAGGGGATTCCGATTTTTTATGGAAATAACTATCACATCTGGAAGGACATAATGATGCCTTATCTTATGTCTCTTGGATATGAAGTTATTGAAACTACAATAGATATATTTCTTGTTATTGATGACAAGGTTCCTCTTACCCCTATCGATAATAAGAATCTTGAGAATAATGGAAGATCTAAAAATGCGTTAATCTTATCTCTTTTTTAGAGTGGATTTTTAAGAGTGAAAGGTGTTGCTACAGCCAAAGGAATCTGGGATAAACTGAAGAACATCTATGAAGGAAATACAAAAGTGAAGAAGGCTAAACTACAAATCTGTATACTGAAGTATGAAGACTTGAAAATGGAAAAATTTGAATCTATTGGGGATTTATTTACCAGGATAAATGATATTGTCACTACAATCAGATGTCTTGGTGAAAAGTTATAAGATTCTATAGTTGTCGAAAAGATCTTGAGAATTCTACCTGACAATTTTGATGCTAAAGTGTCTTCATTAGAAGATAGAGACCCTAAAACATTATCTTTATATGATTTTCATAGCACTCTCATTACTTATGAGATGAGAAGGGAGAAGACTTTGAAGGGAAAAATAAAAACTGATAGAGAAATGTCATTTAAGGATACAAAGAGAGAGAAGTCAAAGAAGACTCTTATTAAATATGATGTTGTTGAATTGGATTCTGAAGATGAGGTATGTAAAATTTTTGATGAAATTTTATCCTTGTTTTCTAAGAATGTGAAAAGAGGAACAAGGAAATACAAGGGTAAACTTCCCTTGAAATTTTTTGAGTGTGGAGTCATTGGTCACTTTGTGGCTAACTGTCCTCAAAAGAATAAAGAAGAAGACAGTGATGATGAAAACAGAAGGCTAAGAAGGTTGTGGAAGAAACAATCTAACAAAGATAAATATTTTTCAAAGGGGAAGGATAAAAAGTTCTTCAAATCAAAAAGAAGAAGCTTTTTATCTAAAGATAAAGATGAAGAAGACAGTGAAGATGAATCCGAGAAATTATTTGCTGAAAAAAACTAGAGAGAATGTCATTATTGCTGCAATGAATAATGAAGAGTATAAGAGAAATAGTTCAGAAGAAGAAGAAACTCAACTTGAATATCATCTGAAGGAAGAGTTGAAAGAATGCCTGAGGAAGATCAGAGGACTTGAGAAGGAAAACAACAAGCTGATAAATAAAAATTCCACATTAAGCAATCAAGAAGGTTTTACTGATGAGAAAATCAATATGGAAAAGGAGATTGATGATCCGAAAAATTCTCTTGAGAATACAAAGAATCGTAATGATCATCTTGAAGTAAAGCTGAAGGTAGAAGAAGAAGAGTTGGAACTTTTCCAACAGAAACTTTATAAAGCTAAAGAAATGAATATCAATTTCAAAAATTGTATCTCAAAAGTTGGTGAATGTTCCAGTAAGAATGAACTAGACAAGGATCCACAAAATTTACCTTCAAAGGTTGAAATGAAAGACAGAACTGGTTCTGATAAGAACAAGGCTGGAAAGACCACGTATGTGGTCAAAGTCAGCAATGATGAATAATCAGAAGTGCATAAAAATCATGAGTTAAGAAAGACCTCTAATGCCTCTGATACTGTTAAATCTGAAATGAGAAAGGGAGTTACAAATGAAAACATGAAGGTTTATGGTCAGCATAGTTCTATTAAGAAGGCTGCTGAGAAGCGTGTTCACAAATCTGGTCAGTATAGAAGTTTCAGAGGCAAATATTCTTTTTATGATTACTGTTGGTATTGTGGTGGATTCGGACACATGGAAAATATGTGTTGGTTAAACCAACAACATTACAACTATTCCACAAGTTTTTAAAGACAAGTATTGAGGGGGAGTCAATCCTTTAAAAATAGAAAGTCTCCAAATAAATTTTAGAAGGTATCTGAGAAGACTGATGTGAAAGTTGAGAATAGGTTCCAACCATTAGAAACTATTTGTGAAAGATGTGATTGACCTGGACATCTTTCCAAGGGCTGCCTCAGTGTGTTACCAGAGCAACAAAATATTCTTAATAATTCTCAAAATCTAGAGTTTTTAAAATATAAAAGGGACAGGTCTGATAAGTCTGAAAAGAAAGAGTGCATGGTTGTCTGGCCAGAACACATTGACCTGGCTAAGAAATTGGAGGAAGCACAACAGGAAGTGAAGGAAAATGAAGGACAAAAATCTCTTGCTGTCAAAACTGATTTGAAATATACAAAAGAAGAACTTTCATGGATTATTGATAGTGGATGTTCCTCTCATATGATAGGAGACTTAAAACTGTTGAATAATGTGAAAGACTTCAAATAAGGAACAGTGAAATTTGGAAATGATTAATCTCTAAGGATCAAAGGTGTTGGATCAGCCATCATTGGAAAAGAAAAGATGAAATCCAGGAAAACACTATATGTTGATGGGCTAAAACATAACCTTCTTAGTGTGTCACAACTCTGTGATGAGAGCAGCAAATTTATCTTCAGAAAAGATGGATTTGTTGTGAAAAGTGAAAATGGTGGAAATATAGTTACAAGGGGCCAACGTACAAGAGAGAATTTGTTCCAAGTTGGTGAAGTGCAGAACTCTTGTTACATGGGTGTAGAGGATGAAAATAAGTTATGGAATAAAAGTTTGGGACATATGTGTCAGAGAAATATGTGCATGTTATCAACGCGAGACAGTGTCTGAGATATGCTTGATTTATCTAAAAGAAGAGATTGGTGCTGCACTATTTGTGAAAAAGGGAAGATTACAAACTCTTTTCATAAGAGAGTTGAAATTTATTCAAAACAACCCTTGGAAATTATACATTCTGATATATGTGGACCAATGAGCAAGCAATCAAAAAATGGAGATAAGTATTTCATTACTTTCATTGATGACTTTACTCACATTACTTGTGTTATGTACATGAGACATAAGTCAGATGCTCTGAAAATGTTTAAGATTTTTAGGAGGAAAGCAGAAAAGGAATGTGAGTATTCAGTGAAGAAGTTGAGAACTGATAATTGTGGTGAGTATAAGAATGAAGAGTTTGAATGTTATCTTAAGAAACATAGAATTCGTCATGAGTTCAGTTCACCACACACACCTCAACAAAATGGAGTTGCTGAAATAAAGAATCGAAGTTTGGTGGAAATGGGGAGAAATATATTGCTTGAGCATAGTATTTATCATTATTATTGGAGGAAAGACATGAGCACTGTTGTGTATATTCATAACCAATGTTTCTTTAGACCAAACTCATATATGACTCCCTATGAAATTTTCTATGGAAAAACTTCAAGTCTAAAACACTTAAGAGTTTTGGGGAGTCCATTATAACGACCCAATCTTTTTGAGTAGTATATTAACTTACTCTTATTGATTTAATAAGATGTTAATGGTTAATGCAGAAAGAGGATTCGATGGCTTCATCCAGTAGACTCAACCCTTATTAAGTCCACTTATCAGAGCTTGGGAAGGAGGTAGCATCTGTGGGCTTCGCTTTGGACCAAGCCCAAGCCGAACTCCAGCGTGTCAAGCTTGAACGAAAATGCCTTCGGGAGAAGTTCAAGTTAGTAGAGATTACTACTAGGGCAATGTTATCTGAGCCTCCCTCAGATTCTCTCACCATAGCACACCTTACACTTAGGTCTTATGCCGGTGTTATAAGGGGCTATGTGATGAGACCCTAGCTTCCTTGTGTAATCCTTTCGGGTGAATAAATTGAGATTTCTTCCTTTAGTGATGTTGTGAAATTTCAAATGTCTAGATAATTTTAGAATGTATTTTATTGATGAATTTTGAAAAAGGGATATTTTAAAATATTTATGTAAACCCTAAATAACTAATGATGTGTAATGATTTTCAAAAAATGGTCTTCTACAAAAGTGTTCAGTAGGGAATTTGGAGTCTAATAAGATCAACTTAATTTTTGATGAATAGTAAATTATGAATAGTGATTTTACGCTTAGGATTAGTAATATGACCAAATGGATTAGTATTTTCACTCAAAAGAAAGTTTTAATATAATTTAGACACCTAGATTAAGTAATGTGATTCAATAAAATGGGTAAATAACGGTTTCATAAATTATTAATCAAGTATTAGTTTTTTCGGGTGAATAGTGTTTTTTAATTAAAAATTTAATTAAAAATAATTAGAAAATTATTTTTATAAAAATGACTTTATTTTTGAACTCAGAGCATCGATATTATGTTATGGTAATTTTTGGGGTTTTTTCTGAAAAAAATGAATTTTCGATGAATAGTGTTTTTATTTAAAAATTAAATTAAAAATATTTAGAAAATTATTTTTATAAAATGGATTTCATTTTTGAAATCAGAGCATTGATATTTGGTTAAGGTGAAATTTTGGGATTTTTCTGAGAAAGTTGAATTTTCAGTGAATAGTAAAAATACAGTTTTAGGGTTTCGGTATGTTTAATGACATCATAATGATGTCATGATGATGTCATGAGATCTTTTGAGGGTTGTCCGGCCAAGGGTGATGAATTATTGTTTTTGGGGCCCCATGTGGCCTAACTCCATGATAAATTCCAAGGGAGAGCACATGGGTTTGGGAAAAGCACATGTGAGGTGTCCCTTGGCCATTAATGCCTTGTCCCCTCACTTTACCTATAAATACCCACCCTTTCCTCCTTTAGTTTTCACTCCCAACTCTCCCCCAACGAATTTCTGGTCTTCTTACCTTCCAAGGAGTCCTCCCAAGGTGCCGCCAAGCCCTCAAGGTCCAATCCTTTGAGTTTCAAGAGTCACGTTTTAAGGTAAGGGATCCGACCCCTCTCTTTCTTTTCATGTAACCTCTTTTATGTCATTCCTTTTGTGATCCATGTTTTTATGTGAGAGGATGTTCTTTTATATTACTCTTACTGCCCTTTCATGTTTATATGATGATAGATCCCCTCTTACTCTCATCATTTTGTTTTATGAAAGTTTAAGTGACGCCGTTAGGCTGCCGAATGTTTAAGTGATTCTTTCACCCTTCTCATTTTTCAAGTTCGATTTTCATGTCAAATCTTTCAAGTTCCTTTTTATTATGTTGGGGTATGATCTCTATATATATCATACTGATCTCTTATGATCATATGATGAGAGACCCTATTTGATTTGTTCAATTCATTTTTGTTGAAGTTTAAGTGACGTCGTTAGGCTGCCGAATTTTCATAAGAGAAATCAAATTTTTGTCTTCCTTCCATGTTTTTCATTTCAAATGGTATTTCCTTGAAATTGCATCACCATGTCCATATATCCTTCTTATTATGTCCCTCTACTGTTTTATGGGTCAATTATGATTGTTCAACCCATGTTCCCTCTCTTTTCAAAGTTTTCTAAAACCTTGTAACATAGCCGTTATGCTGCAGAATTTTCGTCTCAAAATGTCTCTCTTTTCTCAAAATTATTTTATGTTATAAAGTGAATACTCAAAGCTCCTATTTCTAAAGGGGTATTCACATATATATAAAAAAAATTCTATTTTAAATTCTGGGATTTACATACATGATACCCGCTTTCCCTTTCTGTGGGTTTAAAGTAACGTAAAGATCATGTCTTTAAAGCAGTTTTTAAAACGTTATGATTATGAAATGAAACCCATTTATTTTATGCTATATGGGTTATTTATGAAATGTTTGATGATGATATATGTGGCTCACATGAAAATAAAGGCAATTTTAAGGGTGCGCCCTGATAGCGCTCCAATGCATTGGGTAAAGACTTAATCTCTAGAGATGACCATTTTAACGACGCCTTGGTGAATAACCTTGGTAATTTTTAACGACGACTTGGGGATGGACCTTGGTGAAACGAAACGATTGTCAATATTAAATGTTGTAGCCACATCTTCAAGTTATGAAAAATGTTATTTTTATTATGATGTATCTCATGATTTCTTTCTCATGCCTTAAAGTTCTTTTCATGTCCTTATTGAAGTATCTCAAGTTCACTTGTAAAATGTTTCTCTTGTTTCCCTTACTAGGCCTTCTGCTCACCCTTTCTTTTGATGTATGTCCCCAGGTTATGAGATGCATAATGAACATAGGATGAACTAAAGGAGAAGCCTTTCAAGTGTTTAAGAAGAATGTTTTAGGTTTTTTTTATGTATTATGATCCTTGTTTCCAAGACACTAAACCTTAACGATCCTCAGTTTTGTGTAATGTAATGAAAGTTTTTGTTATAAAAAGACGGGATGCTATAGTTGGTATCAAAGGGAGGTTTAGTTATTTGTGGAAATTAGGATATAAAAACTTTAGGAAGAACCCTATAGAAAAGTTTAAATATAGGAAAACTTCCTGGTATTTTGGTAAGTATTGAGTAAGTGGTTTATCAAACAAATACATCCCTGTCTGGATACGAGCAGGTAGAGGTGGCTCTGGCACAGATGTACATAGGGGTAAAACCCGAAAACACCGCTTTGAGCTAGACTCGAACGGGAACTGGTGCACGATAACGGGCCTTGCTGCACTCTTGGTTACGACACTCCCGGGGGATATGTTTGGTTAATCACAAGCTTTTTATGAATCATTATGAAGGAATTATAGAAAAGTGTAATTGTCTAAGCATGAAGTCTTAGTTAAAAGATTCATAAATTAAATAAGTTTCTTACTAAGGTTTTATTCTTTTAGAAAATGGCGGGCAATAGGAGGAACCGTGCCGATGGTGACCGCAATGCACCATGTGCTGACGGCCCTCCGATGGAAGCCAGAATGGAAACATTCATGAGAATGATGAACCAACTGACTCAAGTTATGAGTAATAACTTGAATAAAGCTGAGAGGCCGACCTCACCACGAAGGGAACAACACTCTTTTGAGTCCTTCATGCGTCAACGACCGTCAACATTCAGTGGATCTACTGACCCATTGGTTGCGGAACAATGGATAAGCTCCATTGAAAAGATCTTTTCTGTACTTCATTGTTCGGAACAAGAAAAAGTCACCCTTGTTGTTTACCGCCTAGAGGGAGAAGCTGATCAGTGGTGGTCACTGATCAAAAACATGAAGCAACGAGGAGAGATAGAAGCTATGGAGTGGGAAGAATTTCGGGGAATTTTCCTTAACAAGTATTTCCCTCGTTCCATGAGAACAAGAATGGAGAAAGAGTTTCTCGAGCTGAAGCAGAAGGAGAATGAATCTGTCAGAAGCTACGAGATGAAATTCACAAGGCTTTCCCGTTATACCTCAAGCTTTGTCATGGACCCTAATGGGAAGGTTGATAGATTCTTTGGTGGACTACGACCTCATCTGCGGAAGAATCTAGCCAACAGGGACTATGATAGCTATGAAGAAATAGTTCGAAGTGCTGTGAAAGTCGAGCTGGAGTTTGGTGAGACACAGTGGTCTCATAAGCCAAATGAAAAGAAGAGATCATTGGAGCCCAGTTTAGGGAAGTCTTTTGATCAGGGAATAGGTGGAAAGCAAATGCAACTTACCACATGCAATAAATGTGGGAAGAATCATCTGGGGAACTGCTTGAACGGAAGTGGCAAGTGCTACAAGTGTGGAAGAGGAGGCCATATTGCTCGGAATTGTCATAGTGAGGTGAAGCCTCAGCTTCCCAGCACTAACGACAGAGGAAAGATGGTTCTGGCCCTACCCGAAGTCACATGCTTCAAGTGTGGACAGCTTGGGCACTTTGCTAACCAATGTCCAAATCTGAGGGCGGTGGAGGGGAATCACCACCAACCTCAGCAGAGGCCAAGAGAGCAAGGTCGTGCTTTCACTATCACAACAGCTGAAGTTGAAGTCCCGAACAATGTGGTAGCAGGTACTCTTGTTGTCCTCTAAAAACTAGCAAGTACTTTATTTGATTCTGGTTCTACGCATTCCTTTATTTCCTCCAAGTTTGCAAGGAATATAGAATCAATCCCCGAACTGCTAGAGGTAGAGTTGTCTATCAAGACTCCAAGTGGGATTATCCTTTCATCAACAGTATTTAGAGACTCTAGTGTTTACTTTGGTGAGCACAATCTTATCGCAAATCTAGTAGTCATTCCCATGATGGAATTCGACATTATACTAGGGATGGACTGGCTCTCAAAGTATAATGCTAAGATCAAATGCAGAAGTAAGGAAATCTCAGTAGTCTTGAATGAACGACCTACAGTTATCTTCCAAGGAGAGGTATCCCGAACTGATCCCTATCTAGAAGCACCTCCTATAGCTTTCTTTATAGAGTTAATCAGTGATGAGGAAGAAGGGAAAGGGAGAATACAAATAGAATATCTTCCGATTGTTCAGGAATACATGGATGTATTTCCTGAGGAGTTACCTGGACCTCCCCTAGAAAGAGAGGTAGAGTTCTCCATTGAACTCGTACCTGGGTCTCAACCAATATCAAAGACTCCGTATAGAATGGCAAATGTGGAGCTAGAGGAGTTAAAGAAACAACTCCAAGACTTGTTGGAGAAGGGGTTTATCCGACCGAGTGTGTCTCCTTGGGGAGCACCAGTTCTCTTTGTGAAGAAGAAGGATGGATCAATGCGGCTATGCATCGATTATAGAGAACTGAACGGGATCACAGTGAAGAACAGATATCCTCTTCCAAGAATTGATGATTTATTCGACCAACTTCATGGGGCTCAATTCTTCTCTAAGATTGACCTTCGATCTGGTTATCATCAACTGAGGGTGAAGAAGGAAGATATTCCAAAGACTGACTTCCGATCAAGATATGGGCATTATGAGTTTACTGTTATGCCCTTCGGATTGACTAATGCTCCTGCTATTTTCATGGATTTGATGAATAGAGTCTTTAAGGACTACCTTGATAACTTTGTGGTAGTTTTTATTGATGATATTTTGATATATTCAAAAAGTCGTGAGGAGCATGAAGATCATCTAAGGGTTATATTGAAAACTCTACGGAAGGAGAGGCTCTTTGGGAAGTTCAGAAAGTGTGAGTTTTGGTTACAACAGGTGGCTTTCTTGGGGCACATCGTAACCAATGAAGGAATCTCGGTTGACCCTGCAAAGACAATGGTTGTGGAGGAGTGGCCTCAACCCACAACAGTAACTGATATTCGTAGTTTCCTTGGTTTAGCAGGATATTATAGGAGGTTTGTGAAAAACTTTTCACGGATTTCTAATCCACTAACCAAGTTGACTCGAAAAGGGGTTAAGTTCATCTGGACAAAGGAATGCGAGGAAAGTTTCCAAGAGCTGAAGAAGAGATTGGTTACTGCACCTGTGTTAACACTACCCTCTATCGGAGAAGGATTCGTTATTTTTAGCGATGCATCTCTGAAAGGGCTTGGGTGCGTCCTCATGCAAAATGACAAGGTAATTGCTTATCCATCTTGACAGTTGAAGATTCATGAGCAAAATTATCCTACACATGATCTAGAGCTGGCGGCAGTTGTTTTTGCTCTAAAGATATGGAGGCACTATCTTTATGGGGAGAGATGTGATATATACACTGACCACCAAAGTCTAAAGTATATTTTCACTCATAAAGAATTGAACATGAGACAAAGGAGGTGGTTGGAGCTTATTAAATACTATGATTGTTCAATTCATTATCACCCAGGAAGAGAAAACAAAGTCGCGGATGCGTTAAGCAGGAAAGATCCTGTTGTTCTGGCAACAATGAGGATCCTAGGGGATCCCTTGATTAAAGATCTAGTAAAACTGGACATGGGAATTATAAGGAAAGGGACATCATCAACCCTATCCTAAATGATTTCTCAACCTTCATTACTAGAGAAGATCAAGAAGGCTCAAAAAGAAGATCCTTTGCTGCAGGAGAAGTTTGAGGCTGTAAAGGATGGGAAGTTCCCTGATTTCAATATTGATCAAGAAGGTGTATTGAAATTCCGTACAAGACTATGTGTTCCATATATTCCGGAGATAAAGAAAGAATTGATGGATGAAGCTCATAGCTCTACATTCTCTATACACCCGGGAAGTACTAAGATGTATAGAGACCTTCGTGATCATTATTGGTGGGATAACATGAAGAGGGAGATTGCTGATTACACTACAAGGTGCCTGGTATGTCAGCAAGTAAAGGCAGAACGACAACTTCCTAAGGGGGTATTACAACCGCTACCCATACCAGTATGGAAGTGGGATAATATCACTATGGACTTTGTAACTGGTCTCCTGAAAACATCCAAAGGAAACAATGCGATATGGGTTATTGTGGACCGTCTCACCAAGACAGCCCATTTTATCTCTATTCGGGATGATTTCTCTCTGGATCAGCTTGCCAAGATATACGTGAAGGAAGTGGTAAGGCTGCATGGGGTACCACTATCCATCGTATCTGATCGTGACCCAAGATTCACATCAAAATTCTGGAAAAGTCTTCAACATGCTCTGAATACTGAATTGAATTTTAGTACGGCCTATCATCCTCAAACTGATGGCCAATCTGAAAGGACTATTCAGACACTCGAAGACATGTTGAGATTATGCTCAATGGAATTTAAAGGTGGATGGGATCAACACCTCCCATTAGTTGAGTTCTCCTATAACAACAACTTCCATTCGAGTATTCAGATGGCACCCTATGAAGCTCTATATGGAAAGCGGTGTAGAACTCCTACTTGTTGGGATGAAACTGGTGAGAGGAAGCTTCTTGGGCCTGATCTCGTACAAGAGATGACGGAACAGGTTCATGCCATCCAACAACACATAAAGGCTGCTCAGAGTCGGCAGAAGAGCTATGCTGACAATCATCGAAGGGACTTGGAGTTTGGTGTTGGTGAAAAAGTCTTCCTTCGAATTTCTCCATGGAAGAGAGTCATGCGGTTTGGGAAGAAAGGGAAGCTCAGCCCTAGGTACATTGGCCCCTATGAAATCCTTGATCGCATAGGAGCAGTGGCCTATCATCTAGCACTTCCACCGAACCTAGCTCAAGTTCATGATGTCTTCCATGTATCTCTCTTGAGGAAGTACATACCCGACCCTTCGCATGTACTGAACCCAGAGGTGGTACAACTGGAACATGACCTCTCTTACGAGGAGCAGCCAGTGGAGATCTTGGACCGTAGAGACAAGGTCCTACGAAACAAGACTACACACCTTGTGAAAGTGTTGTGGGGGAATCATAAATATGAAGAGGCGACTTGGGAGCCGGAGGAAACAATGAAGCAAATGTACCCTCACCTTTTCGACTAGGTCTCAAGTGTAAATTTCGGGGACGAAATTTCTTAAGGGGGGAAGAATGTAACGACCCAATCTTTTTGAGTAGTATATTAACTTACTCTTATTGATTTAATAAGATGTTAATGGTTAATGCAGAAAGAGGATTCGATGGCTTCATCCAGTAGACTCAACCCTTATGAAGCCCACTTATCAGAGCTTGGGAAGGAGGTAGCATCTGTGGGCTTCGCTTTGGACCAAGCCCAAGCCGAACTCCAGCGTGTCAAGCTTGAACGAAAACGCCTTCGGGAGAAGTTCAAGTTAGTAGAGATTACTACTAGGGCAATGTTATCTGAGCCTCCCTCAGATTCTCTCACCATAGCACACCTTACACTTAGGTCTTATGCCGGTGTTATAAGGGGCTATGTGACGAGACCCTAGCTTCCTTGTGTAATCCTTTCGGGTGAATAAATTGAGATTTCTTCCTTTAGCGATGTTGTGAAATTTCAAATGTCTAGATAATTTTAGAATGTATTTTATTGATGAATTTTGAAAAAGGGATATTTTAAAATATTTATGTAAACCCTAAATAACTAATGATGTGTAATGATTTTCAAAAAATGGTCTTCTACAAAAGTGTTCAGTAAGGAATTTGGAGTCTAATAAGATCAACTTAATTTTTGATGAATAGTAAATTATGAATAGTGATTTTACGCTTAGGATTAGTAATATGACCAAATGGATTAGTATTTTCACTCAAAAGAAAGTTTTAATATAATTTAGACACCTAGATTAAGTAATGTGATTCAATAAAATGGGTAAATAACGGTTTCATAAATTATTAATCAAGTATTAGTTTTTTCGGGTGAATAGTGTTTTTTAATTAAAAATTTAATTAAAAATAATTAGAAAATTATTTTTATAAAAATGACTTTATTTTTGAACTCAGAGCATCAATATTATGTTATGGTAATTTTTGGGGTTTTTTCTGAAAAAAATGAATTTTCGATGAATAGTGTTTTTATTTAAAAATTAAATTAAAATTATTTAGAAAATTATTTTTATAAAATGTATTTCATTTTTGAAATCAGAGCATTGATATTTGGTTAAGGTGAAATTTTGGGATTTTTCTGAGAAAGTTGAATTTTCAGTGAATAGTAAAAATACAGTTTTAGGGTTTCGGTATGTTTAATGACATCATAATGATGTCATGATGATGTCATGAGATCTTTTGAGGGTTGGCCGGCCAAGGGTGATGAATTATTGTTTTGGGGGCCCCATGTGGCCTAACTCCATGATAAATTCCAAGGGAGAGCACATGGGTTTGGGAAAAGCACATGTGAGGTGTCCCTTGGCCATTAATGCCTTGTCCCCTCACTTTACCTATAAATACCCACCCTTTCCTCCTTTAGTTTTCACTCCCAACTCTCCCCCAACGAAGTTCTGGTCTTCTTACCTTCCAAGGAGTCCTCCCAAGGTGCCCCCAAGCCCTCAAGGTCCAATCCTTTGAGTTTCAAGAGTCACGTTTTAAGGTAAGGGATCCGACCCCTCTCTTTCTTTTCATGTAACCTCTTTTATGTCATTCCTTTTGTGCTCCATGTTTTTATGTGATAGGATGTTATTTTATATTACTCTTACTGCCCTTTCATGTTTATATGATGATAGATCCCCTCTTACTCTCATCATTTCGTTTTATGAAAGTTTAAGTGACGCCGTTAGGCTGCCGAATGTTTAAGTGATTCTTTCACCCTTCTCATTTTTCAAGTTCGATTTTCATGTCAAATCTTTCAAGTTCCTTTTTATTATGTTGGGGTATGATCTCTATATATATCATACTTATCTCTTATGATCATATGATGAGAGACCCTATTTGATTTGTTCAATTCATTTTTTTTTAAGTTTAAGTGACGTCGTTAGGCTGCCGAATTTTCATAAGAGAAATCAAATTTTTGTCTTCCTTCCATGTTTTTCATTTCAAATGGTATTTCCTTGAAATTGCATCACCATGTCCATATATCCTTCTTATTCTGTCCCTCTACTGTTTTATGGGTCAATTATGATTTTTCAACCCATGTTCCCTCTCTTTTCAAAGTTTTCTAAAACCTTGTAACATAGCCGTTATGCTGCAGAATTTTCGTCTCAAAATGCCTCTCTTTTCTCAAAATTATTTTATGTTATAAAGTGAATACTCAAAGGTCCTATTTCTAAAGGGGTATTCACATATATATAAAAAAATGTTCTATTTTAAATTCTGGGATTTACATACATGATACCCGCTTTCCCTTTCCGTGGGTTTAAAGTAACGTAAAGATCATGTCTTTAAAGCAGTTTTTAAAACGTTATGATTATGAAATGAAACACATTTATTTTATGCTATATGGGTTATTTATGAAATTTTTGATGATGATATATGTGTCTCACATGAAAATAAAGGCAAATTTAAGGGTGCGCCCTGATAGCGCTCCAATGCATTGGGTAAAGACTTAATCTCTAGAGATGACCATTTTAACGACGCCTTGGTGAATAACCTTGGTAATTTTTAACGACACCTTGGGGATGGACCTTGGTGAAACAAAACGATTGTCAATATTAAATGTTGTAGCCACATCTTCAAGTTATGAAAAATGTTATTTTTATTATGATGTATCTCATGATTTCTTTCTCATGCCTTAAAGTTCTTTTCATGTCCTTATTGAAGTATCTCAAGTTCACTTGTAAAATGTTTCTCTTGTTTCCCTTACTGGGCCTTCTGCTCACCCTTTCTTTTGATGTATGTCCCCAGGTTATGAGATGCATAATGAACATAGGATAAACTAAAGGAGAAGCCTTTCAAGTGTTTAAGAATAATGTTTTATGTTTTTTTTATGTATTATGATCCTTGTTTCCAAGACACTAAACCTTAACGATCCTCAGTTTTGTGTAATGTAATGAAAGTTTTTGTTATAAAAAGACAGGATGCTATATCCATGCATTATAAAGAAGAAAGGTGGAAACCTTGGAAAGTTTGAGCAAAGAGAAGATGATGGAATTTTTCTTGGCTATGCTCCAGAAGGAAGAGGATATAGATGTCTCAACAAAGAAACAGGAAGAATTATTGATTCTCCATATGTAAAAGTTGTTGAAAATATTGAGAAAGAAAATCAATCATATGTTGATGTGGAAGTTGAGCGAGATATAGAAGATTTTGTTAACAATTCTGATAATGCTGCAGACTATGTTAATCCTACTCAAGAAGACAAATCTGACTTAGAAATCTCAAGTGATGAAGATGGAGTTCAAAAAACTCATCTTAGGTTGAGGAAGCAAGTGGAGGCTCAGAATATTATTAGAGATAAACATCATAGGGTTCAAACAAGAAGAACAATGAATGCTATATCACATACTTCTCTTTATTCTAAAGTTGAACCAAATGATGTAAATGAAGCATTTGATCATTCAGAATGGGTTCATACAATGAATGAAGAGCTTGATCAGATAGAGAAGAATGATACTCGGGAACTAGTACCCAATTCGGACAACAAGAACATTATTGGTACAAAGTGGGTTTTCCGGAACAAGCTGAATGAAGAAGGTAAAGTAATAAGAAAAAAAGAAAGATTGGTTTGTAAAGGGTATTCACAAATTGAAGGTATTGATTTTGATGAAACCTTTGCTCCGGTGGAAAGATTAGAAACAATCAGAATCTTTCTTGCTATTGCTGCACAACGAGGTTACAAAATCTTTCAAATGGATGTAAAATCCACATTTTTGAATGGTGACCTTGACGAGGAAGTCTACATTGATCAACCTTGTTGATTTGTTATTGGAAAGGATGAAAGTTATGTGTTCAGGTTAAAGAAGGCTTTGTATGGGCTAAAACAGGATCTGATAGCATGGTATTCTAAATTAGATACTTGCTTAAGGAAGATGAACTTTAAGAAAGGGAGAGTTGACAGCAATCTCTACATCAAGGAATGTCAGGAGTTTTCACTGATCGTTATTGTTTATGTCGATGATATTATATTTGCTAGAAATGATGAAAGATCATGTGAAAAAATTGTTGAGGAGATGAAGAAGTTATTTGAGATGTCCGTGCAGGGAGAAATGAAGTACTTTTTTGGGCTACAAATTTTACAGAAGAAGAATCACATTTTTCTATCTCAAGAAAAGTATGCTAAGGAACTTATGAATAAGTTTGGCATGGAAAATTAAAAACCAGTTTCCACACCAATTTTAGTGGGAACCAAGTTGTCTAAAGATTGATAAGTCAAGGGAGTTGATCAGAAAGAGTTTCGAAAGCTGATTGGAAGTCTGTTGTATATGACTACCTCAAGACCCGACATTGTCTATGCTATCACTTTATGTGCAAGATTTCAGAGTGCTCCTAAAGAATCACATCTGATTGATGGAAAAATAATTCTTAGATATATCAAAGGCACAAAAAATTTTGGAATCATGTATGATGGCTCAGGAAATATTGATCTATTCGGGTATTCTGATGCTGATTGGGTCAGAAATGTTGATGATCGAAGATCCACATCTGGTGGAGTTTTCTTTCTAGGGAAAAGTTGTGTTAGTTGGAATACCAAGAAATAGAATTCAATAACTCTTAGCACATCTGAAGCTGAGTATGTTGCTGCTACTCAAGCTGCAACTCAACTAATGTGGATGAAGACTCAGTTGGAAGATCTAATTATTGAAGTAAAGCTACCATTGATCTTGGGTTGTGATAATCAGAGTGCAATAAATCATACAAGAAATCGGGTATAACATTCTCATTCAAAACACATTGATATAAAGTACCACTTAATCAAATAGTAAGTGGAGAAGAATGAATTAAGACTGGAGTATGTTCATACATCTGAACAAGTTGCTGATATATTCAAAAAACCATTACTGAAGGAACCATTTTCAAAATTGAGGTTGAACATGGGTGTCCAACCTCCTTCTCATCAAGGTTAAGGTACGTGTTTCTCTCCCCTCTCTCATCTTACCTTTGGATAGTGTTGTCAAGGGGGAGAATTTTTTTCATAAATCTATCCTTATGGAAGCATGCATAAAGGGGGAGTTGTGGGTAAGCTGTGAATCCAGCATGTATGTGTGTGCACTATTCTAATTTTTTGTTGAAGTGGTTGTAGGAAACAATGTTGCTTTCCAAGAAAGTTGACGAAGTGAAGAATACTGAGGTAGAAGCTTGAAAGATGATCTGAATAAGGCTAAAAAGGTACACTCATGATATTTCATAGTCATTGCTTTTGGACAGCATGGTTTTGGCTGTTAATAATTCTTTTTTCCTACAATGAGTTAGCTCACGTAGGATTATAATTGTTGATAAGTAATCCATTGCTTAAGGTTACAAAGTTTAGTGATTTATGAATCTTGGTTGACAACAAAATCCAAAGGGGGAGATTGTTGGGACCAAGTTGGATAGATAAAGAAGTAATAAAAGTTTGTTGTTACAAAGTGTTGTCTTTTGTTGTCAAAGAAGCTAAATCAATTCACTTTGTAAAGGACTTGTAAACTATGACGATGCTTTACTAATTTGTATTTCACAAATATAATAAGTTTGGAGAACTTGTGATGCGAGCCTTATGAAGAGTAGAGAGAGTAAAGAAGAGATTTTGACAAAGGAAAGAAAGTGGCGCGCAAGTATTGGCGCGCAAGTGTAAGTTGCGCGCAAGTCATATTTCAAGATCATCCCATAAAAATATGACAAATGAAATAAAGTGGCGCACAAGTTAAAGAGTGGCGCACAAGTCAAGTATTGACGTGCAAGTATTGGCGCGCAAGTATTGGCGCGCAAGTGTAAGTGGAACGCAAGTCATATTTCGAGATCATCCCATCAAAATATGACAAAGGAAATAAAGTGGCGCGCAAGTTAAAGATTGATCTGCAAGTCAAGTAGTGGCGCGCAAGTATTGACGCGCAAGTGTAAGTGGTGCACAAGTTATATTTCAAACATCATCATATCAAAATATGACAAAGTAAAGAAAGTGTCGCGCAAGTGCTGGAGCGGCGCGAAAGTGCTGGAGCAGCACGCAAGTGTGGGAGCAGTGCATAAGTGTATGTGGCACGCAAGTCACCAAAATGCCTATAAATAGACGACTTGCCTCCTCATTTTTTCCGCGCTAGTTTTTCTGTGAAAGTTTTTTCGCCCAAGTTTTGTCGCGCAAGTTTTGTCGCGCAAGTTTTGCCGCGCAAGTTTTTCCGCGCAAGTTTTGCCGCGCAAGTTTTGCCGCGCAAGTTTTGCCGCGCAAGTTTTACCGCGCAAGTTTTGCCGCGCAAGTTTTGCCGCGCAAGTTTTGCCGCGCAAGTTTTGCCGCGCAAGTTTTGCCGCGCAAGTTTTGCCGCGCAAGTTTTGCCGCGCAAGTTTTGCCGCGCAAGTTTTGCCGCGCAAGTTTTGCCGCGCAAGTTTTTCCGCGCAAGTTTTTCCGCGCAAGTTTTTCCGCGCAAGTTTTCCACGCAAGTTTTCCACGCAAGTTGCCAGAGACGCACAAGCAGGGAGGTGCTTTCAAGAAGTGGGCTGTGTATAAGCCAAAGGTGGCGTGCAAGCAGGGAGGTTTACAAGAAGGGAGTGGCGCACAAGCTATCTGCACCAGGAGGTTCTTACCAACTTCTAGGTATGAAAGTGAATATTGTTTTTGAAATATTTGATTTGTTAAAGTTCATTAAGAATCACAGAATCATTACATTACCTTATTTGTGCTAAGAGGGTGCACACACACTATTGGATTGTTTTAAAAGTGTTACACGAGTGTAAGGGTATATCATACTCGTTGTATTCCACATCAAAGGATTGTTTTCTAGTGGATTGTGTGGTACTTGATTTTTTTCGTACCATACCAACTACATAGCTACTCTTGTTTAGTATTGAACCATGTAAATATTGTGTTCATTTGGTTGTGTATGTTCAGCAGGGAAGAAACTCTTTAATAGGAGGCAAAGGTTGTTTCAAAAATAGGAAACATAAAAAGAAAAATATATCACTGATTCACCCCCTCCCCCTCTCAGTGATACTTGGATCCTGAATGGGAACTTCAATTGGTATCAAAGGCAAGGTTCCCTTCGTTTATTCTTTGCTGAAGTGGTTGAAGAGAAGTTGTGATGGAGAATCTAAATTGTGTGAACAGTAAGGGGATTCTGATTTTTGATGGAAAGAACTATCACATCTGAAAGGAAAAAATGATGTCTTATCTTATGTCTCTTGGATATGAAGTTCTTGAAACTACAACAGATGGATTTCCTGCTATTGATGACAAGGTTCCTCTTACCCCTATCGATAAGAAGAATCTTGAGAATGATGAAAGAGCTAAAAATGCGTTACTCTCATCTCTTTCTGAGAGTGAATTTCTAAGAGTGAAAGGTGTTGCTACAGCCAAAGGAATCTGGGATAAACTGAAGAAAATATATGAAGGAAATACAAAAGTGAAGAAGGCTAAACTAAAAATCTGGAGACTAAAGTATAAAAACTTGAAAATGGGAGAATCTGAATCTGTTGGGGATTTCTTTACCAGGATAAATGATATTGTTAGTACAATCAGATGTCTTGGTGAAATGTTGTAAGATTCTATAGTTTTTGAAAAGATATTGAGAATTCTACTTGACAAGTTTGATGCTAAAGTGTCTTCATTAGAAGATAGAGACTCTGAAACATTATCTTTGGATGATTTTCATAGCACTCTCATTACTTATGAGATGAGAAGGGAGAAGACTTTGAAGGTCAAAACAAAAGTTGATAGAGAAATGTCATTCAAGGCTATAAAGAGAGAGAAGTCAAAGAAGACTCTTATTAAAGATGATGTTGTTGAATCCGATTCTGAAGATGTGGTATGTAAAAATTTTGATGAAATTTTATCCTTGTTTTCTAAGAATGTGAAAAGAGGAACAGGGAAATACAAGGGTAAGCTTCCCTTGAAATGTTTTGAGTGTGGAGCCATTGGTCACTTTGCAGCTAATTTTCCTCAAAAGAATAAAGAAGAAGACAGTGATGATGAAAATAGAAGGACAAGAAGGTTGTGGAAGAAATGATCTGACAAAGATAAATATTTTTCAAAGGGGAAGGATAAAAAGTTCTTCAAATCAAAAAGAAGAAGCTTTTTATCTAAAGATGAAGATGAAAAATACAGCGAAGATGAATCTGAGAAATTATTTACTGAAAAAACTAGAGAGAATACCTTTATTACTGCAGTTAATAATGAAGAGTATGAGAGAAATAGTTCAGAAGAAGAAGAAACTCAACTTGAATATCATCTGAAGGAAGAGTTGAAAGAATGTCTGAGGAAGATCAGAAGACTTGAGAAGGAAAACAACAAGCTGCTAAATGAAAATTCCACATTAAGCAATCAAGAAGGTTTTACTGATGAGAAAATCAATATGGAAAAGGAGATTGATGATCTGAAAAATTCTCTTGAGAATATAAAGAATCATAATGATCATCTTGAAGTAAAGTTGAAGGAAAAAGAAGAAGAGTTGGAACTTGTCCAACAGGAACTTTATAAAGCTAAAGAAATGAATATCAGTTTCAAAAATTCTATCTCAGAAGTTAGTGAATGTTCCAGTAAGAATGAATGAGACAAGGATCCACAAAAGTTACCTTCAAAGGTTGAAATGAAAGACAGAACTGGTTCTGATAAGAAAAAGTCTGGAAAGACCATGTATGTGGTCAAAGTCAGCAATGATGAAAAATCAGAAGTGCATAAAAATCATGAGTTAAGAAAGACCTCTAATGCTTCTGATGTTGTTAAATCTGAAATGAGAAAGGGAGTTACAAATGAAAATATGAAGGTTGATGGTTAGCATAGTTCTATTAAGAAGGTTGTTGAGAAGTGTGTTCACAAATCTAGTTAGTATAGAAGTTTCAGAGGCAAATATTTTTTCTATGGTTACTGCTGGTATTATGGTGGATTCAGACACATGGAAAATATGTGTTGGTCCAACCAACAACATCACAACCATTCCACAAGTTTTGAAAGACAAGTATTGATGGGGAGTCAATCCTTTCAAAATATAAAGTCTCCAAATAAATTTCAGAAGGTATTTGAGAAGACTGGTGTGAAAGTTTAAAATAGGTTCTAACCACTGGAAACTATTTGTGAAAGATGTGATCGACCTGGACATCTTGCCAAGGGCTACCTCAGTGTGTTACCAGAGCAACAAAATATTCTTAATAATTCTCAAAAGCTAGAGTTTTTAAAAGCTAAAAGGGAAAGGTTTGATAAGTCTTAAAAGAAAGAGTGTATGGTTGTCTGGCCAGAACACATTGACCTAGATAGGAAATTGGAGGAAGAACAACAGGAAGTGAAGGAAAAGGAAGAAAAAAAACTCTTGTTGTCGAAACTGTTTTTCCGTGCAAGTTTTTCCACGCAAGTTTTGTCGTGCAAGTTTTTCCGTGCAAGTTTTTCCACGCAAGTTTTACCGCACAAGTTTTTCCGTGCAAGTTTTGCTACGCAAGTTTTATCGTGCAAGTTTCCAGAGACGCGCAAGCAGGGGGGTTCTTTAAAGAAGTGGGTTGTGTATAAGACAAAGGTGGCATGCAAGCAGGGATTGGCGTGCAATCTGTGTGCACCAGGAGGTTCTTACCAGCTTCTGGGTAGGAAAGTGAAGATTTGGTTTGAAAGATTTGATTTGTGAAAGTTCATTAAGAATCACAGAATCATTACATTAACCTATTTGTGCTAAGAGGGTGCACACGGACTATTGGATTGTTTTCAAAGTACTAAATGAGTGTAAGGGTATATCATACTCGTTGTATTCCACATCAAAGGATTGTTTTCTAGGGGATTGTGTGGTACTGGATTGTTTTTGTACCATACCAAGGACGTAGCTACTCTTGTTGAGTAGTTAACCTTGTAAATATTGTGTTCTTATGGTTGTGTGTGTTCAGCAGGGAAGAAACTCTTTTACAGGAGGTGAAGTTTGTTTCAAAAACAGGAAACATAAAAAGAAAAATATATCACTGATTCACCCCCTCCCCCTCTCAGTGATACTTGGATCCTGACTGGGATCTTCATAAAGGAATGATTTACCACCTTTTGATGGCGAACCATTTTTAAATCTAGTTTTTGTCACTTTTATATGTTCTGTTTGAAAAAATAATATTCTTATTTAGAATTGGGATTCCGAAATTTACTTTGGATAGAATTTTTGTATTTTTCAGATAATGTTCATTTTTAATGAATAGTGAAAAATACTGTATTTTAATTCAAAACTGCCTTTTAATCTAATTTATTTATATGGTTAGATTATCTTTTAAATTGGTTTTAAAGTGTAATTAGATTATATTTTTACCATTTAATCCAATTTTGGTCATTAGAAGTAATTTCACTTTGAAATTGGACATAAACAAGTGTTAATATTTTGATAGTTATTATTTCTTAAAAACATGTTTTTTGTTTTGACAATAAGAATTAATTTTAAATTAATTTCTACCACTTCTTTGTTTTGAATTTGGAAAACTAGATTCCATATTTATAATTAGGAGGTCAAAATTGTGTAAATAGGTAACTTTTATTTTCAGACATTATGAATATTTACTTCAGTAAATATTTTATTTACCATTGTTAATGGGTAAATCTGGTAAATAAAGGTAAAAAAATATTATTATAATAATATTAAATTACCCTAACATGTGTCTTATTCCTATTGGTTGATAAATTTCCAACTATGGTCATCCTTGGGTTGATTTTAGGACCCCATGGAGCCAGTTAGAGTGATAATGACACTTTATATTAATTAATTTAAAGTAAAGACAAAAATGACATAAATATATATCGTTTAGTAAATAATTTTTTACATAAGGTTATATAAGTTATCTCTTCAACTATAAATATTAATTTGAAATCTAAAAATATTTCCTACATCATGGTATTTTATTTATAATTTTTAGACATCAAATAAATAAAATTATTTATGACACAATGATGATGTATTGATTACCTTATTAATGAATGATTTAAATAAATGAGATTATAAAATTAAAAAAATATCCAAAACCTGTCTAATTCTCATTGGATGATTTTATTTCGAACAAGAGTCACCTTATAAAGAGTTTCTTCCCTACTTGGTATGTATTGAAGGAATAATGTTTTGTTTCTTTATTTTATAATCTTTACTGATCTTTTTATGATCATCCCAAGTTTTTGAAATGTTTTTCATAGGACTTAAAGATGAATAGGGTCAAGGATGGGATCAGGGAAAAGTCATGTTGTCTAAAACATGGAACTAGACATGAATCTTTTTTTTCAAGAGTTTTTATTTTATGAAAAAAATAGATACTGAGTAGAAGTGTCTACATGTAATATTAAAGTTGTTATGTATATGTTATGACATAATTCTCTAATTCTATAAACCTAAAAAGATCCTCAATGTGAATTATTAACTTAATTCAAGATTATGTAATGTTTAAGGCCGGGTCCTTATAGTGTATGTAAAGGATCATGAGAGGATTAATGAGAGTGAAAGAGGGGATCTAATAATTTATAAATAAAATGTATATAAATTTTAATATGGAATAACATATCCCAACATGAATAAATTGAAACTAAGGATCATATCATAAAGGAAGAGCTTGAATGGAAATGAGAAGAAAGAAATCCCTTATTGAATTTCGACATAATAACGACTTAGGTAAAGATAAAAATGAGAGAAAATAAATGATCTCTCATTAAAATAACATCTATTGTATATTATTGTGTGATTATAAATAAATTAAATCATAAACAATTTCAATTAAGAATACAAATTCTAAAGGAGGTGTTTGAATTGAAAGGAGGAGAGGAAGGTGAGGATCCCTTACCTGAGTGCATGACTCAAAAAGCTTGGGAGGGGATTCCTGAGAGCTTGGAGGCACATTTGGAGGACTCTAGAGAGTGGAGGGAAGAGTATTTATGTCCTTCAATGAGTTTTAGTAAAGAAAATTGGAATCTTGGGTGGATTTATATATGAAATGAGGGGGATTTATTTATTATTTAGGTTTTGGACTCTATATAATAAAATATCCAAAACCACAAACCATTCAATGATTTTTTTACCTTGGTTTCAACCAAATGGGATTGTGTTTTATTATTTTATAATTCCAAGGTCCAAAATTATAAAAAAAATCCCTTACTTATGTGGAGGTGAGCCACACTCTTAAAGAGATGATTTTAAAACCTTAAAATATATTATAGGTTTTGGAGGATTATAATGGATTTAAAAAATAAATAAAATAAACTTAAAATCACATTATTTTAAATATAAAACATTTATTTGGTCATGGATCCAATTTATAGTAATTATTACTTCACTTTTGGGTCATTATGATGTCATAAAACACAAAGTATATTTATACGATATTAAATTTCTACCTGAAAATTTGAATATCTCGAAAAATTATGAAAAAATTACCATTGGATAATTTCGACATTATGATTTCAAAAAAAATATTTATTTTATCTAAATAATTTTCTAAATATGTGAATTATCACTTTTAAAATAAAATTGGCATTTATTAAGAAATGATGGGTTTCTGATAATAATAGTTTTCGAACCCTTATAAAAATTACATTTGACTTCATAAAAATTATATGATAGTTTATATTTGATAAAAAATATTTAATAATAATATTAAAATATTATTTATTTCAAAAATCAATTAATTCATAAATTCGTTAATTGAATTTGAATATTAACTAAAAATACAATTTGTGCTTTATTATATCAAAAATAAAAATCATTTACAAAGTAACAGTAATAGGATGAGAATATATTCATTATTTTATAAAAAACAGTGTACATATTCATATTTCTAGTTTCTTGATACATATCCATTTAATACACTAGAAAACACCCTAAGAGTAAGGTGTGTGATAGTGGGAATTTCATGGGGTGGTTCAACAAACATGGTTTGGGTTGTGATCTCGATGAGTTTGAACTTCTTCTGTAAACGGTTTTTCTCATGCTTAAGTTGTTGGATATCATCTTGATATAGGTCAAGGAAAAATCCCCAAAAAATTATCTCCCTTGGAAGCTCCAATAAATGGGGTTCATAGGGTACGATCCTATTGGTTGAGGACATCACTTCCTTTGTCTATGTTAATTGGATTTGTTAAAACCCTATATTTATACTAATCATGTGATCATTGTTAAAATGATATATTATTAGAGGTAATGATACTTAATGGTCTTTTAAATCTGATTGGATAAAATAAAATAAAATAAGTATATGTGTTTTCTATGAACATATTACTTAATAATACATTTAATTAAAACAAAGAGTGGAATTTTATTTATAACAGTTCGAGTTGTTATAATATTCCCCCCTTAAGAAAGTTCACCCTCAAAATTTTCATTTCCTATGCTAAAACAGATTAGGGTAACTCTACTTCATCACCTCCTCTAGTTCCCATGTCTTTTTTTCAAGCTTGTGGTTCCTCCACAACACTTTGAGAAGGTACATTGTCTTATTTCATAGAAATTTTTATCTGTGATCTAAGATCTTCACCAAATGCTTCTCGTAGGAAAGTTCATTCTCTAATGGTACTACCTCTAGATTGAGTATATGTGAGGGGTTTGGTATGTACTTTCTCAATAGAGATACATAGAATACATCATGTACTTTAGATAGGTTATGTGGGAGTGCTATTCAGTAGGCCACCACTCTGATGTGATCAAGGATCTCAAAGGGGTCGATGTATCTTAGTCTAAGATTTACATTCTACTCAAATATCATCACTTTATTCCATGAAGATATGCAAAGTAATACTATATCTCCAACATCAAGCTTTATTTCTCATCGACAATTGTCAGCATAGATATTTTGTTGACTTTGAGCATCCTTGATGTGCTTCTAAATGGTCTTAACCTTTCACAACATTTACTTGACCATTTCAGGACCTAGAAGTTTTCATTACCCAACTTCATCCCAACATGCATGTGTTATGCACCTATTCCCATAAAGGGCTTCATAGAGATCCATTTGGATGCTTAAGTGGAAACTATTATTGTAAGATAACTAGACCAAAGGAAGATATTGGTCCCATCCTCCTTTGAAATCCATAGAACATTCTCACAACATGTCTTCTAGTGTCTGAATAGTCTCCTCAAATTGGCCATTAGTTTGAGGATAACAGGTTGTACTAAAGTTCATCTCAGTGTTTAGAGTATGTTGGAGACTTTTCCAGAACTTGGAGGTGAATCTTGGATCTCAATTAGATATAATCAATAGTGTCACTCCATGTAACCTTACCACTTCTCTGATGTATATTTGTGCAAGTTGATAAATTGATAAGTCTTCTTGAATTGTGATAAAGTGAGTTGTCTTTGTAAGATGATCCACAACAACCCATATATCATTGTTTCACATGGATGTATTCGGAATTCTAGTGAAAAATTCCATGGTGATGTTCTTCTATTTACATATTGGTATGGGTAATGATTATATCATCCCCTTAGACTTCTACCTTTCATCCTTCACTTGCTAAAATACCAGGCACTTTGATGTATATTCAGTGATCTCCTTCTTCATATTGTTCCACCAATAGTGCTCATAGAGATCTTGATACATCTTTGTGCTTCCTGGGTGAATGGAGAAAGTTAAACTATGTGAATCATCTAATAGTTCCTTCTTTAACTCAGGATTTGATGGTACACATATCCTTGACCCAAATCTCATAATTCCTTCTTCATCAATTTAAAAATCTAAGGATTTACCCTTTCTCATGGCTTCCACCTTCTTCTGAATTTCCATATCATTTATTTGAGTGTCCTATATTTTATCCATGAGGGATGGTTGAGCAATCATTTAAGAAAGTATTAATTATGTTCATTCCTTAATGATTCCCATGTCCATCCTTTTTATATTTAATAACATGGGATCCTTCTCATTTATCATCATTGATAAAGATGTAGTATCTTTTCTACTCAGAGCATCCGCCAATTTATTTGCTTTACCAGGATGGTAGTGGATTGATTAGTCCTAATCCTTGATGAGATATAACCATATTCATTGGAACATATTAATATCTTTGTGTATGAATATATATTTAAGGATCTTGTTATCAATATATATATCACACTTCTCCCCATAGAGATAATTCTGTCATATTTTCAATGAAAATATCACAGTTTCCAACTCAGATCATGCATGGGATAGTTTTTCTCATGAATGTTCGACCACTTTGAGGCATAGGTTGTCACTTTATAATTTTTTATCAGTACACAACCTAAGACATTCTTTGAAGAATTTCTATATACCACAAAGAGTTCACCGCTTGTTAGTAGTGTGAGAACTGGTGCAGTGATAAGCCTTTTTTGAGATCCTTAAAGCTTTCCTCACATTCTTGTATCCATGAAAACTTTACCCCCTTCTAAGTAATCTTGGTAAGAGGGTTTGAAAATCATGATAAATTTTTCAAAATTCAGCAATAATACCCAGCTAACCCAAGGAAACTACGGATATCTATCACAGATGCTGGTCGTGGCCATCCTTCAATTGCTTCAGTTTGTGAAGGGTCTACAAATATCTCATTACTTGTGATGATATTCCCCAAGAATGAGACTTAATTCGAACAAAACACAAATTTTCTATATTTGGAATAGATCTTATCCTTTTTAAGGTCTTTAGTATAGTGATCAGATGATCCTCATTCTCCTTCTTGGTTTTGGAGTATATTAGAATATCATCTATAAAGACTACCACAAATTTGTAAAGGAAATATCTAAAGACTCTATTTATCAAGTCCATAAATATTTATAGAGAATTGGTGAGATCTAAAGGCATCACTATGAAATCATAGTGCTCATACCTTGTACAAAAAATAGTCTTGGGGATATCCTTCTTCTTCACCCTAACCTAGTAATATCCTGACCATAGATCCACCTTGGAGAAGTAATATGATCCATGTAGTTGATCAAACAATTCAATAATATGTGTAAGAGGATACTTTTTCTTTATCATGATCTTGTTGAGCTTACGATAATCAATGAAAAGGTGCATTAACCCATCCTTCTTCTTGATGAAGAGGATCGGTGCACCCCATAGTGAAGCACTTGGGTGTATGAACCCTTTATCCAGATTATCTTGTAGTTGTTTCTTCAACTCCTCAAGTTCCAAAACATCCATTCTATATGTATTTATGGATAATGGTAATTCCCCAGGTATAAGATCTATTGAAAATGCAACCTCTCAGCTAGGAGGAAGACCAGGAAATTCCTCAGGAAACACATCATCATATTCCCTCATAATAGGAATGTCTTCAAGGATGATTCTTTCCTTAGACTTAATAATTTGAGCTAGATGCACTTTATTATAGGGAAATAATATCCATGCTTTAGGTGTTGGTGATAAAGAATATTCATCCTCCTCCTTGCACATGTACAAAATTAGAGGATGATTCAAGATACGAAGAGTGATTTACTTTTCCCAACAATTTATGTTGGATCTATATAGGGAAAGCCAATCCATGACCATAATTGCATTAAATTCCACAAAAGGGATTATGAAAAGGTTTTATAGTAATTTAATCCCACAAACATTATTAGGGTAGGAGTTATATACTCGGGATGAAATAATTTTTCCATTTTCCATTTTCACTGACAACTTTACTTCCATGATTTGTGGTGGTGTTTGGATAGTTCTACTAAACTTTCATGATATGAAGGAATTTATAGAACCATAATAAAAAAATACATTCTTTATTATTTAATGAATAACTATAGTACCTAGAACCAATTCATTTTTGGGATCTACCTTGGTGGTTGTGATAGAAAAATCTCACCCTTACTACCTTAGAGGTTATTGGTTGTCTCTGAAAACCCTTGTCTTAGGAAATTGGTTTGAAAAGTGCCATAGTTCCTTGTAGTTGAAGCAATGAATAATGTGATGAGGATTGACCGGAGCATTACTTTCCTCCATAACATTAGTGGGTTTCTCCTATCATCAATTGTTATCTAGGTTCCCTTCCTTCCCACACATAAATCATTTCTTCACCCCCCTTAGGTAGTTTCTGGGGTGCTTCTTTCCGCACCTCTGACAAGTGGGATGTTGAAATTTCTCGGCACCATTCAATTTTTTAATCATACTTCTAGAATTAAACTCCACTTTCCACTTCTTATCCCCATGATACCCTTGGGATTCTTAAATATACATTTCAAATTTGATTGCACATCAAATAATTTCCTCATAGATATCAAAGTCACGGATCTCCATGTCTTTTCGTAGATTAGGTTTTAGCCCACCAAAGAAGCATTCAACCTTGTATTCAGGGGTAATGAAAAATTAAGACATGTATCATGAAATTATTGTGAAATTTTCCTCATATTTCCCAATATATTTATTTTATTTTTTCTTAATGTCAAGAAAATTCCTTTCTATTTTAAGTCAGAGAGTGTGAGGAAAATATCTATCAAAAAATATTTTCTGGAATTCCTTCCACTCCATTGCTTCAATATCTTCCTTAGGCTTCATATTCTTGATCAATATCCACCACTGATAAACTTCTACCTTTATATGATAAACATCCAATAGAACATTCTCTTGCTCAGAACATTCAAGGATGGAGAAGGTCTTCTCAATGGATTTGATCCATTGTTCCATGATTAATGGATAAGATAATCCATTAAAAGTCAGAGGCCATTGTCTCATAAAGCTTGTAATGTAAGCTTGTTCTCTCTTAGGGGAATTTTTATGATACTTTTAATCCATATTTTTATTTAGAATCTTAGTCAACTAAGAGATTACTATGAAAATTTTAAAATTATTTCTCCCATCAGGTTGGGCATCTCGTTGGAGCGGTCATCACATTGTCTGTCACATTAATTGTTTACCTGATTCCTCCTATTTTCGACCATTGGACATAATAAAAGGAAAATTAGGGATGTTTATTTTAAACTATTAAACAGATAAAGGGGAATCCAAAGACATTAAATGGATAACTTATAAATTAGATTTATTTCCTTATTTATGAATTTCTAGGATTTAATATATGTTATCCATGATCTATTTCCTAATATATATTATTATGGGAATTTTTTTCCCTTAATAATGGTTATAATGTGCTTGTGAATTTACCAAATAATATCCCTTGAGAGTGTCAAACTAGGTGTGAAGTAAGTCATGTTGTTGTGTATCAGGTTACCTCGAGTCAGGCTCGGGACACCTTGTCAGAATTGTTACCCCTAGGTACATTTTTTCTAGAACCACGTACACTTGTAGTATCTAGAAGGGGATTTATTTTCTTGATAAAACACTAACTCTATACTTAACAAACTTTATGGATGTTTTCTTATACTTTGTATTGTCCCTAAGGCTTTTTCTAGAGTTTTCTAATCCTCATCCCAAAAATAACTAAACTTTTCCTATGATTCCAACTATAAAAACCGTGATTTTTTATTACAAATTAATTTCTAGTTTATTATATAATATTACACTTAATAAAACCTAAAAGATCAATAAGTCTAGTGTCTTTTGGAATTGGGTACATAGAATAACATCTTGAATATGGTATAGAACAACATTATTGAAAACTTCCTTAATATGCTTCTAAAATTACATGGCTTTTAAAACTGCACGGGATAACCTGGGGACAAACATAAGAAAGGGGTGAGCAATAAAGCCCACTAGGGGAATAAAAAAGGTATAAAATGAAGAATATAACACATTTTAGACAATAGATTTATCAATGGGTCATAAAATTGACATGAATAATAAGGCATGATATAGCATGATAATCATAACATGGGAAATGTGGCACTAACTTAAAACACTGCATCATAAACATAAGTCAAAGATAAACCACCAAGACATCATGGTGGAAAAATTCCCATAAATAAATCAAGTTCAATAAGTGTCCCAACATGATGTATCATGATAATAAACCTTACCCAATTCATTGGAGTTCTATATAATTATAGGTGCACCAGTCACATTCATTTCATTCTCATGCTTAATTTTTCCACATAGATCATAAAACATGGATTAATCCATCATCATAATTTATTAAATGATTAAGGAGTGTGTAATAAATACATGTAAGTCCCCAATAAATTTAGGAGTTTTTTAGAGGAATTACAAAGGTGTTTCTGATGAAAATTCATGTATTTTGTGCTAGTTAAAATAACTTCATACTAATTGGTTGTGCACTAGTCTAGTAGAAAGTCATGTGTTGGTCATGCCAATTGTCGCGCACAAGTCATGTGTGCTAGTAGAGCATGGCGCCATAATTTTTTGTCATGATAGTCAGGATTTTTTCACTAATAAGAGTAAATACATAGGTGGGGATACATGAATGAAGCATCACAAATCTCATAGGAGAAGGGTTGAGTGAAATTGTAGTTTTTGCCTATAAATACCTGGTAACCCCTTCATTTAAAGGGAGAACAAAGATCTGAAGAAGAAAAAAATGATTATTCTTCATGTAATACCTACGTGAATCACACTAACATGAGAGAGTTATGTGAATAAGGTAAAAGAATGAGAGTTTCGTGAAGTACAACAAAGTGCATGGGTTATACAAAAAGGAGTAGAGAGAGGGAGTAGCCCCAAGAAACTAAGAAAAAGAGTAGCATGAACATAGTTGTATGAAGCAAGGTAGAGCACAATAGTTATGTCACTTAGGGTTAGGAATTAGAGTTGTATGAAGAATACTTAAGTGAGAAAACTCAGGAAAAGAATATTGATCAAAGGTCTAGGGATAACTATACCTGATTGAATCTAGATACCTAGTTCAAGTTTTATAATAGAGAGAAGGTACTTCAGCGATCCACACCTAAGAGAAATCACTTGGTTGAATGTGTAGGAGTATATTTAGGGTTAAAGTCTATTTAATTAGAAGAATATTAGGTACATAAGGGAGATTCAATTAACTTATCTGATTCAATTAAAGCAATGAAGGCTTATAGGAAGGAGAGAGAGTTCCCATCATTATACCTGGTTATAGAGGAGGACAGAGTGCAAAATGACAGTTCTAGTGTGGAATTATACTCATCCATAGAATATGTGTTGTTGTAGTGATATTGTGGAATACAAAGACTCAACTCTCACATTGTAAAGTTGATCCCATTTTTCTTTAAATAATAAGAGCATGGTAAAGTGAAAATCATCAGAGCATAAAATCAGGAGTTGTGATGCAAGCAGAGTCTCACGTTGAACGCAGACAGACCGTCATATCCCTAATATATAGAAGATACCCTCATGTTTATATACTGATTATACCTTCATTAAATCAACGTGTAAAGGTGAAGAAGATGAGTTGTACCTTGAGTGAGGAGTTTCCAAACTCTAAAACTTGTAAAGGCAGTGAGCCTGATATGAAGTGACTATTTTCAAAATTTTGTATCCACCCAACTAGTAAAGCATGGTGGATTTTGAAACATAGACACACCATCAGTGTCTTCACTTTGTACATAGTCCAATTAAGTTAAGCCAAGTAAAAAATCCTTATATATTTTCATGCTTTAAATTTTTGTATTTCTAGTAATCATTCGGTGAGGTTTTGGGAAGAATGATTGAGAAACAAGTTGAACAAAGTTACTGCCAATGTAGGAACATGATCCTAAAAGGGATTAACAGGTAAAAAGGGAAAAGGATTAGATTTTCCTACACTCTAATTCTCCACCAGGGTGTCTCTAGTTATAATAATGTTTGTATGAGACTCAGTGGAGACAAAAAAATCTTTATACCACTGAAAAAAAGTAGTTATCATATCCATTATATGTATCCCTATAACAAAATTATCATGATCTACCAAGTAGAAATTTTTTGACCTGTATTGGAGAAACATCACAAAACACCTCATCATGATATCCTCTAATGTAAAAAAGAAACAATGTCATGTTTCATGACTCACACTTCTCCACTATCACTTAACCATTGCAACTTATAGGGTCTAGGATGCTTAAGAACATTCAAAATCAACTTTTCCACCAAAAAGGTACTATCCACTTTAGCATAACTCTGATTATCAATGATCATGTTATATACATTCTTCTTAATGTGTTATCTCATATAAAAAATGTGCTCACGTTGATCCTCGTCATGATCATCTTTTGATGAAATGTTTAAATATATTCTTTCTACTAATGTATTTTCATGTAAGGGTTCTTCAACTTACATATATAAACACTACTCTTAAGTTTTCATTTCATCCTCACTAGAGATATCACTATTAATATCAATGTTATCCAAAATAATTAATGTCCTCTTATTTGGGAATTGAGATGAAATATTCTTGTGTCCCTGATACTTAAAACACTTAATATCACAGTATTTAAAAGGGAAATTTATATTACTTTTACCTTTATAATCAGAAGTGAAAAAATTGTTTTTAACCTCTTTTATTTATTTTGGAATAAATTTTTAATCCCTTGGTTTTTCTTCATTCCACTTAAAGGTTTATTTAGGCTCATTCTGGTTATCTTTCAAAAAATTATAGAAACTTACTTGACTTATTCAAGAATGTAGTTTCTTTTCTACCTTTACCTCATTATGTAGATTCTCATTTATATCAATGTAGGTTTAAAGTTACACCACATATCAAATTTCTAAATTCAAACCATTAATTAACCTTACAATTTTAGCTTCTCGGTCCACCTTCAAATTGGATCTAATCATCGATATATCCATTTCTTTGTAGTAATATTGCACACACATAGAACCTTGCATAAGAGTTTGTAACTTCAAATGAAAATCTCTTTAGTAATTTATAAAAATGTACCTTTTTCACATTATTATCTTCATGTATTCCCAAGTTATAATTATACTTTCTCTATTATTTCATTAACTTACTTGTAATTGTTATAACCAAATACTTTCATAGTCATTAAACTCAAGAATTTACAACTTTAACTTCTTCTCCTTTGAGTAGTTATGCAGTTCAAACATGTGTTCAACCTTCCTCTCCCACTCAAATTAGAGTTATGAATTATTCTTCCCTTAAAAGGATGGAAGTGTCATTTTTTTCTTCCCAAGTCACTTTCTCTCCTAGCAACATGTTTCCCTTACTTATGGGATGGTTCTTTGAAATCAGAGTAATCTTTATTTTTTTTATCAAATTTATTCCTTCATAGAGCCCTTAAAGTTGATAAATTTTACGAATCATCTAACCTAGAATTCAACCTTGTAAATTTATCATCAATAAATTTCATAAATAACTTTATTTCAACATCATTTCATTCTCCCTCACTCGTTATTTTTTTATATAAAAATACCCACGCTATCTTTCTCTCCCTTTTTTAATATCATAAAGGGTTCCTTTCACTTTTCTAGAACAAATCCTTGGTTCCAATAAGTGTTCTTAAATATAATTAATAAGAAAACTAATAATAATAAATCAACTTATAACAAACTTTAAAAATTGGAAGCTTTAAAATGGGTTGAATCGATGGAGTTTAAGAAATATGAGAGGTATAAGAGAAAGAATGAATAGAAATTCGGTGATAAAGGGAATAAGATATGGGATGAGAAAATGAAATTATATTTGATATTAAATGGGTGAACATATTTTTTTAGTTGAGTAGTTTTTTATTTTTTATTTTTTTCTGTATTTATTTTTTTCTTCTCTTCTTTCCCAAGTATTTAATCATGAAATAAGTTGCAAAGATTTTACACTCATGGTGCTCTAGTAAAACAAAATATGAATATTCTACAATGCATTACTCTGATTAAAATGATGGAAGGGTGATATGATATCAATTTCTAAAATTTTAAATAACAAATTTGAACTCAATATTCAGTTCTATGATAATTATATTTCATAAGAGTGGATATATAGCTCCGATTGTATCAGATATATCTATAAATATTTGTTTTGGATTTCATATTTTCCAAATCAAGAGAAAATATGATATTATAAAATATAAATTTTACAATTCATTCATCCATAAATATAAATATAAAGTGTTTGAAGTGGAAAAAGAAAGATAGAGACAAAATTGGTGGTGTTTGAAAATCAAAGAAGAAGACGATGATGGAAGAAATAGAAAACAAATGAACCCAGATTCCATTGTCAAACTTTGATGCCAAATGATATGATACCACATGAGGGTTTGGTATTTGTTGGAGGAATGTAGAAATGAAAGTGATGGAAATGAGATAATTGTAAAATAAAAGAAATGGTGCATAGTGTAATTTAAAATGAAAGGGGGGGTTAATTAGGACCCAGGAGAATTTCCCCTTTAAATCCTAATTATAAAGACACCATAAAGGTTGATGACTCCTTTGATAAGTCTTACATTAATTCACTAAAAAAATAGGTAACACAACCATATAAATGATAGAAAACACTCAAATTCATATTAACCTACAAGGAGTATAAGGAAGGTGGATATTTATAGTCAAATGAGAGATACACATGTCAAACACCCATACCACAAAATTCTAAATCCTAAATTAAACTTTTTTACTTTTTTACATGTGCCCATGGATTTAGGGGATAATATTTCAACCAAGAAGACTTTGTGGAATCACCCCAAATATTTGCAGATTTCTACCATGATTTTAGAGGCAAGTGGTCCGCCACTTTTGATTTTGAAGGATTGTTTTATGAAAGTGTCTTGAAATTCATAGGATTATTTGGGCAGACCATTTAAGTTTAATTTTGGATTATAATAAGACTAATTATAGGACCATTTATTCCTCCCATGCATGCATGTTGGGCCTCCTCTTGTAATTTCAAAATGAGTCCATGTAAAGCCTCTTTCATCCTCATCATTCTTCCTCTTATCATTAGGACACCATTTCCATGTAATATATTTCGTTCATTTATTCACCTTCTACCTTCCATGTCTTTTTTCCTTCAACTCCTCGATGCATATTTTTTCCATGATTCTCATCAGATATCCCTTATCAATTAATATGATATATCCAATTGAATCTCATACAAAAAATATATTTAGGTCATATCTCCATTAAAGGGCTCCTATGGAATTAAACTTATAAAACTAGGATGATTTCAATATAAGGTACTTGAATTGGCCAATAAATGGGGGTGGTAGAGATCTTTGAAGTGAAAAACAACCCTAAAATCATGTTCTAGTTTGTGATGGGTTAAGGGAGAAAGAATGGGCATTTTAAGGATGGAAGGAGAAAATTTTAAAAAAATTCCCACTAAAAATCCCCCATCGAAACTCCAGTGGGAGTCTGGGGGCTACCGAACCCTTCCCAAACCATCTAGACTTTTGATAGTTTCCCACCAGACTTCTTATGGGGGATTTGGGGAGTACAACCCTTTGTCCAAACCCACAAGACTTTTGGTGGGGACCTACTTCCCCTCACAAAGCTTGAGCGATCCCCTTTGTAGGATCTAAATGCATATATATATATATATATTTCCAAGTACAAGAGGTGGGGTGAATTATAAGTTTAAATTTTTTCATTTTTAACCTTAAAAGTTATTTGTTTAATATGATTAAATAAATCATATTCAAAAAAACCACTTCTATATTAAAATAATAATCAGACTGGGTCCTTGGTTCTGATGAAAAAGAGTATCGTAATCAGGTTGATTCTGATATGATTATAAAATCATAGGTCACAAAAAAATGATTCTACCTTATAGCATATAGAATCATAATCAGGGTAATTGATTTAATCATATTCGCAGAAATTATATTCATAGTGTAACACAATATATCGTAATTAGAGAAATTATGATAAATAAAATACAAATAGAAAATGAATATATACGAGGATCCAATTTCTATTATAATAGCAGCAGAAATGAAATTACAAGTAAATTGATAGTAAATTATCTTAACCCAACGATAAGGGTATCCAATAACCCAAGATAAAGGTCTCTTGATTTATACTTTCAAGAAATTATATCTTACCCACACCAGGGTAAGCCCTCGATATGATGATTGGCTTCTGTCTGCGTATCCCCAATAGCCCTCGATCAAGAAGGTGATTCGATCCTCTATCTTCTTATCCCTGGAAGCCTTCGACCATAATCACAACAATAGGAATTTCATAAATAAAATACGATATCTAAGATTATAAGGACAAGGAACAAGTAGTTCACTTGTGTAAACCTTAGAACTCTGGAAAAAATAGACAAAAATAGAAGAGATCTCATATAGTGTAGGTGGAATAGAATATATATCTAAATGATCAAATGACCTGGTATTTATAGGCATTTTTTCCAACAGTCATCTTGATATCCAACTTTCGTATTTTATCTAGAATTATTAGAGAGACCTAGACACCTCGAACACTAATAGTCATATGATAACTAAAAGTATGATATCATTTTGATTAACATATAATGCGTGACATAATTTTGATTTAAAATATTTCCTTAAATTATGATTAAGTTTTCTGGATACAAAAAGTAAATTGAAATGAATGCAATGAAAATAATTATGAGTGTCAGTAGGATTTATATTGAAATGATTTTTTAATCTGATTACAAAAATCTTTTTAGTATGAAAGACAAGAAATATTAATTGAAAATAGATTTTCAAATGATGTGTATGATATAAATCATATCTAATATCGGTATGATAATCATGGAAACTTTCATTATGATAATTTTCATGAGTATGATATTTATCGTATCCATACTCATTATAAAAATTGTAATGATAAAGTATTTATTTTCATAAGTCAAAAGACTTGATGTAAGTATGGTAAAAGTAATATGTTTTCTATAAAACAATGTTAAAACATTTCAGACATGAAGAAATTGGGTATTGTGTTTTTAAGAATTAGTTTGTGAATTACAAAACAAAAGTAATGAAAAAGTCAAAAAGATAATTTTGACTTAATAATCTCCCCATTTTTGGAAAGCACAAACCACAAGAATTAAGTAGAAAATATCTTTGAAAAATATAAGTCCAATATTATTTTAAAGAACTTTCATATTGAGAAATAAAAAATTATACTTATCTACATTTGAGTTTATAACTTATTTGAATACAATGATGAATACGACTAACTCCCCCTTAGAATAAGAATCCCCCTAAGGATCGTATTCACTTTAAAAAATACCCCCTTTCTATAGTATTGTCCCCCTGTCTATAACATTATCACCCTTTGTGTTTTTTAAAAAGGAATAAGAATAGACTTTTATATACCTGAAAGGTTTATAGAAACAATCTATATGAAAAAAATTAATTACTTAATCAACTAAAATAAATGAAAGAACATTTGTCCAAAAGAATTGGAAAATATTCAATCTAACTGAATATTGATGAAAAATACTTTTCATTGAAGTTTCCAAAATACAAAAAGAGTTTAAAAAAATAATTTCTTCTCCTTCTCTATGAGACCTAAGACAATTGTCTTCATCTTCTTGAATTATTTTATATCCTCCTTCAGATTTTCAGGAAATTCTTGTTAAGTTTGAATATTTTCTTCCTGGTCTGAAAATAACTAATCCTGATTACGATTCAACTCTTCTTAGGATCAGATATTTTCTTCTTGGATAAGAAACTTTTATTCCTAGGACTGAATTTTCAATTCCTGGGTATGAATATTTTCTTCTTGGAGTTGAGTCTTTTCCTCTTGAGCCTTACTGGTCTTTTCTTGATCTTTAAATCTGTCACTCAGAAAAAAAAATGATTCTTTAAATAAATTGTTTTACACTTGTAATTATTCATCCTTGAAATTTCTAATGAGATGTATTTAAACTTACCTTTTAATTACATGATTTCTCCTGACTGAGTATCTTTTGAGGTTCTAAAATTTTGTAGAAACCAAAATTTTCTGGTAGTTTCACTAGATAACTTGTTGAAAGTAGTTTCAAGTTCATTTATGTGCCTCTTTATGTCTTTAATCGAGTCTTTATGATCCTTGATATTTGAATCGGCATTGTGATACCACTTTACCACTTTGTTGCTAGACTTTTTGTGTTCCTGGACACTTTCTTTAAATACTTTGAAATCATCTTCAAGCTTGATAAGTATATCTTTTAAAACTCTAATTTAATTCAGTCTTTTCCTTTGATTTTCCAAAACCAAATCCATCTTTCCTTCGAGTCTTGGAAAATATGGGATAGTTTTTTCTAATATTCTTAAGTATTGAACAATATAATGACCTCCTTTGATTGATATTGTATTATAGGAGTCAATATCTTCTACAAAATTAGGAAGTTCTCCATAATGAATTTCAGCAGCCCTATCTTTTGAATCCTGATTACGATTCTCATCAGATCTAGTCTCTTCATCTTTATTTGAAATTTGAATAAATTTATCATCTTGGGTTCTCTAATAATATTTCTTTGAAGATTCAACTCCTAGAGATGGTAATTTTCATGATTTTGCTTCTGAAGATCTCACTATTAATCTATTGAAGTGAGATTTTTGTTTCTGAAAATCTTCTTGTCATTCTCATCTTCCTCCTTTACCTATTATTATTTCTCTTGTTTTTCTTTTTATTTCTCTTCTTGATCACCTATTTCTTCTTCTTCACCAATATAATCATCTATTTGTCTCATTTAATTATCTTCTTTTTCTTCTGAATATTTTTCTTGAGCATCTTTCAGTGGATTCGAATCAACACCATCTGTATGTTTTCTATTTACCATTTCTTATACATAGGGAGTAATTTCACCTTCTTAAATAGGTTCCATCATAGCTATTCTTGCAATTAACTTTTCAACAGATTTCAACTATTTATCAATATAAAAAACATCTGACTTTTTCTTTTTCGTCTTTCTCTTCTTTTCTTCTTCCTTAAAGGCTTTGTTAGTATGAATTCTTTTAGCAAAGGATTTAGTGGGGTTAAGACCAAAATGAGGGTCTCCTTATTTTCTTTTGTATTTTTTGTCTTCTCCATTCAGTAATGATTTATTCAGTTTATGTTCTTTGTTTCTTCAGATTCATGGAAGAAAAAATCTTAGATTTCTATTGTTCTTCAGAAACATTTAATATAGAATTTTTTGAAACATTTTTAATACCTCTAACAACTTCTTTTAAAGGTTTAGCTTCAAAATATTTCACAAATATATTTGATTATGAATAAAAATGGAACCTCAAACTTTTGATTTTATCTTCACTAATAAGGGTAATTTTCATTTTCTTTGGTACTAATATGATTGAAGTATTACAAAAATTAAAAATTTCACTAAGAAACTTACTTAAAATCCTTGGGAACATAATCAACTAAGACTTAATGGTTCCTGACTTTAATTTGTTGATGGTTCCCATAAATTTAACCTCCTCATGTTAACCAGATAATCTAGAATGAAAATTTATGATACTTTAATGGTTTCCCTATTACCCTTTCTAGTTACTAAAACACTTGCATCTAAAGTTCAATTATACAGTTATCTGAAGAGAGATGAGTAACTTTTCTCTTATATTTATGTATTTCAAAAAGAGATTCCTCATCTCTTTTCTTATTAAAATTTCATTTTTCTTTCGAAATCTTATGAGAAGGGAAAAAGGCATCACCTTTTGAGGGCACACCAAAAAAATGAGCATCTTGTCTTACAGACAAGGAAATATCTTTTCCATACATAAAAAATCTATCTTTAATTCCTTATCGACTTTCACAAAATTATAAAATTCCATTACTTCATCAACATGGATGAGTTCCTGATCGGACTTAGGTTGTTCTAAACAAACTGATTCCCACCCTTGAAATCTAATAACCATTTTCCAAGAGGAATCATACTTATCATAAAAATCTTTCTTGACTAACCTTTCTCTGAATACATTCATGGTTGAAAAATCTTTAGGAGCCATTGTCTTGGGAGAGGATGTCGTTGATTCTGTCATGAGAATGAAAATATTCTCTAAGTAAGAAAACTTCTGAACATGACTACTTGAAGGGACTTAGAGCTTTAATGCAAAGGTTGGAAAAATTGATGTGGAGTGGGGAGAGGGGTCCCCTTTATATAGGTAAGGATCGATGACCATTCAAATTCTACAGCTTAGATTCAATCAAATAGATCTGACGATTAAAAAAATTGAACTCTTGAGGTTTTTTTAATTTTAAATAAAATTAAAAACAAATTTATCGCATTCAACATGAATTTTATAAATGTTTTAAAATAAATACCAAAAAAATGAATAGAAAATAAATAGTGTGAGCTATAAGAAATTGTACCTCTCAGAGTCTCAAGATAGATCTATTGGTTTCAATAATTTATTCTTCCGACAAAAATTGAGTACAAAAATTTTGAGTATGAAAATTTTGAGTATGAAAATGTTGAGTATGAAAAATTTTGAGTATGAAAAATTTTGAGTACGAAAAATCTTGAGAATGAAAAATCTTGAGTACAAAAAATTTTGAGAACAAAAAATTTCTGAGTATGAAAAAATTCTAAGTACAAAAAAAAATTAAGTATGAAAAATTTTTAAGAATGAAAAAAAATTTAAGTATGAATTTTTTTTTAAGTATGAAAAAAAATTTAAGTATGAAAAAAAAATTAAGTACAAAAAAAAATTGAGTATGAAAAATTTATAAAAAATCAAGCATATGAACTACCCCTTTGTAAAGAATTAACTTAATGTAAGGAGATGATTTAAATAAGAAGTAGATATTAATTATTACTTGATGTTGATCATTTCAAGATTTTGTTTAATATATTAAAATATATTGGAAGGTAATGGATTTGTAATGATATCTACAAGTTTTTCTTGCATTCTGATAAATTGTAAAATGATATCTACTTTTAGTGTGTGATCCCTAATAAAGTGATGTTTAATATCTATATATTTTTCAAAAAAGTTACATGAAGGGTTTTTACTAAGAGAAATGACACTTTTATTATCACAAAGTATTTAAGTTTTAGTAAAACTCATGTCATAGTCAGTTAGTGTGTGTTGTATCCACAACACTAGAGCAAAAGAACTTCCAGCTGCCATATATTCAGCTTCAGAAGTGGAAAGTGATACCAAGTGTTGTTTCTTACAACACCAATAAACTAATGAATATCCTAATAAATGAAAAGTTCTAGATGTTCCTTTTCTATCCATTGTACAACCACCAAAGTCAGCATCCAAAAAACTTTTCAATTCAAAATCATTTCCAAAAGAATAGAACAGTCATAAATCCATGGTTACCTTTAGATAACGAAAGATTCTTTTAACTACTTTTAAATGGGATTCATTTGGATTTTCTTGATATCTTTTACATAAGAAAATTGAAAATATTAAGTCTGGGTGAATATCTATTAATTATAGCAGACTTCCTATCATAACTCTAAAAGTTGTTTGATCCACCAGTTATTCAGCTTCGTCAAGATCAAGAGTATTTGAGGTACTGATTAGAGAACTAATACTTTTAGTATTGTCATATCCATACTTTTTAAGAAGATATTTGATATAATTATATTGAGATATGTAAGCACCTTCTGGTTTTTGGGAAATTTGAAAACCAAGAAAAAATGTCAACTCACCCATCATACTCATTTCAATCTCATATTTCATAAGATCCTCAAAAGAATATGTCAAATATTGCTGAGTTGATCCGAATATAATTTCATCAACATATATTTGAACAATCAAAACATCTTTATTTTGTTTCTTTATAAAAAGAGTTGGATCAATAGTCCCTTAATATAATTGTTTTGTAACAAAAATCATATCAATCTATCATAACATGATCTAGGGGCTTGTTTAAGTCCATATAAAGATTTGGTAAGTTTGTAAAAAAATCCAGGATGTTTTGTATCTTCAAAACTAGGATATTGTTGAACAAATAATTCCTCTTGAACATATCTATTAAGGAAAATCACACTTCAAACCCATTTGAAATACTTTGAAATTAAAGAATGCTGTAAAATATAATAGAATGCGAAAAGATTCAAGTCTAGATACAAGAGCATAGGTTTCTTCATAATTTATTCCCTCTTTTTGATTATGACCTTGAGCTACAAGTCTTTATTTATTTCTAATGATTATTCCATTTTGATCGCATTTGTTTCTGAAAACCCATTTTACTCCAATTATATAGGTTTCTTTTGGTCTTTCGATGAATGTCCAGACTTTTTTCCTTTAAAATTCATTTAGATCATCTTGCATTACTTTAATCCAATATTCATCACTTAAATCCTCATTGGGACTTTTATTTTTGAATTTAGAAAGGAAAGAAAAATGTTCTACTTCATTTATCAAAGAACTTCTAGTCCTTATAGGTTGATTTACATCACCAATGATATTATCACTAGGATGATTCCTAAGAAATAACTAACTTGGGTTTTGTAAAACCTGTTCATCAATATAAGGTATAAATTCTTCATGGGTAAATACTTCAGAAATAGTTTCTTGAGTATTTTCCTTATTAGAAGAGTCTTCTATCAAAGGTTGATAACCAGTTTTGGAAAACACATCAGAATATGTAGGTTGGGTTTGTTTAAAAACAAAAGGACCAGTTTCATCAAATTTGACATGTATTGTTTCCTCAATAGTACAATAAGTTTTTTTAAAAACTCTATAATCCTTAGAAGTGGTGGAATAGACTAAGAATATACCTTCATCAGATTTGGGTGCAAATTTATGTAAATTCTTTTTTGTATTTAAGATGAATACTTTGCATCCAAATACTCTAAAGTATGAAACTTTTGGTTTTTGGATTCTCCATAACTCATAAGGTGTTTTATTAATAAAAGGTTGAATTAAAACTTGATTTATAGTATAGAAAGAGGTATTAACAGCTTCAGACCAAAAATGTTTAGTAATTGAGTATTCACTCAATATGGTTCTTGTTATTTCTTGAAGAATTTGGTTTCTTCTTTGTTGGGGAGTTCTAGGAGTTGAAATTTTATGATTAATTACTTTCTTACTACAAAAAGTTTTAAAATACGAATTTTCAAATTCTCCAACATGATCACTATGAATAGTTATCAAGGGAAGTTTTTTCTCAATTTTAACTTTGGCTACAAATTTTTTAAAATTAAAAAAGGATTTAGATTTCTTTGTTAGAAAGTAGACCCATGTATATCTAGTGTAATCATCAACTAAAATAAATACATAATACTTGCCTCTAATACTTCCAGTTTGTATGGGACCAAATAAATCCATGTACACTAACTGTAAAGCAATAGTAGTTGAGACTTCACTAATATAATTAAATATTGACTTATGTTGTCTAACATATTGATAAGGGCCACAGACTTTTGAAGAATAAAATCTATGTTCTGGGAGATCCTTAAAAAGACTTTTCTTATTCAACTTACATAAGTTTCTATGGTTATAGTGTCATAACCTTTTATTCTATAACCAATATTGATCTTCTATTACACTAATACATGGTAATTCTTGGATCCTAAGGTCTTTTAAGTTAAGTGTATAAACATTCTCATACCGATGAGCAGAAAGAACAAATTTTTCATTGGAATTGTGTACTACACATTTATCATTCCTAAATTTCACAAGGTAACCTTAATCACATAATTAACTTATGCTTATAAGGTTGTTCTTAATACCTTTAACAAATAAAACATTTAAAATTAAAGCTTTTCCAAGAAGAACAATGTTACCTATACCAACAATCTCTCTTTGAGCATTATCTCTAAAAGTGACTTTTCCACCTTTCATCTTGACAATATTTTCAAATAAATCTTTATTACCATTCATATTCTAGGAATAACCACTATCCATATACCATGTATTCTTTTTTTGGTACTTTTATTTTCTGGAAAAAGAAAACAATTAGATTTTGAGAACCCAAAATTTCTTGGATCCGGAAATGTTAGAAAGAAAAATTTTAGGAATCCATTTTTGTTTTGAAAAATGGGATTTATGGAACCCTAAGGATTGAATTTTATTAAGTGAAAATTTTTATTATAGTTTCCACCACTTTGACATTTAGTACAAAAAGGGGAACTTTTAAGAACAAAATAATTGTTACTAAAAATAGGTTTTGAATTAGAGTAACCCATTCCAGAATTATTACCATGAGGATGGATTTGTTTATACATTTTATCAAAATTTTCATTTTCATAAGTAAACTTTGATAAAATTTTCTTTAAAGAAAAAAATTTTATGATTTTAGTTTGATAACTAAATTCTTATCCTCAAAATCATTAGTTTTATAAGTAGGTTTAGTTTCTAAAATAGTTTTCTCAAAAATAAATTTTTTCAAAATCTTTAGAAATATTATCCTACTTAGAATTAGCTCTTTAAAGGTTTTTAGAAATAGTATCGATTTCAAAAAAAATCAATATCTTTAGAAATATTTGAAACTTATTTTTTTTAAAAAATTATCCTAGCATTTTCCTTTTCAAGTTTCTTACTAACTTCACAATTTTAATTTTCAAGTAATTTAGAAAATCTAGAAACTTCTTCATATGAAGGTAAAGTATTATTATCACTGGATGAGGAGGATTCTTCATCGGAATATATAGAATTATTTTCATTAGGATAATTTTATTTTAAGGAAATATTTGTTAAGGAATCATAAGTGTGTACCTTATCCATAAGACATTTACTTTAAAAAGGTATTCTTGAAAAGAGACAAATATTCTTCTGCCCTAAATTTTCATTATCTAAAGATTCATTAGAAGAATATCCACCACTAGCACTCCATGATTCATTGGATTTCAAGACTTTATTTCATTTTGTCTTTTAATACTTTTTCTAATTTCTCTCAGGATTTTTTTCTTTCATTGCTTTCCTTTGAAGCTTCGAATATTCGGTCTTATATGTCCAGCTATCTTACATCCATAACAAGTAACCTCAAAATATTTCTTGTCTTTATTATCCTTGTTAATTTTCTTATATCAATACTGAAAATCCTTCTTGCCAACAATCTTATTCATCCTTCAAGAAAGATTGGACAACTCATTCTCAGAATGTTTTGATTCACTTGAATCTGATTGAACAACAACTTTCTTTTTCTTTGTTGACTTAATAAACTTATCAGTAGTTTGAGATTTTGTATTATTTGAAGTAGAAGTAAAATAACTCCTCCATTTTTCTGTTTATCTTTCTTAACATCTATTTTTAATCTATTCTCATATTATAAAATAGTTCCAAAGAGATCATTAAGAGTAACATTGGTAATCTTTCTTAATTCATCAACAACAAGTCTCTTTGATTCTCATTCATTTGGAATGATGTCTATAATATTTTCTACAAGGATTTCACCTTATAATCCTTTTTCACCCATATTGTAAACTGTTAACAATGGTCATAAACATTTTTTGTACCTTAACAATAGTTTCTCCATAGAGAAATTCAAAAGCTTGATTTTATTCTCTTAGCATAGCTCTTCTAGTATCAACAACTTTAGAAGTTCCAAAGTGAGTAATCTAAAATTTCTTCCAAATACTATTAGCAGCTTCACATGAATAAATTTGGATGTATATATTCCTGGTCATGGAACACAATAAAGTATTTTGTACCTTATAGTTCAATTGATATTCTTGTCTTTCTTGATTTTTAAAAGTTTTGACTTCCTTGTCAGGAATTTTATAATCTTCAATAATTATAATGAAATTATCAACTCCAATGTTGACAACAAAGGTCTTCATTCTATCTCTCCAATACTCATAATCGCTACCCAAAAAATTGGTGGTCTTGTGGGATTGAGATTATGAATTGATCTGAAATAATTCCTTCCATATTTAAGATAATACAAAACTTCTTTTTCCATAATACACATTAGTGAAACAGGTATTTATAAACAACAGGTTTATAAGAAAAAATAAAGCTAACTTGCAAATAGGAAAAGAAATTAGCAATTATATGAGTAGTGGAATCCTGCTATGATACCAATTGTAGGATTGAAATGTATATGTAGATTTCCAAGTACAAGAGGGGGTGATTTTTTTTCATTTTTAACCTTAAGAGAAACTTTTTTAATAGGATTAAATAAATCATATACACAAAACCTCTTCTATATTAAAACAATAATCAGACTGGACCCTTGATTCTAATTAAAAAGAATATCGTATCCATGTTGATTATGATATGATTATAAAGTCATAGGTCAAAAAACAAATGATTCTACCTTACAATGTATATAATTGTAATCAGAGTAATTGATTTAATCATATTCATAGAAATCGTATTCACAATGTAATACAGAATATCAAAATTAGAGCAATTATGATAAACATAATACAAATAGAAAATGAATATATAAGAGGATTCGCTTTCTATTAAAATAAAAATGGAAATGAAATTACAGGTAAATGAATATTTAATTCTTTTAACCCAAAGAGAAGGGTATCCAATAACCTAGGATAAAGGTCCCTTGATTTATAATTTCAAGAAATTCCATCTTACTCACACTAGGATAAGCCCTCGATATGATGATCGACTTCTATCTACCAATCCCCATCAGCCCTCGATCAAGAAGGTAATCAGATCCTCTGTCTTCCTATCCCTAGAAGCTCTCGATTGTAATCACAACAATCAGACTCACATCAATCAAAGATGATCTATAGGATTAAAAGTACAAGAAACAAGTAGTTCACTTGTGTAAACCTCAAAACTCTCGTACAAAGCAACAAAAATAGCAGAGCACTCGCACAGTGTAGGTCGCGTAGCATATATATCGAAATGATCAAATAGCTCGGTATTTATAAGCATTTTTTCCAATGGCCATCTTGATCTTCAATGGTCATATTTTCTATGGAATTCTCAGAGGGACCTAGACACCTGGCACTCCAACGATCATATGATAACTAAAATAACAACATCATTTTTATTAACACATAATACACGACATCATTTTGATTTAAAATATTTTATTACATTACGATTAAGTTTTCTGGATACAGAAAGTAAATTTAAATTAATCTGATGATAATCGTTATGAGTGTCAGTACAATTTATATTGATATCATTTTTTAATATGATTACAAAAATATTTTTAGTACGAAAGACTAGAAAAATTGATTGATAATCGATTTTTAAATGATGTTAATGATATAAATCATATCCAATCTTAGTATGATAATCATGGAAACTATCATTACGATAATTTTCATGAGTATGATATGTATCGTATCCATACTCATTAAGAAAATTGTAATGATAAAATATTTATTTTCTTAAGTTAAAAGACTTGATGTAAGTATGGTAAAATTAATATGTTTTCTATAAAATATTGTTAAAACATTTTGGATATAAAGAAATTAGGTATTGTGTTTTTAAGAATGAGTTTGTGATTTCCAAAACAAAATGAATGGAAAATAAAAAAAATGAGACTTTTGACTTATCACCCTTCCCCTTTTGAAATATTTCCAAACACCTTTATCCCCTAAGAATATCCAAAACTAACCAGGAATTTAAATCCAAAAACGTGCCTCAAATTTGTACCTAAAATTTGAAGGTTTTTACAGGCATAACTCTCATGCAATTTTATAGGACCCCCGTGTAACTCAATTCCTTATCACCTAGTGTCATACCATCACTAAGGTTAAAACTTCGAGAAAGTGATACGAACCCATTCCAAAGTTCCTAAAAATCAGTATTCATGCCTCATGAATCCCCACCCCCTTTTTAACATTCTACGCTCAAAATCCCCATTGAAACTTATTAAAAATTCACATAATAATATAAAAAAATTATCAAAAATCAATTTCATCATAACAAAATACTATAATAACCCCCTTTAAATATTTTCAAAATTGACTATCATTGTATCAAACTCCATTTTTAATCCAACGCAATTCAAAAAATAATAATTTTATTATCATAATATATATTCTCATCAATTTATCATATTTCTTATTCTATTTTTTATCAATTTCCACTAATAATACTTCATATACAAATTCTTAAATATTAAAAATATTCATGTCAATGTAATCCCATCATATTAATATTCATTGTAACCTATTTTCAAATATACCATTATAATCTGGATGGATTTTTTTTGTTGACTCGAGAGGCGATTTGGGTGGTCATTCCATTGATGGTGTTTAAGTGTGTCTCTAAGGAAATCCAAAATGACGTGGTAGCTTTAGTTGATTACTATGTCATCATAGAATCTCCAAATTGTTCACTCGACGCCATCATTGTGAAGGTTAGATCCACATCTCAACTGGTATGCACTGATTTCATATTGTTGCCTCTATCATTGCTTCTCGAGGTTACTCACATATTGTTTTTATTTCACTTTCAAGGTTTTTGCTTTTTCCCGATGTAAGTAATATTATTTTGAGCAATTAATTACAATTTGATAACCTAAAACAAAAATTATAGTAAAAGGCTAGAATTATTTATTTTGATCGTGATTTTAGATTTCTTATGTTTAGTGGTATTTGTAAAAGTCATCCATCATCATTTATATTGCAAGTTTTATTTATATTTTTTCCATGTACTAACTTATGATCCATTGTTATAATTTCTAAAAAAAGTATCATTAACTATGAAAAATTGTTTAAAATGATCCCTTGTGATCATTTTCCATGATGAATAAATAAAGAGGTTATACAAATTGAGAAGGCACTTAACTTATCACTGTGGGTGTGCATAATTAACCTAATTGACTTAAACTGATAAAATTTGATTGATATTAGTTAATGAGTATTGTATAATTCATTTTTTCAAATTTTTTTTGATTATGGTAGTGTTAACCATTATTAATTGTTCTTAACTGAAACTAAATAATTAAACAAAGTATATAAATCAATTTTAAGTGATGATTATTTTTCTTTAATCAAAGTTGAATATAACATAAATTTGTATTGATTTTCCATTATAATGCAACAAGATGAATATATTTAATGTTTAAGGGAATATAAATCATCAAACTATATTGAAACTCCCACATTATTAAAGCTCTTTAAATCTTTGTTAGGTTTTTGACTTCATAATATATCAAACTATTTCCTTTATTTTAATATTGAATTGATCTTTTAATAAAAACTATTTTCTCTCTATTGTTTATTTTAAAATGATCTTCATATTATCTTAAAGCCCCTGGGTATACAAATTTAGGGTTATATTATTTTTTTATAAATATATTTACTTAACTGATCTAAACCGGTTACAACTGATATAAATTGATTGGTTATGGACTAAGAGCATCTCTCCAACCCATTGCTTCATTTTAAAGTAGGGTTACTCTATTTTGAAGGATGAACAATGAAATCAACTCCAACTCAGTTACTTCATTTTCCACACTTAAGAGAATATTCTTTGAATATATCTTTTTATACATTTTTTATTATTACTTTTATTTAACATATTATATTAAAATTAATATTTTTTTCATAAAATCAACTGATGCAATATATTATGATATTTAATAAGATTAAAAATTAAATTAAATTAGATTTGATATTGACTAATAATTAAATTAAATTAAATTTGATATCGTTTTTTAAAAATATCAATTTAAATTTTATAAATTCTAATTTATTTTTATTATATATTAATTTGATGTATTTTATTTTTTGATTTGTTTTCATTGTTATGTATCAATATTTTTTATTGATTTATCTACAACATAATTTTAATTTATGATATATGTATTTTTAATTAATTATATTATTATAATTTTAATTATAATTACATGTGTGTGTCTAATTTGAATAATTAAGTAAAAAACTTGAAAAAAGTTAAATAATAATTATTTACTCATATATTAAAAATTGAGTTCAAAATAATAACAATTTTTCTACGTAAATAATTAATGATTAAATTAAACTAAATTAATCCTCGTTATTTAATAATATAAAATTAAATTAAATAAAACTTTATTTGTTATTTATAATGATATTCAATTAAAAATGAAGGTTAATTACAATAGATACTCGATTGTAATTAATTTTCTAAATCAGTATATTTCTGTCATAGATGGTCGGTTAATGCATTGCAGAGTGCGATATGAGCATCATTATCCTTGATTCTTCTATGTTTACTGGGTAAGTGAAATCATATACTTGATTACAATTAATTTTCATTTTACAGCAATTAGGATGGAGCCCCAATCATGATAAGGTTGGATGAATATGGAATCCATCCAACGATTGAGATCAATTTTAAATTCATTCAATGGTGAGGATGGATATGCGATCATGATAGGTTTAGATAAATTTAAAACTCATCTGACGACTAAAATCAAAATTAAATCCATCATATGGTTGATATTGTAGTGAAATAATGATAAGGTTGGTATAATAATAAAATTCATCTGAAATTTCATATCAAAATGAAGTCCATCCAACAGATGGGATGGATACACAATCATGATAAAGTTAGATGAGGACATAATTCATCCAATGATTGAGATCAATATGAAATTCATCCAATGGTCAAGACGGACATGCGATCATGGTAAAGTTTAGATAAAGTTAAATCTCATCTGATGATTGCGATTAAAATGAAATCCATCTAACGATTGGGATGAATGCACGTTCATAATAAGGTTGGATGAGAAAAAAATCCATTCGATGATTGAGATCAGTATGAAATCCATCCAACAGTTGGGATGGATATGCCATCATGATTAGGTTTAGATAAAGTCAACACTCATCTGACAGCTGCGATCAAAATGGAATCCATCAGATGGTTCATATGGTATTGAAATCATGATAAAGTTGACATAAAGATAAAATTCATAAGGCGGTTCATATCAAAATGAAATCCATCCAACGGTTGGGATGAAGGTGCAATCATAATAAGGTTGGATAATGATATAATCCATCCAACGATTCAGACCAATATAAAATTCATTCAACGATCTATTTTTTATAATTTAGATATTCATTATCTACCACTCACTATAAACAATCATACATTTCATTCAACTCAAACAGTTATTCCCTTCATATCACCAATACCTTCATATAATTGTTTTATTTTAGAAAGAAATGGCTTCTCGATCTTTTAGCTACTCCATTAGTGAAAATATACTCTTATGTGAGGTATACATGGAGACTTCCCAAGATCCTATTAAAAGTGCTTACCAGACATCATATTGTTTTTTTCTCGCATCGAAAATTCATACAAGGCAGTGAGAAAATTAAATGGATGCATCAAATAAGTTGAAAATATGAATCCCGTCAACGCATCAAAACATGATATTGTCAGCAATTTATTTTTTTTCTCTTTTATTTTTATATATTCAAATACATAACATTGAAATTATGATAAATTTTTCATTTAGATCAAGCAAAAAATCTTACACATTCAAGATCCCATGAACAAGAAAGGATTCAGGTTTGATCGTGTATGCATTGCAGTAAATTTTTTTGAAATTTTCAAAGACGATGCTAGCATTGTGAGGCAAATATTTTGAAAACGGGACTATGTACCATAAAAGTTAGACAATCCAAATCCTAAGTCTTATCCAACCAAATCTTCTAGCTTGTCGTCATTTTAAATTGAATATAAATGATGATGATGTTGGTGGCTCTTATTCTGCATGACCCATTGGAGTGAATACAGATAAATTAAAAATGAAAAATGATGAAAAATCTCAAGCTATCATCGAAACTTTAAAATAATAAAATCATTGACTTTTAAAGATGTTGGAGAGAATTAGGCAACAAAAAATGAAAATTGAAGAAAAGAGAATGGATTTCAAAGAGTTTAAAGATGAAAATAAAATTTTGTCACAATATTTGAATAAAATCAATGATATGAATGTCTTCTTTTATTCAAGATGAACAAGCATATATTATATAGAAAAGAGGATAATTTCACTAATCACTTGAGTCGCCTTAACAATCAACTTCAAAATCAATTTTTTAATATTTTAACGACATTGGTGGAAGTAATGTTAATTTACCATATTATCAAATTATTGTTTTTTCTTTTTTTATTTTTTTTAATATACCAGTCAAGCATTGTTTTTGTAATGTTGAATTTGTGTTATTTGTTGTATTTGGTATGTTGTGTTATAATTATTTCATATCACCATGTTATTTCATTTAATCAAACATTTGTTCTTTGTTAGCACTCTAATAAAGTTGAAGTTATTTTATTCAATGACATTTTTTGATCATTTCTAACTAAAGATTCTTCATGTAATCATGCATATCTATAATTTTTACTGTTTTTTCAAAAATGTATTTATTGTAGAAATTTTAATATATATAGGTTCAATTTTAATTTATAAATTATTGTTATAAATCAATAATATAATGTATTTTAATTTTTAGTATATTTAATTACTATCTATTATTAATTTAAATTAACCTAAATGCAATATATAATTTATTATATATGTATTTCCACTAATTATATGAATATTATTATATAAATTTCATTATATATACATATAAATAACCAATTAAATAAAATAACTATGATTGAACAACATATTTATTTGATTAAAATATATAAAAAATAAGATGAATATTAATAATATTTTTCATATATTAAAATGAACATTAATAATATTTTTGAAAAAAATTTAATAATTGAATAATAAAATATAAAAAGTCACTAAATATAATAATTAAAATATGTATTATGTATGTAACAATAGAATAAAAAATAAAAAAAGGATGGTGCATTTGTAGTGTGTTGTAGCATATCGCTATTTGAGCGCACCAAATAGCATTGCATTAGAGATGGGATTTACACTAAAATAACATTTTTGCACCATCTTCATGATCGGTTGGAGATAGTATAATGGTTTAAACCAGTGTCCTTAATCAAGTAAAAACAATCATTCACGCCCCTACGAGTCACTCATCATCAATGTTGAATTTCCGTGATGGGATTAAAAGTAATATCACAACCAAATTCATTTCAACAAGTTGATTTTTTGTGATCAGTGCTCAGAATCATGGAATTTGGATTAGTATTAAAAAAAATGAAATGGTGACATTGTGGTAAAAGAGAATAAAATTTCTTCTGTGGTAAGATTTTATGTCGATGTGAGTTTTTCTTTGAGAATTCTACGGAAATCAAAGAGTGTGGTTGAACATGTGGGAAGAAATATTAGTAGGAGATAGTCTTGGAATCCCTCTTATTTGCAAGATAATTGATTTTTCTAATTGATATTGTTTGTGTGTAGGTAACAACACAATTTGGAAATGTTATTCATAAAAATGAAAACAACACACATTGTGATTTTGTTTTTTCAACTCATTAGTGAAACCACAAATTCTCATGTTGCATGGTCAGCATAATGTTATTGGGCATCTGCATTGCAATTTCAGCTTTGCAGTTCTTCAAAAAGAAGAGACCGATCTAGGGCCTTGATTCTTGTTTATTCTAAATAATTTATAGGTTTAAGTGTCATAAAAAATGAATTTTTCTAGTCATCTTCCTTGATACCGTCATTCTTTCTTTTATTATTGAATTAAAAGCAATGGCAATATCAAGTGACATATGGAATCTAAGAAATCAAGAGGTTGCATTGAATGGACTTAATTAGGGTAGAAAAAAGGAACATTTGGTTTACTTAGCTTCACTTGATTTGCACAATCCTGTTGTTTATGCAGCTGAACCTGAAAATCTCTTCAAAGAAAGAATCAACACTGCTATGATTGCTCCTAATTTGAAGAATCTTCACCACCATCTTCTTCAAGCTCTTCCCATGCCTCACTAGTGACTCTAGAGTGCTCGTTTTCTACTTGGCACTCAATAGAGATCTCACCGTGGTTATAACATCCTCTAAACATGGAATCAAAAAATTTGAGTCAACCTACATAACAAGATAAAAAATGCCAGCGCGAGTTAAATTCAACAAATAAAGGATCATTTCAAAAGACTCCTCACATTTTTTAGGTTGTTCTTCTAACAAAGAGCATAAAACATTTCTCTGTGGATGTCAAACTTACGAAACTTCAAATGGATGTTAAAAAGTCAATGAAATCAATCTTCGAGGGGGGAGAGTTTCATAATCCCTGAAGAACTGGACCTTCATGTATAGATGCTTCAAATCAATAGCCAACTATAGGATCATGCTGATGGCAACCCAACACCACCGCACCCTCACTCCAAGTTTTAAGTTTCCCAAAATTCACAATTTTAAAAACCGTCGGTAAAATACCCCTTGCATATCCGGCCTCCCTCGGGCTCCTCCTCCCCGCTCCCACTTGACGAGCCCTAATCATCCCCTCCTACGAGCCCCGCCCTCCCCGCCCCTCCCCGCCTCCGCCTTGACCTCGACCTCCCGGCCTCGACCTCGACCTCCCGGCCTCCGCCTCGACCTCCCGGCCTCCGCCTCCGCGTCGACCTCCCGGCCTGCGCCTCCCGGCCTTCGCCTCCTTCTCGACCTCCCGGCCTCCGCCTCCGCCTCGACCTCCCGGCCTGCGCCTCCCTCCCTCCGCCTCCCGGCCTCCGCGTCCGCGTCCGCGTCCGCTTCCCTGCCTCGGCCTACCAGCATCCGCCTCCGCCCACCACAAATCCATAGGGATATCTTTGGAGTTCTACAAGGATTTTTCACCAAGTATAGAGGTATGGAAGTGATCTGTATTAAGATTCATGTCCGATACCTTTATTTATTTCAATCATTTTATTTTGGATGTTCTTGTTTGAGTTGTTCGAAGGTTAGTGATTCAGTATGGTGACTTAATGCAGTTTTCTTCTTAGTTCTGGTGCTTTAGGTGGGTTTATTTCGGTAATTTGTTTCCACCTATTAAGTTTCATATGCATAACATCAGGTAGTATAATCAGAAGTTACATTAGCCCCAACACCTTCTACGGTCAGTGTGATATATCTGAGTTTAGTTGCTTCCCGTTGTTCTAGATTTCCCAATATCGAGCCACAGCCGGAAGAAAATGAGTTAGATGTTTCTCTAGATTTCTTATGCCATTAAATATTGAGAAACTGGGATTTCCAAAATTGGACATAGGTGGAGTCCATTACACTCAATCATGATGCGGTTTCTTCTCTAACTATATTGGTGCACACCAGACTTCAACGGTCTCTAATCGAGTGGTAATAACATCCAACATCTCTACATGTGGTTATTTTTCTTATATAAAAATTTGACCAAGATAGCCTATTTGAGGTTATACCAGGTGACTTGTTTGAACTTTTGACCGTTGATATCCTAGTATAGGAAAACCATGTTTATCGATGGAGGTTTCAGTTAATCAAACAGGTTGATGTTTTCTATGGTCGGTTGCATGGGTCGGCACTTTCATGGGTTGAACGGTATCCTCTTTCCATAGTGGGCCAGCAAAGATAGATATGGAAACTTCATCTTGGAAACTAAAATAAAAAAGTATGTTTCCCTAAGTAACTCAACATTAACTTGTTCAATATTTTCTATTAAAACCGTGGGTATACAATGTCCCAATTTCACGATACCATCATGCTTCCCTTTGGATTTCACATTTCCATCGGCTCTCCCGCATGAACCCTCTCCTCCCCTCCCCAACCTCCGCCTCCCGGCCCTCTCCTCCCCTCCCCGACCTCGACCTCCCGGCCTCCGCCTTCGCCTCAATGTCCAGGCCTCCGCCTCCGCCTCAACGTCCCGGCCTCCGCCTCCGCCTCAACGTCCCGACCTCCGCCTCCCTGCCCCCAGCCCCTCTCGGCTCTCTCTCCTCCGGTGACGTCCCCCCTCTCCCCCCTCAGCTCCCTCTCCTTCGACGACGTCCCCGCCCGATTCGCGGCTTGGGGTTCCAAAAAGGAGATCCGATCACCGAGTGCTTTCAATTGTACGTAAGGAGAGGATCCGTCGCTAATCCAGGGTTCCAAAAGGTGGCTAGCATTTGGAGGTTCTCAAATCCAGGTTTGAAGATTTTCTAATCCCGATCCATTTCATTTGTTTAAGTATATATCATAGATTTTTCCTTGAAATATTCTTAGTGAATGATAGAGTTTCCTAAAATTTAGGAATTTGATTGCAATTATGATCACTTGCATTTAAAAGGAAGGGATCTAAGTTATCGATGCACTTTCAAAGAATACATTGATCGTTATAATTACTATTACCACATTGAAGATAATGATTTTATGATTGGGTTACCTTGTCTTTAAAATGATATCATTTAATCAATATGGGGTCACTACTAAAAGAAAAATTGAATACTGATTTTTACTGCTTCTAAATGTACTAATATTATTCAAAAGAAATCCATGCATATAAATTTAACTTTAAAGTGTAACATTTCTAAATATTTTGATACCATTCGTTGGGATTTTATTTTATATATTCTTAGAGTTTTTCAAAAGATTACAGTAAATTGGTTGTTGTAACTTAAAATAATACCATATTTTTTATGCCTAATAATGGATCCCTCAGTGGGGTATTTTAAATGCTAAAGGGGTGCAAGGCATGGTGAACCCCTATTTACATTGTTGTTTGGACTTACAGAAGATTACCTAAGAAGATTCTTGTGAAAGGATACCTAAATTGTGTTTTTTACACCTATCAGGGCTTCAAGGGGATAGACATACACTTGAAACAAAAAAAATACTTCTTTATGCAAAGTGAGTGTGTTTATGGCAGTCCATAGCATAAAATAAATATCTTGTCTACTTTAATAAATACATTTTATTTGAATGAAAAATAAAATTATCAAATAACTCAACGTTAAAATAAAGAGTGATTAATGTTAAATACTTTTGAATTCCTCTTTTTTGGTCCAGAGGTAAGGTTATCAACTTAGAAACCATAGTTTCCAGAATTATACTATAAGTTTTGCAATGACCTACAATGTCGTGTGTTAGTGGAGTTGGTGAAAGTGTTAAATATCGATGGAGTACAACTCAAGTGGTTTTGAAATTTAGAATATGGATTCGGGAGAAGGATACTTAAGATGTTTTGGAGTGTTGAAAGTGAGGTTTCATAGCTGAAGGGACCAATGGAAAATACTCAGAATCAAAGTTTTGGGTGTTGGGAAATTAAAACCCATCATGTTTTCTTTAGTATAAGCCATCATAACCTTGGGTAGAGTCTGCACGAGTTTCAACATCTATCAAATGGGTCAAACACCCACCTTTGAGAGCCCGATGATTGGAATTGGAGATCTAGTGGTCTACTAGAACTCCAGTGAGGGCCACCAGAATCCCAGTGGTGCCCCTACCCCCCTAATTCATGTAGGGGCATTTTGTTCACTCCATGATAAATTTTATAAAATTTACCCCCTTTATCCCTCAATTTTCTACATGTTTTAAGGAGTCACCTTTCATTATCCCCTCTTCTACCTTGTATTCTCCAAGATTTTTCTCCTCTGCCACTTTACAATTGGTGAAGCGTCTATGGTAGTGATTTTCTCTGAGTAATGTTTATAACATTTAATGTTTTATTATTGGTTTCCCTCTATGCTTCTTAGTGATTTGCCATAAATTCCTAATTTGTGTTATTTTTTTCATTTCTTTGATTTTAAGTGAACAAGGATAAATCATACTGTAATAAAAGATGGGAAAAACCCTATGGTCACGAGGTAGGTGGTACCTGGTAGTTTATCTCATTTTATATGTGTTTCCATGTGATGTATAATTGTGTACTTTGAGTAAGTGGGTATGATGGAATGAAAATTGATCCAATAACTTGAGTGGGTATGGCTTATTAGAACCATGACAGATATTCTCCACACGATGAGCCTTGGGTTTAGAGGTTTCCAATGATTAATTCAATGTAAGGGCATTATCAAAAATTAAAATATAGACCCATGAAGGGTGTCTGCTGACAAGTTAAGACTAGGGAGAAATTGTATGGTATAATTTGAGGATTTTGATCCTCATGAAGAGTAGTGATCCATATGAGTTATGGGGTGGTTTAAGATGAGCGTTCTTGACAAAATAGAATGAAATTCCTATATAAGGACCTATGTGGTCTTGTGTATCTATGGGTGAGAATACACCGAGGGTAGATTTATTTGGTAGTCACCAATGTGTGTTTTTCCTAGGGGGCCTCAAGTATAGAAATGAGAGTAATGATTCGTAAGGGTTATGTCAACATTGAAGGATGACTTGTGAAATGATTGTTGATTGCTTGTTGAGACTAAGGGTGGTCTCTAATGTTTGTGAAAGATAACTTACCATGGATATGTGACAATAATGTTGGCCAGGCTTTGGGTTTAGATAGGCTACTATATCACTTTTCCGATGACAGTTGTGAGTTCCTAGTCTTTTTAGGAAAGATGAGCTCCTTGAAGGGTGGTTCAGAGTGCTTGATTCATGATATTTTATATCCATTAAAAAATGGTTTGGTGGGGTTTCTATGTTATTCCTTTCTGTAATTAGGGCTTCTTACATGGACCTTTTTATTATTATTGCATGATTCTCTATTCATTACCAAGAAGAAGAGGCATAGATGCCATAACACTATTTTGGGGACCCCTCCTACTATGTGATGCACCCGATTTGTGTATACATTTCCACATATTTTATCAAAAATAAGAACATATTTTCATCAAATATCTACTACTTAGTGGACAAATATTTTGATTTTGGTGATCTTGTTCATTTTCAGATGGTTTCTGGCCAAACACACAAACCGGGGGAAAACTGAGCAAAATTCTTAATTACACGGCGTGTACTTATAGACACGCCGTGTACACTCAGACTCAGACACGGACCAACCAGACAAGTACACGCCCAAGTCACCCGACCGGAGACAACACGCCATGTGGTGAATATTTACACGCCGTGTATCCTCTTCTAGAAGTGGTTGGTGGCTAAGAAAAAGTATACACGCCCATGTGGCCGACTGACATTTACACGCCGTGTACGTGATACTTATACGCTGTGTGTCAACTTCTAGAAGCGGTTGGTGGCCGATGAATGATAGTACACACCGTGTATGGTGTCCCGACACGTCGTGTACTCCCATTTACTAGGCGGCGCCGTGTTCCAAGTCAAAGACGGCGTGTTAGGCCACCTACCGATGGAGAAAAGACTTCCAAAACGCGTTGACAGAAGTACACGCCATGTACTTATAAAATCTATAAATATGCGGACAGACCCCATGTTCAGGAGGTGGTTTTGCTGGGAAAGGTGTTGCCGCTCTGGTATCCGTGCCTCCCTCGGATCCATGTTTTAGTTTTCATTTGAATTATGTAATCTGCTTTCAACTTGTGTAATTCTTCTTTCCCCTTTTCTCCTCTCGTATCCATGGTAGGGATTGAGTTTCGATTCAATCCACACACCGTGACCATGGTCATAAGAGGCTGATTCCCCTCGCGTTGGGGTTGTAATAAAGTTTTGGTGTATTGTTGTTTTAAAATTTTGCCGTTATACTTTTGTTATAATGTTTGTCTTTCAATTCTTTAACAAACGTATTTTCAAAAACCAACCACTGATGTTGTATCAGACCAAGAATAACATCAGTAGCGACAACTTAAGGAATTGCAGCGGAGGAACCCATGACCATTGGGGGAATCCGTTACCACTCATTATGGGGTAAAAGGTACTTAACATGTTTTAAGTTATTAATTACCGAACCAAGGAATTAATCCTTTAACATGTAATTGAATGTCTTTCAGACCAAGAAGCTTCAGTTTATTTGAATCCCTGTGGAAAATGAATATATCTTAATAATTGAAATACTAAGGAATGAAAAATTCAATAGACCTTAATTAATTTGCAACCCCGACGCGTGTGTGTTTTCTGATTGTTCTGTCCTTCGTCTTGTTTTCTTTCATTTGATTCGCGAACTGTTTTCAAATTCTAATAAATAGTTCCCTTCACCCATTCGTGTTTGGATAGCTATCTTAGGCTCGACAGCGTGTACTGTGCAAGACTGTTTCTCTTTTCCTCGTGGGATCAACCCCAACTGCCCCTAGCTACCAAGTAGTTGGTACAAAAGGGAACAAACACTTTAATTTGCCGCTCCACGCCTCGCGACGGGTACAGAGGCAGTAGGTGGCCTAACACGCCGTCTTTGACTTGGAACACGGCGCCGCCTGGTAGGTGGGAGTACACGGCGTGTAGGGACACCATACACGGTGTGTACTATCATTCATCGGCCACCAACCGCTTCTAGAAGGAGGTACACGGCGTGTATATCGTGTACACGACATGTATATCGGCCACATGGGCGTGTAGACTTTTTCTTAGCCACCAACCGCTTCTGGAAGAGGATACATGGCGTGTAAATATTCTCCACACGGCGTGTTGTCTCCGATCGGGTGTGGATTGTTATAATGTTTGTCTTTCAATTCTTTAACAAACGTATTTTCAAAAACCGACCACTGATGTTGTATCAGACCAAGAATAACATCAGTAGCGACAACTTAAGGAATTGCAGCGAAGGAACCCATGACCATTTGGGGAATCCGCTACCACGCATTATGGGGTAAAAGGTACTTAACATGTTTTAAGTTATTAATTACCGGACCAAGGGATTAATCCTTTAACATGTAATTGAATGTCTTTCAGACCAAGAAGCTTCAGTTTATTTGAATCCCCGTGGAAAATGAATATCTCTTAATAATTGAAATACTAAGGAATGAAAAATTCAATAGACCTTAATTAATTTGCAACCTCGACGCGTGTTTTTTTTTTGATTGTTCTGTCCTTCGTCTTGTTTTCTTTCATTTGATTCGCAAACTGTTTTCAAATTCTAATAAATAGTTCCCTTCACGCATTCGTGTTTGGATAACTATCCTAGGCTCGACAGCGTGTACTATGCAAGACTGTTTCTCTTTTCCTTGTATATACATTTTCACATACTTTATCGAAAATAAGAACATGTTTTCATCAAATATCTACTACTTAGTGGACAAATATTTTTGATTTTGGTGATCTTGTTCATTTTCAGATGGTTTCTGGCCAAACACACAAACCGGGGGAAAACTGAGCAAAATTCTTAATTACACAGCGTGTACTTATATACACGCCGTGTACACTCAGACTCAGACACGGACCAATCGGACAAGTACATGCCCAAGTCACCCGATCGGAGACAACACGCCATGTGGAGAATACGTACACGCCGTGTATACTCTTCTAGAAGAGGTTGGCGGCTAAGAAGAAGTCTACACGACCATGTGGCCGGCTGACCTTTACACGCCGTGTACGTGATACTTATACGCCATGTGTCAACTTCTAGAAGCGGTTGGTGGCCGATGAATGAGAGTACACGCCGTGTGTGGCAGCGCTACACGCCGTGTAAATCCACCTACGAGGCAGCGCTGTGTTCCAAGTCAAAGCCGGCGTGTTAGGCCACCCACCGGCGGAGAAAAAGATACCAAAAGCGCTTTGACTAGACTACACGACGTGTACTTTTCATTCACGTTGTGTACTCGTGTTTTCTATAAATAGAGGCCTTGGCCTCCAGATTTTGGGAGAGTCATTTTGGTGAAGATCTGAAAGGAGGTTCCGCTGCCCTGCTGTCGTGCTACCGTCATTCCACTATTCCTCTACTCTACCATTCTACAAAAGAGCTCACCTCTGCTCGAAGTTTATGCGACGACCACATCAAGTATCGAGGGTTTTATTATCATCTTTCCTTCTATGTGTAACTAAATACCCAGTGTGTTGGGGTTGTGGGTGATGAAGAGTTGTAATTTGAATTAGTTGTTATGATTGTGTTTGTTCCGCTTAAACCCTCTTATTTTTCTTCAATCATTTCTTTTTATCGCTGAAAATTCTGAACCAGACCAAAGACAGAATTTTCAGGGACTCAAAAGAAGAATAACGGTAAATACCTTCATGATCATTGGAAGTATTCACCGACTCACAAATGGGCTAATCTAAATAAAGAATTGAGAAATATCGACTACCGGACCAAGGAGTCAGTTTCCTCAGTTCAAGACATAGTTTACCGGACCAAGGAAACCGTGTCACAATTGAAACCCGTGTTGGGTTATCATGAACAACACAACCTCATAAGCAATTTAATTTAATAACAACCTCTTATAAATCCACAACCCCGACGCATTTCTCCAAATTTGCAGCAAAACTAAATTCTCGTGTTTTTCTTTATGATTTAAAGTAATCTGCTATCCAAACCCCTTTTATCAAAACATTCAAAAATCGACTCTAAATTCAGTATACTTCACTAAATTAAGTACAAACTAGATAAAAAATTCCCAAAAATCTCTTTTCTAATCTCATTTTTGTTTATTGTTTCTCTTCCTCGTTTACGCTTGGTGTGTTTAGTATTGTGCAGGTTCGTAGGTGTATGAGCGACTACCTCACTCGTTCCAAGAACGCTGTGTCATCGGAGTTTCACCCAATTGACCCAGAGATCGAATGAACGCTTTTGAGGCGACGACGCACCCTCATGGACGAGCACAACCAAAACAATCCCATGGCACGGAACGAAGAAGGAGATCCAGCTGCTGCCCAAGGAGCTGGACAACCGTTTGGTCCGGATGACAACCGAAACCAGCAAGCTCCATTTGCTCGAGGATATGGTCCGCAACAACTCCAACAATTCCAACCAGAGCAGATGCCATTCCTATAACCAGGTTAGGGGTCGTACTACGCCCCTCAGGGACAACAATACATGCCTCCACTCCCTCAGCAGCCACCTCCACGTCGTACTCTCATGGAGTACGACCTGCCATCTATTCATGGAGCTGACACGAGCATCGTCTGTCCACCGGTGCAGGGGGGCTGGGTGTTAGGGGGGGCTGGGTGCAGGGTGGGCTGGGTGCCAGGGGAGGGGGCGCTGGGTGCGGGGGAGGGGGAGGGGGGCTGGGTGCAGGGGGGGAGGGGGGCTGTGTGCAGGGTGCAGGGGAGGGGTGGGGGAGGGGAGGGGTGGGGGAGGGGGGGCTGTGGGTAGGGTGCAGGGGAGGGGGCTGGGTGCGGGGGGGGGGGGAGAAGCACAATAGTAGCAACAAAGGTGGGAGATGTTGATGCGGCTCCTGGATCACGAGCGATGACGTAATCCAGGAAAGGGTAAAGAGATGATCAAAAGAAAGAATTGATTTATCTGAATTGAGAGACATCAGAGACGCGAAAATCCAATTTATGAGGGCACATCATAGAATGTGAGATTTTGAGGCAGGGGTTTCAAAATTCAAAAACGAGAGAAGAAAAGACTTCACAAAATTTGAAGGGGTAAATATTTTTTTATTTAATTAAATGGGTGTAGTGTTTTATTATTTTGGTATAATGGTTGGACGAGCCCCGGATGAAATGGTGTTTTGGGGATAAACCCAAAAGCTCCAAATCAAATGGCGTTTTGGTGGAATAAAACCCAAAATCACCAATTGAGTTGGCGCTTTGGGTTTTTTTGCCCCATTCCCACACTCCCACCCACAATTTATTATATATATATAATTATATATTAACAATTATAAATAAATATACTATATATATATAATTATAATTATAAATAAATAATGATATATTTTTATATATTAATATTAAATAGATTTGTAAATATTTTAAATGTATACATAAATATATTTTAATAATATAATTATAAATATAAATATATTTATATTTATATAAATATTTATTTATAAAGATGGATTTATAACTATATTATATATATATATATATATATGAGGTGTTTATGATACAATTACATTCAAACACATACACAGGCCGAAAAGGCAGATCATAGCCCCCCAAGGAGATAGTCCACTCATGCCTCTATTTATTTAATACATGACCCGTAGGCCCATTGGGCATTAAGCCCATAAATCTAATATGTTTATATATACATTTAAAATATATTTATAATTATATATAAATTTATTTATATAAATATATATTTACAATTATAAATAAATATAATTATAAATATATACATAATTATAAATATATTTATAAATAATAAATATATTTATAAATAAATATTTATAATTATATAATTATTTTTCCCTAATTCAATTGGGGGTGGCTGTGGGCTACAGTCATTTGACACCAGTATGGTATTTGGCTCGTCCAGGGTGCGGGTGAGGCGTAGGTGGACGCTCACTTGATGGCGGGTGTCACGACCCCCTCCCCACAAAGTGTACCCCTCCTGGGCCGACAATGTGAAAAGGGAGATAATGACCCCCGAGTCCTGCCTCCAGTAGGCCCCGGGTTGGCGACTAGCACCGAGGGTATAATAAACACACAAATGGGAGACATTACCCTCTAAGAGAACAAATGCGGAAAAAAGAGATATGTTAGACACCAACTAACTCCAACTCAGAACTGAAATATAAAAGAAACCCAAGTACATATATGAAATGCCATGCAAAAGTACTACAACTGAACGGGAAAACTACAAATACCCAAAAGAAAGTAAAACGGCAGTGACCACAAGCCCGAAGAGCTCTTGCAACCCCAAGCTAGTAGAAACCAACTTGATCTCCAACCTGCTCCAAGTGACCTGAAAAACAGTTTATATATACGTAGGGTGAGTATAACAGTATACTCAGTAGGATCCTCCCCGAAACCTCTCGTGCAACAGTAAAGAAAGCATGCTAAAACACAGTGAACAACAAGTGAAACTAACTCGTCACTTAAACAGGTATACTAAGTTCCCAACCTCACCATGACTACTCACCAAGTAACGCATACAAGAATATATCATATAATAAAGAATATCAAGGGTACCCCGCTACTACTTCCCCACTGGTTTGCCGCTTTGCCCCAACGACATACATCCTGTGCATCTCTCTTCAAAGGCTTGCCCGCAGACACCTAGGCTAAGCTCCACAATCTGCACCACGTGCACCACAAAGGCTTGTCCGCAGACACTTGGGTAAGCACCACACCATCCTCACAACCAAAAGTAACCAGGTAGTTTCCGGGAGCCACCACAGCTCGCATAACGTGTATCATACGTCGGGTATTATACCTCAAGCCATTACAGCCCATACACCGAGTAAGGATCCTCAAGCCATCACAGCCTATACACGTTACTTTATAGTAGTCCATAGGATACTATATCCAGAATATATATGCGTGTGAATAACCACAAGCCATTACAGCCCTCTACACACATATATGAGGAAAACTAACCGTGGTGCCTAATGGCACTAGTATCTACCAGGAGAAGAGAGCGGGGTCAAAGGGGGTAGTCAGCCATTCATCCTCCCACCAGAATGTTGGGGAAAACACCCCCAGGGTTCAGAATTCCCGGGGTGTCAGTTGCCCTTACTGACAGGGTGGAGTAGCGTATAGAAACACAAAAAGTACAGAATATATTATAACTCACAACCACACTATGGGCATAACCTAGTCTTAGACACGACTGCAGCTAACGTCTCTCGGACTCTGGGCTGCCACTTCTAAGACTAAGTATCCTATAAGCATACAACCATTTAAAGGGCTTTATTAGATTACTTCATCCCCTTTTTATTAATTTCACTGTACGTTAATTAATTCTTCGAACATTAATTAACCAAGAACAATTCCACATTAAGTTCCATTAACATCACATCCAAAAACCACTGTCCCTTTAAAAGTTCTCAACCTCATCATTAAGTTTCATCAAACTCCAACCCCATGGGTTAACATCATTTATTCAAACATTCATTACAGAATTACTTTCTCATATTCCCAGGCATTCTAGAAAAGCAACCTATGCTACTAAACACAAGGGGACTCAACATGGTGAGTAGACGTACTACCCGTCGAGTCTTTGCCGCCTATAGCAAGAGCGTAGACCCATTCTCCCTTGAGAGGCTAAACACGGAAAGCACGTGGCATACCCCGCGTGTCTTCGCCTCCTTCGGAAGAAGAGTAAGCAAGACCAGCTGCCTTGAGCACCGGGGAAAAGTAAAGCAGATAAACAACCAAGAATCAACAAGCATCCAACAATCACATCCATCCCATTCCATCATCCCCGGTGTCCTCCCTGACACCCACATGCATAAACCGATGCATCTCGCCACTCTAGGCGTCATCCGCTGCCACAACCACAAGGCCTCCATGCCCCCACATATCACAACACCCTCCCAGGGTCACATCACCGCACAAGCAGCAGGAAAACAAACATCACATCAATTTGGGCTCTTGGCCCTTTAACAAGGCATCTGGCCTTCAAACAACAAGCACCAATAGATTTCAGGTTTACCAACCAACTAAATTAAACACATACATCGACATCAATTTGATTAACATCAATTTGGATCAACAACCACAACAACAACAACCGGATTCGTTTACATGCCTCTTTATCTTTAGCCAATTAATTATCAATTAAATTTCGGCTTTACGTTCTTTATCAATTTCATCAAGAACCCCATGCTAACAAGCAAGGCATAAATATCACACTATCTAGCAAATCAAGAGGCAAACTGTTATCACGGTACAAAGCAACAACATGCGATCAAACCAATTCTTTTAATCCGGTTCAAGTATTTAATTAGGTCAATTCCATTGTGATCCAAAGGGTTAAATCATGTTAACTCTACGATTGCACATAAACAATTAGAGAAGCCACAAATCCCCTACCTCAAAGGTTTTCGAGGAAAACCACAACGGTTGACGAACGCCCAAGAAACCGGGTCGATTCTCCACGAATCCTCCTTAGGTCTCCTCTCCTAACACAACCAAGACCAAAACTCATCATATTTGACATCCACACGCTTAGATCTACCCATAACGGGCGTAGATCCAAGAAACCGAGAGAAGAGAAGGAGTAGATCTAAATAGATCTAAGAAATCAAGCAAGAACGACCGCATACCTCAAGAACCGGCTTCGATTCGCCAAGAAAAGCCTCCAGATCGCCTCCAAAACGCTTGGGAGAGGTTTTCTAACCTTCAAGGGAGAGTAATCCCGAGTTATGGCCGCTTAGGGGCTTAAACGAGGTGATTAAAGGTAAAACGAGTTAGATCCACAATTTTAGGATCTAACTTTAAGTGCCCGCACGGTTAGTCTGCACGGTTTAACAAACCGTGCTCTAATCGTGCGTTAGCTTCTGCCTCGCCAAACACTCCTCGCACGGTTAGTCCGCACGGTTAGACAACCCGTGCGCTAACCGCGCGTTAGCCACTGCCTCCAAGACCAGCCTTGCACGGTTTGGCCGCACGGTTTAGGCAAACCGTGCGCCAACCGTGCGAAAGCTATTACCCTTTAGCTTTTCTTAGAAGTCCACCCCAACGCACCCTCAAGTCACCTTGACCTCCTGGAACACCTCCAGCACCACATTTTTACAAAGGAATGGACCGGAGAGGTCCGAGCCATTACAACGGGGGTGAGTCTTTGTCGGGCAACGACATCTGTTGTAGGCCTTTCCACAACGGTCTTCGGCTGAGGATGGCGATGTCGTTCTATCCAGGCACAACTAGGCAGAGCCCTAGCCCGTTGGCGGGAGGTGTGATGGCAGCGTGATCTTCGATCACTGACTTCTGCGGGCTGTTGTGCAGTTGCGACGGGATCACGGTGGACAGTGGCATGGAACTTTGTCGATCTCAGACCCACAATGGGTGTGCTGGTTGGTGGGCGGTGTCAACGATACTGATGAATGGATGAATCCTACCTGAAGGTGGGGGAAAATGGAAATAAAGGGGTGGTTCCACTGGGTGCCCTATAATATATATAATATAAATAAGACTATGGTGTAGTTTGGGCTATCCTTAGGGGTATGGATGGGGTTACACCCTGAATGCGCGCGTGTGTTTAATTGTAATTGTACCCCCACCACTTAAAATATAATATATTTATAAATCTATATTTATATAGTTATAAATATAGATTTATTTATAATTTTTTTAAATATTTTTAAACATATAATAAATTATAAATAAATATTTATAAATATAAATTTATTTATATAAATATATATTTACAATTATAAATATATATAATTATAAATATATATAATTATAAATAAATCAATTATAAATATATATCTATGAATATGAATGTATTTATATAAATATATATATAAATAATAAATATAATTATAAATCTATCTCTATAAATAAATATTTATAATTAGGGGGATGAGGTTCGCTAGAGGGTTTCTATCTCTAGAACCCGATGACAGCTCGGTTTTCCTCCCTAAGCTCCCATCTGGTCTTACAATGGCGGAAAGTTTCCTTCATCCTAGGCATTTTGACTTGTATAAGCATCTCTCTTTTGGGTTGGAACAATCAAGGAAGATGTGGGGTGGATTCGTACAGGAGGCTTCGACCCCTGGTGGTGTCAATGAATTCTCTTTCTATGTCTTCAAGGAAGTGGTCGCTGGTGTGAATCGTCATAAAGGAAGTGTTGTGCTTGTTAAATCCAGTATAGACGTGATCGAGGAATGGATGCAAATGGGTAAGCATTCCATAATTACTAGAATTATTACACCGAAAGGCTCCATGACATGGAAATTGGAATATCTGGTTGTGAAGCTCTCTGAAATTTGGGGTTTTGAAAAATGGAAATGTGTTTCGATGGCTACAGGATTTTATCATTTCCTCTCACCTTCTGAAGATTTGAAGTTGAAAGCGTGGGGATATGGATCGGTCTCACTCAAGGCAGGAGTTATGCACATTAGAGAATGGGATAGGAACTTCAATCCAGAGGAAATCAACAAATCTTCTATGCAATTATGGGTTAAAGTTTTTGGATTGAATTGAATCTTGTGGAATCCAAGGATATTATATGACATTGCTCTTGCAATTGGAGTTACAATAAAACTGGACAAGGAAACTGAACTGGCTCGGTTTGGTCATTTTGGTGGGGGTGGATCTTGGATCCACTCTTGTTGACACGGTTTATCTTTCTACTGATTCAGATGAATTTGCGCTAAAAATAGAATATGAGAAAATGTATCACTTCTGTATGTAATGCAGGCTAATTGGCCATGACTTGGCAAACTGTAAAAGAGCTTTGGTCTGTGGTTTTTTCTCAGCAAGAGGGCATGAGGAAGCATCATGCAACAGAAGGGCTCGGCTTGAGAAAATAAGGTAATCTTAGACCTTCTGAAAATGAACATATGCAAGGGGAAGTTATGACTCAACATGATTTGATTAATACCTCAATAGATAGGAGGTCTGAAAACACTCCTCAAAAGTACTTCCCCACAGTGTGATGCTGGAAATGGACAGGGGCCAAGTAGAGGATTTTTCAGTGGACCTGAACATGCTATATAGCCGGTGAAAGTACCTGAAGTTGATTCTCCACCCTTTAATGCTGCGCACATGGTCTTTAACAGGTTGGAAGGAGAACCCATTGATTCCATGAAGAGGTCTATTCAACCTCTTACTGATAGTGTCTTACCAGACAGCAGGCTGCTACCTTCTAATGCTGATACTAGTCATGTGAAGCTGGTTGGCAGCAACACAGAACATGTTGATATCACTTCTCTGCCCAAACGTAATTGGGCCGATATAGTAGTAGAAGAACATGAGAGGGGTGATTCTACTGATGTTGAACTTACTGACTCTGATGCTAGAATCCAACGGGAGGTGGATAGAGATTTTTTTCATGAACGATCTCTCTACATATCCAATGGGAAATGAAAAGAAAAGCTGATAGTGGCCTCCCCATAGATAATAAAGCAGGATGGATCTATAGTCACATGTGACACTACATTCATGGTGAGTAATAGAAAATCATAATCTAAGAGATTAATGAATGATGAAGGGTTTCAAATGGTTCCATTTAGAAAATGCAAGCATATCTATGAGTTTGGACAGTCCCAGAATACAGGGTCTCCATGTGCTCTGGACACAGAAAGCAGGGTGCTACCCATTCAAATAGACCCTTTGATAATATTAAAAGTAAGCAGGTTGTTTCTGACATGACTCTTTCTTCAGAATATATTGCACCCACCTTAGTATGCAATGAAGGTGCTTCTAATGTCTTTAAGGAGGATGAGTGCAGGAGATCCAGTTTTGATGATGCTGGACCGACTTCTTCAAGTAATCATGCTCCTATTCCAGTAGATAGGTGGCTCAATGTGGAGAAATCGCCTAACAATATGAACAAAGACCAAGGTGCTAGAAATGACGCTCTATTCAATGATGTTGGGCATGATAATTTTACCAAGACAATGCCTCCCACAGATGTTGGAATTCCTCATCAATATATTTCAGTAAATTTGATGGCACATGAAGACTTGGCAGACAACAAATCCAAAATTGTAGATGATTTGAGTGCCAATTCCCATGATACTTCAAACACATATGTTAATCCACAAGTTATTATTTCTAATCCTTTTGGTGTGTTAGATAATTCAATTCTTGCAATTGATAATGCTTCTCAAGTTGATCAAACACAAACCCTCATTGAAAAAGAGAATGAGGCCGCCACAACTAAAGTAAGGTTGGATCATATGGATGTTAAAACCTAAAGGACACAACACTTGGGGAGAACAAAGATCCTAAAAAAGATTCAACTAATTCTAGCGACTTCTTAATGGCCAATATTGATATAAATACTACGGAGCAGACCCCAATGGAGAAGGACAAATCTGTAATGGGGGAGGTTGACACAAAAGGAACTTGGCACCAAGGTAAGTCATAGAAACATGGACATCACCCAAAAAGTCATGGAAGATGGCGTGGTCGCGCTGATTGGGATGCTAAGGAGGAGGAAACACATTTGGGGAATCTTGATTCAGATAGCTCTGACATTGAAAGTCTACTCCAACAAGCAGAAAGCGCGAGAGTACTATACCAGTGGACATGGATGTGGACGCGAACATGGTCGTGCTATTGATTGGAATGCTTTGTAGGAAGAATAACGCAGGATTGGGTTAAAAATTAGAAAAAAACTCGGGATGTGATTGTTCTTGATGAGGGCAGTGATTTATTTGGACGTTGTTCTTATCCTTTCAAAAAAAAAATTATAATTATATTTTCATATTTATATAATTATAAATATATTTTAAATGTATATATAAATATAATTTAATAATTATATTTATTTATAATTATATTTATAATTTTATAATTATAATTCTATATTTATAAATATATATTTATATAGTTATAAATATATATTTATTTATAAATAAATTTTAAGTATTTTTAAATATATAATAAATTATAAATAATATTTATAAATATAAATTTATTTATATTAATATATATTTACAATTATAGATAAATATAATTATAAATAGATACATAATTATAAATAAATAGGAATATATATATAGATAATAAATATAATTATAAGTCTATCTCTATAAATAAATATTTATAATTATATAAATATAAATATATTTATAATTATACAATTATTAAAATAATTTATATATTTATTTAAAATATATTTAATATTAATATATACCAATATATATTTACTTATTTATAATTATAATAATATAAATAAATAAATAAATAAATTAAATTTATTTATAATTCTTAATATTTAAATATATATATAATAATAAATGGTGGGGGCATGGGAATGGGAAAAAAACCCAAAGTGCAAAACTCAATTGGCGCTTGGGTTTGTTTTGAAAAACACCATTTGATTTGGTGCTTTTGGGTTTATCCCAAAAGCGCCATTTCATCTAGTGCTCACCCAACATGTATACCTAAATAATAAAACACAATACACATTTAATTAAATAAAAAATACACCTTACGTCAAATTTTTCCAAAAGCCTCAATTTGAAAGGCTTTTTTCCCTCATTTCTTTTTTATTTTCAATTAAAAAATTAAACGGACAAAATTTTGCGAGTCATATTCCTTGCTACTATCATTCTTTTTTTTAGACTTGAATTAAAAGAAATTGCAATCTCAAATGACTTGTGGAGCTAAGGAATCATGAAGTTACATTGAATGGACTTTATTAGCAATGAAAAAAGGAACAATTGGTTTACTTAGCTTCACTCGATCAATTGGTTTACTTAGCTTCACTCAATCTACACAATCCTACGGTTTATGTAGCTAAATATGCAAATATCTTCAAAGAAATGATCGACACTGTTATGATTGCTCCTTATTTGAAGAATCATCACCACCATCTTCTTAAAGCTCTTCCTATGCCTCACCAACGACTCTAGCGTGATCATTTTCTACTCAGCATTCAAAGGAGATATCACCGTGATTGTCACCTTCTCTAAATATGGAATCAAAAAATTCAAGTGAACCTACAGGAATAAGCTCAAAAATCTCAACACAAGTTAAATTCAACAAAGCAAGAATCGTTTTACAAGACTGCTCACATTTTTCAGGCTGTTCTTCTAGAAAAGAGTAGAAAACATTTCTCCATGGAAAACAACATATTAGAAACCAATGCACTTCCAAAAAAGCTTATCAGCGTTATTGGAAATAGAGAGGCTCTTTAAGTGATGGATTTCTGGAACCCTAATCCAACTACATCACCACACCTCGAGGCATTCAAGCACCGATGAATCCATCAAAAGGGAGCAGTTACGGACACCATAAAAATAAAGCTTACACTGCTTAAGCCTCGACAGCTTGATCGACACTACCAACATCCCTTCACAGCCCAACAACAATAGGTAGGTCAGATTGGAGCATGCATGAATAACACCAGACAATATCCGGTCATCCATTCCCACACCGACTATCTCAATATTCGTCAGTCTCTCAAAATAATCCCACTTTGGAGTCTGTTTCATGAGGACTCCCTACAGTTTTAGGGACTCCACGTTCTGAGAAGCTACAATGCAGTCTGTTTTCTGAGAGCTCTCGATGCCCTGGTGTCCGATGAGGCTTTCCATACGGAGTTCAAGGTGCCAGAGGGATGAGACAAAGTGGGAGAGCCACTATACAAGACCTACACTGGAAAAAGGATAGTAGACTACTATTTCTTCTAATCGGATGGTGGATTTGATGATTTTGAGCGCTCTAGAGTTTGGGTAGCCCCCATTCGAGTGATTGTCGAAGCAGTTGTGGGGGAATTAGAGTCTTCTGATATTGTTGTGATTCATTGATCATGAAGAGAGATAATGGAGGAAAAAAATGAGAAGAAAATGAGATTTTTTTTTCACAAAGAACAAAGCTTAAAAAAACTTATCTTTACACCTCTCTATCTCTCACATAGAGCTCTCAAGTCTCTCTTTACTGGATGAAATAAGCTCTTCTTGGCTCGGATTGATGATCCTGGAAGGCTCCCCAGGCCTTTCTTTTATATCCATGGTGGGAGGTGTCAAGTTTGACACAACTTCCACCCACTCCCCACATACCATGGACTTCTCCCATGGCTGCCAAAACCAAAAACAGGGGCTGCACATTCAAAATGTTCTGTATCCATGATGGAAGTCATGACGAGGTTGGTGCACCAGCAACCTACCATGTAGCTGGACAACTCCAACAATTCTCCCCCTCTATCTGTAATCCGCTGGAGCATCTACAAAGCTCTAACTTCTCTCGAGCAACCACCTTTGTTAACATATCTTATGGGTTCTCCTTCGTGTAGATCTTCACAAGTCGCAGGAGCTGTTGATCCATCACTTTATATATCCAATGATAGCGAATGTCGATGTGCTTCATCCGGGAATGGTATGTGGAGTTCTTTCTCAATTCCAAAGCACTTTGACTATTACAATGAACCCTGTACTCCTTCTGGCTGAATCCAAGCTCTTGGAGAAAATACTTTAGCCACAACATCTCCTTGCCAGCTTTCAAAACAACAATGTACTCTACTTCCATCATGGATAAAGAAATGCACTTTTTCAACCTTGATTTCCATGATACAACTCCTACAAAAGTATAGGTGTATCCTAATGTAGACTTCCTTGTATCAGAATCTCCAGCCATATATGCATCTGTATATCCCTCCAAGAGAGGTTCAACTCCGTAGCAAAAACATGGCTTTGAAGTACCTTTAAGATACCTCAGAATCCATTTGATAGCATCCCAGTGCTGCTCCCGGGATTGGAGAGAAATCGACTCATGATCGCCACTGCATAGGCAATGTCAGGTTGCGTACTCACCATATCATACATCAAGCTTTCAACTTCCGAGAAGTATGGTATCATCTCCATTGCCTTGATTTCTTCCTTGGACGACAAGCATGAACTCTTTCTCAACATCAAATGGTCGGGAAGAGGAATGCTCACTGGTTTGGCTTTGTCCATGTTGAAATGTTTCAAAACACGTTCAACATACTTCTCATGAGATAGCCATAACAACCTACTCTTTTTATCACGAATGATCTGTATCTCCAAAATCTGTTGAGTTGCTCCCAAGTCCTTCAAATGAAAAGACTTGGATAACTCCTTCAACTGGCTAATCTTCGATGCATCCTTCCGAATGATCAATATGTCATCAAAATAAAGCAGAAGAGCAACGAATTTACCATCCCGAAATCTTGGGAAGTAAACACACTGGTCCTCCTGTGTTCGCTTGTAGCCATGAATCTCCATGAATGAGTCAAACTTCTTATACCACTGTCTGAGAGCCTGTTTCAGTCTGTACAAGATCTTCTTCAATTTGCAGATTAGATTTTCTTATCCAGAAACCTCAAAACCCTCAGGTTTCTTTATATAGATCTCCTTGGAGAGGTCACCATGAAGAAAATATGTCTTCACATCCATCTAATAAAGCTTTAAGTCTAAGTTAACTAGCAATCCGAAAATGACTCGGATGGAAGTCATCTTCACCATGGTTGAAAATCTCTTTAAAGTCAACTCTTTTCTTCTGAAGGTATCCCTTGACAACTAACTGAGCTTTGTGCTTGATCTCCCTTTTGCTGCCATCCTTCTTCAGCCTGAACACCCATTTGTTTGTTAGTTCCTTCTTACCTTTGGGCAGGTCTACCAAATCATATGTCTAGTTCTTCATCAAAAACTTCATCTCATCCTCCATTGCATGCACCCACTTGAGTTTATCGGGATGAGACACTGATTTCTGGTATCCTTATGGATCTCCTTCATCAGTCAACAACAGGTACTCCAACTCTGAATATTTTGTTGATGGAATACTTGTGAAAAACTTCAAACCTGTGAAATGTTAGGTTTGGGAGTTACAACATCACCTAGCCCTTAGGTGGTTTTGAAACTTCTTGTGGAGAGGATTGAGTCTCCCCCTACTCAATATCCTCCTCCATCGCCTCTTGGTTTACTACCGATGAGTTTTCTTACACCTACTATTCATTGACAGATGGTTCTAGTATAGGTGTTGGACCATGAATTGATTTTTCGACACCTTCCCTTCGAGACATTCTAGGATTTTGAATGTCCTTTATCATCTAGTTCTCTTGGAATACAACATCTCTACTTCTGATCACCTCCTTATATTCACAAAGTTTGTAGCCGAACTCCTCATACCCAAAGCCGATGAAGATGCATAGAGTATATCGCTCTTCTAGATTCTTCCTGAGCTCCTTGGATACACGTGAAAATGCCAAACATCCAAATACTCATAAATGAGAGTAAGGTGGATGTTTACCAGACGATCTCTTCTGTGGAATCTCAAAATTTAGTGGGACTGATGGTGATATATTGATGATGTAGCATGCAACCTGGATAGCTTCTCCCCATAATGGCTTTGGGAGCTTAGCCAAACTCATCATACTTCTGACCATCTCTGTGATGGTTCTATTCATCCTTTCTACAACTTCGTTGTGTTGTGGGGTGCGTGGGACTGTCCTCTCATGTCGGATTCCTTGACTCCTGTAATCGGCGTCAAATTCTCTGGATGTGTACTCTCCTCTATTGTCTGAATGAAGACACTTCAACAACTCTGATCTCTTTGATGAAGTAGTATTGAATGAGACCCTACGCTGCTTCCCATACAAGCAATATTTATAAGGATCAAGTGATGCATCCTTATCAATACCGATGCACTTCTTATTCGTCAGGGTATATAACCCTCTTTCACTCATGTCACTGAGTCTCTTATGCCACATATTGGATGACGTCTCTCCTTCCACCATGTTGAGGTTGTCTGCACATATATTCACATGAGTTTTGTACAATGTACCATATATGTGTCATCGGGCAATGACGATGGCTCATTTTGTCATCTTTCATGCTCCATTGCTGAAGATGTTGTCATAGCCTTGTCAATCAAAGGCTATACCTGATAACAGGAACATTCCAAACATCCTTCAGGGTGATTATGTATCCAACGTTCGTCTTGAATTGGATAGAATCCATGCCAATAATCTCCATCAAACTGGTATTTATCATCTTAACTACACCAAAGTCACCAGCTTGATAAGTCAAGAAATACTCACGATGTGGAGTGACGTGGTACGATGCTTCAGTATTGACCACCCATTATGTGTCTTGTCCTGATGTATGGAATCATATATTCTTTGTCTTTGGAGTAAATAACTTCTCCTGTGACACTCACATGCACATCTCCATTTCTACTTTGCTGGTTACTACTTTGACCATTCTCTTGTAGTAACTTTTGGTAGTTATTCTTCATGTGTCCCTCCATGCCACAATGGTAGCATTTGTATGTTGGACTCCTACCATCTATGGATCTTCCTCTGTTCTTGCTTTGACGTCTAGTTCCCGCCCCTCAACTTCCTCCTTGTAGTCTCCCTCACTTCTTCAAAATGAGAGCTTGTGTTTGATTGTAACTCGCATCCTTCCTTCAAGCCTCCTTGTTGAACAATGCATCTTTTTCCATCATCATGGTAAGTTTGCCTCTGGGCACCGAGTTGCTGAGTTAGATGAAAAGCATATCCCAACTATCGGAAAGTGTGTAAAGAAGGTGGTTTGCCTGATCTTCATCATTCAGAGTCTTACTTTCAGCCACCAATTGGTTTACCGGGCTATGAAACTTGCTGGTGTGCTCAGCTATAGAGCTTCCAATCTATAGTCAAATATTCCTAAACCACTTCAATAATAGGATCTTGAGCGGTCTTTGAATAGTACGTACTGTAAGGACCCGACCCTAGTTGGATGGAGTCAGTGCCTTATTTGATTACACTGACATGATTACAAGAAAGTCGTATCTCAAAGGAACGAATAGTTTAGTAGTTTAGGAAAACCAGATACATACATAAGTTCAACAGTACAACTTGAAAGGATTTTTTTTTTAAAAACTCCTTTGAAAACATCCATAAATCCTAGGTTATTTCTCCATGTCATTCATAATATACCTCTTCATGTCCTGGGAAAATGAAACATAAGAAAGGGGTGAGCTCAAATGCTCAGTAAGGGTAAGCAATATAGTAGAAGATATAATAAACATTAGGCATGGTGAATAACTAAAAACACATGTCTTTAAAAATGAACTTGAACAAATTATGTAAGGAATAAGAGCAGAATAAATAATGTCATAATAAAGCATAATCATGGATATTATAATAGTCAAATAACCTCATGAACTTTCAATTACTAGTTTCATAATGATGGAATGCATAATTGCGGACATCATAACCATATCGTCAAGGCCTTATGCCAAGACCATAAATAATCATTTTGTCAAGCATATGAAATGTAAATAACTTTCCCTGAACATTAAGCATAAGACTAACCATTCAAAGTAAATTGGTGACTGGTTTTAAGATAGTACATCCATAGTCAAACTAATAATAAACCATTTAATTAAATATGGTATATGATATCATACATAATAATAAATAATAGTGTTGAAATAGATGAATATACTCTTATAAAATCATCGAGTAATTTTTGAGATATATACTCTTTGAAAATAAGAGTTCTTTTGGAAAGGTCTTTGTATAAAATCAAAAGTGAATTAATATAGTATTTTCATAATAAAATGAGTGATTTTAGAAAGATAATGGTTTCTAAAAACATATTATAGAGTGCCTTTGAAAATAGGCAAGAATTTGGGAAATTCCCTTAAATCGGGCTTGTATTTGGGGAAGAATTTTTGAAAGATCCTTTTAAAACATACAACTCTCCGACAATGAAAGTAGGATTCTAGTTGGTACACATATATAGAACATTCTCACAAAATATATGAGGGGTACATATGAATAAATAATAATTTAATTGAGTTAAGTAGATAATAAGAGTAACCCAAATGAAAATTGAGGTTCGGGTAGAAAACCCTTACCTTAAATCTGAAGATGTTCCTCACTTGATCTTAATGAGCTGAATAATCAAATTTAGGTTCATAAATTAATAATCAAATAACCTCCCATACATTTAATTGATTTATTATAACCTTATTAGGTTCATTCATGGTCTTTTGATGAGTTAAGAGATTCAATTTCATTGTTTGAGAGCATTTTCTTCCTTGGTTTTCATGATCGATTTTCTTATATTGATGTACGGATAAACATGTATAATGAGAATGGTTATACAGAATTCAAGTTTTATGTTATTATTGAAAAACCATAAGATTACTTGGTTATAATATTTCATTTGGTTATTGGGAGTGAATATGAATCATTATATAAAATTTTAATGACAATTGTTTGAGTTAATTGACGGTTTTTTGATCACAGCGAACTCATTTTGATTTATAAATTAATATCACGTGTAAAAAAGGATTCCAAAACCTTAAATAAGTTAAAATAAATATATTATAGTCTGGTTAAACCATAAAAATCGTTTCATGACCATAATTGAACACGTTAAAAGAAATTGAAAGCCCGCCGTCCTTGATTGTGATAAATTAACATATCTTAGATGGTATTTTCATTTCTAGTATAAATGAAGGGGAAATGAGAGATGATGAATAATTATTACTTTATCATATCAAAATTATAGTACATGTAAGGTACTGGAGTCATCAAAACATTTGTATGAAAGAAGGTGAGGAAAGAAAAAGAAAAGAAAGGAATTTGCAATAAAAGAAATGAAAAGTGGATGTTACCTCTTGAAGTAATCTTCCTTGAGAGCCTTTTTAGGGGAGAGGTTTTGGTCTTTTTATGAGACCAAGGGCTTCTGGACGTGGGGAAGGATCTTGGGAGGATATTTGAGTAGAATTTAGATAAGACACAAGGCTTGAGAGGAGTGAAGAGAAGAGGGGGTTAGGGGGTTTATAGTGGAGGAGAGGGGTGATTTGTGAATATCTTATTCATTATTTTATTATTTCCCTAAGACAACCAATGGTGTTGATTCATGTGACCCATAATAGTAATAAGTGCATGTGATTTCGAATCAAGTGTGCTTACATCATCCATGATGCTAGTAATAGTGAATTTAACTGATAATGTATATATATGGTAAATTACCATATTTTACTATTCAACAAAAATTCGAGTATTTCAGAAAAATACCAAAAATTCAACCTAACAATTTAGAACCTCCTTTGACAACATCTATAACTACTGGGTTATTTTTGCATGTCATTAATAATAAACCACTTCATGTCCTCGAAAAATGAAATATAAGAAAGGGGTGAGATCAAATTCTCAGTAAGGGTAAGAAATACAATATAAGATATCATAAACATAAACATTATGCATGATGAATAACTAAAAACACATGCCTTTAAAAATGAACTTGAACACATTATGGAAGGAATAAGAGCTAAATAAATAATGCTATAATAAAGAATAATCATGAGTATTCTACTAGTCGAATAACCTCATGAACTTTCAATTACTAGTTTCATAATGAGGGAATTCATAATTTCATACATCATAACCATATCTTCAAGGCGTCATTCCAAAACCCTAAATAATCATTTTGTCAAGGTCTTGTGCCCAGACCGTAGTTTGTCTCATGAAAGATACTGATGCATAAAGGGGCTATAGTGGACCCCATCCATCAATTATTAAGCCCAAATAATTTTTCATATGAACGGGGATAAACATAAACAACATATACATTAATATTGAAACTAATATATGAAATGTAAATAACTTTTTCCAAACATTAAGCATAAACACTAACCATTTGAAGTAAATTGGTGAATGGTTTTAAGATAGTACATCCATAGTCAAACTAATAATAAACCATTCAATTAAATATGGTAGATGATATCATATATAATAATCAATAGGAGTGTTGAAATAGATGAAGATACTCTTATAAAATCATCGAGTTATTCTTGATATAAACACTCTTTTACTTTGAAAAAAAGAGTTGTTTTAGAAAAAACTTTGTATAAAACTAGAAGTGAAGTAATGTAGTATTTTTATAATAAAATGAGTGATTTTAGAAAGATATTTGTTTCTAAAAATAGATTATAGAGTGCCCTTGAAAATAGGTAAGAATTTGATAAATTTCCTTGAATCGGGATTGTATTTCGAGAAGAATTTTTGAAAGATCCTTTTAAAACATATAACTCCCCAAAAATGAAATTAGGATTCTGGTTGGTACACACATTTAGAACATTCTCAAAGAATATATGAGGGGTACATATGAATAAATAAAAATTTAATTTTGGTAAGTAGAGAATAAGAGTAACCCAAATGAAAATGGAGGTTCGGGTGGAAAACCCTTACCTTAAGTCTGAAAGTGTTCCTCAATTGATTTTGTTGGAGTCTGCATCCCACATCGGCTATCCCTCTCCCGGTGGATCTTCCTCCTGCACGCTGCGGCCCTCCAGCGGCGGTCCTCCTGTGCGCGCAGCACACCACCTGCCCGCGCAACGGATCTCTCCGGCGTCCCTCTCTCTCGGCGGTCTTTCCGGATCCCGTAACTGTCGGCGCGACTCCCCTCCCCGACGGCTTCGCTCTGCCCCACGCTTCCCGTCAACCCACGCGACTCCCGTCCGGGCCTCAATGCGCGTCAGCCCGCGGCTCGCATCTTCCCTCTGCGCGACGGACGCCGGCTCCCCCAATCCCGGTGGTTCCCTCCCATCGCGATCCCTGCGGGCTCCCTGCTTCGCGAGGCTCCGCCCTCCCTGCGTGCTTCCCTTATGTGACGGGATCCAGCCGCTCCTCCTGCGGCGTTTCTCCCCGACGTCGCCCCTCCTGCTCACAAGCGCGCCACCTCCGTCCAGCCTGAGTGGCACCGATCCTCCCAGCAGATTTCTCTCCCTGCCGGCTCCTCCGACAGCCGGCCTCCACCCCTGCCGTCCCTGCTGTCGCGCCTCCCTCCGCGGTCCTCCTGTGCGCGCAGCACGACCCGACGCCTCTCTTCCAGCCGGCGTCTCCGGCTCCCAGTTACTCCCAGCGCCAACGGCCTTCCTTCGCCCAGCGGCCTCCCTTCACCAGCGGCCTCCCTTCCCCGGCGGTCTGCTGCTGTCCGACGGCTCCTTCCGCCCTCCCGCGCGACTCTCTTTCGGCGGATCTCCCCCTGCCGGCATCTCCCTGCGCCTCTCCTGCGGTTTCCGGTTTTGTCCGGCCTGCCTCTTCCTGGGCTAGCAGATCGGCCCGCCTCTGTCAGAGCGGCTCTCCGACGTCTGCCCCTCTTCGTCCGGCTGCTCCCTTCCCGGCGGATCCTTCGCGCCGGCGCCCGCCCGTCCGGTTACTTCCCTTCCAGAACCGGCTCCCTCCAGGCGAACCGGTCCAGGCTGGTCCCTCCATGTCGGCTTCTTCCTGCTTCCTGCGGCATTCCCGCCTCAATCGCCGACCTCCTCTTACGGATTTCCCGGCGCTTCGACGACCGACATCGCCATTGCGGATTTCCCGGCGCTTCGACGACCGGCACCGCCATTGCGGCTTCCTCGGCACTTTGACGACCGGCCCTCCCGAGCGGATTTCTCGGCGCTTTGACGATCGGCCCGACATTACGGATTTCCCGGCGCTCTGACGACCAGACCGTAGTGCGGACTTTCCCGACGCTCTAACGACCGACCCGCCAGTGTGGATTTCCCGACACTCTGATGTCCGGCCCCGCACTTTTTCGGCGATGACCCATCCTTTTTTTTTCCAGCGGCATCACATTACCATCTTGAGGGGGAGCAGCATCAACAATGATTTTATTATTTCCGTTTCTTCTGTTTTTGTCTTGTATTTGTCATCAAGCTGGGCATGTCCAGCTTGAGGGGGAGTGTTAGCGTCTGTTTTGTTGCTTTCTTTTCATTATGTGTCCAATCTAGGTACGCCTAGCTTGAGGGGGAGTGTTGGAGTCTGCACCCCACATCGGACTTGAGGTCTGGTGTGGTCTTTAATATTCATTATAAATTAACCCCAAGGGCTTCTTTAGAGAACATACCTTGGGGGTTCGGGTCTCTCATTTTATCTTCCTACAGATTTTAATGACCTGAATAATCAAATTTAGGTTCATAAATTAATAAGTACATAACCTAACCTGCATTTAATTGATTTAGTATAACCTTATTATGTTCATTCATGGCCTTTTTATGGGTTAAGAGATTTAATTTCATTGTTTGAGAGTCAACTTCACTGTAGCACTCTTGACTTCCAGCCGGCAGCCACTGTAGCGCTTTTGACAAAGTCGGCCGCTGTTCACTGTAGCAACGCGGACTTACCTTTTCGGAACAGTAATCGTCTTCTTCATTTTATAGCCCATTTTTTGGCTAAGATTATTACTGAAAAAACCTCTGTAATTTGTTGCTCCCGATATAGTGAATTCTGCCTCTCCCGTGGACGTAGGGATTTTTCCCGAGCCACGTAAATCGCTGTGTCCTTATTTTGCTTTCTTTCTTTCGTTTTCTCATTTCTGTCGTTGTGTCTCCCGACGATTCCGCAACACCGATCGCATCCATTTCCAGACCGTGAGCTCCAGAATTTTCCTTGTTTGATTTCTAAGGGAGCTGCAATCTCTCGTTATCTTCGCCAATTTTCCTTTCCCTCATTCCTATTGTGTTATTACGCCCATTTATTGTTCTTCTCGCTGGAAGGATAATTCCGCATACACGTCGTTCCAACAAATCCATAACACACCCAATGCTAGCTTTCTTGATTCACGAATCCCGTCCACTCTCTACTCAGCTTGCTCATGCACAAGATCGCCACAATATTCATTGCGGCTTAACATTGTAAATTCATTGATTAAGATTGTGATTAGCAGCTCCGATTTATTATTTTAGTGGAGATTTACAGTTCTACAATCTGAGTACCACTTTGTTTTATCCTTGTCACATGCAGCGTCGATGCATATGCTTTTCCTGTTCTTCATGCTGTATGAATAATTCCGTTATGCGTTGCTCCAGCAAATCCACGACACACCTACTGCTAGCGTTGCTTGACTCACGTTCACTCTCTAATCAGTAGCTTGTATTCCCACAGTATTTATCATGGATTAACATTGTTGTAAAATCAGAAATCCCCCACACTCTTCAAGGTGAGGAGAGGACCCTCATTTATAGAAAAGATAGGGAAGTTACAAAGAGAAGTTACAAAGTAAGTGGGGCAGGAAGTTACAAATGAAGTGGGGCAGGAAGTTACACATACTCCAACACTCCCCCTCAAGCTAGGTGTACCTAGCTTGGACACATAATGAAAAACAAACAAATCAATAAAAAGATCGCAACACTCCCCCTCAAGCTGGGCATGCCCAACTTGATGACAAATACAAGACAAAAATAGACGAAATGGAAATAATAAAATCGTTGTTGATGCTACTCCCCCTGAAGATGGTAATGTGATGCCGCTGAAAAATAAAGGATGGGTCATCGCCGGAAAAGTGCGGGGCCGGACAACAGAGCGCCGGGAAATCCACACTGGCGGGTCGGTCATCAGAGCGTCGAGAAAATCCGCACTACTGGCCGGTCGTCAGAGCGCCGAAAAATCCGTAATGTCGGGCCGATCGTCAAAGCGCCGAGAAATCCGCTCGGGAGGGCCGGTCGTCGAAGTGCCGGGAAATCCGCAATGGCGGTGCCGGTCGTCGAAGCGCCGGGAAATCCGCAGGAGGAGGCCGGCGAAGGGATGCGGTGATTCCGCTGGAGATGCCGGGCAGAGAGGCGGGGATTCCGCAGGAGGCACCGGGCAGAGAGGCGGGGATTCCGCAGGATGCAGGAGGAGGTCGACATGGAGGGAGCAGTTGAGCAGAGGTGGCACGGGAGGCCGACAGGGCTGTTGGCCGACTGCTGGAGGAGCCGGTAGGAATGGAGGCCAGCTGCTGGAGGAGCCGGCAGGAGTGGAGGCCGGCAGGGGTGGAGGCCGGTCGTCAACAGAGCCGGCGGGAGACTCGCACAGGAGGCGGGCTGCCGGAAAGAGCCGCAAGCTAGGGAAGGGAGGCCGCTGGCGCGGGAGTCGTCCGGCAGGGAGCAGCCGGGTGAGCCGCGGGTGATCCGCGGGAGGCGCTGGGTGATCCGCGGCTCGCAAAGGAGGAGGGCCGCCGGGGGGAAAGGCCGCAGGGATGAGCAGGCGCCTGGATGAGCGCGCAGCCGGACCGCGAGGGGCGACGGGAGGCGTCGCGGGCAGCAGCGGGAGGCGCGGGAGCCGTGGTTGCCGGGACCGACGGGGAGGCGTCGCGGGAGCGGCGGCGCTGGGAGTCCGCAGGGGAGGGAGACCCGCTGCTGGAGAGATCCGCCGGGGGAGGAGGGATGCCGGCAGACAGGAGGACGCGTGCCGCTGGAGAAGCGCGCAGGGACGGTGCGAAGCCGAGCCGAGGCGGAGAGGGCCTGCGCGCAGGAGGAGCGGGCGCCTGAAGGGAAATCCGCCGGGAGGGATCGTCGGCCGGGCTGGCGCACTGGATCTGGACGGGACGCGCGTCGCGACGGGATGCTGCCGCGTCGGTAGGGAGAGCTGCTGGGAGAGAGGGTCGGCGGTAGGGAGGGCCGTCGAGAGGCGCTGCTTCCGTCGGGGCAGTGCGCAGCGGGGAGGAATCCCGCTCGGGATCACCTGGTGAAGCGGGACATGGTGCGGGCAGTTGCAGAGAAATCCCGTTCGGGATCCGCCGGGATGAGGAGTCGCCGGACAAGAGGGAGATCTTGGAGGAGTCGTCGGACAGGAGGGAGATTTGCCGGGGATGGAGGGAGCCGCGCGGATGGAGTCACGCGCAGGAAGCCGGGGGATCCGCGGGAGGCGCTGCGCGCACTTGAGGTCTGCCTGGGGAGGAAGCCATCGCAGAGGCGGTAAGCCGCAGGAGGGCAGCAGCGATCCGCCGGGAGAGGAGCCGTCATGGAGGGAGCCGCGGAGTCGGGCCGCCGGGGAAAGCCACAGGGGGCGGACGGGAAAAGAAAAAAAAAACTAAGGCTCGTAGGCCATGGAAGCCGCCGCCCCCTGTGGGGGAGAAAAAAAAATATTAAACCCTAGAGCGGAATAGAAAAAAAAATAGATGGGAGGGGGGATCGGGATTAAGTTCCCTCTGATACCATGTAAAATCAGAAATCCCCCACACTCTTCAAGGTGAGGAGAGGGCCCTCATTTATAGAAAAGATAGGAAAGTTACAAAGAGAAGTTACAAAGTAAGTGGGGCAGGAAGTTACAAAGGAAGTGGGGCAGGAAGTTACACATACTCCAACAATTGTAAATGCATTGATTAAGAATGTGATTCGCAGCTCTGATTCGTAATTTCAATGAGATTTGCAGTTCTGCAATCTGACCACCTCCTTGTTTTATGTATGTCATGGCAGCATGGATTCCCTGCCCGATGCTCTGGTTCAGCACATCATATCACACATGGGCAGCGCCAGGGACGTGGCAGCCTGCAACAGTGTCTCCAAGAGATGGAAAGATTCAACTCCTTATATCAGAAGCCTTTACTTCCCCCGCAACTGTTTCGACAATCACTCGAATGGGGACTGCCCAGACTCTACAGCGCTGAAAATCATCAAATCCACCGTCCGATTAGAAGAACTGGTAGTCTACTGTCCTTTCTCCAGTGCAGGTCTTGCATCGTGGCTCTCCCACTCTGCCCCGTCCCTCCGACACCTTGAGCTCCGGATGGACAGCCTCATCGGACACCAGGGCATCGAGAGCTCTCAGAAGACAGACTGCATTGCAGCTGCCCGGAACTTGGAGTCCCTAAAACTGTGGGGAGTCCTCATGACACAGACTCCAAAGTGGGATTGTTTTGAGAGTCTGACGAATCTTGAGATAGTCGGCGCTGGAATGGATGACAGGATATTGTCCAGTGTTCTTCATGCATGCCCCAATCTGACCCATCTGTTGCTGCTTGGCTGTGAAGGGCTGCTGGCAGTGTCGATTGAGCTGCCGAGGCTTAAGCAGTGTAAGCTTGATTTTTATGGCGTCGGCAACTGCTCCCTTTTGATGGCTTCACCTGTGCTTGAATGCCTCGAGGTGCAGGGCTGTAGTTGGATTAGGGTTCCAGAAAGCCATCACTTAAAGAGCCTCTCCATTGCCAATAACACTGGTAAGCTTTGTTGGAAGTGCATTGGTTTCTAATATGCTGTTTGCCACTAATGTTGCTGTTCTTTGCCTGCAGGAAGAGTTTACATTGTGAATTTTGGGAAACTTGATAACTTAGAGTGCCTATCCATCAGAGGGGTGCAGTGGAGTTGGGATGCCATTAGCATGATCCTACAGTTGGCCACTGAGGTGAAGCATCTGTACATGAAGGTCGAGTTCACTGGGGATCATGAAACTCTCCTCCCCTTCCCGGAGATTGATTTCGTTGACTTTTTTAACAGCCATCCGAAGCTCCATAAGTTCGACATCCATGGAGCAATGTTTGCTGCTCTTTGCCAGAAGAACAGCCTGAAAAATGTGAGCAGTATTGTAAAATGATTCTTGCTTTGTTGAATTTAACCGGTGCTGACATTTTTGATCTTGTTCTGTAGGTTGACTCGAATTTTTTGATTCCATATTTAGAGGAGGTGACAATCACGGTGAGATCTCCGTTGAGTGCCGAGCAGAAGATGAGCACTCTAGAGTCGCTGGTGAGGCACGGGAAGAGCTTGAAGAAGATGGTGGTGAAGATTCTTCAAATGAGGAGCAATCATAGCAGTGCTGATTCTTTCTTTGAAGAGGTTTGCAGGTTCAGCTACATGAACCGCAGGATTGTGCAGATTGAGTGAAGCTAAGTAAGCCAACTGTTCCTTTTTTCTGCCCTAATTAAGTCCATTCAATGCAACTTTATGATTCCTTAGCTTCCTAAAGTCATTTGAGATTGCAATTGCTTTCAATTCAAGTCTAAAAAAAATGACAGTAGGAAGGAAGATGACTAGCAAAATTTCTTTTTTATGACACTAAAAACTGTAAATTATTTTGAATGAACAAGGATCAAAGCCCTAGAAATTGAAATGCATAGGCCCAGTAACATTATGCTGAACCATGCAATGTGAGAATTTGTGGTTTCACTTGTGTGTTGTAAAAGCAAAATCACCATGTGTACTGTTTTCATTTTTATGAATAACATTTCCAAATTGTGTTGTTACATACACAAACAAAATAAATTAGCAGAATTGAGTTTCTCTCAAATAAGAGGGATGCCAAGCCTACCTCCTACTAATATTTCTTCCCATATGTTTAGCCACACTCTTTGATTTTAGTAGAATTCTCAAAGAAAAACTAATATTGACCTAAAAGCTTACCACAATAGCAAGTTTATTCTCTTCTACCACAATGTCCCCATTTCATTTTTTTAATACTAATTCAAATGCCATGATTCTTTGCACTGATCACAAAGAATCAACTTGTTTAAATGAATTTGGTTGTGATATTACTTTTAATCCTATCATGATAATTCAACATTGATGATGAGTGACATGTAGGGGCGTGCATGATTGGTTTTACTCAATTAAGGACATTGGTTTAAACCATTAGATCATCTCCAACCCAGCGTGAAGATGGTGCAAAAACACTATTTTAGTGTAAATCCCATCTCCAACGCAATGCTATTTGGTGTGCTCAAATAGTGATATGCTACAATGCACTACAATTGTGCCATTATTTTTTTTTTGATTTTTTAATTCTGTTATTACATACATAATACATATTTTAATCATTATATTTAGTGACTTTATATATTTGATTATTCAATTATTAAAGTTTTTTTCAACAATATAATGTTCATTTTAATATATGGAAAATATTGTTATTATTCATTTTATTTTATTTATAAATTTTAATCAAATAAATATGTTATTTATTCATAATTATTTTATTTAATTGGTTATTTATTTATATATATAATGAAATTTATATAATAATAGTCATATAATTAGTGGAAAATACATATATAATAAATTATATATTGCATTTAGCATCGGTATCCTCAGAATAGCTTGTGGCAGCATCACTTTTCATCTTTAATAGCGAAGACTTAATGTGTCATTTCCAGATTAGCCTGTTTCACTTCCATGAGACACTTCATATTAGGGGTGTTCTTCTAATCTTCAATCACCATAACCTTCTCTTCAATATTCTTCCTCATTATTTTAACTTCATCATGTATTTTGATCTTCTCTTGAAATAACGTGTCAATCTCCTTGATCCTTTTGGATTTAATATTTAATTGGCCACTCTCTTTACTAATGTTAAATGTCTCAAACCTGACAGTTCTATGGGATCTGATGGTTTTCTAGGCCCATTCTATATTATATCTTGGGACTAGGTATTGCTAGACTAGGTATTGCTAGAAGACAATTTCCAATGGATTACCTGTGAGATCCTTTATTGAACAAAAGATTTTGAAGGTATCTTCAATAGAATTATAGGTTGAATGACCAACTGGAAAATTCAGTTCCTCTTGTTGGAGGCAGGATAGCACTCATAAACAATGTCCTTTCTTCCATCCCAATGCACGTCCTTGCAATAATTTGGCCCCCAAAGTCTATCATCATAAGAATTGAAATCATTATCAATAGTTTTATGTGGGACACCAAACAGGAGTTAGACATCACTGGACTAGTTATTCTAGGTTGGCTAAGACTTATGAAGAGGGTGGAATTAATATCAAATGAATTGAGGACTCCACGCAGTGCTTGAAAGATAAACTTGCATGGGAAGCATTTTATGGTCATTCTCTGTGGGAAATACTCATTCAGAAAAAATATGAATTCTCTCCGATCAGATGGATTGATCAGGATTTGAAGGAATTTCATCACTGGAGAAGTTTCCACGACTCCATTGCGATCATGCAGGATAATTCCAGAAGGATCATTCGTATGGGAAACATTCTCTTTTGGAAATATAATTGGATGGGTGATACTCTATTCTTCCCAAGATTCCCAGTGCCCAACATCAGTCTTAGTTAGGTGAGATTACACCCTTTATTCACAGATGTTGTGTTGGAATTAGATTAAAGGATTTCTCTCTCCACTATCCAGTTATCTGAGGTTCAAGATGAGTGCTTCTCTCCACTCCCTCTCTTTTATCCAACCTCTCCACTTTTCAGAGCATTATCCATGAGCATAGCAATGAAGATGTCTGGGCCAGTAGGTTATGGTGTAAACCTGCTCCTAGAAAGATGAATTTTTTAGTTTAGTGAATTCAGAATCATGCTTTACTTGTGGTTGTTGAAATGAAGAAGGAAGGTGTCACTCTTGTTTTAAAATGCATGTGATGTGAAAGTGATAACATGGAATATATCCTATACCTATTTTGAAAAGGGGAGTGGGATCAATTTATCTGGTATCGCCAGTATGTATGGAGGCCAGTGAGCATTTTATTTCCATCGACCATTTAATTTCTATTTTTACCCTAACCAATGTAGGAGAGCCATATAATTTTCAAGGAAAGCAGTATTTTTTTTATTGCAGGCTGCTAGGTGATTTAGGATCTTTGGAATGATCATTATAGAACCAAACCAACGAAAAGAAATATCAAAGCGATATTTTATTTTACTATCATCATCCATCAAGAGTTGGCGTCCTCCCATTGCCCATCCATTCCAGGTCTAGGGAAAGATTAGGCCATTGGGTGCGTTGGAAAGCAGCCATCCGGTACTTAAAAGTAAGTCAGATGGATCTAGTGTTAATAGAACCATGCGCGGAGGTGGTCTTATTCGAAAATATAGGGGATCCGTGATTCCAACTTTCTTAGCATACTATAGGGATGATAATTCTCTTATCACCGAAGCCCACACTTTATTCACTGGCTTAACTCTATGCTTATTGAAAAATATTTTGTTATCTGCGATTGATGTGGACTCAATGTTTCTGGTTCATTATCTTCCGGGGCTACTTCCTTACCACTAGAGCATTGCCTGTACTGTTAGAGCATGCAGACTTGATCCACCATGGAGTAGAGATTCTTCACACCTAGCATGAGAGGAATTTTGCGGCAGATTTCTTACCTCAAAATGATTTCAAGAGAAGGATTTTATTATTTACTTGAGTGTTGGATCATTCCCAAGGGACTCTGGATTTTATTTGCAGTACGCTCTTGGGATGAACCACTTCCTTCCCCCTTTGATGTGGCTGTTTCTTTTTTCCTATACCTATTTTTCACTTTCATAATAAAAATATTCAAATTGTCATTCATGGATCTTCTTTTCAAGAGTCTTCTTGATCTTATCCTTTTCTTGAACTTCATTGATCCGTTCAATTAAAAACTTAGAGCATCTCTCCTTATGGTATAAGTTTACTACTTCAATGTCTCTAACATATTTGTAGAGATTATCATATATAAGAAATTTATTTTTCAAACCTATCTCCATTTCTCCATATTCTTCTTTAAGATTAGTAATATCTTCCCACATTCTTTCAAAAATTATTCAAATCAAAGAAACATTCGCTTTTAGAAAATAATATAGCATGTCCTTTAAAGCATCAACAAAATTATCCATTGATAAATCATCACTCCCATTGATTCTTGGATCTTCTAAAGGATGGGTTGAATAATTATTTTTTTTGGCATCTCATTTTAACTTGAATCCTTTGATTCTTTTGAGGTAGGACTGTACATTTATTCTCCATTTAATTCAAATCTATTTTTTTATATTTCATGGAGGGACTTCTTCTTTTGAAAAGAGACATTTTCTTTAATCTTTTATTCTTTTTTCCTTTTCATGTTCGGTAGGAATTGAGTTTTGATCTAAAAAAGACAATTCATCAAAACTGCATTTCACTATAAATTTATGAAAGATACTCAAATCTTCAATATTAGGTGAGTGGTTCTATTGTTTTCTCTTATCTCATTTATTCTCACTTGCAATACATCCAAAACACACACACACACACAAAAGTCGTAGCGATTTATAAGGTTCATCTCATGGTATGATAAGGCTAATCCTCGATGTGATTCGGTAAAACCCAAGATCGCACTACCTATTAGTAAAACCTTATGAGCATTACACTATATTCTCCTGATAGTGTGTAAGTGTGCATCCCAAAAAACTTGGTTTGGTGCATCTTGTACTCAGGTGCATCCCACACCTTTACAATGATATTGTAGGGGTAGCAATTGAAGAGTTTAACACTAATTGAGTACTTTGAAAAGTTGTTGATTTGAATCTTGTTTTCTTCTTCCTCCATATCTCTTACTTGAACAATAGCATGAAAGCACTCCTCTTGTATGCATAATATTTCACATACACCTCCTTTCTACTTCATATTAGCCAATTGATATACTGCTCTTTCTCTTGAGTTCCAAATATTGCCCTGACATAGTTTTTGTATCCGAAACTATATTGGATTGCAAGGATGCTGGCTTGCTGGGTTCGAAGATTGGTTTCACAAACGTATTTTCCATTGGACGACAGGGACACTCTGCTGGCCTCTGCCTCCTGTGGAAGGCGGATCTTGGGGTGCAGATTTCTAATTATTCAAGTAATCACATTGTTGTGACAGTTGCTGGCCCATGGTCTCCTACTTGGTCGTTTGTTGGGTTCTATGGGTGGCCGGGTGGGCATGATAAACACAAATCATGGACCCTTTTGAATCGGTTGCGACACTCTTTACCTAGTCCTCTCCTGATCGGGGGGGATTTCAACGAGGTCCCCTCTCACCATGAAAAAGAAGGGGGGCGCGTGAGGAGTGGGGTTGCTATGGATGAGTTTAGGTATTCCCTTTTATCGAACTCTCTTCATGACCTTGGGTTTTCTGGATCTCCGTTCACCTGGAGGCGGGGTCGGTCAGTGGCGAACCGTCTTGCAGAAAGGTTGGACAAATTTGTTGGGGATGATGAGTGGACTTCTCTTTTTCATGCTTTCTCTATTGTTCACCTCCCCCCAATCTCTTCTGACCACTGTCCCATCATCTTGTCGACGCTCTCTCAAGGGCAACAAAGGAGGCATGGACGAACCTTTCGATTTGAAAGTATGTGGCTCCAAGACAACAACTGTGAAAAGGTGGTCCAAGCGGCTTGGGAGGGATCGAATCGCTGTTTCATGTCTAATATCTGCAATACTGCGTCTTGCTTATAGAAGTGGAGTGTTGTGTGGTTCAGTGACTTTGACAGACGTATTAGTGAGGCTGAGACTCGCTTAAAGCGACTCCACTCTTCTCCTTGTCCTGCCTCTGTTCTTGAAAATATCTCTGTTGCGGAAAAGCATCTTAATGCAACATTGAGGGAGAAGGAGAGTTTCTGGTTTCTTCGGGCAAGAGAGTCTCACATTAGAGATTGCAATCAAAATACCAACTTTTTTCACCAAAGAGCGTCCACAAGGAGAAGGAAAAATCATATTGAGCATCTGGAGGATCCCAACAGAAGAGTTGTTCATGACTCCCAGGATATTCACTCCATCATCCTGAACTTTTTCAACAAACTCTATGAAGCAGAAAGTATCAGCACTCCTCCAGGTCTGACTAGCTGCATCCCAAAGTTGGTTACGGATGATATGAATTGTCAGTTGGAAAGAGATACCTTCGACGATGAAGTTTGTAGGGCTCTGCATCTTATTCACTCTACCAAGGCCCCGGGGCCTGATGGGTTTCACGCCCTGTTCTTTAAACACTTTTGGCATATCATTGGGCCTAATGTTGTGGTCCTACTGAAGGAGGTTTGGGCAGGTAGAACATCTCTTGACTCCATTAATGAAACTCTTATTACTCTTATCCCAAAAACTCAGTGCCCCCAGACAGTCTCAGAGTTTCAGCCAATCAGTCTGTGCAATGTTGTTTACAAAATTTTCTCCAAAATCTTGGTGGCCAGACTTAGGGACTTCCTCCCATTGATTGTTTTAGATAACCGAAGTGCTTTTGTCCCAAAGAGATCAATTAATGATAATGCTGCCATTGCTTTTGAAGTGTTCCACTCTATGAAAACTCGTTCCTCATCTAAGCGAGGCATCATGACAATTAAATTAGATATGATGAAAGCTTATGACAGAGTTGAATGACCTTTTCTTAAACTTGTTCTCTCTAAGTTGGGCTTTGGGACGAACTGAATTTTTAATATCATGAATTGTGTTACGTCTTTCTCCTACCGAATTATTATTAATGGGGCCCCTTCAGTGAGCTTTAAACCGTCGAGAGGTTTGAGATAAGGGGATCCCCTGTCGCCTTATCTCTTCATTTTGGTGGCTGATGTTTTTTCTCACCTCCTTCTGAAGGCGGTGAATCAAGGAACTATTCATGGTGCTCAGGTATGTAGACATGCCCCCTATCTCCCACCTCTTCTTTGCAGATGATAGCCTTCTTTTTGCTCGTGATACCCCGCAAGAATGCAGTTTAGTGTTGCATACCATCAATCTGTACGAAAGGGCTTTTGGGCAACATCTTAATCCTTCGAAATCAGAGTTATCTTTCAGTAGAGGCGTATCGCAAGCAAAGAGGGAGGAGTTGCAGCGAATGTGTGGCTTTCCGCTGGTGGATAAGCATCCTAAGTACCTTGGCCTCCCAACCCTTGTTGGGAGGTCAAAGCAACAAGTGTTCGCCTCGATTGTGGACAGAGTGGATAATCTGATTTGCCTTTGGTCTAGTAAGAAGATTTCCATGGTGGGAAAGGAAGTTCTTGTGAAGTCAGTGGCTCAAGCAATCCCTTCTTATGTTATGTCGCTGTTTAAATTCCCAGAAACTCTCGTCGATCAAATCCACTCCCGGTTGGCCAATTTTTGGTGGGGCTCTCATGAGGGAAAACATAACTCACACTGGATATCTTGAGAGAAGCTGTGCGTTTCAAAATTTCATAGTTTTAGGAATCTCAAATGGTTTAATGAGGCGCTTCTTGCGAAGCAAGGATGGCGCCTCCTCTCCCATCCACATGCCATGTTCTCAAAGGTTCTGCGTGCAAAATATTTCTCTCATTCTGACTCCTTGCATGCCCAGCTGGGGCCACGACCGAGTTTTATGTGGAGAAGCATCTGGGGCGCAAAATCTCTTCTTGACACTGGGTGCGTCTGGAGAATTGATGATGGGAATAATGTTCATGTTTGGAAGGATTCTTGGCTGCCCAATGACATTAACCATAAGGTATCATCGTCTGTTGTTCCTGGGTTTGAAGATGCAAGGGTACGAGATCTGATCAATGACTCGCTCGAGGACTGGGATCGGGGGAAGCTTCTCAGCTGGTTTAATGAGGTTGATCATCAACTCATCCTGAGTATTCCTCTCACACCAGGGATGGGCATTGACCTGCTTTACTGGACTGGGGAATCTCATGGAAAATATTCTGTCCGCTCGGGTTACAAATTGCGGGTCCAAGGCGTGGCCCAAGCCTTTCCTGATAATCGATGGAAGAGCATTTGGTCGCTCTATGCTCCCTCTAAGGTGAAATTTTTTTGGTGGCAGGTCTGCTCTAGGATTCTCCCAACTCGTGACTTTTTGGTGCGGTGACATTTGGCAGAGGATGACACCTGTCTGTTGTGCCTCCAGGAGGTGGAATCCCCTCTACATGCAATTCTTTCCTGTCGTGAGGTGGAAGGGGTGTGGAAGGCATGGAAACCGGATTTTGGTTTGTTCTTTGATCTTTCATTGGGGCTGGTCCAAAATCTGTTAAAATGGGTGTCCTCTCTTGAACCGAGAGTAGTGGGGTTGATTTGCACAATTGCTTGGTTGGTGTGGACTCGACGTAATGATTGTATTTTCCAAATGAAGGTGACCCATGATCGTCTTTGGGTGGACAAGGCTAGAGAATGGATGAACAGTTGGAAGAATAACGATACAATGCCTTTGGGCAACACTCAGCAGACGGTCCCTGCCGGTTCCCCCCACCCAAGGGTTTTCTCAAGATCAATACTGATGCTACAGTCTCCGCTAATTTCAGGGTCGGTATTGGACTCATTGTTCATAACAGTTGTAGCCAGATTGTGGAAGCTCAGTGCCGAGCAGTGCCTTGTTCATGGAGTCTTGTGGTTGCGGAGGCCTCTGTCATCCTTCATGGGATCCTTTTAGCCCGTTCAAAAAATTGGCCCAAGGTTTTGGTGGAATCTGACTGCCTCGAAGTGGTGAATGCTCTATCATCGAAGGACGATGACTCTCAACCGTATGGTCTTATCTTGAGGAAGATTTGGTCTTTAACCGAAGGCTTCGCTGCATGCAATTTTTCTTTTATCAAGCGAGGAGGGAATATGAAGGCTCATTGTTTGGCTCGTTTTGGGAAATCTTGAGGTGATCATTGTTGGGTGGACTCGTTTCCTGCTTGGCTTTGTTGGCCCGGTTTGCTTGATCAGTAATATAGCTTATCTTTTCTCAAAAAAAAATGAATATTGTGGAGATCTTGAGCATGAGCAAGTTGAGTAGAGAGTGAAAGTTGTTGGAATAACTCACTTCATATTTTGTTTAATATTATTTTAATGGGATAATGAGAGATAAACTTATCAAATTAATGGACTCTGATAGTTAATTAAATAACCACCCATGAAAATTGTTTTATCCCTATTTAAAGTGTCATGTTTTTATCAATCAAGTCTGAATCACAATTCTAGTATGTTTCATCAAAACTGTTGGAGAAGAGAGAATAGACAAAGGATAGAGATCCTTTTAAGTAGGATAAAATCAAGATTACTCAAATCCATGAGTTTAATGGATCAATGTATGTCCTTTATTTTGAATTTTATTTATCTGGATATGTGATATATACACACTACTGTAAATATTTCATTTCATAGTGTGCAAAAAGGCCTTTAACAATGCTAAAAAACGATGTTATCGTCATTACCATTAAAGGGGGGGTCCCCTTTATCCGTGCTAAAAAAGAAATGGTAAAGGGACACCTTTATCAGCACTAGTTTAACACTAATAAAGGCTCAGCCCGCTACAATGTGCTATTTGTATAACATCACACTACAATAAAAACCTGTAACCTGTGTATTCAAAATATATAATTTAATTGAAATAAATTTTACATCATGAATATAAAAAAACCCTACTATATACATTTCAAACAATGTTTTGTTTAATTATATTTACAATTATCCACAAACATTTAAAAACATTAATGTTTTATCTTCTTTGGCGCCCGCGATCCCCTCTAAAAAAATTACACTCATGGTATCAGTTTCCGAACAAATTACCTCAACCCAAGCAAAATAATCCACCTATATAAGAAAATAAATCTTATGTTAGTAATACTATAAAGAAATAAATTAAACATTAATATGAAAGAATACATTAATAAAATGTCAATTTTAAATAAAGAGATACACTTTGAGTTATACCGGTCACACCATGAATCGTATTGAGGTGGTTTTGATTCCTACACGTGACAAATGACTTATGGATCATTTTCTTAAAGTATCAAAACAATCTGAATGTGTTTTCTCAGTTTTGAGTATGTCACTTGTTCTTTTTTACTAAAAGTAATGTCAGTTTTAAATAAAGACACCTTTGGAGTTATATCGGTCACACCATGTATCAGATTGAGGTACGACTGATTCTCACCCATCAAAAATTACTTATGGATCATTTTCCTAAAGTATCAAAACAATCCAAATGCATTTTCTAAGTTTTTAGTATGTCACTTGTGTCTTTCATTAAAATGTCATTTGAAACCAGAAACACGCACTTTGAGTCATACCGGTCGCATCGTGTGTCAGTTTGATATGATAATGCTTCCTACATGTCACAAATGACTTATGAATTACTTTCTTAAATTATCAAGATAATCAGAGCAAGTTTTCTTGGTTTTTAGTGAGTGATACATGTTTTGAACTAAAATGTCAATTTTAAACTAATAATGAGCACTTTGATTCATATTGGTCACACCGTGCATCGTATTGTGGTACGATTAATTCCAAAATGTCACAAATGACTAATAGATCATTTTCTTAAAGCATCAAAACAATCTGAATTATTTTTCTCAGTTTTCAGTATGTCACTTGTTCTTTTTACTAAAATCAATGTCAATTTTAAATAAAAAGATACATTTTGACTCATATCGGTCACACCATGCATCAGATTATGGTACGGTTGATTCTTACACATCAAAAATGACTTATGAATCATTTTCCTAAATTATCAAAATAATCCGAATGTGTTTCCTCTATTTTCAGTATATCACTTGTTCTTTTTACTAAAATTAATGTCAATTTTAAATAAAGAGTCACTTTGAGTTATACCGGTCACACCGCGCATCATATTGAGCTGCGGATGATTCATACACATCAAAAATGACTGATAGATCATTTTTCTAAAGTATCGAAACAATCCAAATGCATTTACTTGGTTTTTAGTATGTCACTTATTCTTTTTACTAAAATTAATGTCAATTTTAAATAAAAAAACACACTTTGAGTCATATTGGTCATACCATATGTCAGATTGTGGTACGATTGATTCCTCCACATCAAAAATGACTTATGGATCATTTTCTTAAATTATTAAAATAATATGAATGTGTTTTCTTGGTTTTCAGTGAGTCACTTGTTCTGTTTACTAAAATTAATGTCAATTTTAAATAAAAAGAGTCACTTTGAGTTATACCGGTCACACCGTGCATCATATTGAGGTGATGTTGATTCATACACATAAAAAATGACTGAGGGGTCATTTTATTAAAGTATCAAAACAATACGAATTCATTTTCTTGATTTTCAGTATGTCACTTGTTCTTTTTACTAAAATTAATGTCAATTTTAACTAAAAATACACACTTAGAGTTATACTGGTCACACCATGCGTCATATTGTGGTGGGGTTGATTCTTACATGTTATAAATGAATTATGAATCATTTTTATAATGTATACAAACAATCCAAATGAGTTTGTTTAGTTTTCAGTATGTCACTTGTTCTTTTTACTAAAATTAATGTAAATTTTAAATAAATAGACACTTGGAATTATAAAAATCACACCATGCGTCATATTGAGGTGTGTCTAATTCTTACACATCAAAAATGACTTATGGATTATTATCCTAAAGTATCAAAATAATATGAATGTGTTTTCTTGGTTTTGAGTATGTCACTTGTATTTTTTATTAAAATGTCATTTGAAACTGAAAACACGCACTTTGAGTCATACCGATCACATCGTGTATCAGTTTGACATGAGACTGCTTCTTACACGTTATAAATGACTTATGAATCATTTTCATAAATTATCAAGACAATACGAGTGTGTTTTCTTAGTTTTCAGTGAGTGGAACTTTTGAAATAAAATGTCAATTTTAAACTGATAACGGACACTTTGAGTCATACCAGGCACATCGTGTATCAAATTAAGGTGTGGATAATTACTTCATGTCAAAAATGACTTATAGATAATTTTCTTAAAGTATAATGATAATCCGAATGTGTTTTCTTGATTTTGAGTATGTCAATTTTCTTTTTTACTAAAATTAAGGTCAATTTTAAATAAAAAGACGCACTTAAAGTCATATCGGTCACACTATAAAAATAACATGAATTCATTTGATCAGTTTTTAGTATGCCACTTGTTCTTTTTACAAAATTAATTTCAATTTTAAATAAGAAGACACACTTATAGTTATACCGGTCACACCGTGTGTCAGATTGAGGTCGGGTTGGTTCCTACACATTGGAAATGACTTATGAATATTTTCCCTAAAGTATAAAAACAATATGAATGTGTTACTTAGTTTTTATTATGTCACTTGATCTTTTTACTAAAATTATTGTCAATTTTAAACAAATAGACATGTTTGGAATTATACCGGCCACACCATGCATCGGATTGAGGTGAGACTATTTTATACATGTTACAATGAATTATGGATCATTTTAATAAAGTATCAAAACAATTCAAATGAATTTTCTCAGTTTTTATTATGTCACTTTTTTTTATTAAAATATCATTTGAAACTTGAAACACACACTTTGAGTCATACTGATTGCATCGTGTGTTGGTTTGATGTGAGACTACTTCTTACATGTCACAAATAACTTATGAAACGTTTTACTAAATTATCATGATAATCCGAGCACATTTTCTTGGTTTTTAGTGAGTGACACTTTTTTAACTAAAATGTTAATTTTAAACCAATAACAGACACTTTGAGTCATACCAGGAACATCGTGTATCAGATTGAGGTGCGGCTAATTCCTACACATCAAAAATGACTTAAGAATCATTTTATTAAAGTATAAAAACAATCTGAACATGTTTTCTTAGTTTTGAGTATGTCAGTTGTCTTTTTTACTAAAATTAATGTCAATTTTAAATAAAAAAGACGCACTTGGAGTCATACTGGTCACACCATGTAACGTATCAGATTTTCTGTGTGTTATTTTTAAATATTATGTGGATTATTTGCAAGTCCAAGCGATGAGACGACGTACGATTCTGAGGACCAGTGTGCTCGGAATAAATGTTTGAAAAATATTAAAAAATAATAATTGCACACACGAATGATTTTCTTGAAAAAGTGGAATAACTCCTAAATGGGTGCTCAGATCATATATCAGAGGGCACCGTTGGATTCAGAATGGAAGTTTTATCTTAGGCGTGACCTAACATTGGTCGACATAGGTAAATTGTGGAAGGTCATCACGAACGCTTAAATGAATAAAATAAATTAAGAAAATTTATTTTTATTTTAGTTGTTGACACAGCGACGCAACGACTTGACTTTTTCTCTTTAAAAGTATCCCTATGTCAGAGAACCAAGTTTAGACCCATAACCCAGTAATGCTATGGATACACTTGAAGGAGAGAGATTTGGAGAATTTTCTCGAGTAGGTGATGAACTATGGTGAAACCTCAGATTGTTGATCAGTGGACACCAATCTCGGAGGATCTTGCCAATGACAATGACACATCGACTGATCTTCGTCTGTGAATGATCCAAATCGAGGTAGGGTGTTTTGTTTTGTGAATTTTCACCCTAATCTCAATCTCGAAAGAATGCAGATCAATTAAATGAACAAGGATTGACCCGCACATCGTCGATATATTTCAAATCGATATAATTGATTAATTCTAGTTTGTTGATTAGTCCTCTTCGTTTATCATTCTTAAAGAAACGAATCAAGACCGTCACAAACAATGATCGAGGTTCGCTCCTCAAGGTTTTTCTTTGTTCTTTTCCTCCCTCTTTTCTCATTCATTGTGGGTGATCCCTTGGTTTGCAGTTCGATGCCCTACCAATGGATTGATCGTTGCACACGCGATTCTTGGCACAACGATTCAAGATTGTCGATCCGAACTCAGTGCGATGCAATGGAGGTGCGATGATGATGGTGGTGGATGGATCAAAGTGGTTTATAAGCCCCCAATTTCTATGCTTCATACGTAGAATACGAACCGAACAAACACCTTTGATTTTCGACCAGATTCAATGGACAGAGTGTGTTGCTCGTCAACAGCGAGGCTCAGCCAGAGCGAATCCATGTTTTTCAGCTTGATTGAATTCAGATCAGAAGGTGGCGACATCATGAGTGCGAGCGGGAGGAAGAACCAGGGATTCTGGAAAATCCTGTAACACGCGGTGTGTAACTCGATACTACACGTCGTGTGGGACCCCTTAAGCAGTGGCTTGGGTTTTAGAAAGGAAGTGATGATCACACGGCATGTGACCCCTATCACATGGCGTGTGACCCTCCCCGGTTTACTCGGCATGTACTACGAAGAGTACACAAACACGGGTAACAACACATGGCCAGATGGCACATCGTGTACTTAGACACGGACACGACTTCGGTACAGGAACATGACCAGAAGTCATGGGCAGGGAACTGTGTATCTCTACACGCCATGTATTTGGAGACTACAGGTCGTGTGAGGTTCTTCCACACGGGTAAGACTTGGGATAGTTGGACACGTCGTTTACCCCTTGGGACACACTGTGTACTCCCATCAAGAGTGCTTGAGGCTCTTTTCCCCCTATTTTGGACTAGTATAGGTTGAGTGCATTCCCTTGATCCTTTCCTTGAGGTTATAGTGCATCATTAAATCCACATCATTGGATTGTAATCCCCTCTAGAGGTCGAGTCTTAGATAGAGTTGTGGTGTCCCTCTGCGAGACTGGAGTGCGATCCTCTATTATCACTAGTGGAATTTGTGGAATCGGCATGACCTCCTTGAACAGGGTGTTGATCCTCCATCTGGTGGGCCACATCAGTAGGGTTTGTGGAATCATTGGCATATGATACCCTATGTAGCAGGTTGATCCAGACTGGGTTCGTGGTGTCCCCAAGCGATTCTGGGCATGACCCCATCTCTATGTATTATAGTCTTCTTGACCAACACATTCTCTGTTGGGAAAAAATCCTTAAATGTGAACTCTATGTATGTTTTGGGTGTGATACCGTTTTTTCACAAAGCTTGATGATCGTGAATGAGTATGGTTGGTGTTTAACGGAGATAGGTTTTTAAGGTGGTACAGTTTCCCAGTGTTTTTCAAATTTTTGGGCCTAAAAATTAGGAATTTCTGTTTGGAAATGTAAGGTTTTCTTCATAGGACTGAACAGTGTGAAGAATGATGAATGAAATCGACAAAGGAAGAGAAACCCGAAGCTCGGGACATGAACCACCTACCATGTTCGGGAAGGGTTCGCGGCCGCGTACCAGGCAGCATGAACGATATGCGGGAACGGTTCGCAGAACCAAAAATAGTTCGCGGCGATAGTTTGCGGCAAAGGGCATGTGGTATACGGAAGGCGTGATGGTTCGTAGGATAGTAGAAGAGAATGGTGCCGCATAGGAGAAAAGGTAGTATGTGGACCGTCGTGGAAAAACGGTTCGTGAAATGGGTGCAGTTTGCGGTAGGAGGATCAGTATGCGGTGGAGGTTGTACTGAATCAAATATTTGGTAAATCTTAGATTAGCAGATTTTGTGAATATATTTTTCTACAGAAGGAGTGTTAATCCCACTAATTAGAAGTGAGAGAGAATATCATTAGAGAACATCTCTTTGCTCTGGGAATTAGGTGAAGTCTGAAAGTGGTTTGCGGGAAGCGATTTCGCAAATGCAGAAGAAGTTTGCGGAAGTGTTTATGTAGGATGTTGTAGTTCACAAAGGAAGAAAAGTCAGCAGAATAAGAATGTGGTGCGTGGAGGGGGAGCTCCGATATGTAGAAGCGAAGACAATCCATAGATAGAGAATAGTTCGTGAATATAGGGTGGTTCGCAGAGGAGGTTTGCGGAGTCAGTATGTGGAGGCGGTACACGAAAGAGAAGAAAGAGGATTCTGCAGATGAAGGGCGGTTCGCAGAAGTGGCAACAGTATGTAGAGGAGGTGTTCTGCATACCATACCTGGTACACAGTACGCGGGAGGAGTAGGCGGTTCGCAGAACACTCAAGGAAGCTTGAAAACGCTTTAAGTTAGTTTTCGAAAGTCATTTCTGTTACCTAACAATACACGAAAAGGTAGATCTCATCTACGAGTGAAAAAAGGACTTCAATAGAGAATATTCTAACTGTTGAGGATATGATATTCATGAAAATGAAGGGATTTACATGTCTATAAACTCTGTTTGACCTATAAGTCTATAAACTATGAGTGGATTCTTGTCCAAGAGTAGTGAGCGAAGGAAGAGGAAGCCAAAGACCCTTTCCACCAACAGTGAACTAGAGAAAGATGCATAGAGAGTGACCCTTGAGAATGTAGTGAGAAAACCTTTAACCTTGTAAAGGCAGTGAGCCTGGGAATAGAAGATCTAGCCCGAACCTTGAACTTATTATTGGTAGTGAGCCTTAGTGAATTTAGTACATCAGCACAACACCGTTGTATGCTCCTTGGATGTAGCTTAGTGAGGGTGAACCAAGTAAAAATAGATGTGTCTCATGCATGATTTAAATTATGTTCATACTATGCAATGAGAACGAGAGAGAAGAGAGTTTTGTTTAATGACGAAACAATATCTGAAGGGGAATAAATTTTAATCTGTCATACCCTGATTCACCCCCCTCTCAGGGTATTCGACCTAGTAGACCTAGCATTCCCTTTTGGCATGACCCAAATGATCTAGACCTCTTCATCGTGTGTCTTCAATAATATCATGGCTTGAGGAGTGAGTTCTCCCAGAACGAGCATTGCTTCGAGTATAATCTGGTGGCCGACAATTGGTTATGACTGCCTGATGGCGTGGTGTCTCTCCTGAGTATATATGGGTTCTTATTCTTCTTATATCTTCTATAAATTGTTACATCTTGCATTGAGCTAACTATACTTGGTGCTTCGTGTTTGGTGTTTCCGGGGTATCCTACTGAGTATTGTTACACTCACCCTTGCACGGGCTTTGCCTAGACATGTCGTGTCTTGTGTAGATGACGACCCTTTTAAAGTTTTTCTAGGAGGACCATAAGCAGGTAGAGTATAGCTGGAGTTGGGAAGACTGATGTGTTTTCCTAAAGCATACCTTTGACTTGGTCTTCGCCCTTGGAGCAGGTTGGACTTTTACAGTTTTAGTTAGACTTGTGTTACAAACTCTTTTTGGTGGGCATGTATTTAGCCCTGCTTACTTTTACTTTACTTCATGGTATACTCTGGTTATTGGATCTTAGTTATATACATGCATTTTATCAGTTGTTTTACATTTTAGCATTTTTTGGATGGTTTTACCCAAATTTACCCAAGTTTTATGGTGTAAGCAATCTCTTGTAGCACAACATGGGTTATCGAATCCTCAGAGACCTAAGAAGTAACCTAAAGAAACACACAATCTATGGAGGTGATTTGGATATTAAGTGGCCAACTTTGGTTCAAATTGATTTGATTATTAAATATTATTTATGAATTAATTGAATTCAATTTAAAAGAATTAGTTGATCATTGGTTATCGCTTGGGGTAGATTGGATGAATTTCTTTTTAAATTATTTCAATGTCTTAAATTCGAGTGTTTCCTTCAATGAAATATGAACTTCCCAAATCACTCATGGAATTTTTAGTCTTCACTATACTAAGGTGTGGTTGTAGAAGAAGAAAATATTCTTCGAGGTTTCCTCTAAAAGATTAAAAAATTCAGGCCAATTGGATCATTTGTTCAGAAGTTATGCTCAAAATTGTGGGCTTATTTTATGGGCCTTTAGATCTAGCCCATAATTTAAATGTCATCATTAGCTCTCTAGATATCCTTGAAAACTTCAGAATTAGATCTAGAAATAGTTTAATTAAATGATCCCCATAATTTTCTCTTTCTACAGTTAAAATTTTAGCTTCATTGGGCTTGGATTATGGGCCACACTCTTGTTTGATGGGCCTTAGTTCCATTATTCTTTGTCTAGAAAATTTATGTATTCATGCCCAAAAATATCCATCTTCCCTTGAGATTCATCCAGTGATCCTAAAATATAAAATTTTACAAAAAAAAGTTATCAATAATATCCCAAAATGTCAAATTCAAAAAATTAATATAATGTTCTCCATAAATAGATGATCGATTAGGCCCAAATTTTCATTTTAAACATGAATTTCACTTGTCATGAGACATGAAGTTTAATTTCTATAATGCACTAAAAATGATGTTTATGGAATTTGGAACATGTGAATATTAAGATATAATCAATTAATATTATCCTCTTTCAATGGATAATCACACCCTCCAACTTGAGTTTTGCTAATCCTGAGCAAAAAGCACCTCAAAAATAAGAAATTGAATTCCCTTTTTCAAAAACATTATAACATACAATGCTCACCAAAAGACATCATGAAACCTATCAAAATCATTTAACACAATCTAGGTTCACAATAATATCCAAAACCCAATCTCATTCCTTTGTTCAAATTCATTTCCACATTTCATCCAATTTCAATTAAACATAATGATGTATTGTGTACCTCAAAAGACATAAGGCCCATTTTCTTGTTCAAGGGGAAACAAATGGAAGTGCTAGGTGGGAATCACATTAAACCTTAAGATGACTATCCTTTTTTTTGGGTTGTTTTTTTTTTGTTTTGTTTTTGTTTTTTTGAACCACAATAGATATGAAAGGACCAACTCCGGGTAAGACAACTATGGAGTCACGATCCCCAAGTGTCAGACATCACACATGTTTTCAATTTCATGATCTATAATAGAGATGTAAGTCCAAACTCTGCGTAATAAAACTACGGAGTCATGATCCCCAAGTGTCAGACACCATACATTTAGACAAAACATTACTCTACATGGTTTTTTTTCAATTTTTTTGTTAGATACTCAAATTAAACTAAAAGTGACCCTAAATACCATGCTATGATGAAAGGGGCCAAAGAAATAAAATTTACACCCAAGATCCAATGAACATGCATTGTGGAGTTTTGATTAAGAGGATGAAAATGTAAACGTTGAAAAATAACATTGGACAACTGATTCTCGCTCAAATTTACCCAAGAGAAGAAGGTAAGACGGTCCTTGTAGTTTAGCTTGGGTTGTCGAATCCACAGAGACCTAAGAAGTAACCTATAGACACGCACATTCTAAGGACTGTTTTTGGCTATGAAGTGACCAACTTTGGGTTGATTTTAGATGGGTTTAAGGGAACTCTAAGAGACTTAAGTGAATTCAATTTAAAAGAATGAGTTGATCCTAGGTTATCGCTCGGGGTGGATTGGACGTATTTTCTTTTTAATGATTTCAATTTCTTATATTTGAGATGGGTTCATTTAAGGAGATAAAACAACATCATCACTTACTGGTTTAATACCTACACCCTTTGATACTAATCACCTATACACTTGAAGGATCAAAGTTTTGAGCACTTCAAGGTAAAGGTTCGTATTAGCACTTGAAGTGTGTGACCTTAAATTCAACAAGGACGATGAAGTTTAAAAATCATCAAATAAAAATCTCAATTAAAGAAGTGATTATACATTAATGAGGTGATAAATAACATCCAATCCAGCCCCTTGCTACTCCCTTGGATCAACCCATAAGTGGGTTAGCCCTCCATTGATTCTATGTTTTCAATGGAAGCGGAAAGTAGACTCATGAGGGAGGAAATGAAGAAGTAAAAAAACGCAATAAAATAACAATCACTCCACCGTTGTGTGATAATCTCACAAGGTTTGATATGAACAAGTTCACACCTTGAACCAACGGTATCAAAGTGATAAGGAGAAGAACATAATAATAAGAGAAGAATAACTTTTATTAAGAAACAAGGATGAATTAAAACAACTTACATGTGAAGGAAGAACATTACAAAGAGAAATTGGCAGCATAACATTAAGATGAAAACAAGCTCAAAGATTTCTAAATCCTCCAACACCATTGCCTTAAATAGGCATTTTTGAGCCCTTGGGTCGAGCCTCCAACAGTACAAGTCATCCCACTTGAGTATGGTAGGTCTAGGGTGGTGGAAAGTTTGTGGAAAGTTTGTGGAAAGAAGACTTTCCACCCTTGACCCGAAAAGGCATCCAGCTTTCATACACCGCACAGACGCGCTTGAAACACCTTCTAGATGGCCGAATTTGGGTGGGTCATAGAAAACTTAAATTAAGCTCCGGATGTCCCCTAACAGCCTGTAAAATCTCAGCCCAAAAGGAGTTATGGTTTTCGAGATATGGTTTAATTGGTGGGCTGTTTTTCTGGGCCACAGAATCTGGCCCAGAATTTTATCTCTAACTTGGGCCGCCTAAATGGACACCATGGAGGCCGAATTAGCATTGGATCCTGAAGAGTGATTTGTTCCTCGACATGTATTATATCATCCCAAGAAATTTGGGATTCATTGGGCCTCTATGTTGGGCCCCACCGTCTCATCAGTGGGCTGGTGTCCAATCTGCCTTTTCCAGAATTGTTTCCTTTCATTTTCAAATATCTTCATCATCCTCCATGAATTCTCCATTGATCCCTGAATGAAACATGTTCATATTGGAGTGTAGATCAATTTCCAAAAATATCAAATTAAAATATGTATAATTATATGAATCATTGGGTACTTCAAATGATGTTAAAAAATGTACCACATAAAAGTGCATTTTAAGAAGGTATTACAATCATAATGTGAAATGATGTTCAAAGTGTAAAATGCACTAAAATGGTGTTTATGAATAATAAAGAACATGGATATTATATATATTAACAATGAATATTAGCCTCATTTAGTGGCTAATCACACCCCCCCCCAACTTGAGTTTTGCTAGTCCCGAGCAAAATATATCTCAACAATATGAAATTCGAATTCCCTTTTCCAAAAACATTTTAATACACAATGATCACCAAAAAACCTTATACCAAACAATCATGAAACCCATCAAAATATTTTAATACAAGATAGTTTCATAAGCAGATCTCAATCCCAAGCTCATTCCTTTGTTCAAATTCATTGCTATATTTCATCCAATATCAATTAAGTATGAGGATGTGTTGTGCATCACAATAGACATGGGGGTTCATCTTTATTCAAGGGGGAAATTACGGAAGCGCTAGGTGGAATCACATTTCAATATTAAGATGAGTATTCATTTTTTTTGTATAATTTTTTTGTTTTTTTTTTGTTTTTGCAATTTTCCATGGTAATTGAAGTTGCACTCAAAAGAGTTAACCCCTGTAGCGAGACTTTTCCAATGACTCCAAAGACCTTAGGGCACCAAGTGAAGCTCACATACTCGGGCATCATCTCGAGTTAACTCAGTCAAAAACAAATTCAAATTACCAAAAATAGAGATAAAATTACTAACTCTGGGCCAGGGAGTCACGATCCCCAAGTGTTGAAAGCCACGCATTAGGTCATTTCATTGCTCTACGCGCAATTTTTTTTTTTAATTTTAAATTTTTTTTTGAATACTCATATTAAACTAAAATGATCACCGAACCTATGCTATTTATTTGGGGGAGCCCATGAACTCAAATTAATACCCCACTATCCAAAGGACGTGCATTGTGATCTTTTTTTATTTGGATGAAAATATAAACGATGAAATATCACATTGGACAGCCACACTTTCCAAAATCAATGCTCATGAAATTATACAAGGATTAAAATCAGAATCAGGGTATGCTAAATTATTTAATATTCAGTTTCAAAGTGTGCAATGTGTATTACCATGTTTAAAGTTAAAGGAATTTTTCCTTTCATTTTCACAATTTTTTTTTCAAATCATTTATCATTTTTTTTGACACGAAATCATTTTTTATTTTATCTCCCCCTCCCAACTTAAAATAACACTGTCCCCAGTGTTTAAAGAAAAGAAAATTTAGAAGGGGGTAGAGGTAGAGAATGAAAGTTCAAAAAGGAAATTGAAAATGAAGGTCATGGAATGAAGTCACATGGTGGTTGAAGTTTGAAGTTCTTGCTGCTCCAATTTAGTCCTTTGATATCCATGTCGCTTGCAGAGTTCCCTAGTGGAAAAAGGAAAACAAAGAAACAAAACAAAAGAGTATATATATATATATATAAGTAAAATATAAGTATATATATAAAATAAAATAAACCGATGATACATTGTCTTCTTTTTAAATTTTTGGGTAAGGTATTACTCAAGGATCACACCACGTGACACGGATGAATATGGTGTTCCCCTTTCATACCCATCCATACTCATAATAGAAGAACAGGTCAACAGTCTATTTTTTTTAAATATAAAAATGATTAATTAAAATATAAATTTTATTAAAAAAAATGATAGGAAACTTGAAAACCATGGGTTGTCTCCCATGCAGCGCTTTGTTTAACATCGTTAGCCCGACATGAACCTCACAACTTACCCAATATCAATTTTCAACATTTTAAGGACCCCATATTTCACCAATTCTACTAGGTTGAGATTGATTCTATGTTTATAATTTTTGTCATGTACAAAACTATGTTCTATAATGAGTGGTAAAATCCAAGGAATATCAGGAATGGTTGATCTAGTTTCCTTTTTAGTCTTTCCAAAGACATTAAGAATCATTACTTCTTTATTGGTTTCAAGATAAGAAATTGTGAAAATTGGAAGTTTTTGGCTATCCTCAATGAATGGAAACTTGAGGGTGGATGGAAAGTCCTTTCATTCAAGTTCGGGTAGGCTAACACTTTCAGACATAGGTTGGAACTTTGAATCAAAATCAATTTCATTTTCAAAATTGCTCAACAAAATTGGTTCCTTTTGAATAGAAGATTCAACCACAAAATTGGAAATATCAGTGTTAGAAATGGGTATGGACTCAAAGATTGTGATTTCTCTTAATGGTTCAATGATTGGTGTTTTTTAAAAATCATCAACAGAGTTATATTCATGAGACTCAATCCATGATGTCAAATTCTCCTCTTTTGAATCCAAAAAGTCAATTTCCTCTTGATTTAAAGACCCATCAACAATTCCTTGATCCTCTTCATCTTCTCCATATCCAAAGGTTTTCTCTTCAGTAAATTCATGAGAGGTTTGTGGGAAACTAGACACTTCACATAAGGTTATGGAAGGGATAGTTTGTGTAGGGATGGGTTCCTCACAATTTTTAATGCTTTGTAGTTCTAACCTCAATGATGAAACCTCAAAATTCATTATCTCCATTTGTTGACATAGTTTTTCAAGTAATGGATGTGGATCAGGATGGATAAGTGGTTGAGACAAATGGTCTATTCCAGGAGGATAACTATGTTGTTGGAATTGCATAGGAGGATGTTCAAATTGGCTTTGTGGGGATTGAAACTCATTATATGTTGAGATGTTTTGTGGATAATAGGGGTAAAAACAATGTGGTTCATTAGGTTGTTGATGATCCCACATGTAGAAATTAGGATGGTCATTGTACATCACACATGGGGTTGAGTGATCAAGGTGGGGATAGGTTTCCCATGTTTGGACTTGTTCAAAATTGACTTCCATAGGAGTGAGGGGTGAGAAAAGAGAAGAGGGATGAAGAAAAAGAATGATAATGTCTAAGATAACTTACTTAGGTCCCCGGCAACGGCGCCAAAATTTGATTCTCACTCAAATTTACCCAAGAGAAGAAGGTAGGACGGTCCTTGTAGTTTAGCTTGGGTTGTCAAATCCACAGAGACCTAAGAAGTAACCTATAGACACACACATTCTAAGAACTGTTTTTGGCTATGAAGTGACCAACTTTGGGTTTATTTTAGATGGGTTTAAGGGAACTCTAAGAGACTTAAGTGAATTCAATTTAAAAGAATGAGTTGATCCTAGGTTATCACTCGGGGTGGATTGGACGTATTTTCTTTTTAATGATTTCAATTTCTTATATTTGAGATGGGTTCATTTAAGGAGATAAAACAACATCATCACTTAATGGTTTAATACCTACACCCTTTAATACTAATCACCTATACACTTGAAGGATCAAAGTTTTGAGCACTCCAAGGTAAAGGTTCGTATTAGCACTTGAAGTGTGTGGCCTTAAATTCAACAAGGACAATGGAGTTTAAAAATCATCAAATAAAAATCTCAATTAAAGAAGTGATTATACATTAATGAGGTGATAAATAACATCCAATCCATCCCCTTTCTACTCCCTTGGATCAACTCATAAGTGGGTTATCCCTCCATTGATTCTATGGTTTCAATGGAAGCGGAAAGTAGACTCAAGAGGGGGGAAACGGAGAAGTAAAAAAACACAATAAAATAACAATCACTCCACCGTTGTGTGATAATCTCACAAGGTTTGGTATGAACAAGCTCACACCTTGAACCAACGGTATCAAAGTGATAAGGAGAAGAACATAATAATAAGAGAAGAAGAACTTTTATTAAGAAACAAAGATGAATTAAAACAAGTTACATGTGAAGGAAGAATATTACAAAGAGAAATTGGCAGCATAACATTAAGATGAAAACAAGCTCAAAGATTTCTAAATCCTCCAACACCATTGCCTTAAATAGGCATTTTTGAGCCCTTGGGTCGAGCCTCCAACAGTACAAGTCATCCCACTTGAGTATGGTAGGTCTAGGGTGGTGGAAAGTTTGTGGAAAGAAGACTTTCCACCCTTGACCCGAAAAGGCATCCAGCTTTCATGCACCGCACAAATGCGCTTGAAACACCTTCTAGATGGCCGAATTTGGGTGGGCCATAGAAGACTTAAATTTAAACTCCAGATGTCCCCTAACAGCCTGTAAAATCTCAGCCCAAAAGGAGTTATGGTTTTCGAGATATGGTTTAATTGGTTGGCTATTTTTCTGGGCCGCAAAATCTGGCCCAGAATTTTATCTCTAACTTGGACCGCCTAAATGGACACCATGGAGGCCGAATTAGCATTGGATCCTGAAGAGTGATTTGTTCCTCGACATTTCTTATATCATCCCATGAAATTTGGGATTCATTGGGCCTCTATGTTGGGCCCCACCGTCTCATCAGTGGGCTGGTGTCCAATTTGCCTTCTCCAGAATTGCTTCCTTTCATTGCCAAATATCTCCATCATCCTCCATGAATTATCCATTGATCCCTGAATGAAACATGTTCATATTGGAGTGTATATCAATTTCCAAAAATATCAAATTAAAATATGTATAATTAGATGAATCATTGGGTAATTCAAATGATATTCAAAAATGTACCACATAATAGTGCATTTTAAGAAGGTATTACAATCATAATGTGAAATGATGTTCAAAGTGTAAAATGCACTAAAATTGTGTTTATGAATAATAAAGAACATGAATATTATATATATTAACAATGAATATTAGCCTCATTTAGTGGCTAATCAACAACCACACTTTTCAAAAACTATGCTCATGAACTTAAACATGCATTAAAATCATAATCAAGGCATTCAAAATCATTTTACATTCAGTTTTCAGGATTCCAAATATACATTAACACATGAAATCATAATGAATTGATTATTTTTTTATTATAAAATCTCAAATTTTCACTCCCCCCAACTTAGAATGACACTACCATTATGTTGATAGAGAATAGAAGGGATAATTCAGAATTGGGAAGAAAGAGGGGAATGATGTGATTTGAAATGAATTTATGGAACAAAATCACCTGGTTTAAGGTTGATGACCATCAAAAAGTAGTTGATCACATTGGATTCATGTCACAAGTTCACTCTTTAGGGATGGTTGAAGGTAGGTTTGAATTTTGGAAGGTATGCGTTTCATTTAAAAATACTAAAATGCTTTAGCTTCCAAATATCACACACAAGAAACATTAGATCACATTGGAAACCCCAAGGGGGTTCCCTAAACACAAAAAAAATGAAAAGGAAAGGAAAAAAACATACCTTCTTATTTTGAAATTCCAAACTCTCAGTCAACGGACGGGTAAAATCCGGGTTGCCTCCTGGAAAGCACTTTGTTTAATGTCATTAGCTTGACCTAGACCATAAATCTAACAATTTTTGTCTGGTTCATAGGTTGGCTCAGTTATCTCTTCCTCTATTTCTTGTTTATTGAATATTTCAATGAATGGTTTTAACCTATAGCCATTGACTTTGAAGATCTGGCCACTGTTGGGGTCCTAAATCTCTACTGCTCCATAGGGGTACATATGATGCACTGCGTAAGGCCCTAACCATCTTGAACTTAACTTTCCTTGGTATAAATGAAGTTTGGAAACATACAAGAGCAAAAAAAATCATGGTTAAAAGTGTTTGACTTTTAGATTCCTAGATTGGTAGGCTTGAACTCTAGCTTTATTGATCCTTGGATTTTCATAAGCCTCCATCCTAAGTTCCTCAAGTTTGTTAATGTCTAATTTCATCTTTGTTTCGGTCAAAGAAATGTCAAAGTTAATTTTTTTGATTAACCAGAAGGCCTTATGTTCAATTTCAATAGGTAAATTGCAGGCTTTTCCATATACCAACCTATATGGTGACATGGCTAGAATGGTTTTGAATGGTATACGATATGACCAAAGTGCATCAAAGAGTTTCTCGGACCAATCTTTTCTTGAGGGGTTGACAGTTTTTTCCAAAATTTTCTTATTTTCCAACTCAGTTTGACCATTGTTTTGGGGATGGTAGGAAGTATAAAATTTGTGAGAAATATCATACTTAGACATGAGTGATGAGAAGGGACGGTTGCAGAAATGGGTTCCACGATCACTAATGATAGCCCTAAGAATTCCAAATCTAGAAAAGATGTGTTCTTTCAGGAATCAGATCACAACTTGATGGTCATTTGACTTTGTGGGAATGAAATCAACCCATTTAGAGATATAATCAATAGCTAAGAGGATGTATAGATATCCTCAAGATATTGGTAAGGGTCCCATGAAATCAATTCCACAATATTCAAAGATTTCAACAACCAGAATGGGTGTAAGAGGCATTTGATTTCTTTTGGTTATGGATCCTAATTGCTGACATCGAGGAAAAAATTGGTAGAATGTGTAGGAATAATTAGTGAGGTTAGGTCAAAAGAAACAAATTTGGAGGAACTTTTTTAGTTGTTTTCTTTGTGGAAGAGTGGCCTCTATATGCCTCTTCATGACAGAATTTAAGAATGGACTCTTGCTCAGACTCAGGGACACATCTCCTAATGACTTGATCAGGATAGAACTTGAAGAGGTATGGATTATAAAACACATAGTATTTGATATTATAAAGGAATTTACTCTTATATTGGGTCCCAAAGAATTTTAGAATATCACTCATAACCAAATGGTTTGTTATGTCAGCGTACCACGAACAATCACTCATAGAAAAGAGGTGCTCATCGGGAAATGAATCAGATAAGGAAATGTGGCGTGAGTTGTCTTCGAATTCCATCCTAGATAGGAGATCTTATACAACATTTTCAACACCTTTTTATCCTTAATGATTAAATCAAACTCTTGAAGAAGAAGGACACACCTAATCAATCTAGCCTTGGCATCTTGTTTTTGGAAAAGGTATTTTAGAGATGAATGATCAGTGAAGACAGTGATGGGGGGTCCTAAGAGATAGGACTTGAATTTATCTAAGGTAAATAAAACCACAAGTAACTCTTTATAAGTGGTGGTGTAGTTGATTTGTGCATCATTTAATAATTTACTTGCATAAGAAATGACACATGAAGTTTTAGCACAACATTTTCCTAATACAGCTCCTACAAAAAAGTCACTCGCACCACACATGAGTTCGAATAGAAGTTTCCAATTGGGATATTTCAAGATAGGTGGAGAGATAATAGATGACTTGAGTAGTGAGAATGAATCCTCACGGATTTCTATCCATAAAAATAGAGCATCTTTCACCAATAAAGCACAAAGTGGTCGGGAAATTGAGGTGGAATACCGAATGAAACTTCTATAGAAACCAACATGTCCTAAGAAGGACCTCACTTCTTGAAAGTTTTTAGAGATCGAAGGTGAAGAATGATATTAAAATCAGCTTTATCAACTTAAATCCCTCTACTAGGGACCAGATGGCCCATAATAAGTCCTTTTACCATGAAAAGGAATTTTCCAAGTTTTGGATGAGATTCTTATCCTCACATATAGACAGAACCATTCCATAATTTATTAGGCATCCCTAAAAAGTATCTCCAAAGATGAAGAAGTCATCCATAAAGGCCTCTAGACAATCCCCTCACCATGTCCGAGAAGATTTTCATCTTGCATCGTTGGAAGGTACCAGGGGCATTACATAACCCAAAGGGCATGAACTTGAAGGAAAAAGTGTCGAATAGATAGGTGAAGGTTGTTTTTCCTTGATCTTATAAAGAGAATTCAATTTGATTATACCCTGATAATCCATATAGAAATCATCAGAACTGATGACCCGCCACTCTCTCAAGGACTTGATCAATGAAGGGCAAGAGGAAATGGTCTTTCTTAGTGCTTGAGTTTAACTTCCTTTAGTCAATGCACACTCTCCATCCACTACTGACCCTTATAGGGAGAAGATCACAATCCTCATTGGTAATCACAATGATTCTATCCTTTTTTGGAACAACTTGAATTGGGCTTACCCACTCACTCTCAACAATGGGATAGATGATAACTGGTTTCAACAACTTAATAAGTTCTTTCCTTACCATATCCATAAGATTGGGATTGAGTCTCCACTGAGTTTGATGACATATTTTAGAGTCAGATTCTAGAACAATTCTATGAGTTCCAATGAGTGGGATAATCCAAAGAATATTGAAAAGGGTCCATCCAATTTCTCTCTTATTCTTTCCTAGTACATCCAGAAGAATCCTCTATTGATTGGCTTCAAGAAAGGAAGAAATGAAAATAGGAAAGGTTCAATTTTCCCCTAAGAAATAATACTTGAGTGATGAAGGTAGGACCTTAAATTCGAGATCATATGGGTTAACATGGTCATAGGAAGTATGGGACTTTGCATCAAACACAATGTTTTTTCCAGATTTCTTGACATAATTGGTTCTCTTTGAATCAAATTTTCAACTGCCATGTTGACTAGATCAATGTAAAGAATGGGTATGGAGTTGATGTTATTGATTTAATCAATGGTATCATTTATATTTTATCTTAAAAAAATCTTCAAATGAGTATTCTGAAAGAGATTCAATCCAAGGAGTCAAATTTCCCTCATATAAAAAAGGAAATCAATATCCTCTTGACTTAGACATCCTTAAATGATTCATCAATGTTCCTATGGTTCAAAATCAACACTACCTATCCAATTAACCTCATGGATATCTTCAACATCCCCAATTTGAGAGTTTTCATTGTAGATGATTAGATCTAGGCTCATGTTTCCAAAGGTTATTTTCATGTTCCCATTCCTAACTCGGATGAATGAGTTGATTGTTGATAAGAATGGATGACTGAGGATGATGGGGGTTTTCTCTCTAGGACCTAAGCTTGGGTGATTGTCTAGTACAATGAAGTCAGCAGGGTAAATGAAATTTTAAACCTTCACTAAAACATCTTTTAAGATACCCTTAGGAACTCGAACACTACGATCTGTAAGTTAGAGGGTGACAAATGTTGGTTAGATATCTTCAAACCCTAATTGAAAATACATGGAATGTGGAATGTGGAATGTGGTTCACACTAGCTTCTGGATCAAAAATGGCTTTGAAAACTTTGTTCTCTCCTAAATCGGCATTAATGTATGGACATCCTAGATCTTTCAACTTAGGAGGAATAGTCTCATGAATGGTGGTACTCACATTAGCAGCCAAAAGGATTTGGTTTTGATGTGAAAATTTCATTTTAAATGTACAAAAGTCCTTAAGGTACTTTGATTAGGCATGAATTGTTTGGATTGCATCGAGAAGTGTAATGTTCATTTTAACTTGAGAGAAGATTTCCCTCAATGTTTCATTCAGTTCAGGTTTAGATTTTCCTCTCATGCGTTGAGGGAAGGGAGCAGATCGTTTGATTGTTTAGTGAGGTTGTGGTTCTTTCACATTCATATTTGATTTTTCTAAATCTGAGGGATGTTCTTCAACAATTTCATGAGATTTTGAATCTTTTAATGGTTTTATAATGGTTTGTTCAGGGTTTTCAATTAATCTCCCACTTCTTAATAAAATCACTACTTTTAGTTGTTTATGAGTTGTTTGTGTGTAACTTGATTCTCCCCTTAAAGTTGGGGATGGAACAACCTGAGTAGACATGGGTACCTTTCCAGTTTTGATTATTTTTAATTCTTGTTTGTGTGATGAGACTTCTGAGTTCATTTTCTCCATTTTTTTACACAACTGTTCTAGGATTGGGAGAGGGAAATATTGGGTAGTGTCTTGTGCTGGTTGGTTTATCCCAAGAGGATATTTTGGTTGTTGGATTGACTATTTAATGGGTTATTGGATAGTATGTTGATATTTTACATGAGGATGTTTATATTTAACTAGTTGTGATTGGAACTTATTATGGGTTTGAATTTTTTTTTTGAGGGTACGGGTTGATACATTGTTTTTGTGTTGGTTGTTGATTGTCCTTCCAACAGAATCCTGGATGGTCATTATACCTTGGATTGAAGGTGTTTTGGTATTGTTTCTTTTGAAAGTTCATTGCATTAATTTCTTCTAGTGGTCCTCCTAAAATAACATCCTTGATATAAGTTTTGGTTGGGAAATTATCAGTCTTGTGGTTATGTTTGTCACAAATTGTACAAACAGGCTCAACAGTTTGGGTTTTGTGGACCTTCCTAAGATCGATCTCCTCAACCTTCCTAGTGAGTACATCACGTTTTTCTCTAAGGTTTTCTTCTTCTCCAAGATTTTGAATACCACAAAATTTGGTTGGTTTATCATAGTAAGGTGATGTTCCCCGTGTTTGGTTTTGTTTAACAAGATTTTCTAGATACTTGTAAGCATCATCTGAGGATTTTTTTGAAGGTTACATTACACATCATGTCGATGAATTGTTTGTTTCCTAGCCATAGCCCTTTGTATAAAATTCTCACTTGTTTTGGGATTAATAAAATATGGCGTGGTACCATGTTTAAAGTGTCCTTGAAACTTTCCCATGTTTCATAGAATGTCCCCTCTCTTTCGAAAAAGTTTTGGATACTCTTTTTAAGTACAATTGTTTTGTGATGGGGGAAGTATTTTTTATAGAATTCTTGTCACAGTTGGTCCCAAGAGTGAATGGATGCTTGTCTCAGATTGTTTAACCAATTATTTTCTCAATCCTTCAGAGAAAAAGGAAAGTGTATCATTATAGAAGATTCAATTTGATTTGTAGGGCACATGGTTTCAACGATGTCATTGAATTCTTTAACATGAAGTAAGGCATCTCAGACTCCATCACATCAAAGGTTGGAAGGTGGTTTAAGAAATGGGGTTTAAAAATATATTAGGCATATCCTATGGTATCATGCCTAATGAAAGAGGATACATTGGTCCATGATGGTGTGCGGTAGTCATTCATGGTTTGATAAATGGCTTTCCCCAAGTTTGAGGCTACCTCATTTGGATTTCCATTTTGGTTCTCACCAGGGTTTATGAGTTGGTTTCTTTGAATACCCTCCATTAGATTGGGCTCATTTTTTGAATCTAGAGTACTAGGAAGATTTGAATCTAATGGAAATAGACCCCTAGGTGAACTTGACTCCCCAACCCAAGGACTATCCACCCTAACTAGATGATTTTAATGGTCACGGGTGTAGGTGGACATGCGCCAAGAAAATAGAAAAAAAAGAAATGGGAAAAGATATAAGAAATGGGATGAAAAAAGAGAAATGAGGGAGAATAGAAAGAGGTTCTAAGGTGACTTACTTGGTCCTCGGAAACAACGCCAAAATTTGGTTGCACCCAAATTTACCCAAGTTTTATGGTATAAGTTGTCACTTGTAGAACAACATGGGTTATCAAATCATCTAATAAGTAAAATAAAGAAACACACATTCTATGGAAGTGATTTGGATATTAGGTGTCCAACTTTGGTTCAAATTGATTTGATTATTAAGGATTATTTATGAATGTTTCCCCTGGAACATGTGTTCTACTTAGGAATCACTACTTCTGGACGGTTTACATCTGATTTATTTATGGAACTGGAAACACCCAGCAATTTTGTATCCAAATGGACCTGCTTTCCAAATGTAGGTGTTTGTTAGGTTTGTTGACCTACTATGCTTAAGAACTCGGATTGGTCGAGAGGATGTGAGGTCGGGCTCATCACACCCTTTTGGGGGAATTATTGCCTACTCTGGGACTCTTATAGATTTAAGATATGTTCATGAATCCTTACTAATTTACCATGGATAATATATGTTTCCCTTGAAATTTGAAATCAATTATTTATCATGTGTGGAATTCAGAATCATCTATATGTATTCAAGGTTCTTCATCAATGGAGATATTTGTATGTATTTGAGGTTCTCCATCAATGGTATCCTCTCATATACTACTTAGATATTCTTTATCCATTGTTATAATGATGTTGGTTTTTAATCCACTCAGTGGGGAACTCTGGAATTTATGGTCATACAGGTAGACGAAAGTTGTTTTGATGTTGGTATCATACCCACAAATGGGCTACCTACATATCCTCATGAAAGGAATCAGAACCCTCATAGTTTAGTTCTGCTTAATGGGACACATCATGTCTTTTAAGGTCATGTGATAAGGACCTAACTGTACATTTTAATGTCATGTGGTAAGGACATCTAGGTGGAAGGTGCCTAGTCAAAGCTTGGTGTGGGAATTATGCCTAAGCTGCCCAAGGAACCTAGAAAGGATATGAGTTTCCAAGTTGGATTATACCCTACTGGGAATGTGGCCTAGAAAGAACAGGGTTGATTTGGAGTGTTGGGTTTGAACCTTAGGGAGGATTCCTATGTATCCCACTTGTATGGGAATCAAAGCCCATATAGTTCGGTAATTCTTGCAGGGGAGTATGGCCCTTTGAGAGAAATAGTTCAGGGCTTACTTCTAAAGAGGATTATCTTATAACAGGGTCCACAAGAGATGTCTTAACTCATGGAGATTCAAGGGGGACTTAATTCATGGAATATTACTAAGGAGGATTCCCGAACTAAGGGAATTAGTATTTTACTCCTGAGGAGGATGTCCATTGATCTCGGCCTTTGGGTGAAGGCTTCCTACATATCCCAATTATGGTGGGAATCAGAGTTCTCTTAGTTCAAGATATTAGGTGGATTGTGAGGATGTTGTGATCATCAAAAATCACTACTGGAATCTGGGTTTTTCCCCACACTTACATACCAACGGTTCTATGAAACCGTTGGTGAAGGATTGTTTAGGAAGGCTTTACCAACGGTTTACTATAACCGTTGGTATTGAGGTGTATAGGGGAGGTTTTTTCCAACGGTTCATTAGAACCGTTGGGATATATGTGCCTGGGTTGTTTTTACCAACGGTTCATTAGAACCGTTGGTATAGGTGTGGTATTGGGGAGCTTTTCCCAACGGTTATTGAGAACCGTTGGGAAAAATTGGAAAAACACTTCAGTTTTCCCAACGGTTTTTAAAAACCGTTGGGAAAGATTTCCCCCAAATACAGACCAGCCGAACCCCCACCCAGCCCGATTGCAGATCGATTACACACAGAGACATCGTGAATTCTTCTCGGCCCTGACACTCTTTACACCCAAGATCCACCTTCAATCAAACAAAATCTTATTTCACACTTCAAATCAGTAAGTTTTACCTTAGTTTTAGTGTTATTCCTCTATTTAGTTGGTGTTTGATGATTTGATTTAGGATAAATTAGGGTTACTGTCTACGGAACCCTTGGATTTGTTTTATGTTTTTTGTTTTACTCTTCAAACATGGTAAAGGGTTTGTTTAGTGGGGTGATATGGTACTTTTGGTTGAATTTATTTTTGTTGAAAATTGGATTTTCATTTGGATGAATTTATGTTTCAATTTGAGGTGGGGGAGGGTGTGCAGATGGGGTGGGGGAAGACGTAGAGGGCTATCCAAGTGGGGTGGGGGAGGGCTGTCTAGGTAGAGTGGGGAGGGGGCTGGGTTGTCCAAATGGGGTGGGGGTAGGGTTGTTTGGGGTGGGGGAGGGGCTGTCTAGGTAGGGTAGGGGAGGGGGCTATCTAGATAGGGTGGGGGAGGGGGCTGGGTTGTCCAAATGGGGTGGGGGTAGGGCTATTTGGGGTGGGGGAGGGGCTGTCGAGGGGCTATCTAGGTAGGGTGGGGGAGGGGGCTGGGTTGTCTAAATGGGGTGGGGGTAGGGCTGTTTGGGGTGGGGTAGGGGCTCTCTAGGTAGGGTGGGGGAGGGGGTTGTCTAGGTAGGGTGGGGGAGGGGGCTAGGTTGTCCAGATGGGGTGGGGGTAGGGCTGTTTGGGGTGGGGTAGGGGTTGTCTAGGTAGGGTGGGGGAGGGGGCTGTCTAGGTAGGGTGGGGGAGGGGGCTGGGTTGTCCAAATTGGGTGGGGGTAGGGCTGTTTGGGGTGGGGGAGGGGATGTCTAGGTAGGGTTGAGGAGGGGGCTGTCTAGGTAGGGTGGGGGAGGGGTCTGGGTTGTCCAAATTGGGTGGGGGTAGGGCTGTTTGGGGTGGGGGAGGGTATGCAGGTTGGGTGGGGGTGGGTGTCCAGGCAGGGTTGTCCAAGTGGGGTGGGAAGGGTGTGCAGGTGGGGTGGGGGAGGGGCTGTCTAGGTAGGGTGGGGGGATGGGTTGTCCAAGTGGGGTGACGGTAGGGCTGTCTAGGTGGGGTGGGGTGGCTGGGTTTTCCAAGTGGGTTGTGGGGGGTAGGGGTGTCCAGGTATTGTGTGTGGGGGGGGGCTGGGTTTTCCTTGTACCCCGAACAACCCCCCGAACACCCCCCGGACAGCCCCCCGAACAGCCACCGAACATCCCCTGGACAACCCTCCGAACACCCCCCGGACAGACCTCAGACAGCCCCCCGAACAGCCCCCTGGACAGCCCCCCGGACAGCCCCCCGGACAGCCCCCCGAACAGCCCCCCCTCCTCCCTGGACCCCAGACAGCCCCTCGGACACCCCCCCACCTCCTTGTACCCCGGACAACCCCCCGAACACCCCCTGGACAGCCCCCCGAACAGCCCCTGAACAGCCCCCGGACAACCCTCCGAACACCCCCCCGGACAACCCTCCGAACACCCCCCCCCCCCGGACAGCCCCCCGAACAGCCCCCCCCCCCCTCCTCCTTGGACCCCGGACAGCCCCCCGGACAACCCTCCGAACACCCCCCCAGACAACCCCTAAACAGCCCCCCGAACAGCCCCCCCCCTCCTCCCTGGACCCCGGACAGCCCCCCGGACAGCCCCCCGAACAGCCCCCCCACGGTGGTTTCAGGTCAATCTGAGGTCGTCCGCTATGAATTTGACCGTTTGACGCCCGTTTTGGCCGTTTTTGAAACCGGAACTGCGTTCTCGGTCAGTGCGGGCACACAGCACGTCCGATTGACGTGTCATCTGCTCGACCACTTCAGAAATCACTCACCCGTATTTTTCGTCTGATTTCAGGCCATTCGACTTCGTTTGGCCCATTTGGACCCCCTCACGCGCGTTTACGAAGCGCGCGCATCACTTAAAACACGAATATTGAGTCGTACCGTGCAAACCGTACGTCCGATTGATGTTTCATCTGCGCGTACACATGAAGAATAATAATTAGAATGTTTCACGGTGGTTTCAGGTCAATCTGAGGTCGTCCGCTATGAATTTCACCATTTGACGCCCGTTTTGGCCGTTTATGACACCAGAACTACGTTCTCGGTCACCGCGGGCACACGGCACATCCGATTGACGTGTCGTCTGCTCGACCACTTCAGAAATCACTCACCCGTATTTTTCGTTTGATTTCAGGCCATTCCGACTTCGTTCAGCCCGTTTGGATCCCCCCTCCCCCTCGCGCGTTTATGAAACGCGCACATCACTTAAAACACGCATATTGAGTCGTACCGCGCAAATTGCACGTCCGATTGACGTTCCGTCTGCGCGTACGCATCAAGAATAATAATTAGAATGTTGGACGGTGGTTTTAGGTCAATCCGAGGTCGTCCGCTAAGAATTTGACCGTTTGACGCCCGTTTTGGCCGTTTATGACACCAGAACTGCGTTCTCGGTCACCGCGGGCACACGACAAAACCGACCAAACGCATTCCGAATTTGTTGATAATTTTTCCCAACGATCCATGGGTCATATGTGACATATACGAGCCAACCCGGGATGAATCTGAGTCGCGGTGTGGCCGAGATCATTCTAAGTGTCTCTCTTTTGTTTAAAACAGACACCATTTTAAGTACATACGGAAAACCGACCAAACGAATTCGGTTTCCGTTGAAACCATAGGAAAACGATCCATGGGTCATATTTGACGTGTACGAATCAACCCCGCCTCAATCGGAGACGCGGTGTGGCTGGCACCACTCAAAGTGTCCGTCTTTTGTTTCAAAAGGACGTCATTTTAAGTGAAAAGCATCAACTGACATACGAAAAACCGACCAAAGGCATTCGGACTGTGTCAATACTTTAGAACAAGGATCCGTGGGTCATATGTGACGTGTACGAGTCAATCCCGCATCAATCCGAGGAGCGGTGTGGGTGACACCACTCTAACTGTGTCTCTTTTGTTTAAAATGGACAGGATTATAAGTGAAAAGAACAACTAGCATACGGAAAACCGACCAAACGCATTCCGAATCTGTTGATAATTTATCCCAACGATTCATGGGTCATATGTGACGTGTACGAGCCAACCCGGGATGAATCCAAGTCGCGGTGTGGCTGAGATCAGTCTAAGTGGCTCTCTTTTGTTTAAAACGGACACCATTTTAAGTACATACGGAAAACTGACCAAACGGATTCGGTTTCCGTTGAAACTTTAGGAGAACGATCCATGGGTCATATGTGACGTGTACGAATCAACCCCGCCTCAATCAGAGACGCGGTGTGGCCGAAACCACTCAAAGTGTCGGTCTTTTGTTTCAAAAGGACATCATTTTAAGTGAAAAGCATCAAGTGACATACGGAAAACGGAGCAAACGCATTCGGACTATGTCGATATTTTAGGACAAGGATCCATGGGTCATATGTGACGTGTACGAGTCAATCCCGCCTCAATCTGAGGAGCGGTGTGGCCGACACCGCTCTAACTGTGTCTCTTTTGTTTAAAATGGAAGGATTATAAGTGAAATGAACAACTGACATATGGAAAACCGACCAAACGGATTCCAAATCTGTTGATAATTTATCCCAACGATCCATGGGTCATATGTGATGTCTACGAGCAACCCGGGATGAATCCAAGTCGTGGTGTGGCCGGGATCAGTCTAAGTGGCTCTCTTTTGTTTAAAACGGACACCATTTTAAGTACATACGGAAAACCGACCAAACGGATTTGGTTTCCGTTGAAAATTTAGGAGAACGATCCATGGGTCATATGTGACGTGTACGAATCAACCCCACCTCAATCGGAGACGCGGTGTGGCCGACACCACTCAAAGTGTCCGTCTTTTGTTTCAAAAGGACGTCATTTTAAGTGAAAAGCATCAACTGACATACAAAAAACCAACCAATGGCATTCGGACTGTGTCGATACTTTAGAACAAGGATCCATGGGTCGTATGTGACGTGTACAAGTCAATCCCGCATCAATCTGAGGAGCGGTGTTGGCGACACCACTCTAACTGTGTCTCTTTTGTTTAAAATGGACAGGATTATAAGTGAAAAGAACAATTGGCATACGGAAAACCGACCAAACGCATTCCGAATCTGTTGATAATTTATCCCAACGATCCATGGGTCATATGTGACGTGTACGAGTCAAACCGGGATGAATCCAAGTCGCGGTGTGTCCGAGATCAGTCTAAGTGGCTCTCTTTTGTTTAAAACGGACACCATTTTAAGTACATACGGAAAACTGACCAAACGGATTCGGTTTCCGTTGAAACTTTAGGAGAACGATCCATGGGTCATATGTGACGTGTACGAATCAACCCCGCCTCAATCGGAGATGCGGTTTCGCCGACACCACTCAAAGCGTCTGTCTTTTGTTTCAAAAGGACATCATTTTAAGTGAAAAGCATCAAGTGACATACGGAAAATGGAGCAAACGCATTCGGACTGTGTTGATACTTTAGGACAAGGATCCATGGGTCGTATGTGACGTGTACGAGTCAATCCCGCTTCAATCCGAGGAGCGGTGTGGCCGACACCGCTCTAACTGTGTCTCTTTTGTTTAAAATGGAAGGATTATAAGTGAAATGAACAACTGACATACGGAAAACCGACCAAATGCGTTCTGAATCTGTTGATAATTTATCCCAACAATTCATGGGTCATATGTGATGTGTACGAGCAACCCGGGATGAATCCGAGTCGTGGTGTGGCCGAGATCAGTCTAAGTGGCTCTCTTTTGTTTAAAACGGACACCATTTTAAGTACATACGGAAAACCGACCAAACGGATTCGGTTTCCGTTGAAACGTTCGGAGAACGATCCATGGGTCATATGTGACGTGTACGAATCATCCCCGCCTCAATCGGAGACGCGGTGTGGCCGGCACCACTCAAAGTGTCCGTCTTTTGTTTCAAAAGGACGTCATTTTAAGTGAAAAGCATCAACTGACATATGAAAAACCGACCAAACGCATTCCGAATCTATTGATAATTTATCCCTACAATCCATGGTTCATATGTGACGTGTACGAGCTAACCCGGGATGAATCCGAGTCGCGGTGTGGCCGGGATCAGTCTAAGTGGCTCTCTTTTGTTTAAAACGGACACCATTTTAAGTACATACGGAAAAACGACCAAACGGATTCGGTTTCTGTTAAAACTTTAGGAGAACGATCCATGGGTCATATGTGACGTGTACGAATCAACCCCGCCTCAATCGGAGACGCGGTGTGGCCGACACCACTCAGAGTGTCTGTCTTTTATTTCAAAAAGACGTCATTTTAAGTGAAAAGCATCAAGTGACATACGAAAAACCGACCAAAGGCATTCGGACTGTGTCGATACTTTATCACAAGGATCCATGGGTCGTATGTGACGTGTACGAGTCAATCCCGCCTCAATCCGAGGAGCGGTGTGGCCGACACCGCTCTAACTGTGTCTCTTTTGTTTAAAATGGACAGGATTATAAGTGAAAAGAACAACTGGCATACGGAAAACCGACCAAACGCATTCCGAATCTGTTGATAATTTATCCCAACGATCCATGGGTCATATGTGATGTGTACGAGCCAACCCGCGATGAATCCCAGTCGCGGTGTGGCCGGGATCAGTCTAAGTGTCTCTCTTTTGTTTAAAACGAACACCATGTTAAGTACATACGGAAAATCGACCAAACGGATTCGGTTTATGTTGAAACTTTAGGAGAAAGATCCATGGGTCATATGTGACGTGTAAGAATCAACCCCGTCTCAATCCGAGACGCGGTGTGGCCGGCACCACTCAAAGTGTCTGTCTTTTGTTTCAAAAGGACGTCGTTTTAAGTGAAAAGCATCAACTGACATACGGAAAACCGACCAAACGCATTCGGATTGTGTCGATACATTAGCACAATGATCCATAGGTCATATGTGACGTGTACGAGTCAACCCCGCCTTAATATGAGGCACGGTGTGGCCGGAATCACTCTATGTGTCTCTCTTTTTCTTAAAATGGACAATAATTTAAGTACATACGGAAAACTGACCAAACGCATTCGGTTTCCATTGAAACTTTAGGAGAACGATCCATAGGTCATATGTGACGTGTACGAGTCAACACCGCCTCAATTTGAGGCGCGGTGTGGCCGGAACCACTCAAAGTGTCTGCCTTTTGTTTCAAAAGTACGTCATTTTAATTGAAAAACATCAACTGGCATACGGAAAACTGACCAAACGCATTCGGATTGTGTCGATACATTAGCACAACGATCCATGGGTCATATGTGACGTGTATGAGTCATCCCCGCCTCAATCTGAGGCGCGTTGTGGCCGGTATCACTCCAGGTGTATGTATTATGTTTAAAATGGACATTACTTTAGGTAAAAATATATGGTATACAAAAAACAGATCAAATTATGAATTGACTTCCAGATTCCACATATAATTGTCATCTAAATTTTAAATTGAATTCTAAATGAATTATGTATGTTTATAATTACGTTATCAATTCTAATTTAATTATGGATGTGTATAGTTCTACCATTATATGTTAAACGTGTATGAATTTGTTCTCTATATGTAAGTGTTAGTTGGTTATTGCAGGTACAATAATTATATATGTATATGTTAGTTTATTGCAGGTACAATAATTGGATTGAAAAATGAGAGGGAACCCACAAAACCAGACCTGGTGGTCGTCAAATTGGAGAGCTAGTTGCAAATTGGGGAGCTACTGGGCAAATTGGGGAGCTGCTGGGTAATTTGCCCAGCAGAGGCTATGCCAACGGTTCAAAACCGTTGGCATAGAAAGTCTAGGATTAGTTTTACCAACGGTTCATAAAACCGTTGGTAAAACACTTTTCCTAACGGTTCAGAACCGTTGGGAAAGAGTAGATTTGGGATTTTTCCCAACGGTTTACAAAACCGTTGGGAAAAACATGCTAATTTTAAGCAACTATGCCAACGGTTTTAAACCGTTGGGAAATCTTTTTCCCAACGGTTTTGAAGAACCGTTGGAATAGGGTAATATTTCTCCACCCTATGCCAACGGTTCACTGTAAACCGTTGGGAAATGTTTTTCCCAACAGCTTACTTCCCTACGGTTGGCAGAACCGTTGGTATATGTTATACCAACGGTTGTCCAGCCTTTCCCAACACTTCTAAACCGTTGGTAAATCCTTTATTTCCAGTAGTGAATCTCTAAGACCACATGAGTCATGCTCGGTTTGAGAAACAAGAGGATGTGAATGATTCAACAAACCACACACTTTCTCCTCCACTGATGGAAGAGGCCAGGCCTACATCGAAAGAAGTTAGAGTGATGGTGGATGAGGGAACAAAGAAATGAACCCTTCGATGTGAAATAAAGGTGAAGGTCATTGGGTCTGGCCCAAAAGGATATGGTCTTACTCTATAAGGGATGCCCTAGAATGGGTTCCATAGTGGAAGGAGGATATTATTCCCGGTGGAAGGGAAATCAAGTGTGATCCTCACTCTTCTTATTGGGTACCAGAGGCTCAGGGTCTCAGAGACGAGGAGGGGAAGATCGAGTCTTATCCCGAGAATCTGAGACTGGGAACTTCCCAACACTATACTTAGGGTAAGGGTCTATGTGACCATGGATATCTAGATCCATAAACACTTCGATAATCCCTACCCTCTGATAAGATGAGTGTGGGAAACCCCTAACCATAGATATCCAAATCCAAATGGGAGACACATTGATGTGACTTTCCCAAAGGTTTGATAAATCAGGAGGTCTTGGTGGAGGTTTCAACTTGGAACCTTTCAAACAAGGAAGCCAAGGAAGGAGAGGCCCTAACATGGGTGGTTTAGAATAGGCCTTAAAGGATGGATTGCGTAGGTGGTCTGCGTAGGTATGTTTTGTAGTTATGTCACATAGGTGTATTACGAAAATCCTAGGAGGAACTGAAAAATGCTTAACAAAGGAAGGATAAACCTATAAAAGCTTGATACGCATTGGGAAATAGACCACAGGGACAACAACAATTGGGTGAGGTTTTACCAAAGAATATCCCTTGAGAGTGTCAAACTAGGTGTGAAGTAAGTCATGTTGTTGTGTATCAGGTTACCTCGAGTCAGGCTCGGGACACCTTGTCGGAATTGTTACCCCTAAGTACATTTTTTCTAGAACCATGTACACTTGTAGTATCTAGAAGGGGATTTATTTTCTTGATAAAGCACTAACTCTATACTTACCAAACTTTATGGATGTTTTCTTGTACTTTGTCTTATCCCTAAGGTTTTTTCTAGAGTTTTCTAATCCTCATCCCAAAAATAACTAAACTTTTCCTATGATTCCAACTATAAAAACTGTGATTTTTTATTACAAATTAATTTCTAGTTTATTACATAATATTTCACTTAATAAAACCTAAAAGATCGATAAGTCTAGTGTCTTTGGGAATTGGATACATAGAATAACATCTTGAATATGGGATAGAACAACATTATTGCAAATTTCCTTAACATGCTTCTAAAATTACATGGCTTTTAAAACTGCACGGGATAACCTGTGGACAAACATAAGAAAGGGGTGAGCAATAAAGCCCAGTAAGAGAATAAAAAAGGTATAAAATGAAGAATATAATACATGTTAGATAATAGAAATATCAATGGGTCATAAAATTAACATGAATAATAAGGTATGATATAGCATGATAATCATAACATGGGAAATGTGGCACTAAATTAAAACACTGCATCATAAACATAAGTCAAAGATAAACCACCAAGACATCATGGTAGAAAAATTCCCATAAATAAATCAAGTTCAATAAGTGTCCCAACATGATGTATCATTATAATAAACCTTACCCAATTCATTGGAGTGCTATATAATTCTATGTGCACCAGTTACATTCATTTCATTCTCATGCTTAATTTTTCCACATAGATCATAAAACATGGATTCATTCATCATCATAATTTATTAAATGATTAAGGAGTGTGTAATAAATACATGTAAGTCCCCAATAAATTTGGGAGTTTTTTAGAGGAATTACAAAGGTGTTTCTAATGAAAATTCATGTATTTTGTGCTAGTTAAAAGAACTTCATACTAGTTGGTTGTGCACTAGTCTAGTTGCATGCCAGTCTAGTAGAAAGTCATGTGTTGGTCATGCCAAGTGTTGCGCACAAGTCATGTGTGCTAGTAGAGCATGGAGCCATGATTTTTTGTCATGATAGTCATGATTTTTTCACTAATAAGAGTAAATACATAGGTGGGGATATTTGAATGAAGCATCACAAGTCTCATCGTAGAAGGGTTGAGTGAAAGTCTAGTGTTTTCCTATAAATACCTGGTAACCCCTTCATTTGAAGGGAGAACAAAGATCCAAAGAAGTAAAAAATGATTAGTCTTCATGTAATACCTATGTGAATCACAGTAACATGACAGAGTTATGTGAATAAGGTAAAAGAATTAGAGTTTCGTGAAGTACAACAGAGTGCATGGGTTATACAAAAAGGAGTGGAGAGAGGGAGTTGCTCGAAGAAATTGAGAAAAAGAGTAGCATGAACATAGTTGTATGAAGCAGGGTAGAGCACAATAGTTATGTCAAATAGGGTTAGGAATGAGAGTTGTATGAAGAATACTTAAGTGAGAAAAGTTAGGCAAAGAATATTGATCAAAGGGGTAGGGATAACTATACCTGATTGAATCCAGATACCTAGTTGAAGTTTCATAATAGAGAGAAGGTACTTCAGCGATCCACACCTAAGAGAAAGCACTTGGGTGAATGTGGAAGAGTATATTCAGGGTTAAAGTCTATTTCAGTAGAAGAAGATTAGGTCCACAAGGGAGATTCAATTAACTTATCTGATTCAATTCAAGCAACGAAGGCTTACAGGAAGGAGAGAGAGTTCCCATCATTATACCTGGTTATAGAGGAGGACAGAGTGCAAAAGGACAGTTCCAGTGTGGAATTATACTCATCCATAGAATATGTGTTGTTGTAGTGATATTGTGGAATACAAAGACTCAACTCTCACATTGTAGAGTTTATCCCATTTTTCTTTAAAGAAGAAGAGTGTGGTAAAGTGAAAATCATTAGAGCATAAAATCAGGAGTTTTGGTGCAAGCAGAGTCTCACGTTGAACACAAAAAGACCATCATATCCCTAATTTATATAAGATACCCTCAAGTTTATATACTGATTATACCTTCATTAAAGCAATGCGTAGAGGTGAAGAAGATGAGTTGTACCTTGGGTGAGGAGTGTCCAAACTCTAAAACTTGTAAAGGTAGTGAGCCTGGTATGAAGTGACTATTTCCAAAATTTTGTATCCACCTAACTAGTAAAGCATGGTGGATTTTGAAACATAGACACATCATCAGTGTCTGCTCTTTGAACATAGCACAATCAAGTTAAGCCAAGTAAAAAATCCTTATATATTTTCATGCTTTAAATTTTTGTATTTCTAGTAATCATTCGGTGAGGTTTTGGGAAGAGTGATTGAGAAACAAGTTGAACAAAGTTACTGCCAATGTAGAAACATGATCCTAAAAGGGGTTAACAAGTAAAAGGGGAAAAGGATTAAATTTTCCTACACTCTAATTCACCCCCAGGGTGTCTCTAGTTATAATAATATTTGTATGAGACTCAGTGGAGACAAAAAAAAATCTTTATACCACTAAAAAAAGTAGTTATCATAGCCATTATATGTATCCCTATAACAAAATTATCATGATCTACCAAGTAGAATTTTTTTGACCTGTATTGGAGAAACATCACAAAGCACCTCATCATGATATCCTCTAATGTAAAAAAGAAACAGTGGCATGTTTCATGACTCTCACTTCTCCACTATCACTTAACCATTGCAACTTATAGGGTCTAGGATGCTTAAGAATATTCAAAATCAACTTGTCCACCAAAAAGGTACTATCCACTTTAGTATAACGCCGATTATCAATGATCATGTTATATACATTCTCCTTAATGTGTCATCTCATATAAAAAATGTGCTCACATGGATCTTCATCATGATCATCTTTTGATGAAATGTTTAAATATATTCTTTCCACTAATGTATTTTCATGTAAGGGTTCTTCAAATTACATATATAAACACTACTCTTAAGTTTTCATTTCATCCTCACTAGAGATATCACTATGAATATCAATGTTATCCAAAATAATTAATGTTTTCTTATTTGGGCATTGAGATGAAATATTCTTGTGTCCCTGGTATTTAAAACACTTAATATCACAGTATTTAAAAGGGAAATTTATATTACTTTTCCTTTATAATCAGAAGTGGATTTTTTTAACCTCTTTTATTTATTTTGGAATAAATTTTGAATCCCTTGGTTTTTCTTCATTCCACTTAGAGGTTTATTTAGGCTCATTCTGGTTATCTTTCCAAAAATTATAGAAACTTACTTGACTTCTTCAAGAATGTGGTTGCTTTTCTACCTTTACCTCCTTATGTAGATTCTCATTTATATCAATGTAGGTTTAAAGTTCCACCACATCTCAAATTTCTAAATTCAAACCATTAATGAACCTTACCATTTTAGCTTCTCGGTCCACTTTCAAATTGGCTCTAATCATCGATATATCCATTTCTTTGTAGTAATACTGCACACACATGGAACCTTGCATAAGAGTTTGTAACTTCAAATGAATATCTCTTTAGTAATTTATAAAAATTTACCTTTTTCACATTATTATCTTCATGTATTTCCAAGTTAGAATTAGAATTTCTCTATTATGTCATTAACTTACTTGTAATTGGTATAACCAAATACTTTCATAGTCATTGAACTCAATAATTTACAACTTTACCTTTTTCTCCTCTGAATAGTTATGAAGTTCAAACATGTGTTCAACCTTCCTCTCCCACTCCAATTAGATTTATGGATAATTCTTCCCTTAAAAGGATGGAAGTGTCATTTTTTTCTTCCCAAGTCACTTTCTCTCCTAGCAACATGTTTCCCTTTCTTATGGGATGGTTCTTTGAAATCAGAGTACTCTTTATTTCCTTTATCAAATTTATTCCTTCATAGAGCCCTTAAAGTTGAGAAATTTTACGAATCATCTAACCTAGAATTCAACCTTGTAAATTTATCATCAATAAATTTCATAAATAACTTGATTTCAGCATCATTTCATTCTCCCCCACTCATTATTTTTTATATAAAAATACCCACGCTCTCTTTCTCTCTTTTTTTTAATCTCATAAAGAGTTCCTCACACTTTTTTAGAGAAAATCCTTGGTTCCAATAAGTGTTCTTAAATATAATTAAGAAGAAAACTAATAATAATAAATCAACTTATAACAAACTTTAAAAATTGGAAACCTTAAAATGGGTTGGATCGATGGAGTCTAAGAAATATGATAGGTATAAGAGAAAGAATGAATAGAAATTCGGTGATGAAGGGAAGAAGATATGGGATGAGAAAATGAAATTATATTTGACACTAAATGATGGAAGGGTGATATAATATCAATTTCTAAAATTTTAAATAACAAATTTAAACTTAATATTCAGTTCGATGATAATTATATTTCATAAGAGTGGATATATAGCTCCGATTGTATCAGATATATCTATAAATATTTGTTTCGGATTTCAGATTTTCCAAACCAAGAGAAAATATGAGATTCTAAAATATAAATTTGATAATTCATTCATCCATAAATATAAAGAAAAAGTGTTTGAAGTGGAAAAATAAAGATAGAGACAAAATTGGTGGTGTTTGAAAATCAAATAAGAAGACGATGATGGAAGAAATAGAAAATAAATGAACCCAGTTTCCATTTTCAAACTCTGATACCAAATGATATGATACCACATGGGGGTTTGGTATTTGTTGTAGGAATGTAGAAATGAAAGTGATGGAAATGAGATAATTGTAAAATTAAAGAAATGGTTCATAGTGTAATTTAAAAGGAAAGGGGTGGTTAATTAGGACCCTAGGATAATTTCCCCTTTAAACCCTAATTATAAAGACACCATAAAGGTTTATGACTCATTTGATAAGTCTTACATTCATTCACTAAAAAATAGGGAACACAACCATATAAATGCTAGAAAACACTCAAATTCATATTAACCTTCAAGGAGTATAAGGAAGGAGGATATTTATAGTCAAATGAGAGATACACATGTCAAACACTCATACCACAAAAGTCTAAAGCCTAAATTGAACTTTTTTACTTTGTTACATGTGCCCATGGATTTAGGGGATAATATTTCAACCAAGAAGACCTTGTGGAATCACCCCAAATATTTGCAGATTTCTACCATGATTTTGGAGGCAAGTGGTCCGCCACTTTTGATTTTGAAGGATTGTTTTATGAAAGTGTCTTGAAATTCATAGGATCGTTTGGGCAGTCCATTTAAGTTTACTTTTGGCTTATAATAAGATTGATTATAGGCCCATTTTCTCCTCTCATGCATTCATGTTGGGCCTCCTCTTGTAATTTCAAAATTGGTCCATGTAAAACCTCTTTCATCCTCATCATTATTCCTCTTATCATTAGGACACCATTTCTATGTAATAGATTTCGTTCATTTATTCACATTCTACCTTCCATGTCTTGGTTTCCTTCAACTCCTCGATGCATATGTTTTACATGATTCTCATCAGATATCCCTTATCAATGAATATGATATATCCAATTGAATCTCATACAAAAAATATCTTTAGGTCATATCTCCATTAAAGGGATCCTATGGAATTAAACTTATAAAATTAGGATAATTTCAATATAAGGTACTCGAATTGGCCAATAAATTGAGGTGGTAGAGATCTTTGAAGAAAAAAACAACCCCAAAATCGAGTTCTAGTTTATGATGGGGTGAGGGAGAAAGAATGGGCATTTTAAGGATGGAAGGATAAAATTTTGAAAAAATCCCCACTAAAAACCCCCCATCGAAACTCCAGTGGGAGTCTGGGGGCTACCGAACCCTTCCCAAACCATCTAAACTTTTGATAGTTTCCCACCAGACTTTTGATGGGGGATTTGGGGAGTACAACCCTTTGTCCAAACCCACAAGACTTTTGGTGGGGACATACTTTCCCTCACAAAGCTTGAGTGATCCCCTTTGTAGGATCGAAATGAAAATATCTATATTTCCAAGTACAAGAGGTGGGATGAATTATAAGTTTAAATTTTTTTCATTTTTAACCTTAAAATTTATTTGTTTAATAGGATTAAATAAATAATATTCAAAAAACCACTTCTATATTAAAATAATAATCAGACTGGGTCCTTGGTTCTGATGAAAAAGAATATCGTAATCAGGTTGATTCTGATATGATTATAAAATCACAGGTCACAAAAAAATGATTCTACCTTATAACATATAGAATCGTAATCAGGTTAATTGATTTAATCATATTCGCAGAAATTATATTCACAGTGTAACACATAATATCGTAATTAGATAAATTATGATAAATAGCATACAAATACAAATTGAATATATACGAGGATTCAATTTCTATTACAATAGCAGCAGAAATGAAATTACAAGTAAATTAATAGTGAATTCTTTTACCCCAAATAGAAGGGTATCCAATAAACCAAGATAAATGTCCCTTGATTTATACTTTCAAGAAAGTATATCTTACCCACACCAGGGTAAGACCTCGATACGATGATCGACTTCTGTCTGCCTATCTCTAGTAGCCCTTGATCAACAAGGTGATCAGATCCTCTATCTTCCTATCCCTGGAAGCCTTTGAGCATAATCAAAACAATAGGAATTGCACAAAGAAAAGACGATATCTAGGATTGTAAGGACAAGGAACAAGTAGTTCACTTGTGTAAACCTTAGAACTCTGGAAAAAATAGACAAAAATAAAAGAGCTCTCATATAGTGTAGGTTGCGTAGAATATATATCGAAATGATCAAATGACATGGTATTTATAGGCATTTTTTCCAACAGTCATATTGATATCCAACCGTCGTATTTTCTCTAGAATTATTAGAGGGACCTAGACACCTGGAACTCCAATAGTCATATGATAATTGAAAGTATGACATCCTTTTGATTAACACATAATGCGCGACATCATTTTGATTTAAAATATCTCCTTACATTATGATTAAGTTTTCTAGATACAAAAAGTAAATTGAAATGAATACAATGAAAATCATTATGAGTGTCGGTAGGATTTATATTGATATGATTTTTTAATTTTATTACAAAAATCTTTTTAGTATGAAAGACAAGAAATATTGATTGAAAATAGATTTTCAAATGATGTGTATGATATAAATAAAATCCAATATCGGTATGATAATCATGGAAACTTTCATTATGATAATTTTCATGAGTACGATATTTATCATATCCATACTCATTATAAAAATTGTAATGATAAAGTATTTAATTTCATAAGTCAAAAGACTTGATGTAAGTATGGTAAAAGTAATATGTTTTCTATAAAACAATGTTAAAACATTTTGGACATGAAGAAATTGGGTATTGTGTTTTTAAGAATGAGTTTGTGATTTACAAAACAAAATTAATGAAAAAGTCAAAAAGATAATTTTGACATAATAATCTCCCCATTTTTGGAAAGCACAAACCACCAGAATTAAGTAGAAAATATCTTTGAAAAATATAAGTCCAATATTATTTTAAAGAACTTTCATATTCAGAAATAAACAATTGTACTTATCTACCTTTGAGTTTATAACTCATTTAAATACAATGATGAATACGACTAACTCTCCCTTAGAATAAGAATCCCCCTAAGGATCGTATTCACTTTAAAAAATGTCCCCTTTCTGTAGTATGGTCCCCCTGTCTGTATCATTCTCCCCCTTTGTGATTTTTAAGAAGGAATAAGAATAGAATTTTATGTACCTGAAAGGTTTAGAGAAACAATCTATATGAAAAAAATTAAGTACTTAATCATCTAAAATAAATGAAAGAAAATTTATCCAAAAGAATTGGAAAATATTCAATCTAACTGAATATTGATGAAAAATACACTTCATTGAAGTTTCCAAAATACAACAAGATTTTAAAAAAATAATTTCTTTTCCTTCTCTATGAGACCTAAGACAATTGTCTTCATCTTCTTGAATTCTTTTATATCCTCCTTCAGATTTTCAGGAAATTCTTGTTAAGTTTGAAGCTTTTCTTCCTGGTCTGAAAATAACTAATCCTGATTACGATTCAACTCTTCTTAGGATCAGATATTTTCTTCTTGGATAAGAAACTTTTCTTCCTAGGACTGAATTTTCAATTCTTGGGTATGGATCTTTTCTTCTTGAAGTTGAATTTTTTCCTCTTGAGCCCTACTGGTCTTTTCTTGATCTTCAAATATGTCACTCAGAAAAACAATTTGATTCTTTAAATAAATTGTTTCATAATTGTAATTATTCATCCATGAAATTTCTAATGAGATGTATTTAAACTTACCTTTTAATTCCATGATTTCTCCTGACTCGGTATTTTTTAGGTTCTAAAATTTTGTAGAAACCAAATTTTTTTGGTAGTTTCACTATATAACTTGTTAAAAGTAGTTTCAAGTTCATTTATGTGCCTCTTCATGTCTTCAATCGAGTCTTTATGATCCTTGATATTTGAATCAACATTGGGAGACCACTTTACCACTTTTTTGATATACTTTTTTTGTTCCTGAACACTTTCTTTAAACACTTTGAAATCATCTTCAAGCTTGATAAGTATATATTTTAAAACTCTAATTTAATTCAATCTTTTCCTTTGGATTTCCAAAACCAAATTCATTTTTCCTTCGAGTCTTGGAAAATATGGGATAGTTTTTTCTAATATTCTTAACTATTGAACAATATAATGACCTCCTTTGATTGAGATTGTATTATCGGAGTCAATATCTTCCACAAAATTAGGAAGTTCTCCATAATGAGTTTCAGCAGCCCTATCTTTTGAATCCTGATTATGATTCTCATCAGATCTGGTCTCTTCATCTTTATTTGAAATGTGAATGACTTTATCATCTTGGGTTCTCTAAGAATATTTCTTTGAAGATTCAACTCCTAGAGATGGTAATTTGCATGATTTTTCTTCTGAAGATCTCACTGGTAATCTATTGGAGTGAGATTTTTGTTTCTGAAAAGCTTCTTTTCATTCTCATCTTCCGCCTTTCACTATTATTATTTATCTTGTTTTTCTTTTTATTTCTCTTCTTGATCACCTATTTCTTCTACTTTACTGATATAATCATCTATCTGTCTCATTTCACTGTCTTCTTTTTCTTCTGAATATTTTTCTTGAGCATCTTTCATTGGAGCCGAATCAACACCATCTCTTTGTTTTCTATTTCCCTTTTCTTAGATAGAGGGAGTAATTTCACCTTCTTAAGTAGGTTCCCTCATAGCTATTCCTGCAATTGACTTTTCAACATATTTCAACTGTTTATCAATATAAAAAACATCTCACTTTTTCTTTTTCGTCTTTCTCTTCTTTTCTTCTTCCTTAAAGGCTTCATCAGTATGAATTCTTTCAGAAAAGGATTTAGCGGGGTTAAGACCAAACTGAGGGTCTCCTTATTTTCTTTTGGATTTCTGTCTTCTCCATTCAGCAATGATTTATTCATTTTATGTTCTTTGTTTCTTCAGCTTCATGGAAGAAACAATCTTGGATTTCTTTTGTTCTTCAGAAACATTTAGTATAGATTCTTTTGAAACATTTTGAATACCTCTAATGACTTCTTTTGAAGGTTTATCTTCAAAATCTTTCACAAATATCTTTGATTATGAATCAAAATGGAACCTCAACCTTTTGATTTTATCTTCACTGATAAGGGTAATTTTCATTTTCTTTGGTACTAATATGATTGAAGTATTACAAAAATTAAAAATTTCACTAAGAAACATACTTAAAATCCTTGGGAACATAGTCAACTGAGACTTAATGGTTCCTGACTTTAATTTTTTGATGGTTCCCATCAAATTTAACTTCCTCATGTTAACCAGATAATCTAGAATGAAAATGTATGAGACTTTAATGGTTTCCCTATCACCCTTTCTAGTTATTAAAACACTTGCATCCAAAGGTCAATTATACAGTTATCTAAAGAGAGATGAGTAAATTTTCTCTTATCTTTATGTATTTCAAAAAGAGATTCCTCATCTATTTTTTATTAAAAGTTCATTTTTCTTTCGAAAGCTTATGAGAAGGGAAAAAGGCATCACCTTTTGAGGGTACACCAACAAAATGAGCATCTTGTCTTGTAGACAAGGAAATGTCTTTTTCATACATAAAAAGATATCTTTAATTCCTTATCAACTTTCACAAAACTATAAAATTCTATTACTTCATCAACATGGATGAGTTCCTGATCAGACTTAGGTTGTTCTAAACAAACTGATTCCCACCCTTGAAATCTAATAACCATTTTCCAAGAGGAATCATACTTAACATAAAAATCTTTCTTGACTAACCTTTCTCTGAAGGCATTAATAGTTGAAAAATCTTTAGGAGGCATTTTCTTGGGAGAGGATGTCATTGATTCTGTCATGAGAATGAAAATATTCTCTGAGCAAGAAAACTTCTGGACATGACTACTTGAAGGGAGGCAGAGCTTCAATGCAAAGGATGGAAAAAACTATGTGGGGCAAGGAGAGGGGTCCCCTTTATATAGGTGAGGATCAACGACCATTCAAATTCTATATCTTAGATTTGATCAAATAGATCCGACGATTAAAAAAATTGAACTCTTGAGGTTTTTTTAATTTTAAATAAAATTAAAAAAAAATTATCGTATTCATCATGAATTTGATAAATGTTTTAAAATAAATACCAAAAAATGAATAGAAAATAAATAGTGTGAGGTATAATAAATTTTACCTCTTAGAGTCTCAAGATAGATCTATTGGTTTCAATAATTTTTTCTTCCGACAAAAATTAAGTACGAAAATTTTGAGTATGAAAAATTTTGAGTATGAAGAATTTTGAGTATGGAAAATTTTGAGTATGAAAAATCTTGAGAGTGAAAAATCTTGAGTAAAAACAATTTTGAGAAAGAAAAATTTCTGAGTATGAAAAAATTCTAAGTACAAAAAAAAATTAAGTATGAAAAAATTTTAAGTATGAAAAAAAAATAAGTACAAAAAAAATTGAGTATGAAAAATTTATAAAAAAATCAAGCATATGTATTACCCCTTTTTAAAGAAGTAACTTGATGTAAGGAGATGATTTAAATAAGAATTAGATATTAATGATTACTTGATGTTGATCATTTCAAGATTCTGTTTAATATATTAAAATCTATTGGAAGGTAATGGCTTTGTAATGATATCTATAAGTTGTTCTTGAATTCTGATAAATTGTAAAATGATATCTACTTTTAGTGTGTGATACCTAAGAAAGTTATGTCTAATGTCTATGTATTTTTCATAAGCGTGATATGAAGGGTTTTTACTAAGAGAAATGACACTTGTATTATCACAAAGTATTTAAGTTTTAGTAAAACTCATGCCATAGTCAGTTAGTGTGTGTTGCATCCACAACACTTGAGCAAAAGAACTTTCATCTGCCATATATTCAGCTTCAGCAGTGGAAAGTGTTACCAAGTGTTGTTTCTTACAACACCAATAAACTAATGAATATCCTAATAAATGAAAAGTTCCATATGTTCCTTTTCTATCCATTGTACAACAACCAAAGTCAGCGTCCAAAAAACTTTTCAATTCAAAATCATTTCCAAAAGAATAGAACAGTCATAAATCCATGGTTACCTTTAGATAACGAAAGATTCTTTTAACTGATTTTAAATGGAATTCATTTGGATTTTCTTGATATCTTTCACATAAGAAAATTGAAAACATTAAGTCTGGGTGACTAGCTATTAATTATAGCATACTTCCTATCATAACTCTAAAAGTTGTTTGATCCACTGGTTATCCAGCTTCATTAAGATCAAGAGTATTTGAGGTACTGATTGGAGAACTAATACTTTTAGTATTGTCATATCCATACTTTTTAAGAAGATATTTGATATGATTATATTGATATATGTAAGTACCTTCTGGTTTTTGGGAAATTTGAAAACCAAGAAAAAATTTCAACTCACCCATCATACTCATTTCAATCTCATATTTCAAAAGATCCTCAAAAGAATATGTCAAAGATTGTTGAGTTGATCCGAATATAATTTCATCAACATATATTTGAACAATCAAAACATTTTTATATTGTTTCTTTATAAAAAGAGTTGGATCAATAGTTCCCTTAATATAATTATTTTGAAACAAAAAACATGTTAATCTATCATAACAAGATCTAGGGGCTTGTTTAAGTCCATATAAAGATTTGGTAAGTTTGTAAACATATCTAGGATGTTTTGTATCTTCAAAACTAGGATGTTGTTGAACAAATAATTCCTCTTGAATATATCTATTAAGGAAAGCACACTTCAAACCCATTTGACATACTTTGAAATTAAAGAATGCTGCAAAATATAATAGAATGCGAAAAGATTCAAGTCTAGATACAAGAGAATAGGTTTCTTCATAATCTATTCCCTCTTTTTGATTGTGACCTTGAGCAACAAGTCTTTATTTATTTTTAATGATTATTCCACTTTCATCGCATTTGTTTCTGAAAACCCATTTTACTCCAATTATAGAGGTTTCTTTTGGTCTTTCAACGAATGTACAGACTTTTTTCCTTTAAAATTTATTTAGATCATCTTGCATTAATTTAATCTAATATTCATCACCTAAATCCTCATTAGGAATTTTAGGTTTGAATTTAGAAAGGAAAGCAAAATGATCTACTTTATTTCTCAAAGAACTTCTAGTCCTTATAGGTTGATTTACATCACAAATGATACTATCATTAGGATTATTCCTAAGAAATAATTGACTTGGGTTTTGTAAAACCTGTTCATCAATATAAGGTATAAATTCTTCATGGGTAAATACTTCAGAAATAGTTTCTTGAGTATTTTCCTTATTAGAAGAGTATCCTATCAAAGGTTGATAACCAATTTTGGAAAACACATCAGAATATGTAGGTTGGGTTTGTTTAAAAACAAAAGGATTGGTTTCATCAAATTTGACATGTACTGTTTCCTCAATAGTACAATAAGTTTTTTTTAAAAACTCTATAATCCTTAGAAGTAGTGGAATAGCCTAAGAATATACCTTCATCGGATTTGGGTGCGAATTTATGTAAATTGTCTTTTGTATTTAAGATGAATACTTTTCATCCAAACACTCTGAAGTATGAAACTTTTGGTTTTTGTCTTGTCCATAACTCATAAGGTGTTTTATTAATAAAAGGTTGAATTAAAACTTGATTTATAGTATAGAAATAGGTACTAACAGCTTCATACCAAAAATGTTTAGTAATTGAGTATTCACTCAACATGGTTCTTGTTATTTCTTGAAGAATTTGGTTTCTTCTTTACTGGGGAGTTCTAGGAGTTGAAAATTTATGATTAATTCTTTTCTTAATACAAAAAGTTTCAAAATACTAATTTTAAAATTCTCCACCATGATCACTATGAATAGTTATCAAGGGAAGATTTTTCTCAATTTTAACTTTGGCTACAAATTTTTTAAAATAAAAAAAGGCTTTAGATTTCTTTGTTAGAAAGCAGACCCATGTATGTCTAGTGTAATCATCAACTAAAATAAATACATAATACTTGCCTCCAATACTTCCAGTTTGTATGAGACTGAATAAATCCATGTACACTAACTATAAAGCAATAGTATTTGAGACTTCACTAATATAATTAAATATTGACTTATGTTGCCTAACATATTGAGAAGGGTCACATACTTTTGAAGAATAAAATCTAAGTTTTGGTAGATCCTTAACAAGTCTTTTCTTATTCAACTTACATAAGTTTTTATGGTTACAGTGTCCTAACCTTTTATTTCATAACCAATATTGATCTTCCATTACAATGATACATGGTAATTCTTGGATTATAAGGTCTTCTAAGTTAAGTGTAAACATTCTCATGTCGATGGGCAGAAAGAACAAATTCATCATTGGAATTGTGTACTACACATTTATCATTCATAAAGTTTACAAGGTAACCTTAATCACATAATTAAATTATGCTTATAAGGTTGCTCTTAATACATTTAACAAATAAAACATTTGAAATTAAAGCTTTTCCAATAAGAACAATGTTACCTATACCAACAATCTCTCCTTGAGCATTATCTCTAAAAGTGACTTTTCCACCTTTCATCTTGATAATATTTTCAAATAAATCTTTATTACCATTCATATGATAGGAATAAACACTATCCATGTACCATGTATTCTTGTTTTTGGTACTTTTATTTTCCTAAAAAAGAAAACAATTAGATTTTCAGAACCCAAAATTTCTTGGATCCGAAAATGTTAGAAAGGAAAATTTTAAGAATCCATTTTTTTAAAAAAAATGGGATTTATGGAACCCTAAGGATCGATTTTTTTAAGTGAAAATTTTTATTCTAGTTTCCACCACTTTGACATTTAGTACAAAAAGGGGAACTTTTAAGAACAAAATAATTGTTACTAAAAATAGGTTTTGAATGAGAGTAACCCATTCGAGAATTATTACCATGAGGATGAATTTTTTTATACATTTTATCAAAAAAATTATTTCCATAAGTAAACTTTGGTAAAAGTTTCTTTAAATAAAAAATTTATGATTTTAGTTTGATAACTAAATTCTTATCCTCAAAATCATTAGTTTTAGAAGTGAGTTTAGTTTCTAAAAAAGTTTTCTCAGAAATAACTTTTTCAAAATCCTTATAAATCTTATCCTACTAGAATTAGCTCTTTCAAGGTTTTTGGAAATAGTATAGATTTCAAAAAATAATTATCAATATCTTTAGAAAGATTTGAAACTTTTTTTAAAAAAAAATTATCCTAGCATTTTCCTTTTCAAGTTTCTTACTAACTTCACAATTTTCATTTTCAAGTAATTTAGAAAATCTAGAAACTTTTTCATATGAAGGTAAAGTATTATTATCACTGGATGAGGAGGATTCTTCATTGGGAGATATAGAATTATTCTCATTAGGATAATTTTCATTTAAGGAAATATTTGTTAAGGAATCAGAAGTGTGTACCTTATCCATAAGACATTTACTTTCAAAAGGTATTCTTGCAAAGAGGCAAATATTCTTCTGTCCTAAATTTTCATTATCTAAAGATTCATTAGAAGAATATCCACCACTAGCACTCCATGATTCATTGGATTTCAAGACTTTATTTCATTTTGTCTTTTAATACTTATTCTAATTTCTCTCAGGATTTTTTTCTTTCATTTCTTTCCTTTGAAGCTTCGAATATTCGGTCTTATATGTCCAGCTATCTTACATCCATAACAAGTAACCTCAAAATATTTCTTGTCTTTCTTATCCTTGTTAATTTTCTTATATCAATACTGAAAATCCTTCTTGCCAACAATCTTATTCATCCTTCAAGCAAGATTGGACAACTCATTCTCAGAATGTTTTGATTCACTTGAATCTGATTGAACAACAACTTTCTTTTTCTTTGTTGACTTAATAAACTTATCAGTAGTTTGAGCTTTTGTAGTATTTGAAGTAGAAGTAAAATAACTCCTCCATTTTTCTGTTTATCTTTCTTAACATCTATTTTTAATCTATTCTCATATTATAAAATAGTTCCAAAGAGATCATTAAGAGTAACATTGGTAATCTTTCTTAATTCATCAACAACAAGTCTCTTTGATTCTCATTCATTTGGAATGATGTCTATAATATTTTCTACAAGGATTTCACCTTCTAATCCTTTTTCACCCATAGCTTGTAAACTGTTAACAATGGTCATAAACATTTTTTGTACCTTAACAATAGTTTCTCCATAGAGAAATTCAAAAGCTTGATTTTCTTCTCTTAGCATAGCTCTTCTAGTATCAACAACTTTAGAAGTTCCAAAGTGAGTAATCTAAAATTTCTTCCAAATACTATTAGCAGCTTCACATGAATAAATTTGGATGTATATATTCCTGGTCATGGAACACAATAAAGTATTTTGTACCTTATAGTTCAATTGATATTCTTGTCTTTCTTGATTTTTAAAAGTTTTGACTTCCTTGTCAGGAATTTTATAATCTTCAATAATCATAATGAAATTATCAACTCCAATGTTGACAACAAAGGTCTTCATTCTATCTCTCCAATACTCATAATCGCTACCCAAAAAATTGGTGGTCTTGTGGGATTGAGATTATGAATTGATCCGAAATAATTCCTTCCATATTTAAGATAATACAAAACTTCTTTTTCCACAATACACATTAGTGAAACAGGTATTTATAAACAACAGGTTTATAAGAAAAAATAAAGCTAACTTGCAAAGAGGAAAAGAAATTAGCAATTATATGAGTAGTGGAATCCTGCTATGATACCAATTGTAGGATTGAAATGTATATGTAGATTTCCAAGTACAAGAGGGGGTGATTTTTTTTCATTTTTAACCTTAAGAGAAACTTTTTTAATAGGATTAAATAAATCATATACACAAAACCTCTTCTATATTAAAACAATAATCAGATTGGACCCTTGATTCTAATGAAAAAGAACATCATAATCAGGTTGATTCTGATATGATTATAAAGTCATAGGTCAAAAAACAAATGATTCTACCTTACAACATATAGAATTGTAATCAGAGTAATTGATTTAATCATATTCATAGAAATCGTATTCACAATGTAATACAGAATATCAAAATTAGAGTAATTATGATAAACATAATACAAATAGAAAATGAATATATAAGAGGATTCACTTTCTATTACAATAAAAACGGAAATGAAATTACAAGTAAATGAATATTGAATTCTTTTAACCCAAAGATAAGGGTATCCAATAACCTTGGATAAAGGTCTCTTGATTTATAATTTCAAGAAATTCCATCTTACCCACACTAGGGTAAGCCCTCGATATGATGATCAGCTTCTATTTACCAATCCCCGTCAGCCCTTGATCAAGAAGGTAATAGACTCCTCTATCTTCCTATCCCCGGAAGCCCTCGATTGTAATCACAACAATCAAACTCACATAAAGCAAAGATGATCTCTAGGATTAAAAGTACAAGAAATAAGTAGTTCACTTGTGTAAACTTCAAAACTCTCACACAAAGCAACAAAAATAGCAGATCTCTTGCACAGTGTAGGTCGCGTAGCATATATATCGAAATGATCAAATAGCTCGGTATTTATAAGCGTTTTCTCAATGGCCATCTTGATCTCCAATGGTCGTATTTTCTATGGAATTATTAGAGGGACCTAGACACTTGGCACTCCAACGGTCATACGATAACTAAAATAACAACATTTTGATTAACACATAATACACGACATCATTTTGATTTAAAATATTTCATTACATTATGATTAAGTTTTCTGGATATAGAAAGTAAATTGAAATGAATCTGATGATAATCGTTATGAGTGTCAGTATGATTTATATTGATATCATTTTTTAATATGATTACAAAAATCTTGTCAGTAAGAAAGACTAGACAAATTGGTTGATAATCGATTTTTAAATGATGTGTATGATATAAATCATATCCAGTCTTAGTATGATAATCATGGAAACTATCATTACGATAATTTTCATGAGTATGATATTTATCGTATCCATACTCATTAAGAAAATTGTAATGATAAAATATTTATTTTTTTAAGTCAAAATACTTGATGTAAGTATGGTAAAAGTAATATGTTTTCTATAAAATATTGTTAAAACATTTTGGATATAAAGAAATTAGGTATTATGTTTTTAAGAATGAGTTTGTGATTTCCAAAACAAAATGAATAGAAAATTAAAAAAGAGACTTTTGACTTAGCACCCTTCCCCTTTTAAAATATTTCCAAACACTTTTATCCCCTAAGAATATCCAAAACTAACCAGGAATTTAAATCCAAACACGTGCCTTAAATTCGTACCTAAAATTTGAAGGTTGTTACAAGGATAACTCCCATGCAATTTTGTAGGACCCCCCATGTAACTCAATTCCTTATCACCTAATGTCATACCATCACTAAGGTTAAAACTTCCAGAAAGTGATACGAACCCATGCCAAAGTTCCTAAAAATCAGTATTCATGCCTCATGAATCCCCGCCCCCTTTTTAACATTCTACGCTCAAAATCCCCATCAAAACTTATTAAAAATTCATATAATAATATAAAAAAATTATCAAAAATCAATTTCATCATAACAAAATACTATAATAATCCCCTTTAAATATTTTCAAAATTGACTCTCGTTGTATCAAACTCCATTTTTAATCCAACACAATTCAAAAAAATTAATTTTATTATCATAGTATATATTCTCATAAATTTATCATATTTCTTATTCTATTTTTTATCAATTTCCACTGATAATGCTTCATATACAAATTCTTAAATATTAAAAATATTCATGTCAATGTAATCCCATCATATTAATATTCATCGTAACCTATTTTCCAATATACCATTATAATCTGGATGGATTTTTTTGTTGACTCGAGAGGGGATTTGGGTGGTCATTCCATTGATGGTGTTGAAGTGCATCTCTGAGGAAATCCAAAATAACGTGGTATCTTTAGATGATTACTATGTCATCATAGAATCTCCAAATCGTTCACTCAACGCCATCATTGTGAAGGTTAAATCCACATCTCAACTGGTATGCACTGATTTCATATTGTTGCCTCTATCATTGCTTCTCGGGGTTCCTCACATATTGTTTTTATTTCACTTTCAAGATTGTTGCTTTTTTATGATGTAAGAAACATTATTTTGAGCAATTAATTACAATTTGATTACCTAAAACAACAATTATAGTGAAAGGATAGAATTATTTATTTTGATCATGATTTTAGACTTTTGATGTTTAGTGGTATTTGTAAATGTCATCCATCATCATTTATATTGCAAGTTTTATTTATATTTTTTCCATGTACTAACTTATGAGCCATTGTTATAATTGCTAAAAAAGTATCATTAACTATGAAAATTTGTTTAAAATGATCCCTTGTGATCATTTTCCATGAATGAATAAATAAAGAGGTTATACAAATTGAAAAGGCACTTAACTTATCACTGTGGGTGTGCATGATTAACCTAATTGACTTAAACTGATAAAATTTGATTGATATTAGTTAATGAATATTGTACAATTCGTTTTTTCAATTTGTTTTGATTATGGTAGTGTTAACCATTATTAATTGTTCTTAACTGAAACTAAATAATTAAACAAAGTATATAAATCAATTTTGACACATGAAGTAATGATTATTTTTCTTTGATCAAAGTTGAATATAACATAAATTTTTATTGATTTTCCATTATAATGCAACAAGATGAATATGTTTAACATTTAAGGGAATATAAATCATCAAACTATATTGAAACTCCCACATTATTAAATCTCTTTAAATCTTTGTTATGTTTTTTACTTCGTAATATATCAGACTATTTCCTTTATTTTAATATTGAACTGATCTTTTAAGAAAAACTCTTTTCTCTCTATTGTTTATTTTATAATGATCTTCATATTATCTTAAAGCTCTTGGGTATAAAAATTTAGGGTTATATTCCTTTTTTATAAATATATTTACTTAACTGATCTAAAGCGGTTACAACTAATATAAATTGATTGGCTATGGATTAAGAGCATCTCTCCAACCCATTCCTTCATTTTGAAGTAGGGTTACTCCATTTAGAAGGATGAACAGTGAAATCAACTCCAACTCAATTACTTCATTTTCCACACTTAAAAGAATATTCTTTGAATATATCTTTTTATACATTTTTTATTGTTACTTTTATTTAATATATTATATTAAAATTAATATTTTTTCATAAAATCAACTGATGCAATATATTATGATATTTAATTAGATTAAAAATTAAATTAAATTAGATTTGATATTGACTAATAATTAAATTAAATTAAATTTGATATTGTTATTTAATAAGATCAATTTAAATTTTATAAATTCTAATTTATTTTTATTATATATTAATTTAATGTATTTTATTTTTTGATTTGTTTTCATTATTATGTATCATTATTTTTTTATTGATTTATCTACAACATAATTTTAATTTATGATGTATGTATTTTTAATTAATTATATTATTATAATTTTAATTATAATTACATGTGTGTGTCTAATTTGAATAATTAAGTAAAAAACTTGAAAAAGGTTAAATAATTATTATTTACTCATATATTAAAAATTGAGTTCAAAATAATAACAAATTTTCTACGTAAATAATTAATGATTAAATTAAATTAAACTAGTCATCGTTATTTAATAATATAAAATTAAATTAAATAAAACTTTATTTGTTATTTATAATGATATTCAATTAAAAATGACGGTTAATTAAAATAGATAGTCAATTATAATTAATTTTCTAAATCAGTATATTTCTGTCATAGATGGTCGATTAATGCATTGCAGAGTGCGATAAGAGCATAATTATCCTTGATTCTTCTATGTTTACCAGGTAAGTGAAATCATATACTTGATTACAATTAATTTTCATTTTACAGTAATTAGGATGGAGCCCCAATCATGATAAGGTTGGATGAATATGGAATCCATCCAACGATTGTGATCAGTATTATATTCATTCAATGGTCAGGATGGATATGCGGTCATGATAGGTTTAGATAAATTTAAAAATCATCTCACGACTACAATCAAAATTAAATCCATCATATGGTTGATATTGTAGTGAAATAATGGTAAGGTTGGTATAATAATAAAATCCTTCTAAAATTTCATATCAAAATGAAGTCCATCCAACGGATGGGATGGATACGCCATCATGATAAAGTTAGATGAGGACAGAATTCATCCCACGATTGAAATCAATATGAAATTCATCCAATGGTCAAGATGGACATGCGATCATGGTAAGGTTTAGATAAAGTTAAATCTCATCTGACGATTGCGATTAAAATGAAATTCATCTAACGGTTGGGATGGATGCACGTTCATGATAAGGTTGGATGTAGAAAAAATCCATTCGATGATTGAGATCAATATGAAATCCATCCAACAGTTGGGATGAATATGCGATCATGATTAGGTTTAGATAAAGTTAACACTCATCTGACAGCTACGATCAAAATGGAATCCATCATATGGTTGAGATGGTATTGAAATCATGATAAGGTTGACATAAAGATAAAATTCATAAGGCGGTTCATATCAAAATGAAATCCATCCAACGGTTGGATGAAGGCGCAATCATGATAAGGTTGGATGATGATATAATCCATCCAACGATTTAGAGCAATATAAAATTCATTCAATATAAAATCCATCCAACGATCATACATTTCATTCAACTCAAACAGTTCTTCCCTTCATATCACCAATACCTTCATATATTTGTTTTATTTTAGAAAGAAATGGCTTCTCAAGATCCTATTAGTGAAAATATACTCTTATGTGAGGTATATATGGAGACTTCCCAAGATCCTATTACAAGTGCTTACCAGACATCATATTGTTTTTTTCTCGCATCGAAAATTCATACAAGGCTGTGAGGAAATTAAATGGATGCATCAAATAAGTTGAAAATATGAATCCCGTCAACGCATAAAAACATGATATTGTCAATAATTTATTTTTTTTTCTATTTTATTTTTATATATTCAAATACATAACATTGACATTATGATAAATTTTTCATTTAGATCAAGCAAAAAATCTTACACATTCAAGATCCCATGAACAAGAAAGGATTCAGGTTGATCGTGTATGCATTGCAGTCAAAAAATTTGAAATTTTAAAAGACAATGATAGCATTGTGAGACAAATATTTTGAAAACAAGACTATGTACCATAAAAGTTAGACAATCCATCTCCTAAGTCTTATCCACCCAAATCTTCTAGCTTGTCATCACTTTAAATTGAATATAAATGATGACGATGTTGGTGGCTCTTATTCTGCATGACCCATTAGAGTGAATACAGATAAATTAAAAAAGAAAAATGATGAAAAATCTTAAGCTATCATCGAAACTTTAAAAGAATAAAATCATTGACTTTTAAAGATGTTGGAGAGGATTAGGCAACAAAAAATGAAAATTGAAGAAAAGAGAATGGATTTCAAAGAGTTTAAAGATGAAAATAAAATTTTGTCACAATATTTGAATAAAATCAATGATATGAATGTCTGCTTTTATTCAAGCTGAACAAGCATATATTATATAGAAAAGAGGATAATTTCACTAATCACTTGAGTCGCCTTAACAATCAACTTGAAAATTAATTTTTTAATATTTTAATGACATTGGTGGAAGTAATGTTAATTTACCATATTATCAAATTATTGTTTTTTTTATTTTTTTTCTTTTTTTAATATATCAGTCAAGCATTGTTTTTGTAATGTTGAATTTGTGTTATTTGTTGTATTTGGTATGTTATGTTATAATTATTTCATATCACCATGTTATTTCATTTAATCAAACATTTGTTCTTTGTTAGCACTCTAATAAAGTTGAAGTTATTTTATTCAATGACATTTTTTTATCATTTCTAACTAAAGATTCTTCATGTAAACATGCATATCTATATTTTTTCCTATTTTTTCAAAAATGTATTTATTGTAGAAATTTTAATATATATAGGTTCAATTTTAATTTATAAATTATTGTTATAAATCAATAATATAATGTATTTTAATTTTTAGTTTATTTAATAACTATCTATTATTAATTTGAATTAACCTAAATACAATATATAATTTATTATATATGTATTTTCCACTAATTATATGAATATTATTATATAAATTTCATTATATATGCATATAAATAACCAATTAAATAAAATAATTACGACTAAACAACATATTTATTTGATTAAAAAATATATAAAAAATAAGATGAATATTAATAATATTTTTCATATATTAAAATGAACATTGATAATATTTTTGAAAAAACTTTAATAATTGAATAATAAAATATAAAAAGTCACTAAATATAATAATTAAAATATGTATTATGTATGTAACAGCAGAATAAAAAATAAAAAAAGGATGGCGCATTTATAGTGTGTTGTAGCATATCACTATTTGAGCGCACCAAATAGCATTGCATTGGAGATGGGATTTACACTAAAATGGCATTTTTGCACCATCTTCATGATCGGTTGTAGATAATATAATGGTTTAAACCAATGTCCTTAATCAAGTAAAACGAATCATTCACGCCCCTACGAGTCACTCATCATCAATGTTGAATTTCCATGATGGGATTAAAAGTAATATCACAACCAAATTCATTTCAACAAGTTGATTCTTTGTGATCAGTGCTTAGAATCATGGAATTTGGATTAGTATTAAAAAAATGAAATGGTGACATTGTGGTAAAAGAGAATAAAATCTCTCATGTGGTAAGATTTTAGGTCAATGTGAGTTTTTCTTTGAGAATTCTACGAAAATCAAAGAGTGTGGTTGAACATGTGGGAAGAAATATTAATAGGAGATAGTCTTGGAATCCCTCTTATTTGCAAGATACTTGATTTTTCTAATTGATATTGTTTATGTGCAGGTAACAACACAATTTGGAAATGTTATTCATAAAAATGAAAACAACACAATTGTGATTTTGTTTTTTCAACTCATTAGTGAAACCAAAAATTCTCATGTTGCATGGTCAGTATAATGTTATTGGGCATCTACATTGCAATTTCAGCTTTGCAGTTCTTCAAAAAGAAGAGACTGATCTAGGGCCTTGATCCTTGTTTATTCTAAATAATTTATAGGTTTAAGTGTCGTAAAAAGGGAATTTTTCTAGTCATCTTCCTTAATACCATCATTCTTTCTTTTATTATTGAATTAAAAGCAATGGCAATATCAAATGACTTATGGAATCTAAGAAATCAGGAAGTTGCATTGAATGGACTTAATTAGGGTAGAAAAAAAAGGAACGTTTGGTTTACTTAGCTTCACTTGATTTGCACAATCCTTTTATTTATGTAGTTGAACCTGAAAATCTCTTCAAAGAAAGAATCAACACTGCTATGATTGCTCTTCATTTGAAGAATCTTCACCACCATCTTCTTCAAGCTCTTCCCATGCCTCACCAGTGACTCTAGAGTGCTCGTTTTCTACTTGGCACTCAATAGAGACCTCACCGTGATTATAACCTCCTCTAAACATGGAATCAAAAAATTTGAATCAACCTACAAAACAAGATAAAAAATGTCAGCGCAAGTTAAATTCAACAAATAAAGGATCATTTCAAAAGACTCCTCACATTTTTTAGGCTGTTCTTCTAACAAAGAGCAGAAAACATTTCTTCTTGGATGTCAAACTTATGAAACTTCAAATGGATGTTAAAAAGTCAACGAAACCAATCTGCAAGAAGGGGAGAAGAGTTTCATAATCCCATATGCTTCAAATCAATGGCCAACTATAGGATCATGCTAATGGGACCCAACACCACTCCACCCTCACTCTAAGTTATCAAGTTTCCCAAAATTCACAATTTAAAAAACCGTCGGTAAAATACCCCTTGCATATCCGGCCTCCCTCGGGCTCCTCCTCCCCGCTCCCACTTCGGCGAGCCCTAACCATCACCTCCTACGAGCTCCGGCCTCCCCGCCCCTCCCCGCCCCTCCCCGCCTCCGCCTGGACCTCGACCTCCCGGCCTGCGCCTCCCGGCCTCCGCCTCCTTCCCGACCTCCCGGCCTCCGCCTCCTGGCCCCCGCCTCCCGGCCTCCGCGTCCCCGTCCGCGTCCGCTTCCCTGCCTCGGCCTACCAGCATCCGCCTCCGCCTACCACAAATCCATAGGGATATCTTTGGAGTTCTACAAGGATTTTTCACCAAGTATAGAGGTATGGAAGTGATCTGTATTAAGATTCATGTCCGATACCTTTATTTATTTCAATCATTTTATTTTGGATGTTCTTGCTTGAGTTGTTCGAAGGTTAGTGATTCAGTATGGTGACTTAATGCAGTTTACTTCTAAGTTCTGGTGCTTTAGGTGGGTTTATTTCGGTGATTTATTTCCACCTATTAAGTTTCATATGCATAACATCAGGTAGTATAATCAGAAGTTACATTAGTCCCAACACCTTCTACGGTCCGTGTGATATATCTGAGTTTAGTTGCTTCCCGTTGTTCTAGATTTCCCAATATCGAGCCACAGCAGGAAGAAAAATGAGTTAGATGTTTCTCTAAATTTCTTATGCCATTAAATATTGAGAAACTGGGATTTCCAAAATTGGACATAGGCGGAGTCCAGTACACTCAATCATGATACGGTTTCTTCTCTAACTATATTGGTGCACACCAGACTTCAACGGCCTCTAATCGAGTGGCAATAACATCCAACATCTCTACATGTGATTATTTTTCTTATATAAAAATTTGACCAAGATAGCCTGTTTGAGGTTATACCACGTGACTTGTTTGAACTTTTGACTGTTGATATCCTAGTATAGGAAAACCATGTTTATCGATGGAGGTTTCAGTTAATCAAACAGGTTGATGTTTTCTATGGTCGGTTGTGTGGGTCGGCACTTTCATGGGTTGAACGGTATCCTCTTTCCATAATGGGCTAGCAAAGATAGATATGGAAACTTCATCTTGGAAATTAAAATAAAAAAGTATGTTTCCCTAAGTAACTCAACATTAACTTGTTCAATATTTTCTATTAAAACCATCGGTATACAGTGTCCCAATTTCACGATACCATCGGGCTTCCCTTTGGATTTCACATTTCCATCGGGCTCTCCCGCATGAACCCTCTCCTCCCCTCCCCGACCTCCGCCTCCCAGCCCTCCCCTCCCCGACCTCGACCTCCTGGCCTCCGCCTCCGCCTCAACGTCCTGGCCTCCGCCTCCGCCTCAACGTCCCGACCTCCGCCTCCCTGCCCCCAGCCCCTCTCGGCTCTCTCTCCTCCGGCGACGTCCCCCCTCTACCCTCTCGGCTCCCTCTCCTTCGGCGACGTCCCCGCCCGATCCGCGGCCTGGGGTTCCAAAAAGGAGATCCGATCACTGAGTGCTTACAATTGTATGTAAGGAGAGGATCCGTCGCTAATCCAGGGTTCCAAAAGGTGGCTAGCATTTGGAGGTTCTCAAATCCAGGTTTGAAGGTTTTCTAATCCCGATTCATTTCATCCGTTTAAGCATATATCACAGATTTTTCCTTGAAATATTTTTAGTGAATGACAGAGTTTCCTAAAATTTAGGAATTTGATTGCAATTATGATCACTTGCATTTAAAAGGAAGGGATCTAAGTTATCGATGCACTTTCAAAGAATACATTGATCGTTATAATTACTGTTACCACATTGAAGATAATGATTTTATGATTGGGTTACCTTGTCTTTAAAATGATATCATTTAATCAATATGGGGTCATTACTAAAAGAAAAATTGAATACTGATTTTTACTGCTTCTAAATGTACTAATATTATTCAAAAGAAATCCATGCATATAAATTTAACTTTAAAGTGTAACATTTCTAAATATTTTGATACCATTCATTGGGATTTTATTTTATAAAGATTACAGTAAATTGGTTGTTGTAACTTAAAATAATACCATATTTTTTATGCCTAATAATGGGCCCCCCAATGGGGTATTTTAAATGCTAAAGGGGTGTAAGGCATGGTGAACCCCTATTTACATTGTTGTTTGGACTTAATGAAGATTACCTAAGAAGATTCTTGTGAAAGGATACCTAACGTAAGAAGATTCTTGTGAAAGGATACCTAAATTGTGATTTTTACACCTATCAGGGCTTCAAGGTACTTACTTACACCATTGCACCTATTTTATATTGATGACCTATTGATTTTCTTTCAAGGGGATAGAGATACACTTGAAACAAAAAAATGCTTCTTTATACAAAGTGAGTGTGTTTATGGCAGCCCATAGCATAGAATAAATATTTTGTCTACTTTAATAAATACATTTTATTTGAATGAAAAATAAAATTATAAAATAACTCAACGTTAAAATAAAGAGTGATTAATGTTAAATACCTTTGAATTCCTCTTTTTTGGTTCAGAGGTAAGGTTATCAACTTAGAAACCATAGTTTCCAAAATTATACTATAAATTTTGCAATGACCTACAATGTCGTGTGTTAGTGGAGTTGGTGAAAGTGTTAAATATCGATGGAGTACAACTCAAGTGGTTTTGAAATTTAGAATATGGATTCGGGAGAAGGATACTTAAGATGTTTTGGAGTGTTAAAAGTGATGTTTCATTGCTAAAGGGACCAATGGAAAATACTTGAATCAGAGTTTTGGGTGTTGGGAAATTAAAACCCATCATGTTTTCTTTAGTATAAGCCATCATAACCTTGGGTAGAGGCCGCACGAGTTTCAACATCTATCAAATGGGTCAAACACCCACCTTTGAGAGCCTGATGATTGGAATTGGAGATCTAGTGGTCTACTAGAACTCCAGTGAGGGCCCCTAGAATCCCAGTGGTGCCCCTACCCCCTAATTCATGTAGGGGAATTTTGTTCATTCCATGATAAATTTTATAAAATTTATCCCCTTTACTTTATCCCTCAATTTTCTACATGTTTTAAGGAGTCACCTTTCATTATCCCCTCTTCTACCTTGTATTCTCCAAGATTTTTCTCCTCAGCCACTTTACAATTGGTGAAACGTCTATGGTAGTGATTTTCTCTGAGTAATGTTTATAACATGTAATGTTTTATTATTGGTTTCCCTCCATGCTTCTTAGTGATTTGCCATAAATTCCTAATTTGTGTTATTTTTTTCATTTCTTTGATTTTAAGTGAACAAGGATAAATCATACTGTAATAAAAGATGGGAAAAACCCTATGGTCATGAGGTAGGTTGTACCTAGTAGTTTATCTCATTTTACATGTGTTTCCATGTGATGTATAATTGTGTACTTTGAGTAAGTGGGTATGATGGAATGAAAATTGATCCAATAACTTGAGTGGGTATGGCTTATTAGAACCATGACAGATATTCTACACACGATGAGCCTTGGGTTTAGAGGTTTCCAATGATTAATTCAATGTAAGGGCATTATCAAAAATTAAAATATAGACCCATGAAGGGTGCTGACAAGTTAAGACTAGAGAGAAATTGTATGGTATAATTTGAGGATTTTGATCCTCATGAAGAGTAGTGATCTATATGAGTTATGGGGTGGTTTAAGATGAGTGTTCTTGACAAAATAAGTTCTTCAGGAGTGGTGAATTATGAGCATAGAATGAGATTCCCATATAAGGACCTATGTGGTCTTGTGTATCTATGGGTGAGAATACATTGAGGGTAGATTTATTTGGTAGTCACCAATGTGTGTTTTTCCTAGGGGGCCTCAAGTATAGAAATGAGAGTAATGATTCGTAAGGGTTATGTCAACATTGAAGGATGACTTGTGAAATGATTGTTGATTGCTTGTTGAGACTAAGGGTGGTCTCTAATGTTTGTGAAAGATAACTTACCATGGATATGTGACAATAATGTTGGCCAGGCTTTGTGTTTACATTGTGACCTTAAGACACAAAATTGATAAGTATGGAGATAGGCTACTATATCACTTGTCAGATGACAGTTGTGAGTACCTAGTCTTTCCAGGAAAGATGAGCTCCTTGAAGGGTGGTTCAGAGTGCTTGATTCATGATATTTAATATCCATTAAAAAATGGTTTGGTGGGGTTTCTATGTTATTCCTTTATGTAATTAGGGCTTCTTACATGGACCTTTTTATTATTATTGCATGATTCTCTATTCATTACCAGGAAGAAGAGGCATAGATGCCGAAACACTATTTTGGGGACCCCTCCTACTATGTGATGTATCCGATTTGTGTATACATTTTCACATACTTTATCGAAAATAAGAACATGTTTTCATCAAATATCTACTACTTAGTGGACAAATATTTTGATTTTGGTGATCTTGTTCATTTTCAGATGGTTTCTGGCCAAACACACAAACCGGGGGAAAACTGAGCAAAATTCTTAGTTACACGACATGTACTTATATACACGCCGTGTACACTCAGACTCAGACAGGGACCAACCAGACAAGTTCACGCCCAAGTCACCCGACCGGAGACAACACGCTGTGTGGAGAATATTTACACGCCGTGTATCCTCTTCTAGAAGCGGTTGGTGGCTAAGAAGTCTAAACGTCCATGTGGCCGGCTGACATTTACATGCCGTGTACACGATATACACGCTGTGTACCTCCTTCTAGAAGCGGTTGGTGGCCGATGAATGATAGTACACACTGTGTATGGTGTCCCTACACGCCGTGTACTCCCACCTACCAGGCGGCGCCGTGTTCCAAGTTAAAGACGGCGTGTTAGGCCACCTACCGATGGAGAAAAGACTTGCAAAACGCGTTGACAGAAGTACACGCCGTGTACTTATAAAATCTATAAATATGCTGACAGACCCCATGTTCAAGAGGAGGTTTTGCTGGGAAAGGTGCTGCCGCTCTGGTATCCGTGCCTCCCTCGGATCCATGTTTTAGTTTTCATTTCAATTCTGCAATCTGCTTTCAACTTGTGTAATTCTTCTTTCCCCTTTTCTCCTCTCGTATTCATGGTAGGGATTGAGTTTTGATTCAATCCACACACCGTGCCCATGGTCATAAGAGGCTGATTCCCCTCGCGTTGGGGTTGTATCGGACCAAGAATAACATCAGTGGGGACAACTTAAGGAATTGCAACGGAGGAACCCATGACCATTGGGGGAATCCGCTACTACTCATTATGGGGTAAAAGGTACTTAACATGTTTTAAGTTATTAATTACCAAACCAAGGGATTAATCCTTTAACATGTAATTGAATGTCTTTCAGACCAAAAAGCTTCAGTTTATTTGAATCCCCGTGGAAAATGAATATCTCTTAATAATTGAAATACTAAGGAATGAAAAATTCAATAGACCTTAATTAATTTGCAACCCCGACGCGTGTGTGTTTTTTGATGGTTCTGTCCTTCGTCTTGTTTTCTTTAATTTGATTCGCAAACTGTTTTCAAATTCTAATAAATAGTTCCCTTCACCCATTCGTGTTTGGATAACTATCCTAGGCTCGACAGCGTGTACTGTGAAAGACTATATTTTTTGCATCCTCTATCAGACTTTCTTTGGCTTCAATAAGAGATAAATGATTGTGATGCTTCGTCATAAAGAATTTATTTAGGACTTTTCTGATAAGAACTTTTTTCTTCTTTGAACACTTTGGCCAGCTCTGCTTATGTTTTTACAGGTGAAAACAATGCATTGTGGTTCCATTGTTTTTGCATTCTGGTTTGCATTGTTTCACAGTGGTTTCACAGGGGGGTGGGGGCTGGGGCTGGGTGCAGGGGGGTGGGGGGGGGGGGTTGGGTGCAGGGGGGGTTGGGTGCAGGGGGTAGTGGGGGTGCAGGGGGGGCTGGGTGCGGGGGGGGCTGGGTGCAGGGTGCAGGGGAGGGGGGGGCTGTGGGCATGGTGCATGGGAGGGGGGGCTGTTTGTAGGGTGCAGGGGGGGAAGAAGCACAGTAGCAGCAACAAAGGTGGGAGATGTTGATGCGGCTCCTGGATCACGAGCGATGACGTAATTCAGGAAAGGGTAGAGAGAAGATCAAAAGAAAGAATTGATTTATTTGAATTAAGAGACATCAGAGACGTGGAAATCCAATTTCTGAGGGCACATCATAGAATGTGAGATTTTGAGGGAGGGGTTTCAAAATTCAAAAATGAGAGAAGAAAAGACTTCCCAAAATTTGAAGGGGTAAATATTTTTTTATTCAATTAAATGGGTGTAGTGTTTTATTATTTTGGTATAATGGTTGGACTAGCCCCATATGAAATGGTGTTTTGGGGATAAACCCAAAAGCCCCAAATCAAATGGCGTTTTGGTGGAATAAAACCCAAAATCACCAATTGAGTTGGCGCTTTGGGTTTTTTTTGCCCCCATTCCCACACCCCCACCCACAATTTATTATATATATATATATAATTATATATAAACAATTATAAATAAATATACTATATATATATAATTATAATTATAAATAAATAATGATATATTTTTATATATTAATATTAAATAGATTTATAAATATTTTAAATGTATACGTAAATATATTTTGATAGTTATATAATTATAAATATAAATATATTTATTTAAATATAAATATTTATTTATAAATATGGATTTATAACTATATTTATTATATATATATATATATATGAGGTGTTTATGATACAATTACATTCAAACACACACACACCACACACTCATGCTTCTATTTATTTAATACATGACCCGTAGGCCCATTGGGCATTAAGCCCATAAATCTAATATGTTTATATATACATTTAAAATATATTTATAATTATATATAAATTTATTTATATAAATATATATTTACAATTATAAATAAATATAATTATAAATATATACATAATTATAAATATATTTATAAATAATAAATATATTTATAAATAAATATTTATAATTATATAATTATTTTTCCCCAATTCAATTGGGGGTGGCTGTGGGCTGCAGTCATTTGACACCAGTATGGTATTTGGCTCGTCCAGGGTGCGGGTGAGGCGCAGGTGGACCCTCGCTCGATGGCGAGGGTGGGTCTTTGTCGGGCAACGACATCTGTTGTAGGCCTTTCCACAGCGGTCTTCGGCTGAGGATGGCGATGTCGTTCTATCCAGGCACAACAGCTGGCGATGGAAGGGGGCACCATGGGGTTTGTGTTCGGGGGAGTCGTTGACTGCTAACGACAGTTGCGTGATGGCGAGGTGGCGTGGCGACCCTAACTACAAAGAGGCATGTCGCAGGCCCATGACAGGCATTGATTGGTAGGCCGAGCCCTAGCCCGTCGGCGGGAGGTGTGATGGCAGCGTGATCTTCGATCAATGACTTCTGCGGGCTGTTGTGCAGTTGTGACGGGATCACGATGGACATAGGCATGGAACTCTGTCGATCTCAGACCCACAATGGGTGTGCTGGTTGGTGGGCGCTGTCAACGATACTGATGAATGGATGAATCCTACCCGACGGTGGGGGAAAATGGAAATAAAGGGGTGGTTCCACTGACTGCCCTATAATATATATAATATAAATAAGACTATGGTGTAGTTTGGGCTATCCCTAGGGGTATGGATGGGGTTACACTGAATGCGCGTGTGTGTTTAATTGTAGTTGTACCCCCATCACCTAAAATATAATATATTTATAAATCTATATTTATATAGTTATAAATATAGATTTATTTATATATTTTTTTAAATATTTTTAAACATATAATAAATTATAAATAAATATTTATAAATATAAATTTATTTATATAAATATATATTTACAATTATAAATATATATAATTATAAATATATATCTATGAATATGAATGTATTTATATAAATATATATATAAATAATAAATTTAATTATAAATCTATCTCTATAAATAAATATTTATAATTAGGGGGGATGAGGTTCGCTAGAGGGTTTCTATCTCTAGAACCCGATGACAGCTCAGTTTTCCTCCCTAAGCTCCCATCTGGTCTTACAATGGCGGAAAGTTTCCTTCATCCTAGGCATTTTGACTTGTATAAGCATCTCTCTTTTGGGTTGGAACAATCAAGGAAGATGTGGGGTGGATTCGTACAGGAGGCTTCGACCCCTGGTGGTGTCAATGAATTCTCTTTCTATGTCTTCAAGGAAGTAGTCGCTGGTGTGAATCGTCATAAAGGAAGTGTTGTGCTTGTTAAATCCAGTATAGACGTGATCGAGGAATGGATGCAAATGGGTAAGCATTCCATAATTACTAGAATTATTACACCGAAAGGCTCCATGACATGGAAATTAGAATATCTGGTTGTGAAGCTCTCTGAAATTTGGGGTTTTGAAAAATGGAAATGTGTTTCGATGGCTATAGGATTTTATCATTTCCTCTTACCTTCTGAAGATTTGAAGTTGAAAGCGTGGGGATATGGATCGGTCTCACTCAAGGCAGGAGTTATGCACATTAGAGAATGGGATAGGAACTTCAATCCAGAGGAAATCAACAAATCTTCTATGCAATTATGGGTTAAAGTTTTTGGATTGAATTGAATCTTGTGGAATCCAAGGATATTATATGACATTGCTCTTGCAGTTGGAGTTACAATAAAACTGGACAAGGAAACTGAACTGGCTCGGTTTGGTCATTTTGGTGGGGGTGGATCTTGGATCCACTCTTGTTGACACGGTTTATCTTTCTACTGATTCCGATGAATTTGCACTAAAAATAGAATATGAGAACATGTATCACTTCTGTATGTAATGCAGGCTAATTGGCCATGACTTAGCAAACTGTAAAAGAGCTTTGGTCTGTGGTTTTTTCTCAGCAAGAGGGCATGAGGAAGCATCATGCAACAGAAGGGCTCGGCTTGAGAAAATAAGGTAATCTTAGACCTTCTGAAAATGAACATATGCAAGGGGAAGTTATGACTCAACATGATTTGATTAATACTTCAATAGATAGGAGGTCTGAAAACACTCCTCAAAAGTACTTCCCCACAGTGTGATGCTGGAAATGGACAGGGGCCAAGTAGAGGATTTTCCAGTGGACCTGAACATGCTATATAGCCGGTGAAAGTACCTGAAGTTGATTCTCCACCCTTTAATGCTGCGCACATGGTCTTTAACAGGTTGGAAGGAGAACCCATTGATTCCATGAAGAGGTCTATTCAACCTCTTACTGATAGTGTCTTACCAGACAGCAGGCTGCTACCTTCTAATGCTGATACTAGTCATGTGAAGCTGGTTGGCAGCAACACAGAACATGTTGATATCACTTCTCTGCCCAAACGTAATTGGGCCGATATAGTAGTAGAAGAACATGAGAGGGGTGATTCTACTGATGTTGAACTTACTGACTCTGATGCTAGATTCCAACGGGAGGTGGATAGAGATTTTTTTCATGAAAGATCTCTCTACATATCCAATGGGAAATGAAAAGAAAAGCTGATAGTGGCCTCCCCATAGATAATAAATCAGGATGGATCTATAGTCACATGTGACACTACATTCATGGTGAGTAATAGAAAATCATAATCTAAGAGATTAATGAATGATGAAGGGTTTCAAATGGTTCCATTTAGAAAATGCAAGCATATCTATGAGTTTGGACAGTCCCAGAATACAGGGTCTCCATGTGCTCTGGACACAGAAAGCAGGGTGCTACCCATTCAAATAGACCCTTTGATAATATTAAAAGTAAGCAGGTTGTTTCTGACATGACTCTTTCTTCAGAAGATATTGCACCCACCTTAGTATGCAATGAAGGTGCTTCTAATGTCTTTAAGGAGGATGAGTGCAGGAGATCCAGTTTTGATGATGCTGGATCGACTGATTCAAGTAATCATGCTCCTATTCCAGTAGATAGGTGGCTCGATGTGGGGAAATCACCTAACAATATGAACAAAGACCAAGGTGCTAGAAATGACGCTCTATTCAATGATGTTGGGCATGATAATTTTACCAAGACAATGCCTCCCACAGATGTTGGAATTCCTCATCAATATATTTCAGTAAATTTGATGGCACATGAAGACTTGGCAGACAACAAATCCAAAATTGTAGATGATTTGAGTGCCAATTCCCATGATACTTCAAACACATATGTTAATCCACAAGTTATTACTTCTAATCCTTTTGGTGTGTTAGATAATTCAATTCTTGCAATTGATAATGCTTCTCAAGTTGATCAAACACAAACCCTCATTGAAAAAGAGAATGAGGCTGCCACAACTAAAGTAAAGTTGGATCATATGGATGTTAAAACCTCAAGGAAGGACACAACACTTGGGGAGAACAAAGATCCTAAAAAAGATTCAACTAATTCTAGCGACTTCTTAATGGCCAATATTGATATAAATACTACGGAGCAGACCCCAATGGAGAAGGAAAAATCTGTAATGGGGGAGTGATAGAGACCTGCTACCAATTTAGTTTGGGGGTATTATTGTCTTTGTAAGGGGTATAGGGGAGTGGGGTAAGTTTGTTAGAGTTTGTTATGGGGGAATATTCTTAGTTAGTGGGGTGAGTTTGTTAGAGTTTGTTATGGGGAATATTCTTAGTTTGTGGGGTGAGATTGTTAGAGTTTGTTATGGGGGAACATTCTTAGTTTGTTAGGGAGAGAGATTATAAATAAGGGTGGAGGGTTAAGGTGAGGGGATCCTGGAGTTTATTATTTTAGTGGGTTGCTTTGAGCAGATCGGCCTTTGGGCTTGGGCGGGAGCCTCTCCCGATCTCCTTCTTTCTCTTTTCTGCTGTAATTTTCTCCTATCTACTGTTTTTCTGCTCTCTTTTTATGTGAATACAAAGTAGCCAGTGCTTGGTTCTTATTAATTGGTTCGACCTGCCCTTGCTCCCCGCTGCTGGAGCACCCCCGTCGTTTATTCCTCTGCCGGTCTCGCAGCGCTGCATCCACTGTCGGCTCACTCCCTGTCGGTTCCACTTCAACGTCTGCTGCTGGAGTTGCATTGGTCGCGCAACAAAGGAAACGCCTCACACTTTGCTGCTGGATTTCTTTTTGTTTGAACGACCCGCGCCCCGCTGGAAATTCACACGGAAGGGAAACACTCGGTCGGCTGCTTCTTCAGCACCCGCCGAACCAACTCAAACTCCCCAACCTGCTGCTTTGCTCCAGGAGGCGCACTACCAGATTTTGTCAGAAGGAGGCGCACTGCAGCAAGATTCTTCTTGATCGGCTCCTCTTCATCCCATCCAACTCGCGTGAAGGGGCTGGAGCAGGCACACACAGCTGGGCGGTTGTATTGCGCTCAAAGCAGGAGCGCTACCTGAAAATTTCTCCTTAGCTCACCGGATCTCGATTCTCCGTCTCGTTCTCATCAAAGGAGTGCGCAACGCCGGAGACCAGCCCGACACAACCTTGCAGGAGACGCGTTCGTGGAGGAGGTGCACTACCATATTCGCTTCATTGTTCCGAAGAGTGCGCTCAACCGCACCCTGTCTGCCGGAGCACGCCAGAGGAAGCCGCGTAGTACCTGGAGTCTTCTCGGCTGCCGTGCGCAGGCGGTTCTCTCGCTCTGGTTCAAAGGGGTGACCCGCTCTCGGGTTCTTCTTTGGAAAAGCTAAAAGAAAACGAAAAGCAGAAAAAAAAGAAACAGGGCGGCCCGCTTTTCTGCCTCGGGAGGGAAACACAGGAACAAAAAAAACAGCCAAAAAAAACGGGGGGGGGGGGCAACTCTCACTACTGCAGGGGAAGTCTGTTTTTCTTAGCTTTGGCAAATCCTAAGCAGGAGATGCAAGACCTCTGGGCTTCACCGGCCCGAGTGACCCGTAATGAGGGAAAAGGACCCCCCCTTTTTTTTGGCACGCCTCCCGAGGCAGAAAAGCGGGACGCCTCTGCATGTTCGAATCAAACGCCGAATCAGATGAAGGTACCAATGGCACGCCTCTGCATGTCCGATATGTCTGCACTTTGGTTTTTATTGGCCAAAGGACCTGCAACTACGTTCACTTGGGCGCATCTTAAAGAAGCAATCCATGAGGATTTTGGAAGCTCCATCACCGAACCCCCTGCAACTACATCTGAGTTCCTGCCACCGGTAACGCAGGTGTCCGCGTCGCACTCCGCGGGGCCTACCAAACATGAGACGCCCAACCAGAGCAAAAGGTTGGCCGCAAATCTCGACGACACTATCTCCAGCCAATCTGTGATAGACCTCCCGAATATTGAGGTGGACACTTCAAAGTTCATAATGCTGGAGCACGGGCCGCAACAGATTGAGCCGGCTCATACAGGGGCTCTTGTTATTTTACCACTGGTTGTACAGGGCTCGCTCGCGGTGTCGGAATGAGGTTTCCAGGTTCCTGAAGGAGGTTCTTCCATTTTTTTCACCCCCGCAGTCGGGTGGTACCAGCTGTACTTGCGACCTCGCACACGACAGGACCTTCTCACTGGATGGAGGTCACGCGTTACGGCGAGAGACACTCACCTTCGTCTCTCCAACCTTGATCCATGACGACGGACGACGTGTTCGGGACGGTGGCGGTGATAGAGACCTGCTACCAATTTAGTTTGAGGGTATTATTGTCTTTGTAAGGGGTATAGGGGAGTGGGGTGAGTTTGTTAGAGTTTGTTATGGGGGAATATTCTTAGTTTGTTAGGGAGAGAGATTATAAATAAGGGTGGAGGGTTAAGGTGAGGGGATCTTGAAGTTTATTATTTTAGTGTGCTGCTTTGAGCAGATCAGCCTTTGGGCTTGGGCAGGAGCCTCTCCCGATCTTCTTTCTCTTTTCTGCTGTAATTTTCTCGTATCTACTATTTTTTTGCTCCTATCTTATGTGAATACAATGTAGCCGGTGCTTGGTTCTTATTAGAGAGGTTGACACAAAAAGTCATGGAAGATGGCGTGGTCGTGCTGATTGGGATGCTAAGAAGGAGGAAACACATATGGGGAATCTTGATTCAGATAGCTCTGACATTGAAAGTCTACTCCAACAATCAGAAAGCGCAAAAGAGTACTATACCAGTGGACATGGATGTGGACGCGAACATGGTCGTGCTATTGATTGGAATGCTTTGTAGGAAGAATAACGCAGAATTGGGTTAAAAATTAGAAAAAAACTTGGGATGTGATTGTTCTTGATGAAGGCAGTGATTTATTGTCTGATCCCATCTTTCCTTTCTCTTTTTTTCTTGTTTTTATCTCAATAAAAGGGACCTTGTCACTATCCTTTCAAAAAAAAAAAATTAGAATTATATTTTCATATTTATATAATTATAAATATATTTTAAATGTATATATAAATATAATTTAATAATTATATTTATTTATAATTATATTTATAATTTTATAATTATAATTCTATATTTATAAATCTATATTTATATAGTTATAAATATATATTTATTTATAAATAAATTTTAAGTATTTTTAAATACATAATAAATTATAAATAATATTTATAAATATAAATTTATTTATATTAATATATATTTACAATTATAGATAAATATAATTATAAATAGATACATAATTATAAATAAATAGAAATACATATATAATTATAAATATATATAAGTCTAAATATATATTTATAAATATGAATTTATATATATAAATATATATATATAGATAATAAATATAATTATAAGTCTATCTATAAATAAATATTTATAATTATATAAATATAAATATATTTATAATTATATAATTATTAAAATAATTTTTATATTCATTTAAAATATATTTATAAATATATTTAATATTAATATATAACAATATATATTTACTTATTTATAATTATAATTATATAAATAAATAAATAAATAAATTACATTTATTTATAATTCTTAATATTTAAATATATATATAATAATAAATGGTGGGGGCATGGGAATGGGGAAAAACCCAAAGTGCAAAACTCAATTGGCGCTTGGGTTTGTTTTGAAAAATTCACCTTACGTCAAATTTTTCCTAAAGCCTCCATTTGAAAGGCTTTTTTCCCTCATTTCTTTTTTATTTTTGTAAACGGCGAATTCCCCTTCCCTCAATGTGAGGTGGGGATACTCTTTTATAGATGAGTAAAATCTATTTACAAGAAGAGTAAGTCTGATGTGAGACTCAGAAATACCCATTTAAACTTAAATGGGTTCCAACACTCCCCCTCAAGCTGGACATGCCCAGATTGGATAGAGTCCCACAAGAAAAAAAGAATGACAAGACACAAGACCATCTCATACTCCCCCTCAAGCTGGGCCATGGAGGCTGTGAAAACCCAGCCTGGAAGTGAGAGACTCAAGACGAGCTCCTGGGAGACCTTTGGTGAAGAGATCGGCAAGCTGATCTGCCGTCGGGATATGGCCGAAACCGATATGGTGCTGCTCCAGATGGTGGCGTAGAAAGTGACAGTCCACTTCGATATGCTTTGTCCGTTCATGGAAGACGGGATTCGAGGCAATCTTCGTGGCCGCCGGAGGGAGCAGCGACAGGGGGTCGCGCGCAGGAGGGTGCGGCTGGGGCAGGGGCGCCGCGTGGGCGCAGGCGCCGCTGGGGCTAGGGCGCGAGCGCCGGGCGAGAGCCCTGCGAGGTCGAGGGCGGTGCTGGGCGAGGGCGCGTCGTGGGAGGGCGCCGAAAGCTGGGGCCGGGAGCCAAGTCGGGAGAGGGCGCCGGGGCGAGGCCGAGGGCGAGGCGCCAGGGCGAGGCTGAGGGCGGGGCGCCGGTGCCCTCGCTGGGAGGGAGAGCCGCCGGGAGGGAGGGCCACCGGGAGGGAGGGCCGCCGGGAGGGAGGGCCACCAGGAGAGAGAGCCGCCGGGAGGGAGGACCGCCGGGAGAGAGGGCCACCAGGGACGGCCGCCGGGAGATTAGGGCAGAGCCAGAGGGGGGAAGAGAGGCAGGGCCGGACAGAACCGGGAATCCGCTGGGAGGGAGGGTTGGGATTAAGATCCCTCTTATACCATGTAAACGGTGAATTCCCCTTCCCTCAATGTGAGGTGGGGATACTCTTTTATAGATGAGTAAATCTAATTACAAGAAGGGTAAGTCCGATGTGGGACTCAGAAATACCAATTTAAACTTAAATGGGTTCCAACAATTTTCAATTAAAAAATTAAACGGACAAAATTTTGCTAGTCATATTCCTACCATGTATATTCCTTATTACTGTCATTCTTTTTTTTAGACTTGAATTAAAAGAAATTGCAATCTCAAATGACTTGTGGAGCTAAGGAATCATGAAGTTACATTGAATGGACTTTATTAGCAATGAAAAAAGGAACAATTGGTTTGCTTAGCTTCACTCGATCAATTGGTTTACTTAGCTTCATTCGATCTACACAATCTTACGGTTTATGTAGCTAAACATGCAAATATCTTCAAAGAAATGATCGACACTGTTATGATTGCTCCTTATTTGAAGAATCATCACCACCATCTTCTTAAAGCTCTTCCTATGCCTCACCAATGACTCTAGAGTGATCATTTTCTGTTCAGCATTCAAAGGAGATATCACCGTGATTGTCACCTTCTGTAAATATGGAATCAAAAAATTCGAGTGAATCTACAGAATAAGCTCAAAAATCTCAGCACAAGTTAAATTCAACAAAGCAAGAATCGTTTTACAAGACTGCTCACAGTTTTCAGGCTGTTCTTCTAGAAAAGAGTAGAAAACATTTCTCCATGGATTTAAAAGTTATCGATCTTTGGACGGTTGTTAAAAAAGTCAATTTCTAGGGAGGGGAAGGGAGTTTCATGATCCCCAGCGAACTCGACCTTCATGTATAGATGATTCACCTCAGTGGACAACTGTAGGATCATGCTAATGGAATCCCAACACCACTGCACCCCTCTAATGGACAGACACTCTAAGTAAGTTTTCCAAAATTCACAATGTAAACTCTTCCTGCAGGAAAAGAACAACAACATTAGTGGAAAATAACATATTAGAAACCTGTTGGAGTTTGTATCCCACATCGGACTTGTGGTCCGATGTGGTCCTTTTCATTCATTATAAAAGAATGCCTCTGCCTCACTTTGAGGTAAGGAGGCAAGGGGGTTTCTCAACCTACATGGTATTAGAGGAGGTTTTCGAAATCCGATCCCTCCTCCCTCCCTATTTTTTTTTCTCCCTTTAGGGTTTTTCCCCGTCCGGGGGGCGGCGGCTCCAATCCAAATAGTCTCCCCCCTCGCTGCTCCTCCCGGTCGCGCAGGCCCTCCCTCACGGCGGATCACTCTCTCCCGGCGGATCTCCCCCTGCCGGCATCTCCCTGCGCCTCTCCTGCGGTTTCCGGTTCTGTCCGGCCCGCCTCTCCCTGCCCTAGCAGATCGGCCTGCCTCCGTTAGAGCGGCTCTCCGACGTCCAGATCCTAGCTCCCTCGCGCTCGCCCCTGCCGTCGCGCGCGCTCGCGCCTATCTGTTGCGCTCGTCCGCGCCTCTCCGTCGCGCTCGCCCGCTGCTCTCCAACGTTTAGATCTGTCGGTTCCCTCCTGCTCGGCGCACAGCGGTGCGGCCTCCCTTCCCCGGCGCCTCCAGCCTGATGCAGCTCCCCGGTGCGCCTTTCCTCCCGGCGTGCCCTCCTCCTGCGCGCGAGACCTCCCTGTTGCAGCTTGCTTCGGCGTCCAGATCCGTCGGTTCCCTCCTGCTCGGCGCACAGCGGTGCAACCTCCCTTCCCCGGCGCCTCCAGTCGATGCGGCTCCCCAGTGCGCCTTTCCTCCCGGCGTGCGCTCCTTCTGCGCGCGAGACCTCCCCGCCGCAGCTTCCTTCCCGGCGCCGTAACTGCCGGCTTCCGCGTCTCAACGGCTCCCGCTTCCCCTGTCGCGACTCCAATTCCCGGCGACCCTTTCGACTGGCCGGCTGCGCCTTTCCCCGATGGTTCTCCCCACCTACCGGCCATCCCTTCCCGACGCCCTTGTTCTTCCCGGCGGACCTCCCTTTCCTGGCGGCTCCATTCCGGACGGCTCCCTGCGCCGGCGGCCTCCCTCCATCGACGACTCCTTCCCGCGGCTCCCAACCCTCACCTCCCGTCGCGATCCCGACGGCCAGCCGCGCCTGCTCCGTCCGGCTTCTCCCTTCCCGGCGGATCCCTCGCGCCGACCCATCTCCGTCCGACTGCTCTCTTGTCGGCGGCTTCTCCCGAGCGCGACCCTCCATCACGGCTCCTCCCCAGCGCTGCCTCCTCCTCCTGCTTCCTGCGGAATCCCCGCCTCCCTGCCCGGCGCCTCCTGCGGAATCCCCGCCTCCCTGCCCGGCGCCTCCTGCGAAATCACCGCATCCCATCGCCGGTACCTCCTGCGGATTTCCCGGCGCTTCGACGACCGGCACTGCCATTGGGGATTTCTCGGCACTTTGACGACCGGCCCTCCTGAGCGGATTTCTCGACGCTTTGACGATCGGCCCGACATTGCGGATTTCTCGGCGCTCTGACAACCGGCCCGTAGTGCGGATTTTCCCGACGCTCTGACGACCGACCCGCCAGTGTGGATTTCTCGACGCTCTGTTGTCCGGCCCCGCACTTTTCTGACGATGACCCATTTTTTTCTTCTTCAGCGACATCACATTCAGATCTTGAAGGGGAGCAGCATCAACAACGACTTTATTATTTCCGTTTTTTCTGTTTTTTGTCTTGTATTTGTCATCAAACTGGACATGTCCAGCTTGAGGGGGAGTGTTAGCATCTGTTTTGTTGCTTTCTTTTCATTATGTGTCCAAGCTAGGTACACCTAGCTTGAGGGGGAGTGTTGGAGTCTGTATCCCACATCGGACTTGTGGTCCGATGTGGTCCTTTTCATTCATTATAAAAGAATGCATCCGCCTCACTTTGAGGTAAGGAGGCAAGGGGGTTTCTCAACCTACAGAACCAATGCACTTCCAAAAAAGCTTATCAGTGTTATTGGAAATAGAGAGGCTTTTAAGTGATGGATTTCTGAAACCCTAATCCAACTACATCACTACACCTCGAGGCATTCAAGCACCGATGAATCCATCAAAAGGGAGCAGTTACGGACACCATAAAAATAAAGCTTACACTGCTTAAGCCTCGACAGCTTGATCGACACTACCAACATCCCTTCACAGCCCAACAACAATAGGTAGGTTAGATTGGAGCATGCATGAATAACACCAGACAATATCCGGTTATCCATTCCCACACCGACTATCTCAATATTCGTCAGTCTCTCAAAAGAATCCCACTTTGGAGTCTGTTTTATGAGGACTCCCCACAGTTTTAGGGACTCCACGTTCTGAGAAGCTACAATGCAATCTGTTTTCTGAGAGCTCTCGATGCCCTGGTGTTCGATGAGGCTTTCCATACAAAGTTCAAGGTGCAGAGGGATGAGACAGAGTGGGAGAGCCACTCTACAAGACCTACACTGGAAAAAGGATAGTAGACTACTATTTCTTCTAATCGGATGGTGGATTTGATGATTTTGAGCGCTCTAGAGTTTGGGTAGCCCCCATTCGAGTGATTGTCGAAACAGTTGTGGGGGAATTAGAGTCTTCTGATATTGTTGTGATTCATTGATCATGAAGAGAGATATTGGAGGAAGAAAAATGAGAAGAAAATGAGATTTTTTTTCACAAAGAACAAAGTTTAAAAAAACTTATCTTTGCACCTCTATCTCTCACATAGAGCTCTCAAGTCTCTCTTTACTGGATGAAATAAGCTCTTCTTGGCTCGGATTGATGATCCTGGAAGGCTCCCCAGGCCTTTCTTTTATATCCATGGTGGGAGGTGTCAAGTTTGACACAACTCCCACCCACTCCCCACATACCATGGACTTCTCCCATGGCTGCCAAAACCAAAAACAGGGGCTGCACATTCAAAATGTTCAGTATCCATGATGGAAGTCATGATGAGGTTGGTGCACCAGCAACTTACCATGTAGCTGGACAACTCCAACAATTCTCCCCCTCTATCTGTAATCTGCTGGAGCATCTATAAAGCGCTAACTTCTCTCGAGCAACCACCTTTGTTAACATATCTTATGGGTTCTCCTTCGTGTAGATCTTCACAAGTCGCAGCAGCTGTTGATCCATCACTTTATATATCCAATAATAGCGAATGTCGATGTGCTTCATCCGGGAATGGTATATGGAGTTCTTTCTCAATTCCAAAGCACTTTGACTATTACAATGAACGCTGTACTCCTTCTGGTTGAATCCAAGCTCTTGGAAAAAATACTTTAGCCACAACATCTCCTTGCCAGCTTTCGAAACAACAATGTACTCTACTTCCATCATGGATAAAGAAATGCACTTTTTCGACCTTGATTTCTATGATACAACTCCTACAAAAGTATAGGTGTATCCTAATGTAGACTTCCTTCTATCAGAATCTCTAGCCATATATGCATCTGTATATCCCTCCAAGAGAGGTTCAGCTCCCTCGTAGCAAAAACATGGCTTTGAAGTACCTTTAAGATACCTCAGAATCCATTTGACAGCATCCCAGTGCTGCTTCCCGGGATTGGAGAGAAATCGACTCACGATCGCCACTGCATAGGCAATGTCAGGTCGCGTACTCACCATAGCATACACCAAGCTTCCAACTTTCGAGAAGTATGGTATCATCTCTATTGCCTTGATTTCTTCCTTGGACGACAAACATGAACTCTTTCTCAACGTCAAATGGTCGGGAAGAGGAATGCTTACTGGTTTGGCTTTGTCCATGATGAAATGTTTCAGAACACGTTCAACATACTTCTCATGAGATAGCCATAATAATCTACTCTTTCTATCACGAATGATCTGTATCTTCAAAATCCGTTGAGCTTCTCCCAAGTCCTTCAAATGAAAAGACTTAGATAACTCCTTCAACTGGCTAATCTTCGATGCATCCTTCCCAATGATCAATATGTCATCAAAATAAAGTAGAAGAGCAACAAATTTACCATCCTGAAATCTTTGGAAGTAAACACACTGGTCCTCCTGTGTTCGCTTGTAGCCATGAATCTCCATGAATGAGTCAAACTTCTTATACCATTGTCTGGGAGCCTGTTTCAGTCTGTACAAGATCTTCTTCAATTTGCAGATTAGATTTTCTTATCCAGAAACCTCAAAACCCTCAGGTTTCTTTATATAGATCTCCTTGGAGAGGTCACCATGAAGAAAATATGTCTTCACATCCATCTAATAAAGCTCTAAGTCTAAGTTAAGTTAGCTAGCAATCTGAAAATGACTCGGATGGAAGTCATCTTCACCATGGTTGAAAATATCTCTTCAAAGTCAACTCTTTTCTTCTAAAGGAATCCCTTGACAACTAACCGAGCTTTGTGCTTGATCTCCCTTTTGCTGCCATCCTTCTTCAGCCTGAACACCCATTTGTTTGTTAGTTCCTTCTTACCTTTGGGCAGGTCTACCAAATCATATGTCTAGTTCTTCGTCAAAAACTCCATCTCATTCTCCATTGCATGCAACCCACTTGAGTTTATCGGGATGAGACACTGATTTCTGGTATCCTTATGGATCCCCCTCATCAGTCAACAACAGGTACTCCAACTCCGAATATTTTGTTGATGGAATACTTCCTTGTGAAGATTTTCAAACCTGTAAAATGTTAGGTTTGGGAGTCACAACATCACCTAGCCCTTATGATAGTTTTGAAACTTCTTGTGGAGAGGATTGAGTCTCCCCCTACTCAATATCCTCCTCCATCGCCTCTTGGTTTACTAACGATGAGTTTTCTTACACCTACTCCTATTCATTGATAGATGGTGGTGGTATAGGTGTTGGACCCTGAATTGATTCCTCGACACCTTCCCTTCGAGACATTCTAGGATTTTGAATGTCTTTTATCATCTAGTTCTCTTGGAATACAACATCTTTACTTCTGATCACCTTCTTCTCCTTAGATTCACAAAGCTTGTATCCGAACTCCTCATATCCATAGCCGATGAAGATGCATAGAGTATATCACTCTTCTAGATTCTTTCTGAGCTCCTTGGATACACGTGAAAATGCCAAACATCCAAATACTCATAAATGAGAGTAAGATGGATGTTTACCAGACCATCTCTTCTGTGGAATCTCAAAATTTAGTGGGACTAATAGTGATATATTGATGAGGTAGCATGCAACCTGGATAACTTCTCCCCATAATGGCTTAGGGAGCTTAGCCAAACTCATCATACTTCTGACCATCTCTATGATGGTTCTATTCATCCTTTCTCCAACTTCGTTGTGTTGTGGGGTGCGTGGGACTGTCCTCTCATGTCGGATTCCCCGACTCCTGTAATAGGCATCAAATTCTCTGGATGTGTACTCTCCTCTATTGTCTGAATGAAGACACTTCAACAACTCTGATCTCTTTGATGAAGTAGTATTGAATGAGACTCTACGCTGCTTCCCATACAAGCAATATTTATAAGGATCAAGTGATGCATCCTTATCAATACTGATGCACTTCTTATTCGTCAGGGTATATAACCCTCTTTCACTCATGCGACTGAGTCTCCTATCCCACATATTGGATGACGTCTCTCCTTCCACCATGTTGAGGTTGTCTGCACATATATTCACATGAGTTTTGTACAATGTACCATATATGTGTCCTCGGGCAATGACAATGGCTCCTTTTGTCATCTTTCATGCTCCATTGCTGAAGATGTTGTCATAGCCTTGTCAATCAAAGGCTATACCTGATAACAGGTTGAGCCAAAGACTTGGAACATTCCAAACATCCTTCAGGGTGATTATGTATCCAACATTCGTCTTGAATTGGATAGAACCCATGCCAATAATCTCCATCAAACTGGTATTTATCATCTTAACTACACCAAAGTCATCAGCTTGATAAGTCAAAAAATACTCACGATGTGGAGTGATGTGGTACGATGCTTCAGTATTGACGACCCATTACGTGTCTTGTCCTGATGTATGAAATCATATATTCTTTGTCTTTGGAGTAAATAACAACTTCTCCTGTGACATTCACATGCGCATCTCCATTTCTACTTTGCTGGTTACTACTTTGACCCTTCTCTTGTAGTAACTTTTGGTAGTTATTCTTCATGTGTCCCTCCATGCCACAATGGTAGCATTTGTATGTTGTACGCCTACCATATGTGGATCTTCCTCGGTTCTTGCTTTGACCTCTAGTTCCCGCCCCTCAACTTCCTCCTTGTTGTCTCCCTCACTTCTTCAAAATGAGAGCTTGTGTTTGATCGTAAATCACATCCTTCCTTCAAGCCTCCTTGTTGAACAATGCATCTTTTTCCATCATCATGGTAAGTTTGCCTCTGGGCACCGAGTTGTTGAGTTTGATGAAAAGCATATCCGAACTATCGGGAAGTGTGTAAAGAAGGTGGTTTGCCTGATCTTCATCATTCAGAGTCTTACTTTCAGCCACCAATTGGTTTACCAGGCTTTGAAACTTGCTGGTGTGCTCAGCTATAGAGCTTCCAATCTATAGTCAAATATTCAGAAACCACTTCAATAATAGGATCTTGAGCGGTCTTTGACTAGTACATACTGTAAGGACCCGACCACAGTTGGATGGAGTCAGTGCCTTATTTGATTACATTGGCATGATTACAAGAAAGTCGTATATCAAAGGAACGAATAGTTTAGTAGTTTAGGAAAACCAGATACATACATAAGTTCAACAATACAACTTGAAAGGAAAAAAATTTTAGAAACTCCTTTGAAAACATCCATAAATCCTAGGTTATTTCTCCATGTCATTCATAATATACCTCTTCATGTCTTGGGAAAATGAAACATAAGAAAGGGGTGAGCTCAAATGCTCAGTAAGGGTAAGCAATACAGTAGAATATATCATAAACATAAACATCAGGCATGGTGAATAACTAAAAACACATGCCTTTAAAAATGAACTTGAACAAATTATGGAAGGAATAAGAGCAGAATAAATGCCATAATAAAGCATAATCATGGATGTTATAATAGTCAAATAACCTCATGAACTTTCAATTACTAGTTTCATAATGATGAAATGTATAATTGCAGACATCATAACCATATCGTCAAGGCCTTGTGCCAAAACCGTAGTTTGTCTCATGAGACCTAACGATGTATCGTGGTGTTATAGCGGGCCCCACCCACCATTTATTAAGTCCAATGCATTCTTCATATGAATAGGGATAAACATAAACAATATATACATTCATATTGAAACAAACATATGAAATGTAAATAACTTTCCCCGAACATTAAGCATAACACTAACCATTCAAAGTAAATTGGTGATTAGTTTTAAGATAGTACATCCATAGTCAAACTAATAATAAACCATTTGATTAAATATGGTATATGATATCATACATAATAATCAATAAGAGTGTTGAAATAGATGAATATACTCTTATAAAATCATCGAGTAATTTTTGAGATAAATACTCCTTTACTTTGAAAAGAAGAGTTCTTTTGAAAAAGTCTTTGTATAAAATCAAATGTGAATTAAGATAGTATTTTCATAATAAAATGAGTGATTTTAGAAAGATAATGGTTTCTAAAAACATATTATAGAGTGCTCTTGAAAGTAGGTAAGAATTTGAGAAATTCCCTTACATCGGGTTTGTTTTTTGGGGAAGAATTTTTGAAAAATCCTTTTAAAACATATAACTCCCCAACAATGAAAGTAGGATTCTAGTTGGTACACATATATAGAACATTCTCAGAGAATATATGAGGGGTACATATGAATAAATAATAATTTAATTGAGTTAAGTAGATAATAAGAGTAACCCGAATGAAAATTGAGGTTCGGGTAGAAAACCCTTACCTTAAGTCCGAAGGTGTTCGTCACTTGATCTTAATGAGCTGAATAATCAAATTTAGGTTCATAAATTAATAATCAAATAACCTCCCATACATTTAATTGATTTATTATAACCTTATTAGGTTCATTTATGGTCTTTTGATGGGTTAAGAGATTCAATTTCATTGTTTGATAGCATTTTCTTTCTTGGTTTTCACGATCGATTTTCTTATATTGATGTACGGATAAACATGTATAATGAAAATGGTTATACAGAATTGAAGTTTTATGTTATTATTGAAAAACCATAAGATTACTTGGTTATAATATTTCATTTGGTTATTGGGAGTGAAGAGGAATCATTATATAAAACTTTAATGACAATTGTTTGAGTTAATTGGCGGTTTTTTGATCACAACGGACTCATTTTGATTTATAAATTAATATCACGTGTAAAAAAGGATTCCAAAACCTTAAATAAGTTAAAATAAATATATTATAGTCTGGTTAAACTATAAAAATTGTTTCATGACCATAATTGAAGACGTTAATAGAAATTCAAAGCCCAACGTCCTTGATTGTGATAAATTAACACATCTCAGATGGTATTTTCATTTCTAGTATAAAAGAAGGGGAAATGAGAGATGATGAATAATTATTACTTTATCATATCAAAATTATAGTACATGTGAGGTACTGGAGTCATCAAAACATTTGTATGAAAGGAGGCGAGGAAAGAAAAAGAAAAGAAAGGAATTTGAAATAAAAGAAATGAAAAGAGGATGTTACCTCTTGAAGTAATCTTCCTTGAGAGCCTCTTTAGGGGAGAGGTTTTGGTTTTTTTATGAGACCAAGAGCTTCTGAACGTGGGGAAGGATCTTGGGAGGATATTTGAGTAGAATTTAGATAAGGCACAAGACTTGAGAGGAGTAAAGAGAAGATGGAGTTAGGGGATTTATAGTGGAGGAGGGGTGATTTGTGAATATCTTATTTATTATTTTATTATTTCCTTAAGACAACCAATAGTGTTGATTCATTTGACCCATAATAGTAATAAGTGCATATGATTTCGAACTAAGTGTGCTTACATCATCCATGATGCTAGTAATACGATAAATTACCATATTTTACTATTCAATAAAAATTCGAGTATTTCAGAAAAATACCGAAAATTCAACCTAACAATTTTTTGATGTGTAAAATTTCAAAATGAACTCCATTTTTTGAAAATAATTTTCTAAATTTGATTAATTTAATTTTTAAATAAAATCATAATTTATTTTAAAAATAAGAATTTTAAAACAATAATTCATTTTATTTCACTTTGAAAATTTAATCAAGATCTCATTATCTTATAACCTTAAGACAATAAAATAATAATATGATTTCTTATTCATAATTGTCATATTACTATTCATATTACTATTCATAAGGTTGTGCTACTATTCACCAAAAATTAAGTTTGTCTTATCAGACTCTAAATATCTTACTGAACGCAATTGTGCTTTTCATTTTTTCAAAATTCAAATCACAGAGGTGGAAAAATTATGTTTACTTGCTAGGTTATAACAAATTGGTGTTTTGTGGAGACTCAGTGTTTCATGTATTTATTTATAAATCCTTGGAGTGTTACATTCTTCCCTCACAAAAATTTTATCCTCGAAATTACCAGAATGTTACCTCACAAAAATATTTGGGTAGTTCTTAATCATAAGCTTCTTAGGATCCCATGTTGCCTATTCAATTTTATGATTTTTCCAAAGTATCTTACCAGTCGAGTCGTCTGATTCCTCAAAATCTCTTCTTTAGTGTCCGGAATCTGGATAGGCTCTTCACAGTAAGATAAGTCAGGTTCCAATTCTATACCTTCAGAAGTGAGGACATGCGTTGTGTATGACATGTACTTTCTCAGCAATGAGACATGGAACACAGTGTACTTTAGACAGGCTAGGTGACATAGCCAAATGATATGCAACAACTCCAAATCTCTCTAGGATTTCAAAAGGTCCAATGTACCTAGGGTTCGGTTTCCATTTCTTCCAAAATCTTATAATACTCTTCCATGGAGATACTCTCAAGAAAATGTGATCTCCTACTTGAAATTCCAAATCCTTCCTTCGATTATCGGCACAACTCTTTTGCCTACTTTGAGTTGCTTTGACATGGGTTTGAATAGTATTTACCTTTGCTGTTGTTTCCTCCACAAGCTTTGGGCCCACAAGATTCCTTTCACCAACTTCATCCGAACATGTCAGTGTACAACATTTCTTCCCGTACAACTGTAAGAAACCGGTTCTTATTCTTGAGGTACGAGTTTCTTCTTTTCTCTTTTCCTTAAGTGTTTTTGAGAAAATAAGAAAAATGGGAGAAAATCCTAAATTTTGTGATTACACGTCGTGTACTTTTCCACACGCCGTGTACTTTGGCCGTGTGGAAGGAGTACACAGGGCGTGTAGGCCGGTCGACGATGATGGGTGTAAAAACCGACTACACGCCGTGTAGTGGGTATTTACACACCGTGTAGTGGGTATTTACACGTCGTGTAGTCAGTCGGCAGGCAAACAGTAAGGCGGTGGGAGCTGAGCGACAGTACACGCCGTGTAATCATGAATACACGCCGTGTACTCATGTCGACAGATGAACAGTGCCACGGTGTACAAAAGCCGCCGAAGGAACAGTTAAAAAATGAAAAGTACACGCCGTGTACCCAATAGTACACGCTGGGTAGTCTGTTTTTTTCGCTTAAAATGAACAGTTTCCCCTGTTCACAGGGAAGGCTTAGAATCGGAGGAGAGCTTGGGAGAGACGGCCGGAGCTTGGAGGACCTCCCGACCGCACACCGGGAACCCGTTTTCTGCACCGTCGATCTCCTTGGTACCGCGCGGGTGAGCTCTTCCTTCTCCTTGCGTAGCTCTTGCCAATTCTTTCTCTAAAGGAAGTTATTTGAGTTTGAACGAGGTTATGTTCACCTCAGATCTACGTCGTTCTCGTGCGTTTCGAGGAGCATCGTCCACGTATATCGATCATGGGCGATTGAGGTAGGTGGTCTAGTGTTTATTTCCAACTGTTGTGTGTTTTTGTGTACCAATGTGCAACAAACCCATGTTGGGGTGTCGTGTGGCTGAGGCCCTGGTCTGGTTGAAATACCTAGAATTGCATAGGTAATTTAATGGAATTATAAAACTGCTGTTTGGGATCGCTGCTTGGATCCAGGACCACCCCTGGGGTGCGTTCCTCTGTTTAGCCGTTCGGCCAGGTTACCCGAGGGTATACCGTGATTTGAGCATGTTTTAAATTACCTTGAGAGGAATTGTATATAATTTGTTTGTTTATATGTTGGGCATGGCCCGATTACTTGTTTAGCCTGAGGGCAGTGCTGTGATTAGCCTGTGGGCAGTGCTCTGTTCAGTCTGAGGGCAACTTCTTTCATGCCTGTGGGTAGTAGATTCTGTGCCTGTGGGCGACACCTTGTAAGCCTATGGGCATTATTCGATATGCCCGTGGGCAGGTTCCTGTGGGTTTGGATTCTCTTTACCTGAGGGTAAGGGTTTACGTGCCTGAGGACACTGACTGTTTATGTAGAAATACACCGTGGTGTTTTCCTGATATTGAATGATTAAATGAATATTAAAAATGACAAATATAACTGGTATAGTTAGTTACTTTTGAGTACTGCTTGGGTTATTGCATTTATTACTGCACCCTGTTTGGGGTCATGTCTTCGGCCCCAAACAAATTATATTTCTGCAGGTATGGATAAGGGCAAGGGTCTTTATACAGGTACATGAGTGTTGCTGAGGTGTAGGGGAGCATGGGACCGAGCTCAGGCTCGCGATGCTGCCGGCTGTTCTGCTTTGTTTGTTGTACCTGTACTTTCCAGTGTATTGTACTGTTGTGTAACGTGTTTTGGATGTTTTCATAGAATAGTGACATGCTGCATCTCGATATATATATATGATTGCTTGGTCTTTTTACTTCAGTTGTATACTGTTTACTGCTTCCGCTGTTGTATGTTGTTCTTGTATTCCGCTGTGCTACACTTTGACAAATGAGGACATAGTTTCCCCACTATCAGACCTGGGCCCTCGCTGCTAGTCGGTAGCCTCTGGCGTTTGGGGAAATGCGCTTGAGGTTATGTGACCAACCGGGTTCGGGGCACCCGTGGAGAGGCAGAATTTCACTATTCGGGAGCACAAAATTACAGAGGATTTTCATTAGTAACCCTAGCCCGAAAATGGGCTATAAAACAATGGAGAAGACGATCACTGTTCGAAAAGTGAGTCCGCGTCGCTACAGTGAACGGCGGCCAGCTTTGTCAAAAGCGCTACAGTGGCTGCCGGCTGGAAGTCAAAAGTGCTACAGTCCAGTTAGAACACAAGCATTCGGCCCAACCGGATCGGGCAACACCAATCCAACACAAATATCTATATATATTAGTGGTACTGGGATGTATAGAGAAATTCAAACTATGAGAATCATCCAATAACTTTCTTTTTAGCTCGGGTATAGCTGGAACACAAAGCCTCTTCCCAAATTTCAAAATTCCATCTTCACACATGAAGTCACTTAACGGATCATTCAAACCTTTAATTTTCTTTTATAGATTCTCATCATCAGACTGATAAGTTTTAATCCTTTTCAATAGATATGGTTGGGCAACAAAATGAAAAAGTAGTGATGTTTCAATCCTCATTTTGTTGAGAACTCCTTGATCCTTCCTGCTCACTACATCAGCTACATTATTCTCCTTTCCCAGCTGGTAGTGTATGTAACAATCATAGTCCTTGATTAGTTTGAGCAATCTCCTTTGCCTCATGTTATGTTCTTTCTATGAGAAGATATATACTTCAGACTCTTGTGATCCATATATATCTTACATTTTTCACCACAGAGATAATGTTTCCATATTTTTAGAGTAAATATTACAGCTTCTAACTCAAGATCATGAGTATGATAGTTTTGCTCATGAATTTTTTGCTGCCTTGATGCATAGACAATAACTCTATTATTCTGCATAAGAACACAACCAATTCATTTCTTTGATGCATCACTATAGATTCGAAACTCATCATTCCCCAATGGTAGAGTTAGGATTGGAGCATTCACTAATCTCCTCTTTAATTCTTCGAAACCATCCTCACATTCTTTTTTCCATATGATCTTAACTCCTTTACGTGTAAGCTTGGTCATTGGGTTGGCTAAATTGGCAAAGTTTTGAAAGAAACGCCAATAATAACCTGCTAAACCAATAAAACTACGTACCTTAGTTATGTTCGTTGGAGTAGTCTATTCTTGAACAACCCTTTTCTTTAAAGGATCAACAAATATTTCATCCTTAGAAACAATGTGGCCAAGAAAGGAAACTGATTGAAGCCAAAATTCACACTTGCTAAACTTTTCATATAATTCATTTCTTCTAAGAGTTTTCAGAATAATGCACTAAGTGATTTTAATGGTCTTCATATATTTTGGAGTATACCAAGATATCATCAACAAATACCACCACAAAGTCATCAAGATATTCCTTGAAAATCCCATTCATTAGATCCACGAAGACAGAGGGTGCATTAGTGAGTTCAAAAGGCATTATTGTAAACTCATAATGCCCATACCTTGTTTGAAACACTTACTTTGGAATATCTTCCTTCCTTACTTGCAATTGATGATATCCAGATCAAAGGTCAATCTTTGAAAAATATTAGGCTCCATGAAGTTGATCAAATAAATCATCAATACAAGGTAGCAGATACTTGTTCCTTATTTTTATAGCACTGATCTCCCTGTAGTCATTGCACAACCACATAGATCCATCTTTCTTCTTAATGAAAGGAACAGGGGCTCCCCATGGAGAGACAGTTGAGAGAATAAATCATTTATCACTCAATTCCTCTAGTTGTTTCTTTAGTTCTACTAATTTCACAGTGGTCATTCTATAAGGAGTCTTTGATATAAGTCTTGACTCGAGAATTAAGTCAACGGAAAATAAACTTCTCGTTCTGGAGGATGTCCAGGTAAATCCTCTAGAAACACATTAATATATTCTTGAACAATAGGTATGTCCTCTATTTGAACATTTCTTTCCTATCCCATAGTTATTGCACTCCCTTTCTCCCCAATAATTGAATTCAATAGAGCTATTGGGGGTGGATCTAGATGAGAATCAGATGGTGATGTTTCTGCCCTAAAGATAATGGATTCCACACCGTCCTAAAAAATTGTAACCTCCTTGAAATAAATTTTCAAATCATGGTTCGAAATCCAATCTATAACAAGGATTATATCAAATTCAATAATGGGTATGATAATAAAATCCGTAGATAAAGCACGTTTATATGCCATAAAGGGAGACTGCTTGACACAACTCTGTTGTAATGATACTTCCCTTAGGAGTTTTGACTGACAACTCTCTTATTAAATCAAATTGAAAATATCTAATTTTCTTGAAAAAATGGGAAGATATGAAAGAATGTGATGATACAGAATCCAATAAAGCATTGTCTAAGTTTGAGGAAATAATTAAAGTACCCGCCACCACATCATTAGGGACTTCAATATCAATAGTTGTGATCGCATAAGCTTTGTCTTGCTCCCTTGGCCTTTCTTGGGGAACGTTTCCTTAACGCCTAGGACAATCATTTGCATAATGTTCCATCTCCCTGCAATTGTATCATTGAAAACTGGTAGATTCTTTCTTTCCCTTACAATCACGGGATAAGTGGCCTTTTCTCCACACTTATAACAAATACCCATACCCATAAGGCAAGTACCGGGGTGTGTCTTCCCATAATTATCACAGGGTGAAAGGTTAACTCTTCCCTTCTTCCCAATTTTCTTATTTTCTTTTCCAGAGTTTTCAGCATCCCTATTCTTCTCTTGTTTTCCCTTAAAATTACAAGACTTAGAGAATTTCTTTTCTGTCTTGATAGCACTTGAGACTATATCTTTATATGATGAAAAACTTTGGGAGATTAGAGCCCTTCTGAGGAATGATTTTAAACCATCAAAGAATCGATCAATCTTGCTCCTTGGATTACGTATGTAGTCTGCTTCCTGTCTTTCTAACCTTGTGAAGTTACCTTCATACTTTGAAACATTCTCATCCTCGTTTTGCCTTCGATTTAGAAACTTTCTTTCCATATCTTCTTGATGTTAATGAGAGAATTATTTTTCTAAGAATATTTCCTTAAAATCCCTCCATTTCATTTCTTATATTTATTCCTCATCCTTTGGGTTTTGAATTAAATAGCACCACTGATCCACATATCCCGATAGATGATAAACTTCCATGAAAAGCTTCTATCTTTTGTTATATCCCAAAACGAGAAATATATTCTCTAATGAACTTATCCACTGCTCCGCTACAAATGGGTTTGTAGTCACATTAAATGATGGAGGTTGTTGTCGCATAAAGTTGTTTAGCATAGTTCCTCCACGTTGTGGATCCGGATGCTCCATACAGGTAAGGTTATTGTTTAAAACCTGAGTCAGTTATCCCAGTATAGTTATAAGTTTCTCAGCACTAGTTGCACCTCCAGATCCAACATCATTATCTTGCATCAGAGAGAAATCCCTACATGGGATACGCGCATTCATGTGGTTTCCATTCCTTCCACTAATCACCATTTCTAAATAATGGCATGCACTAGATTAGGTTATTAATCATATTGTATAATCTCAACATAGATAAATACTTAGCATAAAGAATCTCATAATTATAAACATGGGTTCTTTGAGGAAAAATTTACATTTAAATCCTTCATAATGGCATGTAAAGAAAATGTGAATTATCTTAAGCCTATCTCCTAGGAGTGTCAAATCAGGTGTGCAGTAAGGCCCGTTGTCGTGTACCAAGATACCCCGGGTCAAGCCCAAAACTCTTTGTCGGAGTTGTTACTTCTAGGTACATTTATGCTAGAACCACGTCCACTTGTAGTATCCAGACATGTATTTATTTGCTAGAAAGATCCACATAATCTATTCTTTACTAAAAATTCGAGGATGTTCTTGTATGTTTATCCTAAAAGACTATCTTAGGGTTTTGTTCCCTAATCTACATTTTCTAAATCTAGTTTCTAAGTTTTTTACTAAACTTCCTCTGATACCAACTATAAGGATCCAACCTTGGTTTCCCGGAGTCTGTGCCTTATTTGATTACATTGGAATGATTACAAGAAAGACGTATCCCAAAAGAAGAAATAGTTTATTAGTTTTAGAAAACCAGTTACATACATAAGTTCAACATTACAACTTGAAAGGAAAAACAATTTAGAAGCTCCTTTGACAACATCTATAACTACTGGGTTATTTTTGCATGTCATTAATAATAAACCACTTCATGTTCTCGAAAAAGGAAATATAAGAAAGGGGTGAGATCAAATTCTCAATAAGGGTAAGAAATACAACATAAGATATCATAAACATAAACATTAGACATGGTGAATAACTAAAAACAAATGTTTTTAAAAATGAACTTGTACACATTATGGAAGGAATAAGAGCTAAATAAATAATGCCATAATAAAGAATAATCATGAGTATTCTACTAGTCGAATAAGCTCATGAACTTTCAATTACTAGTTTCATAATGAGGGAATTCATAATTTCATACATAATAACCATATCGTCAAGGCGTCATTCCAAGAACATAAATCATTTTGTCAAGGCCTTGTGCTCAGACCGTAGTTTGTCTCATGAAACATACTGATGCATAAAGGGGCTATAATGGACCCCATCCATCAATTATTAAGCCCAAATAATTTTTCATATGAACGGGGATAAACATAAACAACATATACATTAATATTGAAACTAATATATGAAATGTAAATAACTTTTTCCAAACATTAAGCATAAACACTAACCATTTGAAGTAAATTGGTGAATGGTTTTAAGATAGTACATCCATAGTCAAACTAATAATAAACCATTCAATTAAATATGCTAGATGATATCATATATAGTAATCAATAGGAGTGCTGAAATAGATGAAGACACTCTTATAAAATCATCGAGTAATTCTTTATATAAATACTCTTTTACTTTGAAAAGAAGAGTTGTTTTAGAAGTCTTTGTATAAAACCAGAAGTGAAGTAAGATAGTATTTTCATAATAAAATGAGTGATTTTAGAAAGATATTTGTTTCTAAAAATAGATTATAGAGTGTCCTTGAAAATATGTAAGAATTTGAAAAATTCTCTTGAACCGGACCTGTATTTCGGGAAGAATTTTTGAAAGATCCTTTTAAAACATATAACTCCCCAAAAACGAAAGTAGGATTCTGGTTGGTACACACATTTAGAACATTCTCACAGAATATATGAGGGGTACATATGAATAAATAAGAATTTAATTTAGGTAAGTAGAGAATAAAAGTAACCCAAATGAAAACGGTGGTTCGAGTGGAAAACCCTTACCTTAAGTCCGAAGGTGTTCCTCAATTGATTTTAATGACCTGAATAATCAAATTTAGGTTCATAAATTAATAAGTACATAACCTAACCTGTATTTAATTGATTTAGTATAACCTTATTATGTTCATTCATGACCTTTTTATGGGTTAAGAGATTCAATTTCATTGTTTGGGAGTGTTTTCATCTTTGGTTTTCATGATCGGTTTACTTAGTGTTAACAGGATGTATAGAGAAATTTCAACTATGGGCATCATCCAATAACTCCCTTTTTAGCTCAGGTATAGCTGGAACACAAAGCCTCTTCCCAAATTTCAGAATTCAATCTTCACACATGAAGTCAACCAACTTTCCATCATTCACACCTTTAATTTTCTTTTATAGATTCTCATCATCGGACTGAGAAGTTTTAATCCCTTCCAATAGAGATGGTTGGACAACCAAATGAAAAAGTAGTTATGTTTCACCTTCTTTGATAATTCTTATATCCATCCTCACAAAAATACTTGTACAAAGAATCCTTATCAATCCTCATTTTGTTGATAACTCCATGATCCTTCCTTATCAACGCATCAACTATCTTATTTTCCTTTCTTGGGTGGTAGTGTATGGAACAATTGTAGTCCTTCAGTAGTTTGAGCCATCTCCTTTGCCTCATGTTGAGTTCTTTCTGTGAGAAGATATACTTCAGACTCTTGTGATATGTATATATCTCACATTTTTCTCCATAGATATAACGTCTCCATATATTCATTCAGAGCACAGATTACAGATGCTAACTCGAGATCATGAGTAGGATAGTTTTGTTCATTAATTTTTAGTTGCCTTGATGCATAGACAATAACTCTATCATTCTACATAAGGACACAACCAAGTTTTTTTTGATGCATCACTATAGATCACAAACCCATCATTCATTGATAGTAGAGTTAGGATCAGAGGATTTACTAATCTCCTCTTCAATTCTTCTAAACCATTCTCACATTCTTTTTTCTATATGATCTTAACACCTTTACGTGTAAGCTTGGTCATTGGGTTGGCTAAATGGGTTAAGTTCTGGATGAAACGCTGATAATAATCTGCTAAACCAATAAAACTACGTACTTCAGTTATGTTCGTTGGAGTAGGCCATTCTTGAACAACCTTTATCTTTGTAGGATCAATAGATATTATATCCTTATAGACAATGTTTCCAAGAAAGGAGACCGATTGAAGCCAAAATTCACACTTTCTAAACTTTCCATATAATCCATTTCCTCCAGGAGTATTCAGAATAGTGCGCAATTGATTTTCATGATCTTCATAGCTTTTGGAGTATACCAAGATATCATCAATAAATACCACCAAAAAGTCATCAAGATATTCCTTGAAAACCCTATTTATTAGATCCATGAAGACAGAGGTTGCATTAGTCAGTCCAAAAGGCATTATTATAAACTTGTAATGCCCATACATGGTTCGAAACACTGAATTTGGAATATCTTACTTCCTTGCAATTGATGATATACAAATCGAAGGTTAATTTTCAAAAAATATTGGGCTCCATGAAGTTGATCAAATAAATTATCAATGCAAGGTAGGGGATACTTGTTCTTTATTGTTATAGCATTGATCTCTCTATAGTCAATGCACAACCTCATAGATCCATCTTTCTTCTCAACTCTTCCCTTCACCATTTCCTTATTTCCATTTCCAGAGTTTTCAAAAGCCCTCTTCTTCTCTTGCTTTCCCTTAAAATCATAAGACTTAGAGAATTACTTTTCCATCTTGATAGAACTTGAGACTATATCTTCGTATGATGATAAAATTTGGGTGACTAGAGCCCTTTGGAGGAATGGATTTAAACCATAAAAGAATCAATCAATTTTTCTCCTTAGATTACGTAAGTAGTCTGCGTTATGTCTTGTTGACCTTGTGAAGTTAGCTTCATACTTCACAACATTCTCATCCTCTTTTTTCCTCAGATTCATAAACCGCTTTTTCATATCTGCTCGTTGTTCACGAGGGAATTATTTTTTTAAGAATATTTCCTTAAAATTCATCCATTCTATTTATTTCTCCTTTGTGTTTTGAATTAAATATCACCACTAATCCGCGTATCCTGATAGATGATAAACTCATAGTAGTCAATCGCGGATCGCGGCGTGACGCGGGGGGGTCCTATAGCGGGATAGCGACGACGTGGATCGCGTCGTGAACGCTTTTTTATCCAATTGCAGACCAATAAATATAATTTAAATTATATAATTCTATACATATATGTTGAAAAATTTAAATATGATAAATAAAATATAAAACAGAATAAAAATAACAAAATAAAAAAAAACAAAAAGGTTTTTACTGTGGAAATTTTTAACTAAAACACATAAAATAAAACAAAACAAAAAACAAAATCAAATAAAAAGAATAAAAAATGAAAGGACCCGACAACCACATCGACTCGGGGTGGGGGAGTCGGGGTGCGGTTGTCGTCGTCGTCGGGGATGCGGGGAGCGGTGTGCGCAACAACGAATGGGGGTGGGGGTGGGGGGGGGGTCGTCATCGCCGTCGGGGGTGGGGGGAGTGGTGTGCGCAGCAACAAAAGGAGGAAGAAGGTGCGACTAGAAAAAAAAATGTGCGCACAGAAGGGAGGGCTTCGTCGCGGCAGGATGGGGAAATATGATGGGTAGGGCAGAGGCGAAGCGGGTTTGACCGCTTATAGGGCAAAAAAAATCACATTTGTTTGACGCAAGAACAGTCGCGGCAGCAACGGCCTGGATCGCGGCCGCCGCGCGACGGCCGAGATCGCGAGTGAGGCGGCGCGATCTCATTCTGCCCGCGATCCAGCCGCCTGAAGCGGCCGGGTGCCGCTCCGCACCGCGCAGGCGCGATCGCGGCCGCGATACCGCATTTTGACAGCAGAGGATAAACTGCCATGACAACCTTCTCTCTTTTTTTACATTCCAAAGCGAGAAATATCTTATCTAATAAACTTATCCACTATACCTATCCGAGTTGTTACTTCTATGTACATTTGTTTCAGAACCACGTCCACTTATAGTATCCATGCAAAGATTTATTTGCTGGAAATATCCACATAATCTATTTCTTACAAAAAAAATCGAGGATGTTCTTGTATGTTTATTCTCAAAAATTATCTTAGGGTTTTGTTTCCTAATCTACATTTTCTAAATCTAGTTTTCAAGTTTTTTATTAAACTTCCTCTGATACCAACTATAAGGACCCAACTCCGGTTTCCCGGAGTCTATGACTTATTTGATTACATTGGAATGATTACAAGAAAGACGTATCCCAAAGGAAGGAATAGTTTAGTAGTTTTGGAAAACCAGTTACATACATAAGTTCAACATTACAACTTGAAAGAAAAACAATTTAGAAACTCCTTTGACAGCATCCATAACTCCTAGGTTATTTCTGCTTGTCATTCATAATATACTTCTTCATGTATTGGGAAAATGAAACATAAGAAAGGGGTGATCTCAAATTCTCAGTAAGGGTAAGAAATACTATGGAAGATATCATAAACATAAACATTAGACATGGTGAATGACTAAAAACACATGCCTTTAAAAATGAACTTGAACGCATTATGGTAGATGATATCATACATAGGAATCAACAAGAGTATTAAAATATATGAAGATACTCTTATAAAATCATCGAGTAATTTTTGAGATAAATACTCTTTTACTTTGAAAAGAAGAGTTATTTTGGAAAAGTATTTGTATAAAACCAAAAGTGAAGTAAGATAGTATTTTAATAATAAAATGAGTGATTTTATAAAGATAATGGTTTCTAAAAATAGATTATAGAGTACCCTTGAAAATAGGTAAGAATTTGAGAAATTCCCTTAAATCGGGCTTGTATTTCGGGAAGAATTTTTGAAAGATCCTTTTAAAACATATAACTCCCCAAATATGAAAGTAGGATTCTGGTTGGTACACATATATATAACATTATCACATAATTTTCTCAATATGATTAATTTAATTTTTGAATAAAATCATAATTTATTCAAAAAATAACAATTTTAAAACAATAATTCGTTTTATATCACTTTGAGAAATTAGTCAAGATCTCATTATATTATAACCTTAAGACAATAAAATAATAATATGATTTACTATTCATAAGGATCATATTACTGATTCATATTACTATTCATAAGGGTATGTTACTTTTCACAAAAAATTAAGTTTGTCTTATCATACTCTAGATATCTTAATGAACGCAACTGTGTGTCAGTTTTTTGAAATTCAAATCACAGATCAAAATACAAATACAAACATTTTAATTTGTAACAATAAGATGCCAAAATTACACTAATATTACATCTTACAAATTTCATCATAAAAATCATAGTTTTATTACAACTCTTGCTATGGTTTATGATAACTTAAATAGTTATTGGGCGAAATACTGGTAATGTGAAAATGAGATCCATGTGGTCCATCATTCTAAAAATTTGTACTTGTTTCAAAGCGTGATGATGGGGGAAATTTTGTCCGTTTATTTTTTTAATTGAAAACAAAAAATAAATGCGGGAAAAAATCCTTCAAAATGGAGGCTTTTCTTCCCTCCTTTTTGAATATTGAACCCCCACTCCAAATCTCATGTTCTAAGACGTGCCCTCACAAATTGGATTTCCACGTCTACGATTTCCGCCCTTATAAATCAGTTTTTTCTTTTGATCTTCTCTCCCCTTTTTTGGACTACCTCATCGCTCCAGAGCCAGGAGCCGCATCAACTTCTCCCACCTTTGATGCTGCTACAGTGCTTCTTCTGACAGATCTCGAGACTGGAACTGTGAGTGATCGAGGCGCAGAGATCTCTCAACACGGATCGCATCCATCTCCAGATCGTGAGCTCAGAATTTTCCTTTCTTGTTTGATTTCGAAGGGAGCTGCAATCTCTCGTTATCTTCGCCAATTTTCCTTTCCCTCGTTCCTATTGCGTCATTACGCCCAATTATTATTTGGGCGATTTGTTCGATTCAGTGCTTCTGTTTGGGTTTCGGTTTCACGCTCTACTTCATGGCGGCTCAGGATTGGGCATTCGGTTACGGGAACCATCGTGCACTGGGGGTTTCATAACCCGTGCTCTCATTGCTTCCCAAGGAATCAGCATCCAACTTTTTGGGTCTCTCTCAGCAGTGTGCTTCGGTCTTCCTTGGTGAACCCTAGCGCTTGGCTCCTGGTCCTTTACACAAGCCTCCTTATCGGAGCACTTTTTTCCTCACCTGTCATTCTACCTCAGACCTATCTCATGGTCAGTGCGTGGTAGAGATGATGAACCTTCCCGACGGAAGATGTGCAGCCTTCGGTGATGATATCCAGAACCACAATAGGAGAAAACCGCCGCTGCTGCTTCAGATCCAGAAGAGGACGATGCGATCCTCCACAACTTGAAGAGATCAGGACCGCCGCTGCTGCTTGTAATTCCTATATTTCTTTTGTTTTGTTGTTTCTTCTTCGTGCGATTTCCCTATACTGTTTCTTTTCATTTGAGATTAACAAAATGTGTGTGTGGGTGTGTGGTGTTCTTTCCATGCAGTAGGGCCCCTAAGGGTCCAAATCATGTTAAATCAACTGTCCTTTTACTATTATACATTTTTTCTTCTTCAATCTTGGTTCTTGAATTGCCGATACATAGCACCAGAATCGATTCTTGCATTATTGTGGTTGTTCGGATATCTCTGCACTGCTCTATCAACCACAAAAAAGTTTATCCATGATAAATACTATGGGAATTTATGCTACTAATTAGAGAGTGAATGTGAATCAAACAACGTTAACTGTAGGTGTGTCTCAGATTTGCTGGAGCGACACTTAAGAGAATTATTCATACAACATGAAGAACAGGAAAAACATATGCATCGATGCTGCATGTGACGAGGATGAAACAATGTGGTGCTCAGATTGTAGAACTGTAAATCTCCACTAAAATAATAAATCGGAGCGGCTAATCACAATCTTAATCAATGAATTTACAATGTTAAGCCGCACTGAATATTGTGGTGATCTTGAGCATGAGCAAGCTGAGTAGAGAGTGGACGGGATTCGTGAATCAAGCAAAGCTAGCATTGGGTGTGTTATGGATTTGTTGGAACGATAGGTATGCGGAATTATCCTCCAGCGAGAAGAACAATAAATGGGCATAATGACCCAAGGAAAACAAAATTGGCGAAGATAACGAGAGATTGCAGCTCCTTTCGAAATCAAACAAGGAAAATTCTGAAGCTCACGGTCTCGAGATGGATGCGATCAGTGGTGAGAGATCTCTGCGCCTTGATCACTCACAATTCCAGTCTCGAGATCTGTCAGAAGAAGCACTGTAGCAGCATCAAAGGTGGGAGAAGTTGATGCGGCTTCTGGCGCTGGAGCAATGCAGTAGTCCAGGAAAGGGAAGAGAGAAGATCAAAAGAAAGAACTGATTTATGAGGGCGGAAATTGTAGACATAGAAATCCAATTTGCGAGGGCACGTCTTAGAACATGAGATTTGGAGTGGGGGTTCAAAATTTAAAAAGGAGGGAAGAAAAGTCTCCATTTTGAAGGATTTTTTCCCTCGTTTCGTTTTTGTTTTCAATTAAAAAATTAAACGGACAAATTTCCCCCATCATCACGTTTTGAAAGAAGTACAAATTTTTAGAATGATGAACCACATGGATCTCATTTTCACATTACTAGTATTTCGCCCAATAACTATTTAAGTTTTCATAAACCATAGCTAGAGTTGTAATAAAACAATGATTTTTATGATGGAATTTGTAAGATGTAATATTAGTGTAATTTTGACATCTTATTGTTACAATTTAAAATGTTTGTATTTGTTTTTTGATCTGTTGATGCCTGTGATTTTAATCTCTTGTTTTCATGTTAATTAATGTTTTGTTTAAATTTAATTTTTTTAGAAATGGTTTGATACCTTTATGGCTTATTTTATTTTACCTTTACGTGATGAGTCTTTGACCCTTGCGTGAGGGATATTTTACCCTTACATGAGGCTATATACCCTTACGTAAGTAATACGTTACCCCTAAAATCACATGCATCAACAGATCAAAATACAAATACAAACATTTTAATTTGTAACAATACTATATGCCAAAATTACACTAATATTACATCTTACAAATTCCATCATAAAAATCATTGTTTTATTACAACTCTAGCTATGGTTTATGATAATTTGAATAGTTATTGGGCGAAATACTAGTAATGTGAAAATGATATCCATGTGGTCCATCATTCTAAAAATTTGTACTTGTTTCAAAGCGTGATGATGGAGAAAATTTTGTCCGTTTAATTTTTTAATTGAAAAGAAAAAAGAAACGAGGAAAAAAATCTTTCAAAATGGAGGCTTTTCTTCCCTCTTTTTTGAATTTTGAACCTCCATTCCAAATCTCACGTTCTAAGATGCGCCCTCACAAATTGGATTTCCGCGTCTGCGATTTCCATCCTCAGAAATCAGTTCTTTCTTTTGATCTTCTCTCTCCCCTTTTCTGGACTACCTCATCACTCCGAAGCCAGGAACCGCATCAACATCTCCCACCTTTGCTGCTGCTACCGTGCTTCTTCCGACAGATCTCGAGACTGAAACTTTGAGTGATCGAGAAACAAAGATCTCTCAACACCGATTGTTGGATTGGTGTTGCCCGATCCGGTTGGGCCGAATGCTTGTAGCAGTGCGGACTGTAGCATCTCGGACTACTGTAGTGGAGCTGACCGACCGACACCGACAGGCACTGTAGCAGTGCGGACTTCGGAGTCAACTTCACTGTAGCACTCTTGACTTCCAGCCGGCAGCCATCTCCAGACCGTGAGCTCCAGAATTTTCCTTTCTTGTTTGATTTCTAAGGGAGCTGCAATCTCTCGTTATCTTCGCCAATTTTCCTTTGCCTCATTTCTATTGTGTTATTACGCCCATTTATTGTTCTTCTCGCTGGAAGGATAATTCCGCATACACGTCGTTCCAACAAATCCATAACACACCCAATGCTAGCTTTCTTGATTCACGAATCCCGTCCACTCTCTACTCAGCTTGCTCATGCTCAAGATCGCCACAATATTCATTGCGGCTTAACATTGTAAATTCATTGATTAAGATTGTGATTAGCAGCTCCGATTTATTATTTTAGTGGAGATTTACAGTTCTACAATCTGAGTACCACTTTGTTTTATCCTTGTCACATGCAGTGTCGATGCATATGCTTTTCCTGTTCTTCATGCTGTATGAATAATTCCGTTATGCGTCGCTCCAGCAAATCCACGACACACCTACTGCTAGCGTTGCTTGACTCACGTTCACTCTCTAATCAGCAGCATGTATTCCCACAGTACTTATCATGGATTAACATTGTAAATGCATTGATTAAGAATGTGATTTGCAGCTCCGATTCGTAATTTCAATGAGATTTGCAGTTCTGCAATCTGACCACCTCCTTGTTTTATGTATGTCATGGCAGCATGGATTCCCTGCCCGATGCTCTGGTTCAGCACATCATATCACACATGGGCAGCGCCAGGGACGTGGCAGCCTGCAACAGTGTCTCCAAGAGATGGAAAGATTCAACTCCTTATATCAGAAGCCTTTACTTCCCCCGCAACTGTTTCGACAATCACTCGAATGGGGACTGCCCAGACTCTACAGCGCTGAAAATCATCAAATCCACCGTCCGATTAGAAGAACTGGTAGTCTACTGTCCTTTCTCCAGTGCAGGTCTTGCATCGTGGCTCTCCCACTCTGCCCCGTCCCTCCGACACCTTGAGCTCCGGATGGACAGCCTCATCGGACACCAGGGCATCGAGAGCTCTCAGAAGACAGACTGCATTGCAGCTGCCCGGAACTTGGAGTCCCTAAAACTGTGGGGAGTCCTCATGACACAGACTCCAAAGTGGGATTGTTTTGAGAGACTGACGAATCTTGAGATAGTCGGCACTGGAATGGATGACAGGATATTGTCCGGTGTTCTTCATGCATGCCCCAATCTGACCCATCTGTTGCTGCTTGGCTGTGAAGGGCTGCTGGCAGTGTCGATTGAGCTGCCGAGGCTTAAGCAGTGTAAGCTTGATTTTTATGGCGTCGGCAACTGCTCCCTTTTGATGGCTTCACCTGTGCTTGAATGCCTCGAGGTGCAGGGCTGTAGTTGGATTAGGGTTCCAGAAAGCCATCACTTAAAGAGCCTCTCCATTGCCAATAACACTGGTAAGCTTTGTTGGAAGTGCATTGGTTTCTAATATGCTGTTTGCCACTAATGTTGCTGTTCTTTGCCTGCAGGAAGAGTTTACATTGTGAATTTTGGGAAACTTGATAACTTAGAGTGCCTATCCATCAGAGGGGTGCAGTGGAGTTGGGATGCCATTAGCATGATCCTACAGTTGGCCACTGAGGTGAAGCATCTGTACATGAAGGTCGAGTTCACTGGGGATCATGAAACTCTCCTCCCCTTCCCGGAGATTGATTTCGTTGACTTTTTTAACAGCCATCCAAAGCTCCATAAGTTCGACATCCATGGAGCAATGTTTGCTGCTCTTTGCCAGAAGAACAGCCTGAAAAATGTGAGCAGTTTTGTAAAATGATTCTTGCTTTGTTGAATTTAACCGGTGCTGACATTTTTGATCTTGTTCTGTAGGTTGACTCGAATTTTTTGATTCCATATTTAGAGGAGGTGACAATCACGGTGAGATCTCCGTTGAGTGCCGAGCAGAAGATGAGCACTCTAGAGTCGCTGGTGAGGCACGGGAAGAGCTTGAAGAAGATGGTGGTGAAGATTCTTCAAATGAGGAGCAATCATAGCAGTGCTGATTCTTTCTTTGAAGAGGTTTGCAGGTTCAGCTACATGAACCGCAGGATTGTGCAGATTGAGTGAAGCTACGTAAGCCATCTGTTCCTTTTTTCTGCCCTAATTAAGTCCATTCAATGCAACTTTATGATTCCTTAGCTTCCTCAAGTCATTTGAGATTGCAATTGCTTTCAATTCAAGTCTAAAAAAAATGACAGTAGGAAGGAAGATGACTGGCAAAATTTCTTTTTTATGACACTAAAAACTGTAAATTATTTTGAATGAACAAGGATCAAAGCCCTAGAAATTGCAATGCATAGGCCCAGTAACATTATGCTGAACCATGCAATGTGAGAATTTGTGGTCTCACTTCTGTGTTTTAAAAGCAAAATCACCATGTGTACTGTTTTCATTTTTATGAATAACATTTCCAAATTGTGTTGTTACATACACAAACAAAATAAATTAGCAGAATTGAGTTTCTCTCAAATAAGAGGGATGCCAAGCCTACCTCCTACTAATATTGCTTCCCATATGTTCAACCACGCTCTTTGATTTTAGTAGAATTCTCAAAGAAAAACTAATATTGACCTAAAAGCTTACCACAATAGCAAGTTTATTCTCTTCTACCACAATGTCACCATTTCATTTTTTTAATACTAATTCAAATGCCATGATTCTTTGCACTGATCACAAAGAATCAACTTGTTTAAATGAATTTGGTTGTGATATTACTTTTAATCCTATCATGATAATTCAACATTGATGATGAGTGACAAGTAGGGGCCTGCATGATTGGTTTTACTCAATTAAGGACATTGGTTTAAACCATTAGATCATCTCCAACCTAGCGTGAAGATGGTGCAAAAACACTATTTTAGTGTAAATCCCATCTCCAACGCAATGCTATTTGGTGTGCTCAAATAGTGATATGCTACAATGCACTACAATTGTGCCATTATTTTTTTTTGATTTTTTAATTCTGTTATTACATACATAATACATATTTTAATCATTATATTTAGTGACTATATATTTGATTATTCAATTATTAAAGTTTTTTTCAACAATATTATTAATGTTCATTTTAATATATGGAAAATATTGTTATTATTCATTTTATTTTATTTATAAATTTTAATCAAATAAATATGTTATTTATTCATAATTATTTTATTTAATTGGTTATTTATGTATATATATAATGAAATTTATATAATAATAATCATATAATTAGTGGAAAATACATATATAATAAATTATATATTGCATTTAGCATCGGTATCCTCAGAATAGCTTGTGGCAGCATCACTTTTCATCTTTAATAGCGAAGACTTAATGTGTCATTTCCAGATTAGCCTGTTTCACTTCCATGAGACACTTCATATTAGGGGTGTTCTTCTAATCTTCAATCACCATAACCTTCTCTTCAATATTCTTCCTCATTATTTTAACTTCATCATGTATTTTGATCTTCTCTTGAAATAACGTGTCGATCTCCTTGATCCTTTTGGATTTAATATTTAATTGGTCACTCTCTTTACTAATGTTAAATGTCTCAAACCTGACAGTTCTATGGGACCTGATGGTTTTCTAGGCCCATTCTATATTATATCTTGGGACTAGGTATTGCTAGACTAGGTATTGCTAGAAGACAATTTCCAATGGATTACCTGTGAGATCCTTTATTGAACAAAAGATTTTGAAGGTATCTTCAATAGAATTATAGGTAGAATCACCAATCGGAAAATTCAGTTCCTCTTTTTGGAGGCAGGATAGCACTCATAAACAATGTCCTTTCTTCCATCCCAATGCACGTCCTTGCAATAATTTGGCCCCCAAAGTCTATCATCATAAGAATTGAAATCATTATCAATAGTTTTATGTGGGACACCAAACAGGTGTTCGACATCACTGGACTAGTTATTCTAGGTTGGCTAAGACTTATGAAGAGGGTGGAATTAATATCAAATGAATCGAGGACTCCACGCGGTGCTTGAAAGATAAACTTACATGGGAAGCATTTTATGGTCATTCTCTGTGGGAAATACTCATTCAGAAAAAATATGAATTCTCTCCGATCAGATGGATTGATCAGGATTTGAAGGAATTTCATCACTGGAGAAGTTTCCACGACTCCATTGCGATCATGCAGGATAATTCCAGAAGGATCATTGGTATGGGAAACATTCTCTTTTGGAAATATAATTGGATGGGTGATACTCTATTCTTCCCAGGATTCCCAGTGCCCAACATCAGTCTTAGTTAGGTGAGATTACACCCTTTATTCACAGATGTTGTGTTGGAATTAGATTAAAGGATTTCTCTCTCCACTATCCAGTTATTTGAGGGTCAAGATGAGTGCTTCTCTCCACTCCCTCTCTTTTATCCAACCTCTCCACTTTTCAGAGCATTATCCATGAGCATAGCAATGAGGATGTCTGGGGCAGTAGGTTATGGTGTAAACCTGCTCCTAGAAAGATGAATTTTTTAGTTTAGTGAATTCAGAATCATGCTTTACCTGTGGTTGTTGAAATGAAGAAGGAAGGTGTCACTCTTGTTTTAAAATGCATGTGATGTGAAAGTGATAACATGGAATATATCCTATACCTATTTTGAAAAGGGGAGTGGGATCAATTTATCTGGTATCGCCAGTATGTATGGAGGCCAGTGAGCATTTTATTTCCATCGACCATTTAATTTCTATTTTTACCCTAACCAATGTAGGAGAGCCATATAATTTTCAAGGAAAGCAGTATTTTTTTTATTGCTGGCTGCTAGGTGATTTAGGATCTTTGGAATGATCATTATAGAACCAAACCAACGAAAAGAAATATCAAAGCGATATTTTATTTTACTATCATCATCCATCAAGAGTTGGCGTCCTCCCATTGCCCATCCATTCCAGGTCTAGGGAAAGATTAGGCCATTGGGTGCGTTGGAAAGCAGCCATCCGGTACTTAAAAGTAAGTCAGATGGATCTAGTGTTAATAGAACCATGCGCGGAGGTGGTCTTATTCGAAAATATAGGGGATCCGTGATTCCAACTTTCTTAGCATACTATAGGGATGATAATTCTCTTATCACCGAAGCCCACACTTTATTCACTGGCTTAACTCTATGCTTATTGAAAAATATTTTGTTATCTGCGATTGATGTGGACTCAATGTTTCTGGTTCATTATCTTCCGGGGCTACTTCCTTACCACTAGAGCATTGCCTGTACTGTTAGAGCATGCAGACTTGATCCACCATGGAGTAGAGATTCTTCACACCTAGCATGAGAGGAATTTTGCGGCAGATTTCTTACCTCAAAATGATTTCAAGAGAAGGATTTTATTATTTACTTGAGTGTTGGATCATTCCCAAGGGACTCTGGATTTTATTTGCAGTACGCTCTTGGGATGAACCACTTCCTTCCCCCTTTGATGTGGCTGTTTCTTTTTTCCTATACCTATTTTTCACTTTCATAATAAAAATATTCAAATTGTCATTCATGGATCTTCTTTTCAAGAGTCTTCTTGATCTTATCCTTTTCTTGAACTTTAAGGTATAAGTTTACTACTTCAATGTCTCTAACATATTTGTAGAGATTATCATATATAAGAAATTTATTTTTCAAACCTATCTCCATTTCTCCATATTCTTCTTTAAGATTAGTAATATCTTCCCACATTCTTTCAAAAATTATACAAATCAAAGAAACATTCGCTTTTAGAAAATAATATCGTATGTCAAGCATCAACAAAATTATCCATTGATAAATCATCACTCCCACTGATTCTTGGATCTTCTAAAGGATGGATTGAATAATGATTTTTTTGGTATCTCATTTTAACTTGAATCCTTTGATTCTTTTGAGGTAGGATTGTACATTTATTCTCCATTTAATTCAAATCTATTTTTTTATATTTCATGGAGGGACTTCTTCTTTTGAAAAGAGACATTTTCTTTAATCTTTTATTCTTTTTTCCTTTTCATGTTCAACAGTCTTGGTAGGAATTGAGTTTTGATCTAAAAAAGACAATTCTTCATCAAAACTGCATTTCACTATAAATTTATGAAAGATACTCAAATCTTCAATATTAGGTGAGTGGTTCTATTGTTTTCTTTTATCTCATTTATTCTCACTTGCAATACATCCAAAACACACACACGCACACACACAAAAGTCCTAGCGATTTATAAGGTTCATCTCATGGTATGATAAGGCTAATCCTTGATGTGATTCGGTAAAACCCAAGATCGCACTACCTATTAGTAAAACCTTATGAGCATTACACTATATTCTCCTGATAGTGTGTAAGTGTGCATCCCAAAAAACTTGGTTTGGTGCATCTTGTACTCAGGTGCATCCCACGCCTTTACAATGATATTGTAGGGGTAGCAATTGAAGAGTTTAACACTAATTGGGTACTTTGAAAAGTTGTTGATTTGAATCTTGTTTTCTTCTTCCTCTCTATCTCTTACTTGAACAATAGCATGAAAGCACTCCTCTTGTATGCATAATATTTCACATACACCTCCTTCCTACTTCATATTAGCCAATTGATATACTGCTCTTTCTCTTGATAAGGCCATAAGAATCCTCTGCTTATGGCATGTATAACGCACACACATTTTCCTTTTCATCTTATGTAAAATTGATGAGAAAAAATCACTTATATTTTTTCCTTTTCTTCTCTTTTTTACGATGAAATCAAAATGCACCAAATCTACTCCCCCTTTTCCTTTTCTTCAATGCACAACAATAGCACTGGATCTTCTTCCTCTCTTCAACTTTGATACTTAGGAATTCTTTAGAATAATGTGTCAAATCTATCTCTTATCTTGGCACACCAAATTCTTATCTCTGATATATATATATATATATCATAATATCCAATAGTTTAGTTTCTCTGTCTTCCTCATTTCTTATTGTCTGTATTCACAATACTGCATGAATACTAAATTTGAATTTCCATGATTTTCAGTAATTCAAATTCTCTTGATTCTTTGGCCACTTCCTTTGACTAGATCCAAAATAATCAACTACTCATAAAAAATGCTTCACAAACTGTATCCATGTATGCATGAGACCATTAGTTTTATTCACACAACCTTCATATTTCTGTGGTATAAAACTCCCTATAGAATCCTATTATTCTCCCTTCAAAAATATTTTCTGAATCATGGTAGTCAAATCATGGTTATTGTCTCCATTAAGAACATACCTGGAATCAATCTAGATTAAGTATTATAAAACTTTGGAATTCTTACAATAAGTTTTTCTTCAAATTCATACAAAACAAGTCATATGTGGCGTAAGTCATACGATCAAAATAAGTCATATGTTAATAATAAGATTTAATGAAAATCATATGATGCCTTTGAATTCGTATGATACCCTCAAAGTCATATGATTAATCTTGTACAATCGTTACTAAATTTAGCTCATGAATTCCTCTACTTATCCCAGACTTCACAAAACACCTGCCAAAAGTAAACCATGATGTGTTGAACCTCGTTGTTTGTATAATTACATTTACAATTATCCACAAAAATTTAAAAACATTAATGTTTCATCTTCTTTGACGCCCGCAGTTCCCTCTCAAAAAAGTCTGCTCATGGTATCAGTTGCTGAACAAATCACCTCAACCCGAGCAAAAGAATCCACCTATATAAGAAAACAAATCTTATGTTAGTAATACTGTAAAGAAATAAATTAAACATATGAAAGAATACATTAATAAAATGTCAATTTTAAATAAAAATGCACATTTTGAGTTATATTGGTCGCATTGTGCAACGTATTGAGTCGAGTTTGATTCCTACACGTCACAAATTACTTATGAATCGTTGTCTTAAAGTATCAAAATAATCCGAATGTGTTTGCTCGGTTTTGAGTATGTCACTTGTTCTTTTTACTAAAATTATTGTCAATTTTAAATAAACACCCTTGGAGTTATACCGGTCACACCGTGCGTCGGATTGAGCTGCGACTGATTTCCATCCGTCACAAATTACTTATGGATCATTTTCCTAAAGTATCTAAACAATCTGAATGATTTTTCTCGGTTTTCAGTATGTCATTTGTGTTTTCCACTAAAATGTCATTTCAAACTAGAAACACACACTTTGAGTCATACCTGTCGCATCATGTGTCGGTTTGATGCGAGACTTCTTCTTTCTACATGTCACAAATAACTTATGAATCGTTGTTCTAGATTATCAAGATAATCAGAGTATGTTTTCTTGGTTTTCAGTGAGTGATACACATTTTGAACTAAAATGTCAATTTTAAACTGATAATGGACATTTGAGTCATACTGGTCATATTGTGCGTTGTATTGAGGTGTGGTTGATTTCAACACATCACAAATGACTCATGGATCGTTATCCTAAAGTATCAAAACAATCTGAATGCATTTGCTCGGTTTTCAGTATGTTACTTGTTCTTTTTACTAAAATTAATGTCAATTTTAAATAAAAAGACACACTTTGAGTCATATCGGTCACACCGCGCATCAGATTGAGGTACGATTGATTCCTACACGTCAAAAATGAATTATGAATTGTTGTTCTAAATTATCAAAATAATTCGAATGTGTTTGCTCGGTTTTCAGTATGTCAACCTTTTCTTTTTATTAAAATTAATGTCAATTTTAATTAAAAAGATATACTTTGAGTTATACTGGTAACATTGTGCATCATATTGAGGTGCAGTTGAATACTACACATCAAAAATGACCGATGGATCGTTTTTCTAAAGTATCAAAACAATCTGAATGCATTTGCTCAGTTTTCAATATGTCACTTGTTCTTTTAACTTAAATTAACATCAATTTTAAATAAAAAGACACTTATAGTTATATCAGTTACACCATGCGTCATATTGAGGTGAGATTGATTCCTACACGTTATAAATTACTTATGAATTATTTTTCTAAAGTATAAAAATAATCCAAATGTTTTTCTCAATTTTTAGTATATCACTTGTTCATTTTACTAAAATTAATGTCAATTTTAAATAAATAGACACACTTGGAATTATAACGGTCACACCGTGCGCCAAATTGAGGTGTGAATAATTCTTACACGACAAAAATGACTTATGGATCATTGTCTTAAAGTATCAAAACAATCCGAATGTGTTTGCTTGGTTTTGAGTATGTCACTTGCGTTTTTTATTAAAATGTCATTTGAAACTGGAAACACGCACTTTGAGTCTTACTGGTCACATCGTGTATCGGTTTGATGTGAGACTGCTTCCTATACATCATAAATGACTTATGAGTCATTTTCCTAAATTATCAATATAATCCGAGTGTGTTTTCTCAGTTTTCAGTAATTGAAACTTTTTGAACTAAAATGTCAGTTTTAAACTGATAACGGACACTTTGAGTTATACCAGATACATCGTGTATCCGATTAAGGTGAGGCTGATTCCTTCATGTAAAAAATGAATTGTGGATCACTGTCTTAAAGTATAAAGATAATCTAAATTTTTTTTCTCCGTTTTGAGTATGTCACTTTTCTTTTTTACTAAAATTAATGTCAATTTTAAATAAAAAGACGCACTTGAAGTCATATCAGCCACACCATGTGTCAGATTAAGGTACGACTAATTCCTACACATACCAAATGACGTATGGATCATTTTTCTAAAGTATCAAAATAATCTGAACGAGTTTGATCATTTTTCAATACGTCACTTGTTCTTTTTACTAAAATTAATGTCAATTTTAAATAAAAAATCACACTTAGAGTTATATCAATTACACCGTGTATTGGATTGAGACGGAGTTGATTCCTACGCATTGTAAATGACTTGTGAATCTTTTACCTAAAGTATCAAAATAATATGAATGCATTTACTCGGTTTTTATTATGTCACTTGTTCTTTTTACTAAAATTAATGTCAATTTTAAACAAATAGAAACACTTGGAATTATACAGGTCACACTATGCGTCATATTAAGGTGAGGTTGTTTTATACATGTAAAAATGAATTATGGATCGTTTTTCTAAAGTATCAAAACAATTCGAATTCATTTTATCAGTTTTGATTATGTCATTTTTGTTTTTTTATTAAAATGTCATTTGAAACTGGAAACACACACTTTGAGTCATACCAGTTACATCATGTGTCGGTTTGATGTGAGACTATTTCCTACATGTCACAAATAACTTATGAATCATTGTCATAAATTATCAAGACAATCTGAGCATGTTTACTCAGTTTTCAGTGAGTGACAGTTTTTTGAACTAAAATGTCAATTTTAAACTCATAACGGACACTTTGATTCATACCGGGCACATCGTGTATCAGATTAAGGTGCAGTTGATTCTTGTACATCAAAAATAACTTATGGATCACATGGATCTTTTTTTCACATTACTAGTATTTAGACCAATAATTATTAATTTATCATAAACCATGGCTAAGACTTGTAATAAAACAATGATTTTTATGATGGGATTTGTAAGATACAATATTAGTGTAATTCTGGCATGTTATTGTTACAAATTAAAATTTTTGTATTTGTTTTTTGATTCATTGATGCTTGTGATTTTAACCTCCTGTTTGAATTTTAATTCATTTTTTGTTTAAATTTTATTTTTTTAGAATTGGTTTGAAACCTTTATGGATTATTTTATTATACCTTTACATGATGAGTCTTTGACCCTTACGCGAGGTATATTTTACTCTTACATGAGGATGTTTACCCTTATGTAAGTAATATGTTACCCTACCTTGTTTTTGAGTTTACAGGGATAACCTTTACGTAGGGGTTGTTATTCCCTTTCATAGTTATGGTTCTATGCAAGCTAACTTTACGCGAGCTCGAGGTTAACCTTCACGTGTCAGTGGAATGGATTAGGTTTCCTTTACATGAGGGTTGTGTTACATTTATGTGACCTGTTTTGGAGCGACTTACCCTCATGCGAGCCGGGGTTACCCTTACAAAGGTATAGCGCCAGAGGTCTTACCCTTAAACAGCGGTCAAGTGACCCTTACACAATAGTCAAGCGACCCTTACGCAGCGGTTCGCGGCACCCTTACGTTGTGGGTGTGAGACCCAAACACAACGACCGATCGACCCTCACACAGTGGTCAAAGCTACCTTTACATGAGGCGGCTTATGAGGACCTTTACATAGTGTTAGCTGCTCGGGTTTTGTTGCAATGGAATCTTCAGCATGCTCCTCAATTGAACACATGTCTTAGGGTTGTTGAAGGTTTTTTTGAGGGATTTATTCTTTCAGTTTTAAGCGCTTGAGTCCCAGTTTCAGTGAAAAAATAGACAAATCGAAGCTCGGAGATGAAATGGGAGAAATTGATAGAGAATGAGGCGATCAAGAGGTGGGCGATCCGGTTCGTGACTTTGTTAGCGATACCTTTCATTGATGATTTGGGGAGTACTTTTCTAGTGGAGAGATCATGGCTTGCAGGTTCTGAGGAAGACAATCAGAGCTACAAATCACAATCTTAATCAATGAATTTACAATGTTAAGTCACAATGAATATTGTGGAGATCTTGAGCATGAGCAAGCTGAGTAGAGAGTGAAAGTTGTTGGAATAACTCACTTCATATTTTGTTTAATATTATTTTAATGGGATAATGAGAGATAAACTTATCAAATTAATGGACTCTGATAGTTAATTAAATTACCACTCATGAAAATTGTTTTATCCCTATTTAAAGTGTCATGTCTTTATCAATCAAGTCTGAATCACAATTCTAGTATGTTTCATCAAAACTGTTGGAGATGAGAGAATAGACAATGGATAGAAATCCTTTTAAGTGGGATAAAATCAAGATTACTCAAATCCATGAGTTTAATGGATCAATGTATGTCCTTTATTTTGAATTTTATTTATCTGGATATGTGATATATACACACTACTACAAATATTTGATTTCATAGTGTGTAAAAAGGCCCCTAACAACGCTAAAAAAATGATGTTATCCTCATCACCATTAAAGGGGGGTCCCCTTTATCCGTGCTAATATAGCACTGGTAAAGGTGCACCTTTATCAGCACTAGTTTAACACTAATAAAGGCTCAGCCCGCTGCAATGTGCTATTTGTATAACATCACACTACAATAAAAACCTGTAACCTGTGTATTCAAAATATATAATTTAATTGAAATAAATTTTACATCATGAATATAAAAAAACACTACTATATACATTTCAAACATTGTTTTGTTTAATTATATTTACAATTATCCACAAACATTTAAAAACATTAATGTTTTATCTTCTTTGGCGCCCGCGATCCCCTCTAAAAAAATTACACTCATGGTATCAGTTTCCGAACAAATTACCTCAACCCAAGCAAAATAATCCACCTATATAAGAAAATAAATCTTATGTTAGTAATACTATAAAGAAATAAATTAAACATTAATATGAAAGAATACATTAATAAAATGTCAATATTAAATAAAGAGATACACTTTGAGTTATACCGGTCACACCGTGAATCGTATTGAGGTGGTTTTGATTCCTACAGGTGACAAATGACTTATGGATCATTTTTCTAAAGTACCAAAACAATCCGAATGTGTTTTCTTAGTTTTGAGTATGTCACTTGTTCTTTTTTACTAAAATTAATGTCAGTTTTAAATAAAGACACCCTTAGAGTTATACCGATCACACCATGTATCAGATTGAGGTACGACTAATTCTCACCCATCAAAAATTACTTATGGATCATTTTCCTAAAGTATCAAAACAATCCAAATGCATTTTTTAAGTTTTCAGTATGTCACTTGTGTCTTTCACTAAAATGTCATTTGAAACTAGAAACACGCACTTTGAGTCATACCGGTCGCATCGTGTATCAGTTTGATATGATACTGCTTCCTACATGTCACAAATGACTTATGAATCACTTTCTTAAATTATCAAGATAATCAGAGCATGTTTTCTTGGTTTTCAGTGAGTGACACATGTTTTGAACTAAAATGTCAATTTTAAACTAATAATGAGCACTTTGATTCATATTGGTCACACTGTGCATCGTATTGTGGTACGGTTAATTCCAAAATGTCACAATGACTCATGGATCATTTTCTTAAAGCATCAAAACAATCTGAATTATTTTTCTCAATTTTCAGTATGCCACTTGTTCTTTTTACTAAAATTAATGTCAATTTTAAATAAAAAGACACACTTTGAGTCATATCGGTCACACCATGCGTCGGATTGTGGTATGGTTGATTCCTACACATCAAAAATGACTTATGGATCATTTTCCTAAATTATCAAAATAATCTGAATGTGTTTGCTCTATTTTTAGTATATCACTTGTTCTTTTTACTAAAATTAATGTCAATTTTAAATAAAAAGAGTCACTTTGAGTTATATTGGTCACACCGCGCATCATATTGAGCTTCGGTTGATTCATACACATAAAAAATGACTGATAGATCATTTTCCTAAAGTATCAAAACAATCCAAATGCATTTACTTGGTTTTAGTATGTCACTTGTTCTTTTTACTAAAATTAATGTCAATTTTAAATAAAAAGACACACTTTGAGTCATATTGGTCATACCATATGTCAGATTGTGGTACGATTGATTCCTACACATCAAAAATGATTTATGGATTGTTTTTCTAAATTATCAAAATAATCTGAATGTGTTTGCTTGGTTTTCAGTACGACACTTGTTCTTTTTACTAAAATTAATGTCAATTTTAAATAAAAAGAGACACTTTGAGTTATACCAGTCACATCGTGATGAATTCAAATGATTATTATTCTGCATATTTTGATGAATACTCTCAGGTGCAAGAGCTAGTAGATGAAGCCCTATGGTCTACAGAATATGGTGTTACATTATGGGCTAAACAGCTCAGGGGAGCATGAAGCCAAATTCTCAAAGAGGAGGAATTCAAAAACATCATCTAGGATCTCAAGGAGACCCTCGAGCATCTAGTTGTTGAAGGATTGGCCAGATGACTCACTAAATTCTGGGAGTATTTCCCATAATTCTATCAATAAGCGATCGAGACACAAGAAGAGTGTTAATCAATTCCTCCCAAAACTTTTGAAGAATTTCCACCATAAAGTTTCTAAGAGAAAGTGGAAAAAACAAGGTCAAATATGATATTAAAGAGCTTGAATAGATGGTGAAAAATCTACAAGAAAAACTAGATTGGATAAATGTATATGTCCAAGCACCATCAGAGCAATCCGACTATGAACCTAAACCAGAAGATGATCCACTTGTCTTACCTGAAGTTGAAAAAGAAGACTTTCCTGCTTAGCTACATGTGGGAGATCAGTAATAATTTTATGAATTCTAGAATGAATGTGAGGAAAATCTTGATCTCCCCATAGCATGCAAAGAATAAGATCCAACGCAATTAAAGGAAGACACCACCCAAGTAGTGGAATTTAAAGTGAAAATGGAGGAGCCCGACTACCTACCTTCATCCTCTAAGAACCTACTCCAAGAGGCACTCACCACTGAGGAATTGATTGATCCAGAACCAACTCAGGGAGGTGATATTTATTTAAACTATTTCTCTTCTTATTTTATTGAATTTGAATTGTGAATCACTCCTTATCGTTTTGATTATACAAAATCAAAAAATATTTGTTATGCCTTGGAGGAAGATGAACAACCTAGACTTGCACATGTGGAGGAACACATGGAGATCCCTGATTTCAATGAAAATAAATTGTAGGAGTCCCATTAGGAGATCCAAGTAGTTGAGCCTGAGGAAATCAAACAAGAGGCTGCTCATTTTGAAAGGGATAAATTACTTATTAAAAATTTAAATTCTAATTTTATTCAAGAAGAATTATTTTCATATTCTCCCTTTAATCATTCAATACATGCATCCCCTATGAATCCATCACTTGAAGATAATAAGGTTGCACACGTAGAAACCAAGGAATAGGATAATCCATACTTCATCCTACCCCCTTCATGCAAGTTATACCTCATTGTGAAGGGGGGGATATAGTGTACTCTATCCATAGATCATTCCACACCCAAAATGATGAATCACAAGCTAGGAAAAGCCACATTTAGTGATTCAAATAAAAGAAGCTTCATCCACCATCTAATTTTGGATAACATCTGGTACTTCCCTCTGGAGGTAGTAAAAATTCAAGGCCCACTTGGGGGATCGTATTGATCGCATCACGATTCACTACTTTATTTCACCCTTACATCACAGTTTTAACTTGTTTTGTATTTAAAATTACAAATATTATCTCAAATTACATATCCCATTTGATTAAATTATTAAATTTTTATCACTTTTAAAAAGTGAAATTATACTTGTTTTGGTGATTTCGTTGTAGGAGGAGGTGATTTGGAGGGTCGGAGATGATCTAGAAAGAAAATGGGCCAAACTGCATGGAATCCCAAGGACATGTGTCCACTGTTTTGACAATTGAGAGAAATAAGTGTATCCAAAGAGGCTTAAATTTTGTGGTATGGTATAAAATTAAGTGGGATATAACTCATCTCAAGAAACCCAAGCCCAATTAGGCAATATAAGGGATCATCTGAACTGATCTATCTAGGGGACAGAATATGTATGAAGTCAAAGATTTGGTTCTGTATTTCGGCCATATCTCACGTTGTAATCCTCCATTGTCCGAAAAATTTGACATGGAGACATTTGAGATGGAGACCTAAAACTTTTATCCTTTGTAAAAGTCCATATAAGGCCATTTACCAACCTAAAACTGAGATAAAAGTGATATCTAGAAATCTGGGTGCCTAAAACCACTTCCCATTTTAGCTATAAATTGGCACCTTGGGCACCCCATTTGTAAGTTAGACCGAGGAGTGAAGTTCTTCCATTTTGGAGTTATATAGGAGTCCTATAATCACATTTTAGGTTCTGTAACTCCCTATACACATAGGGGTTCTCTTGAAGTAAGGATCCCTTCATCGAAGTCTTCCTCTCCTTCTCATGTTGTAATATTTTTCTTTGTGTAATAAACTTCTTATTCCCTCTTTTATTTCTTCTATTTTACTCTATTTTTTCACTTCTATTATTAATTAATATTACTCTTTGTGCTGTAAATAAATATTAGAAATGATATTGGGTTATACCCATTCTAAACCGTTGTGAAAACAATTCGTTTCTACGATGACTACACTGTCCATGGAAGAGTAGTTTTTTTTAGTAATTGATCTACCTATTAACTTATTCATTAATTTATTTTGAATAAATGAAATAATATAATTCACTTAATATGATCTATTAATTGAGTTTTTAAAATAGAAGAAACTAAGAAAGCAATTTAACAATTAACACAAAAACACGTGAGGTTGAGATTTGTGTAAATTGTGAGAGCACAAACTTAATCGATAAAACAAAACCACACGGGATAAATTTGTAGAGTTCAAATATAATAAATAAACTAAATTCATACTCATTTCCATATTGGGTATGTTCCCTAATTAACCACTGACCGTAAGCTAGCCTTACAACATTAATCAAAGCAGGGTGCTACGATTGCATGTACTAAAGTTAGCCTGGAGTTTAATTCATTTCATATTCGTGGTTTAGTTAATTATAATAGGGTTCATGGGTAAAAATTTAGGAGATCATAATTAAGTGGATATTAATTTAAATTATAATGATAAATAATTGAGTGAATATGTAGAGTTATATCGATTATGCCTTCTAAAATATTTTCTAAAAAACATCTTCTCTTTGCGTCTTATTAATCACATTTCATTTCAAAAAAATAAAAACAAAAAAATGAAATCTTCTTATAGAATACTTATTCTAGATTTAAAAATGGAACCCCCCATCCTTTTAAGTATTTTGTTTCTTCCTTTTTATTTTATTTTCAAAATACCTTTAATAAGTTTTTAAATTACTTTCTCCTTTAAGAGATGACCTTGGTCAGCCACCCTGCTGCACCAAAGTAACCAAAAATCACACTTCATTTGAGATTGACCATGACAACACCTTTCACGTACCAAGACTTACCCCTTACTTGCTTTCTAGGAATTTATATTTCAATTTCATTTCTTAGGAAGTAGTGCAGCATGCAACCTCCTCCCTCTATCTTTTTGAGATTAAAGGACACGATCCTTGTACTTAATTATGTAATTATATTTTGTAGGTTCATGATGGAAGAAGGAATCCTCAAACAGTGGAAGATAAGGACTAGTATTCATGTACAAGGGAGTTTATTTTAATTTTCTATCTTTTTAAACTCCTTACATTTTTATCCAAAAACATGTTTCAAGCTTTAAAGTTAAAATTACATGCCCACACTTGAATTATGTTTTACCTAACTAATCTAAGAGACATGATTTTCTTAAGAATCATGTGATTCCATGTTTTATATTTCAATGTTAATGAAATTTAATGAGTAAAATGGAAAATTGGATTATTAAAGTGGATCATGGATATTAAAATGGGGACTCATGATTTGAGGAAATTGATTGATTCATGTAAATGAAATTTTCCAACCATTTTTCATGCTTTGATTTTTTGAAATTCATGTGAATTGATTTTTTATTATTAATCATGCCTTGAGTGATTGTACCAAATCATATGTTCATTATCAAGAGGATTTATAGACCAAATACTTCCTATTTTATCTTAAGAATATTCCTTGAGTGATCTTGGGACATGTCACCTGCTAGAACTTTAATTTGAACTTATCAAATCTATGATTGTGCAAAAACACACATTTAAAATGATTGAGGTACCTTTGAAAAGACATATATACTTAAAATACCACCTTTACATCAATACTTCTTTATCTCATAGAGACCATGAATGACCTTTATAGGTATGAGCTATGTTTCAAGCCATTTTTATCCATTCATACCCTACTCTTAGTAATTTTATGATATTTTAAAGTTAAAGTGTGGGGGTAAAAGGAATCATGGTAAATTAGATGATTTTCATTGTAAGGAAGAAGTGTGGGAGTGATTGTTGTGGGAATTGTAAAAGGTTGTGGAATCATTCATTATACTCTAATGTTTTTTCCCTCTTGAATATAAAAAAAATAAAAATGAAAAAAAGAACCAAAAAATGAGAAAAATGGGTTGTGATTTTGGTAAACCAAAAATCACCATTACTAGACCTATGATTTCTATCATACATGGTTAGGTAGTGGATGTGATTTTTTTCTAAATCATGACTTTTGAAAAATAAAAAAAATAAAAAAGGTTCTTTGAAAAAGAAAAAAATGAATAAAAGTAAAAAAATAGAGGGAACAAACCATTCATTATGATTAAACTGATTATGATCTTTACTTTGAGTCATGTGGAAAGTTGGGAGTTGTTACAATTTAAAGGGGAGAATATCATTAAACTTTTTACTTTGAATATCATTCTTTATGCTTTAAGATTTAAACCTCCTCCTTGAACTTTATTTTTTAAACATCAAATCCTACCAACCATAAGCTTTGGATTCATTAGAACCTTAATCACAAGTCCTCATGATTTTATGTGTGTCTTTACAAAGTGGAGAAAGTAGTTATTTTACAATCTTATGGATAAGGATCATATTCTAATTATATGAGCATAACTCTACTTGAATTCTATCATGATAGATGAGAGAAAATATTCAAAAGTGAGGTAGATCATGATTTGGTATGTTTAATAATGATGAATTGAGGATCTTGAATGGATGAAAGGAGAAGTTCCATCATTTTTCAAAGGGGAAAAGTAAAATAAAATAATTATTTGTTTCTTTAAAAAATGGGGAATTAAATTGATATTTTATCTGGATTTTTGAAATTTTGATTTGACATTGATAATTTTTTGATTATATTGCACTGAAATTTGAATATTGATAACATTGGTGCCCTCTGATTTTTAATGTTGAGATTTTATGTTTGAGTACAAGCATGGTTTAAGTGTGGGGGAATTGAAAGAAATAATATTTTACATAATTTTACATTTAATTTAAATGTTTTTAAACCCACCATGGTGTTATTTTATTGGAAATTGTCACATTTTTATGTTTTTGTGGAATTTTGAGCTTAATTATAAAAATGGCCTAATTTTGGGATTTAACTATTTTATTTTTATTCTATATTTTGGCCATAAATTTTTATAAACCAATTTAAATTGTGAAATTACTTTTTTTTAGGATCCCAGACATCTTGGGTTACATTTCATCTTGTTATACCACAAGCTCAATCCATCAATTGGAGGCCCATAATCAACTCACAATATGGGCATAGAAAACTATTCACAAATCTAGAATGTTTTAAATATGAGGTTATATATCAAAGTTTTCTAGCCCAATGAGTATTAAATTCTACATGAATGTCTATAAATAATTTATTAACAACTTTCATTAAGGAGGAAACACATGAATCGGCCGTTTGGAAGGCCATTAATGCATGGGAAACTGGATACAAGGAATATGAAGAGGCTGTCTGGGAAGATTAAATTCTCAGAGTGAAATGGCCATAACTCTCTCTACACATGGAAACATATGCTTAAATTTTTAGTAAAGACACACAAGACAGTTTTAAAGAACTTTCATGAAGGGTTCCACATGTGAATCAACAATTTAATGGGTCTAACACGCCTAAACTTTAGAAGAGAAAATATTTCCTATAAAAGGAGGAGAGCTCCTTCTTCCCAAATCATTCCATTCCATCTCATTCCATCTGAGGCACCAACGATGTAAGAACCCGGTTCTTATTTTTGAGGTACGGGTTTCTTCCTTTCTCTTTTCCTTAAGTGTTTTTGAGAAGATATGGAAAATGGGGAAAAATCCTAAATTTTGGAAGTACATGCCGTGTACTTTTTCCACACGTCGTGTACTTCTGGCCGTGTGGGATGAGTACACAGGGCGTGTGGCCATGTCGGCGATGAAGGGTGTAGGAACCGATTACACGCCGTGTAGTGGTCCTTTACACGCCGTGTAGTCAGTCGGAAGGCGAATAGTAAGGCGGTGGCCAGATGTGCGACAGAACATGTCGTGTACTCAAGAAGACACGCCGTGTAGTCACGTCGGCAGGTGAACGGTGCCACGCTGGCGGGAAGCCGCCAAATGAACAATTTAAAAAATGAGAAGTACACGCCGTGTACTTGGAAATACACGTCGTGTACTTTGTTTTTTCGGCTTAAAACAAGCAGTAGCCTCCTCATTTGGCAGAGGAGGAATTTGAGCCATTTTGGAGCCAAAGGAGGAGGTCGAACCTTGGGAGATCCGCCGATCGAGCACCGGGAATCCGATCCCGCCTCTGTCGATCACGTTGGAACCGCACGGGTAAGGCCTCTCTTATTCTAGTGTGTTGCTTACCAATTATTCTCCTAACAGGAGTTATTTGAGGTTAAGCGAGTTTTCTTCTTCGTCAGATCTACATCGTAATTGGGCATTTCTAGAATCGACGTTCGTATATAGCGCTCGTTGGCGTATAAGGTAGGTGGCTTGGTGTTTTTTTCAACTGTCATGTGTTTTGTGTGTTTTTGTGTCACGAACCCATGTTGGGTTGTCGTGCGGCTGAGTCCATTGCTATAATAACCACCTATAATTGAATAGGTGATTAATTGTGATATTAAAATGCTGGTTGGGATCATTGCTTGGATCTGGAACCACCCCAGGGGTGTGTTCCACTGTTTAGTTGTTTGGCCAGGATACCCGAGGGTATGCCTTTAAAGTGGTAATTGTAGAATTGTCTCGAGAGGAATTGCTTGTTTACTGCATAATGACATGTTGGTCATGGCCCGGTTACCTGTTTAGCCTGAGGGCGTTGTTGTGATTAGTCTGTGGACACTGCACTATTTAGCCTGAGGGCAGTAGTTATTTCGGCCTGAGGGCAACTTTTTCCATGCCTGAGGGCAATAGACTATGTGCCTGAGGGCAACACTTCCTACGCCTGAGGGCTATTTCTGTTACGCCTAAGGGCAATGCCTGAGGGAAGATTCTTGTGTTGGATACTCCTTACCTGAGGGTAGGGGTTTACTTGTCTGAGGACGTGGATTGTTTACTTAGAAATGCACTGTGGTGATTTCTTATATTTAATGGATTAAATGATTAATAAAATGGAAATTTAACTATTAAGTTAGTTACTTTTCAGTACTGCTTACTTTATTGCATTTTACTATTGCACACTTGTTGCATGTTTTACACACAGTTGAGCATAGGCCTTTGGTGGGTGCCTACTGAGATATATTTCTCACACCCTGTTTGGGTCATGCTTTTCGGCCCAAACAGATTACGTTTTTGCAGGTGTTGATAGGGGCAAGAGTCCCTATACAGGTACTTGACTGTTGCTGAGGAGTAGGAGGGCATGGGACTGAGCCTAGACTCGCGATGCTGCTGCCAGCTGTTTTGATTTGTTTAGTTGTACCCTGCTTTTGTTGTACTGTATTGATGTATAACATGTTCTGGCTGTTTTCTTAGAACTTGATACATGTTGCATCATTATTCATATACAGTTGGTTATATCTACTGCAGTTGTTTATTTCAGTTGTGTATGGTTATTTACTTTCCCTGTTGTTGTATGTTTTATTTCATTCCGCTGCATTTCACTTTGAAAAATGAGGGCATAGTTTCCCCACTATCAGACCTGGGCCTTCGCTGTTAGTCGGCAGCCTCTGGCGTTTGGGGAAATGCGCTTGAGGTCATGTGGCGAACCGGGTTCGGGGCACCCGTTGCGTGGCACCCGGAACCGGGACGTTACAAAGTGGTATCAGAGGGGGTTCTTTTCTTTGACTTACTGTTTGGAGCCATAGTCAGGGATAGGACGAACGGTAGTTGGTAATAAGCTGTGCCCGGGCGTAGCTAACCCGTGTACAGGGAAAAGCCAGTCTACCTCGTATTTTTTCAATTCTTTTGATTTTGCAAATTTTATAGTTGATATGTTTTCACCGTTGGGTGACGCACTTGTGATTGTGCTGTTATAATTTATATGTGGGTTCTATTTAGTTGCAACCCGATGAGATGAGGGTATGTCATCTCATGCATCATTTAGGTACATGCTAGAATCACATGTCATGCATAGTTCCATGCCATATAGGTGCATTAGAAGTTGCATGTTGTTGTGATAGTTGTTGTGCTAGAAAAGCATGTTGTTGTGATAGCTGCTTGATAAATATCTGCTATGTGACAGGGTATTTTTGTGTGAGTCTGTTTATAGAATGGACACAAAACTTTGATTTTTGGGGAGTATGGGCCCTCATTGACCAGAATTTGGTGGATCATTGGGTGTTTACCATATTTCATAACACATCTAAGATGTCAAACTTTGATTCGTGGGGAGTATGGGCCCTCACGGATCGGAATTTGACACTTAGGTGTTGTTTTTCTGTATTTTCTGGGTTCCAGAGAAGTTTCTGAGACATACTGTCCGGAAACCCAGTATACACGCTATGTAGTACTTCCGACATGCCGTGTATGTTCTTCTGTTCGGGAAGAAAAATAAACTTTTTGAGTACACACTGTGTACCCTAAGTACACACCGTGTAGTTTCTTTCCATGTCATAGACTGTGTGGGCGGCGACACGGGGAAGGAAGAGCTTTGGTAAAACACGCCGTGTACCAAGTATACACGCCGTGTAGTGTTGACCCGGAGTCCAGTCGTGTAACTAACAACACGGGTCGGTGAACTCCTTAACAGAACATGTCGTGTCAATGATGAACACGCCGTGTCATGTGACCTGGGGATGCGGCCATGTAACTAACAACACGGGCCGGTGTCACCTCCCCTTGAACACGTTGTGTACACGTGGGACATGCCGTGTAGTCTTGTCTGAGGACAGACCGTGCAGACTTAGCCGTGTGGCTGGGGAAACAGGATCGTGTACACACCGTGTGCGGGTGTAACACGTTGTGTAGTATCAAGACGAGTAGTCAGCCGTGTCACAAACGACACGGGCAGTTGTAAATAACATCGTACACACCGTGTAGAATATATACATGTCGTGTAGTTTTTGTTCAACGGGAGCCGTGTGGCTTAGCCGTGCAGAAGGACCCGTGCAGGGGAAGGGAAGTCAAGTACACGCCGTGTAGTCAGTGTACACGCCGTGTAGTCTTGTATTGCAAATCTTAAAATGCCTTCTTCCTCTTGTTCCTTTTGTGGTTCCTTTGCTTTCATTATTTGATAAATCTTGAATCTAAGGTGTGATTTTGACCTTGTAGTGTCATTCCGCCTCGACGTCCACGAGTTGTTCGCCAGGAGAGCGGTGACGATTATACTCTAGAGATGGTGGGCCATGGGCTACCAGTGGATCCTCCAGTAGATCCAGATGCGGCGCCCGCTGTTATACCGGACACAGGTGTGGAGGCGTAGTTCCGTGAAGGATTTATGCGGTTCATACAGACCTTTCAAGGAGCACCGTCGGCTGCCACATCTATGGCTGAGTTTACACGTATATTCCAGCAGCAGCACCAGCCTACATTTTCAGGGGATGGCGGACCTCAGGCTGCGGAGTCTTGGCTAGGATCGATGCAGACTATTTTCGAGCATCTGGAGATGCCTCCAGGGCGGAGGGTCAAGCTCGGGACTTATATGTTGTGTGATTCCGCCAAGAGGTGGTGGGATGTTACCACCCAGTCAGAGCATCACAAAGACATGGTGTGGGAAGATTTTCAGGCAGTCTTCTATGACTTCTTTTTCCCGGAGATGCTGAGAGCATATAGAGCTCGAGAGTTCATGAATCTGCAGCAGGGCGCTATGTCGGTGATGGACTATTCTGCTCGTTTTACAGAGCTTCAACGCTTTGCACCCGTGCTGGTGGGTGATGAGACATTGAGAGCCAGACGCTTCAAGGATGGTCTTTGTTATGACATCCGAGCGCTGGTGAATGTTTTCAGGTTGCCTATTGTACATGTTATTGTGAACCAGGTACTAATTACATAGAGGAACCTGCAGGAAGCTAGTGGTGTGGGCCAGGGCGGTTCAGCACCAGTTACTGGTAATATTTCTACGGGCAAGAGGTGGAGACAGATAGACTTCTCTCAGGGTGTCAGTACCAGCCAGGTAGTTTCTTCAGGTGGACCAGTCAGGTGCTGCCAGTGTGGTAAAGAGGGGCACAAGAGACCACAGTGTCCACACGATCCAGCAGAGTGCCGAGCTTGCGGCAAGATGGGTTATCTGCAGTGCTTTTGCAGGGCGTTTCTACCAGTGGCTAGTGAGAGGGGTTCTGTGCAGACTCCGTGAGCGGGAGCAGGACCAGCAGCTTCTTACCAGTCAGGGAACTGGAATACGTCAGGGCGTGCATGCAGAGATGGTGGTCGTGGACGTGGTAGCCAGACACCAAGATCTCAGAGGCAGCAGGGCGGGACAGCTCAGGGTAGCCAGGCTGTGTCGCAGGGCCACGGCACTGGGCAGGCATATGCAGTGCAACAGACCCAATAAGGGCAGGATCCCGGACCTTCTACTATCAGAGGTACTATTCTAGTAGCTTCTGTTTTATCTTAGGTACTTTTCGATATGGGTGATACACATAGTTTTATATATGTGCTCGTTGTGGAGATCCTTGGGCTCTGTGTTTCTTCTTCTTCTACTATTATGACGTTAGACACTCTGTTGGGGACTAGAACAGCTGGTATGCGTCAGTGCAAGGAGTGCCCCCTTGAGGTTGGTGGGTGTCACTTCCTTTGGGATCTCTATATCTTAGAGATGACGAGCTATGATTTCATTCTCGGGATGGACTGTTTGGTTCCCTTTCGAGCCTTTGTAGACTGCTATCATCGTAGGGTGTGTTTCACGTCACCGGAGGGTGGAGAGTTTCTATACAAGGGCGAATGGGATGTTCAGGCGAGTCGAGCTGGACCAGAGCATCATGGGCGAGGTGGAGTCACAGCCCAGATTGCGAGCTTATATCTGGATGACCAGGGGACTTTTCAGACAGATTTCCCTCCAGTGGTTGATCGTTTCAGGGATGTCTTCCTGGATGACTTTTCAGGTCTCCCTCCGGAGCATGAGGTGGATTTATCTATTGATCTTGTGTTAGGAGCAGCATCAGTGTCCATTACTCCCTATAGGATGGCCACGTCTGATTTGCAGGAGCTCAAGAGGAAGTTAGAGGAGTTACAGGTGAAGGGTTTTATCCGACTCAGTACTTCTCCTTGGGGTTCTCCTGTCCTTTTTTCGAAGAAGGCGGACGGTACCCTCAGACTATGTGTGGATTATCGGAAGATGAACCAGTTGACGGTTAAGAACCGATATCCTTTTCCAAGGATTGATGATCTTTTTGATCAACTTCGTGGAGCACGAGTATTCTTGAAGATTGACTTGAGATTAGGATATCATCAGCTGCGCATGAGACTATCGGATATACTGCTTACAACTTTTCAGAGCAGATATGGTATGTACGAGTACTTGGTTATGTCGTTCAGACTCACAAACGCGCCAGTAGTTTTCATGGCTCTAATGAATTGTGTGTTCCATCCTTATCTGGACTTTTTTGTGGTAGTATTCGTGGACGACATCTTGGTGTACTCTCGCACTCGACACGACCATGCCACCCATCTTGAGATCATATTGAGTACACTGAGAGAGCATCGGTTGTATGCTAATATCTCAAAGTGCCACTTTTGGATGGACCAGATTCACTTTCTGGGTCATATCATCTCAGAGTCAGGAGTTGCAGTAGACCCTGAGAAGGTGAGAGCAGTAGTTTCCTGGGAGCATCCTAAGAACGTGTTTGAGATACAGAGTTTCTTAGGGCTGGCTGGTTACTACAGACGCTTCATACAGGACTTCTCCCACTTAGCAGTGTCATTGATGGGTTTGACTAATAAGGGTGTGAAGTTCGTTTGGTCGGAAGCTTGCAAGACATCCTTTCAGGACCTGAAAGGAAGGTTGACATCAACACCGATTCTGATACTCCTAGAGCAGGGGAAGAGCTATACAGTTTACTGTGATGCATCAGGTATTGGGCTTGGAGAAGTGTTGATGCAGGGTGATAGAGTAGTTGCGTATGGGTCTCAGTAGTTGAGGCCACATGAGAGGAATTAATCGACGCATGATCTTGAGTTGGCTGTTGTTGTGCATGCGTTGTGCTGTTGGATGCATTATCTTTTGGGAGAGTATTTTGTGGTTTTCACCAACCACAAAAGCCTCAAGTATATCTTCACTCAGCGTGACCTGAATTTGAGGCAGAGAAGGTGGGTCGAGTACCTGCAGTCCTTTGAATTTGAGCTTGCCTATACACCTGGTAAAGGTAATGCAATAGCTGATGCACTGAGCAGGAAGACTCAGATACAGGCAATGCAGGAGGCCAGTGGTGAGTGGCAGCTTATGGCTTTGTTCTCTGAGATGCATTTGGAGGTGCACGACAGTTAGGGACAAACTTATCTTTCATCTTTAGTTGTGACTTCTACCCTCCTGGATAGAGTGAGGATGTGACAGCTATCTGATCCAGAAGGCCTAGTTCTACGGGAGTCGGTGGAAAGTGAGGACCCTCCTCCTGGTTGGACGATAGGCGATGATAAGGTTCTGTGTTTCCATGGACGAGTGTGGGTTCCAGGGGATATACGCGAGGAGCTAATGCGGGAGTTTCATGCTTCAGTTTGGGAAGTTCATCCCAGGGTTACCAAGATGTACCGTGACTTGAGACATCAGTACTGGTGGCCAGGTATGAAGAGAGATGTAGCTGGTTTTGTTACGAGGTGTTCCACCTGTTAGCAGGTGAAGGCGGAGCATTAGAGGCCATCCGTACTGTTACAGAAGTTACCCATTCCGGAGTGGAAATGGGATGATGTCGCGATGGATTTCGTGACAGGGTTGTCGAGGTCACCTAGAGGCAATGATACTGTGTGGGTTGTTGTAGACAGACTCATGAAGGTAGTTCACTTTTTGCCGATCAAGGAGACCTTCAGGGTTGACGAGATCGGAAAGTTATATATCTGGGAGATCGTACGTCTTCATGGGGTCCCTCATTCTATCGTTTCAGATAGGGACACCCGTTTTACGTCTCGTTTTTGGCAGAGTTTTCAGAGGGAACTGGGTACACAGGTGCTTCTGAGCATAGCTTACCACCCTCAGACTGATGGCCAGTCAGAGCGTACGATATAGGTGCTTGAGTACATGCTACGTGCATGCATCCTGGACTTTGGGGGCTCTTGGGAGAAGCATATACCCCTAGTCGAGTTTGCCTATAATAATAGTTTTCTAGAAACTCTTGAGATGGCACCTTATGAGGCTTTATATGGTAGGCCATGTCGTTCACCTTTGTGTTGGTCGGAGGCAGGTGAGGCAACTTTACTGGGACAACGTCTCGTGCAGGAGACTTCAGAGCAGGTCCAGTTGATTCAGAAGCGGATGGCTACCGCGCAGTCTTGTCAGAAGTCTTATACTGATCGCTGTAGACGACCTTTGGAGTTCATGGTCGGGGATCAGGTTTTCTTGCGTGTTTCACCGAGGCTGGGACACAGACGGATCAGGAGACAGGGTAAACTTTCACCAAGGTATGTGGGGGAATTTGAGATTCTGGAGAGAGTCGGGCTAGTTGCCTATCGGTTTCCGTTACCGCAGCGTTACCGAGCCATGCATGACTTATTCCATGTATCTCAGTTACGCCTCCATCATTCAGACCCATCTCACATCCTTCAGCCCGAGGAGATTGAGCTTCACGTAGATGCGTCATTTGAGGAGCATCTGATACGTATCGTTTACAAGAGCACGAAGGTTCTCCGAGGCCGGTCAGTTCCTCTCGTTCGGGTGCTGTGGCAGCATGGTCGAGTGCAGGATGAAACCTGGGAGCGGGAGACCGATGTACGTGCTTAGTGGTCAGAGTTGTTCACGGCTATATCTTCTCCACCCTTGGAAGGGAAATTCTGGGACGAATTGCTATAAGGGGGGAAGTTTGTAAGAACCTGGTTCTTATTTTTGAGGTACGGGTTTCTTCCTTTCTCTTTTCCTTAAGTGTTTTTGAGAAGATATAGAAAATGGGGAAAATCCTAAATTTTGGAAGTACACGTCGTGTACTTTTTCTACACACCGTGTACTTCTGGCCGTGTGGGATGAGTACACAGGGCATGTGGCCATGTCGGCGATGAAGGGTGTAGGAACCGATTACACACCGTGTAGTGGTCATTTACACGTCGTGTAGTCAGTCGGAAGGCGAATAGTAAGGCGGTGGCCAGCTGTGCGACAGCACACGCCGTGTACTCAAGAAGACATGACGTGTAGTCACGTCGGCAGGTGAACAGTGCCACGCTGGTGGGAAGCCGCCAAATAAACTGTTTAAAGAATGAGAAGTACACGTCGTGTACTTGGAAATACACGTCGTGTACTTTGTTTTTCCGGCTTAAAACAGGCAGTAGCCTCCTTATTTGGAAGAGGAGGCATTTGAGCCGTTTTGGAGCCAAAGGAGGAGGCTGAACCTTGGGAGATCCGCCGATCGAGCACCGGGAATCTGATCTCGCTTCTGTCAATCACGTTGGAACCGCGCGGGTAAGCCCTCTCTCCTCCTAGCGTGTTGCTTACCAATTCTTATCTTAACGGGAGTTATTTGAGGTTAAGAGAGTTTTCTTCTTCATCAGATCTACGTATTAATTGGGCGTTTCTGGAATCGACGTTCATATATAGCGCTCGTTGGCGTATAAGGTAGGTGGCTTGGTGTTTTTTTTCCAACTGTCGTGTGTTTTGTGCGTTTTTGTGCCACGAACCCATGTTGGGGTGTTGTACGGCTGAGGCCATTGCTATAATAACCACTTAGAATTGAATAAGTGATTAATTGTGATATTAAAATGCTAGTTGGGATCGTTGCTTGGATTCGGAACCACCCCAGGGGTGTGTTCCACTGTTTAGCCGTTTGGACAGGATACCCGAGGGTATGCCTTTAAAGTAGTAATTGTAGAATTGTCTCGAGAGGAATTGCTTGTTTACTATATAATGACATGTTGGGCATAGCCCGGTTACCTGTTTAGCCTGAGGGCGTTGTTGTGATTAGCCTGTGGGCGCTGCACTATTTAGCCAGAGGGCAGTAGTTATTTCGGCCTGAGGGCAACTTTTTTCGTGCCTGAGGGTGATAGACTATGTGCCTGAGGGCGACACTTCCTATGCCTGAGGGCAATTTCTATTACACCTGAGGGAAATTCCTGAGGGTAGATTCTTGTGTTGGATACTCCTTACCTGGGGGTAGGGGTTTACTTGTCTGAGGACGTGGATTGTTTACTTAGAAATGCACTGTGGTGATTTCTAATATTTAATGGATTAAATGATTAATAAAATGGCAATTTAACTGTTAAGTTAGGTACTGCTTACTTTATTGCATTTTACTACTGCACACTTGTTGCATGTTTTACAGACAGTTGAGCACGGGCCTTTGGTGGGTGCCTACTGAGATATATTTCTAACACCCTATTTGGGTCATGCTTTTCGGCCCAAACAGATTACGTTTCTACAGGTGTGGATAGGGTAAAGAGTCCTTATACAGGTACTTGACTGTTGCTGAGGAGTAGGAGGGCATGGGACCGAGCCTAGGATCGCGATGCCGCTGCCAGCTGTTTTGATTTGTTTAGTTGTACCCTGCATTTGTTGTATTGTATTGATGTATAACAAGTTCTGGCTGTTTTCTTAGAACTTGATACATGTTGCATCATTATTCATATACAGTTGGTTATATCTACTGCAGTTTTTTATTTCAGTTGTGTATAGTTATTTACTTCCGCTGTTGTTGTATGTTTTATTTCATTCCGCTGTGTTTCACTTTGACAAATGAGGGCATAGTTTCCCCACTATCAGACATGGGCCCTCACTGCTAGTCGGCAGCCTCTGGCGTTTGGGGAAATGCACTTGAGGTCATGTGGCGAACTGGGTTCGGGGCACCCGTTGCGTGGCACCCGGAACCGGGACGTTACAAAGGAGGATATATCCAACAAGGGAGGATGGCCGCTGCATTATTTTCTCCCCCTCATTTCTTATTTTTTTATTTTTTTTATTTTAGTTTTGTTTTTTTTTTCAAATTGTAATTTCAATTTCAATTTTCTTTAAATTAAACTATTCATGCATTTTGTTTCCACTCAAACCCATCCATCTTCTCCTTATTTTAATTTTATTCTTTTAAATTCTTAGTATTATAATTATTATTATTATTATTTTATTATTATTATTATTTTAACATTCATTATAAATTATATATTTTATTATTTTATTTTATTTTATTCTCTCTCTCCCTCTCTCTCCCTCTCTTCTCGTCCCTTGTTCTTTCATTTTTATTTTACTTCTCTCATCCACCATTATTTTTACTTTATTATTATTTATTTTTTCTTCTTCTCCTTTTCCACCCACTCCACCGAGTAATCTCTTACTCTCAGAAATGAGATACTGACCCCGAGGCTTGGCTCGGGGGGAGGTTAAGGTGTTCTTGAATTTTCTTTAAAGTTCATTTTAAGTTAGTGGTATATTTGAGCATTATTCATGGGAAGGATAATTCCCCTGATATGGTGAATTCCCCCAATGACATGCAACTCAAACTATTTCTATTCTGGAAAACAATAGTAATTCAAACATGATATTTCATGTTTGGATTATCAAAATAGAATCAAACACATAAAGAAGAATAATGATTGAACCCAAAACTGAACCTGAGACCAAGTGCTTTCTTCTTAACTCATTTTTCTTTGCATTTCATGATAGTTTATATTTATATATTGCATAAGTAATCAAAAACACAAAAAATATATTATAACTATTTTCATAAATTAATTAAAACAAACAAAAAGAGATAGATTAGGGGAAATAGATTGTGTGAGTGAATCAAACTAAAAGGCTCCTCAAGTGAGACGACCCTGATCAACCACTATGCTGCACTAGGAAAAAAATATGATTGATTTTGACCATTCCCCATGAAAGGTGTGCATCAATAGCTAAAAAGAACCTTAACAGTATCTGGTACTTCAAAAAAATTATTTTTTTCTGAAGGTGTTATCAAATAAGAAAAACACATAACTTTCTATTTATTTTCATTGATATACTCAGGATGTGATTTTGTTCTGATACCCCAATCCACCAATTCTTTCAAGATCATAAATCATATTTTGTCTTACCATTGAAATTTAGAATAATTAAAAACAACATTTCACATGTATTTTTTCAATGTGTATTACATCTAAACAATGACATAATAAATTGGTTTTCCAATAAGGAAACTCGAAGAAGATAATTTTATTCTTCCGATTTTAACTGGATTTAGTGTAAATATTCTTCATCTTTCCTGACCTTTCCTGAATGAAAAAACTAACATATTGCAATTCATTAAGAACATCAGTTCCAAACATACTCTAAGGTGTCTTTTTGATCTCAATGGTATTGTAAAAACTTTGATGATTATTCCTATATGGATGATCCATTGGAAAGAATCATCAATGTACTATAAAACTGAAACTAAAATGCTATTTAAGTCTTATAGATCATATATTCTTTATAAAAACATGACAGGAAAGTTTCCCCTTCATGCTCCATCCAAACATCATTGCATAATATGGAAAATCATTTACCATCCATATAAGCGCAACACACATCTGAAACATGTCTTTCAAACAAGCATAGTATGTGAAAACACTCACATTATAAAGATGATTCAGCTCTTTTATTAAAGGTTGTGAGTATACATCTATATCATTGTCAGGATCAGAAGATCCAAATATGAGTATACTCAAGAAAGTGAATGGTTTTTTCATACTCATCCATGAAGGAAGGTTATAAATGTGAATGAAAACTGGTCATATGTTATGAAAAGTAAGCATCTGACCAAATGGATTAAAATCATCAAATGATAGACCCAACCTCACATTACGCACCTCAACTATAAAATCAAGATATCGAGTATCAAATTTTCTTCATGTTAATCCATCTATAGGATAAATGAACTCATCATTATCCCTATTTCTCTCAGTATCACGCCATCACATATATTTTTTATATTTCATCATACGTGAAAATATTTTAGAGTATGTCAATCAATAGAAAGTTACAAATTACTCTCTATGGAACACAGAATGGTTTTCCATTGGCATTAGGCTTCCATCAAGATATTCCATGTTTTATACAATCATTTAGGAAAGTGGTTTCCTCCGAGAATAAGTTGTAATATTTTGGGCAAGCATGAATGTTTTTTTAGAAAATCCAAGTTTGTCAATTAACTTCCATACCATATAATGGTTCAAGGTAATATCTATATCATCTGGAAGTAATTACTTTAAAAAGTTAAGAATATAATTTATGGAAGTATTAGAAATTACATACATGGTTTTCCATGAAATGATCATATTAAAAATTCCATCTTTTTTATTTTACCACATTTCAGATATATTGGAGTCAATGAACCTTTAAATGCTTCACCCTCTCAACATCATCATTTTCATCACATGCATCATGTGTACTCGTATCATTATCTTCTTACATTGTCATAATTTCTTTCTCATGAAGATGAATAAACAGAAGTTGATCATATAATAAATTCTTTAATACAGTCCTCTCATTCAAATCATGAACATTTTGAGACTATATTTTCTCCCCATTGTGATACCATACATAATAGTTTGTTTGAAAACCAATTTTTTATATGGTAGATAAATTATTTGAAACTTAACCAAGGTCTTCCAAAAAAAATATAACATGGGTAGTTTATAAGACCTTTATCTAAATAATTTTTAAATGAAAAGTCTAAAAAACAATCCAACTTGTTTTGAAAATCAATTGAGATCTGATCGGTATCATGAATCCAAATTCTATCCATTCTGTTAAAAAATATATAACAATGTTGTATGTAATGTAGTAAAAACATTGAAATAAGATTGATGTCAAATCCAAAATATATTTTAAGGAAATGAGAATTGTCCACTTTATTTCAATTACATTAAAAACATTAAAATAAGATTGAAATCAAGTCCATTTTAAATCACTCTCCATTTTTTGGAATAAATACAAAATTTAACATACATGAATACATCATTATAAAAAAACAACTTATTTTATCATAAAAAATGAAATTTGAGAAGGGGAAATGCCATTTGGAACTAATTCAAACTATGTATTTATCACCCATATCCTTAATTTCATAATGTTATCTCGTGTGATAACACAATACCATATATATATATATATATAACCATAATATTGAAATACATTATATCAATGAGTGATAACTATATGTAATACCACACAAAAAATTCTAATACAATTACAAAATGGGGTTTCAAACATGTTATGTAAACAATTGATGGTAATTTTATTTGATCCAATTTTAAACTTAATTAATACATTGACAGAATAAATTTTAATAATTTTGATTTATAAAGTGTAATAAAAATTTATTGCAACCATAAAATATCCAAAATTATGAAACATAACTTGAAATCGTGATCACTTTAGTGATTTAAACCCAATAAGAAAACAAAACAAAACATTAAAACATAAATTTATTTACAAACATCTAGAGTGCATGATTTGATTCTTTCAAAAATAAAGTTTCTGGAAACCATGAAAACTCACATTACATTATAAATAAATACACCCCAATTTTTAAAAAATAATCCATCTATAACTCATACCTTTCAAATAAAATCACACCACTTTCATAAAACTCCCTTATACAAAATAATATTTGAAATATTTATGTTGATTAATAACCAATCACGTGATAAGAAAAATAAATTTTAGGTAGTTCTCAATTTAGGGAATGAAATGTAGAAACATGGGGATAATAATATAATTCTCTTATGCACAATTATAGTTATCAACACAAACTATTATAAATCAATGTTATGTATATGTCTGGAATAACTGACACTACTGAAAAAATACCTTATACCAACGGTTTGGAACCGTTGGTATAGGCCTCCAAACCGTTGTTATAGCCTATACCAACGGTTTGGAGAACCGTAGGCAAGTAATCCGTGGGAATAGGTCTATACCAACGGTTTTGGGGAAACCGTTGGTATAGACCTATACCAACGGTTTTCAAAACTGTTGGTATAAGTAATATGAAAATCTATACCAACGGTTCCACAAAACCGTTGGTATATATAATTTAGAAAACAATCATTCGGTGGGTTTAGATCCCAGCACCTCCCGTTTGTGATTGAATGACCTAACCACTAACCTAACTTACTTTTGTGAACATAATTTCATAAATATATATATGTATTATCATAAGTATTTTAATTTTTGATTTATTTAATGTCCTCTGTAAGAAGATTACATTAAAAATAAATGTACTTATACCAACGGTTCTCAAAACTATTGGTATAGACCTATACCAATGGTTTTGAGAACCGTTGGTGTAGGTTCTTTGATTTTGGGACCTATACCAATGGTTTTGGACAAACCATTGGTAAAGGGGGGACATATACCAACGGTTTGGCCAAAACCGTTGGTATAGGGTCTCTATAATGGATCTATACCAACGGTTTTCCCAAAACCGTTGGTATAGGTCTAAATTAGTGAATTATACCAACAGTTTTCCCAAAACCATTGGTGTAGCTCCAAATTAGTGACCTATACCAACGGTTTTGGCCAAACCGTTGGTATAGGTCCAAATTAGTGAACTATACCAATGGTTTGCCCAAAACCATTGGTATAGATCATATTTACAGTAGTGTGACAATCTAGTCCATATGAGATTTATAATATAAAGACAACAATGTATATCAAACATGAACCATTGTATATATAGTGGTCTAAATCTCATAAGTTACAAGCCAAACATGGAATTAGTTGAGGTTGGTCAATAACTAGATTATATTAGTAGAGAACTAAGTAGGTGTTCAGTATGGAATAGGTCATAACAAACACTTACTAAAAATAACTCACACAAGGCATAAATCATAACAAAAAACATCTCTTTAGAAATATCAAAAGAAATGAAATGGTTGATCGTACCACGATTCACTGTTTTATTCCACCCTTACACCACTGTTTTAAACTAGTTTTGTAATTAATAATACAAATATAATAATAAATTGCACTTTATGTTTGAATAATTTAATTAATTTTAATCAACATTATAATGGTAAATGTCACTTGTTTTTATTATTTCAATGTAGGTGGAGGTGATTTGGAGGGCTCTTGATGAAGTGGAAGAAAAATGGGCCAAAATTGCATGAATCCATGGACATATGTCCACTGTTTTGCATAGTACACAAAATCCGTGTATCCAAATGAGCTGAAATTTTGTGGGCCTGTCCAAAATTTAATAGGCTAAATTTCATATTAAAAACACCAATTCTGATTCTGCTTATATGGGGCCCATACCAACTGATCTTTCCAAGACACCGAATATGGACCAAGTCAAATGCAGTGTTCTGTATTTTATCAATATCTTGATCTATAGTTGTCCAAATGGTTCCAAACTTTCGGTTCAGACAGTCAGGAGGTAGGGATACAACTTTTATATTTTCTCCAAAGCGAGATAAGGCTTTCTGAAGGCCGAAACGTGTGGTACAAGTGGATTGAATAAATCTGTGTGCCTAAAACCACCTTCCAATTTTTCTATAAAATGGCACCTTGGGATCCCCATTTGAAAGTTCAGCCAGGAGGCAAGGTGATGCCATTTTGGAGTCCCCAAGGAGTCTTCTCAATATCCCTAGCAGTTCCGGAGGCTATGGGAAGTTCTACCCCAACATCATTCTCTTCCTCCTCTCTCATGGGTTTCTAAACCCCTTGTGATCACCCGGGGAGGAACGTGATGTAAATCCCAAGCTTCATGTGTGTAATATTTGAATGATCTTTTGAATTCCAGGTTTTTGTGTTGTTTTTCATCATCCTCTATTCTTATTTTATTGAGTTATGTACTGGTATGTCATTCTCAAATCATATGATCGTGTTTGGGGGTACCCATTCATGTGATGTTTCACACATCGTTCACCACTTTCTTTTCCCCCTTTCAATTGCGGTGCTTGTGTGATTCATATTGGTCAATATAACTCACACAAGAAATATCAAGGCCATGTATATTTATTTCATGGTATCACAAATAAATAACATACAAACCTGGACAGCGCATCGAGTTTTTCGTGTGTTTCCTTGGTGAGTTTTGGTTATGAAGTCAAACACAATTCACCCAATCATCGGCGGTGTCTCGTGAATCATTGTGTGTTTTTGACTGAACCCTAGGAGGTATCCTGGTATAAAATCAGTAAAATTATAGTTCTAGGTGTTACAAACCAGGGATTAAAAGATCATAACCCTATATCATGAAGCGATGAAGGATAAACATCATGAGAGTACCCTGGGTTGATCACGCTTAATTAATTATGTTAATCTCTACATTGTTTTATCGCTTTCATTTTCTATTTTCATCTTTAATCATCAAACCCCCAAGTTTTACAAAACCTAATTCACCTTATAATTTCATAATCAAAACCCTCTTTTTAAATTAATGATCTAAAGCTCCATCGAGAGACGACCTAGGGTTGCTGCTATACTGCAGAAATTCTAGTCCAAATTAAACAACTAATTTGACGCGCTCGACAAGAGATCAAATTTTGGCGCCGTTGACGGGGAGCCAAGATCATTTTTTTTTCTTATTTATTTCATTTATTTATTTTACTTCTTAATTATTACTCCTTTAAATACCTCACCCCCATTTGATTGTTTTTGTTTTGGGTTTTGTCTTTATTTTTGGTTGTTTTTGGTGTGTTCTTTATCTCTCTCTCTCTCTCTCTCTTCTTCTCCATATACCTCTATAATTATATAGTATAACATTCTATTATTCTTTCACCCTTATTAAGTTTTTTTTTGTCTCCATCTCAAATAAAAAAAACACAAAAAAAAATCAATCAATCAAACTGGACATCATTGTTGCATGACAATATCTGGTAAAGAAACACTACTTGAATTTGATCCTAAAATTGAAAAGTCACTTCACACACAAATCAAGGTATCTAGATAAGGTCAATCAAGTAACATTTAGGAACCCCTTGTGGAATATCAAGTGTTCCAAAACCAATCAAAAATTGAACCAAATCAAACCCCAGATATCATGGCTGTAAATAACCGAACATTAAAAGATATGACCACCCCGGATGTGGAGTACCAACCTGCGTACATCCAATATCCTGAGGAAGCGGCCAATTTTGAGCTAAGATCAGGCCTCATCCACCTCCTTCCAAAATTCCATGGTCTTCCCGGTGAGTACCCTCACAAACATCTAAAGGAGTTTCACATAGTGTGCTCCACCATGAAACCCCAAAATGTGTCTGAGGACCTCATTAAGTTTAGGGCCTTCCCTTTCTCCCTTGATGGTGTAGCCAAAGATTGGCTATACTATATGCCTACAATAATTGGGGGTTGGAATGACCTTAAATGACTCTTTCTAGAGAAGTTTTTCCCCACCTCCTGAACTACATCAATTAGGAAAGAAATTTGTGGCATTAGGCAGTTACAAGGAGAGACCCTTCATGAATACTGGGAGAGATTCAAAAGACTTTTTTCAAGTTGCCCCCACCACCATATTAGTGAACAACTTTTAATTCAATACTTCTATGAGGGACTTATCCCTATGGATCGTGGAATGATTTATGTTGTAGTTGGTGGTTCCCTAGTTGATAAAACTCCTTCCGCCGCTCGTGACTTAATAGCCAACATGGCTCAAAATGCACAACAATTTGGTACACGATCAATTGCGCCAACCCAAGGAGTTTATCAGGTAAGTCATTCAGCCCTAGAACAAAAGGTAGATACTAAAATTGATGAGATTTATACCCTTCTAAGGCAATTAGCTCAATCACAAGGTAACTCGCACTCTACTTCTATTCCATTTCATTGTGGTATTTGTTCTGATAACACTCATTTTTATGACCAGTGCCCACAACTTCAAGATTCATCTGAGTTTTGTGCAGCTGTGTTCCCAGGGCATCCTCCCAACAAGAACCTCCCTTCAAGAAAGAACAATTCCGGCCAAATCCAAACCCTAGGTGGCAAGCACAACCCCAGTACCGACAAGGAGGAAACTCAAGCTACCCCAAGCAGAATTGGTATCAACAAGGCCAAGGTATGAAACCTTCTTATCCTTCAACTTCTCAAAACAATCATCCTCCTCCTCCCAAATTTGAACCAAGCCTCGAGGATATGGTGAAGCAAATGGCAACCCAGAACCTCCAGTTCCAACAGACCACACAATCAGCAATTCAAGATTTGCGAACTCAAGTGGGACAATTGGAGAACACCATCGGTGAGCTTAAGATGCAAGGGTATGGACAACTACCATCCCAACCCATTGCCAATCTGAAGGACAAAGGTAATTTATGTGCAATTTCACTTTGGAGTGGTAAAGAATCTTCTCCTTCTACTGATTCTATGAAACAGGTATGTCCCCCTCTTGAAAACACTCCTTCCCAACCCTCAAAAATTTCATGTAATGAAAATCAAAATAAAAAGGGAAATCAAATTATCGTTGATGATTCAAATGAAGAATCCATTCCTCTTACTTTCCCACAAAGACTCTCTAAATCTAAGAAAATTTTTGATAATGATATTGATAATGAGATAATGGATACATTTAAAAAAGTTCAAGTTAATATTCCTTTATTGGATGCAGTCAAGCAGATTCCCCGTTATGCCAAATTTCTTAAAGAATTTCGTACCCATAGACGAAGGCTGAAGGGGAATGAGAGAGTTAACTTGGGTAGGAATGTCTCGACCTTGATTCAACCAGCAATGCCAACCAAATGCAAGGATCCGAGCACATTCACGATACCGTGTACCATAGGGGAGACCTTCTTTTCTAATGCTATGCTAGATTTAGGTGCTTTCATTAATATAATACCTCACTCTATGTATAATTCTCTACAGGTTGGAGAGCTTGAACCAACAGGCATTGTCGTGCAACTTGCCAACTGGAGTACAACGCATCCAAAAGGAGACATTGAGGATGTCCTTGTTAGAGTGAAGAATCTCATCTTCCCTGCTGATTTCTACATTCTTGAGATGGAAGATACTCAAACCCAAGGACATGCTCCTCTCATACTTGGGAGGCCATTCCTAAAAATAGCAACGACGATCATCAACGTTCACAATGGTACGCTGTCCATGGAATTCGGAGGAGAAAAGGTAAGTTTTAACATCCTTGAGGCTATGAAACACCCTGTTGAAGAGCACTCCACTCTTCCTGTATATTCGATGGAAGTTCTCTCAAATGATGCACACATACACAATTCTCTCCTCAACCCAAACTCTGATTCTTTTTTGTTTTCTTCACCTTTGGATGATTTGAGTTTTGATTCATGTTATGAGTGTTGTGTGGGTTCAGAAAAATGTAAATTTTGTGCTTTAATTGATGAGTGTGTTTATTCTGAGGTACCCATGACTGTCGATGATTATGCAAATCTCATTTCAATAGATTCTCTTTCCTTTGAGAATAAACATGAGCAGATATATAGTTTCATGGACCTCACTCCCTCTAAATCAACTCCCTCAATCCAAAAACCCCCAGTTTTGGAATTAAAATCACTTCCATCAAATTTAAAATATGCCTATCTTGAGGGTATTGACCACTTTCCCATCATTATTTCCAATAACCACTCTCAACAACAAGAATCAAAACTACTTGATCTTTTGAGAGAGTGTAAAAAGTCAATAGGATGGACATTGGATGATATTCCTGGGATTAGCCCATCTAATTGTATGCACCATATACTTTTGGATGATGAGGCCAAACCAGTAAGACAATCTCAACGCCGGTTGAATCCCACTATCCTTGAAGTGGTAAAATTTGAAGTCAGTAAATTACTTGCTGCTGGGATCATTTATCCTATATCTGATAGTAAATGGGTTAGCCCAGTGCAAATTGTGCCTAAAAAACAGGAATAACAGTTGTGTCAAATGAAAGGAATGAATTGGTTCCAACACGTGTGCAAAATAGTTGGTGAGTCTGTATTGACTATCGTCGACTGAATCAAGCCACGCGGAAGGACCACTTTCCATTACCTTTCATTGACCAAATGTTAGAACGACTGGCTAGTAAGTCCCATTATTGTTTCCTTGATGGCTATTCGGGTTATTTCCAAATCTATATAGCCCATGGGGACCAAGAAAAGACAATATTTACTTGTCCATTCAGCACATTTGCATACAGAAGGATGTCATTCGGTCTATGTAATGCTCCTGGTACTTTTCAGCGATGTATGTTGAGTATTTTTTCTGAGTACCTTAAGAGTTGTATGGAAGTCTTTATGGATGATTTCACAGTTTATGGATATTCTTTTGATGATTTTTTAGAACACCTAGGTTTTTTCCTCCACTGCTGCATTGAAAAAGATCTTGTTTTAAATTATGAGAAATATCATTTTATGGTTGAGCAGGGGATAGTTCTTGGGCATGTCATTTCAAATAAGGGAATTCAAGTTGATAAATATAAAATTGAATTAATTTCAACCCTTTCATATCCAAAATGTGTTCGTGAGGTGCGGTCTTTCTTGGGTCATGCTATTTTTTACCACCGATTCATTAAAGACTTTAGTAAGATCGCACTTCCCTTATCTTGGTTATTACAAAAGGATTCTGAATTTTTTTTTGAAAAAAATTGTGAGGATACTTTCAATTCACTAAAAATGAGTCTCAAATCACCTTCCATCATCCAACCACCAAGGTGGGATCTGCCCTTCGAACTTATGTGTGATGCCTCTAACTTTGCAGTTGGGGCAGTTTTATCACAAAGGGTTGAGAAGTCCCCTCATTTCATTGTGTATGCCTCACGTACCCTTGATCCTGCCCAGGTAAACTACACAACCATAGAAAAAGAACTCCTTTCTATTATGTTTGCCTTGGAAAAATTCCATTCATATCTTCTCGGGTCAAAAATCATTATCTTCTCTGATCATGTCGCCCTTCATTTCCTCCTAAAGAAACCTGAATCCAAGCCCCGCCTCATTCGGTGGATGCTCCTCCTCCAAGAGTTTCACCTTGAGATTAGAGATAAGAGAGGAGTGGAGAATGTGGTAGCTGACCACATTAGTAGGATTTCCCCACCACTGGACCATCATGTAGACTCACCTCTCCCCATTGGAGAATTCTTCCCTCATGAGAACCTTTGTGATGTTGTGGACCTTACCCCCTGGTATGCGGACATTGTAAATTTTCTAGCAACATCTAGGGTCCCCACTGATTTTAACATTGCACAATCCCAGAGACTTAAACATGATTCTCGATGGTACATTTGGGATGACCCATACTTGTGGAGAATTTTTAGTGACCAATTAGTTCGTCGGTGTGTCCCTGACCATGAGTTCACCTCTGTTTTGACCTTCCGCCACACCTTGGCATGTGGGGTCCACTTTGGCTCTCAACGTATAGCTCGAAAGGTCCTCGACTCAGGACTTTATTGGCCAAAATTGTATAGGGATTCCCATAGATTTTGCAAGTCATGTAGTCATTGTCAATTCACAGGGAATATCTCCAAGAGGAATGAAATGCCCCAACAACCCATGTTATTTTGTGAGATCTTCGATGCATGGGGCATTGACTTCATGGGGCCTTTTCCAAATTCATTTGGCTTTATGTACATCTTATTGGTTGTTGACTATGTATCTAAATGGGTGGGAGCAAAGGCCACTAGGACCGATGACTCTCGAGTGGTTGTTGATTTTGTAAGGTCCCAAATTTTCAGTAGGTTTGGTTTACCAAGATTCATCATTAGTGATCAGGGTTCACATTTTTGCAATCGCAACATGAAAAATTTTCTTCGTAAGTATGGGGTTGATCATAAAGTCTCCACTGGATATCACCCCCAAACTAATGGACAAGCAGAAATATCAAATCGGGAAGTTAAACGAATTTTGGAAAAAACGGTACAACCCAATAGAAAAGATTGGAGTTTGCGCTTGGATGATGCGCTTTGGGCATACCGTACTGCTTTTAAAACCCCAATCGGAATGTCACCATATAGAATTGTGTTTGGAAAGGCTTGTCACCTCCCTGTGGAGGTAGAACACCGTGCATATTGGGTTGTTAAACAATGTAATATGAACCTTTCAGATGCAGGTGAGGAAAGAAAGCTGCAGATTCAAGAGTTGGATGAAATTCGATGTGATGCGTATGAGAACTCTCGGATCTATAAAGAGAAGACAAAGGCTATTCATGATAGCATGATTCATTAGAGGAAGTTTCATATTGGTGAGAAGGTCCTCATGTAAAATTTCAGGCTTAAGCTCTACCCAGGTAAGCTTCATTCCCAATGGCTCGGTCCTTATACTGTTACTAATGTTTACCCTTTTGGTGCAATACAGGTTTTGCATGAGCAGAGTGGACGAAGTATTACCGTCAATGGTCAGTGACTTAAACACTTCTATGAGGATTTTCCAAAGAATCTGGTAGAGGAAATCCACCTTCTCAACGCAACATACCAATAAAACACACCAGGTTTTATCCTTCCTTCTCACATTCTCAATTATTTTAGTGAGGACACTGCACATTCTAGGTGTGGGGGTGGATACATTCTTGGGTTATTTAGGAATTTTCATCATTTTTTTTTCTCTTTTTGGCCTTCTTTATGGTATTTTCATTTTTCCCCATCAACAATTTTGAAGTTCCATGATTTGGCGACCATAAAGTGGGGAAAGTAAAAATACCATAAAGAATGGTGAAAAAGAGTATCTATATGAATTTAACATCAGGGAGTGATTTTTAGTGAATTGGATTTCTATCAATGATATAAATGGTTGTATCACTGTGAAACATTTGAGATGATTGATGCCCCTTGTGTGAGTAGTTTTGGGGAAAATGTGTCACTAATATCTCCATACATTTTTGCACCAAACCACGAAGTATGAATATTTCTTACTTAATATAAGTTAAATATATGTTGGGTTAATATTTTTCATCTTTAAATGATATTTTCATACGTTTGTTCCTTACCCGATCTGTTTCATTACTGTACCAGATTGACCTATGTGTGTGTACCTAATGTCTGACTGTTGTAAGCCCTCAAAAAAAATTGGTTGTGTCTTGGGCAGGTCAAAAACCACTCCTCCTCGACCTTTGATCTTGTTTTAACTATTGTAATTAGTGACGTGAGGATATCAAACAAGGGTTGAGAGATGAGTGTGAGATTTGTTCCAAATGCAACATCAAAAAAAATATAATAAATGAGGGGAGTGATGAAATGTTCAACATATGGGGATATCTAGGTCGGGAGCTTATGGTTTGACTTCTGTGAATGCTTAAATGAGTGGGTCTTGAAATATGATTGCAAATGATGTAGGACAGGTTCGGTGAAAAATCATTTAAAGCTGAATAATGTTAAAATAACCTATATTTATTTGATAGAAAGTGGAAAGAATAACATGGAATGGTTTTCACACACACACATGGAGAGTTGGTGTAATGGTTGACTTTTTAATTCCTTTCTCATGTTGGTGTCATAAATCTCTTTGAATTTTATTGTGATATGATTTATGAGACATCTTTTTCCATTTTCACTAGGAAGAACTCTTTGGTGCGGTTCGTGAATTGATCACATTACTTTGGTGAATTAAAATTTCCTCAAATGATAAATCTTCATGATGTTGGAAATATTTATATATTCATTATTTTATTGGGATATGTGACTTTTCCCAGGAGTGAAAATGTTTAGGTGTTGGGGTGTGATCGTACCACGATTCACTGTTTTATTCCACCCTTACACCGCTGTTTTAAACTAGTTTTGTAATGAATATTCCAAATATAATAATAAATTTCACTTTATTTTTGAATCATTTAATTAATTTTAATCAACATTATAATGTACAATGTTACTTGTTTTTATTATTTCAATGTAGGTGGAGGTGATTTGGAGGGCCCTTGATGAAGTGGAAGAAAAATGGGCCAAAATTGCATGGATCCATGGACATATTTCCACTGTTTTGCATAGTAAACGAAATCCGTGAATCCAAATGGGATTAAATTTTGTGGACCTATCCAACATTTAATAGGATACATTTCATATTAAGGAACCCAATCCTGATTCGGCTTCTATGGGTCCCATCCGAACTGATCCGTCCAAGCCACCAAATATGAACCAAGTCAAATGTGGTGTTCTGTATTTTATTAATATCTTGAGGTGTAGTTGTCCAAATGGTGCCAAACTTTCTGTAAAGATAGTCAATAGGTAGGTATACAACTTTTCTATTTTCTCCAAAGTGAGATAAGGCTGTATTAAGGTCGAAACGCATGGTACAAGTGGATTGAAGAAATATGTGTTCCTAAAACCACCTTCTAATTTTCCTATAAAATGGCACCTTGGGCTCCCCATTTGCAAGTTCGGCCAGAAGGCAAGGTGCTGCCATTTTGGAGTCCCCAAGGAGTCTTCTCAACACCCCTAGCAGTTTTGGAGGCTATGGGAAGTTCTACCCCAACATCATTCTCTTCCTCCTCTCCCATGGGTTTCTAAACCCCTTGTGATCACCCATGTAAATCCCAAGCTTCATGTGTGTAATATTTGAATGATCTTTTGAATTCCAGGTTGTTGTGTTGTTTTTCATCATCTTCTATTCTTATTTTATTGAGTTATGTACTGGTATTTCATGCTCAACTCATATGATCATGTTTGGGGGTACCCATTCATGTGATGTTTCACACACCGTTCACCACCTTCTTTTCCCCCTTTCAATTGCGGTGCTTGTGTGATTCATATTGGTCAATAGAACTCACACAAGCACTATCAAGGTAATGTACATTTATGTCATGGTATCACAAATAAATAACATACAAACTTGGACAGCACATCGAGTTTTTCGTGTGTTGCCTTGGTGAGTTTTGGTTATGAAGTCAAACACAATTCACCCAATCATCGGCGGTGTCCGGTGAATCATTGTGTGTTTTCGAATGAACCCTAGGAGGTATCCTAGTATAAACTCAGTAAAATTCTAGTTCTAGGTGTTACAAACCAGGGATTAAAAGATCATAACCCTATATCATGAAGCGATGAAGGATAAACATCATGAGAGTACCCCCGGGTTGATCACGCTTAATTAATTCTGTTAATCTCTACATTGTTTTATCGCTTTCATTTTCTATTTTCATCTTTAATCATCAAACCTCCAAGTTTTACAAAACCTCATTCACCTTCTAATTTCATAATCAAAACCCTCTTTTTAAATTAATGATCTAAAGCTCCATTGAGAGACGACCTAGGGTTGCTGCTATACTGCAGAAATTCTAGTCCAAATTAAACAACTAATTTGACGTGCTCAACAAGCGATCAATGGTCCTTTATATAAATATGTTTTCCACATATTTAGCATAATTTAATAAAGATGTTCATGTAACAAAAAAAAGTACATCCATATCAAAGTTTTCATACACCACCCATTTTAAAAGAAATGAAAACTTATTTAAAAGATATAGATTTAATTTGAGGTGAAAAGTGTGTTCTATGAAAAACTATTTTAAAGTTGAAAAAGAATACCTCAATATAAATTTTTTTAAGGAAAAAAATTATTAAATGAAATTCCTTGTATAAATCAAATATATATTCAGCATTTATTAAAACATGACCGATCAATATATTCAAACCATATACTACATTTTAAATCCAAAAAATTTTAACATCTGGAATGGATAATTTCAATTATTAAAATAAAACATTGAAATGAATAATTGTATAACCCCAAATACATTCACAAAACAAAACAAAAGTACTGCAATAATTAATTACATATTTATCTCATATATCACGTAAAAATAATTGGTTTATATTAGATTTATGTAGAAGTAGCGACTAACTAAATTAAAAAAAAACATCTACTATAATCAAATTTATTATGAAATACTATAAAAAAAATATAATCAAAATGAACCCTTGTTCAATGAATCAGGAAGAATCCTGACCTAAAAGAATCTAGGTTGTGTTTTATACCTAGAAAAAAAATAAAAATGATGTTTGGAAGAAGAGATGATAGATTTGAAACTCATCAATTCGATGTTCAAGAATAAATAAATCAAAACACCAAGTGAGGAGTGATCGTTGGGGGTGGGGGAGATAAGGGAACATCACTCATGGGGTTGAATTGGGATGGGAATGAGATGGGAGGAGGGGAGGTCGTGCAGCTGGGGGTTTAGTTTAAAGTTTATACCAACAGTTTTAAAAACTATTGGTATAGCATGCCTCTATACCAACGGTTTGTGTAAACCATTGGTGTAGCCTTTTCATAAATAGGTTATACCAATGGTTTTTTGAAACCATTGGTATAGGTCTGTTGGTATAGAACTCATTTCCAGTAGTGAATGCTTAATTATCCAAAGGACTTTTGTGTTAATGGGAAAACAATTCTCAAGTGGGAGATTGTTAGGTTGTTGTGGGAAGTGTTTTTTTAGAAGAAAGGCATTATATATTCACAAAGGGTTGTTTCCAGAGGATATAGTCTAGAACTGGATAGAAGCATATTCAGTGGTGCCAAGGGATATTTGGAAACGAAAGTTGTAGCAAGCGGCAGTGGTAACATGACTACCGGATATATATGATAAAGTGTGGAAGGAGCTCTAGCTTGCATAGGAATAACTATAAAGGACTTTCATAATATTTCCTTGCCAAAGGCTACGTATGATTCTTAAAAGAGGGCTATATAAGGTTTATTGTTTAGCTCGCACTGATAATCATATTTTTAGAAAATTGAGGCAATGCATCAGCTGGTGGCTTTGACCGGATGGAGGGTCACCTACATGGATCTAATGGTGGTGGAATTATATCTACCGGTGGGACTCTTCTATAAATAAGAGGGTGTGATCACTTATTTGAGCATTGGGAAATCCTGAAATTCTTCTTTTCCACTAATATTAAAGATCAGTGGTGGTTCTCCCATGGAGTAGAATTAAGTTTTGAACCATGTAAATCCCTTGCATGTGTTCTGTATTATGAGTGTGAGTTCTTTTGTGTTTCTGCTTGTGTGTGTTCTAAAATGTTTGTTGGTGATCAAGGTGATTCGACGCGAGATGTTGGAGCTCAGTTCCCTCATCCATACATTGCAATCAGGTGCTACCTAACTCTGTAACTTTCATCCATGTTCTACAAATGAGGTTTTAGAAGGGGTTATGGAAATTGGGTCCGCGGCACAACAAGTATTTTATTATATTTTTCCTTGAATTTTGAGTTCCTCCTCACATTGATTTATCCTTTATTCCTTATAAATTATGATATTCATTAGGTTTTTTCTCTTGATCTTTATTCTTATTTGATATTCTCAATGTATAATATTTATTTGAATGATTTGTATGTACTTTCCAATTGAATTTCAATATTCATTCTCTTCTGGTCATTTTTGAGGATTTACAAGTCATCTTTCTTTGATTGATTTATACTTCACCCATTATGATGTTTGTAAGGGAAAATGTTCTTGATCTCTCTTTTGATTGAAAATTTCTCTTCCATATCCATGCCCTTTTATATCTCAATTTATGAATAAAGTTTATACAACATTCCCTTTCTTTAAAGAATGTCCCATGTCTCTTATTGATGCCCACTTCCAACTTTATAATATTGGAAAAGGGATATTACCCTTCATTTTTTCACGTTTCTCACTTGGTCTCTATATCACCTCTTTTATTTTATTTATATTGTTTCCTTTGAAAGTTTTATATTTCGTGATTTTTTACATACTTTTTATTTCTTTTTTCCTTCCTATGTACTCCACTCGTCCATATTTTCCTTGTTTATAAAAACATCAAAATGCTAAGAAAAATCTTTCTTAACTTCCTTGGAATTTTTTCTCTTCCTTTGAGAGATTTTTTCATCCATGTCAATACTTTTTTATGTTCCACCCTTTGAACATTTCTTATGTCATATTTTCTATATTTCTTTGTGAATTTACATTTATGGTATCATTCACTTTCTCTCTTTGGATGATTTTTATACCTCATGAAAAATGTTATGTAACTCGTTTTATTTTCATTGATTAATCATGTTATTGTTTTATATGGATCTATGATTGTCTTCATGTTCATGTGACACACATATGTATGGATATATTATTATGTGAAGGGTGGACACAAAATTATATACATTTTCCACGGATTTGATAAAGTTTTACATTTCATGAGATTTCTATGATATGAGACATTGGTGGCTAGCTCAGTTCACTGTTATAGGACATGGGTTGTTAGCTCAGTCTACTATGTTATAAAACATGGGTTGTTGCACTACTATAAATCTAAATTATACCAACGGACCTATACCGACAGTTTGAAAACCCATTGGTATAGGTATGGTATATGGCCACCCATACCAATTAACTGTTGGTGTAGTTCACTTGTACCAACGGTTTGACCAAAATTGTTTATACAGGTATGGTTTCTGGCCACCTATACCAACAGTTTGTCCAAGTCGTTGGTATAGGTGTCGTCGTTATTTATGCATAATAATATGTGTATGTGTGTGTGAACATATAAGATGTTACAGCGTTGTGGTAAAGTCTTTTTAATATAAACGGAAGGTTGTGAGATCAATACCAAGCATTGAAAAAAAAATCAATAGAAGACTTATACCAACAATTTGAGAACCGTTGTTATAGGTGTTCTATACCAACGGTTTGATCAAACCATTGTTATAGGTCTATACCGACAGAAAATCACCCAACGGCCCCTCAAACCATTAGTATAACCTTTTTTTCAGTAGTCCTAGCTCGGTTCATTATGTTATGGGACCTGGATAGTTAGCACAATCCACTAAGTTTTCAGACATGGGTGGTTGACCTAATGCACAATTTTACGTGTCTTATTAGTCTTGACTTATGAGATCCTATGATTTTATGTTTCCATTATATGATTTCTTCATGTTTTAGTTATGTAGCATGATTATATGTTCATTCTTGTATGCTCGATATATGTTCAGTTTCTTCATTATAATCACTTATGTTGCTCTGATTGATATGTCCCATATGTTTTTTCCCTTACTCACCCTCACGGTTTCCTATGCAGGTTTCGTGTGAAGTATTTTATGAAAGAATTCCTAGGCAGGTTTCGTGTGAAGTATTTTATGAAAGAAATGAATGTTGTGTTAAATAAAATGGATATGTATCATATCTCCAAACATAATAAACCTTTGGGTTTTATGGGTGTTTTAAATCATAAGGTGTTATTTAATGATGCAAAATTTGCGCGTGCGGCTTTTGAGTCGTCTCATTTACGGTAAGAGCAGTTCAATTGTAGACAACGAAGCAGAAGCATTCATTCAATATCATATACTTCTTTGCATATTATAATTAATTGATTCTTTAGTTTTAAAATTGATGTGGAAACATTCAAATACACCATTCAGCGCATTGTTTTCTTGCTTCGGTTTTAAAAACATTTAAAAAAAAATAGGCTAAACTTCAAATGGGAAATGCAAGTTTTCTTTAAATATATATATTTTTTTAGCTTTTTTGAGGATGCAGGATTTCTTTGTCCGTTGATTGATTTCCATCCAGCAAAGATGATTGTTCATAACTACATTCCCAGTGTTCTTCATTTCATCAACATTTCACCTAAACTTCAAATGGGAAATCCTAGTTAGGATTTTATTGTTTTTCCGCTATGTTTAAACATGTAAAACGCCTGCAAAACCCTTCGCACACATAACATGATCACCATACTTTTAGAATACTAGTAACTGATAAAAAAAAATCCACAGAACCAGCACGAAAAGGCAACGCACCGACCTGGCCAAAACAGCCTACACTTGCCCAGAATCGGGAGACCCACCTCCATAGGAAACCAAGCGCTTCCTAGGGGAGGGGCTCCGAGAAAGCGACCTGGATCTCAAATCCCCACTGCTTCCTTTTCCGGAAGACTGGGAGTCTAGTGAGGACCCTGATGTGGATGAGGGCCTGCGTCCGGGAGGCAGCGACTTTCGCTTGATGGGCCGTGGTGGTGAGGCCCGGTACCTGGATGTCTCGATTGGGGAGCGGCTGCGGACTCTGCTCGGGCTGTATCGACGGGAACGATACCTGACTGGGCTTGGAGATGGACTTGGGCTCCGAGTCCTGCTTTGCCTACTCCGGTATCTATCAATACATGACCACAAAAGAACAAAAAAAAACAACCATTTGGGTGTCTTGCCACACGAAAAAGAACCTACGAGTAGACAAGAGTGGCATGATGGAGCTAACAAAGAACAGACCTTGGAGGTGTTCTTCCCCTTGGGGGGCTTCTATGCCATCTCGGTGATCGATCCGAGTACCTCCTGTAACTGGAGTATCTACCAACACAACGAAAAAATGAGGGTGAAATACAACAACAAAAAAAGGAAGAATTTTTCAAAATAACAGTCGCTATCATCACCTATCACGGTCAACCCTGCCTCCATAATGACGGTGGGATCTGACAGGCGAGCGATCAGGAGATCGAGTCCTGTACCTTCGAGCATAGGAATATCGCTCACTGAAGCCTCGCCCCCTTCTTATCCGCTTTGGGGAGCCATCTAGTGACATGCTCCGGGACAGGCTACGTTCATAACCACCACCTCTCTGTGGAAGAAGGCTGGGGCTCCTCGAATAGCTGCGACGACTGTGCCTGCTCCGAACCCTGACAGGGCTTGGGCTTCGAACTCCCCTTGGAGGGGCAGCCCTTCCAGAGCTTCTGCTCAAGCTCCGATGGCCCCGGCTTTCACTTCTTCTAGCACCCCTTGCAGCACTGTTAATATCAGACCCTCTGGGTGAGGTTCTTGGAGGGCTCCTTACTGACCTTATGGGTGAGGTTCTTGGAGGGCTCCTTACTGACCTTACGGGACTGCCACTGATGCTCCTTCGAGACCCGCCTCTTCTTATTGGGCCCTGGCTGTAATTCCTAGCGGGGCTCCTGCTCCTTCCCACACTTGGACTCCTGCTTAAACTACTTGAACTCTTGCTTGAAGTCCTCCTGGGACTGATGCTCATGCTCTTGCTCTTGCTCATGGATCTTCTAGGAGTTGGACTGCGGCTCCTGTTCATCAACACCCCGTTTAAGGCTACATCTGGTACAAGAGAAGCATTTATGATGGATATGATGTGTGAAGTAGACCTCGATTTTCCTGGAAGATCATCTACTATGCCGGGCTGTACATCGGCAATGTTGCTGTTTGGCTTGTCGCCAGCTCCAATCCCATTGCTCCACTGCACTCCATTTTCCTTTGGAAATCGGTTCTGTTCCTGTTGAATCACAACATTCTCTTCACCCATCCCCGCCAAAGGAGACTGATTCTTAGCTGCAAACATGTATACGGCTGTTAGAACAACATCAGAAGAACAAACATCATCTAAAAAGATGGCGTAGGTCGCAAAATGAAATAAAAATCCATAAAACTGGTACAGTTAGAAATACAACCCTGTTGAACTTTCTTAGGTTGTGTTTGACATTATTTATTGAAAATTGCTTTCTTCACTTACATTTATGATAACCACTTCGAAAAAATAGTGTTCAGTGCCATTCATGAAAAAACTTGAACTTAAATAAGTGAGAAAATTATTTTTAAAATAAGCAATCTGAATACACTCATACAGGAAAAAAAAAAAGTTAAATGCAAGAGATAAGGTTGCATTTGACCATCGCTGCTTTTTTTGGTTGCGTTTGACATTAAATGTTGAAGTGTTCATGCCACTTAACAAACCTAGGTTTTTTTAAATTGACCAAATACCAATAATTTTTGTTATTTCAATTGCAAATTCATATCAACTATAGAATATTTGTCCAGCCTAAGCATTAAAAACACCTATAGAAGTGTTGTAAAACATAATCCTGATATAGTCAGAGTTGGTGCAAAACTCCACCAAAAATAAAAAGCTACCAGCAAAAAGATAAAACAATGTTAAAAAAAAACCCCATTGAATGGTTGAGGGATTGCAGATCCTGCATCTATAAACAGACATCTAATAAGCCATGATCAGAAATGTTTATGTTTTATGACTTCACGTTCTTTATTTCCAGACCACATGTGATTTTTTATCTTACATAAACTGGAAGACGCATGCATGCATGAAAACCCCAAATGAGAATACTTCGGAGGAAGAAAACAGGATTAAGAAGAAAACAGGACACAAAAGAAAAAGTGAAATAAAATAATAAATGTAAGCCACTTTAGGCTACAAGAAGCAATATGTAAAAAAACAACGCAATACCAGTTGACCAATTATGGTTTCGAGGCTTCGGATTAGACATGTCAGAGCTGCTGCTGCTGCTGCTTTTACTCCCGCTCTCAGAATCTGTATCTGACAATCTTGAACAAAATTGTAAAACAGAAAGGTCAACTTGAAATACAATAAAAAGGTTAAAACACTTCAAAAATCAAATAAACAAAAGCTTCCAACCAATAAATACCATGACATGTATTTCATCCAAAACCAGAGAGTATCTCTCGCTCATTAATTTTCCCATCGAAAGAACTTTTACCCAATGTACAATGAAAATTATAAAATTAACAGTAAACAATACATACCAACTGTCATCAGCAAGCCATTTCAAGAAAACTTCGTTACCAGAACATATTATCTCTCCTACCCAAGTACAAAAGAGCCCACACACACTTCAAAATGAACCACTTAAATTAATTCCTCACTGGACAGTCAGCTCAACAATCAACATGGACACATATGCGCAGCGGGAGGCACACACAAATTTCAAAAAATAAAGAAATTTTGACCAAGGAGTGTAGAATGCGAAGTTCCTGTTTGACAACATTTATTGAAAACTGATTATAGTGCTTATCACTTGCAATAAGCACTTCGAAAAAATAAGTGCAGTGCTGTTTAATCTGCTTCTGAATAACACACTTAAATTACAGAAGAAAATGTCTTAAATAAGACAGGAAAGCATGTTTTCAATAAGCAATCTGGAAAATGAGCACTCGTCTCATAACTCTAAGTGTGCTGTCAAACAGAGCCTAAGCAAAAACACGAATTTCAAAACCACGCACTTGAAGATTCAGAACACGCACATCAGCTTGAAACATGCACTCCTCAAAGTTGGAAAAATATTTTAGTAAGCAACTTTTATTTATTTATTTATTTTTGCCATATGCATGGGACAAGACTTGCCCCTACATGATAGAGAGCACAATATGGAGTCCAGGAACAAAATGAATAAAAATAGAATAAAATTCTCAACATGCTAAGGCATGGGTTTTGCACGTGCCTTGTGTTGAGAGAACATAAATAATTACTCATCAACTAAGACTGTAAGACCTGCTTATCAGTCAAAAAGGACAAAAACGAACATTTATTTGCAAAAACAAACAGGGAAAAAATCAAAGGCCACTTAAAATGATATAATACCTCTCCCATATTTAGGCATCTCCAAACAAAGGTTCCTGTTAGGAAAATAAGTCAAACCAAACCAAACAATTGATTTCAGTGAAAGGATCTTAATAAGATTGCTATCGCTTATATCAACATTTTTTTAAAAGTATCATCATATTGTGGTTTTTTAATTTTCATGGTTGAATAGTTCATGAGGGAAGAAATATTATAAATAATGCTCAAAAACAAAACAATTACCGTTTTGATCGGTGTTTCGATCTCTTTCCGTGTTTCCTGTGCTTTTTCTCACGTCGCTTTTCCCTCAAGCGCTGGTATTTACCACGTCTGGATGATCTCTTTCTTTTTCTGCGCCTGTCATCACTTGAAGAACTAATGTCAGATGTTGAAGAATCAAACGTGTCAGAATCACTATCAGAATCAGTCTCTGTATCTGATGAACTATCTGATACGGAAGAATAATATTTTCTTCTACACTTCTTTTCCCTAAAAGATTTTTTGTGTTTTGCCCTCCACCGATGTCCATAATCACTACAATCGTCGGAAGCATCCTTTCTGGCTTTCAATTTTTTTGATTTCTTTTTGCCTGCACAAGCTTCCAAATTGAGAATGAATGAATGGATGGATCTAATAAATAAACACACAAACCTAAAACTTCAAAACAGCTTTATCCCTTATTATAAGAAAAATGATAATTATATTCATAACATCAAAAGTTGAAACAGCAATAGAAAACAGCAATTCCTCATCCTTACTCTCATCAAATTGACCAGAATTAGTAATTTTAACAGTAACACTTGGGTTTCCTTCATCATCTCCCGTGTTTTCAATTTTTTTCAAGACATCAAACCCTTCCACAAGTTTTCCAAACACAGCATATTTCCTGTTGGAAAACATCACCCAGTTAAAAAACAAAAATATAAAAAATAAATAATCAGACAACAGCAAAAAACGTTAAAATTAGTTTTGAGATGCATTCGAAAAAATTTCTCTTGGAAGCTTGATATATATATACATATATTAGCATGCATACAAACCTGTCAAGAGAATGACTAGCCTTCAATGTTATGATAAAGTGAGAACCATGAGAATCACGAATGGCAATTGGCATCGATAGAAGACCAGGTGAATCATGCATTAGCCTCGGCAATTCCTCTGAACAAGTTTAATGTAAATGGATAAAAATGGATAGGCTAAGAGTAAAAAAAAGGTCAAACCTGCCATCCAAACAGAATGCTGAAAACAACCAGTGATATAGCAGGATCAAGAAATGTTATCTTGAATAAATAGAAGAGATATTTTAAGCTAATTAAAACCAACCACGTGAATTCTTCAAACTGCTCCAAAAACATTGTGTCTATCCCAAAATGCAACAAAAATAAGTGCCGTAAAATAAAAAATAAATAAATAAATAATGCCTTAGGATTACCTGGAAACTGTCCCCCGTATATGCTTTCTCCGCCAGTCCCTGGCAAGGGGAGAATCAGATATTGAGAAGCGCACAAATTGCATGCAAACACCGTGTGAAGCAAAGGATATTTCAAAAGACAAACTCACATGAAATCCATCCCTTAGAATTCTTAAGTTATTCCCAAAAACATACTACTAATAAGCAGACAATTTAACAGAAATAAAATAAATGAAATAACCGCAATAAAAGCAGCCCCCTGCCCCAACCCAGAATTCAAAAGTATGGAAAACAGTAATTGACTCGGTCTGTACTTGCAGGAGTTAAAACTTCTGAACAAACTTCAGTCAACCAACTCTACAAGGCCAAAATCACTGAGAAAAAAAGCATTGGTTTTTTTCCATCAGTTTGACAAAACTTATTGAAAACTGCTTATAACAATTTTAACTGTGAAAAATGCATCTGCCTAACTGTTTCCAGATTGCTTCTTGAAAAAGTGCTTTTCTGACACTTTCTTCTGAACTAAACGTACAGCCGTTTTCTGAGAAACAACTGATTATCGTAAGTGATAAGTGCTATGAGCATTTTTCAATGAATTGTAAAAGGGAACTTAAGCCTTCATTGCCTCAAAACCCACTGACTTAAGATATAGGACAATTTTGAATCCATGCAGCAGCTTCTAGAAACCAACATGATGCAATATCCGCAATCAAATTCATAATTGATAGAGAACGAATAACTGCTGTTGTTAAACTCTCTAAAAAGTAGATCCAGACCCATCAGAAATTCTCACAGCGATTTACATATCAACCAAAGCGATCAAGAAATTACAAGGGGTCCCCACCTAGCAATCATTTAACGGCTTGGACTGATTTTTATAACAATGAGAAAATGTCACTTGGGTGGAATAAAATAGTTATACAAATTAGAAGGTAAAAAAATAAGATGAAAACCACTTTTCCTACAAAAGAACAATTACAACAGTAAATGGAATATGTCTAAAGTACAGAGTCCATACCATTCCGGTTGACAAAGTCACCAGCCTGCAAAAAGACGGCAAAATAATAAGATTATAAGGGGAAAATAAATTCGTTTCAAATGCATCTCAAAATGTTAATCTCAAGAAAAAATTTCAAGATTAACAACTAAGTTAGTACAACCTTAAAACTATCACAAGAAAAGCAGTCGTGACCATCAGCCCTGTGTCCTACAGCATGAAAAATGGTAGCTAGCTAAAGACTGACTTCTTCTAAGTGGAATTTGCAAAGAACATTTAGAACAGGATTACTGGGATCATAATTAAAGCTAGGAACTTCCAATTAGTGTAATATGTAATAAACATACCTCAGCCATGAGACCCCTGACTATACGATGGAAAAAGGATCCTTTGTAGTGTAAAGGTCTTCCAGTTTTAGGTCCAATTCCTTTTTCACCTAACGAAAATAGGCCATTGTAGATCATTAGTTATTGTAATAATCACCATTCAATTAAGAAAAGAAACAACAAAAACTACAAGTCGCATAAAAACTGCTCAATCTTAATGGTATTCTGGATTTCTCAAATATTGCTAGAACCAAGGTGATCAGAATCAATATTCTACCCTAGAATCATAATGGGGAGTCAAATCGTAATGGGGGGTTGGATCAGATCAGGATCATAAGTGTCTAATTTAGGTCTGTGTATATATTTTATATATCCATCAATCATGTAAAAACAATAAAACATACTGAAATTATTACATAATTAAATAATTGTCTGAAATTAAAAATGATTTGAGTTACACAATACCAAAATTACAAAATCCCAAATAGTTTAATGACACAAACTACAAAAACCCTGTAACATAAACTCCTTTTTAATTCTCTCTTTTATAGTAAATTGACACATGAAAAAATAGCTTCATTTCAATATTTTAAAAAGAAAGAAATAATAAAATTAACAAAAAATTGGGTGTGGTAATGATAGGAACATGGGGGGGGGCTGTTGCAGGGTTAGTTACTGCCAAGGGCAGTATTGTAACTACTGTATATAATTGTTGGGGCAGTTGGTAGTAGGCAAGAGTAATAAATACAGGGGTTTCTGTTGGGGGAAAAGAATTTTTGGATATTTGGCTTCGCTTGGCAAATTGGGAGACTTCGGCCTGGCTTCGGGGAGCGTCCTCGGGGAGTCTGCTCCTCCATTTTCTTTTTCTTCTTCTTTATTCTTTTTCTTCTGCTGCTCTTCTTCTGTAATCTTCTTCAGTTTGGCTGCTGCTGGTATATTGACAATCAATGGAAACATCTGTTTTCCCCCCTCACTCAGCGATTCCTATCAATTGGTGTTTTCATCGATAGTTTCCAGAGAGAGTCAAGAAAGAGGTTCTTGATTGAGAGATTAGAAGATGACATTGCAACTGTATTTCCGCACGCATGGAGAGTTGACTCGCAGCTTTGGAAACGACCGTCTCAAAGCTAAAGGCGGAATTTCAATGCCAGGAGATCCTTTTACAGGAGGTGAAGGCAGCAGTGGCTCAGCTTGTGAGGAGGGGACATGAAGAGAGTACAGCTCGGGATGTTAACCAAGGAAACTCAGTAATTGTTGAGGAAGGCGGTGAAGAAAGAGACCGGCGAAATGTAGCAGAGGTGGAATTTTTTCCAGTCGAAATTCAGCCAGAAGAGAGTGGCAACTGCGTGAGATGCTGCAGCCCGTGCAGGCAGAGGGTGTGAAGCAGCAGGATGTGCAGTCTCATCCTGCAGTTTCTTTGGGAGCAGGAGAGCAAGATGGCAACGGCCGTTGTAGATGCAACCAAACTGGCTGCATCCACATCTTCTCAAGTGCTCACATCCAGTCTTCCATCTCTTGACACAGCGGAAGAATGCAAGGAAGAATGAGCAGCTCAGAAGGCTGCAATAGGGAGCTGCAGACAGCTGCAAGAAGAAACTGCGGGTGTTGGGGACCATAGGGGTCTGACATAGGGGACCGAGAACCTCCGCACCGAAATGACTATCATCGTGTTCCTAACGCAATTGCTATGATGGAAGTGAAGGCTGTTATTGCCATCGAAGGGAAAAAAATAAGAGCAACTGAAAGCAACAATCTCGCGTTCTTTCAAACATGTGTTCAGGCTAGTGGTAAACTGCAGGATTTTATGGTGTTTTGTAAACATTCTTATGAGCATCTTGATGGTTCAGTCCGTGCTATTAGAAGTTTTATGTCAGAACTTATCCAATGATCGTTCCACCTAACCAGCAACTCCTGATGGTACATTTGTGTTTTTGATTACTACCAAAGCAGGGGGAGTCGACTTAGATCTTGCAGCTGCTGATACACCTATATTGTATGAGCAAAATTTGCATGAGAGGTGTTCGGTACTGGAAAAGGGTGTTGAAAGACTGCACGAGCAGCTGCGAGCTGAAAGGGGACTTAGAGCGGCCTTGAGGGGGTTGGTCTTAGCATTTCTTCTGGACAATTCTGCACCCATGGTGTGGATTCTAAGACGATGGCTGAACTTGAAGAGATAGCCCTAGCTGAAGCAGATGTGGTTCCATTAAAGGTTGCAGAGCTCCATCAGCATCTTACTCAGCAGAGTTTCAAGAATTCACGTTAGGGCCGCAGAGTTTGGGTGTTCCGGATCATGTTTCTGCAGGCGATGGGGATGGGCTGTTAATGCAAACATTCACCTTGAGGACAAGGTGGATTTTCAAGGTGGAGGAAATGATAGGAGCGTGGGGGGGAGGGGGTGTTTGTATGGGGCTGTTGCATGGTTAGTTACTGCCAGGGGCAGTATTGTAATTACCGTATATAGTTGCCAGGGGGGTGTTTGGCTTCTGCTTGGCAGATTGAGAGGCTTTGGCCTGGCTTTGGGGAGCGTCCTCGGGGAGTCTTCTTCTCCTTCACCTTCTCCATTTTCTTTTTCTTCTTCTGCTCTTCTTCAGTAATCTTCTTCACTTTGGTTGCTGCTCGTATATTGACAATCAATAGAAACCTCTGTTTTTCTCTCTCACTCCACGATTCCTATCATCAGGTGATATGTGTGAGGGATGAAAAAATGACCCTCACACAAATCTTTTATCCAAAAAAAAAAAGAACTTCACTGGAAAAAAACAGCGAACACACACGGAGAGGGTTTTGCCTTCTTCCTTTCAGCAGTCGAACGAACGCCGTTCATTCTTCCTTCAGCAGAGGTGCCAGCAACCAGGATCTGAAATCAGAACTCAGCAAAGCGGACAGGAGAGGGTTTCGATGGAAGTCTTAGTGAGGGCTTTGCCCTATTTTTACCTAGTTCGACGGTCAGTTTTCCTGGAAAACCCAAATCCGATGCAGATTTACCCACCCAGAAAAATGCCTTGCCTGCCTCACCGGGACAGGATGATCAAATGATACCACCAATCCTCCTTGCGATGCAGCACGGAAGAGACTGGGATTGTAAAATCGGAATCATGGGATCATCTGATCCTACAATCTAACTCACGATTGTTAGAACAATGATCATAGCACACCATTTTCTGAAATTAAAGCTACCGCTTCACTACTGTTAGGTGAAGTAAAACCAGAAGCAAGCACGTGTCCGCAATAAAAAATGACACAAAACTCAAGAATAAGGGCCCCCACTTCTAGTCAAACACCACTCATAAATACTTTGCATCTATCTATCTAAAACTCATCAAAACCTTCGATCCATAGTTATTTAGGACGCATGGCGCACAATGGCGACAAAGGCCCCCAGCGCAAAAGCGCACGGCGCGGCGCACGGCGCGGCGCATGGCGCGTGGCAATATTAACTTGTGGCGCATAAAAGGGGTATATACATATATCAACAAATAAATTATACAACATATACAAAAATATAAAACATTTTTGTCAATAATTCATCTTCCATAAATCAAGAAACAAAGTCAACAATGACACAAACAATTAAATATTAAAAACTATACATCTCAAAAAAAAATCTCAATTCCTGAAATATATTAAAAACCATATCTCAAAAAACCATGTTGGGTTTTGCCTTGCCTTAGACATTTTGAAATAAATCACAATTCCTGAAATATATAAAACAAACAAATATTAAAAAACCATATATCTCAAAAAAACAATAAACAAAAAAAAAACATAAAAAAACATGGCAGTAAAAATAAAAGGGGTGACTCGAAAAAAAAATAAGGGGCGGACAACATAAATAAAATTGAAAAAAAAACAAAAAAATGTTATTGGTTCGCACGAAAGGTGCGCCTACCCTGAACGACACGGCGTATCTATGTCGCGGCGGTAGAGGGAACTTGGTTGGGTTGTGGTTGACTGGGTCGTGGCGGTTGAGGGAGCTCGGTTGGGTCGTGGCGGTTGATGTGGTCCGACATCGGCTTGGTCGCTAAGCTCGCGGGAAGAGTAGAGTGATGCACAACGTCGGAAGGGGAGGTCGTCGTTTGACCTCAAAAGTGGTATTTTCAATCGGAGCGTATGGGTTGGCAAGTTAAAAATATGCAAAAAAAACAAAAACAAAAAGGTGCAGTGGTGCGCACTGCGCCACTGCGTGCCATAACGCAACACGGCGCCCATCATCTTAGACGTGTCATGGCGAAGCTATGGCGTGGTGCACCACTGCCCGGCGCTAGCCATGGCACAATGGCGTGCGCCATTAAGAACTAAGCTTAGATCTGAACCACCAGCAGGTAAAATAACCACTATAACATACTCAGTTTTCAGTACTTAAGCCACCTATCAAACAATTAGCTAGTAGAGACATTAAAAAAAATACATTTTGTGGTGCTCAAGGGGGCAGATACTAAAGAAGGAAAAGGGGGTGTTTGCAAAGTATTGAACAATTGGTATGCATTCTTTACACCAGAGATATTTGTTTTATTCTGGTAGGTTGCCTATTTATGTTGGAAACAATATGTGCTAGGAATATCAACTGGAAAGATTTTTAAGACAGAAAAAAAATCCAGGCAGTTGATGCTAGAATTGAAAAATATCGGCAGCTTTCTCAATCTAGAAAACTTAACATGTGGAGGCAAATGATTATGAAAGGAATATGATTGGTTTAACAAGGAACATCTGTACAACAGAAAAATATTAGAGGCATAAAACAAGATAAATTGTAGGAAACTTTTTGTCAGAAAATCAAAAGGTATAATCACGAAATAATGAAAAGGCTTAAAAACAGGGAAAAAATCTTTAACCCCGTACTCTAAAATTAGGTAGTGATTACCTGTGCACAATGCCCGAAAATTTTCTGCAGTTTTTGGAACCATGTCAGAGAAAAGCTGTAAAATCAAAATGTCAGGGAATAAAAAATAGGATGTACCAATAACCCAAGAGAAAACAATTGACCAAAAAAATAAACAAAAAATAAAAAACCTCAAATAAAATTAAAGAACGTAGTGAAAATATTTTAGATTTAATATGACAGCGGAAAACCCATTAAAATTGAGGAATAGATTCTGAACTTTATTTACCTCGAAAATCATTTTTTCAGCGGGGTCGCCATCAATGCAAATGTCTAGGAAAACCAGCGGATTCTTTTTCTTTGTCATCCTCATTTCTTCTATTTTACCATCAATGTTCTGACGCCACACAATGCATCAATAACAGTATGTTTTCCATGATTTATAGATGACACATAAATGAAAATAATGCATGTAAGAAACAAATATCTAGACAAAGAGAGAAGAAAAGACCATCTGTTCAGGCTAGCACAGCAGCTGGCAATACATTTCAGTAAACCCAAATCATCGAGCACTGGAGACACAGATTGGTGAAGAGGTCTAGAAACGCAAAGTTCAATTAAACTTGGAACTGTCCAGATACGAGATTAATCCACTGTGGCTTCAATAAGCAAATGCAGTACCAGATTTTCCAGCAAACAGAATAAAAATGGGCATGTGATGGTTTAAGTTTGACTAACACAACCTAAGCTGATATGGTTGTCGAGAATCATAACTCAAAATCAATCCAGCGATAAATTATTGTTTTTAATTGTTTTTAAAAAGAAAACAGCGAAAAACAATAATTCAAACGAAGCCAATATCCGAATTAAACAAGGGATGCTGTAGCGAAACGCTCGAAACGCTCGAAACGCTCGAAACCCTAAATGGCTCTCAGAAACACTGCATCATACGTGCGAAAGAGTTCACGGTATTAACAAAAGCCCCAATTACACACCGTAGCCAGCAAATAAAGGATGGAAGAACTGGATTAGAATTTTCAAATGATGAGGCAAAAGAAGATGAAGGGATAAAAATATAGATTCCGTGGCATCGACACGAAAAATCAACATGTAAACAATAAAACACGGATACGTATAGAGTATGATAAGGAGATTACTAGGGTTTACCTCTGATACGAGACACTGCCGAAGCTCGAGTAGGTAACCCAGGCAGCATCGACCGAAAAAGTTAAAAGGCGACCTAGCCCTGATTAGAGGAAGGAAGAGCCCAGTTTCTTCTTAGGCTGGGCGAATTTACACAGTTGCCCTTGACGCCTTCTGTTGCCCGCAGATTACTGATCCGTCCCCCGAGCTTCTATCAAATCCTGTGCAGGGGGTGCAGTTGGAACCCATGATCGGGTACTCGGTTCTATCCCGATTCCCGATAGAGCATATGATACCCGTTTTGAATTCGGGTTATGAACCCGCTTATATTATTCTAAATATTAAATTTATATGATAAAAAAAATTAAAAAGAAAAAATCAGCTATGGGACACTCACTGTTTGGTGTGACCTCGGCACGTGGCTGGTGGCTAGAGAAAATCTAATCATCTATCCCCTCATCCCATCATCATTTTCAGAGCGTTATCATTTCTTGTTGCGTTTTTAACTAGATAGTACATATTTAGGATGTTTACATATTTCCATTTTTATTGTAAATGGTATGATCAATTATGTAGACCATATCAAATATTTGAAGTTGGAGACGGATTTGCCATTTTCGAAGTCAAAGCCCTAAGATGGCTCAATTCTTCTTTGCGACGACCCTGACGATTCTTACTTTGATATTGCGAAGGGCTAGATTCTTTCTGGTGCACATTAATGCTAACTTCCACTCGACTTCCCAACACAAGCGCGTTATTCTTCTCGACGGCGACTGAAACGATCTGGTACTGCGCCATGAAGGTGGTGTTGTGTTTCCTCCAAGTCTCCTCCGATGCAAAGGCACAATTAATCTCTGAAAAGTGCAGTGATTCTAACGATTCTTAGTCTCATTCTCCAACGTTATATTATTGTAGAAAAGAGGCATCAATGGCAAAAGGATGCAACTTATCTATTTGTAGTGAAAGTTTTACTCTAATTGATGTTGAAATCTATTTTTTCTTTATCATTGGAAATTGTAATGTCATTAGAAGCTATTATCAAACCGTAGGTTTCGGACACAGCAGAAGCGCGGTACGAATAGTGCCCAACTTTACTTTCTGTCATAATTGATGATCAATTCAAGATCTATGCACGATGAACACCGTGACCAACGGAGTTGAATTAAAGAAATAAGATAAAGGGTAATCACGCTAGAACCCAAGAGAGGAGATCAACACATTTGTTTATAATTAATTTAATTAAATAAGAATTAACTCCAAGGTTAATCTTTACTCGTTAATGCGTTCAGCCACAAATTTGTGGTGCGCCGTCGTTGCGTTGTATAAATCAATGGTAGATTTCCTCTAGTGGCGATCCACATGTGTTCCATGAATCTCCGGACGTCATTGAAGGAGTCTCTGGGTGCTAGCACGGAAGATCCTTGTGCTTGCATCATCCGCCTTCAATCGCCTTGAGAACCGCTTCCAAAGAGTTATTCGTGATCTGGTGGAGGAGGATCACTTTCGTTCTTGAGAGCGTTTTTTGAGAATGAAGAACTCTCTAGCCTTGAGAGGTTTTTCTCCAACCTGTCGTGCACAACAACTTTGACTTGACTTGGCTTATGAGAAAATAATACACACTACTGGAAATGAAGGTTATACCAACGGTTCTAAACTGTTGGTATAGGCTGGAAAACCGTCGGTAAAGCCTATACCAACGGTTTTCCAAACCGTAGGGCAGTAAGCCGTGAGGAAAGCCCTATACCAACAGTTTGATCTAAACCGTTGGTATATGCCACTGTATGTATTGATTTACCAACGGTTGTAGGCTAACCGTTGGTATATGTTTGTATAGAATTTTTACCAACGGTTTTAAAACCGTTGGGATGGTTTTTAAATTTTGCTCAAAGTATACCAACGGTTTAAAACCGTTGGTATTGTGTATTTCCAGAACTATTGCACAACAGCCCCTCCAGTAGCCCCTCCAGCATACACCTGCATAAAAAATAGCACAAAAAACACATACAAACAGACTTAAAACAGCATAAAAAACACCTGCAATAACAAAAAAAAAAAACACATAAAACCATCAAACTCTTCCAACCATGTCATGTACTACAATTCCTTATTTCAATCTTCATATGACAACAATCTTCCAGTAGAGTTGAATAACAGTTTCAATAACTCAAACATTATTTACACTCATTTCAATCTTCATATGACAACCACTCTTCCAGTAGTAATTCACCTCACCCATGCACACCCCCCCCAACCAGCACAGCCCCCCCACCTCCTCATCAAATTCTAATGGGCAGAATAGTCTGAGAAATACTTATTAGAGTTGAATAAGAGTTTGGAATTGGCTCAAATCCCAATTTTTTTTCTTCTGATCCTTGATTTGGGTATGTAATGATTCGTGATGCATTTTGCATTGAACTTGTATTTTTTATAATATATGGTGAAAATGTATTTTCTTAGGAGTCTCATCACTTATGACCCCATGAGTGAAACTACCCAACTCGTGAAAAAGAGTTTGCGACTATCGTTGATGAGTGTAAATTCCAGAGACACCACCTCTTTGATTAGAGACATGTTATATATACAAACTGAATGTCATAATAATATAATTTATTCTATTGTAAACTAAATCGTTTTCAGATGTGTTGGATAAAATACATGTAGATGTTCAAATTTGAAATGGAATACGTTCTTTGTAAAGGAAATGTCAGTTTTGATGCACTAAGAAGGAAGATGAAGGAGGTAGGGGTGTTAATGTCAGATATTGGGTGAATGGTAATGACTTTGTTAGTAGACTCTATAGTGGTAATAACATCATATACTTGGGTATTGGTTTTTATACGCATAGTGATCATGTCCAAATTGGTTGAATAAGTGGATGTTGAACATGTGTCTGATCTAGAGTGTGTTGTGATGCATATGAGGTTGACAAAAAATAGTCCCCTTCCATGATGGGTTATAGTCATACATGGTGTACTACTGGTTAATGTAAGGGTGACACTTCTTTATTCCACGATAAAAATAATTGATGAGACCCTCTCATGCTTAATAGTGAGAATAAAAGTGATGACACATAATATCCTCAAAAAAATTGGATCCAACTGAATCATGCCCCAAATACCCTCTTTAACCCAACCATCCTACCACAAGACTTTGACAAGTGGCAGCATATTCCCTCACTACACTTTCTCGATGTTGTGAAATAAAACCCCTCAATTTTTGAAATTGTTAGGTTTTTGAGAATCATAATAAGATCTTTTGACAACGAAAGAACACCCAAATATGATCTATCCTCAAACAAAAGCAACATTTATAGAAAATGAAAAACGTCTGAAAATGGATTTTACCTGGGAGTGGTTTTCTTCTTCCTAAATCTAAAGAGAAAGTTTGATGATGCATGCTATGAAACTAAATTTGAAAATGGGGTATGGAAACTGACCCATGGTTCCATGGTCGTTACAAAAGGAGTAAAGTATGGAACTCTTCACTTGATTTAAAATTCAGGCAGAACTGAAATGATCAGAAGTTCATCTTTTAATGGTCTAGAAGAATGGAACTATAAGTTTATTGACCTTAGTGAGAATAATATTAACGTTCTTAAGGCTATGAACACTAAATGGTACAAGTATGGTGCTATCTATTGATTAGAGTAGGATTCCACCACATCATGCCTCAAATTGAGGCCAGGTTGACTCATACACGTAAAAAATGACCAATGTATCGTTTTCCTAAAGTATCAACACAATCCAAATACGTTTGGTCAGTTTTCTGTATGTCAGTTGTTGTTTTCACTTAAAATGTTGTTCATTTTAAAAAAAGTGAGACACTTAGAGTGATACCGGCCACACCATGCCTCAGATGGAGGCGGGGTTGACTCATACACATCACAAATGACACATGTATCATTGTCCTAAATCATTAATACAATTTGAAAGCATTTGGTCAGTTTTTGGTATGCAAGTTGTTGTTTTCACTTAAACTCATGTCCATTTCAAATAAAAGAGATACACTTTGAGTGATACCGGCCACACCATGCCCCAGATTGAGGAGGGGTTGACTCATACACGTCACAAATGACTCATTAATTGTTTTCATAAAGTATCAATAGAATCTGAATGCGTTTGGTCAGTTTTCTGTATGCCAGTTATTGTTTTCACTTAAAATGTTTTCCATTTCAAATAAAGGTGAGACACTTTGAGTGGTGTCGGTCACACCACGCCTTGGATTGAGGTAGGGTTGACTCGTATACATCACATACGACCCATGGATCGTTTTTCTAAATTATCAACACAATCCGAATATGTTTGGTCAGTTTTCTGTATGCCAGTTGTTTTTACTTAAAATGATGTCCATTTTAAACAAAAGAGAGACAGTTAGAGTGATACCAGCCACAACGTGTCTCAAATTGAGGTGGAGTTTACTCGTACATGTCACATATGACCCATGGATTGTTTTCCTAAAGTTTCAACAGAATCCAAATGCGTTTGGTCGGTTTTTCGTATGTCAGCTGTTGTTTTCACTTAAAATGATGTCCATTTTAAACAAAAGAGAGACACTTTGACTGGTGTCGGCCACACCACACCTCTAATTGAGGCATGGTTAACTTTTACACATCACATATGACCCATGGATCTTTGTCCTAAATTTTCATCAGAATCCGAATGCATTTGGTTGGTTTTCCGTATGTCAATTGTTGTTTTCACTTAAAATGATGTTCATTTTAAACAAAAGAGAGACACTTTGAGTGGTGTCGGCCACACCACGCTTCATATTGAGGCGAGTTTGACTCTTACACATCAAATATGAACCATGGATTGTTTTCCAAAAGTTTTAATAGAATCCGAATGCGTTTGGTTAGTTTTCCGTATGTCAGTTGTTGTTTTCACTTAAAATGATGTCAATTTTAAACAAAAGAGAGACATTTTGAGTGGTGTCGGACACACCGCGCCTCGGATTGAGGCGGGGTTGACTCATACATGTCAAAAATGACCCATGGATCATTTTCCTAAAGTATCAACACAATCTGAATGCGTTTGGTCAGTTTTCTGTATGCCAGTTGTTGTTTTCACTTAAAATCATGTCCATTTCAAATAAAAGTGAGACAGTTTGAGTGGTGCTGGCCACACCGACCCTCGTATTGAGGCAAGGTTGACTCGTACACATCACATATGACCCATGGATCGTTTTCCTAAAGTTTCAACCGAATCTGAATGCCTTTGGTCGGTTTTCCGTATGTCAGTTGTTGTATTCACTTAAAATGATGTCATTTTGAAACAAAAGAGAGACACTTTGAGTGGTGCCGGCCACACTGTGCCTCATATTGAGGCGGGGTTAACTCATACATGTCACAAATGATCCATGGATCATTTTCCTAAAGTATCAACAGAATCCGATTGCGTTTGGTCGGTTTTCCGTATGCCAATTGTTGTATTAACTTAAAATGATGTCCTTTTGAAACAAAAGAGAGACACTTTGAGTGGTGCCGGCCACACCGCGCCTCAGATTGAGGCGGGGTTGACTCGTACACGTCATAAATGACACATTGATTGTTTTCCTAAAGTATCAACACAATATGAATGCGTTTGGTTGGTTTTCTATATGCCATTAGTTTTTACTTAAAAGAGTATCCATTTTAAACAAAAGAAAGACACTTTGAGTGGTACCGGACACACCGTGCCTCATATTGAGGCGGGTTTGACTCATACACGTCACAAATAACCCATGGATATTTTTTCTAAAGTATCAATAAAATATGAATGTGTTTGGTTGGTTTTCCGTATGCCAGTTGTTGTTTTCACTTAAAATGTTGTCCATTTCAAAGAAAAGTGAGACACTTTGAGTGGTGTCGACCACACCATGCCTCGTATTGAGGCAAAGTTGACTCGTACATGTTAAAAATGACCCATGAATTATTGTTTTTAAGTATCAACACAATACGAATGCGTTTGTTTAGTTTTCTGTATGCCAGTTGTTGTTTTAACTTAAAATGTTGTCCATTTCAAATAAAAGTGAGACACTTTGAGTGGTACCAGCTACACCGTGCCTCAGATTGAGGCGGGGTTGACTCGTACATGTCAAAAATGACCCATGGATCGTTTTCTTGAAGTATCAACACAATCCGAATGTGTTTGGTCGGTTTTCTGTATGCCAGTTGTTGTTTTCACTTAAAATATTGTTCATTTCAAACAAAAGTGAGACACTTCGAGTGATACCGGCCACACCGTGCCTCAGATTGAGGCGGGGTTGACTCTTACACGTCACAAATTACTCATGTATTTTTTTCCTAAAGTATCAACAAAATCTGATTGTGTTTGGTCAGTTTTCTGTATGTCAATTGTTGTTTTCACTTAAAATGTTGTCCATTTCAAATAAAAGTAAAACACTTTGAGTGGTATCGGCCACAACGTGCCTCATATTGAGGTGGGGTTGACTCGTACATGTCACAAATGACTCATGGATCGTTGTGATAAAGTATCAACACAATCCATATCCGTTTGTTCGGTTTTCCATATGTCAGTTGTTGTTTTCATTTAAAATGTTGTCCATTTCAAATAAAAGTGATACACTTTGAGTGGTATCGGCCACACCGTGCCTCAATTTGAGGCAGGTTTGACTCGTACATGTCAGTTGTTTATTTTGAGTGTCTTTAAGTGCGGATTGAAGATCCAGGTGATTCTAATCCTCTCCTTGCTTCCTCTTTTCGATTAGGGTTTTCACTCTTCTCTCATCTTCTTCCGAAGCTCTAGAACCCTCTTTTCCATTGGGATTTAGGGTGAATCTTGAAGAGAGTATAGATTGGAATATGGGGTCCAGGGAGGAGGGTTGGGGGGGCTGTTCGGGGGGATGTCCAGGGTCCAGGAAGGAGGGTGGGTAATGTATCTAAAACTCTATCTAGGTATCATACATCGAATTCCGACAGGAATGCGAACTGCCGTGGGGTGTCATCCTGAAGCAGGGCCAAATCACGGCATTACCGCGGCGTGATCGCGGTGTGACCGCGGCGTGACCGCGACGTGACCGCGGTGTGACCGCTGCGTGACCGCGGCGTGTTGGACCGGTTCGGTGACATTCACAGGGCATCATCTTTCGGCCAGGAGTGAAGGGAGCGGGAGGAGGTGGGGCAACATTCCTGTCGTTGCCTCCCTCCCCGTTAACTATGGGTGGGTAATGTATCTAAAACTTTGTATAGGTATCATAGATCGAATTCTGACAGGAATGCGAACCACCGCGGGGTGTCGTCCTGGAGCAGGGCCAAATCACGGCATTACCGCGGCGTGACCGCGACATGTTGGCCCGGTCCTGCAACATCCGCGGGGCAGCATCTTCTGGCCAGGATTCCAAATAAATCCTATATAGTTGTCCTTCACATTATAGAAACTGATCTTATGTTATAAAAAACAGACTCTTGATTTGAGATTGTGGTATGATAAAGATATATATTTTATATTTGTTGTTTTTAAAAGTGGTACTAGGTAGTTGAAACTATTGATTGAGAGCCAAATTATGCAGGTGTATTACTTATCAATGGTATATGCAATTCTTGGAACTCTAATAATAAAACTTCATTCACCTTGAGAACAATAGAATTTGAGTATGTTTTAACATCTCAGGATGCAACACGAATCTTATGGGAGAATTCATATATGTAAAAAAATAGATGTGCATCGAGGCCAGGAAAACACCCCAAACAGTGTTAAGATAAATCTTATGGTGGGGAGCACCATAAGCCTGACATGTGTTAAACAATGACACCATCAGTGTTTTTAGATATATAGGCTCGGGTAAACACCATAAGGGGTGGCCAAGAGGCCAGGCAAACACTCAAAATGAGTTTCACCATAAGATAAGGTCACAACAGACATGATAGAACAAATCAAATATTTAATATGTTATAACAAGGGATCGTCAGAAGGTTGTAGTGAGCGGCACAATGATGCAACGTCTAAAGGGAAACAAAACGGCGGAAAAGAATCATACACCCTAAACTATCACTGTGAGTTTTCGCAGACAGCGCACCTCCGTTGGAGGGGTTTTATTATAAAAACATGACTTTATTTATCAAATGAAACAATTATATTAAAGAACACTTATTCAAGATATGTGATTCAATATAATTAAGCAGAATTAAGAAAGAAGCTAAATTCAATTTAAAGCATTCTTAAATTAAAGAGGCTACGAGAGGGATTCTACCTCAAGGTGGAACCAAGCCGTCCACTTCTACTCTTGGAGCTTTCTAACTAAAAGCTACTACTCCTCCACTGGGTATACGCACCTTTTCACACATTCAAGGACACCTAGCCCCTATGCACACACCTGCATGGCCATGAGCATGTGTAAGGGGGTCCTTGTACATATGCTTATATGCATATATCAGTCTCCACTCACCTGCGTATGCATTTATATATATATATACATGGGAACACCTATCCCCATACGTGCATAATCACTGCCATGGATGACTATACACGTAACGGGGGAACCCACATACATATACTTACTTACCTATGCACACGCAGGCGAGTCGCCCTTGACTTGGAGACTCGAAACCAACGAGCAGGGATCAACACACTACACAAAGGATATTAAGAACCTTAAAACACATAAAGGATGCTACATAACCAGTGAGAAACCAACCAATGGCATTAAAGCCTTACTTAGATTGGCAGCGGAGAACCAAATCCACCCGAACCAACACAAAACGATCCAACGCCCTATCGAAAACATAATATGGAGTAAAAAACACTAAAGCCCAAATACATGAGGTGCGAGGCAAGTAATAACCATAGAATCTTACCTTGGATCAAAGCCGGTGGACTGAATCAATCTGAACTCCTTCTGGCACCCTTCATAGAATATAACTACCCTTTGTCCATAGAAAGCAGTCAAAGATCTAAGTGACCAATGCGATAAAGAAAATAAAATAAAAACTAAACTAAAACATACCAGTCTCCTGTGACTATACATGTCACCTACCAACATATAAGTACCACGGTGCCCTATGGGTCAAATCATGTTCCTATAAGCAAAGGGGAAATTGATCAATGTTTCAAAATGATACTATCAAATAGTACATTCCTATTAATTAACAATTATTGTTCCTATTAATGGTATATAATCAATTTGGCCCGAGTTTCAACTTAGTTTGGTTTTGTTCGATACAAGGGATGAGTTCTTATTATTCTTGGTTTTTATGTTTACACTTGAGATATCTATTTAAAAATGATGCATGTATTTGGCATTATTATTTATGGTTTTAGTTCTTAGCCTGTTTCCATGGGGCCTGTCCACATGAATAATTCTTGGAATGTAGGGTTTAGTTGACATTTATGCACTTTAATGTGATTGATGTCACTAACTATGAGGATTTAGATCAAGTAAAATATTCCTAAGAGGATTGGGCTTTACAGTGATAGGTGTGGCAATTTCACATCTAGCATTTGATGAGGAAATACTTATGAGGATGGATTTGAATCTTGGTAGGTTCTTAGAGTGGGATGGTCCCTTTGAGTATATAAAATGTATTATAAAAGGTTTTACTCCATTTAATGATTCAAGAGTTCAACTAAAGAGATGAAGGATGAGATGCTAGTGTGGGTATTGGGTATTTTCAGACAGATTGGCATTATAATTCCAAGAGTATTGGTGTGATTTATCTTAGGATGAAACCTGGTTAGTGGGGTTGGGTTATAATACATGATTTTGATGAGGTTATTGACTGTATTATTGAGAATATAATGTAGATGGGTTTAACATGGTGTGCTTTTGTGACTAGGACAATCATAAGGTGAATAATTCTCTTTGTCTAGTTGGATGATGAGATGTGCATCGAGGCATGGGATAATCCTCAAGAGATGAGTCTAGACTATGTGACTGAGAGGATAGACTAGGATAGGTTTGATAGGATTGGGTGAGTGGCCAACCCATGCGAGGATGATACGATGTATGGAGACACTTGGAGACACTTGGGGTTATTTATGCTATCTCATGTCTACTTGGGGTTATTTCATGACTCCAACATACTCCAGAAATGTTCCCACACAATGTTTTAGAAAAACAATTCCATATCATGGAATACCCCAAGGCTCCTCTATCTTTTAATGTTTCCTCACACTCACACCTCATGGTATTACAATATACAAGTGATCTACGTCAACTAGTCAGGATAGCATCACTACCCTCCGTCCATAGAAAGAAGTAAAATACCTAAGTGGCCAATGCGATAAAGAAAATAAAATAAAAACTAGACAAAAACATACCTGTATCCTATGACTATACATGTCACCGCCCAATATATAAGAACCACACTGCCCCATGGGTCAAATCATGTTCCTGCAAGCAAGGGGGAAACAGTTCCATTTAATAATCTCTTCATTTTTCATTATGTTCTTTATATAGCACATTGTTGGAAACACCATACTAGTACACTTAGCCATTGAATATGCACCTATGCTACATTAGTTGAGTTGAATATTGTGCACATAAGCCTCTTCATGATGAAAATAACCTCATAGGGACCACAATCAATGTTTAGTAGTTGATCCTACTCTTGAACCTGGTTGGGCACCAGTCCATGAACTAGATGGTCTACTTGGTCACGAGGGTGTAAACCATTTCATTATACTATACTAAGAATAAAGGTGTTGGTATCTTTTATACCAATAATGGGAATTTCTCAAGTCTTGAGTGCCAATCAACTTTAGTTCCTAAGTTAATGGCCCCTTAACTATCCGTAGATGTCAAGGGGTGTCTCCCATGGGTGTCTTGTGGTGTGTAGTGTCTATCTATGATTTCTGTGGTGCTTCCGTATTGTGGGAAATGTGTATTGCATGGTCAATTTAATAAATACATTATTCAATTGGAAAATACACCCATAGTCAATATAGATATACCCACTTTTGATAGAGAATACCATCCAAATAACCAACTCGGAAATCCGAGACCAACATTTTACTTTACCAATTCCAATTACATAATATATGCAGCACCAACTTATGTTTTATGAACCAATAAAAATAGAAAATAAAAATAATAGATGAAAAACATTAAAACTAAGGTAGTACTTACAGATTTGGAGTGTAGAACTATTTTTTTATTTAAGATGGATCTATTGGGTGGAAGCAGTTTCCTGACCTGGTTAAATAGAAAGCCCTCTGGTTTAGGCCAAATCAAAATAGAGAAGAAGAAAAAAACAGATTAAGAACATTAAAAGTAATTTAGGACTTACAGATTTGATGTTTATTGAAGAGGATGGAAGGTTTTTCGCAGCCTAGGTAACCGGAGATCTTCGGCAGATCTTCATTTTTAGGGCTGTAGTCGCGTGAACAAAGGAGAATTGGGGGTGCTGTATTTTTGGGGAAACCTTTCCCAATAGTTTTTAAAAACTGTTGGGAAATGAATTCTATACCAACGGTTTTTAAAAACCATTGGTATAGGTTGTTGTAATGGGAATTTAACCAACAATTTCATTGAAACCGTTGGGAAAAAGGAGGCATTTCCCAACGGTTTGGGAAAACTGTTGGGAAAGGCTGGTAATAATGGGAGTTTACCAAAAGTTTGTTCAAACTGTTGGGGTAGTCCACATATGCCAACGGTTTGTTCAAACCATTGGCATCAAAGTGTTGGTATATCTATAAATTCCAGTAGTGACAATCGAGTATTTATATTGATAGGGTTAAAATAAAATAATTTCACAATGCCTTTATTATTTTATTTAATCCCAACAAATCCCCACGTCAAATAATAATAGTAATATTATTATTTCTCAACACACGCTTGGCTTGTAAATTATTATAATTAAATAATATTTAATATTATTATTTCTCACCAGACCATTAAACTCAGTCTTCCATTCCTCATGATATTTATCGGGCCTTGAATAATGACTATTTATTTATCAAATAAATATCACTGCATTATTCACCGATAAATAAATAAATATTTTATTCACTGAATAACAAATAAATATTTATTAAATATTATGCTCACAATATATTCTCTTGAATAACTAGTGACAGAATAAATGTGATCAGACATACATGAATAATTATTAAACCACGTATGAGAATAATATTTATTCAACTTATTAAATAATATATAATAATATATTATTTAACTGAGATATTGGATACACTTAGTGTGTGACTCTCTATGCCTCTTTCTTAGTGGCATTAGGCGAACTTGCCTAAAATCCAAGGTTAGCGTCTAACAACACGTCAAAACACCCATAGATAAAGAAGTTAATGCCGCAATGATATGTCACCTCATTCGAATGCTTACCATTTAATATAATATCTTTATCACAATATCTTTAATCGAGCTGATTACATGTCAGTGTCATCAACCTACATGCTCGATATCTCTTTCTTTTACTTTATGAAAATAGAACTTGCTTATAGAACACCATGACCATATATTTATTTAGACTATATTATTTCCATTAAAGGGCCTCATATATTAACTTTTTTTAATGAACATAAGGAATAAATATTTTCTTGCATTATTCATTAATGCAATATTACTCATGACGCACCCAATGTATCTTACCTCATCACGAACATCTATCGTCACAATTTTCATCAATACATCAAAGTACGCAACTCATAATATGCATTAATAATAATCTTAAAGTCTTAGAACTAATACACACATCCGCAGATAGGAGCATTCAATGACACTTATAAATGTGGATTTCCTACTGATGGGTCTTGTTCTCATAATATTCTCCCGAACATTACCAAGGACATACACCATGAAAAAGTGCCTCAAAGTCCTATGAGTCTCCACCCCTGATAGCCTATATCATTTGTGTCCCTTCAAATGATATCATCCAACCATAAAACATACATTCAAGAATAATGTCATAGCACTTTCAGGTTCTCATCATAGCGGGGAACTGCTAGGACCTTTTAGTGTGACAACTACTCTTAGGACATTATCACATGATATGTCACGCAGAAGAACAATCATGATGTGATACGTAGTTAATTAATATTCAAAACAATGAATATGTGTTTATCATAAAGTACATAGAAGTTGGTTTTATGGCACCAACTCCAACAGACTCTCATTTGCACTAGAGCCAACTACTAACAACCTTCAGTTCTATAGCTTTCACATGATACTCATGCTTCTCCTGAGATAGACCTTTAGTCAAGGGGTCCACCGCATTCTCTTCTGTGGGTACTCTGCTCACTACAATTCCACCCTCTGATGAAAATCCCTCAAGAGGTGATACTTCTGAAGTATGTGCTTTGTCCATTGGTGCGACCTTGTCTCTTTTACAAGAGCCACCACTGTAGTATTATCACAATAGAATGTGATAGGGTCTTTACTGCTAGGCACTACATCAAAATCCTAGGCAAAGTTCTAAATCCAGATGGATCCCTTGGCTGCATCCGAATCCACTATATATTTGGACTTCATTGTAGAATCAGGTACAATTGACTACTTTGAACCCTTCCAGCTCACAGCTCCTCTATTGAGATAGAAACATATCCTGATTGTGACTTCAGATCATTCTGATCTATCTGAAAACCAACATCAACATACCCTATGATGATAATCTCTTCGTCTCCTCCATACACCAGGTTCATATCCTTAGTTCTTCTCAGATACTTAAGGATAACCTTAACATTAGTCCATTATTGTTCTTCTGGATCTGCTTGATATCTGTCTACCATGATCAGTGCATATGCAACATCAAGTCTAGTACATAACATGACATTCATGATTGATCATATCAGTAAAGTGTATGTGATCTTACTCATTATCTCTTTCTCTTGTCGTGTTTGGGGACACATTTTCTTAGAAAGATGCAAGCTATGTGACATTGGAACCAATCCACTCTTGGATTGTTTCATACTAAATATCTTTAGTATTTGGTCAATATATGTACTTTAACTTAGTCCAAGTAGCCTCTTGGATCCATTACGAACAATCTCGATCCCTAGAATATAGGCTACTTCACCTAAGTCGTTCATGGAGAAGCACTTGTTCAACCAATCCTTAATAGAATGTAAGACTGGTATATCGTTTCCAATAAGTAATATGTCATCGACATATACTACTAGGATAACGGCCGCATTATGATTAAACCTTTTGTAAACACAGGACTCACATTCATTATTAATGAGACCAAATTCTTTTATGGCTTCATCGAATCAAATGTTCCATGACCTGGATGCTTGCTTCAATCCATAAATGGATCTCTACAATTTGCAAATCCTTTTGGAATCACCTGATGTCACAAACCATTATGGTTGTGTCATATAGACATATTCCTGGAGGTTCCCATTAAAGAATGTAGTTTTGACATCCATCTACCAATTCTCTGAGTCATGGTAAGCTGATATGAAAAATACGATTCTGATGGATTTAAACATGGAAACTAGCGCAAAGGTTTCATCATAGTCAATTCCTTGACATTGTTTAAAACCTTTAGCCACTAGTCTTGATTTATAGGTACTTAATTTACCTTCCATGTCCAATTTTCTCTTGAATACCCATTTACAACCAACAGACTTTACATTAACTGGCGCATCAACCAGAACCCAAACTTGGTTATGATACATGGAATCCATCTCAGAATTCATAGCTTCTAGACATCTTACATTTTCTAAGCTCTCTACTGCCTCCTTGTAGGAGAGAGGTTCATCATTGTCTAAAAATAATGAGTCACCATCCTCAGTGACTAAAAAATCATATCTCTCTGGTTCCCTTACCTCTCTTACACTCATATAGAGTACTTGTGTTTCAGGAACTACTTCTTCCACGAGGATCTATGGAACTTGTTCCTGTACCAACTCTTGTGTATCTTGAGTATCAACTTCATTGAATTCAATATTTCTCCCGCTATCCTTTTTGAGGATGCCCTCCCTCTCAAGAAATAATACTTGTTTGGCGACATTCAATTTTTTGTCTGAGGGGTTGTATATGCAATATCCCTCTATTTCCTTAGGATACCCTATAAAGATACACCTCGTGCCCTAGGGTGCTAGTTTGTTACCCGAGAAATCCCTAACAAACTCCTCGCAGCCCCATACACGTGTATGTGATAAAATGGGTTTCTTTCCACTCCATAGCTCGAAGGGAATTCCATTTTACACTTTTTTTGGTACTCAATTTAATGTGTATGTCGCAGTTTGTAATGCATGTCCTCAAAAGGATAATAAAAGATATGCATGACTCATCATCGACCTTACCATTTCTAAAAAGGTATGGTTCCTCCTTTCACTGACACCATTCCACTGTGGTGTATAAGGTGGAGTGAGTTGAGATAGAATCTCAAACTCTCATAAAAAGTCAATGAACTCTTGGTTAAGATATTCACCACCTCGATCCGATTGAAGCTTCTTTATCTTCTTACCAAGCTGATTCTCTACTTCATTCTTGAATTCCTTGAATTTGTCAAAGGACTTGGACTTATACCTCATCAAGTAAATATATCCATATCTACTCAAGTTATTAGTAAAAGTTATGAAGTAAGAATATCCACCTCTATCTTCTATTGGAAATGGTCCACACACATATGTGTGTACCAATCCTAGAAGTTATGTGGCCATTTCACCCTATCCATCGAATAGAGTTTTGGTCATTTTCTCTTGTAAACAAGCATGACACATATCAAGTGGTTTTAACTCATATGAGTATAAATAATCATCTTGATAGAGCTTTGTCAAACGCTTCTCATTTACATGACCAAGACTGTGATGCCACAACTGAGTGTTATATGATTTGTGTGAACATGATTCGTTATCGATTACCAACACTTGGTTTTCATAATTTAATACATACAAACCATTATTTAAATGTGCCATACCATAACATATGTTGTCCTTATAAAAGAAAAAAAATATTTCTGAACTTGAAAATAAACCCATATGCATCTAAACTTGATACAGAAATTATGTTTTTGGTAACAGTAGGTACATAATAACAATCATGTAAAACCAAAATCATTCATGTTGGCAATGAAAGGTAGTGGTCACCAATGGATAGGTAAGCTAGCCTCACTCCATTAGTAGCTCGCAGATCCACCTCTCCTTTGGATTTTTTTTGAAATCTACTTAGTTCCCTTATTTGGATAAAAATGTGAGCACCACAAGCTGTATCTAATACCCAATGTGTAGAAATGGAAAGATTTCACTCGATAACGAACACACCTTTAGCTTCCCTTTGATTTTGGGTACAATTCATCTTCTAGTGGTCCAGATTTCCATATGCAAAACATACTGCATCCTTTTCCTTGACCTACCTTTGGATATTCCCCTTCTTGGAAGGATGGTGCTCGGGAGCTTTAGACTGTTTATAAGTCTTGGGACCCTTTGCCTTGTCCTTTATTTTCCTATTCACCATAAGGACTACAGGTTTGTCATAACCTGTGTCCTTATCCACTTGGAGAATCAAGGTCATAATTTCCGATAGACTCTTCTCATTATTGATCATATTTTAATTAACAATAAAGATGTTGAAGGTCATGGGCAGTGATGAAAGTATGAGATCTGTACACAACTCATCCAAGAATTTAATTCCTAAGATGTCCAGACATTCAATGTAGCCAATAATATTGACTACATGATGCCAAAATGGAACTGACTCTCCAAGCTTAGTTGTGAACAGATCATTGAAGATCCCATACCTCTCTTGTCTCACCTTCTCTTGATAAAGATCTCAAAGGCGAGACATCATTCCATATGCATCCATTTCCCCATGTTGCTTCAAGAGCTCATTGGACATGGATGATAGCATGAAACACTGAAAATATGTAGCATCATTCAAATGTTTCTCATAGAGAGATAACTCTTCATCACTTGCCTAATTTCCAGGAAAAAATGGTAAATTTTATTCCAACACATACAGTTTCTTTCATGGAAAATGATGACCCGTAGGCGTCTTTTCCACTCTTGGAAATTAGTTCCGATGAGAAGGTTTTACTTATCAAGTATGGATCACAGTAATACGTTTGATGTCATTTTATTGTCATTTCTAAAAATAAGATGAGTAAAGATTTAATACTTTATCTAATAAATTTAGAAAAATAAATAAATATTATATTTGTTAGTCTCCCACTATTTTATCGAAACCCAATAGCCCTGTTGACACTCCTTAGGAAGACTAAAAGATTATGAAGAAGTCCTTTGGATATTTTAAAGTATCAAGAAGAAGCTAAAGGAAGTAAAAGACATCAAGTGTAAGGGACCTACGTGGAGGAGCTATGTTGAAAACCTACATGACATACCTTCGCATCTAAAAAACCAGTGCACATTCTACTCATACAGCCCAGTGCACAATCCCTATGTGATAGACCTACACAGAAGAACTACGCGACAATATAATTTATGTACCCCTACACGAAGGAGCTACATAGAAGAGCTATGTGGTTGACCTACGCTGTCAAACTCCTTTTGACCAACCCCCTCCTTACCTATAAATAGGACCCTTGGGCTCCCCATTTGAGAACTGAAAAAAAGTTGTAAGAACTCTTGAAGCTCCCACTGCATAGCTCTTTCACCCAGATCCCTCAAATTTTCTCAGGTATCTCTCTAAAACATGATAGAATAAAGAATTATATGGGATAAGAAAGTTTGAAATCCTTTCAGAGTTTGAAACACAAAACATCTGATTAAGGACCCTTCTTCCATAAAGAAGAAGCTACCTACGTAAGGGCTACTCCTTAAGGACATACGTGAGGCTCTTCCAAAGACACCAAAGGAGACCCGGGGTGTTTATATTTAAAATCTCACCCAAGTGTTGTCTTCTTGGTAGCCATATTTCAAGCTTTCATAGGCTTAGTTCTCCTGTGTTAAGCACTTTTCAGTCATCACTAAGACCTACGCGACACACCTACGTGGCACACCTACGCGGTAGAGCTACACTACATAGCTGCGCCCAGGACCTACACATATCATCTTGTAAACCCTCTTCAAATCCACTCATGGAAGGGTATCTCCTTCCTTGGTTCCCTTATCAGAAAGGGACTAAGTTGAATCCTCCAACAAAACCTCCCGACTTATCAAACTTTTGGGAAAGGCACATCAATATGCCTCCCATTTGGGTTTATATATCTACAATCAGAGGTTTCCCACATTCATCTTTTAAGGGAGTCAGGATACTTGGTATGTTTTTAGGTTTGTATATCTATAGTCACATGGATCTTTACCCTATAGATAATGTTGGGAAGTTCCCAGTCTTGGATTCCAGGGAGGGGACTCTGATCTCCCCTTTTCATCTCTAAGACCTGAAGCCTTCAGTTTACAATAGGAAGAGTGAGGGTCACACTTGATTTTTCATTCAATAAAAGAAAAATCTCCCTCCTCTCCTGGGATACACTAGGGTCATCCCTCCTGGAGTAAGCCCCTAGTCTTTAGAGCCGGACCCAATGACCTTCACTTTCATTTCACATTGAAGGGTTCATTGCTCCATGACCTCACCTACCGTCACCTCAGCTTCTTTCACCTTAGGCTCTCCCTCTTCCATCAGCGGAAGAGAAAGTATGTGGTTTGTTGAATCCTTCGCATCCTCTTGTTTCTCACACTGAGCATGACTCACGCAGGCTTAGGGATTTGTAATGATCACAACATCCACACAATCCACCTCATCTCTTGAACTACAAGAACTCTGATTCCCACCATAATTGGGATACACAGGAAGCCTTCACCAGGTCCCTAGCTCACTGGATATTCTCTTCAAAAATACAACCCTAATTAACTTAATCAGGGAATCCTCTTTAAGAGTAAGACCCAACCTATTTATCTCAAATGATCATACACCCCTACAAGATTTACTGAACTACGTGGGCTTTGATTCCCATCCAAGTGGGATACGTAGGAAGCCTCCTTGAGGTTCAAAACCAACATTCCAAATCAACCCTGTTCTTACTGAGCCATATTTCCAAAAGGGTCTAATCCAATTTGAAAACTCATATCTTTTCCAAGTTTCTTAGGCTGCTTAGGCATAAGTCCCACACCAAGCTTTGACTAAGCACCTTCCACTTACATATCCTTACCACATGATATTAAACTATATGTTTAGGTCCTTATTACACAACCTTAAAAGGTATGATGTATCCCATTAAGCGGCACTGAACTACAAGAGTTCTGATTCCTTTCAAAAGTATATGTAGGTATCCCATTTATGGGTACAATCCTAATATCAAAACAAGCTTCCATCTCCTTGGATGGAAATAAATTCCAGAGTGCCCCACTGAGTGGCTTAAAAACCATCATTATCACAACAATGGATAAAAGAATCTCTAAATAGTATATAAGAGGATACCATTGATGGAGAACCTCAAATACAAACAAATATCTCCATTAATGAAGAACCTCGAATACATACAAATGATTCTAAATTTCACACATGCTAATAATTGATTGAAAATTTCAAGGTAAAAATATGTTATAATTGGTAAATTAATAAGGATTCATGAAAATATCTCAAATATATAAGAGAGTTCTAGAGTAGGCAATAATCCCCCCCCAAAAAAAGGGTGTGATAAGCCCGAACTCCCATCCTCTCGACCAATGTGAGTTCTTAAGTATCGTAGGTCCGAACCTAACAAACACATATCTTTGGAAAGAAGGTCCCTTTGGATACAGAACCAATGGATGTTTCCGGTTACATAAATAAATCCGATGGAAACTATCCTGAAGTAGAGATTCTTAATAAGGACACACGTTTCGGGAGGAACAAAAAAATGGTAAACTCGACGTGAATCCTTAACCAAGTTGATAATGTTACCCATCTGTCAGGCCCCTATCAATTGATAAAGGATGTCCATACAAGGGAATCAATCATGAATGTTTCCATCTAAAAGATGTTGCTTTAATGGAGTTCATTGTTTTTATTTGTCAAATTTTCTTAGAACCCCCTTCATTCCAAATGGATTTCTTCAAGTTTGAACCTGTAAATTCCCCGGCTGTTGCACAAGATAGATCCTCGTCTGCTAGAAGAAAATCATCACAAAATTAGCGTCTTAAATGCTAGGTCTCAAATGCATTGGTTCAGGAATACCATCAACATGGTACTATCCCAACTGTGGAGGTTTCCCGATAGGCTCTCCAAATTAACAACCCCTGATCATCCGATCAACGACAATCGATGGTGAAGAAGCGGACGGTTCCAACCACCCCTTTAAACCGTTTCGGGTCCTTATCCATGAAATATAATAACTATTCCATCCTATACTATAGGGAGGTGGATCAATATGTCACTCATGGCCTCAACTCGAAGGCACATGGGTCCTTCCTGAGGGCTCCCACCAACAATTACCTCCAACAAAATCATACGGTAGTGAACCCCCAACATGATGGGGGTGTTTCCTTTAGTTGTTTGATCCAAATCCCCCAGAACCAGGCATAAAAGAAGAGCCACTGAGGAAAAATAATGACCAACAAGGAGTAAGTTCCTACCTTTCCCCCCTCTAGAGAAGTCCATCAACCTAACTTGGTGGTAAACAACGAACGGGCACAGACACCCATCCACTTTAATTTCGCCAGTCAGCAAACTCATATGGCAGTTCCCAACCAATCCCACTATTCAAATCCAGTAGAGTACCATGAGAAGGTACATACACCTACTTACAAACTACCATCCAATCAGCAGTCTCGTTTGGTTTCATTCAAAGTAGCTCACCAATCAAATATGGTAGAAACTTGTGAGTAGGAACATACACCTGCCTGTACTCACCAATCCTGCCAGCAGTCTCATCTGTCAGCATTGAAAGAAGTCTATCGACCATGTTTATCAGAAAACAGCCAGTAGGCACATATACCTACTGACATCCACCAAGCCCACCAACAGTCTCATTTGGAAGCACCCGAAGAAGTCAGTCGGAAAGCTCCGATGACAAACCCAGGGTAGACTAAATTCTCTGCCCCCACACATGAGTACTGTCAATATCCACTAACAGGAAAGGGAGGAAAGGAGAAGGTATATACACCTAATCTAGATACAGAATGGACATATATTCTTATAACACCCCAAACATTATATGTCATGTTTCTCTTAAATACATTCTATTCATTAGATAGCCTATATTTTATAAAGCATTGAGTTTCTTTGAAACACCACTTGGTTATTTAGGAGATAGTAATAACCTAGACATTAAAATTAAAATTTACACATGTTTGTTTTGAATTTTGAAAAATAGACATACACGGTTGCGATTAGGGTGATATTTGGATTCTAATAGAATCAAGTTAATTTTCGGTGAATAGTAATTTACCCTTATGAATAGTAACATACCCTTATGAATAGTAACCTACCCTTATGAATAGTAACACACCCTTATGAATAGTAATATGAACCTTATGAGTGGTAAACTTACTCATGAATGTATAAATAAAATTTAGGCACCTTAAAAATGAAGATGAATATTTTAAGTGTTAGTATTTTTCGATTAAATAATGATTTTAATTAAAAATTAAATATATCATATTTAGAAAATTATTTTTGAAAAATGGAGTTCATTTTTGGATTCTACACATCAAAAAATGGTTAGGGTGAATTTTTTGTATTTTTCTGAAATTATTGAATATTTAATGGATAGTAAAATACGATAAATTACGATAAATGATAAATACTTGATTTACTGCATCATAGGTGATGCAAGGTTGATGTAAGCCCACTTGGTTCAAACTCACATTCCATTATTACTATTTTTTATCACATGAATCAAGACTATTCATAGTCTTGATCAAAAATATTAAAATAATGATTAAAATAATGTAAAATCCCTCATCCCCTCCACTATATAAACCACCCCTCGCCCCCTCTTCCTCCCACACCACTCAAGTTTCAAGTATTGACTAAAATCTTCTTAAATATCCCCCTAATCTCCCCCCACTTCCAATACCTTATGGTCTCACCAAAAGGCCAAAAAAGGCCTTAAGGAGATTTTCAAGGAGGAGTACTCAATAGGTGAACATCTCTTCTCTTTTCTTTCAAATTCTTTTACAAGTTCCATTATTTTGTTGCTCTCTACTTACCTACCACATCCAAATGCTATGATAATTACAGTACCTTAAATGGAATTTAATTTTATTATTCTAATGTAATATTTTACCAACATTTCTCTTTCCCCCACCTCTTACACTAAAAATGAAAATACCATCCGAGATGTGTTAATTTATCACATTGAAGGACGACGAGTTTTTCAATTTCTATTACTATCTTCAAGACTGGTCATGGAACTTTTTTAATGGTTTAAACAGATCATAATATATATATTTTACCTTATTCAAGGTTTTTGAATCCTTACACACTCATAATATAAAATAATAATAAAAACAAGCTCATTATGCACAAAACCACTAAGTTAATCCAAGCATTTATCAATAACATTTAACTAATGATTCATCCTCAAGGTATATAACCAAAAATCATTATAAGATAATTTATAATGAAACTGATAATATATATTTACAATTCTGGATGTTTAACCACATTTCAAATGAACTTCCATTCATGAATACAAGTAAATCGGTCATGAAAACCAAGGAAGAAAATGCTTCCAAAACAATAAAATTGAATCTCTTAAACCCATAAAAAGGGAATTAATAAACCTAATAAGGTTATAATAAATCAATTAAATGTTGATAAGGTTCTGTAATTATTAATTAAAGAATCTAAATTTGATTATTCAGGTCATTAAGATCAATCAAGAACACCTTCAGGCATAAGGTAAGGGATCTTCTCTCTCACTTTTGTTCAAGAATCCCCCCTAAGTTGTGCCCTTTTATTTTTAATTACTAATGATGGGGTATGTTTTATAATCTCCCCCATATTGAACTTATGATATATAAATTATGGGATACCCCTTTACCTCTCATTAATCACTCACAAGAACACCCGTTACCATGCCGAAATGTTTGTAAGGGGTTTCTCAGCTCACTTTTATTTCTGTGAGATTTCCATTGTTCGCCACTTATTTCTTATATGTGGTATATGTGTTCTTCAATTTGATATATAATATCATGATTCTATTTATATTCATGGTATTCAATGATTCATTGGACAATTATTAATTTTTGGTCACACGATATGGTTGATTATAATGTGGTAACTGGCTTTGTCTCAATTTTCATTTCGTTGTGACTTACTTTGTATTGTGCACCTAATAATTCTTATGTGGTGTAACCACTACTCATTTGAGATCAATTTTTATTTAAAATTATATTTTTATTAAATATAAATAATCTCGTATCATGTATATGAATATTGTCTAAGTTGTATACCATTTTACATACGGTGTTTATTTTGAATGTTGTTTTTACTATGGAAATATTGATGAATATGTATCCTATACTCTATAAGGATATTAAAAAGGAATATTTATCTTGTACTGAATCTATTTATAAATAATTATTTGGACTTTCAGTGATGGGTGAAGCCTTCTTTAGCCCCTCGATTTATCGACAGGTCTCATGAGACAAATCAGTTGGCGACAAACCCTTCGAGTTTGTTTCCAAAAATCAGACGGGTTTCTACCCTCAGAATTAAACCATTTTAACGGTATTATGATATCATGTGCCAGATACATGAAATCCAATTAATAAGCATTATCTTTATTCATTTTAAGTTATTATTATCCATGAGGTTTTCACTATGACAAAATCTATGGATGCATGCTCTTTCTTCAGCTTATTAATGGCATGTATTTTTCATTTATTCACCATACCATATTTGTTTATGATTCAGTTATTATTGATTCATGATTCCACTACTTGTAACCCTTACTGATAATTTTAGCTAACCCCTTTCATTTGTTTACCTTCAACATGTTTTGAAGGGGATTCCATTTATTGAGTTTCTGTGGATGTAGTTTTTTTAGTTTTTTTATGTATTGTATTTTTGTTACTTTTACCAATGTAATTTGAGTTACATCTATGTATATAGTTTCTTAAAGACTACTAAACTGATCATTCCTTTGGGATTTCTTTCATTTTAAGCATTCCAATGTAATAAGTAATGCACCGGCTCCGGTCTAGAGGGGTCGGGGTGTTACAATTCTCATTCCGACTGTTGAAGTCACCAAACACATTTTAATAACGGTGAAAGGGCAGACACAAATTCCTACTCATATTCTGGAAGCCTGCCAAAATATCATAATAGCAACTTCAGTGGTACTAGAGAGACATACACATAATTCTGTCTCCAAATTAGGGATGACTCGTCAGCATGCCATCCCAAAGCAGATACATACCTCTATTCCAGTCCATGAGGGTTATGGGGCTACTTCCCCATATCATACAGACAACCAGATCGAGAACATACACCTTTTACAATTGGAGATAATCAGCCTATTCTAATAGCCACTCCAAGGAAGACACATACACCTGCCTATGATAACCACTTCTCCCAACAAGTGGCCCCAACTACGTGTAAGCGAGTATATAAGAAGAAGTATCGCAAAACATAGTTAGAAAATCAAGAGTCAATTTGTGATCTGAATCCTCTTAATACTATAATTCTTGAATCCCTCAAACATTTATCTGTGACAACTCAAGATACCACCCTCCCATTACCAAATTATGGGAGTAGTAGTAGTAATTATGAAGTTCCTCATCAGATACTTCACCATGAAGGCTTGCTTCATGAAAATTCGGTCAATTTAGAGAACATATATCTAGATGATAGTTATGGAAAACCTTAGTGTGTCCATAAGAACAAGGATAAAGAGGATTTATCCCTTGCTGTAATCCACCATGGTGGTCCGCCCCATGATGACATTCACTGCAAAAGTTCTCTTTGCAACAATGTTTCACATTGTCAAGATAATTCTCCAATTGACAATGTAGTGATGAGAAATCCCTCTTATAGTGAGGAACTTTCCAACATAAGGCCAGTCATGTCTAATTCCTTATTAATAATAGGTGAAATACTTTCTCAACCAAAAGTCATCCTAAGGCGACGTCATTCTCCGAACCTCCCTTGGGTCATTTTCCTTCTAATATGGTAGATGAAAAAACAAATGATCCTATTGTTTGTGATAGAACAATTGAGAAGTGTCTACTCTGGTCGGGCCAAGTTGAGAAACCTCTAGAAAAATATGATAAAGATATGTTTAATATGAGAAAAAAATTGACTAAGGGTGAAATACCAATCATGTTCTGGCCTCTGGAAACCTCTCAATACAATGTTCCAGAATTGATGGAAGAAGATTGAATTCATGATATCTGCCTCAACATATGTAAGACTCTTCATTATTTGAAAGTCAAAGTATTACCATATGATGAATATAAAAGTTATGTTAAGGTAATAGAAGGGTTACAACACCAAATATACTTTACATATCTCTAGGTTTCCTGACATCCAAAGGTCTAGAAGCAACAATTAGCTCTTCAATGTGCATGTCTCAATGCATTAAATAAGTTGTGACAATTGATTGTGGAAAACCCATCTAGTGTTCATATTGGAGGATGGGGTGCACACAGAGCATTGCATTTCACTACACTCCAAAATCAGCAAAGCCCATCGAAAGTGGTCTCATGTAATGTTATTTCCCTAGGCCAGCTTCACCAAAGAAATTCTGTTTATAACCAAAGAAATGTTTAGCAAAAACATGCCTCGATTGATTTTCACCAAAGTCAAGCCCAAAGAGAGAAATATGTCGAGATACTTTTACATCAAGAATATGAGAACATTAACAAGGCCTCCCGCTTAGAAGATGTCTTCCATTAGATTATACAAAATTTTGAAATAGCATAACGGTCTTCTGAAACAGGAGAGTTAAGTGGTTGTTGGATAATGCACCCAAACAATGTTTGGACCAGAATTCATAAAATCAAAAGTACAGCTACGTTGATATCAGCTATATCAGTTCAGGAACCACCCCAGTCTGTAGGGATGGGGAATTTTTTAACCCAACCTTAAAAATCAACAAATAGATTTTGAAGGTTTGAAGTATAAGAACACGAACAACCTTAATCTGTAGGGCTGAGGGATTTTTCACATCCACAATCCCCTCCTCAGCAGAAGTCAGTTTTCTCTCGATTAGGGAAGAAGCCACAAAGTGAATGCACAACTAAACTATCCAAGGATTCTCTTCAGGTTACCGTCCATCAAACAGTTCCCAAGAAATCAGCATATAGGAGAACAAAGTCTCATAAAGGGCACAAAAGGAGACGATCTTACAAAGATACTGACAGAATGTTGTCAATGCATTATGCGTCAGTGAATGTCATTAATACCATTATAGAAGATCCTCTAGAAAATAAGTCTAGTTCAGGGGAGTTGGAGGATGAAGTTCTTATTCATAATATGGTACACACTGAAGAAAATGAGGGAGGTGTGCTTACCCAAAATCAAAGGCTTACCTAGAATCTAGGTATTCCCTCAAGTAACCAACTTCCACCTCTTTAAAAAGAATCTAATAAGGGTAAATGTAAAGGTCATAACATGTCTCAATTTTCCACTAGAGAAGGTCAATATATTTTGCTTGAAGAAAGATTTTCTCAATAAGAGGAGTAGATGAAGGAGTTGAAAATACTCAATGTAGAGTTACTCCAACATAGAATTCCTACCAGACATGCTCTATAAGCAGATCCTCAGCTTGCACATCCCGTAGGAGCTCCTCAGCAAAGAGGGGTTTTTGCAACTACAGATGTGGATAGTGAATTCCCTCCATTGGGTACACATCCATAATAGGATTAAACATATCCTTATAGGCCTGTCCCCATGGGATATCCAAGACAAATACCAGTAGTGCCACCACCAGTGGTTTTTCCAGTAGTCACGCCAATTCAAGCTCTAACTGCTATACCTATACAGGTCCCAGCTCATCCAGATATTCCCCAAATGCTTATGAATACAACTGAGGTATTAATAAATCAATTGGAAGCTATGGAAGAACGACGCACACCAGTACAACTAGAAAAGAAAGCTTACCCTGAATGGGTAGATCCGATCCCTCCCCCACCAAACTTTTTAAATACCACATTTCTAATATTTAATGGTTCAGGAGATCCGAAGAAACAATTAACACATTTTGTTTCTTTTTGTGATACAATGATGGGTACCCCTCAAATAAAAGAAGTATTAAAGCTTAGATTTTTTTGAAATCATTATAAGGGTCTGTCTTTGTTTGGTATACAAGTTTTCAGTCTTGATCAATTACTGGATGGGAAGACCTCTGTCAGAAATTCCTTTTCCAATTTAGCTCAACATTTCCAAAGAAAATAATTTTTTATATTACAAAATTTAAAAAAGGGAGAATGAAAGAGTTTCATATTTCATTGCTTGATGGAAGGTATTAACATATTTCTTAAATTGACCACTCCCTCAAGAGGAGTTACTGCCAATCTGTGTGTAAAATCTTCATGATGAGTTACACACACCACTAATCCCTGTGAAAAACACATGAGAGTTTCGGGACCTTGCTTAAATCTCCCAACAAGTGGAGAATTCCATTGCAGAAACCAAAGATAAGTCTCATGTAATCCCATCAACTTCGGGAAGGAGAATAGGGAAATAAAGGCTTCTATAGTTACACTAAAACAAACACATGCACCTACTTCTACTTCAAAACATTCATCATAACATAAGGATCCACCTTCTGAGCATCAACATCAATGCCCACCTCATCAAGATGATAAAAAAGATCAAAGGCAGAGATAGTTTGAGGAATTAAAGAACAAATTCTATTCTTTTAGAAATGAAAAGGTTCCTGATAACTTCATTTTAGATTTGGAAAATAATTTATTTCAGTTGCTAAGGCTGAAGAAACTGAATAAAGGAGATGAAGATCTCCTAAATTATTGCCCCTTTCATCAAATGTTGGGTCATCTCATTCAGGAGTGTTTTGTTTTCAAAGATCTCCTGCAAAAAATGGTAGACTATAGACAAGTGAAACTAAAAATTTCATCAGCCTAAGTAGTATGTGTTATTGTTACTGATCTAGAGGAAGCATACATATGATAAGAAGTCAAAAGAAAAAATGAACAAAAGTATGATGATTGTATGGTTAGAAAAATGATCAACCAAACTTAGGCCATTCTACAAACACAGTTGAAACAACCAACTGTGACTCCTACCACTTCCACTACAACAAATCCATCTTCATCAAAATATCAATCCTACAAAGGTCAATCCTAAAAGAAGCGACATGATCAAAAAGATAAAGAGAAGTTGGAAGAATATGGGCTTGTTTCAAGGCCAAAGTTGTCCTTGACTTTGGAAGATCTCATTCCATATATTTCAAAAGAAGGGGTAATGCCCAACCAAATGACACAACAAGAACTGACCTATCAAGCAGAATCTTCATCAAATGAGGAATTGATCTTCGGTTCTGTTAACGTTATCCACTTAACATACCCCTATACAAATGATGATTCTGGTTATGAACCTGAATTCCCTGTACCTGATTAGAGAACTATGGTAAGAAGTAAAGGTTGAGGATACAGGGGAAGACATGGATATGATAAAAGCCACTATTTTAACTACACCCCTTCTCGAACAATTTATACGGAAAAAACTCATGGGAGAGCCCTTCAGTGGGCTCAACAAGAACAAGGGAACTCTTCCACACATGACAGGGTCGACCCTAACATGATCATATTGGAAGACCAATTAGAGGGTATGCCACCACTCTCTCGATAGGTATATAGACCTAGTTAGTCTAATCTACCAAGAGTACAAGTATTTCCAGCTTCTGCCCGGACACATGGTACATTTACATCAGGAGCATTAACTTCCAAGGCACCTGAAAAATCGCATCTCCATGTTGGAAAATGTTGGCCATTGGACCAAAAGTATGATGTTTTGAAACAACTAGCCCAAGTACTGACCAAGTTATCAATAATGGATGCTTTGAATATGTCAAAAGATCTCTGAGAAACACTTATTGAGGCTTTGTCAAGTCCTCAAGAATTTGAAACTGAGGTTTCTGATACTAAGGTTTATCGTATAGAGAATAATCCTGAAGAATGTCATGTAGTTATATTTTTCACGGATAAAGATGAAGATTATGTTTTACATGGACACATCAGACCCCTGTATTTATCTATCAAGGTTAATGATATAGCCATATGATGATCCTTCATTGATAATGGCTCAGGATTCAACCTCATTCCCATCCGTACACTTCATCGATTGGGTCTCACTAAATCTAACTCATCTCCTTCCACTCTGATGTTTCATGGTTATGATAAGAATGAAAAATAACCTCTAGGAGAGATTACACTCAGAACTCAGTTTGGGGATCTTGTATCTAATTCAGATTTCATGGTTGTCTGACAAGACACATCTTTCAACATTCTTCTTGGAAGGCTTTGAATACATCAACATGTGACCATTCCTTTTTCATACCACCAATGTCTCAAGTATTTCTTCAATGGTCAAATTGGGACATTGTATGGTGACAAGACTTCATTAAAAATGTGTGAATCTCAATATATTGAGGCAGAGTTCTATCACAAAAAGGAAACAAGGTCCGTGACAAAAGATATAACAAAAATCAATGCTCCGAATGGTCTAGAAAAGATCCCAGCTAACCCATTCAAACATCTTAGTGTAGATTACGTGTTACCTATCAATAAAATTGAAAGGATAGAACCAAATCCAAGCAATCATACAATGACTTCCATAATGTTAGTTGTGGTAATCAAGCTTGAAAGCATGAGAGAAATTGTTGATCTACCAAGAATTGGTGAAATATTAAATGGAGATGTATTCATTTCATCCACCAAACTTCAAAAAATCTTTGCTTCATCAGTCAGGATAGAATAAGTTGTCTCATTAGTAGAGGAAGAAAATGATGTTGATTACCAACCTATCTTTTTCTCTTCAATGCTCCAGTAAGACCCTTCATCATCAGTAGGGTCAGAAATGGTTACCTATTCTTTAGGATGTCCAAATACTGACTCCTCCCCTATCTTTAAAAGTCTTGCTTCATCACCTACCCTGCAAGTAGAAATAGAAGAAATTACACATGATGAAGAAGAAGGAGAAGATCTTAAGGACTCCCCTCCAGCATTTGAGGAAGGCGTCTCCACCATTGTGGATGAGCTCAGAGAAATAAATCTGGGTATGAAAGAAAATCCACTCCCCACTCTGATTAGTGCGGACATGACCTATGAAGAGAAAGAGGTGTACACTTCATTTCTAAAGTGACACCAAGATGAGTTTTCTTGTAACTATAAATAAATTACAGGCCTTAATCCCAAAGTGGCCACTCACCATTTGGGTTTTTTAGAAGAGCATCGGGGGTTTAAGAAGGCAGAAAGAAGAACACACCCAACTCACACCTCTAAAATTGAGGCTGGAGTCGACAATCTTATCAAAGAATTTTTTTTAGGAAATTGAAATATCCCAAATGGCTAGCCAACATTTTCTCGGTGAAAAATAAGATTGGGAAAATCAGAGTTTTTATTGATTTCAGAGATCTTAACTGACATTGTCCCAAGAATGACTTTCCGGTTCCAATAACAAAACTTTTTATTGATGCAACAACTGGATATGAATATTTTTCCTTCATGGATGGTTACTCTAGGTATAATCAAATTTGAATGGCCCTAAACGATGAGTAATATACAGCCTTTAGATCCCCTCAAGGTGTATTTTTCTATTAGGTGATGCTCTCTGGCTTAAAAAAATACCGGTGCGACATATCAACGTGCAATGCACCATATTTTCAAACCCTTCTTAGGGAAATTCATTGAATGATATGTAGATGATCTAGTGGTTATGTCTAGACAAGGTTCTAATCACTTGGTTGATCTTGAGACCATATTCAACAAGCTTTGAAAACATAATTTGAAGATGAACCCCTTAAAATTTCCTTTTGGGGTAACCTCGGGAAAATTTGTTGGCTTCATTGTATGACATCATGGCATTGAAGTTGATCCTGCGAAGAAAAAAGAAATCCTTGGAATGTCACATCCTTTAAATTTGAAGGAATTAAGAGGAATTCAAGGACACTTGACCTATATTCAGTTCTTTATCGCTAATTTGGCAGACAAGTGTTTTCCCTTAACCAGATTAATGAAGAAGGGAGTCACTTATCAATGGACCGAAGACTACCAAGAGGTATTTGATACCCTCAAGAAATATCTCTTGAGCTCACTGGTATTAACGCCACTTGTTAAAGGAAATATTCTCATTCTCTATGTGATAGCTTTAGAGCGATCACATGATATCTTCCTTGTACAAAAGAATGATGCTGGGAATGAAAACAGCCTTTACTATCTCAGTCAAACAATGCTTGACAGAGAGACTCGATATTCAAGTATCAAGAAGTGCTTCCTAGAATTAATCTTTATAGTTCAGAAGCTGAGGCACTACTTGCAACATCACAAGGTCCACTTGGTATCTCAAAATAACCCACTCAAATTTATCCTCAGTCTTCCTATGATTACAGGACATATGGCATGATATGTTGTTATTTTGCAACAGTTCGATATCCAGTTTGTGCATCACAAAGAAATAAAAGGACAAGCCTTAATATACTTCCTTACTGAACATCCATCTTTAGAAGATACGTCTTTGAATACTGAACTTACTGATGAAGAAATTTTTTCCATTCAAGAAAATCCCCAAACATGGGAAATGTAATTTTATGGTGCTTCAATAAGTCCAATGGGGAAGAGAATGGAAAACCCTAAACTCAAAAAATTTGGGTTAGGAATTGTGATTATCTCCCTAGAAAAGGTAGTATTTCCATATTACTTTCTGTTATTAGAAGGTGGTACCAACAATGAGGTGGAATATCAAGCTCTCATTGCAGGCCTAGAATTGGCACTCCAAGTACAAGTGAACCACTTAAAAGTGAAAGGTGATTCAGAATTAATAATCAAACAAATCAATGGGGATTATGCCATCAAAAAAGAATAATTAATCCCTCTCTGTGATTATGTTTGAGGGTTAATGGCTGAATTCCCCTTATAACCAACATTGTCTTACATCCCACAGTCACAAAATATCCAAGATGATGCCTTGAAAAATGTATCCATAGCCCCGGAAGATCCAAATCGAGATGAAACAATCATTAGCATTGCTCATCATCGAGTAGTTTTTCCTTTTGTTCAAATCAAAATAGAGTAAATCAATGAAATCAGTCTCATTTCTAAGCCATGTGGTCATACCACAGGATGGATGACACCCATCATGGAAAATCTCCAAAATGGGGTACTTCCACCAAACAAAATTAAAAGAGAAAAAATCCGATGATGAGTAGTTAATTTCACTCTTTATGATGGTCCAGATCATCAAAAGATCCTTTATAGATGATGCTTTGACTTAATTATTTTCAGATGCATTGATGGGGAGGAAACTACAGCTATCATGAAAGAAGTACATGCAGTAGCTTATGGTGATCACCAGTTTGGACATAGGATTTTTGATCAAATCTGAAGGCTTGGATACTTATGGCCTTTAATAAAGCAAGATCACACAGATTTCACCAAGAAGTGTCATCCCTACCAAGTTCATGCCAACTTCATTCATTAATCCCAAGAGTTGTTACATACAACTAAATACTCCTGACCATTTTCCACATGGGGAATGGATGTAGTAGGACCTTATCCTCCAGATAAAACTAAGTAGTTCAAGTATATTCTTACTACTACTAATTTCTTCTCCAAATGGGTTGAGGTAATACCTCTTAAAGAATTCGAGGCCAAAAGCATTGTTAGATTTTTCAAAGCTAATATCATTACCAGATTTAGTGTCCCTCGTACCATATTGATAGACAATGACATTAATTTCTATTCTGTTGAGGTAAATAAGTTATATCATGAGCACAATATCAAATCCAACCATTCATCTCACTATCATGCAGCGGACAACAGAAAGATAGAGGCTTTCAACAAGGCCCTATCAAATATAATCTAGAAAATGGTGGATAAAGATAAGAAATATTGGCCTAATAAACTTTTGCATGATTTATGGGCTTATTAGACTACTACCTGTACTACAAATCAGGAAACTCTATACTCATTGGTGTATGGAACAGAAGTAGTCTTGCCTATTGAAATTCAATTTCCTTCACTCCGAGTTGCCATATGTGACCAGTTATCTACAAATAAGCAGTATCAGAAATGATTTAATGAGCTGGAATGATTGGAAGAAAAGAAATTGCATAATTTTCATAATTTGGAATTCTATTAGAATAGAATAACACAATCTTTTAATAAGAAAGTTCACCTCCACTCATTTCTTTAAGGAGAATTGGTATTAGTACTCAGAACTCCACTGATATCAGGAAATAAGCCTCTAAATCTTGAGCCAAAATGGGAAGGACCTTATTCCATACATAAGGTTTACTCTAATGGCGCTTATTCACTAATCTCAATGGATGGAAAATTTATTACAACTCCAACCAATGAAAGATTCTTGAAGAAGAACTTTGTGTAATCACTCATAGTAATGTCCTAGTTTCAAGACATTAAACTGCATAACAACCATATGCATCCATGCTGTATGACGTTAGGTAGTATCTTTGTCCTTGTCGTATGACGTTAAACTACATGACATCATTTGTCCTTGATACATGACATTAAACTATATGGTTAATGTCTTCTTCATTTGACGTTAAGAAATCCCCTAAGATACTAAAAATTGGCATTCCTTGTGGTTCTTTAAATAAATGAGTAGCTTACATGTGCAAGCATTACTCATATCATTACTACTCCTTAATGTCACATGGATTCCATTTCTCCCTATATTTGAATCAGATCTTTATAGAGACCTCATTTCAAGAACTATGCATGGCTTGATTCTCATTCTAATGAGATACGTAGAGATTCCTGGATCTCCAATCTTAGGCCCAGTCGCAACCATAAAAAAAATTATTTCCCATTTACTGCCTGTATATGAACCAAATCTATACAGAGTACTCTTCTAGAATACATAGTTAGATATTTATAACATCTTGTGTCTTAAGTTTAACCATTATTCTATAATAAATTAAGAGCCCCCGTCTCTCATATCAAACTCAATTGGTATGGGGAACGATTTTATCAAGAACTATGCATGGCTTGATTCTTGCTCTAGCAAGATATATAGTGACACCTGGGTCTTATTCCCTAGTCTAGATTCAATATTATTTTTCATGTCGGAATCACTTCACAACCTCATAGACATCATACTTCCTACGTTTGAGTCATACCTTTGTAGAAATCCTATAGCTCCAATTCTTTGGAAATCATGATTGGAAACATTGTTTCTGTATTCAGGGACCTTTATCCATAAACCAAACTCTATGTTTTGGAAAATTTGAGTCTCCATAATCTTTCTTTGGTTTTTAGCAATAGAATGATTGATACCCAAGAGATATTTTGTATGACTATGCAGTACGTGCCCCTAGGTGGCCTTGCATAAAATTCACCTATATAATGGGCCTGTTAGTCAAAAGATGCCACTATTTGGATATATAGCATACGCCCTAGTTGGCCCTGCATAATACAACCCCCATAACAGGTTCATCAAATAATGGTAACTTTGTTCTTGGAAAAGTCTTCCTCTAATTCCTTTAGCCCTTTTCCCATTCCATTCTTTGGATCCATAAATTCCCAATCATTTTTTATAATTATTATTTTTCATACCGAAACATGGTAGTATGTTTCCAAACAAATTATCAAGAAGATTGGAGACTCATAAATCTTTGGTTAGAGCTAAATACCTTAAATTAAATCCCCCATAATGTCCTTGCTGCATGGCTTAAAACTGTACAACATAATGTCCTTATTGTATGACTTTAAACTACATAGAAAAACATCATAAAACCCCTTTCTGAAAAATGTACCCTCCTTCATACACTAAATTTGTGTAGGAGTGGTTTCTCATTCATATCCTATGTTGGCATAGATGACCCCTTTATTCTCAGGTATCTTTCCTTGGCTAAGACATCCAATGTGGACTTAAGACATCCAAATCTTAAATCCCTTTGTCTACCAACCATAGAATGTTAGAATTCTTAAGATATCCTTTACCTGACTATGAAACACATGCCCTAGTTGGACCTATATAATACAACCCCCATAATGGGTTTGTCAAACAATGGTAACTTTGTTCTTGGAAGAGACCTCATCTATTTCTAGACTTCAAATTTTAGATTTGGTGAATATAAAAATCATAACTCAAGATTCCCATTGGAAGTACCTGAAAAATATTGGGACCTTCCCAACCATTAAAACCTTATTTGGGTTTTAATATGAAAATTTATGGTCAAATCTATTCGACCTAAAACACTAGTATTATTAGTCTAACATACATGACTTTAAACTACCAATAAAAAGAGACATAATACTCACCAAGTTGAAAACCCTAAAAGAGAACCCTATACAAAAGTTGAGTCTTAGCTCACTAGACCTACATTTTGTATGGTTTAGGAAATATTAAAAAATAAAAATTCAAAAGATACAAAGTTCGTGGGGTTCTCTATATAACCCTAGTAAAAATAAAACTATGATCACTAGGTCTATTGGCTTAAGTAAAAACTTGAGCATCCCCATTCTTGTTATTGTAATTATGATTATCTGACATAAAGGTTTGATGTTATGAAAATTACCTTTGATATTGCAGTTATAGGAATAAAAAAAGAATGAAGACATATATTATTAGAGATAAAATTCTTTTCATTCATATGGTAAAATCATAGGAACATCCATAGAATGGAGCCTCTCTGTCTTGTATTAAAAGAAACTCTCAGCATGACTCTTCATCTGTTGAATGACTTCATGAGCTTTATCAGCCTCTTATTGAAGCTAATACAATTGATAAACTTTAGCCTCTTAGGCTTGAATAAGTGCTTCTTTGGCAGTTGAAATGGTAGTTATCCCTTACAACTGGGTCTCTACCAATGTTTGGTTCAATTTCTCAATCTTGTTGTGAAAAAAATCCATTTTCTTTTGAAGATGTATCATCTCCTTCATTTCCTCCTTAATTTTTTGGCCAATTTCTAATAACCTCTTTCTATGGTTGTCCTATGCTTCAGCTATTTCATCTTGGAAAATTTCAACATTAATAAGTCATTTGGACCTTTTAAGATCTTTCCACAGCTTATGTTCTTTATCCCATATGCGAATGGTCTTTTTCATTACTTTATAGACGGGGAAATAATTAAATCCATCAAATCCCAATATGAAAAACAATGTTGGGAGTTTTCAAAAATGGGAGGACAACTCATACAAAGGCTTCTCAACAATTATATTCCAAATTTTGTTGCCATGTCTTTTTACACACCATGCCAAGAGCAACTTGCATCACTAAATCTGAATCTGAGTCACCACCATGGGGAAGAATGTACTCTGGAATCAAATCACTTAGAGAGGTTCCTTGCTCTGGTTCTTTTAGAACAAAATATCCTTCACCTTCCATTGATGTTTGAGCCAACATAGAGGTGTCGCCTTATGATCTAGTTATGATAGTCAATAACCCTAAATGGTGAATCAGAATCACTATTAGTTTCAAAAGAATGGTAGAAATGGAGCATGATCTAAATAATCAATAACATTTAACTAATAATAAATTTTCTTCTTGATTAGATTCATCCCTAGTTTTCTCAGCTTTATTAGTTTGAGAAAGTGTTTCTTGGAGAGGGGCATTCTTTTGAGTTTGCCCAGTTGCCATAATCAAAGGCCTTTGAGTGTCTCCCAACATGGGATTCTTAGTTGGTATTTCTCCAGCCTCAGTAGAAGAAGGATAAAGTGGAATTCCCCTTTCTTAAAGGGCCTTCACAACATTCTCTATATAAAAATCAATATAAGTTGAACTTTAATGTGAAGTACCAAGTAAAAGAAGAACAATTATGTATGGAAAATGAAAGAATGAGAACTTACATCCTTGAAATTCCTCACGGAAGTCCCCAAACTCCTTGATGGAACTTGGAATATCAATGTTTGGATTAAGGTCATCCATCATTTCAGTGTATGTTACTTTGAATGTTATAGCATCCTCACCATTTAAGGTATCCAAAAAAGTTGGTTGATGCCCAAATCAGATTCGCTGACATTTTGTTCCATAAATTCTTCAACTAGTGAAACATCATCAGGCCTTACCAAGTTAGGATCAGCACCAGTATCTACTTCAGATTGCCCAGGATCCTCATTCCTTCCTTCCAAAGAAATAGGAATATTAGAATTGATTATCACAGGATCCATTGGAACGAGCAACTGATATGAGATTTTATAAAGAGAAGAATATTATCAACAATATTTGATACTCAAAATAAATGTGTTTGACATTACCATGACTCTTTTCTCTCTCTATAGTAATGGAAACAGATGCAGTTTTCTTTCCTGGTACTTCTCCTGTTAATGTAACAAATTCATCAACATGAACCTGTGATTATCCTGGGGTTTCCTTCTCTGTTCTTGAAGGACCAGTTTTTAATCCCTTAAGAGAAGAAAGAGATGCATATCCTACGAGAAGATGAACGTGATCACCAAAGTGTATCAATAAAGTAAAATACTAGAGGATAACTCAGATACTTACTTTTTTGATGTACACTTTGAACCAATAATAACGCTCTCTTACATTTCTTTTCATAAGAAAGTGGAGAGATTGAAATACTTCTCTTGGAAGGAGAAACCTAAGGTAGTGGCTGAGGATTGTCTGTCGCTATTACCCCAGTCATGATTTTCACTCCTGGAAAAAGTCTTGGAGACTTGAGGAGATCATCTAATGTGTCAATGAGAGAACTTATAGGTCAATACCTTGGTGAATTAAGAACCTATCCTAAGGTTCCTTCCCTAATTTCATGATGCAAAATAAAATCTCATCAAGATTAATGATGGTGAATGACAAAGCAGAATTGAAACAAAAGAAAAGGGAAATACATTCTCAGTATTAACATAAATGTCTCATTCCTCTTTAGGGTGAACAATTAACCCTTCACATATCCCTTATTCCATCATATAAAATACTCATTTTGAGACTGGGACTTGATCATCAGTTGCATATATAAAGGTATCTAGCTCCGCAATATGCTCCCATACTTCAGCCAGGTTATTATTCGGATGACAATCAGAAGGTGCTTTAATATCACCCACATCTGGTATTCGAAGGACATTTTGAAGGAATTCACATGCATCCTTGAGTTCACGAGTTAAGCTTTCCCAGATTTGAATAGCTAAAGGCCACACACAATTTAGTTCTGATGTGGTTGGTTGTGGAGAAAACTCAACACCCTCTGATTGGAAATCCTCTTCAGGTCTCTCATCTTTTTCAAAATAATCAGCAGATGGGATGTTAATATCTTTCTGATGACGGTGACTAGATTGCCTCGGTGATGGTGGTATTGTTTCCTTATCCTTAGTCTTCTTGGTAGATCTTCTGCAAAGATATTTTGAAGGTTCTAAATCTTTTGAAGCCTCTTCATCATCTTTGGCTTTAGACCTTTTACCATAGTTGCTACGAACAATAGTTGTCGTGGTTGCTACCCGATATATTCCTCTTGTTAAATCCACATGAGGGTATGAAGAAGCCCAATCTTTGGAATATCCAGCCTATAATCCAATTGATGCATCTGATGGAGGTAATGTAATCAATAATTTGAATGTCTCTAAATCCATACAAATCCACAATTGTCTTGCTACCATTGGATGCTTATTATGCCTAACATACGTGGGAGGAAAAGTGTTTGATTGTTGAAGACATTTGAACTGGAGAGCAAACCTATAAGGGACATAATACTCAAAGATAATTTCACCATCAATCCTAGTTGATAACACAATGTCCCTAAATTCCATGATATAGGACCTCATCTCATTATTTTCTTCCTTACCATCATCAGAAAATGTTCCAGTTGGTGGGTTACTAAAAAGAAAGAAGCTGAATTCTCCTGATGCATTCAGTTCCCCCAATAGTACATCAGGTTTCAAGTTCAAAGGTTGAATCATGGAGACTTTCTGTAAAAATGGGGTAAATTGACCATTGGGGACTCTAACTAAATTCAACACCAAATATGAAGAAAATTGTGCTATAATCCAGCCCCACAACACTTGAAATGGTCCTACAAGTCTAAATGGAGCCTTACCATTATACAAATGCAGCAGGTAATGATAGATTATTGCTAATAGAGGGGTTTACAACCCAATATATTTCCCCTATACCAATTTGGATGCAATAACAAAAGTCCCTATCCTTACACCACTGCCAGACTCACGAACTGGAAGCAAGTAAATGCTTAGCCACATGACAAGGAAGCTGGCTAAGCGTACATTTTCATCAATATCATATTTGACTTTATAACCCCAGAGCTTATAGTCACCTCTCTCTAATATCATCCAGTATATACCTGAAATACCCTGATTATCCGCAGCTTGGAAAATGGTAGGATGTTCTCAGGTGGGACCATTCTCTTTAGTTGGTTCTAAAAAAGCTTCCATCCATACTCATGCATGAATATCTTTCGTTTCTTTTAGAAATTACATTGATATTTTGAATAATTCATAATACAATGGTGGAGTCCCAGTAATGTCACCCCATGTTGTTACTGGTGGAATGAATTCATCATACATCTCCCCGAGAATAGGAATCTTAGATATTTGGTAGATATCCCATAGACTAATGCTAACCACACCATGAATCAAGTGGAAAGTATTTTTTTGTGGACTCCATCAGCTCAACAATTCAGGAATGAATTCATTTTTATAAACATAAGTTTGTCCTATCCAGAAAAATTCATAAATGTGAACATCCGATAGTTCTTTCCTGAATTTTTCATAAGTCCGACGTACCCAAAACACCCACATCCATTCAGGTTTAACTCCTCTTCCAAAATGAAGGTCCCAATCTTCCTTCCAACCATTAGATTAATCTATTTGTGAAGCACGAAAGGTTGAATCATAACAATGCAACCTTGGCTCTACAACATGATATTTCATATCAGGGGTACAACCACTATGGTAGGGGATGCATCCAATAGGGATTATTTCCTCATTAACAGGCATACCCTTTGCGGTGATATTCATGTAATGACAATTAGAGTATTGGAGAAAACAAGTATTTGGAATGTATCTCTTATAAGTCAGAATGTGGGAATATTGAAAAATCCCATGTTCATACAGAGGTAGATAGTGGCTTCGTGGATATTCACATTGGTATGGAATCAAGCCTTTCAGCAACCCAGGGAGTGTGCTATTAACAACATCATAATAGTCCGGTCCAATGATTTTCATCATCTCATTTTGATGAACTTTAGCTTCCTCAGTTACAGTCATCAAGTGAGAAATTTCCTATAAAAGAATCATCAAATTTCCTCATTAAATTGGAATTTTTACTTAAGAAAGTCCGGATTTTAACTTAAAGTAATTTAAGAATTTGGCAAAGGAAAATCTTCACGTAGGTCCTTCGAAGAGGTCCTTCGTGTATGTCCTTCGACAAGGATCCTAGCGTAGGTCCTTTGACAAGGATCCTAGCACAGGTCATTCGACAAAATCCTTCCATGTAGCTCCATCACTCAAATGGTTTTACCTTGAGAAATTTCAAGGTACCTACGTGAGAGCACAATGTGGAAAATCTGGATGAGCGAGCTACACAACGAGAGTGAAAAATCCGAGATTCTGGGTGAAGAAAATCACAAAGTAGTGGGGATATTTATAGACACCATTGGACTACGCGGTAAATCTACATGACATAGCTCCGCCGTAGATCTGTATGACAAAGCTTTCCCACAGATTTGTGTGACATAGCTCCGCCACAAACCTGCGCGACATAGCTACACCGTAGACATGCACAGTTCAGATTTAACTCTCTATAATCTTTTTCTCATAATCTTGCCTCATGAATCGACCCTCTTTTAAATAAAATCCAATCTTGAGGGGGGGGGGATTTTGGAAACTCCTTAGGAAGAAAAAAATATTATGAAGAATTCCTTTGGATATTTCAAAGCATCAAGAAGAAGCTAAAGGAAGTAAAAGACATCAAGTGTAAGGGAACTACACGGAGGAGATACATTGAAAACCTATGTGACATACCTCTGCATCTAGAAAACCAGTGCACGTTCTTCTCATACAAACCAATGCACATCCCCTATGTGATAGACCTACACGGAGGAGCTATGAATAAGAACTACGTGACAATATAATTTCTATACCCCTACGCGGAGGAGCTACATATAAGAGCTACTCGACCGACCTATGCCGAAAAACTCCTTTCGACCAACCACCCTCCTTGCCTATAAATAGGACCCTTGGGATCCCCATTTGAGAACTAAAAAAAGTTGAAAAAACTATTGAAGCTCCCATTGCATAGCTCTTTCACCCAGATCCCCCAAATTTTCTCATATCGCTCTTTAAAACACGAGAGAAAAGATAATAAGATGAGATACGAAAGTTTGAAATCCTTTTAGAGTTTTAAACACAAAACATTTGATTAAGGACCCTTCTTTCATAAAGAAGAAGCTACCTACACAAGGCCTACTCCTTAAGGACCTACACGAGGCTCTTCCAAAGACACCAAAGGAGACTCGAGGTATTTAGATTTAAAATCTCACCCAAGTGTTGTCTTATTAGTAGTCCCCTTTCAAGATCACATAGGCTCAATTATCCTATTTTAAGAACTTTTCAGTCATCCCTAGGACCTGTGCGACACACCTATGCGACGCACCTACATGACACACCTACACGGTAGAGCTACGCTGCATAGCTGCGCCTAGGACCTATACTGCATAGTTGCGCCTATGACCTACACATATCATCTTGTAAACCATCTTCAAAGCCACTCATGGTAGGGTATATAATTCCATGGTTCCCTTATCATAAAGGTACTAAGTTGAAGCCTCTAACAAAACCTTTTGAATTATCAAACCTTTGGGAAGGGCACATCAGCGTGTCACCCATTTGGGTTTGTATATCCACAGTAAGAGGTTTCCCACATTTGTCTTCTAAGGGAGTCATGATCCTTGGGATGTTTGTAGGTTTTTATATCTACAGTCACATGGATCCTTAACCTAGACATAATGCTGGGAAGTTTCTAGTCTTGGATTCTAGGGAGGGGACTCTGACCTCCCCTTTTCATCTCTAAGACCTGGAGCCTTCAATTCCCAATAGGGAGAGTGAGGGACATGCTTTATTTTCCATTCAATAAAAGAAAATCTCCCTCCTCTCATGGGATACACTAGGGGAATACCTCCTGGAGTAATCCCCTAGTCTTTCGAGCCGGAACCAATGAACTTCACTTTTATTTTACATTGAAGGGTTCATTGCTCCGCACCCTTTCCCACTATCGCCTCAGATTTTTTCTCTGTAGGCCCACCCTCTTCCATAAGTGGAAGAGAAAGTATGTGGTATGTTGAATCTTTCATATCCTCTTGTTTCTCACACTGAGCATGACTCATGAGGGCTTAGAGATTTGTGATTATCACAACATCCACACAATCCACCTCATCTCTTGAACTACAAGAACTCTGATTCCCACCATAATTGGGATACGTAGGAAGCCTTCAACAGGGCCCGAGCTCACTAGATATCCTTTTCAGGAATCCAAACCTAATTCCCTTAACCAGGTAATCCTCTTTAAGAGTAATCCACAAACTATTTCTCTCAAAGGACCATACACCCCTGCGAGATTTACCGAACTATGTGGGATTTGATTCCCATCCAAGTGGGATATATAGGAAGCCTCCCTAAGGTTCAGACCCAACATTCCAAATCAAAACTATTTTTCCTGGGCCATATTCCCAATAGGGTCTAATCCAATTTGGAAAATCATATCTTTTTCAAGTTCCTTGGGCTTCTTAGGTATAAGTTCCACATCAGGCTTTGACTAAGCACCTTACACTTAGATTTCCTTACCACATGACATTAAATTATACGGTTAGGTCTTTATCAAACAACCTTAAAAGGTATGATGTGTCCCATTAAGAGGCACTGAACTATGAGGGTTCCGATTCCTTTCACAAGGATACATAGGTAGCCCATTTATGGGTATGATCCCAACATCAAAACAAGATTCCGTCTCCCTGGATGACAATAAATTCTAGAGTGCCCCACTGAGTGGATTAAAAACCATCATTATCGTAACAACAACTAAAAGAATCTCTAAATAGTATATGAGAGGATACCATTGACGGAGAACTTCGAATACATATGGATATCTCCATTAATGAAGATCCTTGAATACATACATATGATTCTAAATTTCACACATGCTAATAATTGATTGAAAATTTCAAGATAAACCTATGTTATACTTGGTAAATTAATAAGGATTCATGAAAATATCTCAAATCTATAAGAGAGTCCCGAAGTAGACAATAATCCCCCCTAAAAAGGGTGTGATGATCCTGACCTCCCATCCTCTCAACCAATGCGAGTTATTAAGTATCATAGGTTCGAACCTAATGAATGATTGACATTGGAAAGAAGGTCCCTTTGGATACAAAACTGTTGGATGTTTCTTGTTCCATAAATAAATCCGATGGAAATCGTCCGAAAGTAGTGATTCTTAATAAGGACACACATTTCGGGAGGAAAAAGCCCTCACCATTGGCTTTAGAATATCATGTTTCTTGGATATTCTAGTGGAAAGGATCCATATTCTCATTCTTATTACCCCAACTTTTCCTGGTCAAGAAACTCGAATGATTTTAGGTAGGCATTCCAAATGCCAAATTCATTAACTCGCAGTTCCTTAATCTGCTGAGTGGACTCCCTAATCATGAAATCATTAATTTATATTTTTTCAATATTTTCCTCTCAATTACAATAATCCCTACTTTGATAGTCAACCCTTGATTTCAACCAAGTTAAATCATCCCAAAACCTCAAATTATAATTCCCCGATAATTGAAAGCACACCAACTTTGGCTGATCAAACACTTTGAACTATGATTTGATTCTAACTGAAGTAATGGAAGACTATACCGACTTAATATTTTATCAATGGATTTTATCCTTTTATGAATAAATTTCCAATTATTATCTTTATCACATGCTTGTTAATATTAAGTGGGATTTAATTAAGTGATTAACCATGTCATAGATAATATTTATGCATATGATGGTTTATTTTAGTTTCATCTTGCATGCTTATTAATTCATTAATTATGTGATCGTGACAAAACATACATAATGAAATAAACATGCAACTAACAAAAATAAAATAAAGAGTATAATCATGAGCTAATATTAATGGTTAATTTATCCAGCGGTTGATAAACTAACCACTGACCTAGAGGAGAAACACCTTGAACCAATATGAGGTTTGTGTTTATAGCTTTCCACCTATCCACCTTTGTATCTTTCTTGGATTGGTTTCAACTCAACTCCTAACTTGAACCACCTCCACTAGCTTGGGATTTCCATCCATTACATATGCTTTTGCTCACACACAGGTGAGGGATAAAAATGGTTTACATAAAAGAAACCATGGATATGGATATCCTGCATATTAATCAGGAGAGAAGGCACACATACCAAAAAATTAATTTAATAATAAATTAAAATGAAACCAATCACATAAAAAGGTCTGGTCCAGCTCATGATCATCCACATGCATGCAATGAATTACGCATTAGCATTCAATTCTTTAATCATTCTTATTTAAGATAAATCACGCCCAAATTGATTAATTATTATCATTAATTAATCAATCCTTTTCTGATTTTCCTTGATATTATCATCCATTATAATTTTAAACAAAATAAATAAATTCATTTAAAATTAACCTTGTATATAAATGTACCTCAGAGGTAACATAGTGAATACCTATCCAGATCTACCAAACATGTATTATACTCATATACTGTTTTAATCTTGTGACATATGGCATACATGATTTAATGCGTAATATCACAATGTGTACTTCACAGATGATTACATGAATCATATGATTTTTTTGGCCACGTGTTATGCTTCAATTCACATAGAGTAACAACTTGTAATATGACTTACACATGATATGCAGATTTGGACATTTGATCGTACCACGATTCACTGTTTTATTTCACCCTTATACCAATGTATTAAACTGGTATTGTATTGAAAATTAGAAGTATAATAACAAATTTCACTCCATGTTTGATTCAATTATTTTGTTTTTAACACTGTTAAAAAGGGAAATGTTACATTTTTTGATAATTATATTGAAGGTGGAGGTGATTTGGAGAACCCATGATGAAGTCCAAGAAAGATGGGCCAATCTGCACATGATCCAAGAACACCGGTGGACTCAACCGCATATTTCTACTGAACCATGCATCCAAACGGGATGAAATTTTGTGGTCCGGTCCAAAATTTGATGGGATACATTTCATATGAAGGAACTGAATCCCCATTCGGCCTCTACAATGCCCATACTAACTGATCTGTCCAAGGAATCAAAGCTGAACCAAGTCAAATGCGGTGTTCTGTATTTTATCAATATATAGAGTTGTAGTTGTCCAAATGGTTCCAAAATTTCGGTGGAGACATCCAAGAGGTGGGGATAAAACTTTTCTATTTTTTCCAAAGCGAGATAAGGCTGACTAAAGGCCAAAACGCATGGTACAAGTGGATTGAAGAAATATGTGTGCCTAAAACCACCTTCCAATTTTCCTATAAAATGGCACCTTGGGATCCCCATTTGAAAGTTCGGTCAAGAGGCAAGGTGATGAAATTTTGGAGTCCCCAAGGAGTCTTCTCAACATCCCTATAAGTTATGGAGGCTATGGGAAGTGCTACTTCAACATCTTCTTCTTCTTCCTCTCCCATGAGTTTCTAAACCCCTTGTGATCACCTGGGGAGGAATGTGATGGAAATCCCAAGCTTCATGTTTGTAATATTTGAATGATATTTTGAATTACAGGTTTTTGTGTTGTTTTTAATAATCCCCTATTCTTATTTTATTGATTTATGTACTGTTATGTCATGCTCAACTCATATGATCATGTTTGGGGGTACCCATTCATGTGATGTTTCACACACCATTCACCACTTTCTTTTCCCCCTTTCAATTGCGGTGTTTGTGTGGTTCATATTGGTTAATTGAACTCACATAAGCACTGTCAAGGCCATGTACATTTATGTCATGATATCACAAAGAAATAACATACAAACCTGGACAGCGCATCGAGTTCTTCGTGTGTTTCCTTGGTGAGTTTCAGTTATGAAGTCAAACACAATTCACCCAATCATCGGCGGTGTCCGGTGAATCATTGTGTGTTTTCGACTGAACCCTAGGAGGTATCCTAGTATAAACTCAGTAAAATTATGTTTCTAGGTGTTACAAACCAGGGATTAAAAGATCATAACCCTATATCATGAAGTGATGAAGGATAAATATCATGAGAGTACCCCAGGTTGATCACGCTTAATTAATTCTATTAATCTCTACATTGTTTTATCGCTTTCATTCTCTATTTTCATCTTTAATCATAAAACCCCCAAGTTTTACAAAACCTAATTCACCTTATACTTTCATAATCAAAAACCTCTTTTTAAATTAATTATCTAAGGCTCCGTCGAGAGACGACCTAGGGTTGCTGCTATACTGCAGAAATTCTAGTCAAAATTAAACAACTAATTTGACGCGCTCGACAACACGGTCAAATTTTGGCGCTATTTCCAGGGATCCAAGATCATTTTTTTTTCTTTATTTACTTTTATTTATATATTTTTCTTCTTAATTAATACTCTTTTAAATACCCCACCACCATTTGATTGTTTTTTTTGGGTTTTGTCTTTATTTTTTTGTTGTTTTTTGTGTGTTCTCTCTCTCTCTCTCTCTCTCTCTCTCTTATTCTCCATAGCCCTCTCTATAATTATGTATTATAACATTATATTCTATTTTCAAGATTCTTAAGTTATTTTATCCATATTCAAAAAAAAAAACTTCACAAATTATTTTCATGACCCGATCTGGTAAAGAAATACTACTTGAATTTGACCCTGAAATTGAAAAGTCACTTCACACACAAATCAAGGCATCTAGAGAAGGTAAATCAAGTAACATTGAGGAACCAATTTTGGAACCTCAAGTGGTCCTAAACCAATCCAAAATTTAACCTAGTCAAACCCAAGAAAACATGGCTGTAAACAACCAAACTTTAAAAGAACTGACCACCCCGGATGTGGAGTACCAACCTGCGTACATCCAATATCCTGAGGAAGCGGCCAATTTTGAGCTAAGATTAGGCCTTATCCACCTCCTTCCAAAATTCCATGGTCTTCCTGGTGAGGACCCTCAAAAACATCTAAAGGAGTTTCACATAGTGTGCTCTACCATGAAACCCCAAAATGTGTCTAAGGACTTAATTAAGTTTAGGGCCTTCCCTTTCTCCCTTGATGGTGTAGCCAAAGATTGGATATACTATTTTCCTACCACAATTGGGGGCTGTAATGAATTTAAAAGACTCTTTCTAGATAAGTTCTTCCCTGCCTCCCGAACTGTATCAATTAGGAAAGAAATCTGTGGAATTAGGCAATCACAAGGAGAGACCCTTCATGAATACTGGGAGAGATTCAAGAGACTTTGCTCAAGCTGCCCCCACAACCAGATTAGTGAACAACTATTAATACAATACTTCTATGAGGGAATCATTCCCATAGATCGTGGAATGATTGATGCTGAAGCTGGTGGTGACCTAGTTGATAAAACTCCTTCCGCCGCTCGTGAATTAATAGCCAACATGGCTCAAAATGCACAACAATTTGGTACACGAGCAATTGCACCAACCTGAGAAGTTCATGAGGTAAGTCCCTAGAAAAGAAGGTAGATACTAAACTTGATGGGATGCATACCCTTCTAAGGCAATTAGCTCAAGCATAAGGTAACTCACACTCTACTTCTATTCCATTACATTGTGGTATTTATTCTGAGAACACTCATTTTTATGACCAGTGCCCACAACTTCAAGATTCATCTGAGTCTTGTGTAGCTGTGTTCCCAGAGCATCCATTCCAATAGAACCTCCCTTCAAGAAAGACCAATTCAGGCCAAATCCAAATCCAGGGTGACAAGCACAACCCTAATACCGACAAGGAGAAAACTCAAGCTACCCCAAACAGAATTGGTATCAACAAGGCCAAGGTATGCAACCTTATTATCCTTCAAATTCTCAAAACAATCATCCTCCTCCTCCCAAATCTGAACCAAGCCTCGAGGATATGGTGAAGCAAATGGAAACCCATAACCTCCAGTTCTAAAAGACCAAACAATCAGTAATTCAAGATTTGCAAACTCAAGTGGGACAATTGGCGAACACCATCAGTGAGCTTAAGATGCAAGGGTCTAGACAAACACTATCACAACCCATTGCCAATCCGAAGGACAAAGGTAATGTATGTGAAATTACACTTCTTAGTGGTAAAGAAGCTTCTCCTTCTACTGATTTGATGAAACAGGTATGCCCCCCTCTTGAAAACACTCCTTCCCAACCCTAAAAAAATCCATGTAATGAAAACCAAAATAAAAAGGGAAATCAAATTATCATTGATGATTCAAATGAACACTCTATTCCTCTTCCTTTCCCACAAAGACTCTCAAAATCTAAGAAAATTTTTGATAATGATATTGATAATGAGATAATGGATACATTTAAAAAGTTCAAGTTAATATTCCTTTATTAGATGCAGTCAAGAAAATTCCCCGTTATGCCAAATTTCTTAAAGAACTTTGCACCCATAGACGAAGGCTGAAGGGGAATGAGAGAGTCAACTTGGGTAGGAATGTCTCGACCTTGATTCAACCAGCAATGCCAACCAAATGCAAGGATCTGGGCACATTCACGATTTCGTGTACCATAGGGGAGACTTTATTTTCTGATGCTATGATAGATTTAGGTGCTTCCATTAATGTAATGCCTCACTCTGAGTATACTTCTCTGTAGGTTAGAGAGCTTCAACCAACTGGAATTTTCATGCAACTTGCCAACCGGAGTACAACACATCCAACAAGAGTGATTTAGGATGTCCTTATACGAGTGAAGAATCTCATCTTCCCTGCTGATTTCTACATTCTTGAGATGGAAGATACCCGAACCCAAGTACAAGCTCCTCTCATACTTGGGAGGCCATTCCTAAAAACAGCAAAGACGATCATCAACGTTCACAATGGTACGCTGTCCATGGAATTCGAAGTAGAAAAGGTAAGTTTTAACATCCTTGAGGCTATAAAACACCCCGTTGAAGAGCACTCCACTATTCCTGTCTATTTGATGGAAGTGATCTCAAATGATGCACACACAGACAATTCTCTCCTCAACCCAAACTTTGATTCATTTTTGTTTTCTTCACCCTTGGATTATTTGAGTTTTGATTCATGTTTTGAGTGTTGTGTGGGTTCTAAAAAGTGTAAATTTTGTGCTTTAATTGATGAGTGTGTTCATTCTGAGGTACTCAGGACCGTCGATGATTCTGTAAATCTCATTTATATAGATTCTCTATCTTTAGAGAATAAACATGAGCAGATAAATAGTTTAATGGACCTCACTCCCCCTAAATCCCCTCCCTCAATCCAGAAACCACTGATGTTGGAACTTAAACAACTTCCTTCTAATTTAAAATATGCATATCTTGAGGGTATTGACCAATTGCTCGTCATTATTGCCAATAAACTCTCTCCACAATAGGAATCAAAACTGCTCAAACTTTTAAGAGAGTGTAAAAAGGCAATATGATGGACATTGGCTGATATTCCCAGGATTAGCCCATCTATTTGTATACACCATATACTTTTGGATGATGAGGCTAAACCCATAAGACAATCTCAATGCCGGTTGAATCCCACTCTCCTTGAAGTGGTAAAATTGGAAGTCAGTAAATTACTTGCTTTGGGGATCATTTATCCTATATCTGATAGTAAATGGGTTAGCCCAGTGAAAATTGTGCCTAAAAAAACAAGAATAACAGTTGTGTCAAATAAAAGGAATAAATTGGTTCCAACATGTGTGCAAAACAGTTGGCGAGTCTGTATTGAATACCATCGACTGAATCAAGCCACGCGGAAGGACCACTTTCCATTACCTTTCATTGACCAAATGTTAGAATGATTGGCTGGTAAGTCCCATTATTGTTTCCTTGATGGTTATTCGGGTTATTTCCAAATCCATATAGCCCCTGAGGATCAAGAAAAGACAACATTTACCTGTCCATTTGGCACATTTTCATACAGAAGGATGCCATTTGGTCTATGTAATGCTCCTGGTACTTTTCAACGATGTATGTTGAGTATTTTTTCTGAGTACCTTGAGAGTTGTATGGAAGTCTTTATGGATGATTTCACAGTATATGTATCTTATTTTGATTATTTTTTGGAACACCTAGGTTCTGTCCTCTGCCGCTGCATTGAAAAGGATCTTGTTTTAAATTATGAGAAATGCTATTTTATGGTTGAACGGGGGATAGTTCTTGGGCATGTCATTTCAAATAAGGGAATTCAAGTTGATAAATCTAAAATTGAATTAATTTCAACCCTTCCATATCCAAAATGTGTTCGTGAGGTGCGATCTTTCTTGGGTCAGGCTGGTTTTTACCGTCGATTCATTAAAGACTTTAGTAAGATTGCACTTCCATTGTCCCGATTATTGCAAAAAGATTCTGAGTTTTTGTTTGATAAAAATTGTGAGGATGCATTCAATTCACTAAAAAAGAGTCTCACATCACCTCCCATAATCCAACCACCAAGGTGGGATCTCCCCTTCAAACTTATGTGTGATTCCTCTAACTTTGCAGTTGGGGAAGTTTTATCACAAAGGGTTGAGAAGGCTCCTCATGTCATTACGTATGCCTCGCGTACCCTTGACCCTGCCCAGGTAAACTAAACAATCACTGAAAAAGAACTCCTTTCTATTGTGTTTGCCTTGAAAAAATTCCGTTCATATCTTCTCAGGTAAAAAATCATCGTCTTCTCTGATCATGTTTCCCTTCGTTTCCTCTTAAAGAAACCTGAAGCCAAACCCCACCTCATTCGGTGGATGCTCCTCCTCCAGGAGTTTGAAATTGAGATTAGAGATAAGAGTGGAGTGGAAAATGTGGTAGCTGACCACATTAGTAGGATTTACCCACCACTGGACCATCATGTTGAATCACCTCTCCCCATTGGAGAATTCTTCCCTCATGAGAACCTTTGTGATGTTGTGGACCTTACCCCCTGGTATGCGGACATTGTGAATTTTCTAGAAAAATTTAGGGTCCCCATTGATTTTAGAACTTCACAATCCCAGAGAATTAAACATGATTCTTGATGGTAAATTTGTTATGACCCATATTTGTGGAGGATATGTAGTGACCAGGTTGTTCGTAGGTGTGTCCCTGACCAAGAGTTCACCCCAGTTTTGAGCTTCTGCAACACATTGGCTTGTGGGGGCCACTTTGGCTCTCAACGTACTGCTCGAAAGGTCCTTGACTCAGTATTATATTGGCCAACATTGTATAGAGATGCCCATAGGTTTTGTAAATCATGTACTTGATGTCAATTCACAGGGAATATCTCCAAGAGGAATGAAATTCCCCAACAACCCATGTTATTCTGTGAAATCTTCGATGCATGGGGCGTTGAATTCATGGGAAATTTTCCAAATTAATTTGTCTTTGTGTACATTTTAATAGCTGTTGACTATGTTTCTAAATGGGTGGAAGCAAATGCTACTAGGACTGATGACTCTCAAGTGGTTGTTGATTTTGTGAGGTCCCAAATTTTCAGTAGGTTTGGTTTACCAAGATTCATCATTAGTGACCAGGGTTCACATTTTTTGCAATCGTAACATGAAAAACTTGCTTCGTAAGTATGGGGTTGTTCATAAAGTCTCCACTGCATATCATCCCCAAACTAATGGACAAGCAGAAATTTCAAATCGGTAAGTTAAACGAATCTTGGAGAAAATGGTACAACCCAATAGGAAAGATTGGAGTTTGCGCTTGGATGATGCACTTTGGGCGTACCGTACTACTTTTAAAATCCCGATTGGAATGTAACCATATAGGATTGTGTTTGGAAAGGCTTGTCACCTCCCAGTGGAGGTAGAACACCATGCATATTGGGTTGTTAAACAATGTAATATGAACCTTTCAGATGTAGGTGAGTAAAGAAAGCTGCAGAATCAAGAGTTGGAAGAAATTCGACGCGATGCATATGAAAACTCCCAGATCTATAAAGAGAAGACTAAGGCTATTCATGATAGCATGATTCACCAACGGAAGTTCCATATTGGTGAGAAGGTCCTCATGTACAATTCTAGGCTTAAGCTTCACCCAGGTAAGCTTCGTTCCCGATGGCTCTGTCCTTATACTGTTACTAATGTTTACCCTTTTTGTGCAATAAAGGTTTTGCATGAGTAGAGTGGAATAAGTCTTACCGTCAATGGGCAGCGTCTTAAACACTTCTATAATGATTTTCCAAAGAATCCGGTGGAGGAAATCCACCTTCTCGACACATCATACCAATAAAACACACCAGGTTTTATCCTTCCTTCTCACATTCTCAATTATTTCAGTGAGGAAACTTCACAGTCTAGGTGTGGGGGGGGGGGGGGGTGGATACATTTCTGGGTTAGTTAGGAATTTTCATCATTTTCTCTTTTCTTCTCTTTTTAGCCTTTTTTATGGTATTTTCATTTTCCCCCATCAATAATTTCGAAGTTTGATGATTTGGTGACCATAAAGGGGGCAAAGTAAAAATACCATAACGAAGGCTAAAAAGAATATTTGTATGAATTTAACATCAGGGAGTGATTTTCTTTTTTTAGTGAATTGGTTTTTTGTCAATGATATAAATGGTCGTATCTATGTGAAACCTTGGAGATGATTGATGCCCCTTGTGTGAGTAGTTTTTGGGAAAACTGTGTCACTAATATATCCACAAATGTTTGCACCAAACCACAAAGTGTGACTATTTCTTACTTAATATAAGGTAAATATATGTTGGGTTAATATTTTTTAGCTTTAAATGATATTTCTATATGTTCGTTCCTTATCCGATCTGTTTCATTACTGTACCAGATTGACCTATGTGTGTGTACCTAATGTCCGAATGTTGTACGCCCTCAAAAAAAATTGTTGTGTCTTGGGTAGGTAAAAAACCACCCCTCTCCAACCTTTGATCTTGTTATAACTATTGCAATTAGTGTCGTGAGGATATCAAACAAGGGTTGAGAGATGCGTGTGAGATTTGTTCCAAATGCAACTTCAGAAAAAATATAATAAATGAGGGGAGTGATGAAATGTGTAACGTATGGGGATATCTAGGTCGAGAGCTTATGGTTTGACTTCTAGTAATGCTTAAGTGAGTGAGTCTTGAAATATGATTACAAAGGATGTAGGACATGTTCGGTGAAAAATCATTTAAAGCTGAATAATGTTAAAATAACCTATATTTATTTGATAGAAAGTGGAAAGAATAGCATGGAATGGTTTTCACACACACACATGGAGAGTTAGTGGAATGGTTGACTTTTGAATTCCTTGCTCATGTTGGTTTCATGAATCTCTTTGAATTTTATTGTGATATGATTTATGAGACATCTTTTTCCATTTTCACCGGGAAGAATTCCTTAGTGCAGTTCGTGCATTGATCAGATTACTCTGGTGAATTAAAATTTCCTCAAATGTTAAATCTTCATGATGTTGGATATATATATATATGCATAATTTTATTTGGATATGTGACTTTTCCCAGGAGTGCAAATGTTTAGGTGTGGGGGTGTGATCGTACCACGATTCACTATTTTATTTCACCCTTATACCAATGTATTAAACTGGTATTGTATTGAAAATTACAAGTATAATAACAAATTTAACTCCATGTTTGATTCAATTATTTTGTGTTTAACACTGTTAAAAAGGGAAATGTTACATGTTTTGATAATTATATTGAAGGTGGAGGTGATTTGGAGAACCCATGATGAAGTCAAAGAAAGATGGGCCAATCTGCACATGATCCAAGAACACCAGTGGACTCGACCGCATATTACTACTGAACCGTGCATCCAAATGGGCTGAAATTTTGTGGGCCGGTCTAAAATTTTATGGGATACATTTAATATGAAGGAACCAAATCCCCATTAGGCCTCTACGATGCCCATAATAACTGATCTATCCAAGGAATCAAAGCTGGACCAAGTCAAATGTGGTGTTCTGTATTTTATCAATATCTAGAGCTATAGTTGTCCAAATGGTGCAAAACTTTCAGTGGAGACATAAAGAGGTGGGGATACAACTTTTCTATTTTCTCCAAAACGAGATAAGGCTGTATGTAGGCCTAAACACATGGTACAAGTGGATTGAAGAAATCTATGTGCCTAAAACCACCTTCCAATTTTCCTTTAAAATGGAACCTTGGGATCCCCATTTGCAATTTCAGCCAGGAGGCATGGTGCTGCCATTTTTGAGTCCCCAAGGAGTCTTATCAACATCCCTATAAGTTCTGGAGGCTATGGTAAGTGCTAATTCAACATCTTCTTCTTCTTCCTCTCCCATGAGTTTCTAAACCCCTTGTGATCACCCGGGGAGGAACGTGATGTAAATCCCAAGCTTCATGTTTGTAATATTTGAATGATCTTTTGAATTCCAGGTTGTTGTGTTGTTTTTCATCATCCCCTATTCTTATTTTATTGAGTTATGTACTGGTATGTCATGCTCAACTCATATGATCATGTTTGGGAGTACCCATTCATGTGATGTTTCACACACCGTTCACCACTTTCTTTTCCCCCTTTCAATTGAGGTGTTTGTGTGGTTCATATTGGTCAATTGAACTCACATAAGCACTGTCAAGGCCATGTAAATTTATGTCATGGTATAAAAAAGAAATAATATACAAACCTGGACAGCGCATCGAGTTCTTCGTGTGTTTCCTTGCCGAGTTTCGGTTATGAAGTCAAACACAATTCACCCAATCATCGGCGGTGTCCGGTGAATCATTTAGTGTTTTTGACTGAACCCTAGGAGGTATCCTAGTATAAACTCAGTAATATTCTGGTTCTAGGTGTTATAAACCAGGGATTAAAAGATCATAACCCTATATCATGAAGCGATGAAGGATAAACATCATGAGAGTACCCCGAGTTGATCACGCTTAATTAATTCTATTAATCTCTATATTGTTTTATCGCTTTCATTCTCTATTTTCATATTTAATAATAAAAACCCCAAGTTTTACAAAACCTTATTCACCTTCTAATTTCATAATAAAAAACCTATTTTTAAATTAATGATCCAAGGCTCCGTTGAGAGACGACCTAGGGTTGCTGCTATACTGCAGAAATTCTAGTCAAAATTAAACAACTAATTTGACGCGCTCGACAACGCGATTAACATTACACAGATAATAAAGTTTTAAATCTATGTAATTTGGTAAAAATATACAGTGTGTAGATCCAATCTACACAACATTTACTCCCTTCACTATCTATCCAAAGTAAACTCCTAGGGACTCAGTGTGTGAGGCGTACTTTGTAAATCTTGGAGTACACGGTACATCTAGTGGGCCACACACCATGTTGACTCCATGTTACACGGTCACCGATCGGGTAGGCCATGTATGGAATACATGGTCCAAACCTGACTCGAAGGGACTACATGCCATGTCGAGTGGGGTACATGACATGTGCTCTGGTTGACCATGCACCTGTCTATCTCGGTCAACACGCAGTATAATAATTAACTACACCGCATGTCATTAATGCACATAGGTTGAGTAATTTTCCAATTAACTGCTGGTGTATTAAACACAATTACATGATGCGTAACTCTAGTTACACGGTGTGTATTGCTGTGTTATTTGGGTATAATCCTTGGATCATCCAGATGAGATCCTCAATTTTATTTTAATCATAAAATTAATCATTTCTGTTAGATCTGTGAGAAACGATGGAGGAAGAAAAAGATATTATAATTCAGATTAAAAGAACGATTAAACTTGAATTGAAAAACTAAATTATGAATTATTAAATCACCAATGATTTTTAAATAATTATAAACAACAACATGCCTTCTCTGATACCAATTGAAGGTTCCGGGCGCAGCGGAAGCATAGTACGGGCGATGCCCAACTTTTCTTTTTTCCATAGTCGATGATCAATCCAAGATCTATGCGTGATGAATGTCATGATCAATAGAATTGAATAAAATAAATAAGACAAAGGGTAATCACATTGGAACCCAAGAGAACAGATCAACACATTTTTTTATAGTTAATTTAATTAAATAAGAATTACCTCTATGGTTATTCTTTATTTGTTGATGCATCCCACCACAGATCTAAGGTGCGTCATTGTTGCATTGTAGAAATCAAGGGTATATTTACTCTATAAATGATCCACATGTGTTCTATAAATCTATGGACATCGCCAAAGGAGTCTCCGAGTGCTAGCATGAAAGATCCTTGTGCTTGCATCATCCACCTTCAATCTCCTTAAGAAGAACTTCCAAAGCATTTTCCTTGATCCGGTGGAGGAGGATCACTCTCTTTCTTGAGAGTGTTCTTGGATAAGGAAGAACTCTCTAGGCTTGAGAGGTTTTTCTCCAATCCGTTTTGTACAACAACTTTGGCTTGGATTATGAGAAAATAATATAATCGGGTATTTATATTGCTAAGGTTAGAAGAAAATAATTCCACAAGGCCATTATTATTTTATTTAATCCTAAAAAATTCCCATGTCAAATAATAATAGTAATATTATTATTTATCGACATGCGTTTGGCCTGTGAATTATTATAATTAAATACTATTTAATTAAATAATATTTAATATTATTATTTATCACTGGACCATTAAACTCGGTCCGTCATTCCTCCACAATATTTATCAAACCTTGACTAATGACTATTTATTTATCAAATAAATATCACTGTATTATTCGCTGATAAATAAATAAATATTTTATTCACTAAATGGAAAATAAATATTTATTAAATATCTCGCTCACAATATATTCTCTCAAATAACTAGTGACATAATAAATATGATCAGACATACATGAATAATTATTAAACCAAATATGAGAATAATATTTATTCAACTTGTTAAATAATAAATAATAATATATTATTTAACTGAGATCTCGAATACACTTGGTGTGTGGCCCTCTAGGCCTATTTCTCAGTGGAATTAGGTGAACCTGCCTAAAGTCCAAGGTTAGCATCTAACAACATGCCAAGGCACCCATAAAGAAATAAGTTAATTCCACAATGACATGTCACCTCATATGAACACTTACCACGTAATATAATCCTTTTATCACAATATCTATAATTGACCAGGTTGCATGCCAATTCCATCAACCTATATGCTCAATATCTCTTTCTTTGACTTTCCAAAAATAGAACTTTCCTATAGAACACCATGACCATGGATTTATTTAGGCTATATCATTTCCATCAAAGGGCATGAGATATTAACTTTCATTAATGAACATAAGGGATAAATCCTTTCTCTCATTATTCATTAATGTAATATTACTCGCGATACACCCAATGCATCCTACCTCATTGTGAACATATGTCATCATGATTTTCATCAATACATCAAAGTAAGTGACTCATAATATCCATTAATAATAATCTTAAAGTGTAAAGACCAATACATAATTCCATAGATATGAACATCAAATGATACTTATAAATGTGGATTTCCTACTAGTGAGTCATATTCTCATAATATCCCCCTAGACATTACCAAGGACATACACCATGAGAATGTGAATCAAATTCACATGAGTCTCCACCCCTGATAGCCTATATCATTTGTGTCCCTCCAAATGATATCATCTGGCCATAGATCATATATTCAAGAATAGTGTAATAACACTTCTGGGTTCTCATCATAATGGAGAATTGCTACAAACTTTTAGTGCGAAAACTACTCTTAGGACATTATCACATGCTACATCACGTAGAAGAAAAATTATGGTGCGATAAGTAGTTAATTAATATTCAAAATAATGAATACATATTTATCATAAAGTACACATAAGTTGGTTCTAGGGCACCAACTCCAACAAAAACTTTCTTGGGAGTGTATTTATAGAAGAACATAGTTGAAATTTCACCGATCTTCTACACATTTCACTTATATCTCTACTAGTTTGAGAGGGGGAATTTCTCAGTTGTCGCTCCATTGAAAGTGAGATTCATTTCCACTAAAAGTTGCAGTGAAATTTTCATTTAATGTTCCATTGAAAGTTGTACTAAAACTCTCATTTAAAGTTTCACCGACACTTCCACTAAAATACATCGTAAGTTCCATCAGAAGTTCCATTGTAAGTTACACTGAAACATCCACTACAAATTCAACCAAAAGTTCATTTGTTCATGTGATATCTTTACATGGAATTCACTATGTTTGATATATTTAATTCTAGGAAAACTATTGATTTGAGAATATTAATGTGTATTTACATTGTGTAACTTTCAAGTTCATGGAATTAATGAAAAACGTGTTATATATTTAACATTGATTTCAAATTTCCTATGAACATTGTTACACTATTTTCTTACTCACTATGAAACTCCATTTATTTTATCATAAAAAATCAATCAATTGAATTAATTTAATAAATTATTTATAAATTTTGGATAAATTATCATTTATCACTTTTCCCTTTGTTTTATTACTGGATATATATTTGGATGCAAATTCTCGAACTGTATTTTCAAACATGGTGGAAAATCTCTTTTCCATTTAGGAAAAACTAAATGTTTTTTTGTTAGATTTCCTTTTTTAATACATCTTTTTTATATGTAGTTTTCTTTTAATGTTGTATGTATGTATTTTTCCAATTTTAAAACTAGCTAATTAGTTTTAGAAGTCACTACATCCCTTGTGAACATAGGAAAAACAATACTATTTTATCATTTTACTTATGAAAGTTCTACTGTAAGTTCCAATGGAAGTTCATTTGTACATGTATTTATATGGAATTAACTTGGAAAATTTGAGTGGATATTCTAGTGTATATTCCATTAGAACTTCCAATGGAACTTCTAATCTTATTATAGGAACAATACCTTAAGTTTTGATAGAATCTTGTACTGTAATTTATGGAATCCCCAAAAAAACATGTTTTCTATTGCACCGTTTTTTTTACAGGATTGAGGTTGAGATTGCTCTATGTTTCCCCACTAGAACTTCTAGTGGATATTCCATTGTAACTTTCAGTATATATTCCAATGGAACTTCAAGTGGAGATTCTATTGGAACTTCTAAATCCTATTCTAGGAAATTATAGTCCAAAGCTACCTTAAGTTTTGATTAAAACTTGTACTATAATTTGTGGAATCCCTAAAAAACATGTTTTCTATATTATAATAGGATTGAGGAAGGAATTGTTCTATTGTTTCCCCACCGGAACTTCCAATGGAGATTCCAATAGAACTTTAAGTGGAGATTTCATTGGAACTTCAAGTGGAGATTTCACTAGAACTTCCAGTACTATTCTAAGAAATTACAGTCTAAAGTCACATTATGTTTTGACTAAAACCTATATTGTAATTTGTGGATTCCCCAAAAAAACACGTTTTCTATATTGCACTAAAAATTTGGTAGGATTTTGGAGGGAATAGTTCCATTGCTTCCCCATTAGAACTTTCAGTGGAGATTCCACTCGAACTTCCACTATAACTTCAAGTAGAGATTCCACTAGAACTTCAAGTGGAGATTCCATTGGAACTTCCAGTTTATAGTCCTAATCTAGGAAATTATAGTCCAAATCTACCACAAGTTTTGACAAAAACGGTACTGTAATTTGTGTAATCCCACAAAAAATATGTTTTCTATATTGCATTGAATTTTTTGTAGGATTTAGGAGGAAAATTGTTCCCATTTACCCATTGGAACTTCTAGTTGAGATTTCACTGAAACTTCCACCGTAACTTCTAATCACATTCTAAGAAATTATAGTCTAAAGATACCTTAATTTTTGACTAAAAACTATACTGTAATTTTTGGAATCCCTAAACAAACATGTTCTATATTGAACATAAATTTTCACAGGATTCAAAAGGGATTTTTTTGTTGCTTCCCCACTAGAACTTCCAACGGAGATTCCCCTAGAACTTATGGTGGAACTTCTAGTCTTATTCTAGGAAATTACAGTCCAAGGCTACCTTAATTTTTCTATATTTCACTGAAATTTTTATAGGATTGAGAAGGGAATTTCTATGTTGTTTTCCCACTAGAACTTAAAGTGCAGCTTTCATTTTAACTTCTAGTCCTATTCTATATTATATGATTCCCACTAATATTTTTTACTTTAAATTTCTAGTTGTGAATTTTAGGCCAAATATGAAATCCTTAAAATGATTTGTACAAGAAATCCAACCAAATTCAAAAGATGTCCATATAAATTCAATGAGAGACACTCTGTTTTGGAAAATGTTTCATGCTTTTTTATCCAACAGTGTCTCAATATCAGATTGTAAGAAATCAAACACCTTTGTTTTCTATGTGCTTGATAGCTATGATTCCTTAATAAATACATTCTAAATTAGTTTTGTGGAAAAATAATTTTGTGAAGTTGATGTGAAAATGATATTTGGGTTAAGTTAAGGAGAAACCAAAATGGAATACTACTATTCTTTCAAACCAACCAAGCCACCCTTATATATACAGAGATTTGGAAAAAGTGTTAGATTAATCACATAGAAGAAAATAAAAACATCACTTTTTGAAGATATTATGACAATAAAGTAGAGGATTATGTTGACACAACAACACTCCTCTGTTTATACAAATGTGATACTGTGTTTTTCCCTACCACAGGTGCTTACTTAAGTTGGGTCTTTATCACTTATGTGGATAGTTTGACATATAAAAAAACACTAAAGTGGTCTCATGCAATCCACCAACATTTTATGAATCTATCAAATAATTTCATAGGCACTGGTCAAATATTTTAGGGGTTGTTGGGTTATTAATAGTATGGATTGATATTTATTTTCACTTCTATGTAGAATTAGTTTTAATAGCATTATTATTGTTTTAGTATTGGTATTGTAAAGTAAGTGGACTAGTGAAAGGAAATGAAAAAGGTGGAAATCTGCCTTTTAAAAAATGGAGATTGTTAGATTTTTATGTAGTCATCAAGAAACAACTAAATATTTAACATGTAACACCCCAATCTTCCACGATACGTTTCCCTTTGAATAATACAATAGCTTGCGCTATACACAACACCGAGTTCGAGCGCACCACGACTTACCAAACTAGCCGTTCAAAAAGAATTTATGAATAGTATTAAACACATTTTGAATTTTATATATATCTTATATAATTTTAACATTCAAATTTTGTTTTTCTTAGACATAATATAAGGAAAAATTCAATTTTCAGATAAAAGAAGTATTTTTCAAAAAATACAGTTTTTCTGCCTTTTAATGGAGAACCCTTTTAAATAAAATATTTGACACTTTTATATATTCAATTGAGTTAAATTAAATTATTATTTAGAATTGGGACATAAAAATCTAGTTTGGATAAATTTTTGGTACTTTTCTGATAACTTTCATATTTTGATGAATAGTGAAAAATACTAAATTTTAATTGAAAACAAATTTTTTAATTGAAATAATTTATAGTGTTAAATGATGAATTTGAGTGGTTTTAAAGTATAATTAGATTATATTTTTATCATTTAATATAATTTAGGTCATTGGATGTAATTTCACATTTAAATTGCACATAAACAAGTGTCAATCTTTTGATAGTTATTATTTCTTACAAACACGCGTTTTCTTTTGACAATGGGAATTAATTTTAAATTTATTTTTCCAATTATGTGTTTTGAATTTGGAAAAATTGATTCCATATTTGGAATCATGAGGTCCAAATTTTGTAAATTGGTAAAAAAATTTTTTAGACATTATGAATAATTACTTCGGTAAATATTTTATTTACCATGGTTAAAGGGTAAATCCAGTAAATAAGGGTAAACAATAATATTATAATAATAATAAATTACCCTAAAATGTGTTATATTCCTATTTTTTGATACATGTTAGACCATGTTCATCTTTGGGTCTATTTTGGGACCCCATGGATCCACTTTAGAGTGATAATGACACTTTATATTAATTAATTTAAAGTAAAGACAAAAATGACATAAACATACATCTTTTAGTAAAACTATTTTTACAAGGGGTTATATAAGTTATATTTTAGAATATAAATATTCATTTGAAATATAAAAATATTTAATACATAATAGTATTTTATTTATAAATTTTAGACATTATATAATTAAATTTATTTATGACACAATGATGATGCAGTAATTACCTTATTAATGAAAGATTAAAATAATTGATATTATAAATATCCAAATAAATCTAATTTGAAATTTTTGATGCCACCAAAGAATTTTATAGGTGAATATTACATTTTTGGGTTGATCCAATGAATTTTGTTCGAAGTAATAATACTTTTATGACTTTCACAAAAACCAAATACCAAATAGTGTCAAAATTGACATAAATGAGTTTTTAAAACAAATACTATATTATTAATTGATATAATATTCCTAATAATCTGAGGTTTGTCCAAAGGACTTATATAATGATATATATGTAATTAATGAACCACTTGGGGCTCAATTTTCATTTTATAGTAAGTTTATTAACCATTTATTATAATAATACAAGAAGACATGGTAAAAGTTAAACTATTTAACCAAGAGTTAAATCTAAAAGATAAGGTTAATATAGTGACCTAAACTTATCTAAAACCTATTGTTTGAGAGTATTTATACCCATACACATATTATACTAGAAATAAATCCATTTTTACCCATTAGAAACCGAAAATTATTTTATTATAAAATAATATTTCAAGCTTTTCCCAAAGTGACCCCCACCTCTCTTATAAAAGGGTACTTCCACTTCTCTAAAAATAACACCTCCAAAGCCATTTTATTGGCCAAAACCTGCTCAAATATCCTCCCAAATACCCTCAATGCAACCTATATTCCTTACTTTGATCAGAAATCCAACCTAAGTATCCCTTTTGATCAAATCAAAAGGAAGCACCCAAAGAAGAGGTAATAATTTCATCACCTATTTCAAAGTTCTTGTCTTCTTCCACTTCCTCTTTCTTTGTTGTTTCCATATAAAAATAATAACTCCAGTAAATTATACATAATTTGATGTTATTATAAATATTGTACAACCATATTCATTATTCTATCCATCCTATTAATGACAAAGTCACCACACATGCGTATGTACGATTTACCGTCTCTACGTCGTGGTGTAGTTTGTTACTCAACACTTTAATATTTGGATGGGTATAATAATGAGTATAATTGATGTAAATAATAAATATAACATGTTAATGATTATGTATATATAATATACCATCCAATTATATACGATTTCACCATCAAAATAATGATATTGTCGCTCGTGCGTACGTACGACTTACCGTCTCCACGACGTGATGAGATGTCATTCTCCATCGTAACCATTCAAGAATAATTTTCATTTAATGATTAAAAATAATGTTTAAATACTTAATATAATTATATATATGAATAATATACATCCAATCCATAACAAACATGACTTACGTAACAAATCATATAAAGGAAAACAAATCAGTTAACACCCAAAACAATGATACTACTAAAATATCACTGACAAAGAAATATTAGAATATTATATATGATATCATATTTATGTATGTGGTTATTGTATAATTTAATAAAAATGATTTAACTATTATACAGGAGGTTAACGTACCCTCGACCAAAGAAAAGTACAAGGTAAGGGTTAATTTTACAATCTCTTTACTTATCTGAGGTTGTTTATATGTAAGTATCTACTGGGACTTCTTTATCATACACATCTGTGTGTCTTAAAAATGTATTTCAAAACATTTTTAATATTCTCTAGAATATGGGTTAAAGTCATTTATACCCTTTTTTTACCTTCTATAAAATTTATTGAAATGAATCTTTCCGTCATTTTCGAAATAAGGTACTTTATGACCTTTTTGACAAATTAAGGTAAGAGTGTTTTTTAACTTATACGGTGGGTGAAACTATTTTCTGCCATTATAACATCGTCAAATCTTCCCTTAAAATCTTATAAGAATATTTTCAAAATAAATGTTTTCTTTTATAATTATGTTACTTTTAAATTATTTCAAAATAAAAAGATATATTTCTCTCAAATAGTTTTAATTTCATCTATGTCAACATCCTTTGATGGATTTTAATGCGAATGTTTATGTTATGTTTCCACCTTTTCATACGAGGAATGAATTGGACTTAGTTAGTGATGGGTGTAGACTTATATAGCTTCTTGATGCATCGGTAGGTCTCATGAGACAAATTAGTGTCTTGGCACAAGGCCTTGAATTTTTTTTTAGTCTTGGCATGAGGCCTTGACCGACATTAGGAATTCCCTCATTATGAAATTAATTATTACATGTGATTATTCGACTAGTAGAATATCCATGTGAATAATTAAATGGAATTATTTTGATTTATATTTTCCATATTATGATTAAGTTCAAGTTTAAAAAGGATTTTGTTTTACTCTTATACTTTGACTTAAATGTTTATGCTTATTTATAAAAGTTTTCGCTATATTGTTATCCTTACTGAGCATCTGAGCTCACCCCTTTCTTATGTTTTATTTTTCAGAGGATGTGAAGAAGTAAATTATGATTGACCTGCAGGATAGGCTAAGGGATATAAGTGTGTTCACAAGAGACACAATGTTGTTTTTGTTTTTATTTCATTATGTAATGTAAAACTCATGTATGTATCTAGTACTTCCAAGGCCACTAAACTGGTCGGTCTTTCGGGACATGATTCCTTGTATCATTACAATGTTATGTAATAATGCACCGACTCTAGGTAACTGGGGTTGGGGTGTTATAGTTGGTATTAGAGGAAGTTTAGTACAAACCTTGAAAACTAGATTTAGAAAAACTCTGATTAGAGAAAACTACCCTAAAATAGACTTTGAGGATTAATATAGAAGAACTTCCTAGAATTTTGGTAATATAGATATTTTGTGAGTTTTCCAAGAAATACATCCCTGTCTGGATACTAGCAGGTAGAGGTGTATCTGGCACAGATGTACCAAGAGGTAAAACTTGAAAACATCGCTTTGAGCTAGACTCAAACGGGAACTAGTGCACGACAACGGGCCTTGCTGCACTCTTGGTTACGACACTACCAGGGGATATGCTTAGGATAATTATTATTTTCTTTACAAACCATTATGAAGGATTTACGAGTATATAATTCCTTAAAGAAAACATTTTTATGATTATGGATTATATCCATAAACTATTCAATTTATGTTAAGTGTTTTACAAGTTTGGAATTATGTGTTGCGATTCATAAACTAATCTACTGTATTCCATTGTTTAGAAATGGTGCCTAGTGAAAGGAATGGAAACCGTATCAATGCACATAATCCATGTAGGGACTTCCATCCTACTCAATATAATTATAGTGGAGCTGGTGATGAAAATACTAATGATCAGCTTATAACCATACTGGGACAACTCACTCAGGTTATGAATAATAACCTTACCCGTATGGAGCACCCTGATCCACAACATGGAGGATCAATGTTATACCTATTCATGAGGCAAAAACCACGAACATTCAATAGGAATACAAATCCACTTGTAGCTGAGACATGGATAAGTTCCTTAGAGAAAATAATTCATGCTTTGGGGAGTAGCGAAAGAGAAAAGTTGTCATGGCAGTTTATCACCTCATAGGAGATATAGATCAATGGTGGTCATTAATTAAAAACACAAAGGAGGATTAAGGAGTATCAAATATGGAATTGAGGGAGTTTAAAGAGTTTTTCTTAGAAAAATACTTTCCTCGTGACCATCGAGCGGATATGGAAAGACAATTTCTGAGTCTGAGGCAAAAGGAGGATGAGAATGTCGCAAAGTATGATTCCAACTTTACAAGGTTATCAAGGCATGCAACAAATTATATACATAACCCAAGGAGTAAGATTGATCAATTATTTTATGGGTTAAAACCATTTCTCCATCGAGCATTAGTCTCACAATCTTTCTCGACGTATGAAGATATAGTCTCGTGTACTATCAAGACAGAAAAGGAATTCTCTAAGTCTTATGACACTAAAGTAAAGCAAGAGAAGAAAAGAATGGTGGAGAAAGAGATAGATAAGGGGAATAGGGGAAAAGTTGAATATCCATCATGTGGTAAATTTGGGAAGAAACACCCCGATACTTTCCTGAAGGGAATGAGAGTCTGTTACAAGTGTGGTGAAAAAGGCCACCGGGATCGTGATTGCAAGGGGAAGAAAGAGGTTGTCAATGTTGAATGCTACAGTTGTAAAGAAATGGGGCATTATGAAAATGAATGTCCTAAGCTTCAGGGAAACTTATCTCAGAAAAGGCCAAGGGATCAAGGCCAAGCTTATGCTGTTACTACAATTGAAGCAGATTAATTAATGTATTTGTGTTTTTGGATTCAAGAATTATATTCTGGTTATAAGAAGAATGTGATATATATAAATATTATAATGTATTAATTTTTGTTTTCATTAAGGTTTTAATATTATGAAGGTAATCATATTTTTATTATGCGACAATAAGAGAAACTTTACATTGTTTGGGGAATCTGATGTTACATTTGATTTTGGAATTTAGAGACCTTTTAGAGAGAGTTTGGATAGAAGTATTTTGGATAACTATAAAAGTTGGAATTGATTAAGTTGAAATTTGGATAGTATTTTTTAAGGTTAAAACATTTCTTAAGATTATTATTGGAATATTATAATACTATAGTTTTAGAAAAAGGACAACTTGCAGGTTGGGCGATAACCCATCGCATTGGACAAAGCTGTAGGAATCGAACCCACAACCAAAGTGTGACAAGTCTTTATCACCTACCAATAGCCTACAGGAAGTCCCTGGTTATTAAAAAATATTTTTCTTCATTTAAATGATATATGTTTTTTTATTTGGGACCCTATACGATTAAGATAAATATAATATTTTTGAGTTCTATTATATTTTTGAGTGAAAGATGAGTTTGTGGTAGAAATTAGTTAAATGATGTAACTCTACTTGTCAAGTATTATTTTTTTTCTTATTCTATGAATAAATTAATTCTAAAAATTTATGTAAAGGATCTTAAAACCAAAAATGTGTTATCCTAATACCATATGTTTTGTTGAACCGATGATATTTTAAATCATAATAGATTGATGGCTTTGAGGCCCTCAATTTTACACTTGTTTGTGATTGATGACCTCAATCACTCCCTATAAATATTTACATTTTTTCCTCCAATTATGTGTCTCTAATTTCCACCAATTTTCTCCTAATCGAGATCATAATTTGGTGATGACTTTTTCATTTCTCTTTTCCTCTTATTAAGACTAAATTTTATTAACCCTATTTCCGATGTGGGTTTTCCACAAAGGTATTTTATATTTTAAACCTTTTATTTTCAAAGAAAAATTTAAAATTGTGAGGAAACAATTTATTGAAGGAGGGGATAATGTAACACCCCAAGCTTCCATGATACGTTTCCCTTTGAATAATACAATAGCTTGCACTACACACAACATTGAGTTCGAGCGCATCACTACTTACCAAACTAGCCATTCAAAAAGCGATTATGAATAGTATTAACCACATTTTGAATATTATATATATCCTATATAATTTTAGCATTCAACTTTTTTGTTTCTTAGACATAATATAAGGACAAATTCAATTTTCTGATAAAAGAAGTATTTTTCAAAAAATACAGTTTTTCCACCTTTTAATGGAGAACCCTTTTAAAATCCAATATTTGACACTTTTATATATTCAATTGAGTGAAATTAAATTATTATTTAGAATTGGGACATAAAAATTTAGTTTGGATAAATTTTTGGTACTTTTCTGATAACTTTCATATTTTGATGAATAGTGAAAAATACTAAATTTTAATTGAAAACAACTTTTTTTAATCAAAATAATTTATAGTGTTAAATGATAAATTTGAGTGGTTTTAAAGTATAATTAGATTATATTTTTATCATTTAATATAATTTATGTCATTGTATGTAATTTCATATTTAAACTGGACATAAACAAGTGTCAATCTTTTGATAGTTATTATTTCTTAAAAACACCCTTTTTCTTTTGAAAATGGGAATTAATTTTAAATTAATTTCCGCCACTTATGTGTTTTGAATTTGGAAAAATTAATTAAATATTTGGAATCAGTAGGTCCAAATTGTATAAATATGTAACTTTTATTTTTAGACATTATGAATAATTACTTCGGTAAATATTTTATTTACCATGGTTAAATGGTAAATCCTGTAAATAAGGGTAAAAAACTAATATTATAATAATATTAAATTACCCTAACATGTGTCATATTCCTATTGGTTGATAAATTTCTAAACATGATCATACTTGGGTCAATTTTGGGACCCCATGGAGCCACTTGAGAGTGATAATGACACTTTATATTAATTAATTTAAAGTAAAGACAAAAATGACATAAACATATATATTTTAGTAAAACTATTTTTAAAATGGGTTATATAAGTTATATTTTAGACTATAAATATTAATTTTAAAGATAAAATTATTTCCTACATAATGGTATTTTATTTATAATTTTTAGACATTAAATAATTAAATTTATTTATGACACAATGATGATGTAGTAATTACATTATTAACAAAAGATTAAAATAATTGATATTATAAATATCCAAATAAATATAATTTGAAAATTTTTATGACATAAACGAATTTTATAGGTGAATATAAAATGTTAGGGTTTATTAAATTAATTTTTTTTGAAGTAATCATACTGTTATGACTTTTACAAAAACTAAATACCAAATAGTATCAAAATTGACATAAATGAGTTTTTAAAACAAATACTATATTATTAATTAATATAATATTCCTAATAATCTAAGGTTTGGATAAATGACTTATTAATTAACCATTTGGGGTTAAATTGGCATTTTATAGTAGGTTTATTAACCATTTATTATAATAATACAAGAAGACATGGTAAAAGTTAAACTATTTAACCAAGAGTTAAATCTAAAAGATAAGGTTAATATGGTGACATAAACTTATCTAAAACCTATTTGTTGAGAGAATTGAGACCCATAAAAATCTTATACTTGAAATAAATCTATTTTGAGCCATTATAAACCAAAAATGTTTTTATTATAAAATAATATTTCAATCTTTTCCCGAAGTGACCCTCACCTCTCTTATAAAAGGGTACTTCCCCTTATCTCAAAATCACACCTCCAAATCCATTTGGATCGGCCAAAACATGATCAAATATCCTCCCAAATACCCTAAATGAAACATATATTCATTAATTTGATCATAAATCCAACCTAAGGAGCCCTTTTGATCAAATCAAAAGGAAGCACCCGAAGAAGAGGTAATAATTTCATCACCTATTTCAAAGTTTTTTTCTTCTTCCACTTACTCTTTATTTGTTGTTTACATACAGAAATAATAACTACAGTAACTTATACATACTGTGATGTTATTATAAATATGGTACAACCATATTCATTATTCTATCCATCCTGTGAATGACAAAGTCACCACACGTGTGTACGTACGACTTACCGTCTCCACGTTGTGGTGTAGTTTGTTACTCAACACGTTAATATTTGGATGGGTATAATAATGAGTATAATTGATGTAAATAATAAATATAACATGTTAATTATTCTGTATATATAAAATATCATCCAATTATATACGATTTTACCATCAAAATAATGATATTGTCGCTCGTGCGTACATACGGCTTACCGTCTCCACGACGCGATGAGATGTCATTCTCCATCGTAACCATTCAAGAATAATTTTCATTTAATGATTAAAAATAATGTTTCAATACTTAATAAAATTCTAGATATGAATAATATACATCCTATCCATAACAAACATGACTTACGTAACAAATCATATAAAGGAAAACAAATCAGTTAACACCCAAAATAATGATACTACTGTAATATCATTAACAAAGAAATATTAGAAGATTGTATATGATATCATATTTATGTATGTGGTTCTTGTATAATTTAATAACAATGATTTAACTATTATAAAGGAGGTTAACGTACCCTCTACCAAGGAAAAGTACAAGGTAAGGGTTAATTTTACAATCTCTTTACTTATCTGAGGTTGTTTATATGTAAGTATCTACTGGGACTTATTTATCATCCACATCCGTGTTTCTTAAAAATGTATTTCAAAACATTTTTAATATAATATATAATATGGGTTAAAGTAATTTATACCCTTTTTTTACCTTCTATAATTTTTTTTAAAAGAAATCATTTTGTCTTTTTCAAAACAAGGTACTTTATGACCTTTTCGACAAATTAAAGTAAGAATGTTTTTTTAAATTATACGGCGGGTGCAACTATTTTCTGCCATTATATCATTGTCGAAGCTTCCCTTACAAGATTATAAGAATATTTTCAAAATAAATGTTTTCTTTTATAATTATGTTACTTTTAAATGATTTCAAAATAGAAAGAGATACTTCTCTCAAATAGTTTTGATTTCATCTATGTCAACATCCTTTGATGGATTTTATACTTGTTTGATGTTGATTTATTATGATAAAAATATTCTATATTGTATTGAAGGTTTTGTGATATGTTTGACTGTGGATGTGTTATTTTTATACCATTCATGGTTTATGGTTAAAGTATTAACATTTGTGTAACACCCCAAGCTTCTACGGTACGTTTCCCTTCGAATAATGCGATAGCGTGTGTTGTACGCAACCTCGAGTTCTAACACACACCACAACTAATTAAACTAGCCGTTGTGAATAGTAATACCTACTTTTTGAAATCATATATATTTTATATTTCAAAATGGACTTCATTTTTAGATTCGGAATATCAAAATTAGCCTAGGGTGAAATTTTGGTACTTTTCGGATAACTTTTATATTTTGATGAATAGTGAAAATTACTAAATTTTAATTAAAAACAACTTTTTTAATCAAAATAATTAATAGTGATAAATTGTGAATTTGAGTGGTTTTAAAGTATATTTAGAATATATTTTTACCATTTAATATAATGTTTGTCATTGGACATAATTTTACAATTAAACCGAACATAAACAAGTGTCAATCTTTTGATAGTTATTACCTCTTAAAAACACGCTTTTTGTTTTGACAGCGGGAATTAATTTTAAATTAATTTCTGCCACTTCTGTGTTTTGAATTTAGGAAAATGGATTCCATATTTGGAATCAGGATGTTCAAATTGTGTAAATAGGTAACTTTTATTTTTAGACATTTTGAATAGTTACTGTGGTAAATATTTTATTTACCATGGTTAAAGGGTAAATCCGGTAAATAAGGGTTAAAAAATAATATTATAATAATACAAAATTACCCTAAAACGTGTCCTAACCTTATTGGTGGACACATACCCGACCCTGGGCATCCTTGGGTCAATTTGGGGACCCCTTGGATCCACTTTTATGTGGTAGGGACACATTATATTAATAAAGTTAAAATAAAAATAAAAATGGCATAAGCTTACATCTTTTAGAAGAACAATTTTTACATAGGGTTATACATGTTGAATTTTCGATTATAAATATTCATTAGAAAGCTAAAAAGATTTCCTACATAATTATATTTTATTTATAATTTTTAGACATCAAATAATTTAAATTATTAATGACACAATAATGATGCAATGTTTACCTCATTAATAAATCATTTAAATAAATAAGATTATAATGATTAAAATATTATCTAAAACCTGTCCAATTATTATTGGTTGATGTTATTTATAATATGAGTCATCTTATCTTCGACCTCAATGATTTTTGGACCATTATAAACCGAATATAATTATATTATAAAGTAATACTTTCACTCTTTCCTAAAGAGCCCCTCCTCCCCCTTATAAAAGGAGACCACTTCTACTCATTCCTCACACCTCTCAAGCCACTTGGCTCGTCCAAACTCTGCCCAACTAAGCTCCCCACATCCCTCTCCTCCTCCTTGAAGCTTCCCCTTAGGCAGAAAGCATTTCAACAAGTCCTTTGGTTCCAACCAAAGTGAGTTACCTAAATTAAAGGTAACGATTTCTCTTAAATTATTTTCATTTATTTTGCTTCTTCAACCCCCAAACTCTTTTTATTTCCTTTCTTTTGTAACAACACCAGTATCCTCAATATACTAGGATGTTGTTATAATAAGGATTCAAACTACACATACACACAACTCCATCTAATGGATGATGAACATAATGTTTCTGTGGATGGCAAACTAACGCCTCACGAAACGATGATTGTTCAAATACATCTTACCGCCTCTCATGGTGGCCATTATGATGGCACTGTAATTAAATATGATGTTAATGATATATATTTTATATATAAGCTTCTGTAATTCCATTTTATTTCATACCATTATTCGTTTCATGTTGTATATACATACGATAATTTCATTTGAGGAAGTGCGGACTACCGCCCCCTTAAAATGATATGACTCGTTCATACCACACATGGAACGTATAAAGGATGGTGTTAATGAAATTAAGTAACATATATAAAATATTATATTATACTGGAATAGTAATATACCTATGTATCATTTGTATTCGATTCTTTTAAAATAAAAATTAAATGGAAGTAGCGTTCGTGCGTACGTACGGACTACCGTCTCCACGAACGCGATGAGATTCATTTTCCATCGTATCCATTCAAGTATAATTATCATTTGATGATTTAAAAATGATGTTTAAGGACTTGATACCATTCTGGATTTGAATAATATACAACTTATCCTTTACAAAAATGTCTTACGTAACAAAACATACAAAAGCAAACAAGTAAGTTCACACCCGAAACAGCGATAATACTAAGATATTATTATCAAATCAATATTAAAAGATCATATATGATATCATATTAATGTATATGATTCTTGTATAATTTAGTAACAATTATTTCACTATTATACAGAAGGTTAACCTACCCCAACCAAGGAAAAGTACAAGGTAAGGGTTATTTCACAATCTCTTCATTATCCGAGGTTGTTTATACGTAATAATCTACTGGGATCTCTTTATCATCCACATCCATGTTTCTTAAAAATGTATTTCAAAACATTTTTACTATTTACAAGAATATGGGTTTAAGTCATTTATACCCTTGTTTGACTTTTTATAAGAGGTTTATAAAGGAATCTTTCCGTCGTTTTCAAAACAAGGTCCTTTTTAACCTTTTCGACAGAACTGAGGTAAGAATGTTTTTTTTAACTTATACGGCGGGTGCGGTTATTTTCCGCCGTTATAAAATCGTCGAAGCTTTCCATACAAGCTTATAAGAATATTTTCAAAGAAAATGTTTTATTTTATATGGATCTTAAATGATTTCAAAATAAAAGGAGATACTTCTTTAAAAATAATTTTGATTTCATCTATGTCAACATCCTTTGATGGATTTTAAGATTATTTGAAGTTGATTTATTATGATACAAAACTTCTATATTGTATTGAAGGTTTTGTGATATGTTTGACTGTAGATGTGCTATTTTTATACCATTCATAGTTTATGGTGAAATTATTGACATTTCGTATGCTAGTTTTAATACGAATGTTTATGTTATGTTTAAACCTTTTCATATGGGAATGCATTGGACTTAATAAGTGACGGGTGGAGCCCGCTATAGCTCCTCGATGCATCGGTAGGTCTCATGAGACAAACTAGTGTCTTGGCACAAGGCCTTGACAAAATCTTATTTGTAGTCTTGGCACGAGGCCTTGGCTATGTGGTTATGATAGTCTGGCATTATGCATTCCAACATTATGAAAGTGGTTATTGATTTTTTGCATGTGATTATTCGATTAGTAGAATATCCATGTGAATAATTAAATGGCATTATTTCATTTTATTTATGCCATACCATGTTGAAAGTTCATATTTAAAAGGCTTTTGTTTTAGTTATACATTGCCTTAAATGTTTATTCTTTCCGCTATATTGTTATCCTTACTGGGCATTTGAGCTCACCCCTTTTTTATGTTTTATTTTTCCCAGGATGTGAAGAAGTAAGTTATGAATGACCTGCAGGGATTTTATGAGGGGATAATAGTGTGGTATATTGAGACATTATGTTGTTGTAGTAGTTTTTCATTTTATAATGTAATGTAAAACTTATGAATATATCTGGCATTTTCCAAGGCTACTAAACCAATCGGTCTTTCGAGATTTGATATTTCTTATGATCATGCCAATGTTATGTAATAATGCACCGACTCTGGGTAACTGGGGTCGGGGCGTTACAGTTGGTATCAGAGGAAGTTTAGTACAAACCTTGGAAGCTAGATTTAGATAAACTCTGATTAGAGCACGTAGACCTAAGATGAACTTTGAGGATTAGTGTAGAAGAACGTCCTAGAATTTTGGTATTGTAGAGATTTTGTGAGTTTTCCGAGCAATACATCCCTGTCTGGATACGAGCAGGTAGAGGCGGCTCTAGCACAGATGTACCTAGGGGTAAAACCCGAAAACACCGCTTTGAGCTAGACTCGAACGGGAACTGGTGCACGACAACGGGCCTTGCTGCACTCTTGGTTACGACACTCCCGGGGGATATGCTTAGGATAACTCTCACTATCTTTACAAATCATCATGAAGGGTTTATGAGTATATACTTCCTCAAAGAAAACATTTTTATGATTATGGATTATATCCATAAATAGTTCAATTTATGCTAAGTGTTTTATAAGTATGGGATTATGTATTTTGATTTATAAACTGATCTAGTTTATGCCATTGTTTAGAAATGGCGCCTACTGGAAGAAATGGAAACCGTATCAATGCACGCACCCCATGTAGGGATTGCCCTCCTGCTCAAGATAATTATAGTGGGGCTAGTGATGCAACTGGTGCTGATCAGCTAATCACCATACTGGGACAACTTACTCAGGTTATGAATAATAACCTTACCCGTATGGAGCACCCTGATCCGCAGCGTGGAGGATCAATGTTAGATCGATTCATGAGACAACAACCACCAACGTTCAATGGGAGTACAAATCCCTTAGTAGCTGAGCAATGGATATTTTCCCTAGAGAAAATATTTCAGGCTTTGGGGAGTAGTGAAAGGGAAAAAGTTACCATGACAGTTTACCGCCTCACTGGAGATGCTGATCAATGGTGGTCATTGATTCAAAACATGAAGGAAGATGATGAAGTATCAAACATGGAATGGAGGGATTTCAAAGATCTGTTTTTAGAAAAATACTTTCCTCGCGACCATCGAGCAGATATGGAAAGGCAATTTCTGAGTCTGAGACAAAAGGAGGATGATAATGTCACAAAGTATGAGGCTAACTTTACAAGGTTAGCGAGGTATGCTGGAGATTATATTCGCAACCCAAGAAGTAAGATTGATCGTTTCTTTGATGGGTTAAAACCATTTCTCCGTCGAGCATTAGTCTCACAATCCTTTTCATCGTACGAAGACATTGTCTCATGTGCTATCAAGACCGAAAAGGAATTCTCTAAGTCTTATGACTTTAAAGCAAAGCAAGAGAAGAAGAGACCTGCTGATCAATCTGGGAATGGAAATAAGGGGAAGAAGGGAAAGGTTGAATATCCATCTTGTGGTAAATGCGGGAAGAAACATCCTGGTACTTGCTTGAAGGGAATGGGAGTCTGTTACAAGTGTGGTGAAAAAGGCCACCAAGCTCATGATTGCAAGGGGAAGAAGGAAGCTACCAACGTTCAGTGCTACAATTGCAGGGAGATGGGGCATTATGCAAATGCATGCCCTAAGCGTCAGGAGAACTTACCTCAGAAAAGGCCAAGGGATCAAGGCCAGGCTTATGCTATCACTACTGCTGAGGTAGAAGCTCCGAAAGACGTGGTGGCAGGTAATTTAATGGTTTCCTCAAGTTTAGAAAATGCATTATTTGATTCTGGATCATCGCATTGTTTCATATCTTCCCAGTTTGCTAAGAAAATTAGATATTTCCAATTTGATTTAATAAGGGAGTTGTCTGTTAAAACTCCTAAGGGAAGTATCGTTGCAACAAAGTTTTGTGAATCAGTCCCCATTAGAGCACATAAATTTTCTTTATCTGCTGATTTCATCGTCATACCTATGATTGAGTTTGATATAATCCTCGGTATGGACTGGCTTTCGGACTATGATGCGAAGATTTATTGTAAGAAGAAAGAGGTTACGATTCTTGATGATAATGATAAGGAGCACCTTATTTTTAGAGCAGAATCGTCACCACCTAATTCTTATTTAGATCCACCCCCAACAGCTCAACTTAATTCAATTATTGGGGAGGAAGAGAATGAAATAACTGTTGGTGAGGAAAGGAATGTTCAAATAGAGGATGTACCTGTTGTGAAAGAATTTGTAGATGTATTTCCGGAAGATTTACCTGGACATCCTCCAGAACGAGAAGTTGAGTTTTCTATTGATTTGATTCCTGGATCAAGGCCTATATCGAAGACCCCTTATAGAATGGCCACTGTAGAGTTAGTCGAACTAAAGAAACAACTAGAGGAATTGAGTAATAAGGGATTTATTCGCCCTAGTGTTTCTCCATGGGGAGCCCCTGTTCTTTTTGTTAAAAAGAAAGATGGATCTATGAGGTTATGTATCGACTACAGGGAGATCAATGCTATAACAATAAAGAACAAGTATCCCCTACCTCGTATTGATGATTTATTTGACCAACTGCATGGAGCTCAATACTTTTCAAAGATTGACCTTCGATCTGGATACCATCAGTTGTGTGTGAAGAAGGAAGACATTCCGAAGACAGCATTTCGAACCAGGTACGGGCATTACGAGTTTACTGTAATGCCGTTTGGATTGACTAATGCACCCTCTGTGTTCATGGATCTGATGAATAGAGTTTTCAAGGAGTATCTCGATGAATTTGTGGTGGTATTTATTGATGATATCTTGGTATACTCCAAAACCTACGAAGATCATGAAAATCACTTGCGCATTATCTTGAAGACTCTGAGGAGGCATGGATTATATGGGAAGTTTAGCAAGTGCGAATTCTGGCTTCAGGAGATTTCTTTTCTTGGCCATATTGTCTCTAAAGATGGAATCTCTGTTGATCCTTCTAAGACCAAAGCAATCCAAGAATGGCCAGCACCTACGAGTATAACTGAGGTACGCAGTTTTATTGGTTTGGCAGGTTATTATCGACGTTTCGTCCAGAATTTTGCCCGATTGGCTAACCCATTAACGAAGCTCACACGTAAAGGGGTTAAATTTGTTTGGACAAAAGAGTGTGAAGAATGTTTCGAAGAACTGAAGAGAAGATTAGTCAATGCTCCTATTTTGACTTTACCATCGGGGAATGATGGGTTCGTTATTTATAGTGATGCATCGAAGAAAGGACTTGGCTGTGTCCTTATGCAAAATGATAGAGTTATTGCCTATGCATCACGATAGTTGAAAATTCATGAACAAAACTATCCTACTCATGATCTCGAGTTAGCAGCAGTGATCTTTGCTTTGAAGATATGGAGGCACTACCTCTATGGTGAAAAATGTGAGATTTATACTGATCACAAGAGTTTGAAGTATATTTTCTCACAAAAAGAACTCAACATGAGGCAAAGGAGATGGCTTGAATTACTCAAGGATTATGATTGCACGATACACTACCACCCGGGGAAAGCAAACAAAGTAGCAGATGCTTTGAGCAGAAAAGACCATGGAGTTCTGAACATGATGAGAATTGAAAGGGATCCAATTTTCATGGATCTAGTGAAGATGGACATGGGAATAACCAGGGAAGGTGAAACATCAATGCTTTTTCAAATGGTTGCCAAACCATCTTTACTAGAAAGGATTAAGAGTTCTCAGAACGATGATGAAGAATTTCAGAAGAAGATTAAAGCTGTGAATGATGGGAGATTGAGAGAATTTGTGTATGAAGATGAAATTTTGAAATTCGGGAAGAGACTTTGTGTTCCCAATATACCTGATCTAAAAAGGGAATTGCTGGATGATGCTCATAGTTCCAATTTCTCTATACACCCTGGGACCACCAAAATGTATAGAGATTTTAAGGAACATTTTTGGTGGGAAAATATGAAGAGGGAGATTGCTGATTTTGTGTCAAGATGTATGGTTTGTCAACAAGTGAAAGCTGGAAGGCAACAGCCTGGAGGAGTCATGCAACCTCTTCCTATACCAGAGTGGAAATGGGACAATATTACGATGGACTTTGTCATGGGGCTACCAAAGACTCCTAGAAGGAACGATGCAATATGGGTTATTGTTGATCGTCTTACCAAGACATCACATTTTCTTGCTATAAGAGAAGATCTACCCCTGGAACGTCTAGCAAGACTATACATTAATGAAGTTGTGAGACTTCATGGAGTACCCCTATCGATTGTTTCTGATCGTGATCCCCGTTTTACTTCAAGATTTTGGAAAAGTCTTCAGAAATCCCTGAATACTGAACTTCATTTGAGCACTGCTTACCACCCTCAGACAGACGGACAATCAGAACGGACTATTCAAACCTTAGAAGACATGTTGAGATCTTGCTCACTTGACTTTCAGGGTATGTGGGATCAATATTTACCTCTGGTAGAATTTTCCTATAACAATAGCTTCCATTCGAGTATTCAGATGGCACCATATGAAGCGTTATACGGAAAGAGATGTCGTACACCAACCTGTTGGGATGACGTTGGTGAAAGAAAACTTGTAGGCCCAGAACTGGTGGAGGAAACGGTGGAAAAGGTGAAAGTAATCCAAAATCACATCAAGGCAGCTCAAAGTAGGCAGAAGAGCTATGCCGATAATCGAAGGAAGGATTTGGAATTTCAAGTCGGTGATCATGTTTTCCTAAAGGTATCTCCATGGAAGGGAGTCATACGTTTTGGTAAGAAAGGTAAATTGAGTCCCAGGTACATCGGACCTTTCGAAATTCTAGAACGAATTGGGGCTGTAGCTTACCGATTGGCAATGCCGCCAAGTCTCTCCAAAGTTCACGATGTGTTCCACGTATCTCTGTTGAGAAAATACATGCCTGACCCAACGCATGTACTCACCTATGAGGAATTAGAACTGGAACCCGATCTGTCTTATTGCGAAGAGCCCGTCAAGATTCTTGATACGAGAGAACAAGTACTGAGAAACCGGACGACGCGTCTGGTAAAAGTTTTGTGGAGAAATCATAAGATGGAAGAGGCAACGTGGGAACCCGAGGAACTTATGATGAAAAACAACCCGAGTCTTTTTATGCAGTAATACCCTAGAAATTGCGAGGACGCAATTATTTGAAGGAGGGGAGAATGTAACACCCCAAGCTTCTACGGTACGTTTCCCTTCGAATAATGCGATAGCGTGTGTTGTACGCAACCTCGAGTTCTAACACACACCACAACTAATTAAACTAGCCGTTGTGAATAGTAATACCTACTTTTTGAAATCATATATATTTTATATTTCAAAATGGACTTCATTTTTAGATTCGGAATATCAAAATTAGCCTAGGGTGAAATTTTGGTACTTTTCGGATAACTTTTATATTTTGATGAATAGTGAAAATTACTAAATTTTAATTAAAAACAACTTTTTTAATCAAAATAATTAATAGTGATAAATTGTGAATTTGAGTGGTTTTAAAGTATATTTAGAATATATTTTTACCATTTAATATAATGTTGGTCATTGGACATAATTTTACAATTAAACCGAACATAAACAAGTGTCAATCTTTTGATAGTTATTACCTCTTAAAAACACGCTTTTTGTTTTGACAGCGGGAATTAATTTTAAATTAATTTCTGCCACTTCTGTGTTTTGAATTTAGGAAAATGGATTCCATATTTGGAATCAGGATGTTCAAATTGTGTAAATAGGTAACTTTTATTTTTAGACATTTTGAATAGTTACTGTGGTAAATATTTTATTTACCATGGTTAAAGGGTAAATCCGGTAAATAAGGGTTAAAAAATAATATTATAATAATACAAAATTACCCTAAAACGTGTCCTAACCTTATTGGTGGACACATACCCGACCATGGGCATCCTTGGGTCAATTTGGGGACCCCTTGGATCCACTTGTATGTGGTAGGGACACATTATATTAATAAAGTTAAAATAAAAATAAAAATGGCATAAGCTTACATCTTTTAGAAGAACAATTTTTACATAGGGTTATACATGTTGAATTTTCGATTATAAATATTCATTAGAAAGCTAAAAAGATTTCCTACATAATGATATTTTATTTATAATTTTTAGACATCAAATAATTTAAATTATTAATGACACAATAATGATGCAATGTTTACCTCATTAATAAATCATTTAAATAAATAAGATTATAATGATTAAAATATTATCTAAAACCTGTCCAATTCTTATTGGTTGATGTTATTTAGAATATGAGTCATCTTATCTTCGACCTCAATGATTTTTGGACCATTATAAACCGAATATAATTATATTATAAAGTAATACTTTCACTCTTTCCTAAAGAGCCCCTCCTCCCCCTTATAAAAGGAGACCACTTCTACTCATTCCTCACACCTCTCAAGCCACTTGGATCGTCCAAACTCTACCCAACTAAGCTCCCCACATCCCTCTCCTCCTCCTTGAAGATTCCCCTTAGGCAGAAAGCATTTCAACAAGTCCTTTGGTTCCAACCAAAGTGAGTTACCTAAATTAAAGGTAACGATTTCTCTTAAATTATTTTCATTTATTTTGCTTCTTCAACCCCCAAACTCTTTTTATTTCCTTTCTTTTGTAACAACACCAGTATCCTCAATATACTAGGATGTTGTTATAAGAAGGATTCAAACTACACATACACACAACTCCATCTAATGGATGATGAACATAATGTTTCTGTGGATGGCAAACTAACGCCTCACGAAACGATGATTGTTCAAATACATCTTACCGCCTCTCATGGTGGCCATTATGATGGCACTGTAATTAAATATGATGTTAATGATATATATTTTATATATAAGCTTCTGTAATTCCATTTTATTTCATACCATTATTCGTTTCATGTTGTATATACATACGATAATTTCATTTGAGGAAGTGCGGACTACCGCCCCCTTAAAATGATATGACTCGTTCATACCACACATGGAACGTATAAAGGATGGTGTTAATGAAATTAAGTAACATATATAAAATATTATATTATACTGGAATAGTAATATACCTATGTATCATTTGTATTCGATTCTTTTAAAATAAAAATTAAATGGAAGTAGCGTTCGTGCGTACGTACGGACTACCGTCTCCACGAACGCGATGAGATTCATTTTCCATCGTATCCATTCAAGTATAATTATCATTTGATGATTTAAAAATGATGTTTAAGGACTTGATACCATTCTGGATTTGAATAATATACAACTTATCCTTTACAAACATGTCTTACGTAACAAAACATACAAAAGCAAACAAGTAAGTTCACACCCGAAACAGCGATAATACTAAGATATTATTATCAAATCAATATTAAAAGATCATATATGATATCATATTAATGTATATGATTCTTGTATAATTTAGTAACAATTATTTCACTATTATACAGGAGGTTAACCTACCCCAACCAAGGAAAAGTACAAGGTAAGGGTTATTTCACAATCTCTTCATTATCCGAGGTTGTTTATACGTAATAATCTACTGAGATCTCTTTATCATCCACATCCATGTTTCTTAAAAATGTATTTCAAAACATTTTTACTATTTACAAGAATATGGGTTTAAGTCATTTATACCCCTGTTTGACTTTTTATAAGAGGTTTATAAAGGAATCTTTCCGTCGTTTTCAAAACAAGGTCCTTTTTAACCTTTTCGACAGAATTGAGGTAAGAATGTTTTTTTTAACTTATACGGCGGGTGCGGTTATTTTCCGCCGTTATAAAATCGTCGAAGCTTTCCATACAAGCTTATAAGAATATTTTCAAAGAAAATGTTTTATTTTATATGGATCTTAAATGATTTCAAAATAAAAGGAGATACTTCTTTAAAAATAATTTTGATTTCATCTATGTCAACATCCTTTGATGGATTTTAAGATTATTTGAAGTTGATTTATTATGATACAAAACTTCTATATTGTATTGAAGGTTTTGTGATATGTTTGAGTGTGGATGTGCTATTTTTATACCATTCATAGTTTATGGTGAAATTATTGACATTTCGTATGCTAGTTTTAATACGAATGTTTATGTTATGTTTAAACCTTTTCATATGGGAATGCATTGGACTTAATAAGTGACGGGTGGAGCCCGCTATAGCTCCTCGATGCATCGGTAGGTCTCATGAGACAAACTAGTGTCTTGGAACAAGGCCTTGACAAAATCTTATTTGTAGTCTTGGCACGAGGCCTTGGCTATGTGGTTATGATAGTCTAGCATTATGCATTCCAACATTATGAAAGTGGTTATTGATTTTTTGCATGTGATTATTCGATTAGTAGAATATCCATGTGAATAATTAAATGACATTATTTCATTTTATTTATGCCATACCATGTTGAAAGTTCATATTTAAAAGGCTTTTGTTTTAGTTATACATTGCCTTAAATGTTTATTCTTTCCGCTATATTGTTATCCTTACTGGGCATTTGAGCTCACCCCTTTTTTATGTTTTATTTTTCCCAGGATGTGAAGAAGTAAGTTATGAATGACCTGCAGGGATTTTATGAGGGGATAATAGTGTGGTCTATTGAGACATTATGTTGTTGTAGTAGTTTTTCATTTTATAATGTAATGTAAAACTTATGAATATATCTGGCATTTTCCAAGGTTACTAAACCAATCGGTCTTTCGAGATTTGATCTTTCTTATGATCATGCCAATGTTATGTAATAATGCACCGACTCTGGGTAACTGGGGTCGGGGCGTTACAATTTGTATGCTAGTTTTAATACAAATTTTTATGTTATGTTTCAACTTTTTCATATGAGGAATGCATTGGACTTAGTAAGTGAAGGGTGGGGCCCGCTATAGCTCCTCAATGCATTGGTAGGTCTCATGAGATAAATTAGTGTCTTGTAACAAGGTATTGACAAAAATTTTATTTGTAGTCTTGGCACGAGGCCTTGACTATGTGGTAATGATGTCCAGCATTAGGCATTCCCTTATTATGAAATTAATTATTACATGTGATTATTAGACTAGTAGAATATCCATGTGAATAAGTAAATGGTATTATTTTGATTTATATTTTCCATATTATGCTGAAGTATAAGTTTAAAAAGGATTTTGTTTTAGTCTTATACATTGCCTTAAATTTTTATGCTTATTTATGAAAGTTTCTAATATATTGTTATCCTTGCTGAGCATCTGAGATCACCCCTTTCTTATGTTTTATTTTTCCCAGGATGTGAAGAAGTAAATTATGATTGAATTGCAGGATAGGCTAAGGGATATAAGTGTGTTCAAAAGAGACACAATGTTTTTTTTGTTTTTATTTCATTATGTAATGTAAAACTTATGTATGTATCTAGTACTTCCAAGGATACTAAACTGATCGGTCTTTCGGGAAATGATTCCTTGTATCATGCCAATGTTATGTAATAATACACCGACTCTGGGAAACTAGGGTCGAGGAATTACATAAAAAGTTCAAGTTGTTGGGTTAAGTCTTCCAATTAAAATATTATTTTAATGGTTTTCTCAATAAACACAGTTATGTAAAATGAAATATTGCAGACTGGGAAACATGAAGAAGGTGCTCAACACACAATATACACAAAGGAATGTGGTGTTTTACTACAAAAAATTGTGGATGATAAGGAAATATTTCAAGGTCTTTCAGAAGAAAATGCAATATTGAAAAGAAAACTAGAGAATATGGAATCTAAAGACAGTAAACAAGGGAAAAAAATAAAAAATATGAAGTAGTTGATAAGTTTAGACAAAAAGAAAGAGGCAGTTGAATGTCTATTAGAGTCGGTACCCTGGAACCAAATAATTTTGTACTTAAGATTGCATGTATATTAAATTATGTGGATATTAATTTAAATATATTATCATATATTGATTGTTCTTATGCATGACATTGATATGATAATGTTCTAGAGTACACATCACATTAAAAAGGGCATAACAGTTCCCCACTATGATGAAAACCTTAAAATTCTATGAAGATATTCTTAAAACTATTTCTATGGTTGGATAACATACTATGAAGGGGTAAAAAGTACATATACTATTAGGCATGAGTATTTGTAAGTGGATGAGGCTTCATAAATTTCATACTTGGTAATCTCTAATATGGGAGATTATGAGAACATACCCACTATTAATAATTCTATACGTTTTGGTGTCATCAAATATTCATATCTATGAGTGTGTGTAATTTTATTTATGTAACACCCCGAGATTTTATGAAAAATATTATTTTAATTTCATTAATGTCTTATGTTGTATTCTACACCAAGATTACCTTGCGCTATAGGCAACACCGTATTAGCTTGCAGTATACGCAACACTATTCTTGGACCGTGTTACACACAATTTTGATAATAGTTATTCTACGCAACATTGAGTATATATATATATATATATATATTAAATGTATAAATGAAATATGGTTGGATTCTGTTATACGAAACAACTAAGGATTCTTTCACAACACGCAACCCTGACTTGGCTTGCATTACACGTAATCGCGACCTTCCTCGATAGCGTGTGTTGTACGCAATACCGGGTTTTAATAAACAAAGTTATATTATAATAATATTGTCATGAACTAGCCGTTATGAATAGTATTAACTAAATTTTGAATTTTATAACATTATTATTCATCTTACACATTTCTAGAACATGGTATAAGAACAAAATAAATTTTTCGGGTAAAATAAGTATTTTTAAAAAAAAATGCAGTTTTGCCGCCTTTTGATGGCGCACCCACTTTAAATCTAGTTTTTGACATGTTTATAAGTTCAATTTGACAAAATAAAATTCTTCTTTAGAATCAAGAAATAAAAATTTACTTTGGATAAATTTTTCATATTATTCTGGTAACTTTCACATTTTAATGAATAGTAAAAACACGCTATATTTTAATTAAAAACAACTTTTTTCATCGTAATATCTTATGTGGTTAAATTATAATATTGAATGGTTTTAAAGTATAAATAGAATATATTTTTACCATTTAATATAATTTATGTCATTAGCATTGATTTTACCTTGAATTCGTAGGTTAAATCAATTCAATCTTTTGCAATGTTTTAAACAAAAACCCGTTTTTATTCGACAACGGGATTAATTTTAATTTAATTTCTGCAACTTCTGTGTTTTGAATTTTAAAAAATGGATTCCATATTTGGAATCAGTGGGTCCAAATTATGTTAATAGGATACTTTTTATTTTTGGGAATTATGAATAGTAACTACGGTAAATTTTATTTACCATAGTTAAATGTAAATCGGGTAATTAAGGGTAAATATAATATTTTAAAATTACCCTAAAAAATGTCAAAATCCTATTGGATGACTAAAAAACGACCCATATCACCTAAGGGTCAGATTAGATTCATTTAATTAAATTGTTTCAATGAAAATAATTTAATTATTATTAAAACTAAAGAATGTGACAACATGTCACTTTCTTAAATATTATAAGTATAATAATTTTAATCTAGTGATACAATTCATGAAACTTCGAACATGAATAGTCTCCAGAAAGATAATACAATTATCTACATCATAGGAATTTATTTATAATTTTTAGGGATTAAATAATTATCATTTATTATGACACAAAGATGATGCAGTAATTGTCTTATTAATGAAATATTGACATAATTGATATTATAAATGCCCAAATAAATGTAATTTGAGACTTTTTATGACTTACACTAATTTTCTAGGTTAATATCACATGTTATTGTTAATTTAAGTAACTTGTTTTGAACTTATAATTCTGTTATGAATTTCATAAAAATCATGTATCAAATAGTGTCAAAATTGACATAAAATAGTTTTTAAAACAAATATTATATTATTAATTGTTATTTTATTCCTAAAAATCTAAGGTTCGTCCCAATGACTTATATAAGATTATATATATTAATAATAAACAACTTGGGGTTCTTTTGGCTTGATATAGTAAGTTTATTAACGATATAGTGTAAGAAAACAAAAAGACACGGTAAAAGTTAAATTATTTAACTTAGAGTTAAATATAATTGATAAGGTTAAAATAATAACCTAAACTTTTCTAAATCCTATTGGTTGATAGGATTTAGACCCATCCCCACTTTAGCTTAGAAATAAGACCCTTTGGAACCATTATAAACCGATTTTGACTTTAATATAAAATAATATTTTGAGATATTCCTAATGTGCCCCTCTCCTCCCTTATAAAAGGACACCTCCTCCCTCTCTTCCTCACACAACTTTGAGCCATCAAGCTCGGCTAAACCCTAAAAAAATCTCTTCTCCACTTCCCTAGAAACATCCTAGAGGTTCTGGTCTTCCTCAAAGACCAATTTTAGTGCCCTAAGAGGAGGTCTCAAAGAGGCGCTTCAAAGAAGAGGTAATTTCCGTTACCAATTCTTTCACCATTATTTCTTATTCCACTTCTTCTTCTTAGGTTGTTTCATTATGAAGTAATAACATCAGTATCACTCATATACTGATATGTTATTATAAGTATAAAACAGCCCTATTTCACCATCTATCAATCCTACGGAAAAAGAAATTACCGCGCGTGCGTACGTACGGAATACCGTCTCCACGTCGTGGTGTAATATATTTTCCGTCACCACCTTAATTGGATTGGTATAATGGTGTAATGAGTAACTATATATGATTATTATAAAGTGATATTGATACTGAAATAGTATACAAACACTTCAACACAATTCCACGACCATAGGAACGATGTCATCGCTCGTGCGTACGTACGGACTACCGTCTCCATGACGCGATGAGATTCATTCTCCATGATTAACCATTTAAGAATGATTAAAAAGTATATATAAGAAATAATAATGAAATATATGACATTATAAAGCTACTGGATTTATGTATATATGTATGTCATCTACTTACTTCCATTCAAGACAATAAGGAAAGGAAAACAGCGTTCATGCGTACGTACGGACTACCGTCTCCATGAACGGTGTTTTTCATTTCATTTATCTATCTATTATATATATATATATACTGAATATATATGACATATAAATCATATTTTATATTCTGGAAGTATGTAAATCATGATATAAGTAATAATAATGTCAAGAACAACAAGTCAAAACACCTACGATAAATGAAACGATTTTACCCAAAACGCTTCTTTAACATGGAATTTACAAAAGAACGGGTAATATAATGTCATAAGTGAACCATATATGATATCATAACAATGAATATGATTCTGTAATAAGTCAATAACATTATTTAAATCATTATACAGGAGGTTCGGACACTTACGAAGCAAATCAGACCTAAGGTAAGGGAAATATCACAATCTCATTTTTATCCGAGATTGTTTATTCGTAAGTATTTACTGGGGTGTATTTTATCATCCACATCCATGTTTCATCAATATGTAATATTATTTCCATCCACCTACAATTTTTTAAATCCATTTTTACCTTTCGGTGAGTTTTTAGTAATATGTATGAAAGGAATCTTTTGTCGTTTTTCGTACGAGGTACTTTTTGACTTTTCCGACAAAAGTACGAAGAATGTTTTTTTTAACTTATATAGCATGAATGGATTTTTAAAACATTGTTTCCAAGAATCTTCCTTTACAAGTTTTCAAGTTTATTTGTAATCAACTTCTTTTATTTTAAAGACGTATGAAATGTTATGAAAGGAAAAATGTTTTTGAAGAAGAAATGATATTTTCCTCAAGAATGGAGTTCAAATGTTTTATCAAAATTATTTTCCATCTAAGATAATATAGGGTTATGTTTTTATCCCTATTATTACATTGATTTTATTATGTTGTGAGGGAATTATTTTTATTAAGTCATTTACCTTATATGGTTTGTTTTATGATGTCATGATGTTTCAAGAATCCCATTTTTGTTACATGTGTTATGCGATGACGTATGATTTATGATTATGTGGAACACATAAGAAAGGATTCATTATAAGATGGGTGGGACCTATATCTCCCTCCAATGCATTGGGTAAAGATTTCATATCTCATGAGATAGACATGGCTGAAATGGTAGGTTATACCGGTTCAGTGAAACAGGACTGAAACGAGGGTTACTCGATTCAGAAAGGGACTTTGTCCACTAAGATAGTCTTGGCAATGGGTATTGACTAATAAGAAATGATTCTCTATGATTATGCGTGTATGCCACAAAGTTTCATGTTTTAAGTTATGATTATTGGGATTTCATTTCACTACTATGATTTAACCCATGTCATGAAATTATGCTCTCTTTTTCAGGTTAAGATTTCCAAAAGTTATGTTCTTATGAATATGATGTGATTGATTTTTCTTTTGTATACCCTTACTGAGCATTTGAGCTCACCCTTTTATGTTTTCTTTTCCCCATGATATAAAGAAAGGTTTTAGGTAAAAAAAAAGGGAAGATCTTTATGGGAGATATTGAAGATCTTTCACCACGATTAGAAGATTACGTTCCGAGTTTCCAAAGACACTAAACTATTACGATCCTTGTGTGTGTGTTTTTGTTATGTACTAAGTATTCCGCAAAAGTAATGTAATGTCCATGTATGATAAGCTTCGGGTCTCTACAGTTGGTATCAGAGGAAAGGTTTAGTCAACCTTTGGAAACTAGGATGCGAAAACGTTAGTGAGATCCCTAGAGATATTTCTAAGGTATGTCTAGGGATGTCCCTAAGGATAAGTATACGTATAGGATATAATCCTAGAAATATGATAACGATCTTATAATTTAACCTAAGATGTTAGATATTAAGGGTACTCCCCCTTTACTATGTTGTTTTCCCTAGCATGATTTTGCCTCTCACACTATTCTGTTTGGGTTTTAGAAAATGGCTGGAAACAAGATGATTCACAATAATGGAGGATATGATGGACAATGGAATGATATTCTTCATGAGCAACCAAATGAAATGGGATTTGGATGTCCAAACATCATTATTATGCCGAATCAGCAATCTCATAATATGATCAATAAAGTAAAATTTGGTAAGTTTCCTGACTCGACTAATAAGAGAAAGATGGAGTTCCATGATGATCATAGAGGAAAGAAAGTTCAATTTCCCCTATGTAAATCATGTGGGAAGAGGCATCAAGGATAATGTTTCAAGGGAACTGGAAGATGCTTTGGGTGTGGAAAATAAGGACACAAAGCAAGTAAGTGCAAAGGAAAAGGGTCGGTTAACACCATGGATGAGGATAATGGTATTGCTACGACATCAAAAATGGTTAAGTGTTTTAAATGTGGAATGTATGGGCATTATGCAAACAAATGCCCTAAGGGAAAGACTCATGAAGAGAATCAGTATGGTCATATGGGTAGTATTTATGTGGATGATGATGAAGAGACTACAAATGATATGTGAGATGAAAGAATTTTTGAAGCTCGGTCAATGGTTTAAGAATGTAGTGGAATGATTACATGTTTATCATGTGTAATTTTGTATAAGTAATCTCATGCTACTATGGAATAAAGAGAAATCTATGGATTGTTACACTATTGTCTTTCCTTGTGTTTTGAAAGTGTATGATTAATGTTACCAGTATCCATGAAAGGTTATTCAGATATTTTTGGAATGTAGATGATATGCGCATAATGAAGGGATAAAGAGAAAATTAAAGGTTTGATAGTATTCTTGAGCTCATGATTGATATAAGGACTAAGTGATATCATGGTTTGAGTATATAGAATTTTGAGGATTTTGGTATGTGAAAATTGTTAACTTTTAACTGCATTCAAGTTTTCACTATGGTTCAATGGGTATTCAAGAGAATACATTATTAAGGACTTTGAATGTTTGGAATGTGACCAACAAAACATATCTTATGATATATGGGGATCGACGATGGTGTTAAATCTCTGGTAATCGTTTTCACTATGTTATGAGAGTGGACTGCAGTATTATGGATAAGCCTAAAGATTGGAATGGATTATGTTGGACATAAGTTAGTTTTGTTTAAGGATAGAAGTTTTTTTTCGATATTATTGATGGGATGTTATAGTATTATAGTTTTAGAAAAAGGACAACCTGCAGGACGGGTGACAGCCCATCGCTTCGGACAAGGCTGTGGGAATCGAACCCACAACCGAAGTGCGACTGGCCTTTATCGCCTACCACTGGCCTAAAGGAAGTCCCTGTTTAATAGAAACTAGTTTTATTATATTAAGAAGTATGATATATGAAGTATAAGTCCATTTTAGGAACCATATATGATTAATCTCACTATAGATCGACTTATGTATATAATTTTTGCTAACCTTTTGTTTGAGACAGATGGAATGACCCGTCATTCTATCACATGATCTGCTAACACTTTACGAATAACAAATTCAACTTCATTTATTTAAGAGATGAAGTGGAAATTGTTCAAGGCACGAACAATAGTGAGATTGTACCAAAATAAAGTGAGTATTTATTCTAATTCAAATTCTTCAACATTAGGGAAACGATCTTGAAAACCAAAAAAATGTTGTCCTAGTGATCTTATATCTGATTAATCGGATGGTACCTTAGATCGTCACAAATTTATGGATTTGTGATTGTTGGCTTTTCCATAGCCATGTTCTCTACCACTCTCCATCAGAACATGATGGTTAGATTTTTCTTCCATATCCATATTTTCACCTATGTGGAAACCCAGTGATTAGTTTATTTGGGTAACCGTTACGTTTCATACTTTTGTTTTTAAAGATAAGTTTTGGTATTCCTTTTTACGATGTGGGTTTCTATCAAAGAAACTTTCAAATAGTAAACCATTTATAACCCCGACGAATTTCGAGGGCGAAATTCATTTTAAGGGGGGTAGAATGTAACACCCCAAGATTTTATGAAAAATATTATTTTAATTTCATTAATGTCTTATGTTGTATTCTACACCAAGATTACCTTGCGCTATACGCAACACCGTATTAGCTTGCAGTATACGCAACACTATTCTTGGACCGTGTTACACACAATTTTGATAATAGTTATTCTACGCAACATTGAGTATATATATATATATATATTAAATGTATAAATGAAATATGGTTGGATTCTGTTATACAAAACAACGAAGGATTCTTTCACAACACGCAACCTTGACTTGGCTTGCATTACACGTAATCGCGACCTTCCTCGATAGCGTGTGTTGTACGCAATACCGGGTTTTAATAAACAATGTTATATTATTATAATATTGTCATGAACTAGCCGTTATGAATAGTATTAACTAAATTTTAAATTTTATAACATTATTATTCATCTTACACATTTCTAGAATATGGTATAAGAACAAAATAAATTTTTCGGGTAAAATAAGTATTTTTCAAAAAAAATGCAGTTTTGCCGCCTTTTGATGGCGCACCCACTTTAAATCTAGTTTTTGACATGTTTATAAGTTAAATTTGACAAAATAAAATTCTTCTTTGGAATCAAGAAATAAAAATTTACTTTGGATAAATTTTTCATATTATTCTGGTAACTTTCACATTTTAATGAATAGTAAAAACACGCTATATTTTAATTAAAAACAACTTTTTTCATCGTAATATCTTATGTGGTTAAATTATAATATTGAATGGTTTTAAAGTATAAATAGAATATATTTTTACCATTTAATATAATTTATGTCATTAGCATTGATTTTACCTTGAATTCGTAGGTTAAATCAATTCAATCTTTTGCAATGTTTTAAACAAAAACCCGTTTTTATTCGACAACGGGATTAATTTTAATTTAATTTCTGCAACTTCTGTGTTTTGAATTTTAAAAAATGGATTCCATATTTGGAATCAGTGGGTCCAAATTATGTTAATAGGATACTTTTTATTTTTGGGAATTATGAATAGTAACTACGGTAAATTTTATTTACCATAGTTAAATGTAAATCGGGTAATTAAGGGTAAATATAATATTTTAAAATTACCCTAACAAATGTCAAAATCCTATTGGATGACTAAAAAACAACCCATATCACCTAAAGGTCAGATTAGATTCATTTAATTAAATTGTTTCAATGAAAATAATTTAATTATTATTAAAACTAAAGAATGTGACAACATGTCACTTTCTTAAATATTATAAGTATAATAATTTTAATCTAGTGATAAACTTCATGAAACTTCGAACATGAATAGTCTCCAGAAATATAATACAATTATATACATCATAGGAATTTATTTATAATTTTTAGGGATTAAATAATTATCATTTATTATGACACAAAGATGATGCAGTAATTGTCTTATTAATGAAATATTGACATAATTGATATTATAAATGCCCAAATAAATGTAATTTGAGACTTTTTATGACTTAAACTAATTTTATAGGTTAATATCACATGTTATTGTTAATTTAAGTAACTTTTTTTGAACTTATCATTCTGTTATGAATTTCATAAAAATCATGTATCAAATAGTGTCAAAATTGACATAAAATAGTTTTTAAAACAAATATTATATTATTAATTGTTATTTTATTCCTAAAAATCTAAGGTTCATCCCAATGACTTAGATAAGATTATATATATTAATAATAAACAACTTGGGGTTCTTTTTTCTTGATATAGTAAGTTTATTAACCATATAGTGTAAGAAAACAAAAAGACACGGTAAAAGTTAAATTATTTAACTTAGAGTTAAATCTAATTGATAAGGTTAAAATAATAACGTAACTTGTCTAAATCCTATTGGTTGATAGGATTTCGACCCATCCCCAATTTAGCTTAGAAATAAGACCCTTTGGAACCATTATAAACCGATTTTGACTTTAATATAAAATAATATTTTGAGATATTCCTAATGTGCCCCTCTCCTCCCTTATAAAAGGACACCTCCTCCCTCTCTTCCTCACACAACTTTGAGCCATCAAGCTCGGCCAAACCCTGACAAAATCTCTTCTCCACTTCCCTAGAAACATCCTAGAGGTTCTGGTCTTCCTCAAAGACCAATTTTAGTGCCCTAAGAGGAGGTCTCAAAGAGGCGCTTCAAAGAAGAGGTAATTTCCGTTACCAATTCTTTCACCATTATTTATTCTTCCACTTCTTATTATTAGGTTGTTTCATTATGAAGTAATAACATCAGTATCACTCATATACTGATATGTTATTATAAGTATGAAACATCCCTATTTCACCATCTATCAATCCTACGGAAAAAGAAATCGCCGCGCGTGCGTACGTACGGAATACCGTCTCCACGTCGTGGTGTAATATATTTTCCGTCACCACCTTAATTGGATTGGTATAATGGTGTAATGAGTAACTATATATGATCATTATAAAGTGATATTGATACTGAAATAGTATACATACACTTCAACACAATTCCACGACCATGGGAACGATGTCATCACTCGTGCGTACGTACGGACTACCTTCTCCACGACGCGATGAGATTCATTCTCCATGATTAACCTTTTAAGAATGATTAAAAAGTATATATAAGAAATAATAATGAAATATATGACATTATAAAGCTACTGGATTTATGTATATATGTATGTCATCTACTTACTTCCATTCAAGACAATAAGGAAAGGAAAACAGCGTTCATGCGTACGTACGGACTACCGTCTCCATGAACGGTGTTTTTCATTTCATTTATCTATCTATTATATATATATATATACTGAATATATATGACATATAAATCATATTTTATATTCTGGAAGTATGTAAATAATGATATAAGTAATAATAATGTTAACAACAACAAGTCAAAACACCTACGATAAATGAAACGATTTTACCCAAAACGCTTCTTTAACATGGAATTTACAAAAGAACGGGTAATATAATGTCATAAGTGAACCATATATGATATCATAACAATGAATATGATTCTGTAATAAGTCAATAACATGATTTAAATCATTATACAGGAGGTTTGGACACTTACGAAGCAAATCAGACCTAAGGTAAGGGAAATATCACAATCTCATTTTTATCCGAGATTGTTTATTCGTAAGTATTTACTGGGGTGTATTTTATCATCCACATCCATGTTTCATCAATATGTAATATTATTTCCATCCAACTACAATTTTTTAAATCCATTTTTACCTTTCGGTGAGTTTTTAGTAATATGTATGAAAGGAATCTTTTGTCGTTTTTCGTACGAGGTACTTTTTGACTTTTCCGACAAAAGTACGAAGAATGTTTTTTTTAAATTATACGGCATGAATGGATTTTTAAAACATTGTTTCCAAGAAGATTCCTTTACAAGTTTTCAAGTTTATTTGTAATCAACTTCTTTTATTTTAAAGACGTATGACATGTTATGAAAGGAAAAATGTTTTTGAAGAAGAAAGGATATTTTCCTCAAGAATGGAGTTCAAATGTTTTATCAAAATTATTTTCCATCTAAGATAATATAGGGTTCTGTTTTTATCCCTATTATTACATTGATTTGATTATGTTGTGAGGGAATTATTTTTATTAAGTCATTTACCTTATATGGTTTGTTTTATGATGTCATGATGTTTCAAGAATCCCATTTTTGTTACATGTGTTATGCGATGATGTATGATTTATGATTATGTGGCACACATAAGAAAGGATTCATTATAAGATGGGTGGGACCTATATCTCCCTCCAATGCATTGGGTAAAGATTTTATATCTCATGAGATAGACATGGCTGAAATGGTAGGTTATACCGGTTCAGTGAAACAGGACTGAAACGAGGGTTACTCGATTCAGAAAGGGACTTTGTCCACTAAGATAGTCTTGGCAATTGGTCTTGACTAAAAAGAAATGATTCTCTATGATTATGTGTGTATGCCACAAAGTTTCATGTTTTAAGTTATGATTATTGGGATTTCATTTCACTACTATGATTTATCCCATGTTATGAAATTATACTCTCTTTTGCAGGTTAAGATTTCCAAAAGTTATGTTCTTATGAATATGATGTGATTGATTTTTCTTTTGTATACCCTTACTGAGAATTTGAGCTCACCCTTTTATGTTTTCGTTTCCCCAGGATATAAAGAAAGGTTTTAGGTAAAAAAAAAGGGAAGATCTTTATGGGAGATATTGAAGATCTTTCACCACGATTAGAAGATTACGTTCCGAGTTTCCAAAGACACTAAACTATTACGATCCTTGTGTGTGTGTTTTTGTTATGTACTAAGTATTCCGCAAAAGTAATGTAATGTACATGTATGATAAGCTTCGGGTCTCTACAGTTGGTATCAGAGGAAAGGTTTAGTCAACCTTTGGAAACTAGGATGCGAAAATGTTAGTGAGATCCCTAGAGATATTTCTAAGGTATGTCTAGGGATGTCCCTAAGGATAAGTATACGTATAGGATATAATCCTAGAAATACGATAACGATCTTATAATTTAACCTAAGATGTTAGATATTAAGGGTACTCCCCCTTTACTATGTTGTTTTCCCTAGCATCATTTTTCCTCTCACACTATTCTGTTTGGGTTTTAGAAAATGGCTGGAAACAAGATGATTCACAATAATGGAGGATATGATGGACAATGGAATGATATTCTTCATGAGCAAACAAATGAAATGGGATTTGGATGTACAAACATCATTATTATGCCGAATCAGCAATCTCATAATATGATCAATAAAGTAAAATTTGGTAAGTTTCCTGACTCGACTAATAAGAGAAAGATGGAGTTCCATGATGATCATAGAGGAAAGAAAGTTCAATTTCCCCTATGTAAATCATGTGGGAAGAGGCATCAAGGAGAATGTTTCAAGGGAACTGGAAGATGATTTGGGTGTGGAAAATAAGGACACAAAGCAAGTAAGTGCAAAGGAAAAGGGTCGGTTAACACCATGGATGAGGATAATGGTATTGCTACGACATCAAAAATGGTTAAGTGTTTTAAATGTGGAATGTATGGGCATTATGCAAACAAATGCCCTAAGGGAAAGACTCATGAAGAGAATCAGTATGGTCATATGGGTAGTATTTATGTGGATGATGATAAAGAGACTACAAATGATATGTGAGATGAAAGAATTTTTGAAGCTCGGTCAATGGTTTAAAAATGTAGTGGAATGATTACATGTTTATCATGTGTAATTTTGTATAAGTAATCTCATGCTACTATGGAATAAAGAGACATCTATGGATTGTTACACTATTGTCTTTCCTTGTGTTTTGAAAGTGTATGATTAATGTTACCAGTATCCATGAAATGTTATTCAGATATTTTTGGAATGTAGATGATATGCGCATAATGAAGGGATAAGGAGAAAATTAAATGTTTGATAGTATTCGTGAGCTCATGATTGATATAAGGACTAAGTCATATCATGGTTTGAGTATATAGAATTTTGAGGATTTTGGTATGTGAAAAGTGTTAACTTTTAACTGCATTCAAGTTTTCACTATGGTTCAATGGGTATTCAAGAGAATACATTATTAAGGACTTTGAATGTTTGGAATGTGACCAACAAAACATATCTTATGATATATGGGGATCGAAGATGGTGTTAAATCTCTGGTAATCGTTTTCACTATGTTATGAGAGTGGACTGTAGTATTATGGATAAGCCTAAAGATTGGAATGGATTATGTTGGACATAAGTTAGTATTGTTTAAGGATATAAGTTTTTTTTCGATATTATTGATGGGATGTTATAGTATTATAGTTTTAGAAAAAGGACAACCTGCAGGACGGGCGACAGCCCATCGCTTCGGACAAGGCTGTGGGAATCGAACCCACAACCGAAGTGCTACTGGCCTTTATCACCTACCACTGGCCTAAAGGAAGTCCCTGTTTAATAGAAACTAGTTTTATTATATTAAGCAGTATGATATATGAAGTATAAGTCCATTTTAGGAACCATATATGATTAATCTCACTATAGATCGACTTATGTATATAATTTTTGCTAACCTTTTGTTTGAGACAGATGGAATGACCCGTCATTCTATCACATGATCTGCTAACACTTCACGAATAACAAATTCAACTTCATTTATTTAAGAGATGAAGTGGAAATTGTTCAAGGCACGAACAATAGTGCGATTGTACCAAAATAAAGTAAGTATTTATTCTAATTCAAATTCTTCAACTTTAGGGAAACGATCTTGAAAACCAAAAAAATGTTGTCCTAGTGATCTTATATCTGATTAATCGGATGGTACCTTAGATCGTCACAAATTTATGGATTTGTGATTGTTGGCTTTTCCATAGCCATGTTCTCTACCACTCTCCATCAGAACATGATGGTTAGATTTTTCTTCCATATCCATATTTTCACCTATGTGGAAACCCAGTGATTAGTTTATTTGGGTAACCGTTACGTTTCATACTTTTGTTTTTAAAGATAAGTTTTGGTATTCCTTTTTACGATGTGGGTTTCTATCAAAGAAACTTTCAAATAGTAAACCATTTATAACCCCGACGAATTTCGAGGGCGAAATTCATTTTAAGGGGGGTAGAATGTAACACCCCGAGATTTTATGAAAAATATTATTTTAATTTCATTAATGTCTTATGTTGTATTCTACACCAAGATTACCTTGCGCTATACGCAACACCGTATTAGCTTGCAGTATACACAACACTATTCTTGGACCGTGTTACACACAATTTTGATAATAGTTATTCTACGCAACATTGAGTATATATATATATATATATATATTAAATGTATAAATGAAATATGGTTGGATTCTGTTATACGAAACAACGAAGGATTCTTTCACAACACACAACCCTGACTTGGCTTGCATTACACGTAATCGCGACCTTCCTCGATAGCGTGTGTTATACGCAATACCGGGTTTTAATAAACAATGTTATATTATTATAATATTGTCATGAACTAGATGTTATGAATAATATTAACTAAATTTTGAATTTTATAACATTATTATTCATCTTACACATTTCTAGAACATGGTATAAGAACAAAATAAAGTTTTCGGGTAAAATAAGTATTTTTCAAAAAAAATGCAGTTTTGCCGCCTTTTGATGGCGCACCCACTTTAAATCTAGTTTTGGACATGTTTATAAGTTCAATTTGACAAAATAAAATTCTTCTTTGAAATCAAGAAATAAAAATTTACTTTGGATAAATTTTTCATATTATTCTGGTAACTTTCACATTTTAATGAATAGTAAAAACACGCTATATTTTAATTAAAAACAACTTTTTTCATCGTAATATCTTATGTGGTTAAATTATAATATTGAATGGTTTTAAAGTATAAATAGAATATATTTTTACCATTTAATATAATTTATGTCATTAGCATTGATTTTACCTTGAATTCGTAGGTTAAATCAATTCAATCTTTTGCAATGTTTTAAACAAAAACCCGTTTTTATTCGACAACGGGATTAATTTTAATTTAATTTCTGCAACTTCTGTGTTTTGAATTTTAAAAAATGGATTCCATATTTGGAATCAGTGGGTCCAAATTATGTTAATAGGATACTTTTTATTTTTTGGAATTATGAATAGTAACTACGGTAAATTTTATTTACCATAGTTAAATGTAAATCGGGTAATTAAGGGTAAATATAATATTTTAAAATTACCCTAACAAATGTCAAAATCCTATTGGATGACTAAAAAACGACCCATATCACCTAAGGGTCAGATTAGATTCATTTAATTAAATTGTTTCAATGAAAATAATTTAATTATTATTAAAACTAAAGAATGTGACAACATGTCACTTTCTTAAATATTATAAGTATAATAATTTTAATCTAGTGATAAACTTCATGAAACTTCAAACATGAATAGTCTCCAGAAAGATAATACAATTATCTACATCATAGGAATTTATTTATAATTTTTAGGGATTAAATAATTATCATTTATTATGACACAAAGATGATGCAGTAATTGTCTTATTAATGAAATATTGACATAATTGATATTATAAATGCCCAAATAAATGTAATTTGAGACTTTTTATGACTTAAGCTAATTTTATAGGTTAATATCACATGTTATTGTTAATTTAAGTAACTTTTTTTGAACTTATCATTCTGTTATGAATTTCATAAAAATCATGTATCAAATAGTGTCAAAATTGACATAAAATAGTTTTTAAAACAAATATTATATTATTAATTGTTATTTTATTCCTAAAAATCTAAGGTTCGTCCCAATGACTTAGATAAGATTATATATATTAATAATAAACAACTTGGGGTTCTTTTGGCTTGATATAGTAAGTTTATTAACCATATAGTGTAAGAAAACAAAAAGACACGGTAAAAGTTAAATTATTTAACTTAGAGTTAAATCTAATTGATAAGGTTAAAATAATAACCTAAACTTGTCTAAATCCTATTGGTTGATAGGATTTTGACCCATCCCCACTTTATCTTAGAAATAAGACCCTTTTAAACCATTATAAACTGATTTTGACTTTAATATAAAATAATATTTTGAGATATTTCTAATGTACCCCTCTCCTCCCTTATAAAAGGACACCTCCTCCCTCTCTTCCTCACACAACTTTGAGCCATCATGCTCGGCCAAACCCTGAAAAAATCTCTTCTCCACTTCCCTAGAAACATCCTAGAGGTTCTGGTCTTCCTCAAAGACCAATTTTAGTGCCCTAAGAGGAGGTCTCAAAGAGGCGCTTCAAAGAAGAGGTAATTTCCGTTACCAATTCTTTCACCATTATTTCTTCTTCCACTTCTTCTTCTTAGGTTGTTTCATTATGAAGTAATAACATCAGTATCACTCATATACTGATATGTTATTATAAACATGAAACAGCCCTATTTCACCATCTATCAATCCTACGGAAAAAGAAATCACCGCGCGTGCGTACGTACGGAATACCGTCTCCACGCCGTGGTGTAATATATTTTCCGTCACCACCTTAATTGGATTGGTATAATGGTGTAATGAGTAACTATATATGATTATTATAAAGTGATATTGATACTGAAATAGTATACATACACTTCAACACAATTCCACGACCATGGGAACGATATCATCGCTCGTGCGTACGTACGGACTACCGTCTCCACGACGCGATGAGATTCATTCTCCATGATTAACCATTTAAGAATGATTAAAAAGTATATCTAAGAAATAATAATGAAATATATGACATTATAAAGCTACTGGATTTATGTATATATGTATGTCATCTACTTACTTCCATTCAAGACAATAAGGAAAGGAAAACAGCGTTCATGCGTACGTACGGACTACCGTCTCCATGAACGGTGTTTTTCATTTCATTTATCTATCTATTATATATATATATATACTGAATATATATGACATATAAATCATATTTTATATTCTGGAAGTATGTAAATCATGATATAAGTAATAATAATGTCAAGAACAACAAGTCAAAACACCTACGATAAATGAAACGATTTTACCCAAAACGCTTCTTTAACATGGAATTTACAAAAGAACGGGTAATATAATGTCATAAGTGAACCATATATGATATCATAACAATGAATATGATTCTGTAATAAGTCAATAACATGATTTAAATCATTATACAGGAGGTTCGGACACTTACGAAGCAAATCGGACCTAAGGTAAGGGAAATATCACAATCTCATTTTTATCCGAGATTGTTTATTCGTAAGTATTTACTGGGGTGTATTTTATCATCCACATCCATGTTTCATCAATATGTAATATTATTTCCATCCACCTACAATTTTTTAAATCCATTTTTACCTTTCGGTGAGTTTTTAGTAATATGTATGAAAGGAATCTTTTGTCGTTTTTCGTACGAGGTACTTTTTGACTTTTCCGAAAAAAGTACGAAGAATGTTTTTTTAACTTATACGGCATGAATGGATTTTTAAAACATTGTTTCCAAGAAGCTTCCTTTACAAGTTTTCAAGTTTATTTGTAATCAACTTCTTTTATTTTAAAGACGTATGACATGTTATGAAAGGAAAAATGTTTTTGAAGAAGAAAGGATATTTTTCTCAAGAATGGAGTTCAAATGTTTTATCAAAATTATTTTCCATCTAAGATAATATAGGGTTCTGTTTTTATCCCTATTATTACATTGATTTGATTATGTTGTGAGGGAATTATTTTTATTAAGTCATTTACCTTATATGGTTTGTTTTATGATGTCATGATGTTTCAAGAATCCCATTTTTGTTACATGTGTTATGCGATGATGTATGATTTATGATTATGTGGCACACATAAGAAATTATTCATTATAAGATGGGTGGGACCTATATCTCCCTCCAATGCATTGGGTAAAGATTTTATATCTCATGAGATAGACATGGCTGAAATGGTAGGTTATACCGGTTCAGTGAAACAGGACTGAAACGAGGGTTACTCGATTCAGAAAGGGACTTTGTCCACTAAGATAGTCTTGGCAATGGGTCTTGACTAACAAGAATTGATTCTCTATGATTATGTGTGTATGCCACAAAGTTTCATGTTTTAAGTTATGATTATTGGGATTTTATTTCACTACTATGATTTATCCCATGTTATGAAATTATGCTCTCTTTTGCAGGTTAAGATTTCCAAAAGTTATGTTCTTATGAATATGATGTGATTGATTTTTCTTTTGTATACCCTTATTGAGCATTTGAGCTCACCCTTTTATGTTTTCTTTTCCCCAGGATATAAAGAAAGGTTTTAGGTAAAAAAAAAGGGAAGATCTTTATGGGAGATATTGAAGATCTTTCACCACGATTAGAAGATTACGTTCCGAGTTTCCAAAGACACTAAACTATTACGATCCTTGTGTGTGTGTTTTTGTTATGTACTAAGTATTCCGCAAAAGTAATGTAATGTCCATGTATTATAAGCTTCGGGTCTCTACAATTTAGACTTTAATATTATCATTAATTCATGTCATGACTCTCACACTTAGATTTAATGACAAAAACCATAATGCCATATGTTGGTGGGAAGTAGGGTACATTGGATGCGTCACAAATGACATGCAATTAATGTATAATTCAAGGAAGGATTTTACCTCCTATATTTATGAAAGTTGATATATCAACCCTTTGATTGAAATGTAATTGTCGCATAAATTTCACGGTCATAGTGTTACGATGTTTATTTCAGATATTCAAAAAAGTCGCATCGAGCATACATGTTGATGACACAGATGTACAACCTGCATGATGAGATATTTATACAAAGGAATTATATTACACAATGAGCATTCGTATATGGTTTTCGACATTGCGACATTAAGTTCTTACTCTTGGGTGTCTTGACCAGTTGATAGAAATTAATCTTAGACTTTAGGCATACCCACTTAATGCCAATGGAAAAGAATTATAAAGAGTCATATACTAAGTGTTTATATTGATATCAATTAAATTCTATTTGAATATAATTATTAGAATAAATATTATTTTCATGACTGAGAAATAATTTTATTTTAGTTTTATTGATCGCTAATATTCAAAATATAATAAATAATTATTCATTCATTAAATAAATAATCTATTTAACTATGTGAATATTTAATAAATATTTATTCACTGGATTATGGATAAAATATTTATTTTATTTATTGAATACTTATTCACTGGTCTATGAATAAAATATTTATTTAAGTGAATAAAATATATATTTGGGTAGTAAATAAATGCTGAAGAGTTTGAGCAAACTAAGAACAAGTCCAGTGATGAATATTAATTTAAAAGCTGGTAAAATAATATTTATCATTATGCGAGTTAGTGCACACTGTAAAATAATAATAATGATATTATTATATAGTATAAGGTTTATTAAAGATTATAACATTTTTAAGGGTTGATACACAATTAAATAATATTTTAACCTAGACTCCAGGCCTATAAATATATGGCCATGTCTATTGTATATGGTTAGTTGAAAATTGTGGACATAGAATTGTTACACACAATAGACCTCTCTCTCTCTCTCTAATTCCTCCTACTCCTCTCAATAACGAGAATAACTCCTTCAAACCCGAAGAATCTTGGAACGGTCAAGATAAAAAATGCAAGAAATTTGATTCTCCATACTAGAACCCAAAAATAAATTGGCATTTCTCGGAGATCAAATGAGTGCATGTGGGCCACTACCATAGGGATTACACACTTTAATCCTTATAGCACAACAAAGACAATCCGAAAGGGTTTTCAAAATATCAACAACATCATTGAAAAAAGGATCCTAAGATAAGGTAATCATTTCTTCCTAGTCTAAATAAATTAATTATAAATTTAGCATAAAATATCCCCTCTCAGAGTTTCAAGAAATTCAATATTAATTTTTTTTAATATATCACCCACCATAGGTGCTTTCACTACATCTAGAACCTTAAAGTGGTATTATAGTGATCACATTTTAAATTTATAATTATTGATTCTATTCTTGATCAATATGCACAATCATGGTTGAATTTCTCATTTAAAATTATTTTTTCTTTAATCCGATTTGAATTAACATGTTTTTGACATTTTAATTTCTTTATTCAAGATTCACAATTTCTCAAGTTCAAGAACAAATGAAGAATTATTAGATATGTCATCGAGAAGTGTTTAGGAATATGGGATAATAACATGATATTACATGATGTATAGTTGGAGTACACACTATTTACCTAAGTGCACTAAACCTGGTCATGTCACGGGATATATGGCATGCTGAGTAGTAATTACATGATGTGAATTTATTGAAAACTGCATATAGACCGGGCCAACCTAGCACAATACATGTCAAATTATATGACGTGTAGCTGGTGCACATGTCATGTAGTCTACATAGATTAATAGTGAAATTCATGTAATTTGTGTGGTCATTATACATGATCAAACCGTGTGAGACTGACATCTTGGAGCATTAATGATATACATGACATGTATGTGGTGTACAAGCCATGCCTAAATGGCCCGAAGGCCTTCATTTTTTATTGATTTTTGATAACCCCTCTTTCAAGGGATGAGAGGGAAACCTTACAAGGCCCGTAGGCTCAGATATTACATGGCCCGTAGGCTTAAGAGATTACATGACCCGAAGGTCTTAAGGGAATTCAACCAGACTATCTACAAGGAACTGCCCCTCCCCAGCATCTGCATCTTGATAGTAGCTCTCCACCTTTGCATGACCGTCTGGATAGGCTTCCCGTGCAAGCACAGGCTGGTACCGATGGCATAGCCATACCCTCTCATTCTGACAATCCATTTGGCTCTGCTCTGGTGAGTGCACCTGCTCTGAATCCTCTTCTGGGGCTGCTTCTTTTTTGTAGTGTGTCTGGGCCTGCATTCATGTGGCCCGAAGGCCTTGGGGTGGCCCTAAGGCCTTAAGGTGGCCCGAAGGCCTTGAGAATCAACTGTCCCGAAGGCCTTGGGTGGCCCGAAAGCCTTGCAGGACCCGAGAACCAAACCGGTGGCCCCAAGGCCCAGATGGATGAATAGTTCCGGCTGCTACAATACCGAACAGTGCCTGCTACAGTTCCTGATACAGTGCCTGCTACAGTGCCTGTTACAGTGCCTGCTACAGTGCCTGCTACACGTCGTGTAGTCGCGGCCGACAAACACGCATGATTTCTTTGACAGGTTGCACAGACATATGAAAAGAGTGATACACAGTGCGTAACTGGCTTGTACACACTATAAAGTCCAGCTGAGGTACACGACTGAAGCTCTAGGTGTGTAATTTGGGTACATGGAAACCAAGGTACACAACATGAATCTCATAAGTACACCTCGTGTAATATCCCAATAAAAGAAAAAAATTAAATTATATTAAATTGAAAATTTCAAAATTAAAACCTTATTTTATTTATTGAAATACCTAGTGTGTTTGAAAAATTAATAACGGTTTTAAATAATTTTAAAATGATAAATTAATTTACTATAATAAATATGTGATTATTAGGTCTTGATGTTTATTTTCCATTATTTCCATTAATAATGAGTATCTCCAAATAAATTCAGATGGTCATTAAGATGAAAGGGAATAAATAAATAAATAAATAAATTAATCAATGCAAGCATGTTTATCTTAATAATAAAGAAATAATTGAAATGAATGTCAACCAATTTACTTTTGTGTATACGTTGCATGTATGACCATTCATGAGCTTGACCAAGACCCGTGTATGTGTTGGGAGTTTTAAATTAATTTATCGCATGAGTTTGTAATTATTTAATATTAGATTAAATTTGTTAGTCTACATGTCATCCCTCCCTCTATTATTATATAGTACCTACATGTCCATGGTTATTTATGTAATCCCTATTAACTAATCCTTTAGTTCCTCTCACCCGCGTGTGAGTTATAAATACTTTTAATTAATAGAGTATCCCAAGGTGTGTGGAGGTGGTACAAGATGGAACTATAATGATGAAAACTCAAGTGATACATATGTGTACAGGTGGAATGCTGTAACTCATGCCAAGACCTACATAAGGAATTTCCCCCTAGGTTAAAGGTTGATTTTATTTTTCACTCAATAAATAAACCATTAGATAAGCTCATGATTGGGTCATTAATTAATTATTTATTTTTGTCTTATGCATTATTTATTTTATGTATGCAAGAACACTATCACATAAATAAATGAATTAAGTGAAAATATAGAATTTAAATAAATAAATTATGTGTAAATGTTTTATCCAATGTGGTTAATTAATTAAGTAAATTCCACTTAATATTTAATAAGATATGTATAGGATAAAACAAGATAAAATATATCCATAATAAATTAAAATACCTCAAATATATATTAATTCAGACTTGGCCTTCCATTACTTGATGATGAATGAAAGCCTTAGAACTAAGTGTTTGTCCAACCCTCATTGGGACACTTACTTTTAACATGAAGTTCTTATAAAGATTATGGGTTGAATTAACTATCTTACATTAAGAGAATTAGACCTTACTAGAATTGATGTAACTTTGATGTAAGTATTGAGAAAATACAAGTTAGGATTTCAGGATTGGGGAGTCTACTCAATAGATCAAGGAGATACAAACTCACAATTGGAAAAGAATTTCCTACCTAAATACCTTCAAGTAGTTTGACCAACCCTCATTGGGGTTATATGAAGGGGAATATGAATCATTTCCACTAGAATGTCCTGGAAACTATACTTTATGAGTTCAATGGTGAGGCTATTGGGACTTGATAAAATAATGATATATTTAATAAAATTAATTATTATTATTATTATTTCTCACATAATTTTTTAATCAAGCAAAGTACTAATCAAATGTTTTAATTATTTTAGAAAATGGAAAGTGAAACCAAAAAACTAATGAGATCATTCCTTACCTTAGGGTATGTCCTTACAAATAAAAATTTCCGAATATGGTACAATCATTTATACGATGCATTATTATCAGAAAGTTTATATTATGTGTTGGAATCCCCTATTCCTGTTCCACCACCACAACAGGTGAGAAAAGGTGAAAAGGATGCCTACCAGAGATATGTTAAGGATTCTTCATATGTCCATTATATTATATTATCAATTATGTTAGGAGAGTTGATGATACACCATAAATACATGGATGTATACACCATAATATCACATCTCTATTCTCTTAAGAAAGAGAGGGAAAGGATATAAATAAATAAGATTATTAATGAAAACTGGAAGAAGGTAATCTAGATACGAATCATGATTTCAAAATAGTGGGGTATATTGACCAGTTAGAAAAATTAGGTTTCCACTTGGATAATAAATCATCAATTAATCTTATTTTATTATCCTTGCCATAAATTTTATTCTTATTTATCCAAGCCTAGATAAACGAAATGGATATGTCACTCATGATTTTTTTTCCATACTTCACCATGTAGATAAGGATAGGTTAAAACCTTTTTCTCCACCCTTTATGGTGAAAAATTTGAAAGACAAGGCTGAAGATCCCATGGCTAATATAAATCCAAAAGATCCTTTACGGTGTCCTTCAAATAGACAAAATATTAAAATGTAGAAGAATAAATAGGAGGTTATTTGCTTCTTATATTGAAAGAATGAACATTAGAAAAGGAATTGCAATGAATTGAAGAAGCAATAAGTTTCATCCACTTCAAGGTATATTCATCAAGTTTTTATTTGATTCTTGTGTATTAAATATAATATACTTACAACATATATGTATTTAAATACAATAAATGAGCAAGAATAGAAAGGTTATAGAGTGAACTCAAAAGGTGATGAGAAAGGGTAATTCCCATGTCATCCAAGAGGATATCATTATTTATCATTATTAGATTGTATTGATTCAAGTTTGTAATAAGTATGATAAAAAAATTTATCTCAGTGTCCTACTTAACATAATGAGACATTATTTCATTTTCGGAATAAATGTTTTTATGGTACTTAAATACTAAACAAATAGTTCAGTAACTCTTGAATCACAAATATCCATTACAATGAATGGTTAATATAAAAATATAATACTCTTATATGTTCATCGAAATATAATTATTTTTAAAATAAAACTGAAAGTAGTTGACCAATTTATACCCATAAAAATGTTTTATTTCAATTAAGCTAAGATATTGGCTATAAAATCAAACCACTTATCATGTTTTAGAAAAATAAAACTTTATAAACAAAGGTAAGTTTCAAAACTTTTAGAGTTAGTTCAACATGGCCATGTGAAATATTCTAAATCTAAAGGTAACATCATATACTTTATGTGATTTCTTTAAGAAAATTTAAAAATGCTCAGTGAAGTAAATGAGTGCACTTGTTAAAGATTAAGTAACCTTTGAGCTGGATTGTAGAAGAATATCTTATCCAAGTACTCATTGATCATATATGTGGAGTAAAGGTAATACCAAACTCACATTTCCTCATACACGTCATTTTCATGATGGTAGTAAAAGGAAGATCAATTATGAGCCTTATATATATTGAAAATATTTCATTATTTCTTCCAAGACATGTTTTTCAAATTGAAGTGAAACAACTAAACCATATGCTAACTAAATTTTCTAATAGATATCATATCAATTGCGATATGATAAGAATATATTAAGACACTGCCACATGTGTTTGAAAAAACCCACTTATTATAAGTTGTCCTTAGCTATAAATGAACATCAAAACACTAAGGTGCATCCGAGTTACTGATCCCATGGAAACTGAGGATATTAAAGTATAGTAAAGATCAACTATATTTCCATAAAGGAATCTTATCTCATTGAATATAGTGGAATCAGACTTAAATTATATGAGTTAAGGATCTAGATGAACATGAGTTGGCATAGGAATATTGGACTCCACATAGCTTAGTGGGAGGAGTAGTTCCAGAGACACATACTACATATGAATTTATAATCAAATAGGTGGTTTATGTTCACCATAGTGGGTGATACATTTATTATTCTTTCAGAATAAATATTCCTAAAGTGCAACAATAAATGGTAATATGATAAGGTTAAAAAGTATGTATAAATTCAAGTAATAGACTCCATGCATCAAGATTTAGGGACTCTTTATTTTGAATGTTTCTAAGACTTGATACTACTGGTGAGTATTTAAGAGAAACTAGACATGGATGGTACAAGATGGTACCAAAAGAGCATGATTGATTTTTTAAAAGTCTAGTCTATGAAAAAACCTATAAACCAATCATCATGAATAAAATCCTTCTTGAAATTTAATTTGTCAAAGTATGTTTCTATGATAATCATATTGGAATATTGATTGTCAATGCCACCTCATTTAAAGTAAACCTTATAGTAAATGTCTATATGAGATGAACAAAAGTACATATGGTATATGTCTACTAGGCATAACTTAAAAGGGTCGGTAACATCAATAAATTCCAATAAGATATACATATTACATAAATTAATTTATAAATTAATCATGCATAGTGATCATATAATATTTGTTTTGAAAAAAATGAGTGACATGTGTATCTATCTGGTTAGTGAGAGCACTATAAGTTTTCAAGATAGATATGTTGATAACATATGGAAAACAAATGTTGTGTCTTACCAGTTTATTATGACCAAGGAATGAAATTTCTCTAAGTATGACTTAAAGGAACAAATGTGTTCTAGGGAATAAGATTAAAAAGATAGATCCATGTTTTTTCTCAATTTAGTCACAATACATATATTAACTATGTATTGAAAAATACAAGTTGTAACAATTCAAGACCAAATTGTTGTTGCCATATAATCCTTCCAGCAGAACATGCATAAACATAAGAAGATATTATTTAGATTAATATAATTTCACAAGATTAAGTCCTAAGAATTTATCTCATGTGACATGATATATACTGATATTTGATATTACTAATTTGTTATACATAGTATGTAAATATCAAATAGATCCAACATAAATACATCAAATTGCAGTTAGAACTATTTGATAGTACTTTGCAAAGTAGAACTGGATGGGTTCTTAGTGTATAGAGAAGTGGGAATATTATTAATCAAGTGAATTAAAAACCTGTCTTAATTTAGTTAAATTTGATATAGTATCATAGAAAAGGATAAGGTAATATTCAATAAAAACTTATTACAACCAGTGGTAGTTATATCTAAAGTACCCGAGTACATTCCAGCTTCTGATGTACCTTAAGGAGTGGTTTGGCAACATCCTGTTCTGATTTTGGTTTATTCCAAAAGAAAGAGTTTTATTATTATCCAAATAAGATTTGACTATGGATTTAGTCAATATGTCAAGAATTTGACATGGGAACAATAGTTGGATACTTGGTTATATCACTACTTGAGGGATTTTCTCAAGATATTAGTGTTGTAGTAAACATATTTTCTACAAAGACATGTGGATTTTTCCAACCCTATCCATGGAAACATGATAGGCATAACAGTTGTAGCCACACTTAGTGGAAGCATGTTTATACATGTGAGAACTAATTGTTTGTTAACAGTTGACTCTAGTGAAAGTGGAAGTTTTTTGGAGTTGGTGCCCTAAAACCAACTAATTTTGTACTTAAGATTACATGTATATTCAAAGATGTGAATATTAATTTAAATATATTATCATATATTGATTATTCTTCTGCATAACATTGATGGGATAATGTCTTAGAGCATCTGTCACATTGAAAAGGGAATAAAAGTTCTATTCTATGATGAAAACCTTGAAATTCTACGACAATATTCTTAAAACTAGTTATATGATTAGATAACATACTATGCAAGGTCACATAGTACATAAACTGTCAGGTGAGAATACTCGTAAGTAGATGAGGCTTATTCTCATGAAGTTTATACTTGGTAATCTCTAAGATGATAAATTATGAGAACAAACCCACTAGTAATAATTCCGCATATTTTAGTGTCATCATATATTCCTATCTAAAAGAATTACAATGCTCTTTCAACTTTAATATTATCATAAATTCATGTCATGACTCACACACTTAGATTTACTGATAAAAATAGTCACGCTATATATTGGTAGAAAGTAGGGTACGTTTGTTGAATCACGAATGACATCTTATTAATGTATAAGATGAGGAAGGATTTATCCCTTCCATCTTTATGGAAGTTGATATCTCGTACCTTTGATTGAAATATAACTGTCGCATAAATTCTATGGCCATGGTGCTACGATGTTTATTTTATAAAGTCAAAGAAAAACATATCGAGCATATAGGTTGATGACACAAATGTGCAACCTTCTTGATGAGATATTTAGACAAATGAATTATATTACACAATGAGCATTATTATGTGGTTATCGACATTGCAATATTAAGTTCTTTCTCTTGGGTGCCTTGACCCATTGCTAGATGGTAATTTTGGACTTTAAGCGTACCTGTCTAATGCCAATGAGAAAGAATCCTATAGGGTCACACACTAAGTGTTTTCATTGATATCAATAAAATTTTATTTGAATTTAATTATTGTAATAAATATTATTCTAATGGTTTAGGAATAATTTTTTTAATTTTTATTGATCGCTAATATTCACAAGGTAATAAATAATTATTCATTTATTAAATAAATAATTTATTTAATTATGTAAATGTTAATAAATAATTATTCACTAGATTGTGGATAAAATATTTAGTTTATTTATTGAATATTTTATAAATAGTTATTACCTGGTTTTTGAATAAAATATTTATTTAAGTGAATATAATATTTATTTGAGTATTCAATAAATGCTGAGGTGTTTGAGAGAACTAAGATCACATTCAATGATTAACATCAATTTACAATCCAATAAAATAATATTTATCAATTCATGAGTTAGTAAACACTTTAAAATAATAATAATAATAATATTATTATTATATGACATGAGGTTTATTAAATATTATAATACTTTTTAAATGTCGGTACAGAATTAAATAATATTTTAACGTAAATTCTAACCCTATAAATAGATGGTTATGTATATTTTATATGGTTAATTGAAAATTAAGGATAAATAATCATTGCGCACAATACACCTCTGTAACACCCCAAGCTTCCACGATACGTTTCCCTTTGAATAATACAATAGCGTGCGATGTACGCAACACCAAGTTCAAGCGCACCACGACCTAACCAAACTAGCCATTCAAAAAGCGGTTATGGATAGTATTAACCACATTTTGAAATTTTTATATATACTATACAATTTCAACCTTCAAATTTTGTGTTTCTTAGACATAATATAAGGACAAATTCAATTTTCAGATAAAAGAAGTATTTTTAAAAAAATACAGTTTTTCCGTCTTTTAATGGAGAACCCTTTTTAAATCCAATATTTGACACTTTTTTATTTTAAATTTGATGAAATTAAATTCTTATTTAGAATTGGGAGATAAAAATTTAGTTTGGATAATTTTTTGGTGTTTTTTTGATAACTTTTATATTTTGATGAATAGTGAAAAATACTAAATTTTAATTAAAAACAACTTTTTTAATTGAAATAATTTATAGTGTTAAATTATACATTTGAATGTTTTTTAAGTATAATTAGATTATATTTTTATCATTTAATATAATTTAGTTCATTGGATGTAATTTCACATTTAAACTGGACATAAACAAGTTTCAATCTTTTGATAATAATTATTTCTTAAAAACACGATTTTGTTTTGAAAACAAGAATTAATTTTAAATTAATTTCTGATACTTCTGTGTTTTGAATTTAGAAAAATGGATTCAATATTTGGAATAATGAGGTCCAAATTTTGTAAATAGGTAACTTTTATTTTTATACATTATGAATAATTACTTCAGTAAATATTTTATTTACCATGGTTAAAGGGTAAATCTGATAAATAAGGGTAAAAAAATAATATTGTAATAATATTAAATTATCCTAAAATGTGTCCTATTACTATTGGTTGATACATGTCCTACCATGGGCATCCTTGGGTCAATTTTTGGACCCCATGGAGCCACTTGAGAGTGATAATGACACTTTTATATTAATTAATTTAAAGTAAAGACAAAAATGACATAAACATATATCTTTTAGTAAAACAATTCTTATAAGAGATTATATAACTTATATTTTCGACTATAAATATTCATTTTAAATATAAAAATATTTACTAAAGTATGGTATTTTTTTATAATTTTTATACATAATATATATATATATATATATATATATATATATATGACATAATAATGATGTAGTATTTTCCCTGTTAATGAAAGAATCAAATAAATGATATTGTAAATATTAAAATAAATATAATTTGAAAGTTTTGATGACATAAAAAAATTTTATATGTGAATATGACATGTTAGTATTGATTTAATGTATTTTTTTTAAGTAATAAAGTTTTGTTGACTTTCACAAAAAACCAAATACTAAACAGTGTCAAAATTGACATAAATGAGTTTTTAAAACAAATACTATATTATTAATTGATATAATATTCATAAAAATCTAATGTTTGGCCAAAGTACTTAGATAAATTTAGATATATAAATAATTAATCACTTGGGGTTCTTTTGGAATTTTATAGTAAGTTTATTAACCATTTATTATAATAATACAAGAAGACATGGTAAAAGTTAAACTATTTAACTAAGAGTTAAATCTAAAAGATAAGGTTAAAATGGTGACCTAAACTTATCTAAAAACTATTGGTTGAGAATATTTATATCCATAACCACCTTATCATTGAAATAAATTCATTTTTATCCATTATAAACCGAAAATTATTTTAATATAAAATAATATTTCAAGCTTTTCCTGTAGTGACCCTCTCCCCTCTTATAAAAAAGGTACTTCATATTCTCTCAAAATCACTCCTCCAAGTCCATTTGGTTCGTCCAAAACCTGATCAGATATCCTTAAAACTACCCTCACTTAAACCTAGAGGCCTTACTTTGATCATAAAGCCAACCTAAAAAGCCCTTTTGATCAAATCAAAAGGAAGAACCCGAAGAAGAGGTAATTATTTCATCACCCCTTTCAAAGTTCTTTTCTTCTTCAACTTCCTATTTAATTTCCATAAAAAAATAATAAATCCAGTACCTTATACATACTGTGATGTTATTATAAATATGGTACAACCATATTCATTATTCTATCCATCTTATGAATGACAAAGTTACCATACGTGCGTACGTACGACTTACTGTCTCCACATCGTGGTGTAGTTTGTTATTCAACACTTCATTATTTGGATGGGTATAATAATGAGTATAATTGATGTAAATAATAAATATAACATGTCAACGATTATGTATATATAATTTACCATTCAATTACATACGATTTCACCATCAATAGAGTGATATTGTTGCTCGTGCGTACATATGGCTTACCGTCTCCACGATGCGATGAGATTTCATTCCCCATCGTATCCATTCAAGAATAATTTTCATTTGATGATTAAACATAATGTTTAAGAACTTGATATAATTATGGATATGAATCAATTATATCCTATCCATAACAAACATGACTCATGTAATAAAACATATAAAGGAAAATGAACCAGTTAACAACCGAAACAATGATACTACTGAAATTTTATTAACAAAGAAATATTAGAAGACCATATATGATATAATATTTATGTATGTGGATTCTTGTATAATTTATTAACAATTATTTAACCATTATACAAGAGGTTAATGTACCCTCGACTAAGGAATAATACAAGGTAATGGTTAATTTTACAATCTATTTATTACACTACTAGAAAAACAGTTATTTGCGACGGGTTATTTGCGATAGGATCCCGTCGCAAATGGATTTTTGCGACGGGGGCCCGTCGCAAATGGCCTGTTGCTGAAAACGGTGTCGCAACAACAATTATTTGCGACGGGCCCGTCGCTAAAGCCTTTTTTTGCGATGGGGATTCTCCCCATCGCAAATAGTACTCCGTATATTTGTAAAAAACTTTTCAAATAGTAATGGCGACGGGCCCCGTCGCAAATACCTGTTGCGACGGGCCCGCCGCAAATACCTGTTGCGACGGGCCCGCCGCAAAAACTATTTAAAATAAAAATAAAAAACTATTAATAAATTATTTTAATGCATATAATAATAATACTATTTGCGATGGGCATAGTATCCCGTCGCAAATACTATTAAAAAAATAAAAAAATAAATTATTAATAAATTATTTTAATTAATATAATAATAATCCAATTATAATTCAAAAATAAAAAATAATAAAATATTAATTAATGATTTTAATTAATATAATAATAGAATTATAATTCACAAATAAAAATAATAAATTATTAATAAATTATTTTAATTAATATAATAATAATAGAATTATAATTCAAAAATAAAAAATAATAGAATATTAATAAATGATTTAATTAATATAATAATATTAGAATTATAATTCATAAATAAAAAAAAAAATTAATAAGTTATTTTAATTAATTCATATTAATATTGTTATTTCAAAATATAATATTATTAATATTTTATAATGAGACAGAAACTACGAATAGAAAAAAAAAATCATATTTTGATTTCACAAATTTTATAACATAAAAACAAACTCTAATCTGAAGGAGGGGGGGGGGGGGGGGGAGGGGGGGATCTGCAGATGGTGGTGGAGGAAACTCCATCCCTAAAGCATGAGTGAGTCGGCGCATGTACTCCATCTGCTCCTGATGCTGCTGCTGCCACCGACTCGTCTGCTCCTCGTACAGCTGCTGCTGGCATCGACGCTCCTCCTCATGCTGCTGACGCATCTGCTCCTACTCCTGTCGGAGACTCTCTATCAGTGCAGTCTGAGATCGCAACTGATCCTCATACTGTGTAGCAGAAGAAGATGCACGATCTCCTCTCGAGCTGGACGCCGACATCGCAGCACTGCCATAATAATCTCCGGGAGTCAGTCGAGAGCTGATACCAACTGCCCGGTCCTTCTCGAAGGCATACTGGGTGGCCTGCATCCATGCCGCCTCATCAAAATGACGGCCAGTGGTCTGATCTGATGACTCGGCCTGACTCTCAGGCCGAGCCTATGACGCTGCGGCCTCATATGACTCCTGTAGTTGCAATTTAAAATTAAAATTGTGAATATATTATATGCAGTTAATTTTTAAACTTGAAAACAAATAATACTGACCACGATGCGATGATGACGATCACCTCTGAGCTCCCCAGTAGCAGGATCACTATACATCCTCCGATATACGTCGTACTCCGTAATATCGGGGTGCTCGACAACCTATAATAATAAAAAATAAACTATTAATATTTATAGTTATATAAAATATTTATAAATAATGTACGTACCAGATGCTGTCTATGAGTACTGAAAGAATGACTCCCAGCTCAATGAGTCACCTCCTGTCTCCCCTGATTCTGCCTCCCCACCGATGATCTCCTCTGAAAGGCACCACTCAACCAGTGCGCACATAATCCATCCCATACATGGGATGAAATGTACTCTGGTCGGTGTGCTCTACATGACTCGTCAAACTCTGACACTCCTGCTTTCTTCATGGAAGCTTTTCTTAAATTGTGCAAAAAATGACAAAGGCGATCATGCATGGCCACCTCCCATGCCTCGTGGATGGCGTCACGCATGGTATCCTCGATCGGATACCATAAACCCTACAAATAAATCAAAATATCAAGTTAGAAATGAAATAATTTTCAAAATAAAAATTATTTATTTACGTACGTACCAACTAATGGCTGAACATAGCCTACTGCACATCAATGGGAATCTGCTCCCATGTGGTCCACGGCTGAGAGAAATAGTTGCGCAAAATAGCGCTGCCCTGTCCGACTTCTATATGCGGAAAACTGTAAAAATAATAAACATTTATTATGTGAATAGATTAATGAAATCTTAGTCAAATCCACAGGTTATCACACAGGTTATCACACCTCCGTGTGTGTGGATAAAACCCAAGACATGGACATCGCTCGGGGACGGGGTCAGGAATCATCAATCATGCAAGACCGCGCCCCCTCCGCGTACTCCCTGGAGCGCCTGCAGGCTGAGGGTCATCTGCCAGTAACTCATCCGCATCGAAAGGCAAGTCAGCATCCGTCAACTCATGAAATGTGGCGTCATCCATCTGAAACAGAAAATGTTAATGTTGTTAGAAAATAATTGATAATTACTATTATATATACATATATACATATTATGATTGTATATAAATACCATGGAATTCTATCAGTGTTCATCTTCATCATCATCTTCATATATGTCAATGTCATCTTCATATTCCTCCTCAACATCATCGATATCCATTCGAGTTACAGTTGCTTCATCTCTTACCATTTCAAATTCATATGTGACATCATTAACATCATCGTCATCACCGAATCTTAAATGTGGGGTGTCGTCATCGATACTCATGTCTCTTTGTAAAAAAGATTGATTTTGAGTACTCTCTTGAAAAACTTCAATTCTTTGCACATCATTGAAAGCACATTCACTTTGACTAAACTGATTGTCTCGAATTTTGATTTTTATTACACTCCACCAATCAGTCAAGTCTCTTGATGTAGCACAGTAATTTGCGTAATAAACTTGATGTGCCTGTTGAGCCAATAAGAATGGTTCATTTACTGTGAGAAAACTTTTACATTTAATATCGATGATTCCATGAGTCGGATGAACACACACGCCTCTCTCTGTATCCAACCACCGACATTTGAACATGGTTATGTAATGTTGTCCAAGATAACAGAGCTCAATGATTTCATCAAGTATGCCATTAAAGTCAACTTCATTTTCTCAATGATGAGATCCTCTCAAACTAACTCCACTGTTCATTGTTTTTTTCGATTCCCCATATGCATGTGTGTGAAATCGAAATCCATTCACCACATATGCATTATAAGTTTTAACAAGTTTGGAAGGTGGGTTACTCAATACGCACATCCGTTTGTCAATTTTAGCAGCATGTCGAGACACCTGAAATTTTGTGAAATAATTATCAATATAGTAAACTATAGATTGAATGAGTTTCTAAAAGATAAAGAATTTATGTTACCAGTTTTTGAAACCACTGAGAGAAATTTTTCAGTCGACGTTCTTCGAGAGCAGCTACTGTAATTTGTGGAATTTGTTTCTTGATATGATTATCATACAACCTATAAAAACCAAAGTTATTTACTGTAACATAAATGATAGAATAAGTGATATAAACACTTACAGTACAACTGATGTCATCTCTTCACAGTTGAGCAGAACATACGTATGAGCTCTATGATGTTCATCATCTGAAAGCCAGTGTTCATAAACTCCACCAAAACCAAGCTCTGGCTGGTTGAAAACAGATAATTGATTGTCGATTTCATCAATATTCCTCTCGTTCCGTCCCATTCGCTTGTGTTTTGAAGGATACTCAGATTCAAAATAATGGGAGCAGAAAAAAGATATTTCCTCTTGAAAATAAGCTTCTGCAATAGATCCTTCAACAGATGCTTTGTTACGTACTTTTCTTTTCAATTTTTGCATGCATCTTTCAAATGGGTACATCCATCGAAACTGTACTGGACCTCCACATTTGGCTTCATATGGAAAATGTAACATCAAATGTTCCATTGAGTCGAAGAAAGACAGCGGAAATATTTTTTCCAGTTTACATATAATTACAACAACATCTTTTTCAAGTTTTCCTAGAGCATCATAATCTGCTGTAGCCGCACAAATTTCCCGAAAAAAATGAGACATGTCTGTTATGGAATCCCAAATCACAGAATTCAACAGACCTCTTAATCCAATAGGTAGAAGTCTTTCCATTATAACATGACAATCATGACTTTTTAATCCAGTAATATGAACATTCTTTACACATCTACCCAAATTGGAAGCGCAACAATCTGGAAGTCTCAAATCTGCAATCCACTGACAAAATAATAAACGGTTTTCTTTAGACAGTGTATAAGCTGCTTTTGGTTTCAGTAACCATTCTGTTCTGACATTCTCAAACAGTTCCAATTCTGGACGCCTGTAAATTTGGGCAAGATCTAAACGTACATTTACTTTGTCTTTTCTCTTTCTTGGCGTATCCAAAACTGTATGAAACAAATTATCAAAATAGTTTTTCTCAATATGCATGACATCTAACATGTGTCGGACCAACAAATCAGACCAATATGGCAAATCCCAAAATATGCTATGTTTAATCCAATTGTGTTCTTTCCCAAAACCAGAAATTTTCTGTTGGTTTATTGTGGGACCAAAAGTGATGGGAGGTAATGAAAATACAACTGATTTTAACTCCGAACCTGATAGCATTTTTGGAGGTCCATCCCTTTCAACTGTTCCTTTTCTGAAATGAGATCTGTTTCTACGAAAAGGATGATCGGCTGGAAGAAATCTTCGATGATAGTCAAAATAACAAGGTTTCTTTCCATGAATGAGCATAAATGCTTTGTTCTCTCCCATACAGTAAGGACATGATTTCTGACCATGTGTACTCCAGCCAGATAACATCCCATAAGCCGAGAAGTCACTAATTGTCCACATCAATGCTGCTCTCAGTATGAAATTCTGTTTCGTTGCAACATCATATGTACTGACACCAGTACTCCACAATAAATTTAATTCATCAATCAATGGTTTCAAATAAACCTCAATATTTTTCTTCGGATGTCCTGGAATTAGTAAAGTCAAAAAGATATATGGCTCCTTCATCAACATCCATGGAGGTAAATTTTACGGAGTTAAAAAAACAGGCCAACATGAATATTGACTACCATAAGATCCAAACGGACAGAAACCATCAGTGGAAAGGCCCAGTCGAACATTTTTAGCTTCTAAAGCAAAGGATGGATGCACTCTATCAAAATGTTTCCATGAATCACCATCGGCTGGATGATTCAAGCTTTTATCAGTTGAAATATTCTCTTTATGTCATGACATCATTGTCGCTGTATTCTTAGACATGAATAAACGCTGAAGTCTGTATGTAAGCGGAAAATATCTCAACTTTTTTACAGGAATCAAACCAGACTTCCCGTGTTGTCCTTCTTTATATCTCAGTTTCCCACATGTGGGACAACTATCCAACGACTCATTTCCCCAGAATATAAAATGCAGTCATTTGAACATGCATGAATCTTCTGACAAGTAAGTCGCAAATTTCGAACCATCCTCTTACTCTCATAGTAATTTGCAGGCAAAACATTTCCTTCGGGTAACAGTGTTTTAAGCAAAGAAAATATCTGGTCAAAACAGGTGTTTGACATTCCGTTATCTGATTTGATAGCCATAAATTTTGCAACTGCTTCTAATTTTCTCATCTTGCAGCCAGGATATAATGCATCCTCAACAGACCTCAACAACTCATAAAATTCAGATGGTGCCAACTCAGGATTTGAAGCTATATCAGCCAGAGTTTCTGTATGTTGAACAGATGAACCTGCAACATCATGTACTAAATCTTGAAACCGGGATGGATTCGGAATCAAGTTGGTATCACCTGCTCTGGAACTACGTTCACTATGTTGATACCAAAAAACATAATCTGGTTGAAAACCAAAACGCAAGATATGTTCCCCCACTTTGTCAAACGTGTCAAACGTTCTCAATGCACATTTTCTGCAAGGGCATTTTATTTTTCCTTCTGAAACAAATTCTAGATTTGATGCCGCAAATGATAAAAAATTCTCCACACCCTCTACATATACTGGATTTAAACCAGAACCGTTTGGATTTCTACGTTGATTTATCCATATGCGGTCACCTAATAATGATTGTTGACGACCTCGTTATTCCATATTTTTCTATAAAATATAAAAGCATTACTGGTTTTGAATAATTTGTTAGAAAAAACACTCAAGCTAGGATAATTATAGAGTTTACATCATACACGACTGACGCAAACTTTTTATTGAGATAGACCTAAAAATTGAACATTTAAGAATTAAATATGTTGAGAATAAAGCAAAACCTGTTACAAATATTGATAATTTTAATATTATATAATTTTTTTATTATTTTCATAGTACTAATATTATTGGTAATTATTACTAATTATTGGTAATTATTACTAATTATTGGTAATTATTACTAATTATTGGTAATTATTACTAATTATTACTAATTAGTACTAATTATTAGTAATTATTGTTAATTATTACTAAATATTGGTAATTATTACAAAATATTGGTAATTATTACTAATTATTACTAATTATTACTAATTATTGGTAATTATTACTAATTATTGGTAATTATTACTAATTATTGGTAATTATTACTAATTATTGGTAATTATTACTAATTATTACTAATTATTGGTAATTATTGGTAATTATTACTAATTATTGGTAATTATTACTAATTATTGGTAATTATTACTAATTATTGTTAATTATTACTAATTATTGGTAATTATTACTAATTATTGTTAATTATTACTAATTATTGTTAATTATTACTAATTATTACTAATTATTACTAATTATTACTAATTATTGGTAATTATTACTAATTATTCCTAATTATTACTAATTATTACTAATTATTACTAATTATTACTAATTATTGGTAATTATTGGTAATTATTACTAATTATTGGTAATTAATACTAATTATTACTAATTATTGGTAATTATTGTTAATTATTACTAATTATTGGTAATTATTACTAATTATTGTTAATTATGACTAATTATTGTTAATTATTACTAATTATTACTAATTGTTGATAATTATTACTAATTATTGGTAATTATTACTAATTATTACTAATTATTACTAATTATTGGTAATTATTGGTAATTATTACTAATTATTGGTAATTATTACTAATTATTGTTAATTATTACTAATTATTGTTAATTATTACTAATTATTACTAATTATTACTAATTATTACTAATTATTACTAATTATTACTAATTATTGGTAATTATTACTAATTATTGGTAATTATTGGTAATTATTACTAATTATTGGTAATTAATACTAATTATTGGTAATTATTATTAATTATTACTAATTATTACTAATTATTACTAATTATTGGTAATTAATACTAATAATTGGTAATTATTACTAATTATTACTAATTATTGGTAATTATTACTAATTATTACTAATTATTACTAATTAATGGTAATTATTACTAATTATTACTAATTATTGGTAATTATTACTAATTATTACTAATTATTGGTAATTATCGTTAATTATTGATAATTATTGGTAATTATTACTAAATATTACTAATTATTACTATTTACCGGTAATTATTGGTAATTATTGGTAATTATTACTAATTATTGTTAATTATTACTAATTATTGGTAATTATTACTAATTATTGTTAATTTTTACTAATTATTGGTAATTATTACTAATTATTGGTAATTATTACTAATTATTGGTAATTATTACTAATTATTGTTAATTATTACTAATTATTGTTAATTATTACTAATTATTACTAATTATTACTAATTATTACTAATTATTACTAATTATTACTATTTATTGGCAATTATTACTAATTATTACTAATTATTACTAATTATTACTAATTATTGGTAATTATTGGTAATTATTACTAATTATTGGTAATTAATACTAATTATTGGTAATTAATACTAATTATTGGTAATTAATACTAATTATTGGTAATTATTAGTAATTATTACTAATTATTACTAATTATTGGTAATTATTACTAATTATTGGTAAATATTACTAATTATTGGTAATTATTACTAATTATTACAAATTATTACTAAATATTACTAATTATTACTATTTACCGGTCATTATTGGTAATTATTGGTAATTATTCCTAATTATTGGTAATTATTACTAATTATTGTTAATTATTACTAATTATTACTAATTATTACTAATTATTGGTAATTATTACTAATTTTTGGTAATTATTACTAATTATTACTAATTATTACTAATTATTAATAATTAATGGTAATTATTACTAATTATTGGTAATTATTACTAATTATTACTAATTATTGGTAATTATCAGTAATTATTGCTAATTATTGGTAATTATTATTAATTATTATTAATTATTACTAATTATTGGTAATTATTACTAATTATTGTTAATTATTACTAATTATTGGTAATTAATTCTAATTGTTACTAATTATTACTAATTATTACTAATTATCGGTAATTATCGGTAATTATGGGTAATTATTGGTAATTATTCCTAATTATTGGTAATTATTGGTAATTATTACTAATTATTGATAATTATTCCTAATTATTGGTAATTATTCCTAATTATTGCTAATTATTGGTAATTATTCCTAATTATTAGTAATTATATGAATAATTACCAATAATTAGGAATAATTACCAATAATTAGGAATAATAACATTATTAGTATATTTTATTATTAATATTAAAATAATATAATTTTCTATATTATATACAATTCTCCTTTAATCTGTGTGTTTTCTGTCTCCACATACAAATAATACATGTGGAGACAGAAAACACACAGATGAAAAGAGAATTGTATATATAATATAGAAAATTATATTATTTTAATATTAATAATAAAATATACTAATAATGTAATAATGTTATTATTCTTAATTATTGGTATTTATTACTAATTATTAATATTTATTCTTAATTATTGAAAATTATTACTAATTATTCCTAATTACCATTAACTATGAACAATACTAATAATTTAAATTTACTAAGTAACAAAACAATGTAAACATAATTAAATTACAACTAATTAAGAATAATTGAAACTAATAAAAAATTTAAAATAAATATTAAATTAAAATGAATACAAATACCTTGAAAATTGATCTGAGGTTGATCTCTGATCGTTCTTGAAAACTTCAATATCAACTCCGGAGAAAAAAATTAAACTTGAGAAACGCTCAACTCTAGAAATAGAATTTTGAGAGAAGAAGAAGATGGAGTTTGAGAATGAATTGAAAAAAACGGATGAGGGTATTTATAGGTTAGCTTATTTGCGACGGGTCCATTTGCGACGGGCTACCTGTCGCAAATAATATTATTTGCGACGGTACCCATCGCAAATACCTTAGCCATCATTTATTACGGTCAACGGTTAAATAGTTATTTGCGACGGGTCCCGTCGCAAATAACCACCTGCCGACATACTATTTGCGACGGGGGAATATTCCCGTCGCAAATACCTTTTACCGCCGCCGGTTAGTTGCGACGGACAATAACCGCCCGTCGCAAATATGTTTCCCGCGATTTGGCGCGCAAAGCGCGCCAGTTCATTTGCGACGGGGAAAGCAATCCTGTCGCAAAAGGCTACTTATTTGCGACGGGCAAATACCCCCGTCGCAAATAATTTTTTAACGGGGCTATTTGCGACGTGATTTATTCCCGTCGCAAATAACCCGTCGCAAATACCCATTTTTCCCGTAGTGTTATCTGAGGTTGTTTATATGTAAGTATCTACCGGGTCTTCTTTATCATCCACATCCGTGTTTCTTAAAAATGTATTTAAAAACATTTTTACTATTTCCTATACTATGGGTTAAAGTCATTTATACCCTTGTTTTACTTTTTGTAAAATGGTTTGAAAGGAATCTTTCTGTCATTTTCCAAACAAGGTACTTTATGCCCTTTTTAACAAATTAAGGAAAGAGTGTTTTTTTAACTTATACTGTGGAAGCAGCTATTTTTCTTTGCTGTAACACCTTCAAATCTTACCTTACAATCTTATAAGGATATTTTCAAAATAAATGTTTTATTTTATAATTATGTGACTTTTAAATGATTTCAAAATAGAAAGATATATTTCTCTCAAATAGTTTTGATTTCATCTATTTCAATATCCTTTGATGGATTTTACACTTATTTGAAGTTGATTTATTATGATACAATATTCCATATTGTATTGAAGGTTTTTGATATGTTTGACTGTGGATGCATTATTTATATACCATTCATGGTTTATGGGTAAAGTATTACCATTTAGTATGCTAGTTTTAATACGAATGTTTATGTTATGTTTCAACCTTTTCATATGAGGAATGCATTGGACTTATTAAGTGACGGGTGGAGCCCGCTATAGCTCCTTGATGTATCGGTAGGTATCATGAGACAAACTAGTGTATTGGCACAAGGCCTTGGCAAAATCTTATTTGTATTCTTTCCACGAGGCCTTGACTATGTGGTTATGATGTCCGACATTATGCATTCCATTATTATGAAATTAGCTATTGATATTGCATGTGATTATTCGACTAGTAGAATATCCATGTAAATAAGTAAATAGAATTATTTGATTTATATTTACCATATTATGCTGAATTTTATGTTTAAAAGGCCTGTATTTTAGTCTTATAAATTGTATTAAATGTTTATACTTATTTATGAAAGTTTCTGCTACATTGTTATCCTCACTGAGCATTTGAGATCACCCTTTTCTTATGTTTTATTTTTCCCAGGATACAAAGAAGTATATTATGATTGACCCGCAGGAATAGGCTAGGGGATATGTGTGTGTTCAAAAGGAACACAATGTTGTTGTTTTTCATTTCATAATGTAATGTAAAACTTATGTATGTATCTAGTACTTCCAAGTCTACTAAACTGATCAGTCTTTCAGGACATGAGTCCTTGTATCATGACAATGTTATGTAATAATTCATCGACTCTGGGTAACTGGGGTCGGGGTGTTACGAACTCTCTCTCTCTCTCTCTCTTGAATTCCTCCTGTCTCCCTCTCAAGAATGAGAAGAAATTCTTCAAGCCTGAAGGATCTTGGAGAAATCAAGACTTAAAACATAAGACATTTGATTCATCGTTCTAGCACCCATAAATAAATTGGTGTTGCTCGGAGAAAAAATGATCATGTGTGGATCACCACTAGAGGTATTCTACACTTGAATCCTTACAGTTCAATGAAGGTAATCCGAAAGGGTTTTCGAAAGATCAACAACATCATCAAAGAAAGGATCATAAGATGAGGTAATCAATTTCTCCTAATCTAAATAACTTAATTATAAATTTAACATGAAATATCATCTCTTAGGGTTTTGGGAAATTCAATATTAAAAGAAATTTTAATATATCACCCACCACAAACACTTTTGCTACACCTAAAACCTTCAATGTCAAACTCTCATAGTGAGCCCTACTATTATGGACCTAAACCAGATAGCAGATCCCAAAGAAACTTGGATCAAGGAGAAGGAGGTCGGGACCTTAATTGTAGAAGGTTAGCTAGCTTGCCATATATCCAATACAACAACAAAACCCTAGTAAGAAGCAGTTAAAAAAGAAAACCTCTCACAAATAATAGCGTAACTTAAAATCCTAAAGAAAATAATCACTGACCCTAATCACTGATTAAACATGTTAAATATAGAATTTGAAAAGAAAAGAAGGTGGGATCAACATATGTTTATGAGACCAGAATAATAATATTAACAACAGGGGAAAGGAATTCAGAACCAATAGCAGAACTATCTAATCTAGAAAAACTATCAACACTATCGGTATGTTAGTGGAATTAGAAAAAAAGGGGCCATGTTAGGTCTGTTTGTCATATCGAAATGGGTGATCTAAAGTAAGTGGTTCAAAAAACAAGACTATGAGTGCCATCAGAAGATTGCTGAGTTGGAGTATGACTGATATGTTTTTAATCACCCATAATTGAAACTTTTCTATTAAACTCCCCATAAAAATACATGTTTTAGTATAATTCACTATTCTTATTGTGTGGCAAATATGTATGGTAGTATGATAACGACTTATATTTAGTTGAAATGGATTTCATTTTCACACTTTTGAACAAAAGAATGTTGAGCAACAAGGTGAGTATTTTAGGTAACAAAGCTTCTTGTTAAATAATTTCCACATAAAGTCACATTATGCACTCATTTTCAATGATATCAGGAAATAGATGCCTATGCAAAAATAATAAAGAGAAAGTGTCAAATGTGAAGCACAACTGAGACTTTCCTTGAAATTCCACATTTAACATTAGTGTTACTATAGTCAATATACATTACTTCACTTGAAAATGTAATGCTTCAATGTTGCTCTAATCTTATTAATTTTTACATGAAATAATTTTAGGGAAAAATAAAAACCTGATACAAATGTTTATTTAAAAACCAATTAAGGATATTCTCTCGTTTAATGGAAAAATATTCATCCCCATCAACACCATGAATTTACATCAGACACCACTTTTTTTTAATGTTGAGAGAAAAGATTTGAAACATTACAACTTGATGCTCCCCTAATTTAGTGGTGGTGGGCATGATATATATCAAAAGGATGAATTATTTATGGTATATTTTATACTCTTTTACATGATATCTATTTTTAAAATAAGAAACTATAAAGTGATACATAAATTTATGTAGTTTTTCATACTTCTAGAAATAATTTATTGAATAAATCATCAAGAACTATAGTTCATATTACTTAGACAATACATCTCCCACATTGGTTTTCAAAGAGACCCTCAACAAGTCGATGAAATATTAGACTGCGGATTCATAGTTTATTGCCTTATAAAAAATAAGGAAAAAGGTGAAACATATAACAACAAGATAACCCATAATGAATTTACTGATCTACAAATTTATATGGTGCACTGCTTTCTTGCCGACCCTGCGAATAGATACTCAAAAATTTCTTTTTGAAGCAAGAGGTACCTACTAGATTCGGTACTGCTACTATCCATATAATAACTCAAACAGTTCTACTTTATGGTTGTGGGTTGAAAGTGGACTAGAAGATGTTTCCATATTTCCATAGCAAGAGTTACCTATTGCCTTCAATGCCCCCAACAGCAATCAAACATCCCTTTAATGGAATGAAAATGATTTGAAATATATTGTAATGATTTTATAGTAGCATTGAAACATGTTTAGAACATTGTGTGGGAATTACCTACTACCATCAGTGCTGAAAACAACCATCAAACAACCTTTGTGAAGGATGAAAATGGTATGAAACATATTGTCATGATTTTTCAGCAGTGTTGAAACATGTTTAAAACATTTTTTGTCTATAGTTTTCAAAATATCTATGCCGCAATTGTAATTTTTTAACAACACATTGAATGGAACATGTTGTGAATATATGTGGTATGGAAAATATTTTTTAATGCATTAAAATTCAGATTTATCAATCAGGAATACAACCTATATTTCCTTAAAATTGTTTTTCACATACAAAATTTAGTTTATTAAAATTATTTTTGGATGCATTAAATTTTAAAAAAACCTATAATTGGTTTAGAAACATCAAAATTCAATAAAAAATAGCACAAATGTCATCCAATGTGTGAAATGATCCACCTATCTTCCAATTATATAGCAGTCTACCTCTGAAGATGAAGTTTCAAATTGGTTGAGAGGTCTTGCTTCAATAAAGAAAGAAAACAATTAAAAAACTTATAGACTGTAATGATGATGTTAATGAGACTATATTAAAATGTGTATTTGCGGCAAAAAATGTGAATTTTATGAATTGAAATCCCCTACATTAAAATAAAATAATTTTCATATACCACTTCACTGACAAGAATACTATTAAAAATGAAATAAAACATAAAAATCAATCATACAGTTGATGTGACAATAAATTTCTTCTTCTTTTTACTCAATTATTTCTAATTTTGGCCTCCAATTTTTAAAAAACTTTTGAACCTACCACCTTCTTTCTTGTTATGTTTTCTTTCAAAACAACCTTTGTTGAAGCCGTGTCAGAAGAGTGATGAATGACATTACTATTCATTAATGTATTTACAGTACTCAAATCTCTTACAAAATTACTAAAATTTGAAAAGACAATGTCATATCTGTCTCACAAGTGACAATTTTCAACTTTATCCCCATCCCTGCTAATCTTTTATAACAATTCACTATAACTACCTTTCTATCAACTTCTATATTAATAGAATCTCCTTTAAACATTAAAATATAACTATCCATTTGGGTCCACATCATCTAAATGCGTTCTTTGGGCAGTGATCACAAATTGAGCAGATCAAATTTTTTTAAAACATGGTGACACAAATACCCAACTAACTCAAATTTTTGACATGAACATTAAACAACTCCATTAAATCATCATATGAAACATGAAAATGATCTTTAGAGTCAAGCATTCCAATGTCATAACTAAATAGAACCCCAATTTCATTACATGATATCAAAAATCATGAACCAATCATTTGATATTCATGTAGAAATAGATAGAATATCTTAGGTGTGTACCTCCCAACAACTTGGAACATCAATGCATAGTAAGGATAAAGATTATAAGGCAAATTACCTTGAATCTCATATTCAATATTCATTTCTCGATAATGATTTTTATCCAATAATCACTCAAACTACTTAAATAAATCTATAACACTTAAACTATAATGAACACAATCTTTAAGCATTCCATTAAAACTTTCACTTAACTGGGTGTTGTGAATACTCAATGTTAAATCATATTTCAAAAAGAAATGCGCCCACTTATCTTGCAACAAAAAGACATCATCTAACCACTATGTTTTTCCATCTTTATAATCTTCTCTAAGGATATCTCACTCCTGATCAAATGATTGTGAATTATAGTACTGGAACATACACTTCTTAAATCTAGTTATAAAACTAAATCCATCTTCCATCCAATTACCTAAGTGTTTAATGCAATTTTGCATCAAATTCCAAGTACAAAGACTATGTCGAGTTCCTATTAAAACTTCAAAAATCTCTTTTTTCATTGTTTCATCTTGATTAGTAAGTATATTTTGAGTTATATTCATGTGAGACACTTCTAAAAATTTCAAAAACAACCAATAAAAGGAACTTTCAGTTTCATTATATAACAAAGCTTCCCTAGAAACTATAATCTCACAATAATGATTGAAGCCCACAAATATGCCTAAGGTAATATACTCTTTATTAGTACTTAAATTGGTGTAAAATATGATAATATATCCAGGTAACTCATAATCTATCTTCATCTTTGGATCAACCCAAAAAATATCTGTAATTTTTTCATCCAAACCAAGATGCATAGTATAAAAAAATGATGGATTATCATGAATTTGTCTTTTAAAGTACTCCAAAATTCAACGTGCATCCCCATGAACTAATTCCATTTGTCGTTTGGACCTTAAAAAATTCAACTGATCCACATGTGTCTACCTAATAACATCTCAACCTCCAGAAATTTTTATCACTAATGAGAATGAATCATTCACTTTAATATCTCCTAAAACATTTACATCTAACTCAACTATTTGTGATTCTATTATTTTTCTTTGTGATATTATCAGATAAATCAATTTAGGATCGTGAAAAGGATGATTATGACCTTCCACAAATACATTACAAGCATATTGCTCACAAGACAACAAAAAAACCCCATTCGAGTAAAATAGCCTGTATGTGTCTCAACATGAGGAAATTTCACCTTGATAACATGCTTATTATCCTTTTTTATGACCTTATTTGTTACATGCATAAAGGATTGATGTAAAAACTAATTTACCCTTTCTCCTTTTATTTGAGTATTTTTTTCGTTCATTAAATTTATTTAGTCCTTCATATGTAACATAGAAGCAATATTCATTCTAAAGTGATTTGGACTTCATCCCAACACATGATTTAACATATAATGACGGAATAATAATATCACTAGCATTGGAACCTACAAAATAGAAACATTGGTTCTAGAAGTTCTCATGAACGTTCCACTGGAAGGTCTATAATTCAATTTTTGACAAAACAAAAAATAATTATTTAGAAAATAAATATATTCATAATTATAATAAATGAAAATATATTTATACATTTATAAATTTAAATAAATTCATAATATATTTTCATAAATTTAGTTATATTTACAAATGTATAAATATATTTTCATTTTCTATAATTATGTATATATTTCCTTTTCTAAATAATTATTTTTTATCCACTATAAGTTCCACTGGAAGATCCACCAGAATGTTTATAATTCAATTTTTGATAAAAAAAATTATTTAGAAAAGAAATATATTCATAATTATAACAAATAAAAATATATGTACACATTTGTAAATGTAACTAAAATCATAATATATTTACATAAATTTAGTTATATTTATAAATGCATAAATATATTTTCATTTGCTATGATTATATATATATATATATATTCTAAATAATTATTTTCTTATTCACTGGAAGTTACAATGAAAGTTCCACTTGAAGCCCCATTGGAAGGTTTATAATTCAATTTTAACAAAAAAAAATAATTATTTAGAAAAGAAATATATTCACAATTATAACAAATGAAAATATATTTATACATTTGTAAATGTAATTAAATTCATAATATATTTATATAAATTTAGTTATACTTATAAATGTATAAATACATTTTATTTTTCTATAATTATGTATATATTTCTTTTTTCTAAATAATTATTTTGTTATCCATTGGAACTTCAGTTGGAAGTTGCACTGAAAGTTCTATTGGAAGTTCCATTGGAACTTCTGTTAAAACTTTCACTGGAATATCCACTGGAAGTTCCGGTAGAAGGTTTCTAATTCAATTTTTGACAAAACAAAATATAATTATTTATAAAAATAAATACATTCATAATTATAGAAAATGAAAATATATTTATACATTTGTAAATATAACCAAGTTCCTGTGGTTAGTTTCATTGAAAGTTTTAGTGAAAGTATTAGTGGAATATTTAGTGGTTTTAATGGCACTTGTAGTGGACGTTTTGAAAAGTTTCAATGAAACTTTCAATGAAATTTCCACTAAAATCAACCACATAAAATATCACTGAAAATCACTAAATTCCATTTTGTAGACACTATTGGGCAGAAAAGGGTTTAAGTTTGATGGAAAAAATCCATGTAAATATCACAAACTTCAAATAAAAATCTCCATTACCTTCATTTGCTGCCATTAGAACAAAAGAAAATATGGTACACGCAACAACAACCTAATGTGCAGAACTCTGGACAAAATACCAGCAAGCCCAAGTCAAAACATTTCCATTCTTGAACAAACAACACACTTTTTCGCTAGCGCACTATAAAAGTTTTTGAAATCGAGAATCGCCCCACAGTTGACAATCTCCACCCTTTCCAACAAAAATCCATCACACAGAACAACCATAACCAATGACCATCACCCCTTTGTATGAAAATTTGTTGATTTTTTTTCTCGTAATCATCACTGGCTGAAAGTTTTCTCCTCCACATGCAAACAAGTCCGTGACGTCCATTCATGCATAAACAAGACAAAAATGCACTTTCATGGCACGATCCTACCACGTATAAAAAACTAACGCGTTACCATCAGGATGGATGACTGAACATTCCTATAAAATAAGGAAATAGAGATGATAAAAATCACCCATCTTCACCTCGCTCGTCCAGACCCATCTTTGCAGCAGCTCCGACCATCATCGTGCCCTTTGTCTGATGCCCTCACCCTCCACCCTAAGGCTGTTACACTCTGTTTTCTATCCCCGCCTTCCAGTCAATGCACCTGCCCTCCCATCGTCATCCCTACCTTACACCTATTTCCGTGCACTCTGTTTGCCCTCCCGCCACCCTACCCCACTCCCATCGCTTGGACTTGTCATTGCCCCACACTTTCACGCCACCATGTCTCATGCATGGCGGAGGTGAGAAACTCATGGAGATGGCCTGGTTGAGTTGTGGGCGCATGAATGATTTCATGGTGGCTACCTCGATCGGGGGATAGTCACGGAGGAGCGTGAGTAGTGTTGTATAGATGATCATCAAGGGAAACAACATCTCTAGGTGACTTGCAAGCGTGATCATCACTTTAGTGGAGAAAGGTGAGATGTGTTGGCATTGTATGCATGCATTTACAATTGGGTAACCACAATTAATGTTCATTCATGGTGATATAAGTTATTTAATTGGCCGAGGAAAATGGCGAAATCTAGTTCCACGACATCATTCCACCTGGCTCAGTTTTTACTATGAGAATTTTTGGTGGGTAGCATGTTTTAGGAGTTATGGGGAGCTAAGGTGGTGGCTTGTATTAGATATTCTTTAATCAGGTGGCAAGTGCTCAAGATTACTATAGTCGGGCGATAAGTGCTTGTAGGGCACCAACAATAACCAACATGATGTGGCTGTTGTATGCATGAGAAGAAGACTTAAGGCACTATATTTCATAACTTTAACTCAATTGACTCGATCCATCCTATTATGCATAGGGTTAGGCCAGGTTTTTAGGATAGGATGCTTGTAACCCAACTCGATCCTACACACCCTCTTTTTATTGGGTCAAGTCCAAAATCCCCCTAAACCCAACCTAACCCGACCCATGGACACCCCTAAGTATGTCAATGTTATCCATATTTAGTGCTACCTACACTACTAAATTGGGTAAATGTAATTTAAATTGTTTATGATAGGGTTTGAGTATATTTTATAGGTATTCTAAAGTAAAACTGATATATATAAATTATTATTATTAAAAAATTTATAATAAAAAAAATAAATGGATTTTTGTTGTTTTTTTGTTACAATTAGTGTTGTTAAGAAGATTTGGAAGTGTTTGAAAGTGGGATAGATTTGAATAAAAGGGTTTTTCGTCTCATCTCGGTTGTAATAAAAGATGGATTTTAGGCCACTCTAGTTGTTAAAAGGCCTTTAAAGCCTTGGTTTGGATTGAGATCTCATGTGGTATAGGTAGTCCATTTGGAAGGGGGATATGTCCTTTAAGTGCATAAATTGTTTCCTTTGATGGTACCTCTTCCAATGGCTAAGACATATGTCCATTGGTGGGTTAATGGATTATATTCACTAATTAACTCGGGTTTGAATGTTGGGGGTGACATAATTTCAAGTTGTAAAGGGAGGGTCAATGGCCTTTCTGATCCTTGTGATGACCTATGAAAATATTCACTTTTCATGAATCTAGATTGATTGTCCCACATGGGGATGTTATTCCAATTACCATATCAGAGGCACCTTGAGTAGAGGAGGAAAATCTGTTGATCCCTCTTCTGAAAAAAACATTATTATTAAAATATGCTTGAATATGGTTGTTTGAAATATAAAACATTTTTTGATGTGTTGTTGTTACTATTATTATGTCAGTGATGTTGCAACCCAGTTGATCATAGACTTTTCTAACATCTGATAGGTTGAATAGTGGAACCTTCTTTTTATCAAATAATAATACTAATAATTTAACCTCCATGTGTTCTTTTGTGTTTGTGAGTATTTACCTTTATTTTCCACGATCTCGAAAATTGTATTTATTATTATTATTATTAAATAGACTCATGTATGGTTTATGAAATCGGTTTGTTAAATTCTATCTAATTTGTGTTTGAGTAATAATTTTTAACATTAAATGGATATCAAATAGGTTTGAGTTTCAAAATTATCAAGTGGGTCTAGGTTCTGGCACTTACATTTTCATGGTTACTCAACTCATTGCCATCCTTAGATAGAGAATCTTCTATATACATGACTCATTCATTAGATGAATCAGGATATTTATCTATTCTTATAATCCTTAGTCTAGTGGAAAGCAAGTTTGTATCCCATGAGGAATGTAGAGACCCCAATCCCAGGGTGCCTTATGAGACATGATATACTAAAATTTCATTACATCATTTAAAATTAGATATCATGTCCCATTACTACAGAAGATCACGAGGCTCAGGATTCTGGGAAACCACCTGCTGATAAACTTCATCAGTACATACCATGCCTGAAAAATTTAAAAAAAAACATAGGGTGAGCAAATATGCCCTGTAAGGGGTTTTAAAAACATTTTAAGAAAACTCTGTCTCAAAGCAGTCATTTTGAATAAAACAAAACACTTTACTAAAACAAAGCATTATCTTTTCTTAAAACATGTAAATCCTACATTTTTGAAAAAAAACACATGCATGGTGAAGAAGTACGTACTTAAAATAAACTTTAAAGTAAACATGATCAGAGAGCACAACACATGAAGAATAGATAATGCTTAATATCTAAACAAGGTTACTTTAGTTCTAAAAGAAATCTGTGAGTAAGCTAGGAAAAAATTCACAACATGATTCATGAGCATGTACGGTTCTTCTAACGACTTAGCACATGAAATTCAGTTCTTAACACATGATTACATTTTCATAGTCATGGGGATTTTCAACTAGGGGACGTCTTCTTAGTTGGAATAACCCCTGGTTGACCATTTATAAATACATATAGAGGGAATGTATAATGTCGGGATTTTTTCAAGACCTTGTGTCATGATCTTGAAAACATAACTTAGTACGGGTCAAGGAACACTGCCAATCCCGTTTCCCATAGTAGCACAATCCAAGGCCAACTGCCAAGACCATCGCACATGAAAGAACAAGCCAAGGCTAATCACCAAGACTATCGCACATAATAGCACAAGCCAAGGCTAACCGCCAAGACCGTCGCACATGATGTCTCATGAGACTCTTACTTTACCCAATGCATTGGAGCGCTGTATAATTCTGGGCACACCTGTCCATAAACATTTAATTTCCAAAAATCCTTCACATATCATGACATGGTCTTTCATTCAAAAGGGTTTCATTAATACATTCTTAATCAAAACCCCCTTTTTTCATACATACTCATAACATGATATGGATCAAATCGTAAATGTAAAAAGAACTAGGCTTTTGGCTTCAGAATAAGCAGTGATGTAAATAAACTAAATCAACTTACTCTTGTACATGCAAAAATAACTAGAACACTGAACATAAGGGATTGTCATGAAACATTACGTCATGTTCATTGAATAAAACCCATAAATTTCATAGTTCATCTCTTTAAAACATGCAGAAACTCATTCTTTACAAGTATAAAAAATTTCATCGAGGGTACATAACTTTGTAGGTTAAGCTGGTCCACTGGTGCAACATACATGTGGGCTTAGCGTCCAATAAAATTATTAGAAACTTACATGTGTCAAGGATGTAAACCAAGTCCTGATAATAATTAATTGAAACAAGGTTTTGGAAACTGAACTTATGAATACACATTCACCTGACCACATACAAAAGCTTAAGGGGTTCACGCCACACTCTTTTTTTTATTACAAAAAGTGCTTAAATTGTCAAAACGCTGATAAATGGGATTTTCAGTTGAAAGAACTATTTTTATATAAAACTTATCCTTAAACTCCATCATGTACACAAACATGTATATACATAATTTCTTTGTATTATTCTTGAAATAATAATCTTTAGGGAAAGAAAAAAAATAATAATAATTCTAATAAATCGATAAATTTTAAAACAAGTAATCAAGATCGTCCTTTCTGCTCGCACATATATGTACATATACATCTATATAATCACATGTAAATATATATATATGTGCTCCATATACTTGTATAATCTTACATGTTTATAAAAAGAATTACCCGAACTCTCTATTTTTCATACGGCAGAGTAAAGCTAGGGTTATTTACATGTAAAAGAAATGTGTACATGTGCATGTAACGTCTTATATATGTATGAACACATATATATTTACACACAAAGAGTATATGGGTAAATTCAACCATTAATACCGAAATAAAACAAACCCCATAAACATCATTTATCCCCGGTTGAATCTTGAAAAAATGAGGACAAAAATAATGGGTTCTTGGGGCCTTATATAGATTTATATACACACACATGAAATATATATAACCCAAAATAGATGAATTTTTTTTAAAAAAATAGGGAGATCTCTCTTCCTTGGTTCGATTATAGGAAGGGGAAAGGGGTGTGAATCGGTTCAAGAGGTCCTGTATATATATATCCATACATATTTATATAAAAAGGTATACACATATGTATAACTATTGAAAAAGAAGGGAAACAACACAAAAGAGTTTCCTTTACTCTGGTCTTGGGACTCCATACAGAAAAGATAAAAAAAATGATTCTCAAAGCCATGATTATGGGTATTAACAAGGTGTATGTACATATAGGTTTATATATAAACATATATATAAATATGTATATATCGAAGCTAAAAAATAAGAAGCAAGCCTTGTCCCTTACCGGTTCGAAGAGGAGGAGATGGAAGAAGAAGTGTCAGACTGGTGGTTGGAGATTCTGGAGAGGAACAAAGGGTCCACCGCCTTGCTTCGGTGCAACACGAGACTTAAGGAGGAGAGAAAAAAAAGAAGCTGACCTAGAGTTAAGAGGCGTCGAGAGGAAGGCCGAGCATTAAAGAGGCGACGCTGACTTTGTGGAAAGAGGGAGGTGAGATGTGCACGCATCTGGCCTAGGCGGAGAAAAACAGAGCCTCATCCTACTGGTTTGGCGCGCGCGCGAGGAAGAAGAAGCCGCGGGGAGAGAGAGTGATGTGAAAAAAAAGGACGGCCAGGATTGAATGGGTCTAGATCGGATGGCCTGTCGTTGATGTGAGGTTTAAAAAAAAAGAAACACGCGACCCCCTCGTTTTTTTAACGTTTTTGTCATATTAGAATAAAATTTGTTATTTTATTCTTTTATTAAACATATTATAAAATCATTATTATTAATATAACCTTATTATTAAACTAGTATTATTATCTTTAAGTCAAAGGTTATTAATACACCTATATGTTAAACTATTAATCCCCTATTTAAGCCATAAAATATATTATTGTTTTCTTTTAAAAAAATAAAACAATTATCTTAATTTTATAATTACAAGGAAAGATTTGAATAAATTTATTATAAAAAAAATTTGGTTGCTTAATTCCATATTTAACATAATTTAAAAAACACAAACTCATATAACATTACTAATTATTTTAAATTTTTACCATCATTCTATTATCTTCGTTGTTTTTAAAGTAATAAGAGTATTCAGGTAAGCATTAACATAAAGACGCAAAATTTGTAATGTAAAAAAAACCATAATTTGACAAAGTTTCAAAACAGTTATTAAAAGTTCAAATTATAAATATTTACATTATTTTTATTACTTATATTTAATTTAGAGATAAAAAAAATAATTCATTTAATTTAAAGTTTGATGCAATATATATATATATATAACTCATAAAGTAAAATCCATCAGATTTAATATAATTAGAAGATAAAAGTTTAACTGCTCAAGTTAAAAATATGTATAGTAAATAGTGGAAATAATATTAATTTTCATCGTTTTGAAACATAAAAAAATATAAATCGCATCATGGGAAAAAAAGAAATAATGTAATTATATTATCATTGATGTCATTCTTTAAATATTAAGGAAAATTACATAATTAATTTTTTGAACCTTTCGGGAGTAAGCCATTCTTATTTCCAACGGTCAAAAATAAAACATAGAGGATAGGAGAATCCAACGGTCATATTTATAGTCGTTAGGGTTCAACGGTCGAATTATGAGTTTTTATTAAAGAGTCTGGTCTCAGGGTATCCCTCATTCAAGGTGACTGAAGGAGAAAGGAGGAGATGGTTCGTGTGATTCCCTTGGTACTCATCACGATTGCAGTGGCTTCAGCCATCCTCATGTTTATTCTGATGGATGCCAAAAACCCTTACCGCCTTCTTGGTGTCCTGGTGGTTTTAAGCGGTCTCCCAATGATTGTAATCGGGTTTTTGATTGAGATTTTTGGTTAGCTTATCTACTTGTTCAGTCAGTGGGAGTTGTAGCCACCGAGATGTTACTCATTTGAATAAAAGGAGCTTTAATTCATTTGATGCTATTTTATTATTATCATCTTATAAGATGTTTGTTTGTTCACTTAACGGGTGGAATTGTAAAAAAATATTGTCATAACTCAAAACACGGTTTCTCGGGTCGTTACAAGGAAGGCCTTATGTGTCATCTAAATAAAATAGACTAAAACTCAAATTAAACAAAAACTCAACAGCCAAAAAAAATAGAGAAGTGATGAAAAGAATTTTTGTGTGATCTCCAATAGTAAATAAACAATATACAATGACATAAAGCAAAACAATTTGGAGAAAGAAATCATAGACAATAGGAAAGTGGTGGTCAAATAGTTAATGGAATAAGGGAACTTTGATTATCTGATCATGGAAATATGTTTCTTCACACATGAAAAAGTTTAACCAGGCCCAAATTCATTGAAAGTTTTTCAACAAGCTCTTTCAAGGAGATGATAGGTGAGGGTTTGAATTATGTGTCTTGTTAACTATATATTTCAACACAATCATGAAACAAAGAGTGAAATTATCATCACCAAGATCAATATGTAGTTCAAACTTGGTGTGATACTCTTCAATTTGAATATGAAACTTCCTTCCAAATGATCTAGGTCCATAGATTTTTTTTGAAGATTTAGATAACTATCATTGGTTGTTGAAATATAGGAAATGATAACAGTCAAGGAAAAAATGAGAGAAGAGCAGCGACCCAATTTAGAAAAGGTGGAATAAGTGAAGTAAAGTTTATGAACATATTAATCTCACCCCTAAAGTTTTTAGTATATTATTTTTTAATTCAGTATAATGAATAATCTTTATCACAAGAGTAGTAGGAAAAAGGAAAAGAATAAGAAATAGAGAAATATTCTCCATCGAGAAAGCTCCTTTCTCAGATTTGTCTTTCTCTGAGTTGCTCCTCCTGAATGATCCTTGTGAAACTTATTGTGTATGTATATCTCTTACTTGATCTCTCTCCCTCATTCCTAGTGTAGTAGTCACCCAAATAAGAAGGAATCCCCACTTCATTTCCTCACAATCGTCAACTAATCTCCCTTCATCCCTATTCTTCAGAGAACACTTGTCACTATTCACTGTCTTCTCTAAGTCACTTTACCAACACTCCCCTAAAAATTTCATTGCCCCCCCCACATGATTCTTAATTCAACCTAAGCTTCTCCAACAATTTTTAAAAGCTCCCCATGAACTCAGCTGCATCAGTATCTAACTCATTTTCTTTAATTTTCATTTGCAAATCTAGGGCACCATGAGTATTTTAGATCCTTTAGTCTTCACAACTTCAGATAATTCCTAAAATTTGACAAAGTACATGCTACATATCGATCTCACTATATAAATAATATCTTATGTATTGGATAAATAGGGGAGAAAATTCTATGTATTGGACTTCCACAAATTATGGAAAGCTCCATTATATTATGTATGATATTCAACTCCAAAATATTATGGATGAAATTATTTTTCAACCTATTGGGGATATTACTGACCCCATACCAAAAATTGATTGCGAAATATTTGTGATAAACCTACAGGAATAATGGAAATGAAAATTTAAGCTGAATGAAGCACATCATCACACATTTTTTTTAAATATATAAAAAACCTATGATGCGGAGGATTAAGAAACCACGGGGAAACTCTGAACATTCCACTATAAATTAGAGATTTCAAAATTTGAGTAAATTCCCGGACTTGAATTACAATGATAGCATGGAAAAACCTATCTGAAATCCACACCCTGATACGCCCACGTCACCTCCCTAAAAATCATCCCAGTGACAAACCCCACCCTCCTATGACAAAATACACTACTGGTAAAACCTCACTCTTTTGTGATAAACACCACTACCCATGATAAAATTTCACCCTTATGTGACAAACATCACTACCTTCATAGATTATATCTAAACACATGTTTTTATAGATGTGATATTGTGATACCTCTTCGATGAGTTCTCATTGATCTATCAATCAAGGTACCCAATACCCACACCAATGGATTACCCTCTCCTTGAACCCTATATCTCAATGTTTCTTACCACATGATATAATTGTTCAAACCCAAGAAAGTCACTACCACTTCACACTCACTTCTTATTGATTCTTTTTTATATGCTATCACAAATTTGGAAGCCCCCTTCTTCCTCTCAATGGAATACATCTTGAGAAAATCCCAATGTTGTTCTCCAAGAACCTCTCCATGAGTATAAGTCACTACCCATGTATCTGTTCTCCCCCTTTTAAATCCTTTGTAGGATCCCTTTAAAATGCAGATAAGATATAAAAATATTATATCTTAAACTTCAAAACACCACACATTTTCCATGTGAGGAGTTTTGATTTTTTTATCTCATTCAAATAGATATACAAAAATACATCTCTCCAAAGTCATGCATGAAACCAAAGAAAACTTTATTCACATGTTAAAAATATATCCAATTAAAATTAAAATGAGTTGAACCCTATTGATCTCCTCCTTCATCCCATCAATGAATGAGATACGATCCAACAAACTCACTTGGAATGAAACTAGTTATCACTATATGAACCATCATCCTCTATAAAAAATATGATAATGCACTTTTTCAACTCTAACATAAACATGACAGCTCTCCTTGTAAAATAAATCCAAATGCAGAAGTCCTTGCCATACCTGAATCTACATTGTTATGCTAAACATGACCAAAACCAGTAACATCTATCCCCCCCAAAATAATGATGGCCACAAAATCTAGATCACTTGTAGAAATTAATTTCTCCCTGCTCAATATTCTCTGAGTAGACACATCCTCCCAATCTTTAATTTTTTAATTCTTTCTTTACTAGTGGCACTCTTTGAAGTAAAAATAGGTGTAAGACCTAAGAAACCTCTCTCAACTTATTTCAGCTTCTAAACTTTTTTCAAACCAATCGATGGTCTTTGACTCATGTGAGGTGACCTTTGAACCACAAATCTGATTGATCCCTCCTCAAAACTGCATTCACTTCATCACACACCTTTACCAAAATCTTGTAGTTTTTGTACCATCCTTCCACATGCATGTTCTATTGATAATCATGAAATCTTCCAAAATTACCATGACAAATTACAAGCCCAAAATATCATCTTTACCACTGTTGGGGGGATTCCTGATCCCAAGCCAAAAATTTCTTGTAAAATATTTTTGATAAACCTGATGAAACAATGGAAGAAAAAATTTAAGTAGAATAAAGAACATCCACACATAGATTTTTTTAATGTGAAAAAACCCTCCAATGTAGAGGATTAAAAAACCATAGGGAAACTCTAAATGTTCCACTATAAATTAGAGAGTACAAAATCCAAGTAAATTCCCGAACTTGAATTATAATGATAGCATTGAAAAACCTATGTGAAAACTACACCTTAATATGCCACTATTGCCACTTTTAAAATCATCCCAGTGAAAAAAACCACCCTCCCATGAAAAACGTCATTTTCTATGTAAAAAATTATCACTTTTATGAAAAATGTCACCACCCATGACAAAAACTCACCCTTTTATGACAAATGTTACTGCGTTCAGAGATTAGATCCAAACATGAATCATTATTGATGTGTTATAGCAATACCTCTTTGAAGAATTCTCCTTGATCTATAAATAAAGGAACCCAAGCCTCACAATGATGAACTACCCTATCCTTGAATTCTATATCTAGAGGTTGATCTCCACCCAATGTCATTGCTCTAACCTTGGCACATCATTGACAATTTGCAACCACTCCTTATCTATGCTTCACATATGACACTACAAACGTTGTAGCCTCCTTATTCCTATCGAGATAATACATATTTACATAATACCAATGTAGTTAACTAGGAAAATCCCCAAGAGTAAAATTCATCACCCATGTATCGACTCTCCCCCTTTTAAAGCCTTCATAGGCTACCTTCAAAATAAAAATGAGATATTAAGATATTATATATTAAACTTATAAACATTATGCATCTACCATGTGAGGGGTTTTAAAAAAACTCTTATCTCATTCAAATAGATATATTAAAATATATCTACCTAAAATCCATGTGTGCATCCAAAATAAACTTTATCTACATATCAAAAATATCTCTAATTAAAATCCAAATGGGTTGAACCCGATCAATTAATTTTATGATGGATCCACATAAAGGCTTATATATTGGGTTTGTAAGGATTGGGTCAATGAGGAATCCCCCCCAATAAGTGGTGTCAAATCCATGATTATAGACTATGTGTGATGTGGGTATCAGATACCCAAACCAATTTGAGAATGATGATAGATTAGGGTGGAGCATATAGATCCATGGTGGTGTCCTGTGTCAAAATTCTACTTGATAATTGAATCTAAGCAACCTATATTGATGATGTGATATAAATAATAATTCAAGTGAAAGATGATTTGGATAAGATGGATTATCATTAAAGAGGAGACTTGGTTGTGTGGTTTTTGGTTTGAGGGGTGAATTTTTAGGTGCACACCTAATCCCAAAATGTTTTTTGCATGGAGTGGTGGATAACATATATGCTTTGATGAGATAATCTTTATATCACTAATTGATTTTAGAATGGAATCCCAGAAGGGATCATATGTTGGGTCGATAAGGACTAGCCTAGTGAGGAATTTCCCTTATCACAAATATAATTCATATGAATTTATTTGAAAAAAATATCATACATATCACCTTTCTTTTAAATTTTACAGACTCTAGTAACATTATATCCTTCTGAAAATATGCCATGTATCAGCTCCAATGGGAAGGACTATATTATGTATGAATCTTTATTAAATTTTAATAGACTATAAAATGTTACATATTAACTTCTCTACACAAATATCACATGTATGAACCTCTTTTCAACAAAAATGATACGTATGAACTTGTTTTTAGCAAAAATGATATGTATAAACTTCCTTTGGAAAAAAATGATATGTATAGAACTTTAGTGTATTTTTCAAAGGGAAAAATGTTACATGTGATATCTTTATCCAATAATATATTTCATATTAACTATAATGGGGAAAATTATCATATGTATCACCTTTCCATTTTTACCACTTTCCAAAACATAATATCATGTATCATTCTTTCCCAAAAAATCTAGTAAATCACACATATCAACCAACAATGAATATTTCAATACTTAATAAAAATTATTAATTCAGAATGAGATATAAAACTTTAAAATAAAATAATAAATGAATTATATATTTAGAAACAATAATTAAAAGTGTTTTCCAATAAATGATATTAAAAATATAAACATGGAACATTTAAATAATTAACTTCAAAATCCAAAACCCTTAATTTTTTTTTCCTAAAGTAATGTTTCAATTAGAGATCCAACAAAAACAAAATATTTGTAAGGGACCAGATTTATATATCTCTCCCTTTACATTTTCACAAATCTTAGAGGCACTAATTGGGAGTTAAAAGGTGTTATAGAGTCTAGAGATGAGTTTTGACCATTTATAGGGTCACCACGTCATATTAGTGGGCATGGTGCTAGCCATTTTATAAGGGTGATCATTTTGAGTTGGTCGTTTGGTGATGGGGTGAACCATAGCGAGTGAAATGACCAAGATGTCCATTTTAGAGGGTGTTTTTCCTTTTATGTTCCTTCTATGTGAAATAGGGAGGATCACCACATTGTAGGGGAAGGTATGGTGCTATTGGAAGTTTTGAGCGTTTTCTCTGTGGGAAATTAGGAGCATTGAAACACTCTAGGAGGTAGGAATGGAGATGCATGGAAACCCGATAGGATATTACCTTAGCATGAGGAGTTCCATGTCTAGTCTTGTGGGTGTTTTTTGGTCATGTGGAGAGACATTGGAGGTCCTACCTCTCAAAAACAAGCACCCTAGAAACATATGAGTTGGAGGGTGTAGTGAAGCACAATTTAGGAGATGTTGGGTAAGGTGCTCAATAAGTCTTACTATGTGAAACTAGGAGATCACCACATTGTAGAGCTGGGTACAGCAGCATGTGAGGTTGAGGTGAGGATGAGCATATGAGAGTAGAAAATAGTGAGATAGATCTCACCATTCCATAGTCCTTGTCATAGTGGGTCAAAATAGAGAGGGGTTTTACCCAACATCGTATTAGAGGTCATGGTGGCCTATTGGGCATCTAAAACTCCTTGCACCATATTGTATGTGGTGTTTAAAACACATGTGATTTATGGAGATAAGTTATTTCAAATAATGAGTAAACTGGATCTCCCCTTTGACTGGATGCACGATAAGCATAATGTGATTCACTACTCTATAATGGAGGCCTTCTGGGATTTCTATTTAAACAGAGGGTTTAATTCTCATTTGTTAAATTTTCTTCTTTTCTTTTGAACCCTCATCAACCCCTATCCCTCTCACTACTCTTATACCACTTCTTTTTAGAGTTTAAACCTTTTGGTTAGTCTGAATCGAAGTCTCACAAAATAAGGCACTCTATCCTCTCCTCTCATCCTTATTATCCTTACTCTTCTTTCTTCTGGAGGTTCATTATTTTGGAGTTCCTCTATTTTTGATTTGAGTTTGATCAGAAGTTGATATTTTCTTCCCATGGTCAGGTTCTAGTGAGTTTTCCTTCATTTTTGGTAGGGATTGATCCCTCGATTATTCCACTTATAAATGATGACTGTTCCTTAAAGATTGAAATCAAAGTAGGGGGTTAATTACTTCTCTTTTGACACATGAAATTGTGAATTTATCACTCTTTATCTTCTTTGGGTAATGATGGAATCAACCTAATGGAGATAATAATATAGATAATAATGGACTAATGAATTATGGAATCTGGTCATTAAGATCACATGTGATTTTTTCATTTTGATATTGCCTCTTGATTTTTTAAATAGTATGTAATCTTTTTGATGTGATGGCTGTTGTTGTTTAGAATGGTTGGTATGATTTAAATTAGTTAAACAACTTAAATCCTAAATGATTAAATGATTAATGAAAGAGGCTTATAAATTGATTACTTTTGTTCCTTAAAATGGATGAAATATTGAATTTATACTTGAAGCACATTTATGATTGATTGATAGCTATGGATAATTGTTTATTATAGGTATATTATTTCTTTTAAAACCAATGTACAATGAACTGGTTAATTAAATATGGTAATGAAATATTTATCCACTGAAGATAATTGATTAAGGCTAAGCAAGACTATTCTTGATTGTAAAAGGCCTGAATACCTTGATGTTATGGCCTTATTTACCCAATGAGTGTTACATATTGAAAACAATTTCTCTTATTTGTATTTATTCTCTAGGATGGTAGTTCCTTGATGTTATTTATTACACACCTAGAATGGTTGGTGTATTTTCTGAATAATGAGTTGGTTTCCCTAGGGTTCTAGTGGTGGTTTGATGCTGATAATGGAAATGCGGAATATATAGTATGAAATGGTTCTAGGGATAACATTGAGGCAGTTTAAATGAGTTGAGAGCTAAGTTATGAAGGAAAAGAGATTCAATCCATGTATAAAAGAGTACATGACGTGTATAAGGTTTACACACTATGTCCCTTGACCCTAGTTCCTACCTATGTAAATGGACCATTTCATCAAATCATTTACATGTAGTAGTACATGCCATGTAGGCATCCTGTGTACTCAACGAGTTTGTTATTACTTGGATCAACCCATGTACTAGTCCAACCCATGTCCGTGTAGTGGAGTACATGCCATGTAGGCAATTCGTGTACTCCACCCCATGTTCGCGTACTTTCCAAAGTACATTACAAGTCACTTGGGATAGGTCACATGCCATGTATCCAGAGCCACACACCGTGTGATACTTATCTCAAACCCAAAACCCTAGCCGCCGCTCAGGGGGCTCCACATGTAATGTAGATCTAGTTTACATGCCATGCTGTTTGGGATTTTTTAGAATCTCAGATCTTCTCCCACGTTTTACACGACATCTCTGGACTTCGATCTAGTGATTGTTTCTCCATGAAATATAAGATCTAAGCTCATCCAAGCCTATCTGTCATCGAACAATGTGTTTTTTATCATATCTTCTCAGAAAATAGATCAAATCATCATTATTTTTTATGCACCAAGGAATGTGAATTCAAGAACACACCATCACAAAAATCTCTCCTTCTCCATCATCGAACCTCCTTCATGTTGTGTTGATCCCAGATCTATGATTTTAGATCATTGTGCCAAGAAATGAGCGTACAACGATCAATTATTCAGAAAAAAGTCAAACCATGGGCCAACAAAGAATTCCCATGATGAACGTTGAATTGGGGGATAAAATCATAAAATCAATCAAGAGGAATGAACCTCGATCGATGTTCATGTAGATATCAGTTCATTTATATTAGAACTAAAATCAAATAATCAATAATTAATCACAAAGAAAATTCTCCCAAACCCCGATAATTCTAACCCATCTCACAAGACGATCGAACCACAGATCAATATGTTCATTGATTGATTTGTGTTCATCATAGAAATCAATAATAAGGAATAAAAAACTCAAAACACATGCCCTACCTTGATTTGGTTTGACCACTGAGAATGAACGATGCGTCATCATCATCATAGGCAAGATCCGTTGAATCTGAGGTGCATCAATCATCGATCTGTAATTCCGTCGCCGATCACCCGAGAGAAATCTATGAAGATATCTCCAAGGGTTCTCCAAAGGTTACAGGGTTATGTGGGTAACCTTGAGATTTCTCTATAATATTATTTTTAAAGACTTTCAATCGCTACATCAACACAAAATAAATAAAATAATTTTATTCATTTTTGTGCCCATGATGACTTTTCCAAAAATGACCCGTGCCGACTAATGTTAAGCCGATCCTAGGGTAAAAACCACATTCTAAAATCAATGATTCCCTCAAATTTATGATCCAGATACTTGTTTAATGGGTTTGTTCTCATAACCTCCCACATTAATGGGTTTTTTCTCATAACCTCCCACATTAGATATTACCAAGGGAGAACACTATGAGAAGGCGTATCAATGTCTTATAAGTCTCTTACTCCTAATTTCATATATCATCTATGTATCATCAAAAAATATCATCCATCCATAGAACATGATTCAAGAATAATGTCATGTCACCTATAGGTTCTCATTATAGCGGGGAACAAATGTAACCTTTTAGTGCAACACATATTCTTATGAAATTATCACATATACATTTCATATAGAAGAAAAACAATAATTTGATAATAAAACTTCATTAATAATGAAAACATGTAATCAAGTACTAAACAAGTTGGTTCTAGGGAAAAAAATCTAATAGAATCGCATTGGAACTATAGCTATTTGGTAATAACTTACAGTTCACTAGCTCTCATATGATACTCTTGCCTTTGCTGAGATAAATCCTTGGTCAAGGGGTCTACCACATTTCCTATATGGATACTATTCTCACCACAACTTTGCCTCATTGATAAAAATCCATCAAGAGATTAAACTTCCAAAGTATGTGCTTTGTCCTTTAGTGTAACCTTGGATCTTTGGATAGATCCACCACTATAGTGTTATCATAGTAAATTGTGATAGGGTATTTACTTCTAGGCACCACATAAAGTTATTAGACAAAGTTAAAAATCCAAACTACTCCCCTGGTTGCATCAAAAACTAAAATATACTCAGAATATTCTTTAGAATCGATGATAACTAGATGCTTTAAACTCTTCCAGCTCACAACTCCTCTATTGAAAAAAATACATATCCAGACTATGGCTTCAGGTCATTCTATTTTTTTTGAAAGCTAACGTCTGTATAACCCATGATGACCAGCTCTTCATCTCCTCCATACACTAGGAAAATATCCTTAGTTCACCACATATACTTAAATATAGGCTTAACAACAGTGTAATATTGTTCACCTAGATCTGATTGATATCTTCCTACCATGATAAAAGTATAAGAAACATCAAGCCTCATATATTACATGGCATACATGATGAATCATATCACATAATCATATGAGATCTTACTCATTATCTCTCTTTACTATTGTGTATGAGGATACATTTTCTTAGAAAGATAAATTCCATGTGATACTGAAACCGATACCCACTTGGATTATTCCATACTAAACCTCTTTAGTATCTAGTCAATGTATGTACCTTGACTTAGTCCAAGTAGCCTCTTGGATCTATCACGCATGATCTTTATCCCTAGAATATAGGCCACCTCATCTATGTCCTTCATGGATAATCACTTACTCAACCATGAATTAACCACTTGTAAGGCTGTTATATCATTTATAATTTGTAATATATCATCAACATATGCTACTATGAAAATAAATGTACTCCCACTAAACTTCTTATAAACACATGGATGACATTCATTCTTAATGAAACCAAATTCCTTTATGGATTCATTGAATTGAATGTTCCATGACCCGAATACTTAATTTAATCCATAAATGGATCTTTAAAACTCACATACACTTTTAAAATTTCCTAGAGTCACAAACCCTTATGGTTGTGTCATATACACATTCTTTTAAAGTTTCCCATTAAGGAATTCAATTTTGACATCCATTTTCCAAATCTCATAGTCATGGTAGGCTGTTATGAGAAACAAAATTTTGATGGATTTAAACATGGAAATTGGAGAAAAGGTTTTGTCAAAGTCAATGACTTAACATTGTATAAACCCTTTAGCCACTAGTCATTCTTTATAGGTATTTACTTTACATTCCATGTCCATATTTATCTTGAATAACCATTTACACCCAATAGGATTTACAACAACTAGCATATCGATCAAAACCCAAACTTGGTTTTGATACATAGAATCTATCTCAAAATTTATGGACTCTTACTGCCTTGTATATTATGAGATATCAACTACCTATTTTTAGTATAGAGGATCATTATTTTCAACTAATAATTAGTCATAATCATCAGTGATGAGAAAACCATATCTCTCTAGTTCTCTTACATATCTATCACTCCTACGCAACACTTGTGTTTTAGGAATAAATTCTTCCATGGGGACCTATAAAATCGGTTCTTATACAAACTATTGTGTATATTGAGCATAAAATACATAAAAGTAAATCTTTCTCCCATTATCCTCTTTGAGTATGCGCTCCTTCTCAAGAAAGATGACCTGTCTTGCAATAATCACTTTCTTATCTGAAGGGTTTTATGGGTAGTATTCCCTTATTTTATTGGGATACCCTATAAAGATTCACTTCATTACCTAGGGTTCTAGTTTGTTTCTTGATCTAGACTTAACAAATTCTTTGAAACCCCATGCATGAACATGTGAAAAAATAGATTTCTTTCTACTCCATAACTCAAAGGGAATACCGTTTTCCACTTTAGTTGGTACTCGGTTTAGTAAGTATAATGCCATATGTAATGAATATCCCCAAAAGGATAATGGAAGGATTTCATGACTCTTCATTGAACTTACCATTTCCAAAAAAGGTATAGTTCCTAATTTCAAGAAATCCATTCCACTATGGTTTATAAGGTGGAGTGATTTGAGATAAAATCCCATACTCCTGTAGAAAATCGATAAAGTCTTGGTTAAGATATTCACCACCTCGATCTAATAAAAGTTTCTTTATATTTTTACCAAGATGATTCTAAACCTCATTCTTGAACTTTTTTAACTTATAAAATTATTTATACTTGTACCTCATTAAGTAGATATAACCATACCTACTCAAGTAATTAGTAAAAATAATAAAGTATGAGTATCCACCTCTTGCCTATACTTGAAAAGGTCTGCACACATCAGTGTGTACCAAATATAGAAGCTATATTACCCTTTCAACTTGACTATTGAATAGTTGTTTGGTTATCTCACCTTTTAAACAAGTGTGACATATTTCAATTGGATTAAGCTCAAATGAGTCTAAGTAACCATCTTGATAGAGCTTTGTCAAAAACTTCTTGTTTACATGACCAAGACGGTGATGCCACAATTGGGTGTCATATGAGTCATGTGTATTAGTGTCATTATCAATTGAAATAGAAATAGAAATAGTGTTCTTGGTAACACTGGTCACATAATAAAAATTCTTTAAAACCAAAATCAATCCTATTAAAAATGTGAGATGGTATTCTATAATGGCTAGGGAAATCGGCCTCACTCTATTGGAAGCCCATAGATCCACCTCATATTTGTAAATCTTCCTAAATTTACTTAGTTCTTATATTTGGATAAAAATGTGAGAACCAAAGGCAGCATATAATACCCAACTTGTAGATATAGAAAGATTACATTAAATAATGAATACACTTGAAGCTTCCCCTTAATTCTTTAGCTCGGTGTAGTTCCTCTTCCAGTGGCCCTGCTTTCCACATGAAAAACATACCGAATCCTATTCCTTTACTTGACTTTAGAACTTATTCTCCTTGGAAGTACGGTGATTCAGAGCCTTAGACTTGGGATGAATATTTAGTACCTTTTCCTTGTTCTCCCTCTTCTTATTCACCATAAGTATAGTGGTTTTTTCACACCCCATGTCTTTATCAACTTGTAAAATAAGTGTAATAACTTATGATTATGTCTTCTTGCTATTTATCATATTATAATTCATAATAAAACTAGAGAAGTTATTAATTAGTGTAGATATAATGATACCCATATGCAAATCAATAGGGATCTTAAAACCCAATATGTCTAAGCACTCAATGTAACCAATCATATTGACTACAAGTGCCCCAGTTGGCATCGTCTCTCCAAACTTGCATGTGAACAATGAATTGGAGATCTCATATTTCTCTAATCTCTCATTCTCTTGATAGTGATCCTTAAGGTAATAAATGATGCTATGAGCATCTATATCCTCATATTTATTTATAAGATCATTGGAAATAGAGGATAACATGAAACATTAGACATCCATAGTGTCATCCACATGCTTCAAATAGAGATATACTTATTCCTCATTAGCCTATTTGGAAATGAACATAGGAAGTGGGATTTCCATTGCATATAATTTCCATTCATGATGTATTATAATGCGCAAGAACCTATACCATTCCTAGAAATTCACATTGGTGATAAGGTTATCCTTATCAAGTATGAATCATAATGATATTTTCAATGTAGTTTGATTTTCCATTTCTACAAATCAAGAGTAAATAATTAGTACTTGTTTTTATAACAAAAATAGATTAATAAATTTAAATTTAATTAAATTCCATTAATCTCCCACTATTTTTCAAAACCCAATATCCCTTACAATCAGTTTTGGAATATATTTTTTCTTAGATATTCTAGTGGCAAGGATCCATATTCACTTTCTCATAACCCAAACTTGGGCCTGATAAGTTATTTGAAAGGTTTTAGGTAACTCATAGTTTATTGATCTGTTGAGTGGAATCCCCAATCCTGAAATATTATTTTAATATTTCCTCAACCTTTTCCTCTTAGTTACACTAAGTATTATTTGGGAAGTAAAACATTGATGTAAACTAAGTTAAGTCAACAAAACAATTCAAGATAAAATTTACATTATAATTGAAAGTACACCGGCTTGGATTGGTTAAGTAAATTGAACTATGAGGTAGATTATAACTTAAGTAGTGGAAGGCTAAGCCGACTTAATATTTTAATTTGATGGATTTTTATCCTTATGCATAAACCCATTTTTATTTTCTCACATGCCTTGTTAATATTTAGTGGATTTTACTTAACTGATTAACCATGTATGATAAAACATTTACACATAATCTAATTATATTTTATTATATCTTTAATGATTTTTAATTCATTTATTAGGTGATTGTGCAACATTAACATACATAAATAACTAACCATTTAACTGAGAGGAATAAAATATAGGTGGAATGATCATGAGATTCTCTAATGGTTAGTTTATCTAGTGGATGATAAATTAACCCTAAACGCTAGAGGAAAACACCTTGAATCATATCTTGGTTCATGTTGCAGTATTACACCTTGGATCCTATGTATCTTCTTGATTTGTTTCTCCTTAGCTCCTTGACTCAGAATGCCTCCTCTTGCTTGGGAGCTCCATCCTTACATAATCTTTTACTCACACATAGGTGATGGGGTCCAATGGATTGGATAAAGGAGGTTTACATAAAAGAAACCAAAAGCACACAGAAACTTACATAATGAGGAGGGTATGACTCACATGAAATCAATAATAATTTAACCATAATAAATTAAAGAAAACAATCATATACAAGGGCTGGTCTAATCCCATTATCATACACACATTAAGAAATGATTATACATTTGCAACCCATTTATCAATTACTTAAATTCATTCTTTAATTAAGATAATGAATCATGAATTAATCTAATAAATTCAATTTATCTTAATTCCATCCAAATATCCTTAAATCACCATCATCTATAATTTTAAATAAAATTAACTTCATTTAAAATTAATGTAATACACAAATGTACTTGGAGGAAACCTCTTGTGTTCGTCTAAAATTTTAACACAAAAATTAATTAATATATAATTGTTAATACTATGATATGGAATGTACCATAGAACTAAATACACATGAAATACACAATAAAAATATTTAATTATACATTTAATTATTCTTTCTATGAAAATTTGAGAACACTACTGGTAGTAGACTACACAACGTGTACTTATCTTTTTCCCATGTTTTCAGCATAGCCCTTGGGTGTAGCACCCCCATTTTCAGGTATATAACCCTTTATTCATGTATTTTGAGTCCATATTATGCTCAAGTTATGTTTTTGGAGTTTATAAGGGGGTTTGGTATGTTTTTAGGGTTTTCTGGAAGTGAAAGGTTTGTACACGATTAGTAAAAACCGTGAAATATCTCTAGGAAACCATGTAAGAGAAGATAATGGTAACTAGGCAGGCACATGGTTAGTGCACAGTTTGGCCAAACCATGTGAATGCCCAAGAAAAACTGTTTATCTTGAAATAGAGGAAAAATCATAATTTCCGCACAGTTTGTCTAACCGTGTGAGGTGTAACCTTAAGACAGTAAAACCACACGGTTAGCACATGGTTTTTCAAAACATGTGGCATAAACATGTGGTTTACAGTTGTACAAATTGTGGATCTAATCAAAATTAGAAACTTTAACCCTCATTTCCCCACAATCCTTCCATAAATCAAATTCCTTTTTCTCCCTAGGCTCGAGAGATGATCCCCTTAGATCCAGAAGCGATCCTTAGGCAAATCAATGTGCGTTGGAGGCCCAAATTTGTTGGTAAGTACCTTTTCTTACAAATTATTCTTAGATATAAGGTTTTTATCTCTCTTAGAACCATAAATATAGTCCATTATTAATATATCTATGTGTTATGAATGGTTTTATGATTAAATATTATTGGATCTAGTAAAGGGAATGTAGGTTGTGATCAGATCTTGAGGTTTCATTACATCGTTCTTCATTTTTTCCAACTGTTGCATGGTAGGTGGATTCTCTATTACCTATAATTGATTTAGAACATAAAGGATTAGTTTTAATTAAATTATTTTCTTGAAATAGTTGTGAAATTCTTGTGTAATTATTAATGGAAATCTCATTTTGGTATTGTCTTGGAAATTATGGAAATTTTATTGGTTTTTGGGAAACCCCCTTTGTTTATAATTTTAAAATGATGATTTTAAAATTATGTTTTGATTTTGATGCATGTAAATTATTTTTTTAAATTATTTAAATAAAGAAATTTGTCATGACCTTTCCCATAGGGCCCGTTCCATAACTACCCCAAGCCCACCTTCCATAGGCTAGGGGCTGGCGATTAGCACCAAAGGCGTAATTCCCTAAAACTGGGAAGACATTTCCTTTATAAGCTGAAAAAACACACAACAGAGTACGAGCTGGAAATAAAACACTAAGTAAAGCTGTATAAAAAAGAGTGATGAAAAGTAAAGGGGCCAGAAATACGAGCCCAATGGGAAAGTACAAGTACAACTGAAAAGCAAGTACAACTGAAGAAAAGAAAAGCATCTACTGAGTCATCCTCCGGGGTTCCTACCTGAAGGGTAGGTACAGATGGCCTCCTCATTACTCTACATCCGTTAGTATCCTCCGTGTGATGACTCTTCATAAGGTCCACCTCTGGGTACCATCCAATCCTCATACACTCAGCCTCGGTCAACGCTGTCAATCGTCTGCATTCAACACAATGAGGTGCGGGCATATCCCGTGCAGGGGTGAGTATAACGATACTCAGTAGGGACCCAGAGACCCTCAAGGTCTCACAAAATCCAACAAGGATAAACCAAAAAGTATGAAAACGATGGATAACCCCACTTAGGTATATGCCCAAACATATACCTAAGTTATCAAGTAATCCATCTCGATCATGAGGAAACACAAGAGTTTATGACTCAGCTCACACAGGTATACAACTTTTGTAGAGAGATAGAGATGATCAGATATAGTCACTGAATCATCTAAGATATTAGACCCACACAGGATCAAGGACCAGCTGTTAGAACCGTCGGACCCACACAGGATCCAAGAACAGTAGTCAGTGCTGTCGGACCCACACAGGATCCAGGACCAACAGTTAGAACTGTCGAACCCACACAAGATCCAGGAATAATAGTCAGTGCTGTCAGACCCACACAGGATCCAGGACCAACAGTTAGAACTGTCAGACCCACACAGGATCCAGGAATAGTAGTCAATGCTTTCGGACCCACACAGGATCCAGGACCAGCTATTAGAACTGTCGGACCCACACAGGATCCAGGAACAGTAGTCAGTGCTGTCGGACCCACACAGGATCCAGGACCAGTGGTTAGAACTGTCAGACCCACACAAGATCCAAGAACAGTATTCAGTGCTATCAGACCCACACAGGATCCAGAACTAGCTATTAGAACTATCAGACCCACACAGGATCCAGGAATAGTAGTTAGTGCTGTCGGAGCCACACAAGATCCAGGAACAGTCGTCAGAGCGTAGCCAGCCATAGGGTTTCCACAAAGCATGCTTGATTCCGGGAGGGTTTGCTCCTCAATCCAAGATTCAATAGGTCAACTTCCACAAAGTCCCATGAATAAGTATCTCAAAGGTCTGCCTTGTCATAGGGGTCTCAATGCAACAGACGACACGTCAATCAGACGTCCGATCTGTGAGTTATTAGCCTTTTAGTCCCGAGGGCCCGATTGGATTCATGTACGATCCAACCTGACCGTATCACAACTAAACCCCGAACTCCCGTGAGGTATACTCAAAGGGATGACTATGCTCCAAGATTTCCAACGCCGTTGGAGGATCGTCAATCGGATGTCCGGTGCCAAAGATATGTCCAAAGGAAGTAAAGGGGTCGGTAGTGGGCCCGGGTCTGGTCCGACCCGGTCAAACTGACTTGGACCAACCCAGTCTGGGCCAACCTGGTCAGACCCGTTGGGTATGACCCGGCCCGTTGGGCGGGTCGGCCCGCTTGGTTTGGCTCGGTCCGTTGGGTCTGGGCTAGCAGACTGCGGGGGCGGTTCTGCCCGGAGGTCACCGCGTAGGCGGCTCGGCACAGAAGCCGGGGCCAGTTTGGCTAGCGCCACGAGGGGAACGACTCGGGTGACTCGTCCTGGAAGGCCGAGCCGGTTCGGCCAGCGATGATTTGATGGACGCCGCGGGCCGGCGCGAGAGGGGCGCGGCTCGGCCGGTTTGGCCGGGAGCCGGGGTGCAGCCCTGGTAGGCTGGAGGGGCGGCCGAGCAGGCCGGGTGGTGGGCTGGCCAGGCCGACGGGCGGCTGGGAGGGCGCTGGGCAGGCCGTGGGAGGCCAACGGGCGGCCATGAGGGCGCCAGGCAGGCCGGTGGGGCGCAGGCAGGCCACGGGGGGCGCAGGCAGGCCGTGGGCAAAACGATGGGGCACGCGGGAGGCCTCGGGCAGGCCAGGAATGGCGCACGGGAGGCTATGGGTGGGCCGGTGGGCGCGAGGTGGCCGGTCTGGCCGAGTCGGTGCGGCGCGGGCTGGTGCGGGCTGACGGTGTTTGGCCGGGAGCACCGGTCCACCGCGGGGGCGGCGCGGCTCGTGAAGGCCATGGGTAGCGCGACCTTTGTCATCGCCGCCTTTGTCGCCTCATCGTTGTTACTTCGCCATGCTGAAGAACGCCACAAGAAGGAAAAAATCGACGGAGGATGTCGGGCTATGTTAGGTTGGCCCGTATCTTCCGCGTTTATGGTGATAGAAAACGGTTCATAAGAACGAATCTCAACAACCTTCATTATCCAAAAAGGAGGGAAGAAAAAGGAACTCAAAGGAATTTAATCCCCCTAACTTTGATTTGTCATTCATTGACGGAGTCGTGGAAAGTAGATGGAGAGAATCGTCGTTCACCGCGTCCGCTGGATGCTTCCAATCCCGAGCTGCGTTGGCTCGTGGAAGTCGCTCTACGTCAGTAGGTGTCCGGGGAAGAAGTCGAAGAAGGATCATCGCCAGTATTCTTCATTCTTCGTTGGGAGGAGCATTCTTCGTTGGAGAACTCCTTTTCTCTCTTCTCCCAATAATCCTCCTTCCAAAACACTCTAGGTTTCCACCGAATGAACAATTCCAATAAAAAATAAGTTGCCTATTATTTTAGATGTTGGCACAAATTCAAATTGGTGAATTAAATTAAAGGATCCACCAAATTAATGCATGAGAGTTGTCACAAATTAATTAGGAGATGTTAAGAGGCTCTCCCTCATTAATGAGGGAGAGTTGAGAGTTTATACTATCCTCCCATTAATAGGGGTCGGGTGATCCCCACCCCTATTATTCAAATGGGAGGTTATGTGGTCTTGGGTGGTCCCCACGTCGTAACCTCTCATGGGAGGTTATGTTTGGGTGGGCCCCACAACCATAATCTCTCATGGGTGGTTAAGGTGTGGTGGTCCCATCTCCAACTCCCATGAGGAGGTTTTAACCACCAACACTCACATGGCGACTCAATAAAATAAAGTGTAGCTCACTTTATTATTTTTTTTTTAAGAAAAACCAAAAACTAACTTTTATTATCGACCAACTGCCGTCAAGGTGAAAGTCTTCTTAAGAGAATACCGGCGCTACAAGTTCAACGGTGCCATCAGATTTCAATTCCAAGCACCGGTTCAAAATTTATAAAAATCCGCTCATATGTTTACTGAACGTACCCGAACAAAACTTCAGAAAACGATTCCGGGCACACCGGGCCTTGGAATCATGCGCTGTAAATTTTCTTGGACTCGTAAAATTCCCTTGTATTTAAGAAAAAATTTTCCATGGAAATTTTGGTTCTTTACATTATCCCCACCTCAGGGATCTACATCCCCGTAAGCTACAACTTGAACTAATGGAACAAATGGGGGTACTGAGCACACATCTGAGCCTCCCGATCCCATGTGCTCTCTTGGAGGTTCTCATGCTGCCAGCGAATGCACACTAGTGGTATCGACCATCCGCATAGGACCTACTCCTGTCGATCCTCAATCTCCACTGGAACCTCCGTAAAAGTCGCCCCATCGTCGACGTCCAGATCTCCATGATCAATGATGTGGGAAGGGTCATGCACGTATCTCCTCAGCTAAGATATGTGGAAGATGTCGTGCACCCAGTGCAACTGAGGTGGAAGAGCTAAGTGGTAAGACACCTCGCCAACCCTGCCGAGGACCTGGAATGGTCCGATGAATCTCAAAGATAACTTGCCGCCTCAGCCAAATCTTTGTAAAACTCATCGAGGTGAGACCCGTATAAAGACATGGTCACCATCCTCGAACTCCAGAGGTCTCTGTCTCCTGTCGGCATATGACTTCTGCCTGCTCCGTGCAGTCTTCATCCGCTCCTAGATGATCTGCACCTTCTCCGTGGTAGCTCGTACCATCTCTGGTCCCACCAGTGCTGACTCTCTTGGGTCTGTCTAGCAAAAGGGTGATCTGCAAGGTCGTCCGTACAATGCCTCTAAAGGTGCCATCTCGATGGTGGAGTGATAGCTGTTGTTGTAGGAAAACTCCACCAACGGTAAGTGATCCTCCCATCTGCGACCGAAGTCAAGGATACAAGCATGTAACATGTTCTCAAGGGTCTAAATGGTCCGCTTAGTCTGACCATATGTATGAGGATGGAAGACGGTGCTCGAGCGAAGCTGGGTCCCGAAAGCCTCCTACAACCCCTTCCATAGCCGGGAAGTAAATCGTGCGTCACGATCAGAGACAATCGTCAAAGGTTTACCATGTAAACGCACAATCTTCTGCACATAGAGGCATCACAAGCTCTCTAATAAACCCTAATCTCTGATCGGTAGGAAGTGGTCTGACATGGTTAGTTGGTCGATGATAACCCAAATCAAGTCGTGACCCCTAGATATACGTGGAAGACCCGTCACGAAGTCCATGGATATCCCATCCCACTTCCACTCTGGGACCTCTAAAGGCTGGACCAAGCCTGCTGGTACCTGGTGCTCCGCCTTCACTTGCTGACAAGTGAGGCATCAAGAGACAAACTCTGCTACCTCCTTCTTCATACCTGGCCACCAGTGATATCACTGAAGGTCCTGGTACATCTTAGACACTCCTGGATGTACTGCTAGAGGGGAAGTGTGGAACTCCCTCAACACTTCCTCCTGAAGTGCCACTGGTACCAAGGTACGTCCTCTAAATAGGATGACATGCTCCCCACCTTCAGAAAATCCATCAGGTGCCTACCCTGTGGATATCTGAGCACACCGTGTCTCGCAGTCAGCATCCCCATGCTATGCCTCCCTGAATCACTGAATAAGTGGATGAGTGACTGTAAGAGACTAAAGGAAAACTACTCCATCTCGTTCCACATAAGAAATCTGTAAAGCAGCCAGCTGCTCTGACACCTCTCCTAGCAGCTGTATAACCGATCTCCTGCTGAGCACATCCATAAAAACATTCCATTTCCCAGGAGTATAGACTATCTTGAAGTCATAGTCTTGGAGGAACTCAAGACAACGTCGCTGTCTCAGGTTCATGTCCTTCTGAGAGAAAATATACCTGATAATCTTGTGATCAGAGTACAAGGTAAAACGCTCGCCCATCAGATAGCGTCGCCACATCTTAAAGGTGAAGACCACTGCCGCTAACTCTAGGTCATGGGTAGCATAGTTTTGATCATGCTGTCTCAGTTGTCGAGATCCATATGCGATCACTACTCGCTCCTACATCAGGACACACCCGAGTCCAGTCCCTGATGCGTCGCAGTAAACTACGTACCCTATTCCTTCCTACAGAAGTCTCAAGATGGGGGCACTAGTCAGCCTCTGCCTTAGCTTCTAAAAGATCTACTGGCATCTCTTCGTCCACACGAAGGGTTTCCCCTTCCTTTTTAAGGCTGATAGTGGTGCTGTAACTCTTGAGAAGTCTAGTACGAACCTCTAGTAGTATCCATCCAAACCCAGGGAACTCTGTACCTCTGTCACAATACTGGGTGGCTCCCAAGAAAGTACCACCTCAATATTCGCTAGATCCACTACAACTCTAGCCTCCAAGATGATGTGTCCCAAGAAGTGAACCTCTCGGATCCAAAACTAGCACTTCGAGAGCTTACCATAAAGCTGGTGCTCTCGGAGTGTGTCCAGTACTACCTACAAATGTTAGGCATGCTCCTCCTCAGTAGTTGAGTGGATCAGAATGTCATCGATGAAGACTATGACAAAGCAATCAAGGTATGGCTGGAAGATCCTATTCATGAGTCCCATGAACACTGTTGGAGCATTGGTTACTCTAAAGGGCATAACCAAGAACTCGTAGTGGCCATACCGACACCTGAATTCCATCTTCTGCACATCCTCGTCTCAAACTCTGAGCTGGTGATAACCTGATCTGAGGTCTATCTTTAAGAACTACCGTGCTCCCTTCAGATTATCAAAGTGGTCATTAATACTTGGGAGTGGGTACTTGTTCTTTACGGTCACCTGGTTCAGGAGACAGTAGTCAACACAGAGCCTCAAGCTCCCATATGCCTTCTTGGCAAACAGAATCGAGGCTGCCAAGGGTGAAACACTAGGCCAGATGAATCCCTTCCCCTAAAAGTCCTCTAGCTGTACCCGCAGCTCACGAAGCTCCGCGGGTGCCATCCGATACGCTGATGTAGATATCGGTGCCGTCCTGGAGTACATGTCAATACAGAAGTCCACCTCTCTATGAGGAGGTAGGCCTGGGACATCATCAGGGAAAACATCGGTGTACTGGTCCACCACTACAGGATAAGTTGGACTCTCCACATCAACTAATCTGAGGGTAAGGCAAGCCAATTGATGAGTGATCGGCTGCACCCTCCGAGTAAGTCCTTCTTATGCAGCAAAGGCTCCCTTCTCGTTGGTGAAGGTGAACCTAGTCCCATATGTGAGGACACACTGCACTTTGCGCCTAATACAGTCTATCTGAAAATGGACTGTAGATAACCAGTCCATACCCAAGATGACACCGTAAGGCCTCGATGCCACTACTAGGAGATCCCAGCCGAAGCTCTCACCTCCTCGAGTAAGCTCGCACTATTGGCACCGGTGCGTAATCGTTGAATCATCTCCCGTAGGAGTCTCTAGCTGTAAGGATCGAACTAACGGCTCCTTCGGAATCTACGAGCTCCGAACGAGGGATGTGTAAATGAAAGAGTGACTGACACTTGTGTCTATAATAATTGCAGCTAAGGTGGAGTAGAAACATATCGTACCTCATATCATCTCTGGAGTGCCATGGTCGTAGGATTCAACTGTCTGGAGTTGATCTCGCCCCTATCCACCTGCTCCCTGTGGTTGGAGTGGACCTCCTGGTGGTGGTGGCGGTAACACCTCGAATCGTCATCCACCACCAGCTGTACGGCCAGCTCCTCTGCCATGTCTGCCTGCTCCCTGCAGCCCACCTCGATCGAATATCTATCTCTTCCTGGGTGGTCCTTCGACCGTATGTTGATTGTTAGTACGACGGGTTAGACAGTCATGAGCCATGTGACCCTACCCGCTGCAAGAGTAACATTTCCTGCTCCTGGAATGACTGGCTCTGTCTCATGTGCCTCACACAACTGAACCCGTATCCTGAGGTTGTCCACCGGATGGCCTGGTCCGCTTGGACCTCTGCAAAATCTGTCTACTGCCAGCTGTAGAAGACTCCGCTACATGTCGACTTGTGATGGGTCTCGTTGTTGGTGACTGGTCAGCAAGGAAACTCTACTAGGAGGGATCTCTATAACACCCCTGCCTACGTCGGAATGCTGAGGGAGATCATCGAAGCTCTGATCTCTCACTTGAGCCCCCTCTTGAAGGTCCGGGCCCTGAATAATGGGTCCCACACCATATCTGTGGAGTAGCGTAAGAGGTCGGTGAACCTCACTGAGTATTGTGCCACCATCATGGTACCCTACTGTAGATGCAGTAGCTCCTGTATCCGCACCGCACATAGGGTGGCTGGGACAAAATCTACCCGAAACAGGCTCTCAAAGTCTGCTCAGAAAAGTGTCACCTCGTCATGCACCTGGAGCATCAGGCTCTACCATCTGCCTGCTGCTGCCTAAAGAGGACTCACTGCAAGGATCACCATAAGTTCAGATAGTGTCCCTACTAGTCTGAAGACTCTCACCACAACCTCCATCCAATCCTCAACTGCCTGTGGGTCCATCTCACCCCTGAACCTGGGTGGCCTCTGGGGCTGAAACTCGTGCAACGCGCTCAAGCGGCATGCACTCTCTGCTGCTGGGGCTGGTGGTATCGGTGATCCATCGGGTAGTGGTACCATTGGTGCCTCCACTGTGATAGGGCCCTGCACTGAGGCCTCGTCGCTCGATGGGCTGTCGTCTTGTACAACTCTCGGAACCCTGGATGGCTGTCTACGTGGGGCCATCTTGAAAAGATATAGGTGCGCCGCGGTCAATAAGTTATACCTGGTGAGCTGACTCAAATAGATAAAAAAGAAAACTCTTAAAACACACACGCAATTAGTGTTCTCGTGCACTGAGTCGGAAATCAAAAGTCATGGTCCTGGTGTGTGGATACGTTGGCCGCCACACCAACATTAGACTCCATGGACTGAAAAACCACACTCAGTACTCTTAACACTATTTCTTCATAGAAAGATAGATTAGAGTCCTAAGTTCTGCAGTAGAACTGACACCTTTTATACCAATTTTCATAACCTGGTCTCCAGGGCCTGTGCCGTAACTACCCCAAGCCCGCCTTCCAAAGGCCAGGGGCTAACGACTAGCACCAAAGGCATAATTCCCTATAACTGGGAAGACATTGCCTTTATAAACTGAAAACACACACAACAGAGTACGATCTAGAAATAAAACACTAAGTAAAGCTATATACAAAAGAGTGATGAAAACTAAAGGGGCCGGAAATAGAAGCCCAACAGAAAAGTACAAGTACAAATAAAAATCAAGTACAACTGAAGAAAAGAGAAGCAGCTACTGGGTCGTCCTCCGGGGTTCCTACCTAAAGGGTAGGTACAAGTAGCCTCCTCAGTACTCCACGACTGTCAGTCTCCTCTGTGTGCCGAATCATCGTGAGGTCCACCTCCGGGTACCATTTAGTCCTCATACACTCAGCCTCAGTCAGTGCTGTCCATCTTCTGCATCCAACACAATGAGGTGCGGGCATAGCCCATGTAGTGGTGAGTATAACGATACTCAGTAGGGACCCTGAGACTCTCAAGGTATCATAAAATCCAATAAGGATAAACCAAAAAATATGAAAACGATGGATAACACTACTTAGGTATATGCCCATACATATACCTAAGTTATCAAGTAATCCATCTCGATCATGAGGAAACACAAGAGTTACTGAATCAGCTCACACAGGTATACAACTTTTGTAGAGAGATAGAGATGATCAGATGTAGTCACTAAATCATCTAAGTTTTCAGACCCACATAGGATCCAGGACCAGTTGTTAGAACTGTCGGACCCACACAGGATCCAGGAACAATAGTCAGTGCTTTTGGACCCACACAGGATCCAGGACCAGCAGTTAGAACTGTCAGACCCACATAGGATCCTGGAACAGTAGTCAGTGCTGTCAGACCCACACAGGATCCAGGACCAACAGTTAGAACTTTCAGACCCACACAGGATCCCGGAACAGTAGTTAGTGTGGTCAGACCCACATAGGATCTAGGACCAGCTATTAGAACTGTCAGACCCACACAGGATCCAGGAATAGTAGTTAGTGCTGTCGAACCCACACAGGATCCAGGACCAGCAGTTAGAACTGTCGAACCCACACAGGATCCAGGAACAGTAGTCAGTGCTGTAGGACCCACATAGGATCCAGGACTAGATATTAGAACTATCAAACCCACATAAGATCCAGGAACAGTAGTCAGTGCTTTCGGACCCACACAGGATCCATGAACAGTCATCAAAGTGCAACCAACCATAGGGTTTCCACAAAGCATGCTTAACTCTGGGATGGTCTTCTCCTCAATCCAAGAGTCGATACGTCAACTTCCACAAAGTCCCATGAAGAAGTATCTCAAAGTTCCACCTCGTCATAGGGGTCTCAACGCAACAGACGACGTGTTAATCGGACGCCCGGTTTATGAGTTATTAGCCTTTTAGTCCTGGGGGCTCGGTTGGATTCGTGTACGATCCAACCTGACCATATCTCAACTAAATCCTGAACTCCCGTGGGGTATACTCAAAGGGACGGTTATGCTCCAAGATTTCCAGCGCCGCTGGCAGATCGTCAATCGGACGTCCGGTGCCAAAGATATGGCCAAAGGAAGTAAATGGTCAGTAGTGGGCCCAGGTCCGGTCCAACCCAGTCGGACCGACTCGGCCCAACCCAGTCTGGGCCGACCCGGTCAGACCTTCTGTGTCTGACTCGACCTTTTGGGTGGGTCATCCCTCTAGGTTCAGCCCGGTCCGCTGGGCCCGGCCCAGCGGACTACGGGGGCGGTTCGGCCCGGAGGTCACCGCATAGGCGGCTCAGCCCGGAAGCCGGGGCTAGTTCGGCCAGCATTGCGAGAGGCGCGACTCAGGTGAATCAGTCCGGAAGGCCTAACCGGTTCAGCTGGGATCTGGGGTGTGGCCCGGGTAGGCTAGCGGGGCGGCCGGGCAGGCCGGCGGGGCGTGCAGGCAGGCCGTGGGTAGGCCGACGGGGCTCGCGAGAGGCCGCGGGCAGGCCGGACAGGGCGCGTGGGAGGCCGCGGGTAGGCCAGGTAGGGTGCGCGAGAGGCCGCGGGAAGGCCGGCGGGGCGCGACCAGGCGGGCCGATGGCCGGGAGGCGGCCGAGCTGGCCGGTTCGGCGCGGCTCGGGCCGACAGTGTTTGGCCAAGAGCACCAGTGCACCGCGGGGGTGACACGGTTCGCGGAGGCTGCGGGTAGTAGGGCCTTTTTCATCGTCGCCTTAGCCACCTCGTCATTGTTACATCGCCATGCCGAAGAACGTCACAAGAAGGAAAAAATCGACGAAGGATGTCGGGCCATGCTAGGTTGGCCCGTATCCTCCGCGTTTATAGTGATAGAAAACGGTTCATAAGAACGAAGCTCAAAAACCTTCATTATCCAAAAAGGAGAGAAGAACAAGGCACTCAAATGAATTTCATCCCCCTACCTTTGATTCGTCGTTCGTTAATGGAGTCACGAAAAGTAGACGAAGAGAATCGTCGTTCGTCGCGTCTGCTGCACGCTTCCAATACTGAGCTGCATTGGCTCGTGGAAGTCGCTTTTTGTCAGTAGGTGTCCGGGGAAGAAGTAGAAGAAGGATCATCGCCGAGGTTCTTTGTTCTTCGTTGGGAGGAGCGGTCTTCGTTGGAGAACTCCTTTTCTCTCTTCTCCCAATAATCCTCCTTCCAAAACACTCTAGGTTTCCACCAAATAAACAATGCCAATAAAAAATAAGTTGCCTATTATTTTAGATGTTGGCACAAATTCAAATTTGTTAATTAAATTAAAGGCACCACCAAATTAATGCATGAGAGTTGTCAAAAATTAATTAGGGGATGTCAAGAGGCTCTCCCTCATTAATGAAGGAGAGTTGAGAGGTTATACTCTCCTCCCATTAATAGGGGTCGGGTGGTGCCCACCCCTATTATTTAAATGGGAGGTTATGTGGTCTCAGGTGGTCCCCACATCATAACCTCTCGCGGTAGGTTATGTTCGGGTGGGACCAACCACCATAACCTCTCATGGGAGGTTAAGGTGTGGTGGTCCCACCTCCAACTCCCATGAGAAGGTTTTAACCACCAACACTCACATAACAGATCAATAAAATAAAGTGTTTCTCACTTTTTTTTAAGAAAAACCAAAAACTAACTTTTATTCTTGACCAACTGCCGTCGAGGTGAAAGTATTATTAAGTGAATACCGGCGCTACGAGTTCAACAGTGCCCTCAGATTTCAATTCCGAGCACCGGTTCAAAATTTATAAAAACCCACTCGTACGTTTACTAAACATACCCGAACAGAACTTCAGAAATTGATTCCAGGCACACCGGACATCAGAATCAAGAGCCGTAAATTTTTGCAGACTCGTAAAATTCCCATATATTTAAGAAAAAATTTTCCATGGAAATTCCAGGTCTTTAAAAAATTATTTTATTGAAATGTCTTATCATGATTTTAGCGTAATCGGCTGGGCGTGTGTTGAGTGGGATGGATAATGGTCTTAAAGTACCACCATCAAAGTGGGATAGAGTATGGATGTGAAGTTCCAGCATCAATAGTAACACTAAGATTGAGTGCATGTGGATGATTGTGTGTGTGTGTAGTTGTGTGTGTGAATATGGAATGAGTATTCCAAATAAAAATGGGAAAATGGTTTAAATTCTTTGTTTATGCTTCCTTTAAAAATTTCTATGATTTTGATATAAACTATTTTTACCACTTCAACCTATTTTATATAAATTGTGTTAACAAGTTTTGTCCTAGTGGTGTGAGTTGAGAAGTCATTGGTGAAATCCTACCCAGTTTTATACTCACCCCCTGTTTGGGTACTTGGGTGAATTAGCATATGTAATCTATCAGTACACAAGTAAAGGGAAGGTGTCATATTTTTCCAGTGGTGTGTCTTGATACCTTGGGAATAATAGGTGGAGTTAGAGCTTGGAGCCTGGATTGGGTGTTGCTTGGGTTGATGTCTTTTGGTTATCTTTTGAGGATTTTAGTCTTTAGTCTTCCTTGGTTATTGACTTTTGTTTTCCTCTTGTAATCTAATATGGTTTTATATTTTGGTTATGTTTGAGTCGTATTATTTTGTTCATGCATCATATAGATGATTGGATGTTTATTGTATTTTGTTTGATTATTTTATCTTTAAAGGGAAAATCATCCCCCACTTGTTCTTGAGGCCCTTGGCATTTATCACCAGCCTTTGGTGTCTTTGGGATGTCACCTAAGGCCAAGTAGCACCTCCGCCTTTTCTCAAGCCAATGAGGTGGGGTGGGATGTTACAAATGGCATCATCTTGTTCCTTAATAGATATAGAAAATGGTATCAATCTTGGCCGATCCATCTTTCATTTTTGGACAAATGGTATTAGTTTTGGTCGATCTAAATGTCTTTTTTAGACAAATGGTGTCAGTTTTGTTTGGTCTTGTAGTTATTAATGGTATCAGTCTATATCTTGGGATTATAGTAAGGAGATAGTATTATTAGAACTTTAAATGTTGAGCATAAAAAGGTGTTTTTAACCTCTTTATATTGAACTTCAAGTTACCAAGGTGTTTGGGTACATGAGTGTTTTAAGACACTTCTAGGTGAGTTTTCACCTCATCATCACAGGTTTAGCTAATGAGAGTTACATGAAATGAATTGATAGTAAGAATTAACAATAAGGCTACACTTTTTATTCTGAGTTTATTGGTTTATGAAATGGACAAAAGTTGTTAATTTTTGAAAATAGTGAAAATGGTTGTTTTAAAAAACATGGTTTTAGTATTTTAAAAAATGACTGAAATGTTGACGATGATTGAATGGTGTAAAGAAATATTGTGATATGTGTTGATATGGTAAATTAGAATGGATAATCCTTTATTTTCTAATGAGTGAGACTAAACAGAGTTTTGATCTGGTTATAGTGAATGGCACTGGGTAGAATTTGTAGAAATCAACTGGAAGATGCTGCTAAGAATATGGTTGAACCTGATCTACAAGTGAATCAATAACTATTTCTAAGCATTATCCATGATTTTTAGGCCATGGATAAGGGTAATAAGAATAAATAAACATGACAAGTAGACCATTTAGTTCTGTTCTAAAAACATAATCCACCCATCTTTTAAGGGATTCCAATATGGAGAAATCATAAGTCTGGATGAATAAGATGAATCAAATCTTTGATTTCCTTGGGACACTAACATAATTAAAAGTAAAGTTGTAAATGTATATTCTAGAGTACTTGGCACGCTAATGGTGTGAATTATAAGTTCACGATAAATTGGACCAAGGCATGACATGGGAGGATTTTGAAAAATTGTATAACAAAAAATTCTATCCTCACACCTTTTAGGTTTATAGATTAATAGAAATATTCAATTTGAAGTAAGAGAATCTCTTAGTGATAGAGTATAAAACTAAATTTTTGAATTTAATCCACTTTTCATTAGAAGTTACTTCAAATGTTTCTATGAAGAAATGCATTTTTGAGTCAGGATTATGACCAGATATTCACTCATAGATTGTCGTGCTTTGTATAATATATTATAAAAAGATTTTTAATCAAGAGATGGTGGAATAAAGGGATATTTTGTGAAATATAGTTGTGGGGATCATGTTTATTCCTATAAGAATAGGTGGAAACTCTAATTCTAGGAATAATCTTAAGAGGGGAACTTACTTCCAAAGTGGTGGTACACCTCAAAATCAAACCATGGGATCATTAAATATTTCTCCTTGACCCAAAAGTAAGTGAGGATTATTTCTACATGGTTAAGTTGATCACATAAAGTGAGATTGTATGACACCACCTAGAGATTGTCACAATTTCAACAAGATGAGGAATCTTCAGTGCTATTATTGCAGTGAACCAAGGTTGGGTGCTAGAGACACATCTCATATTTCTCAAGAATCATATACTTATATGGGATGAGTGAAACCTAATAATTATCAACATCAGAACTGAGCAAGCTAAGGTGGTTCTAGGAATATAATGAATCCTCAAATAGTTCATTTTCAACAGGGTAACAAAGATCAAAGTACAATGAGTAAGCAATTATATAGAGCCAATAAAGTGATCATGGATGATCAATATGGTCCTTTGATGGTGTATGGTACAATTATTTTAAATTATACCCTTATGCAAGATTTGTTTGATATGGGCATGTACCAATCCTTTATTTCTTCTTTTGTTGTTGATCTATGATTTTTCATGTTTATATTATGTATTTTTTGTTGAAAATTCAAACTCCTCTTAGCTAAATAGACTACCAATCCTTTATGTGTAAATATTTTTCTATAACTATTGATGGGGATAAGTCACTTTGGGATTTATCTATTCTTGAGATGGATGTCTATGAATTTATTTTGGGTATTTATTAGTTGACATTTTTTAAATCTCATATCGATTGTTATGCTCATATGGTTAGTTTCACATCTCTAGATGGCGTCGAACATCTCTTTAGATGATATTGGAATGTAAAGGCAAGTAGAGAGAGACTTTTAGCACCAGTGGTTGGAACCATCTCTTATTAGTTGGTAGCTCTTATATTTTAATATATGGATAAGATTAGGAATATATATTTTCTAACTATTTTTAACCAATTTATTTATGTTTTCCTTGATAATTTCTTAGGGTTTCCGCCCAAAATAGAAGTGAGGTTTATGATTTACCTCATACCAGGGACTATTCCTATCTCAATTCAATATTATAGGAGAACACCAATATAATTTAGGGAATTGAAAGTTTAGTTGTAATATTTGGAAGGAAAAGGGTTCAATCAACCAATAACATCTCCGTGGGTAGTACCAGTTCTGTTTGTAAAGAAAGCAGACAGAACTATCAAGCTTTGTGTGGATTATCGCAAGTGTAACCAAGTTACGATAAAAAATTTGTATCATCTCCCAATAATTGTTTATATATTTGATCAATTTAGGGGATCCTAGTGGTTCTCTAAAATTTAATTACATTTGGGGTATCGCAAACTATGAGTTTAGAAGGAGGATATCCCGAATACAACTTTCAGAAGCAAATATGGCCATTATGAGTACGTGGTTATGCCTTTTGGTCTTATAAATTAACTATCCATCTTTATGAAATTAATGAATCAAATATTTTAGAGGTATATAGAGTCCTTTGTGGTGGTGTTTATTGATGATATACTAGTGTATTATAGGAAAAAATGAGACCACGATCAATACTTGGCTATAGTGTTGGGTATCTCATGGGATCATCGTTTGTATGACAAGTTATCAAAGTGTGATTTCTAGATATAAGAGGTAAATTTTCTTGGACATTTCATTTTTGAAATGGTAAATTATATAGATCTTGAAAATATAGAAGCTGTTATATCTTGGAAACCCATGAATAATGTCTTTGAGATACATAGTTTCCTTAGTTTAGTGGGATACTATAGACATTTTGTACATGATTTTTCATGTTTGGCATCACCAATGATAACTTTACCAAGAAAAGGCATTCATTTACAATGGAATGATGAATATTATCTATCCTCACATTTCTAGATTCTAGACTAGGCTATGTAGTCTACTAGGATGAATCGAGATCTGGGTTGGGATATGTTCTCATGTAGGGAGATCATGTTATTGCTTATGGTTGCATGAGAAAAGCTACCCAACACATGATTTAGAATTATCTATTGCATTCCATTATTTGAAAACTTGGCATAATTACATATTAAGTGATAAATTCACAGTTTTTACAGATCATAAGAGTTTGATACACATTTTCTCACAAAGAGATTTGAATTTAAGGCAACACAGATATATGAAATATATGAAAATTTTTGACTTCAAATTGATGTATACACTGGGTAAAGGGAAATCTATGGTAGATGCATTGATAAGGAAGTAATATTCTTAGTTGGATAAAGAGGCTTCAGAATAGTGAAAAAAAAACAATCATAATAGATATTCATCTATATTTATCAGACCAAGGTGATGTGGTCATTTTATTTCCAGTTTCTGTTATTCCTGATTTGGTTGAGAAAGTTACAAAGGATAATACATCTGATCCTAAATGTGTTGTTATGTGGTCAAAAACCAATGGTGGGGATACCATTAAAGGATGGAAGCTAGATGGAAGTTCAGTGTTGCTGTTTAGAGATTGGATGGTCATACCTTTGGCTTATGAGGAACAACTTCTTAGCGCCTACCACCATTTGAGATGGGTTGTTCACCCCAAGATCCAGAAAAATATATAAAAAATTGAAATCAAAGTTTTGGTGGGTTGGTATGAAAAGCATTGTAGCATAGTATGTCTTAAGATTCCTCATGTTTTAGTAGATCAAGTAAGAGAATCAATGGCCAACTGGTATGTTGCAACCTTTACTGACTCCCATATAGAAATGAGAGTAGATAACTATGGATTTTTTAACAGGTCTACCAAGAAGGGTTAGGAAACATGATTATATATGGGTGATTTTGGATCACCTCATAATTTTGGATCACTTTATCCCTATTTATGAAACTAATTTGGTAAAATAATTTTCCAAAATCTGTATTTGGAAACTTGTAAAGAGGTACAACATTACAACCTTGATTGTTTCAGACAGAGACCCTAAGTTTATATATCATTTTTGGAAATCCTTATAGAAATTCCTTGGAATACAGTTAAATATGAGCATGGATTATCATACTCATATGGATGGATAGTCTTAACATACAATCCAAACATTGGAGGACATTCTTAGGGCTTGTGTGATAGATTTTGGTGTCTCTTGGGAGGATCATATACCTTTAGTGGAGTTATCGTACAATAATAATTATCACAACTTAATACTTAGGGATCCTTTTGAAGAATTTTATGGACATCCTTGTTGTTCTCTAATTTTTTGGGTGGATATAGGAAAAAAATCACTAATTGAACCCAAATTTGTGCAAGAAAGATCAGAAAATTTTAGTTGATCATAAAGAGTATGGAGACAGCTTATAGTCATCAAAAATCATATGCAGATCACCATTGGCGACCATTGTTTTTTGATGCGAGTGATCATGTTTTATTGATAATCTCTCCAAGGCCTGGACATCATTGTTTTAGTAAGTAGGAAAAATTATATACTTAGTACATAAACCCTTTTTAGATACTTGAACGAGTTGGTGAGGTGGAACATCAGTTGGATTTTCTACCAAGGTTTAGTTCAATACACAATGTGTTTCATGTACCTTATTTAAAGAAGTATCAACCTGATCCACACTATGTGATTCTATAGGATCACATTTACCTAGATCCATATGCTATATTGATTCATGTGTCAGTACATATTGTGGATAGGCATGAGAAGATCATGCATGGAATAAGCATCAATCTAGAATAGGTTTTATGGAAACATGTCCAGATTTATGAATACATGTGGGAGTGTGAAAAGGAAATGATAGAGTAGTGGCCCAAACTCTTCCAAGGGAATGCATTTTTTTTATTTTTTAGGGATAAAAAGGATAATGGTAGGGAGAATTTAGCACCCCCAGTTTTAGGTACATGACCCTTTATTCATGTATTTTGAGTCCATATTATGATAAGGTTTATTTTTAGGAGGTTACAATGGGTTCTGGAACTTTTTTTTTTGGATTTTATAGAGGTTCATGGTTTTTTCATGATTAGTAGAAACTGCACAACATCTACATGAAACCATGTAAGGGAAGAGAATGAGAAATTAGCATGCGTATAGTTGGTGCATGTTTTGAAAAAATCGTGTAAATGCCTAGGAGAAACCATGAATCTTGAAACTGATGGAAAATAATGGTTGGAACATAGTTTTTATAACCGTATTATCCAACCATATGAGGCATGACCTTAAGACAGTGGCACCTCATAGTTGGTGCACAGCTTTCCAAACCGTGTGGCCTAACCATACAATATAAAATTGGCCCTCCTTAAATTGTGAATCTAATATACATTACCCCCTTTAACCCTCTTCCCCACTAATATTTTCATAACTAAAATTCCTTTTTCTCCCTAGTATTGAGAGACGACCCCCTTTGATCCGGGAGAAATCCTTAGGGGAATCAAAGTGTGTTAGAAGCCTAGATTCATTGGTAAATACCCTTTATTACTCATTCTTATTAGATCCAAGGTTCTTCACTCTCTTTGAACCATATATCTAGTCCATTTTGGTTATATATATGTGTTATGAATGGTTTTATGATGAAATATTATTGGATATAGTGAAGGGAAGATGGGCTGTGATCAAATCTTGAAGTTTCATTATGTCATTCTTCATTTTTACTAACCATTGTGTGGCAGGTGGATTCTCTCTTACCGCAACTTGATCTATAACTTGGAGTTTTAGTATTAATTAAATTATTTTCTTAAAATTCTTGTGAAATTCTTGTGTAATTATTGATGAAAATATCATTTTGGTATTGGCTTGTAAATTATGGAATATTGAATGGTTCTTGAAAAACACCCTTTGTTTATAATTTTAAAATTATGATTTAAAAATTATGGGTTGGTTTTGATTCATTTAAAGTTTTTTTGAAATTATTTAAAGAAATAAATGTTTTTATTGGAATTAATTAGCATGATTTTTTCATAATCAGTTGTTCGTGTGTTGAGTGGGATAGATAATGGCTGTGAAGTACCACCATCAAAAGTGGGACAGAGTATGGACACAAAGTTCCACCATCAATCATAACACCAAGCTTGAGTGTTCATGGATGGTCATGTGTGTGAACATGGAATGATTATGAACAATTAAAATGAGAAAATGGTTTAAATTATTTTTTTATTCTTCATTAGAAAATTTTTATGGCATTGATATAAACTGTTTTTACTGATTAAAAATGTTTTATATAAATTATTATAACAAGTTTTTTCCTAGTGTCATGAGTTGGGAAGTCATTGGGGAAATATTACCTATTTTTATACTCATCCCTTTCTTTGAAAATTGGGTGCATTTTTAGATGTAATCTATTGAGACACAGGTAAAGGGAAGGTATTCTATTTCTATAGTGGTGCATATTGATACCTTGGGCATTGCAGGTGGAGTTGGAGCTTGTATTGGGTGTTTCTTGGTCTTCCTTGGTGATTTAATTTGGTTTTTATACTTGTACTATGATATGGTTTTCTGTTTTAGTTATGTTCAAGTTTTATTATGATGTTCATGTATCATATAAATGACTAGATGTTTATTGTATGTTGTTTGGTTGTTTTATATTTAAATAAAAAATCATCCCCACTTGTTCTTGAGGCCCTTGGAATTTATTTCCAGCCTTTTGTGTCTTGGGGATGTCACCTAAGACTGAGTAGCACCTCTTCCTCTTCTCAAGCCAATGAGGAGGGGTAGGAAGTTACATTGGGTCTGGCCATGTTCCTTGCCATGAACAACCTTTAGGTACATGGCATTTAGTCCAACATACATGGAATGTTTCCTCATTTTTCATGGAATATCAGTCCCTATGTCATGTATCCGACACATGACATGTTTGGGACACCCCATGTACTCATCCACAAGATAACGAGGACTACACATTGTGTATAATGGTTACATGATGTGTAGTTCTTCATGTCGTGTGCTGAACTATTCGAATCTACATGCTGATCTGATCTATTTTTGATCTTAGATTTGATTTTGTCATATCCAACTCAATAAAGAAATATATTAATGTGAAAACAAAAGTACACAATGCGTATACTAAAAGTACACATCTTATGTTCTAGTTTTTTCCAAGAAGAACCTTTTGAACCACCATATGATTTCCTTCAGATGATTCTTCATAGTTAATCATTAACTGATTACTGGTTATGTTATCGATAGTGAAGAAAAGGAAGAGACGATAATGTTATATATTGAAATGAATTAATTTAATTAAAATAAAGCAAAAACATATTCAATCAATCAATGAATAATAAATAATTATAAATTAAACATGTGACCACACTGATACCACTTGTAGGTTTCGGGATAGCGGAATCATCCTTTGATGGTTTGAATAACTCACCTTTTATTCATAAATTACATGTAACCATTGCTTCACATGATCAAAATGTCTTGTCCAATTATTACCATAGATTAATTTACTATATTAAAATGATAGAACTAGAATTATTGGATCTTCACATGCAATTTATAATTAATTTTTGATCTTATATAGAATTACTTTCACTTGTAATTTCACTTTCATTGATGATCTGACTAACAAGATCTCGTCATACCATCATTGTGTTGCAGGATCCAAGTGAAAAATCCCTCTATAAGTGATCCACACATTCACTACAATATTTTTACAATACCATATAATCATCGAGTGCTAGCATGGCCGATCTTGATTGCTTACATTGTTCATGATTGATCAAAGCTGATTTCTTCTCAAGAGAGGGAGAACTCTTGATGTTATCTTGTTGTATTGAGAGAGTAAGGTAGGATATCACTCTATATCTCTTGATATATCTATAGGGATTAAGAGAGTATCACTCTATCTTTTGTTCACACCAAATTTATTTTAAGAAAGATATATAATTAGGTATTTATTTTTTCACATTTAGGGTTGGTAAATCACACACAAGAACTTTCCTAATTCCATAATTCTTAGTTGACCCCATGTCAAATAATAATAATATAAGTATTATTATTAAATGATTTAAATTTAAAATGCATAAAGAAAATAAATAAATATTATTTATACCACTTCTAATTGGACCATTAAAATTGGACCGGTTTCCCTCGTTCACATTTATCGATCCTTGAATAATGGATATTTATTTAATAAATAAATATCACTATATTATTCATTGATAAATATAATAAATATAATATTTTTAAAACTTGAAAATAAATATTTATTATTATTATTTTAATCACTTATTCTTTCGAATAACTTGTGATAAAATTAAGGCGATCAACCAAACTGAATAAATCTTATTTATTCTAACTTGTTAAATTCATTACTTGAATTTAAGTGAGATTGTGAATACGCTTAGTGTGTTACCCTCTATTCCTCTTTCCTAGTGTAATTTGGAATAAATTCCTAAATACCAAGGTTAGAATATAGTAACATTCCAATGCTCCCATAGAGAAAGAAGTTAATGTCATAAAAATATACAACCTTCTACGAACACTTAACATGTAATATAACCCCTTTATCATGATATCTATAATCTAACAGGTTACATGCTGGTGCCATCAAACTATATTCTAGATGTATGTTTCTTTTATTTTTTGTAAAGTAAATCACCCATCGAACAACATGGCCATAGATTTATGCAGATAGTTACATTCTATCAAAGTGTCTGAGATATCAACTTCCTTCAAGAGACAGAAGGGTTAAATCCTTTCTTGCATTGTCCATTAATGTAATATCACTCGTGATGCAACCAACGTATCCTACTATTCCTTGAACATATTTCATCATGGTTTTTATAAATACATCAAATTATGTGAGTCATGATATCTATTAATGATAATATTAAAGTTTAAGGATCAATACACATGTCAAAAAATGAGAACATCCAATGACATATGTAAATATGTATTTCCTATTAATAGGTATGTTATCACAACATCTTATCTTTGAGATTACCAAGGGATAACACCATGATAAGGTGTCTAAATGTATATGATACTCCTACCCCTAGTAACCTATATTGTCTATTCCCCGTCAGATAATATCATACATCCATAGAACATGATTCAAGAATAATGTCATGACAACTCTAGGGTCTCATATAGTGGGGAATTTCTATAACCTTTCAGTTTGACATAAATTATTAGAAAATTATCACATAAAAATTTCATACAAAAGAAAAATAATAACATGATAATAAAAATTAATTAATAATGAAATCATGCAATCGAGTACTAAACAAGATGGTTCTAGGGAACCAGCTCCAACACAAATCTCACCAGGAATTAACTTAGGCATTGTGTTGTATAAGAGGACTTTCTCTACCACCTTGAACTCATTTTTCTAGATTATTTTTTCATTGGAAACCTTAATTTTCTCCGTATAGATCTAGAATTATTATAGGCATTCTATTGGATCTCAAGCTTCTGAATTTGAAATTTCATGTGAGTACCTACATCTGAAATATTCTTATTACATTGTTTTATAGATCAATATATACTATTATCAACCTCAAATAGAAGGTGAAAATCTTTTAAAAACACCAATATAAATAGAGACATACCAGTGGGAGTTTTAAAAACAATATAGTATACCCAAAATTCATCATATAATTGAGTAATCCAATCTTTCTTATTGGTATAAACTATTTTTTTCAATATTTGTTTAACCTACCTATTAAAAACTTCCACCTGGCCATTACATTGGGGATCATATAGTGTAGAAACAGAGCATAAAACTCCATAACAGTGTAAAATTTCTTGCATGATCCGATTAGAAAAGTGAGACCCATGGTCACTAATAATTCATCATGGTAAACCAAACCTAAAAAAGATATGATATATTAAAAACTCAATAATGAATCAGGAGTCATTTGTTTGTATTGGCTTTTCCTACACCCATTTAAAGACATAATAAAATACTTTTAGAATATAAATAAATCCAAAATAACTAGGAAAATTCCCCATGAATTCAAAACCCAAAACCCAAAACATCAAATATCTCATAGAAGATCATGGTTTGTTGGGGAAACTCATTCATTTTAGACACATTCATAGTAAATTTACACTATTCACAAGACTTATAAAATTTATGAGCATCTTGAAATAATGTGGGCTAATATATACTTTAGTATAAGTCTTTTCATTTAGTTCATTGGGGACCAAAGTGACCCCCACATTCAAGAGTGTGGTAGAATGTGTGGATAAATGTGAACTCATGGTAGGATACACATCATAGTATAAATTAGTCATTACAAATTTTCCACAAATAGGTTTAATCCCAAATGTAATACCTATACTCACTCTTAAACCTATACAATTGGTGTTTATTAAATCTATAAGGTGTCTGTGAGGAAACCAAAAAAGTTCAAAAAGTCAGTAAACCATGGAATAATATCATGAAAAATGTACTCATGCTCACAAGGGAAGGTTTCAAAAATTGTTTATTTATTAGATGAGGATATATAAAGATCAACATGGATGGGGATATGGATAATATGACTAAAAACTAAATTTTTCTATCCCCGTGTGTCTTAAATTTTGATATCAAACTCATAAAGTAGGAGTATCTATATAATAATGTGTGGTTTAGGATTGGTATTCCTCGAAAAATATTTAATGTAAGCATTGTAAAAAAATGCCACTAATTTAGAACCAATGAGATATGAATGAAATTTATCTAAATAAAACCCTATGGAAAAGATTTATTTTTCTATTGTGGTGTAGTTTGCTTGTCCTGGGTCTAGTATGTGATGCGTGTACAATGACATGAGAGATACGATCTGATCAATGCGAAAGGAAAGACCCAAAATCATAGTTAGATGCATCAAACATAATTTTAAAGGGTAGATCCTACATTAGTGTTGGATAATTGGTGGTAAATTGAGTTACTTTTTCAATCCATCAAATGCTATTTTACAATTTTCATCAAAAAAAATTTCACATCTTTTTGAAAAAGTTGGGACAATGAGAGTTGAATTTTACAAAAAAATAATAATAGATCAATGATATAAAATAGCATGTAACAAAAAATAATGCACATACCAAACAGAATTTGAGAAGGGTAATGATGAAATTACATCAATTTGTTTCTTATCAACCTGGGTTCCCTCCCTAAAAACATGAACCAAAACAATTCCCCATTCCACTATAAAACAATTTTTTTATAATTTAAAATAAGTTTTTTTTTCAATTCATTGGTGAAGCACAAAATTGAAATTAGTCAAACATTCATAAAAAAGTAACCATAATAGTGAAACCATCTATAAAGACCTCTATGCAATGCTATAGGTAATATAAGAAAATTCAAACCATGTATTGTTGAAAAGTACCCAAAGCATTACATAGGTTGAATAACATCCACCTATATAAAAATATAACAAATGGGAATGTAAATGTTGTTGTGTTAGAAATATGATAATGAAGACATGAGGGGCGAGGGGGTGAATTATGTCCCTTTAACAAATCTTGAAAAATTAAAATCAAACATGTTTAATTAAATAGATCTTATCCTTCCCTCTTAAATATGAGTAATGTGGTATAAAATAAATAAATAATAGGAAATGGTGATGTATAGTGGTTCGGGGCATGGAAATACCCTAGTTGTAACAGCCCGAGATTTTATGAAAAATATTCTTTTTTATTTCACTAATGTCTTGTGTTGTACGCTACACCAAAAGGAGCTTGCACAACACACATCCTTGACTTGCCTTGCATTACACGCAATCGCGACCTTCCTCGATAGCGTGTGTAGTACGCAATACTGAGTTTCACTAAACAACGATATGCTATTAAAATATTATTATAACTAGCCGTTATGAATAGTAATAACCACCTTTTAAAATTTTAGAAATTTTAGCTCTCAAAATGGACTTCATTTTTGGATTCGGAGTATCGAATTTAGCCTAAGGTGAAATTTTGGTACTTTTCGGATAACTTTCATATTCTGATGAATAGTGAAAATTACTAAATTTTAATTAAAAACAACTTTTTTAATCGAAAAATTATTAATTTGAGTGGTTTTAAAGTATATTTAGAATATATTTTTACAATTTAATACAATGTTGGTCATTGGATGTAATTTCACATTTAAACCAGTTATAAACTAGTGTCAATCTTTTGATAGTTATTATCTCTTAAAAACACGCTATTTGTTTTGACGACGAGAATTAATTTTTAAATTAGTTAATGCAACTGATATGTTTTGAATTTGGTAAAATAGACATCATTTTTGAGTTCATAATATCAAATATAGCTTAGGCCTAATTTTTGGTATTTTTCTGAAAACTTTCAATTTTCGATGAATAGTGAAACCACTAAGTGGTAGGTTAAAAACTGAATTTTTGCATAAAACTTAATTTTACCGCTTCTGTGAATGGAATTTCGAAAATCTGAGAGACACGGTTAATATCAAGGACTAAAATGTGGTTCAATGAGATGAAAATAATTTTTGGTGAATAGTAACTTTTTACTTTTTTTTTACCACGGTTAATAGTAAATAGGGTAACTAAGGGTAAATATGATATTACTATTACCCTAACACATGTCCTAATTCTATTGGATAAGTGTAATTCGACCAAAAACAACCTTATGAATATAATATGACCATTTAGGTCCACTTGGATTAGATTATGACATTTAATATTATTTTATTTAATGAATAGTTAAAATAGTTAAAATCAAAGTTTAATAACTAAAACATTTTTAATATTGGGTTATACATAAGATAAATTCGACTATAAATATTCATTAGAAATCTAAAAATATTTCCTACATAATGATATTTTATTTATAATTTTTAGACTTTAAATAAATTAATTTATTTATGACACAACGATGATGCAGTAATTACCCTTTTAAGGAAATATTAACATAATTGATGTTATAAATGCTCAAATGAATGTAATTTGAGACTTTTTATGAATTCCACTAATTTTCTAGGTTACTATGATATATTAGTGTTGATTTAATAAACTTGGTTCGAACATATAATTCTGTTATGACTTTCACAAAAATCATATATCAAATAGTGTCAAAATTGACATAAAATAGTTTTTAAATCAAATATTATATTATTAATTGTTATTTTATTCCTAAAAATCTAAGGTTCGGCCAAATGACTTAGATAATGATATATGTATTAATAATAAACAATTTGGGGTTCGTTTGACATGTTATAGTAAGTGTATTAACCATATAGTTAAAGAAAACAAAAAGACACGGTAAAAGTTAAATTATTTAACTTAGAGTTAAATCTAATTGATAAGGTTAAAATAATACCCTAAACTTGTCTAAATCCTATTGGTTGATAGTATTTCGACCCATCCCCACTTTAGCTTCGAAATAAGACCCTTTGGAACCATTATAAACCGATTTTGACATTAATATAAAATAATATTTTGAGGTATTCCTAAGGTGCCCCTCTCCTCCCTTATAAAAGGACACCTCCTCCCCCTCCCCCTCACACCAATTTGAGCACTCAATCTCGGCCAAACCCTGCCAAAATCTCTTCTCCACTTCCCTAGCAACATCCTAGAGGTTCTGGTCTTCCTCAAAGACCAATTTTAGTGCCCTAAGAGGAGGTCTCCAAAAGACGCTTCAAAGAAGAGGTAATTACCGTTACCAATTCTTTCATCTTTATTTCTTCTTCCACTTCTTCTTATTAGGTTGTTTCATTATGAAGTAATAACATCAGTATCACTCATATACTGATATGTTATTATAATTATGAAACAACCCTATTTCACCATCTATCCATCCTACGGAAAAAGTAATCACCGCGCGTGCGTACGTACGGAATACCGTCTCCACGCCGTGGTGTAATCTATTTTCCACCACCACCTTACATGGATGGGTATAATGGTGTAAAGAATAACTATAAATAGTTATTACAACATCATATTGATTCTGATATATTGTATAATCCACTTCAATTCAATTCAATATTTATGGAAATGATATTATCGCTCGTGCGTACGTACGGACTACCGTCTCCACGACGCGATGAGATTCATTCTCCATGTTAACTATTTAAGAATGATTATAAAGTATATATAATAAATAATAATGAAATATATGACATTATAAATCTACTGGATTTATGTATATATATATATATGTATGTCATCTACTTACTTCCATTCAAGACAATAAGGAAAGGAAAACAGCATTCATGCGTACGTACGGACTACCGTCTCCATGAACGGTGTTTTTCATTTCATTTATCTATCTATTATATATATATATATATATATATACTGAATATATATGATATATGAATCATATTTTATATTATGGAAGTAAGTAAATCATGATATAAGTAATAATAATGTCAAGAACAACAAGTCAAAACACCTACGATAAATGAAACGATTTTACCCAAAACGCTTCTTTAACATGGAATTTACAAAAGAACGGTTAATATAATGTCATAAGTGAACCATATATGATATCATAACAATGAATATGATTCTGTAATAAGTCAATGACATTATTTAAACCATTATACAGGATCTTCGGACACGTACAAAGCAAATCAGACCTAAGGTAAGGGAAATATCACAATCTCATTTTTATCCGAGATTGTTTATTCGTAAGTATTTACTGGGGTGTATTTTATCATCCACATCCATGTTTCATCAATATGTAATATTAATTCCATCCACCTACAATTGTTTAAATCCATTTTTACCCTTCGGTGAGTTTTTAGTAATATGTATGAAAGGAATCTTTTGTCGTTTTTCGTACGAAGTACTTTTTGACTTTTCCGACAAAAGTACGAAGAATGTTTTTTTAACTTATACGGCATGAATGGATTTATAAAACATTATTTACAAGAAGATTCCTTTACAAGTTTTCATGTTTATTTTTAATCAACTTCTTTTAGTTTAAAATTGTATGACATGTTAAGAAAGGAAAAGTGTCTTTGAAGTAGAAAGGATATTTTCCTCAAGAATGAAGTTCAAGTATTTTATCAAAATTATTTTCCATCTAAGATAATAAAAAGGGTTCTGTTTTTATCCCTATTATTACATGGATTTGATTATGTTGTGATGGAAATATTTTTATGAATTCCTTTATCTTATATGAATTGTTTTATGATGTCATGTTGTTTAAGAATCCCATTTTTATTACATGGGTTACGCTATGATGTATGGTTTATGATTATGTGGCACACATAAGAAAGGATTCATTATAAGATGGGTGGGACCTATATCTCCCTCCAATGCATTGGGTAAAGATTTTATATCTCATGAGATAGACAGGGCTGGAACGATAGGTTATACCGGTTCAGTGAAACAGGACTGAAACGAGGGTTACTCGATTCAGAAAGGGACTTTGTCCACTAAGATAGTCTTGGCAATGAGTCTTGACTAACAAGAAATGATTCTCTATGATTATGTGTGTATTCCACAAAGTTTAATGTTTTAAGTTATGATTATTGGGATTTCATTTCACTACTATGATTTATCCCATGTTATGAAATTATGCTCTCTTTTGCAGGTTAAGATTTCCAAAAGTTATGTTCTTATGAATATGATGTGATTGATTTTTCTTTTGAATACCCTTACTGAGCATTTGAGCTCCCCCTTTTATGTTTTCTTTTCCCCAGGATATAAAGAATGGTTTTAGGTATAAAAAAAGGGAAGATCTTTACGAGAGATATTGAAGATCTTTCACCACGATTAGAAGATTACGTTCCGAGTTTCCAAAGACACTAAACTATTACGATCCTTGTGTGTGTGTTTTTGTTATGCACTAAGTATTCCACAAAAGTAATGTAATGTCCATGTACGATAAGCTTCAGGTCTTTACAGTTGGTATCAGAGGAAATGTTTAGTCAACCTTTGGAAACTAGGATGCGAAAACGTTAGTGAGATCCCTAGAGATATTTCTACGGTATGTCTAGGGATGTCCCTAAGGTTAAGTATACATATAGGTTATAGTACTAGAACTACGCTAACGATCATAGAATTAAACCTAAGATGTTAGATATTGAAGTTACTCCCCCTTTATTATGTTGTTTTCCCTAGCATGATTTTTGCCTCTCACACTATTCTTTTTGGGTTTTAGACGATGGCTGGAACCCGAAGGAACCGTGTTGATCAATGCAATGGACAATGCAATGATTGTCCTACTGAACAAACAAATGTTATGGGAGATGGAGTGAAAAATATTATTGCTATACTTACACAAGCTATGAATTATTCTGGACTTCCAAATGAGCAAAGAAGGGAACAATATTCTATTGAGTCCTTCATGAGGCAACGTCCACCTTCTTTCAGTGGGTCTTCTGATCCACTTGTTGCTGAACAATGGATCAGTACCATTGAAAAGATATTTTCAGTTCTTCAATGTTCTGAACATGATAAAGTCATCTTAGCAGTGTATCGTTTGGAAGGTGATGCTGATCAATGGTGGAATCTTATTAAGAATACGAGGCAAAGGGATGAAATTGAGTCCATGGAATGGGACGAGTTCAAGAACTTATTTTTCAGTAAGTACTTCCCCCGTATTCTTCGAACAAAGATGGAGAAGGAGTTTCTTGAACTAAAGCAAAAGGATGATGAATCTGTTGGTATATATGAAGCGAATTTTACAAGACTTGCAAGGTATGCATCTGGCATTATCATCCAACCTGAAAGTAAAGTTGATCGATTTTTCAGTGGCTTAAAACCAAGTCTTCGAAGGGAATTAGCTATAAGAGACTTCAGTAGCTATGAAGAAATTGTGCGTTGTGCTATCAAGGTAGAAATGGAAGTTGGTGTTACATATCCATCTCATGGTTTTGACAAGAAACGAAAGATGGAGTTCAAGGAGAAATCTCAGAATAATGGTGAAAAGAAGATGAATGTTTCCTTATGCACAAAGTGTGGAAAGAAGCATGGTGGAGATTGTCTTAAAGGGACTAGAAAATGTTTTAAGTGTGGAAAAGAAGGTCATCGAGCAGCTGAGTGTCGAAGTAATGGAAAAAGGGTTTCTAATGATGTGAATAAAGAAAACACTACAGAGAATGCACCACCAACACTTCAATGCTTCAAGTGCAAGGAAATGGGGCATTATGCTAATAAATGCCCTAATCCAAGGGTTAGTGATGATCAACATGAGAAACAACTAAAGGCAAAGTACAAAGGGAAGTCACATGCGATCACTATTGGCGATGTTGAATATGACAACGATGTGGTGGAATGATTAAGTGTTTATGTAATGGGATTCCAAAATAATGTTGTATCATTGAGTATTGCAATATTTATTGATGTGGTATTCAAAGTGATTGAGATATTTTTTGGAAATAAGATGATATGCGCATAATGAAGGGAAAACGAGAAAATGAAATGTTTAATAGTATTCATGAGCTCATGATTGATATAAGGACTAAGTGATATCATGGTTTGAGTATATAGAATTTTGAGGATTTTGGTATATGGAAAGTGTTAACTTTAAACTGCATTCATGTTTTCACTAAGGTATTCAAGAGAATACATGATTAAGGACTTTGAATGTTTGGAATGTGACCAACAAAACATATCTTATGATATTTGGGGATCAACGATGGTATTAAATCTCTGGTAATCGTTTTCACTATGTTATGAGAGTGGACAGCAGTATTATGGATAAGCCTAAAGATTGAAATGGATTATGTTGGACATAAGTGAGTATTGTTTAAGGATAGAAGTTTTTTTTCGATATTATTGATGGGATGTTACAGTAATGTAGTTTTAGAAAAAGGACAACCTGCAGGACGGGCGACAACCCATCGTGTCAGACAAGGCTGTGGGAATCGAACCCACAACCGAAGTGCGACTGGCCTTTATCACCTACCACTGGCCTACAGGAAGTCCCTGTTTAGTAGAAACTAGTTTTATTATATTAAGGAGTATGATATATGATGTATAAGTCCATTTTAGGAACCATATGTGATTAATCTCACTATAGATCGACTTATGTATATAATTATTGCTAACTTTTTGTTTGAGACAGATGGAATGACCCGTCATTCTATCACATGATCTGCTAACACTTCACGAATAAAAAATTCAACTTCATTTATTTAAGAGATGAAGTGGAAATTGTTCAAGGCATGAACAACAGTGAGATTGTACCAAAATAAAGAAATTATTTATTCTAATTCAAATTTTCAAATTTAGGGAAATGATCTTGAAAACCAAAAATGTTGTCCTAGTGATCTTATACCTGATGAATCAGATGGTACCTTAGATCGTCACAAATTTATGGATTTGTGATTACTGGATTTTCCATAGCCATGTTCTCTACCACTCTCCATCAGAACATGATGGTTAGATTTCTCTTCCATATCCATATTTTCACCTATGTGGAAACCCAGTGATTAGTTTATTTGGGTAATCGTTACATTTCATACTTTAGTTTTTAAAGCCATGTTTTGGTATTCCTTTTTACGATGTGGGTTTCTATTAAAGAAACTTTCGAATAGTAAACCATTTATAACTCCGACGAATTTCGAGGGCAAAATTCATTTTAAGGGGGGTAGAATGTAACAGCCCGAGATTTTATGAAAAATATTCTTTTTTATTTCACTAATGTCTTGTGTTGTACGCTACACCAAAATGAGCTTTCACAACACACATCCTTGACTTGCCTTGCATTACACACAATCGCGACCTTCCTCGATAGCGTGTGTAGTACGCAATACCGAGTTTCACTAAACAACGATATGCTATTAAAATATTATTATAACTAGCCGTTATGAATAGTAATAACCACCTTTTAAAATTTTAGAAATTTTAGCTCTCAAAATGGACTTCATTTTTGGATTCGGAGTATCGAATTTAGCCTAAGGTGAAATTTTTGTACTTTTCGGATAACTTTCATATTCTGATGAATAGTGAAAATTACTAAATTTTAATTAAAAACAACTTTTTTAATCGAAAAATTATTAATTTGAGTGGTTTTAAAGTATATTTAGAATATATTTTTACAATTTAATACAATGTTGGTCATTGGATGTAATTTCACATTTAAACCAGTTATAAACTAGTGTCAATCTTTTGATAGTTATTATCTCTTAAAAACACGCTATTTGTTTTGACGACGAGAATTAATTTTTAAATTAGTTAATGAAACTGATATGTTTTGAATTTGGTAAAATAGACATCATTTTTGAGTTCATAATATCAAATATAGCTTAGGCCTAATTTTTGGTATTTTTCTGAAAACTTTCAATTTTCGATGAATAGTGAAACCACTAAGTGGTAGGTTAAAACTGAATTTTTGCATAAAACTTAATTTTACCGCTTCTGTGAATGGAATTTCGAAAATCTGAGAGACACGGTTAATATCAAGGACTAAAATGTGGTTCAATGAGATGAAAATAATTTTTGGTGAATAGTAACTTTTTACTTTTTTTACCACGGTTAATAGTAAATAGGGTAACTAAGGGTAAATATGATATTACTATTACCCTAACACATGTCCTAATTCTATTGGATAAGTGTAATTCGACAAAAAACAACCTTATGAATATAATATGACCATTTAGGTCCACTTGGATTAGATTATGACATTTAATATTATTTTATTTAATGAATAGTTAAAATAGTTAAAATCAAAGTTTAATAACTAAAACATTTTTAATATTGGGTTATACATAAGATAAATTCGACTATAAATATTCATTAGAAATATAAAAATATTTCCTACATAATGATATTTTATTTATAATTTTTAGACTTTAAATAAATTAATTTATTTATGACACAACGATGATGCAGTAATTACCCTTTTAAGGAAATATTAACATAATTGGTGTTATAAATGCTCAAATGAATGTAATTTGAGACTTTTTATGAATTACACTAATTTTCTAGGTTACTATGATATATTAGTGTTTATTTAATCAACTTGTTTCGAACATATAATTCTGTTATGACTTTCACAAAAATCATATATCAAATAGTGTCAAAATTGACACAAAATAGTTTTTAAATCAAATATTATATTATTAATTGTTATTTTATTCCTAAAAATCTAAGGTTCGGCCAAATGACTTAGATAAGGATATATGTATTAATAATAAACAATTTGGGGTTCGTTTGGCATGTTATAGTAAGTGTATTAACCATATAGTGAAAGAAAACAAAAAGACACGGTAAAAGTTAAATTATTTAACTTAGAGTTAAATCTAATTGATAAGGTTAAAATAATACCATAAACTTGTCTAAATCCTATTGGTTGATAGGATTTCGACCCATCCCCACTTTAGCTTAGAAATAAGACCCTTTGGAACCATTATAAACCGATTTTGACATTAATATAAAATAATATTTTGAGGTATTCCTAAGGTGCCCCTCTCCTCCTTTATAAAAGGACACCTCCTCCCCCTCCTCCTCACACCAATTTGAGCACTCAAGCTCGGCCAAACCCTGACAAAATCTCTTCTACACTTCCCTAGAAACATCCTAGAGGTTCTGGTCTTCCTCAAAGACCAATTTTAGTGCCCTAAGAGGAGGTCTCCAAAAGGCGCTTCAAAGAAGAGGTAATTACCGTTACCAATTCTTTCATCTTTATTTCTTCTTCCACTTCTTCTTCTTAGGTTGTTTAATTATGAAGTAATAACATCAGTATCACTCATATACTGATATGTTATTATAAGTATGAAACAACCCTATTTCACCATCTATCCATCCTACGGAAAAAGTAATCACCGCGCGTGCGTACGTACGGAATACCGTCTCCACGCCGTGGTGTAATCTATTTTCCACCACCACCTTACATGGATGGGTATAATGGTGTAAAGAATAACTATACATAGTTATTAAAACATCATATTGATTCTGATATATTGTATAATCCACTTCAATTCAATTCAATATTTATGGAAATTATATTATCTCTCGTGCGTACGTACGGACTACCGTCTCCACGACGCGATGAGATTCATTCTCCATGTTAACCATTTAAGAATGATTATAAAGTATATATAAGAAATAATAATGAAATATATGACATTATAAATCTACTGGTTTTATGTATATATATATATATGTATGTCATCTACTTACTTCCATTCAAGACAATAAGGAAAGGAAAACAGCGTTCATGCGTACGTACGGACTACCGTCTCCATGAACGGTGTTTTTCATTTCATTTATCTATCTATTATATATATATATATACTGAATATATATGATATATGAATCATATTTTATATTCTGGAAGTAAGTAAATCATGATATAAGTAATAATAATGTCAAGAACAACAAGTCAAAACACCTACGATAAATGAAACGATTTTACCCAAAACGCTTCTTTAACATGGAATTTACAAAAGAACGGGTAATATAATGTCATAAGTGAACCATATATGATATCATAACAATGAATATGATTCTTTAATAAGTCAATGACATTATTTAAACCATTATACAGGAGCTTCGGACACGTACAAAGCAAATCGGACCTAAGGTAAGGGAAATATCACAATCTCATTTTTATCCGAGATTGTTTATTCGTAAGTATTTACTGGGGTGTATTTTATCATCCACATACATGTTTCATCAATATGTAATATTACTTCCATCCACCTACAATGGTTTAAATCCATTTTTACCCTTCGGTGAGTTTTTAGTAATATGTATGAAAGGAATCTTTTGTCGTTTTTCGTACGAAGTAATTTTTGACTTTTCCGACAAAAGTACGAAGAATGTTTTTTTAACTTATACGGCATGAATGGATTTCTAAAACATTATTTCCAAGAAGCTTCCTTTACAAGTTTTCATGTTTATTTTTAATCAACTTCTTTTAGTTTAAAATTGTATGACATGTTAAGAAAGGAAAAGTGTTTTTGAAGTAGAAAGGATATTTTCCTCAAGAATGAAGTTCAAGTATTTTATCAAAATTATTTTCCATCTAAGATAATAAAAAGGGTTCTATTTTTATCCCTATTATTACATGGATTTGATTATGTTGTGATGGAAATATTTTTATGAATTCCTTTATCTTATATGAATTGTTTTATGATGTCATGTTGTTTAAGAATCCCATTTTTATTACATGGGTTACGCTATGATGTATGGTTTATGATTATGTGGCACACATAAGAAAGGATTCATTATAAGATGGGTGGGACCTATATCTCCCTCAAATGCATTGGGTAAAGATTTTATATCTCATGAGATAGACAGGGCTGGAACGGTAGGTTATACCGGTTCAGTGAAACAGGACTGAAACGAGGGTTACTCGATTCAGAAAGGGACTTTGTCCACTAAGATAGTCTTGGCAATGAGTCTTGACTAACAAGAAATGATTCTCTATGATTATGTGTGTATTCCACAAAGTTTCATGTCTTAAGTTATGATTATTGGGATTTCATTTCACTACTATGATTTATCCCATGTTATGAAATTATGCTCTCTTTTGCAGGTTAAGATTTCCAAAAGTTATGTTCTTATGAATATGATGTGATTGATTTTTCTTTTGTATACCCTTAATGAGCATTTGAGCTCACCCTTTTATGTTTTCTTTTCCCTAGGATATAAATAAAGGTTTTAGGTATAAAAAAAAAGGGAAGATCTTTATGGGAGATATTGAAGATCTTTCACCACGATTAGAAGATTACGTTCCGAGTTTCCAAAGACACTAAACTATTACGATCCTTGTGTGTGTGTTTTTGTTATGCACTAAGTATTCCGCAAAAGTAATGTAATGTCCATGTACGATAAGCTTCGGGTCTTTACACTGGTACACTCCACCAATGCTCTCTCCATGAACTTGACGATTTTCACTACCATGGTGTATGCAACTTTCTTTTATCATGTTCTCCATGTGTTGTAGCAGATCCGAGTTTCAGCAGTGACCATAATTTCTAAAATACATAATCTAATATTCAAGATTCCAAGAAAATCAATGTGTGATATGGTTTAATGAAATATTTTCCCTATGGAATGAGGGGTAACTCTAGACCATCTAGGATTAAGTATACATATCATGGACATATACATTCCTCATGGGTTACTATAAAAGTGAACATATGCATGGATAAAAAAACATCTCATCTCTCTATAGACACATAACAAGCCTTATTAAAGCTTGAATAATAGTGTGTTATCACATTTATTCAAATTATATGACATATAAATATTTTAGCATTTAATAATATATGAGATTATTTGAGAACAAAATAAATTCTAGTTCATGTTTTATAGATGGTGTGATGATACCCTGTATTTGTGATGCATCATGAAAGATTACTCTAATTATCATTATAATATCATATTTCATATGAGTAAGTTGAGTTATATATGAGAATCATGAGTTTGATTTATATCCACTATAAAACATGCATGAATTTCAACCTACAGTACAACACCTTCTCCATTATCCAGTTCGAGTTCATGTTCATAGTGGAGTTTAAGGATCATTCAGGTTGAGTGACATGTTGTGGACTTAGAGTTTTCTATTATTATCCACTATGCATGATTTCTTGTTTCAATTTTATTAGATATAATGCATATGGTGATCATTCAATATCTTCCAGATTTTTTCATTGATAAACACTAAATATCGATGCCGTGTCTTCTCGTTGTTCATCATACAATAGATCGAGTACCTGTAGGGTGACACAACTTACAAATGTAAGGTTTGTCTTGGTCGACAATGTAGGGATGATTTATAACATAGGGTTAATCTTATATTCCAACCTAGGTATCATTTCACACAATTTTAGGTTTTCAAACCTAACCATTAACTCAAACTTAGGGTTTATCCAATGTAGGGATGAACAAAGTAGGGATGAATACCCTGCTGAAAAACTTAATAGCTTACCAATACAAACTTCATTAAATTTTTAGAGGATTTTAACAATAGATTTAAAATATGAAATAGCATAATTCTAATTAAGTAATTTTTACACCTTTTCAATGTATCAAGAAAAACCTTAATCTGAATTCCACAAATCAAGATATCATTAAAAATCAGAAGAAAAAGATAATATTAAAAACTGAAGCTTGGAAGAAACATTTTAGAACTTTGGATAATTTATTGATCAATAAATTTTTTTTATCATTCCATGTAAATTAAAGAAATAAATATAAATTTAATGAATATCCATCTCACCATGTTTCATGTGATTTAGATATTTGTAGCTCATGAAAACATTGAAAATAGTGTCCATTAAAATATGTAGACTTTAAAATCCCGGAAATGTTGCACCAGCTCCAGTGAACTTTCAGAGCACTTAAGAGATAATTTTATACTTCCTCATAGATGAATGAAATTTATATAAATATCTTGGATATCCAATATTACAAGTTTCAAACAAATCCAAGCATCGTGTCCTGATACATCATCAAAATATATAAGTGACCTTAAACTGAAAAACTGCAATGTCATTGAAAACTTATAGTTGCTTTAGAGATTTTTTTCACCCATAGAAACAACTTATTTAGCTTTCAAAAATAATTTATAAAATAAATATAATATTTTTATCTTTATAATAGAGTAAAAAACATAAGAATCCAATCACTATATCTTTAGAAATAAATTAAACATAAAGACATAGTAAATATGAAATCACTAAAACAAACATATTAGTAAAAAAATGGGTTTAAGGAATTATCGAAACCAAGATAAGAATGGAAAGGACAACGATACACTCAATAATATCACCTTTTTTGATAATTACAAAACCTAAACTCTCTTAACTTAATAAATCTCATCTTTTCCTAATCCTCATGGGCTATGTTCATCTAGGGGTATCTAGAGAAGCCATCATGAAAACAATAATGAGATTTTACCATAAACCATTACAACATTTGGTCACTAAACAGTAATATAAAATGGTTGTTTTGAGTGAAATGGTTAAATCTTACAATAGTCTATGCAAAATTTCTAGATTTTTTGAAATCTACTTGGAACCAATTCATTATGCTTGTTACAAAGAATCACTAGACCAATCCTTTTAGGAATAATTTGTATCAGATTAACCCATTTACTATTAGAGATATAATATATGGTCCCAAATAATAATATCTTGCTTACCTAATTTTTGAAAACATCAAGTAGGGTGGGGTTTATATAATGTTGTGGTTTGCTTACTGGTTTAGCTTCATCCCAAAGGAGAATTCAGTAAATTCATATGGATGGGATAATACAAGGGATATCGGCTAATTTCCATCTAATTTTCCTTTTTATACTCTCTCAAAAGGTCAATAAATTATATTTCATGCTCCAAAGAGAGTTTATTGGAAATAATTATAGGTAATTAGTTTACACCGTCAAGGAATTCATATCTTAAGTTATATAGAAGTGGTTTAAATTCATGATATTCCATGTTGAGAATATAAGGAAATGATTTTTTTAGGAAGAATCTCATGCACACATCTATCTGATCATTATTTCTCTCCTTAGTGGTAAATTCAATATCGATGATCATTGCAAAATCATCGATGGTTTCAAAACTCACAAGATGTAAAAAAGCATAAATATACTTACATGTATGGATTTTTTCAACACCAATGCAGTAATATACTAATGAATACTCACCCAAAACATTTAAAATAGAAGAAAAAGAGTATAGGGGATTAAGAGATGAATTTGTAATGACATAATCCATAGGGATCACATCCATAAAATTAACTAAGAAAGTGGAGCGCTCCTCTAGAGTTTGTTTCCTTACATCTAGAATTCTAAAATGCACAATATTACTACCAAATTCTATAGGCAAGGTTCCATTATTTACATTGATTATTGTTTTTGTAGTTTTTAGAAATGGATTACAAAGAATAAGTGGTGCATGTCCTTGTATTTTATCATCCACCATTTTAAGTACATAGAAGTTTATAGGGAGCACTAAATCCTCCACCTTCACTAAAACATCCTGAAATGCACCAGCTGGGTGTGTCGTACTCCAATTTTTCAATTGAACTATAATTATAATGATTTTCAATTTTCTAACCTATAAAGTAGATAAAATCGAGTGTGGAATTACATTAATTGAAGCACCAATATTAAGCATAACATAAGATAAATAACACTCCCCTATAGTTCATGAAATCTAAAAGGCTATTGGATCCTTACATTTTGTTGGTAATGTTATCTGAATCAAAGTTAAAAAATTTCTCCTTAGGATTACTCTCTCATCCCCTAAAAGTCATTGGTGGTGGGTACAAAGTTCTTCAAGTAACTTCACATATCAAGGAATTTTCTTCACTTCATCAAGAAGAGGGATGTTAACTTGAAACGTTTTAAATGTATCAATAATTTCTTTATCAAATTAATTTTCCATAGATTTCTTAGACTGTTTGATTCTTCACATAAATGGAATAGGTACATTTGAATTTATCGGGGGGGGGGGGTTATCAACCATTTTTTTTATTTTTATTTGAGTCTTTTAAAGATTTAAAAGAAGATCATTCAAGTGTAGGAATTACCTTAGAGGTGGATTTCTCATAATTAGAATATTTGATAGGAGATATAATTTTACCACTATGAATCATAATGAAATATACATTAACTTTGTCTTTGGTATTGAAAAGTGGTTGAGAAGGAGGATATTCAAAACTTGCATCTTTATTTCACTAATGGTGTTGGACAATTGTCACACTTGAGTCTGTAAGTATTGAATTGCTGATTGAGTGTGCTGTTGTAACTAAAGTTTTTGTGATTCCAATTATTTCACCCTATCATTGAGAGTTGGTTTAGTATTGGGAGGTGGTATAGGTTAATTTCTAGATGAAAGAGGATGGGGATTGTTACCTTGACCATGGTGGTACCAAGACTGATTAGTGCTTCCTGAGTTCCCCCTTATTGATATTATTATTATCTTTTCCACCCATGGTTATGGTTTTTCTTTTAGTTTTCCTACTTTAATGGAGGATGGTTCTAAAATTAATGATCTTTAAAAACTACTTCACATGACCCAAATGAATCCTGAAGTTGGGGGCATTGATCATAGAAATGAGTGTTATTTCCAAAAATACCATAATGCAAAGGAAAAAGTGGAGAGTGTGAATTACATTGAGCCCGATCTAATTTTATCAAAAGGGTATTCATTTTATCAAGTTTATTATCCTCATTTTGTTATATAGAAGAATGGTTTACCTTATGAACTCCTCAATTTGGTGTTATTTCTCATGTACCATTTTTTTACATTTTGAGCCATGTTGGATATCATGTCACAAGAAATAATGGTAGTTTTTTTCACTAGAGCACCACCTACTACAATATCTATCATGCTATGATCAATGGGGATAAGTCCCTCATAAAATTATTGAATTAATAGTTTTTCACTAATTTGGTTGTGGGGGAAACTAGCACACAATCTTTTAAATCTCTCCCAATATTCATGTAGTGTCTCTCCTTATAATTTACTAATGCCACATATTTATTTTCTAAATGAACACAATTCGGGATGCTTAGAAGAAATTCCTATATAAAGAGTCATTTAAGGTAATTATGACCACTAATTATGGTATAAAGATAGTATAACCAATCTTTGGTTACACTATTAATGGAGAAAGTTAAATCCTTAAACTTTATGAGGACCTCAGACACATTTTTGGGGTTTCCTTTTAAGATCCTGACCTTTTATGAAGATATATTGGGCTTATTTTAAGGTACTCATTTCTGTTTTGACTTGAGTAATTTTTTTGGGTTATTTCATGGGGAGTTTTTGGGTGAAATTTGAGAAATTTTGAAGGAGGAGAGTTAGTGTACGGTTGGTGCATGGTTTTCCCAAACCATGCACCCTATCCCAGCAAACCATGAAAAACCAAACAGAGGGGATTTGTTTGGTTGGCACATAGTTTTTAGAATCATGCTCCCTCTTAGAAGAAATTGTGCACCCCCCTAGAAGAGGAACATGGTTAGGGTTCATGGTTTTGAAAACCATTCACCCATACCCAGGAAACCATGCACTTGGTTTTAATTACCCTAAAAAATGGTTTTAAAATTACCCAAACCCCCGTATTAACCCCAAATCAACCCTAACTTGGCCTTAATCAAAATCTCTCATTTTTAAGGCTCTCAAATGCATTCATAGGGATCCCAAACTCTGTTCTTAGTGAATAAAAGGGTGTATTGAATATCTGTACCTCCTTGGGTATGTGTTTTCTTCACTTTTAGATATCTCTCTCTATCCTGCTTCTCTTACCAAGTAAAAGAGATATGTATATCCCCTTTTGGTTCTAGTTCTAGATCTAGTTTTGTTAGATATTTATTTGTTTGATATTGGATCTAGGTTTTAGATCTAGATCATGTTCTTCGTCTTGATGTTATTTGTTCCACTTCAAATTGGGTATATCCATTGGTGACTGTTCATCATCAAACTCGAGGCAAGTGGTATATTATTAAAATCCCAAAGTCATGATTTTAATTATGTGTATGTAAGTGTAGAATTTTTATTGTATGAATAACAATTAAATTTCTTAAATTGGATTAATTAATTCATTAAATTAACTAATTAAGAGATTGTGAATTGTAATAATTAATTTTTGAATTAATTATGTGATATTGAGATTTTTTAATTGTATTAATTGATTTTTGAATTAATTAATGAGTTATTGATATTGTGAAATTGATTTTATTAATTGATTGCTTAATTAATTAATGTGATGTTGAGATTGTGAAATCTATTGGAATAATTAATTGTTGAATTAATTTTTGGGATATATATATTGTGAATTGGATTAATTAATGGATGAATTAATTAATGGAAATTATTATGATTATGCAATTGATTTAAATAGATTAATTAATTGTTGAATTAATTAATATATGTTTTTTTATGAAATGTTATTAGAAGGTTAATTTTGATCAACCTTAAAGGATGTGATGATGTAATATATATGTGATTGTGATAGACATGTGTGGGACATGGTCTGCTGCTTCCAAAGCCCATAGTGATAAATTGATTGATGAACGTGTGTGGGACATGGTATGCTGCTTCCAAATCCCATAGTGATAAATTGATTGATAAATGTGTGTGGGACATGGTATGATGCTTCCAAAACCCATAGTGGTAAATTGTTGATAAATGAGTGTGGGACACATACTGCTGCTTCAGAAGCCCGTGGGGTCCTAAGCATGTCGACCTGGACCCAAAATGTAGACATTGGACCATGATTCCAATTTTCCATATTTTGAAATGAAATGAAATGGATAATGAAATCTCATGTGTTATAATAAATTTTGAATTGATTATATGATATGGTTTAGACTCTAGCATTGGCCGAAACAAGTTTTAACAGTTTAGGTGTTCTTAGGAACCTGTAGGTTATGTGGTTAAATAAAGAGTAATTGAATAAATGTAAACTGTTTATTTCATTGATTTTATTTATTATTTATAAAACTAAATACACTTTTTTGACTCGATATTGTTTTATATGCCATTTGTGGTGGCCTACTGAGTTGTACTCACACCCTACTCGTGCTGCCTGATCGATACCCAGATAGATTTAATGGTTGCATGATAGGTTAACGGAAAGGGACCTATGTTAGATAACTGATATGGGATGGATCATGGATGAAGGAACCTCAAGACCTGCATAAAATATCTACTATTTAGTTTTGGATATTGTATTTACTATTTTGGTCATTATGCGATATTGGTATTGTTCTAATTATTGGTTATATCATTTGGTTTTTCTTTTTTATTTCCACTATTATGATACTTTGATAAATAGGGAATAGTATTCCCATGATTGATATTAGGCCCTTATTGCTATTTGGAATTCTCTGGTGTACAAGGATCCATGCTTGAGGTCACATAGTGAATCAGCTTGGGGCACCGACATGTGACACCCAGGTTGGGATGTTATAAAGTGGTATTAGAACAATTTTATTTTCTTTATTTTATCTTATTATTTGGGAATTGTAGATAGGAAACTAGGAAGAGTTAGGCCTTAGTCATTATCTCATTCATGGGAGTAGCTAACCCATGTATGGGGGAAAACCCAAGTACCCAGGGTGGGATTGTTGTTATTAGTATTCGCTATTATAGTTAGAAGTTATTTCACCTTGGGTGATACACTTGTTTTGTGATGTGATTATTATTGTTGAGATTTTATGAGATTTGAATCATGACCTAGAATTGCACAAGAGTTGAGTATGCATTCATCATTCCATGCACTTAGTATTATTTTATGGCATGCATTATTTTAGGCATGCATGAGAAAACAAGTTTTGGTTATGTTGTTGAAATTGAAATTTTTTTCCTTGCTTGTGTAACATAAATGAAAATAGTTCCTAATGTGAACTTGAAAAATTGTAAATGATGAAAGTTGTGGTAAATTTAAATGAAAACTAGGAATATAATGAAAAGATTTAATTTTAGTAAGACTTTACCCATTTTTAACCATGACTTATATGTAGGATGGTTAAGGGTAGAGATAACACCACAGTTTTGACCATGTGGAAGGGAAAGGGGGAATGAATTATTATGGACTTGTGTGAATCCCTCTTGTTAAATGTGTTAATGTTGTGAAATGTGTCCTAAGACTTTTTTTTGGAATTGTAGATAAATTCCTCCACAATGAAGCTTTTTGAGAGGACAACAAGAATACATGATGAATATGTTCCTCTAGTAGTGGAACCTGTGGCACCGATAGTTCCAGGTGAGGAAGTCATAGAGTAGTTCTGAGAGAAATTTTCTCGGTTTATTCAATTCATTGAAAGAGACATAGGGAGGGATATATAAAATGAAAAGGGAGTTTTAGTTATAAAACCCTCTATCCTTCACTATATAGGGTGTACCTGAGGTAGATGAGTTCTGGATTGATTTTATCTAGACTGTAATTAACCACTTAGAGACTCTTGCTAGAAGATAGTTAATTATTTACTTACATGTTATGTGGTTAGGTGAAGAAATAGTGGAACATACAGACTCAGGATGAACAACTTAAGAATATAGAGTGGTAGGAATTTTAGGATAAGTTCTTGGATTACTTTTATCCTAAGAAGCTGAGGTAAGAGAGAGCAGCTGAGTTCATGAGGTTGACTCAGCAGAGTATGTATGTGATGGAATATGACAAATTCTTTACAAATTTACAGTGCCTTTTTCCAGTGTTGGAAGGGGATGATTCTACTTCAGTAAAATTATTTCATGATGGAATTAAATGTGAAATTAAGTCCCAGGTAAATATATTCAGACTGGAGAAATTTTCAAAAGTGGAAAATTTGTCCCTCATATCTGAAGGGAACCCGAATAAGGCTTCCAGTGGAGGACATGTAGTTTATGCTAGACGATCAAGAGGTATAAATTCCAAGGATATGAAGAATCACTATGAGAATGGTATCCATGGTGATAGAAAGAATAGTATCTAGGGAGAAGGGTTAGTTACAAAATAACTTTTCTCATGCGATCTATCACCAGTGTGGTAGGTCAGGACACTTCCAGAGATAGTGCCCTCGACCACTGGTAGAGTGATGAGGTTGCAGTGGCATGAGGAATTTACAGTGGTTCTATAGGAACCCATGAAAAATGGGTAGCAATAGAGAAACTAGATTGAGCAATATTGTAAGAAGGAAATATTATACACCTTATCAGTCCCGCAATTGGAGTTCAACTGGCCATGGTGGTATAGGTAGTGTACATGAAGCTTCTAGGAAAGAGCACCCATATCAGTAGATTGGTTCAGTTTAGGGGACTCAGACTGAATCAAAGGGAAGAGGGGAGGGGGATAGTTACATGCAGTTCAGCCTACACTAGTGTATAGCGAGGATATACCATCAACAGTTATAGGTAAAATTCTTATAGATTCTATGCTTTCTAGTGACTTATTTGATACCAATTCCTCTCATTATGTTATATCTTCACAACTTTTTAATTGTTTGAGTATGGTGATAGAGTTCATGAGTGGGGTAATGATGATAGATAAACCTTTGGGAGTATGGTCGTGGGACATCTGTTTATGCAAGGGGTGTTCTCTTGAGGTCTAGGAGTGTTATTTTTTGTGGGATATTTACGTTATTGACATGTCAGGATTTGTCCTAATTTTGGGTATATACTGGTTAGTAGCATACCGTACCCACATAGATTGTTAACGCAGGAGAGTGACTTTTACGTCTCTTAAGGGTGACAATTACATTCATCATGGGGAATGAGTTATCCAGGCAGGCCACGACAGTCTAGTTCACCAGCAACTAGGAGAGCTCACCACCTAGGTCTCCAATCTATTACTAGATGATAGAGGTGTAAAGTAGGGTGTCTTTCCACCCATAGTATATAGGATTTAGGATGAATTTCCTAAATACATCTCATGGCTGCCACCTGAGAGAGATGTAGAATTTACAATTGATCTCGTTCTGAGGGTTGAGTCAGTTTCTATTCCACCGTATGGAATGGAGCCTACAGAGCTTCAAGAGCTCAAGACTCAATTAGAAGAGTTTGAGGATAAGGGGTTTATCCATATGAGTATGCATCCTTGGGGTTCTCCAATATTGTTTGATAAGAAGGATGATGGGACTCTATGCTTTTGTGTTGATTACCATAAGTTGTACTAAATGACTTTGAAGAACTAGTATTTTCATCCATGTATTGATGATATTTTTGACCAGTTGATGGGATTTTTTATTTTCTCAAATATATACTTGATATCAGGGTATCATTATTTGATAGTTAAACCTTATGATATACCTTAGTCTTCTTTCAGAAGTAGGTATGGACACTATGAGTTCATCATAATTCCGTTTGGGTTGAGGAATGCACCAACAATGTTTATGCCTTTGATGAACAAAATATTCCATTTGTACCTAGATCAGTTTGTGATATTATTTTTTGATGAAATCTTGGTGTAATCTAAGACTCATGATGATCATGCCCAATATCTTGACATCATCCTGAGTATACTGAGAGAGCATTAGATATACACCAAGCTATCTAAGCGTTAGTTTTGTATTGATCAAGTACACTTCTTAGGTTACATCATCTTGGAGGAAGGTGTGTCAGTGGACCCAGAGAAGGTGCATGCAGTTGTATCTTGGGATCAACCCAAGAATGTTTTAGATATTCGTAGATTTTTGGTGTTAGCTGGATATTACCAGAGGTTCATATGGGACTTTTCCCATTTTTCATCACCACTTTGAGGCTTGACCAAGAAGGGGATAAAGTTTTAATGGTAGAAATCATATGATAATGCCTTCTTGGAGTTGAAGAAACATTTGAAATTGGCACCGATCTTGATCCTACCTAAACCAGGTGAGGATTATATGGTGTATTGTGATGCTTTTGAGATTGCACTTTGAGCGGGGTTGATGTAGGGAGATTAAGTTGTGATGCATGGGTCTCGATAGTTGAGGCCACATGAATGGAACTACCCTTTTCATAACCTTAAGTTAGCTATAGTGGTTTATGCTTTGAAGTGTTGGTGACATTATCTATTAGGAGAAAATTTTACTTTTGTATACAAATCAAAATATCTTGAAGTACATATTTTTATAGAAATATTTGAATCTCCTCTAGTAGAGGTGGGTTGAGTATATGCAGTCTTTTGATTTTTGAGCTAGAATATATGCCTAAGAATGGAAACATTGTTACTAATGATACAAGTAAAAAAAATAGAATCAGGTAGTTTAAGATTCTAGTGATGAGTGGAAGATGATAACCTTTCTGGTCGAGATACATGTTATGGTTTAGGAGAGTTAGGTTCTCATGTCAGTTTCAGTGGATTCTACACTTTTGAGTCGGATCATGGATACACATTATGAGAATCTAGAATATTTAGCCTTGATGGAAAGCCTTTAAGGCAGGGTGACACCTTTATACTGAAATATGGATGAGAATAAGATCATCCATGTCAGGAATCAGGTTATTGTTCCTACGAGAAAGTGGGAGGAGCTGATACGTGAATTTCATGCCTTGAAGTGGGAGGTGCATCTAGGTGTAACCAAAATGTACTGTGATCTACGATGACAGTTTTAGTAGCCGAACATGAAAAGGGAGATATCAGGGTTCATGAAATGATGATTTACCTATCAAAAGGTGAAGGAAAAGCATCAAAAATATGCACAACCAAATTATTTTAGGAAAGAGATATAATTAGGTATTTATTTTTTCAAGTTTAGGGTTGGTAAATCACACACAATCCCTTTCCCAATTCCATAATTCTTAGTTGACCCCATGTCAAATAATAATAATATAAATATTATTATTAAATTATTGACATGTAAAATGCATAAAGAAAATAAATAAATATTATTTATACCACTTCCAATTGGACTATTAAAATTGGCCCGCTTTCCCTCATTCATATTTATCGATACTTGAATAATGACTATTTATTTAATAAATAAATATCACTATATTATTCATTGATAAACATAATAAATATTATATTTTTAAAAATTGAAAACAAATATTTATTATTATTATTTAAATCACTTATTCTTTTGAATAACTTATGATAAGATTATGGTGATCAACCAAATCGAATAAATCTTATTTATTCTAACTTGTTAAATTAATTACTTGAATTTAAGTAAGATTGTGAATACACTTAGTGTATGACCCTCTATGCCTATTTATCAGTCGAATTTGGTATAAGTGCCTAAAGACCAAGTTTAGCATCTAGTAACATGACAAATCTCTCATAGATAAAGAAGTTAATTTTATAACGATATCCAAACTTATACGAAAACTTACCATGTAATATAATCCCTTTATCTTGATATCTATAATCTTACTGGTTGCATGATAGTTCCATCAATCTATATGCTCGATGTATGTTTCTTTGATTTTTTTTGTAAATGAACTCACCCATCGAACACCATGGACATAGATTTATGAAGGAAGTTCCAATATATCAAAGGTTCTGAGATAAAAAATTCAAGAGATAGAAGGGTTAAATACTTTCTCACATTGTCCATTAATGTAATATCACTCACGATGTAGCCAACATATCCTACTCTTCCTCAAACACATGTCAACATGGTTTTAATTAATACATAAAATTATGTGAGTCATGATATCTATTAATGATAATCTTAAAGTTTAAGGATCAATACACACATCTATAGATGGGAACAACCAATGACACATGGAATTGTGTATTTCCTATTAACAGGTCTGTTATCATAACCTCATATCTTGGAGATTACCAAGGGAGAACCATGAGAATGTGTCTCAATGTATTATGAACCTCCTACCCATAATAACCTATATTGTCTATGCCCCATCAGATAATATCATCCATCCATATAAAAAGATTCAATAATAATGTCATGACACCTCTAAGGTCTCATTATAGTGAAGAATTTCTATAACCTTTTAGTATGACATAAATTATTAGGAAATTATCACATACAAATGTCATACAAAAGAATAATAATAACATGATAAGAAAAATTAATTAATAATGAAATCATGTAATCAAGTACTAAACAAGATGTTTATAGGGAACTGACTCCAACACAAAGCTCACCAGGCATTAACTTTAGCTTTGTGTTGTATAGGAGGAATTTATCACCCACCTCGAACTCCTTTTTCCAAATTAGTTTTTCATTAGACACCTTAATTTTATATTTATAGATCAAGAATTATTATAGGCATTTTATTGGATCTCAATCTTCTGAATTTGAAATTTATTATGAGTACCTACATCTAAAATATTCTTATTGCATTATTTGATATCTCAAAATATTGTATTCTCAACCTCAAATATAAGGTGAAAAGCTTTTCCAAACACCAATATAAATAGATACATACCAGTGGGAGTTTTAAAATCAATACAGTATACCCAAAATGCATCATCTAATTTATTAATACAATCTTTATTATTGGGACAAACCATTTTTTTCAATATTTGTTTAACCTCCCTATTAGAAACTTCCTCCTGGCCATTACATTGGGGATCATATAGTGTAGAAACAAAATATAAAACTCCATAACAGTGTAAAAGTGATTTCATGCTCTGATTAGAAAAGTGAGACCCATGGTCACTAATAATTCATCATGGTAGACCAATCCTATAAAAGATATGATATATTAAAAACTCAAAAATGAACCAGGATTCATTTGTTTGTATTTTCTTTTCCTACACCCATTTAAATACATAATAAAATACTAGTAGAATATACAAAAATCCAAAACAAATAGGAAAAGTACCCATGAAATCAAAACACAAAACATCTAATATCTCATAAAAGATCATGGTTTGTTGGGGAAACTCATTCCTTTTAGACACATTCCCAATAAATTTACACTATTCACATGACTTATAAAATTTATTAGCATATTGAAATAATGTGGGGTAATATATACCAGAGTCTAAGTCTTTTCATGTAGTGCATTGGGGACTAAAGTGACCCCCACAAGCAAGAGTGTGGTAGAATGTGTGGACAAATATGAACTCATGGTCAGATACAAATCATAGTATGACTTGGTCATTAAAAATTTTCCACAAATAGGGTTGACTAAAATGTAATACCTAGACTCAATCTTAAACCTATCTAATTGGTGCTTATTAAATCCATAAGGTGCCTATGAGGCAACCAAAAAAGTTCACAAAGTCAGAAAACCATGGAATAATATCATGAAAAATATAATCATGCTCATAGGGGAAGGTTTCCCAAATTGGTTATTTATTATATGAGGATATATCGAGATCAACATGGATGGGGATATGGATAATATGGCTAAAAACTAAATTTTTGGATCCCTATTTTTCTTAAATTTTGATGTCAAACTCCTAAAGAAGGAGTATCTATCGAATAAGGTGTGGTTTAGGATTGATATTCCTAAAAAAATATTTAATATAAGCATTGTAAAAAAACACCAATAATTTAGAACCAATGAGATATGAATGAAATTTGTCTAATGAGAACCCTATGGAAAACATTTTTTTTTATATCATGGTGTAGTTTGCTTGTGTTGGGTCTAGTACGCGATGCATGTACAATGACACGAGAGATGAGATCTGAAAAATGTGAAAGGAAAGTTCCAAAAGTACAGTTAGAGGAATAACACATGATTTTAAAGGGAAGATCATACCTTAGTGGTTGGATAATTGATGTTAAATTGAGAAACTTTTTGAATCCATTAAATGTTATTTTAAAATTTTTATCAAAAACAAATTTTACATATTTTTGCAAAATTTGGGACAATGAGAGTGCAATTTTACAAAAAAATTTAATAGATCAATGATATAATCTATCATGCACCAAAAAATAATGCACAACCCAAACAAAGTTTGAGAAGGGTAATGAATAAATTACATCGATTTTTTTCTTATCAACCTGGGTTCCCTCCCTAAAAACATGGCCCAAAAAAATTCCCCATTCCACCATAAAACAACTTTTTTTATGATTTAAAATAAGTTTTTTTCAATTCATTAGTGAAGCAAAAAATTGAAATTAGTCAAACATTTATCAAAAGAGTAACCATAAAAGAGAAACCATCTATAAAGACCTCTAAGAAATGCTCTAGTTAATCTAAGAAAACACAAACCATGCAATGTTGAAAAGAACCCAAAGTATTGCATAGGTTGAATAACATCCAACTCTATGAAAATATACCAAATGGGAATGTAAATATTATTGTGTCAGAAATATGATGATGAAGAAACGATAGGGGTGAATTATCTACCTTTAAAAAATCTTGACAAATTCAAATCAACCCTCTTGAATTAAAGATATCATGTCCTTCTCTCTTAAAGATGAGTAATGCGGTATAAAATAAATAAATAATTGGACATGGTGATGCATAGCGGTTCGGGGCATGGAAATCCCCTAGTACACTTTACCAATGCTCTCTCCGTGAACTTGATGATTTTCACTACCATGGTGTATGAAACTTTCTTTTATCATGTTTTCCATGTTTTGTAGTAGTTCAAAGTTTTAGAAGTTTCCATAATTTCTAAAATACATAATCTAATATTCAAGATTCCAAGAAACCTGATGTCTGATATGGTTCAATGAAATACTCTCCCTATGTCATGAGGGATAACTCCCGCCCATCCAGGATTATGTATACATATCATGACCATATAAGTTTCTTATGTATTATTATAAAAGTTTACATATGCATGGCTCACAGAATGTAACGACCCATACTTTTATTAATGAAAATTCCTCTTGATCTAATTAAATGTCTTATTATATAAAATGGTTATATAACATATGAACTTCCTTGGTTTTATGTTTTTTTATTTTAAAATACCATTAAGAATTATTATAATTTCTAATATAGCTGTTGAACAGTGATCACATGATTAGTATAAATATATGGATTTAACAAATCCAATTTACTCAGACAAAGGAAGTGATGACCTCATCTAGTAGAATTGCTCCATACAAAACCCATTTTTTGGAGCTCGGAAATGAGGTAGCATCAATGGGCTTCGCTCTTGACCAATATTAATCTGAGCTTCAACATGTTAAGCTTGAACGTAACCGACTATGGGAGAAGTGGAAGTTAATAGACATTACCACCTGAGCGATTTTATCTGAGCCACCTCAAGAGTCTGTCACCATAGTACAACTTACCCTTAGGTCTTATGCGGGTGTTATAAGGTGTTATGTAACAAGACCCTATCACTATGATTATGTGCATTAGTTTTTTTATAGAATAAATAATATACATTTATTTTATTATTGTTACTTTGTAAATAGTTTTTAAAGCACAAATAGTATTTTTAGTCAATATTAAATTAAGAAATATATTTTGATGAATTAATAGATTTTTTAATTAAATAATATTTTAATATTATTAATAAATTACTTTTTATTAAATATAAATGATCATATAATTTTTTATGAATACAATTATAATTTTTATTAAGGTTTGAAAGCTGTTTTTATTAAAACCCATGAATTTTTGATAAATGTCAGTTTTTATTTTAAAAGTAAAAATTCACATATTTATAAAATTATTTAGATAAAATGAATATTATTTTTGTAATTAGGACATCTAAATTATCCAATAGTGAATTTTTCATAATTTTATGAGACAGTCGAATTTTTGGGTAAAAATTAAATACTGTTTAAATATATAATGTGTTTTATTACATCATAATGACCAAATAGTGATGTAATAAAATACTATAAAAATTAAGTTCGACCAATATATGTTTTAAATTTAAAATAATGTTATTTTATATTTGTTTTATTAATTTCATGGTGCCACAGTGGACCCTCCAAGACTTATAAAACATTTTAACTTTTAAAATGATTTCCTTGAGAATGTGACTCACCTCCACATAAGAAAACCTAATATTTTACTAAGTTCGGACATTGTAATTATAAAATAGTATTTTCCACTCCTCTTTGGAAAAAAACATGGGCAAAAACTATGGGTTGGTTTGTGGTTTTGATTAGTTTAATGTGTGGTGTCCAAAACCTAAATAATAAAGAATTCCTTCTCTTTTCCTGTATAAACTCACCCAATCTCCAATTTATCTTCAATGAAAACACTTGGATCACATCCCTACTCTATCCTCCTATATCTATTATCCTCCCAAGTCACCCCAATCTCTCAAGAATCCTCTCTCAATCCTCTCCCAAGCCATCGAATCACACTTCCAAGTAAGGGATTTCTTCCTTTCTCATTTTTGTCCAATTTTGTTTATGTTGTTATACCATTTTATTTTCAATTAAAAATGTTGGGGGTATGATTTATAACCTCCCATATACTGCCTTCCTTATGTTTTAATGACTATATACCTATTTATCTCTCATTAATGCCTCCCATGCACACCTGTTACCATGTAGAAATTTCGTAAGGAATTTCTCTCTTCTTATTTACATTCAAAAAATTCTTTTATATTGTGCACCTAAATTCCATTAAATATGTTGGGACACATATCTATATGACCCCAATACTATAAATTTAATTTAAATATTATGAAACAACCCTTTATAACTCATCAAACATTTTTATTAATTCTTATGTCACGCTGTTATGCTGCCGAAATTGCACCGCGACTTTCCAAGCCAAAGTCATTGTGTAGTGAATACCATGCCCATTTCTATATAAAGGGTATTCAACTTTATGAACATTTACTTATTTATTATAGAGTTTCATGTATTAATTCCACATTAATTTATCTTGGAATAAATTATTATGTTTAATGAATCCATGTTGTATGATCCATGTGGCACACTTATGCATGAAATGAAATGATTAAGAAGGGTGCGCCCTGATAGAACTCCAATGCATTTGGTAAAGACTAGAATCATGACACATCAAGTGCAATGAGAGTTTACTCATACTAATTCAAGTTAAATGAGGTTTTAATCATGTTCCATGTTCAATGAGACTTGGATCATGCTAATATCATGTTATTTTTTTTGCCACATTTCCATGTTATGATAATCATGCTATATCATGCCTTTATGTTCATGTTTCTCTTATATTCCATTGATGTGACTATTGCCTAAAATGTACTGTATTCTTCATGTTATGCATTGTTTACTCCATTACTAGGATTTATAGATCACCCTTTTCTTATGCATGTCCTCAGGTTATGCCGTTATTAATATTTTCATGACTTATTATATACTCCCTTTACTTATTTTATATGAAATGTGCATAATTTGTGTGAAATATTAATGTTTTAATACTAAGTATAATTTTTGAGCATTTTTAGAAGTAGTCCAATTGAGTCAGTTTAACATTTTATTTATAAATCTCACCCTAATGATTAACATTATGTGGTTCTTGTTTTTTAGGATTCTTGATTCAATATAAAACATTTCATTAGAAGGGATCATGGGCCAATTATTCCATTTGAAGGATCAAATTTACCACACAAGATGACCCAAAGAATTTGTGAAGAAACTGAACCATCCAAGATGATTGAGTTACTGGTTTCACTCCCGAAGCCCATATGTTATGAAACTCCACCATGTGCTCTTTATTATCCAAAATAATCATGGATAAAAATTTCAGAGCCAAAATCCAAGAAAAGGGGCCCAAATAAATATTTTAAGTTCAGCCTACCATTCTGGATGGGAATTAAAATCATTATAGTATTAATGACATATCTCCTAATATAGTCATCAAATCAAGATGAAATTTTGAAGTGTGAAATAGGAGATAAAGGAGGCCGACTTTATTGAAGAAAGAATTCAGATTTGAAGGCATATTACTATTCCAAAATCCATTCACATTTTGGCCATAAAAAAAGCATGGATTGAAATGGACAGTTTAACTTTGTTTAATAAACCAGACATAACTTTGGATAATTAAGTCCAAATGACTCAAAATTTTGAGAGAGGTCATCCAACATTATTATATTCAACTTTGAAGAAGGGGAAATCTCTAGATTCAGCTGTCTGGATGTCCAAATTGTCGAGCCAAGTGGAGGGATAGATTGGGAATGAAAACAGTCCACTTCCTTGGGCTATAAATACATCCCCCTCCTCTCCATGAAAGGTGTTGGCATTTCAGAAGAGAGGAGATAATATTGACATGACCAAAGCCTTTCCAAAGTCTTGTGAGGATATTCCATACTCAAGTTTTCAGTTGAGAGACCTTTCCTCCTCTCTTTGTTTTCATTTACTTTTATGTTCTTCATTGTTGTAATTTTGTAAGTCCTTTCCTTTGTAATTCTGTTTTAATGCAAGTTTATTCTTCAATACATCTTATTCTCATCCAACTTATGTATTATAATATTAATGTTATTAAAATAGTTTAAATACAGTTTAATCCCCTTACCTTCTTTTGCTTTCTATTTCAATCTAAAGTCCATTTTTTAATTCTCATTATCGTTTGTGTGTGTGTGTTCGGCACACAAATATTTTCTTATCCCTTTCTTTATCTTATATTATTAATTTATCATCATAATCATTATAACCAGATTAGTAATCATTTTAATGGCTGAGTAAATATTTAATTGGGGTGAGTTATAATTTAGGAATGTTAAGTGATTGAGAGATTTTGTTCGACGAATGTTCTTTAAATTAACATTGTGTATGTTGGACTTAACATGTCATGGATTAATGACTTGTTTTGTTTAACATATAGATTACATGGATTATTGGAACCATAAATACACTACCACAGTCAAGTAATGATTGATATTGGAATCCTAGTTAAGTTAAGTCTTGGATTAAAGTCTTAACACTTAGGAATTCTAATCAATTTCAACTTGTGACATGGGTGTTAATTCAATGCAATATAAAGCAAAGGTCAAGGACAAGGATATCACAAGATTAACTACCTAATGATGAACTCATCTCAATATTTATCAAATTATTAAATCAATATTAATCAATCAACCATTTCAATTAAGCTCTTCAAACAAACTCCCTAATAAAAATACAATTAACTAAAAACAAACAACTATTACAAAGTATCATCGCTGAGGATTCGACCCGAGTGATGCTATACACATTAGCAGAGCACTGTAACCTTGTCTGGTCGATAGGTGACAATCGGCCGTTCATTTAAAATGGCTCTATTTCCGGGGATAGTGATTTAAGTAGTCATTAGTTTTTGGTTATTATAATAAAAAACCAAAAAAAAACAAAATTTTAAAAAAAATTAAAAAAAAAACACAAAGAAAAACCCGTCTTCCTATTTCTTTAAATATATCTATGAATGCCCCGTAGCCTCCCAAAAAATCCCTCAGATTTGTTTGACCTTGAAGTTTAGCGAACACTTCGACAACTTAGGAGGAACATAAGAGATAATCAAATAATTCAAGGACCAGTCCTTGTCCAACCAGTTGAATTAGAAATGGCCAATCCTAGGGAAAAAACCCTTAAAGAAATTGCTGCCCATGATATGAATTACCAACCTCTTGGTATTAAATATCCAAACATAGAGGCTGACTTTGAACTCAAATCGGGTTTGATTCATCTTCTCCCTAATTTCCACAGGCTAGCCGGTGAGGATCCACATCTCCACCTTAAAGAGTTTCAGGTAGTGTGCTCTACCATGAAGCCTCAAAGGGTTTCTGAGGAACAAATAAAACTTCAAGCATTCCCTTTCTCCCTAGCTGACACTGCTAAGTCATGGATTTACTACCTACCTTCTGGTTCCATAACCACATGGAATGACATGAAGCGACTCTTCTTAGAGAAATTCTTTTCTGCTTCTCATACTGCTTCTATCCGAAAGGAAATAAGTGGTATCCGATAGTTCCCAAGTGAATCACTCCATGAATACTGGGAGAGGTTCAAAAAGATTATTGAAACCTATCCACACCATCAAATACCTGACCAACTCTTGATCTAATACTTCTATGAGGGGTTATTGGCTATGGAGAGAACTCTCATTGATGCCATAAGTGGTGGTGCTCTTGTTGATAAAACTCCTGTAGCAGCAAGAGATATCATAAGTAACATGGCTGAAAACACACAAAAATTCCATACTCGAGCACATGATCAAGTCAAACAAGCCCAAGATAATCAATCAATTGAGATGAACAAAATGACAGAGTGGATGAGTGAACTTACAGGTCTTGTGCGACAACTAGCTGTGGCATCCAAATCCCCAACCTCGTCTACTCCACAATCAATGTTTCCTGGACCTATCAAAAACCATGGAATCTAAAACTCTTTATCTCATCCAACAAACACATGTCCACAACTTCAAGAGGATCAATCCGATTCATCTGAACTAATGGAGCTCAATGCAGCATATGCTCAGTGGAACACCAACCCTCAACAATCAGGTCAGTTCATTAGAAACTTCAACCAACCTCACTTTGAGCCCTTCTCTTCTCCCTATAACCCTAACTTGAGATATGGGAATCCCATTTCTCATACCCCTAAATTCCCTCCTCAAAACCAAAACCAGTTTCCATACAGTCAAGGTGTTGGTAACTTCAAACAACCTTATCCTTTTATTCCTCAACCTCAAAGGAACAATCCTCCTCCTGGATTACATTATCCTAGTGAGACCTCCCAATTTCAAAACCAGTAAAATCGCTTTCCCAAGAACCAAAATCTAGACAATAACAATCCGAGACAAGCCTCTTATTCTAAGAAACCATGGGGAAGTGTAGTGGAAGGCCTTTCCTCTTTCACCCGTTTCTAGCTCAAGAACATTGAAACCCAAATTGGTCAACTTGCATCCCACCTTAGTCAGCAGCAACCATCCAATTCTTCCCAACTTCTAGGTCAACCATTACCCAACCCCAAGGGTAATGTAAGTGCAATTACACTTAGATCGGGAAAGAAAATTGCTATTCCTCAAGATAAGTCCTCCAACCCTCCTTTGAATTTTGGCCTAGAAAATGAAAAGAAAAAGAAACTTGAAAAGGAACCTGAATCCATTACCTCACCTACTTATATTCCACTTAGGAATCCAATTCCTTTTCTTCAAGCTGTTTCTAAACCAAGGAAGTCCTTTGAACCTGATCCTGAAATGCTCGACATGTTTAGACGTGTTGAAGTCAACATTCCCCTCTTAGATTCCATAAAACAAATTCCTAAGTATGCCAAGTTTCTCAAGGAGTTGTGTACCAACAAGAGGTAACTTAGGACCTTTGAAAATGTTTCCACCCAGTAGTCTATTCCCATAAAGTGCAAAGATCCAGGGACCTTTACTATCCCATGCGAAATTAGAAGTTCCAACTTTGATGATGCACTCATAGACCTAGGAGCCTCAATTTATGTCATGCTGAAATCCATCTTCTCCAACCTTGGTCTAGGTACCTTACATCCAATGGGTGTTATCATTAAATTATCCAATCGAAGCACAACCAGTCCTAAGGGAATAATTGAGGATGTCCTTGTCCGAGTCAATGATCTTATCTTCCCTGCTGATTTCTATGTCCTTGACATGGAAGGTGAGACGAACTCTTCTCGATCTCCCCTAATTCTAGGAAGACCATTCCTAATGATAGCGAGAACCAAGATTGATGTCCATTAGGGCATCTTATCCATGGAATTTTGTGACCAACTAGTCAAGTTCAAAATTTTCCAAGCCATGCGATACCCATCTGAGGATCACTCTGCATTCTCAGTCCATTCTTCTAAGGATACTTCTGAGAGTCCATTGAACCCCATTCCATCATGTTCTTCATGTTCAAATGACAAAGGATCTTGTGAAATTTTCACCATGATTAACCAAGTCATAAATGGTGAAGTTGATGTGGAACTCTCATTTATAGACTCCATCAATCTAGAGGAACTTGAAAAATCTCTTGAATCCCACATCAACTCTGATCTCTACTGATCCACCTTGGAAAGTATTAAAGAAAATGAATCTGAAGCAACTGAATTCCCTTCCTCCATTCCTAAGTTGTCTAACCCACAAATGAAAGATGAGAATGATCTGAAACCTCTTACTGAACACATGAAATATGCATTCCTTTTCCATGATCACTCTTATCCTGTCATTATCTCGTCTTCACTTACCGAAACCGAGGAGTCCAGACTTGTTCAGGTGTTAGAGGAAAACAAAAAGTCCTTAGGGTGGACCCTAGATGACATACCAAGAATAAACCTAACTCTTTGCATGCATCACATCCATATTGAGGAATCATACAAACCAATTATACAACCAAAAAGAAGACTAAATCCACTCATACTTGAGGTAGTTAGGGAAGAGATCACCAAGCTTATTCAAGTTGGTATTATCTACCCAATTTCTGATAGTTAATGGGTTAGTCCAATTCATGTTATACCTAATAAGGGTGGGATAACTGTTGTCACAAATGAACATGGAGAGGTAGTCACAAATCGAGTGAAAAAAAATGGTGTGTGTGCATTGACTATAGGAAATTGAATGTTAAAATAAGAAAAGATCACTACCCTCTTCCATTCCTTGATCAAATGCTAGAAAGATTAGCTGAAAAATCACACTATTGCTTTCTTGATGGATACACTGGATATTTCCAAATCCCAATCGTACCTCAGGACCAAGAAAAGACTACTTTCACAAACCCCTTTGGAACATATGCATATAGGAGATTGCATTTTGGCCTTTGCAATGCTCCTGCAACATTCCAGAGGTGTATGGTGAGTATATTTTCTAAATTCATTTAACATTGCATGGAATTATTCATGGCTGAATTTACCTTTTATAGTGAGTCATTTTAATCCTACTTGAATTCACTCTCTCTAGTCCTTCAAAAGTGTGTCAAGTGTAACCTTGTGTTAAATTTTGAAAAATGTCACTTCATGGTTGAAAATGGGATTGTTCTAGGGAGCATAGTTTCAAAAGATGGTATTAAAGTTGATCCTGCCAAAATTGAAGTGATCTAATCACTTCCTGAACCTACTTATGCTCGATACATTCATTCATTCCTCGGTCATGCTGGTTTATATCAGAGATTCATCTATAACTTTAGTAAGATTTCCCTCCCACTCACTTGGTTACTCCAGAATGATGTCACTTTCTATTTCGATGACTTTTTCAAGAGACCCTTCATTGAACTCAAAACTACTCTTACATCTGCCCCGATAATCCAACCCCTAGATTGGTCCTTACCCTTTGAGTTGATGTGTGATGCTTCTGATAGAGCTGTTGGGGCTGTTCTTGGTCAAAAAATAGAAAGACTTCCTCATGTCATCTATTATGCCTCAAAAACATTAGATGAAACTCAATCTCACTACACTATCACTGAAAAAGAACTTTTAGTAGTTGTTTTTGCCTTAGATAAATTCCGGCCCTATCTATTAGGTTCCAAAATCATCATCTTCATAGACCATTCTGCTATAAAGTTCTTACTCAAGAAAAGTGATTCCAAATCGAGGCTAATAAGATGGATCCTAATGCTCCAAGATTTTGACCTTGAAATAAAAGATAGACCAGGAAAAGAAAACCTTGTGGATGATCACTTGATTAGAATTTCTAATTCTTCTCATTCTAAAATCATCGATTCTGAATTCCCCACTAAGAACCTTTCATCTCTCACTTCAAAAATACCATGGTATGCCCCAATTGTAAATTACTTGGTTTTTGGTGTTTTTCCTGAAAATTTCTCAAAAGTACAAAAAATGAAGTTGAAAAGCGATTCAAAATACTCTTTTTGGGAAGAAAATAAACTTTGAAAAATTGGGGCTGACATCGTAATAAGAAGATGTGTTGATGAAAATGAACATTCTTCCATATTAGAATTTTGTCACTCAATGCCTGGTGGTGGACACTTTGGACCCCAAAGGACCTCCCAAAAGGTCCTAGACTCTGGATTATTCTGGCCTTCACTCTTCAAGGACTCAGATGAGTTCTTTCAATCATGTCCCACTTGCCAGAAGTTTGGTACAATTTAAAAAAGAAAAGAAATGCCCTAAAAGCCTTTAATTTTCTGTGAGATCTTCGATGTTTGGGGTATCGATTTCATGGGACCATTTCCCCCTTCCAATGGATTCTCATACATCCTTATTGTGGTTTATTATGTTTCTAGGTGGGTTGAGGCCAAACCCACTAGAAAGGAAGCTTTACATACTGTTAGTGAGTTCCTAAAGACACACATCTTCCACCGATTTGGCACACCTCGTGCCTTGATAAGTGACTTAGGAACCCATTTTTGTAATAAAACCATGGAATCTATTTTGAAAAAGAATGGGGTTGTACATAAAACTTCAACTGCATATTACCCCTAAACAAATGGAATGGCTGAACTTTCTAATAGAGAAGTGAAAAGAGTGCTTGAGAGAATTGTAAAACCCACCAGAAAAGACTGGCCTGAAAGACTTGGTGAAGCACTTTGGGCTTATCGAACTGCCTATAAAACACCCATTGGGATGTCTCCTTTTAGGATAGTTTTTGGTAAAGCATGTCATCTACCAGTTGAAATCCAACATAAGTCTTTTTGGGCAGTGAAAACTTGTAATTTTGATCTTGAAAAATCCGGAGAAGAAAGATTGTTGGAATTGGCTGAACTGGAGGAGCTTTGACATGATTCTTATGAGAATTATATTCTCTAAAAAGAAAAATCCAAGGTGCTCCATGATAAAAAAATCCTAAGAAAGGTATTTCATGAATGTGAAAAGGTAATGATCTTCAATTCTTGATTTCTACTTCACCCAGATAAGCTTAATTCTCATTGGGAAGGTCCTTTTGTTATTACTAATGTTTACCCATTTGGTGCAGTTCAAGTCTAAGACCCCTCTTCCAAAAGGACATTCACAGTTAATGGACATAGGTTAAAGCATCACCATGAGAGGACACACAATCCTGTATCATCATCGACTTCCACTGAATCCCCAACTTCTCCAATTGACCAACCACTAGATGGAGATGGTGACCCGCCAAATCCAAACCATGGGTACCACTTTCCCTTTAACTCTCTCTCTCTCTCTTCCTCTCTCTACCTCTTTCTTATTCTTCCTCTCTCTTTCAATTTTTTACCACTTTCTTTATCAAAACCTTTATTTTTCACTTTCTCTTTTGTGTCAGTGTATATTTATTAAAAACTAAAAAAAACCTAAAAAAAACAAAACAAAAAAAAGCATCATAACAAAAAAAATATATAAAAAAAAATCAAGAGTCATGATTACTCACCTTCCAATTTTCAAATTTTTTCCAACCATTTTGGGGTGTCAAAAGAAATGTTTTCATCTCAAAAATTTGGTATTTTAATCATAAATTTGAATAAAGAATTTTGTGTCAAAATTAACAAATTTTGAAAGCTCAATTTTTGATTTGGAAAATGATTTTCCCAAACCGTGAGGAACAACATTTGCTTTCATGCCAAGGCCAACTATGGCCATCTTTTCAAAATGTGTGTTTTCACCCCCATTTGTGTGTCTTGAGTTTGTGGACCTTAGAGTTGAATTTCCTACCTTAGTGTGCATTAATATGATAGAGGCATTTTATGAACAATATGAGAATCACAATAGCCAAATAGCCTCCCATTTCCCTTACATTAATCCTCCTTTAGAAAGCCCCTTCGAGCCTATGAAAACATTTTCTTTGATAGCCACATTAAAATCCCAATACCTTTTCCCACCCAATATCAACATGGATTTTCATTGCATAATTTTTTGAAATTTAAGTGTGGAGGGAATGGATTTCATTGTTTGGGTACCCTATTATTGATTTTCAATGAGTTATCATCTGCTTGAGGGAAAGAATCCATTTTAGTGTGGGGGATAGGTTGTCATTCAGTGTGTTTTGGGGAATGTAATGTACTTATATTTATGTAATTTTGTAAATGTTATTGACAAGTGCTAAAAAAAAAATCAAAAATGATGAAAAAAAAATCAATTTTTTTTTGAAAAAATGGGTTGTGTCTTGGGTAGGTCAAAAATCACTCTTCATCAACCTTTGATCTTGTTATAACTATTACAATTAGTGTCGTGAGGAGATCAAACATGGGTTGGGATATGAGTGTGAGATCTGTTTCAAGGTCAACTTTCAAAAAAACAAAGAAAAAAAAGGAAAAGAAAAAAAAATAACACTTGCATTATATTCTTATTGGGAGATGTTTTGTGTTTTTTAAATATTCCATCTTATCATTACCTTCATATTTTCTTCCTCTATTGTGTCTTTCTTCACACAATCATTCCCTTGTAAATATGTGTTTTCATTTCCTTTCATGTTTCATTTCAAAAAAATGTGAATTAATTTTTCTATGTTGGTGTTTTAACCCTCTTATTCTCTCTCTTGGACATTATATTCATACTGTCCCGTAGCCACAGAAAAACCCCTTAAAAATACCTCTTGATTCTTGTGCACTTTGGATAGGTATTGGAAGCTGAGATCTCTTTCAAACTCTAAGATTTTCACTTTTGGTTGATGAAAGAGTGAACCTCCACAAATGAATTTTATAATCTTGAGAGGTGTGAGTTTTGAGTGTCCACATTTTCCATTTCTAAATTTGAGCATGAAAAAATGAATTATTTTTGGAACATTGTTTCTATAACAACTTGTGGTGGAATTAAAAATGGATGAGTGAAATAGTCTAAACCTCCCCTGATTGAAGAAAACAAAATTTTAATATTTTTTGGTGAGTGAAAATGATTTTGTCATGTTTTTATATTTGTTGCACATGAGGACATACACAAAACTAAGTGTGGAGGAGTTTATGTTATTAATATTTTCATGAATTATTATATACTCCCTTTACTTATTTTATATGAAATGTGCATAATTTGTGTGAAATATTAATGTTTTAATACTAAGTATAATTTTTGAGCATTTTTAGAAGTAGTCCAATTGAGTGAGTTTACTATTTTATTTATAACGCTCAACCTACTGATTCAAATTGTGTGGTTATTATTTTTTATGATTCCTAATTCAATATAAAAAATTTCATTAGAAGGTATCATGAGCCAATTCTTCCATTTAAAGGATCACATTTACCACATAAGATGACCCAAAGAATTTGTGAAGAAAATGGACCATCCAAGATGATTGAGTTACTGTTCTCACTCCCGAAGCCCATATTTTATGAAACTCCACCATGTTTTATTTATTATCTAAAAGAATCAGGGATAAAAATTTCAGGTCCCAAATCCAAGAAAAAGGGTCCCAAATGAAGCTTTGAAGTTCAGCCCACCATTCTGGCCTCAAATTAAAATAAGTATAGTATTAATGACATATCTCATGATATATTCATAAAATTAAACTGAAATTTTTTAGTGTGAAATATGAGATATATTCGGCCGACTTTGTAGAATAAATAAGTCAGATTTGAAGGTATGTTACTATTCCAAAATCCATTCACATTTTGGACATCGAAAAAGCATGGATTGAAATGGATAGTTTAACTTTGTTTAATAAACCGACCATAACTTTGGATAATTAAGTCCAAATGACTCCAAATTTTGAGAGATGTCGGAAAAAATTATTATGTCAAACTTTTAAGAAGGGTAGATCTCGAGATTTGACTATCTGGATGTCCAAACCATCGATCCAAATGGAGGGACAGATTGAGAATGCAAACAGTCCACTTCCTTGGGCTATAAATACATCCCCCTCCTCTCTATGAAAGGGGTTGGGATTTCAGAAGAGAGTAGATCATATTGTAATGAAAAAATCATTGAAAAAGTCTTGGGAGGATCTTCCATACTCAAGTTTTCACTTGAGAGACCTTTCCTCCTCTATTTGTTTTCATTTACTTTTATGTTCTTCATTGTTGTAATTTTTTAAGTCCTTTCCTTTGTAATTCTATTTTAATGAAAGTTTATTCTTCAATATATCTTATTATCATCCACCTTATGTAGTATAATATTAATTTTCTTAAAATAGTTTAAATACAGTTTAATACCCTTCCCTTATTTTTCTTTCTATTTCAATCTAAAGTCCGTTTTTTAATTCTCATCATCGTTTGTGTGTGTGTGTTCGACGCACAAATATTTTCTTATCCCTTTCTTTATCTTATCTTCTTAATTTATCATCATAATAATTATAACCATATTAGTAATCATTTTAATGGATGAGTAAATATTTAATTTGGGTGAGTTATAATTTAGGTATGTTAAGTGATTGAGAGATTTTGCTCGACGGATTTTCTTTAAATTAGCATTGTGTATGTTAGACTTAACATGTCATGGATTAATGACTTGTTTTGTTTAACATATGGATTCCATGTATTATTGGAACCATAAATACACTACCACAATCAAGTATTGATTTATATTAGAATCCTAGTTAATTTAAGGATTGGATTAAAGTCTTAACACTTAGGAATTCCAATCAACGTCAACTTGTGACATGGGTGTTAATTCAATGCAATATAAAGAAAAGCTCAAGGATATAACAAGCTTAGCTACCTAATGATGAACTCATCCCAATATTTATCAAATTATTAAATCAATATTAATCAATCAACCATTTCAATTAAGATCTGCAAAAAAACTCCCCAATCAAAATACAATTAACTAAAAACAAATGACTATTACAAAGTATCATCGCCGAGGATTCGACCCGAGTGCTGCTATACACATTAGCAGAGCACCAGAACCTTGACCAGTCGATAGGAGACAATCGGCTGTGTGTTTTAGGTTATCTCATGGAATTATAAGTACGAAGGAATTTTGTGGTCATGTAAAAGAAGTTTTCAATAAAGATGTTGTGTTTTATGTTATAATTTGTTATGTAATGTTCATACACCCCAAAGACGCTATAAATCTCGATATTATAGGTTTTATTAAGTGCAAGTTTATGTAATAAATCATGTTTATGTGTGTAATAAAGATAAGGGTTGTTATAGTTGGTATCATAGGATAGGTTTAGTTATTTTTGGGATTAGGATTAGAAAACCCTAGTGAAATACTTAGGGATAAGTCTAAGTATAATAAAAACATTGCTAAATTCTGGTGAGTGTTGAGTAACTTTTTTATCAAGAAAATACATCTTTTCTGGATATGATCTGGTAGAGCCGGCTCTGTCACATATGTATCTAGGGATAAAGCACGAAATCCCCGCTTTGAGCTAGAATCGAACGAGAACTGGTGCATGACAACATGCCTTGATACACTCTTGGTTATGAAACTCTCAGGGGATATGTTTTGGTAAATTCATAAGCTTATTATGAAACATTATTAAGGGAGTTAAAAAATGCCCCTAAGAATATATGTTGGGATATAGATCATGGATAACATAGATAAGTTAAGGAAATAAATGTAATTTATAAGTTATCCCTTTTTTTTCATTGGATTCACCGTTATGTGTTACCCCTAAATTTCCTTTTATTCCAACCAATGTATGGTAATAGGATGACTTGGGCTAAAAAATGATGCGAATATCAATGTGATGATTTTTCTAATGAGATTCCCAATCTGATGGGAGCAGGAATCAAAATTTTTGTCACTATACTCTCTCAGTTAACTCCAGTTTTGAATAGAAACATGGGTCAAGAGGAACGTTCAACCCCCCCTAAAAAAGAACAAGCTGAAATCGAGAGTTTCATGTGACAAAGGCCTCCCACATTCAATGGATCATCCAATCCCTCAATCGCCGAACAATGGATCAACTCCATTTAGAAGATCTTCTCAATCCTAAAATGTTATAAACAAGAGAAGGTACTTATGGATGCTTATCATATGGAGGGTGAATTTGATCAATGGTGGATTTTGATAAAAAATATGAAGCTTGAGGAGGATATTGAGGCATTGGAATGGAAGGATTTTCATAAAATGTTTTTTTATAAATATTTTCCTTGCACCCTCTGACTTAAGATAGAAAGGGACTTCCTTGAACTCAAGAAAAAAGATGATGAATCCATCAGATAATACGAGGTAAAATTCACAAGTCTTTCATGATACACCTATTTATTTGTTGTTACCCCCTAATGCAAGGTTGACCACTTATTTTATGGGATAAAACCTTGCCTAGGGAAATATATAGTGATCCGTGACTTCGAGAGCTATGAAGAAATTGTTCGATGTTCCCTCAAAGTTGAAATGGAGATAGGTTAATCTCAGGGGTATCATGGGGATACAAAGAATAAGGTGGAATTTAAGTCTTGTGGTTCGATGGATAAATACAATGACGATAAGAAAATACAGAACCCCACTTACCAAAGATATGGAAAGAAGCACCCCGGAAATTGTCTGAATGGGACAAGGAAATGCTTTAAGTGTGGAAGAGAAGGGAACCTGGACATTAACTACCAACAAGAAAAACCTGTGGCTGCGATAGAGGAGAGGAATGATCTGTTCGACCCTCAACGCATTGTTTATTCCTTCAACTGCAAATAACCAGGGCACTTTTCAAACCAGTTCCCTAATCCAAGGGTTTTCAGAGGCAACCAACAACCTCCAAGGTAGTAAGGGCGAGCTTTTTCCATCACTACCACCGAAGTGAACCCCAACAATGAAGTGGTGATATGTACACTAGTTATTCATTCAAGAATAGTGAATGTAATTTTTGATTCTAGTTATATGCATTGTTTATATCCCAAAAGTTTAGTAGAACAATTCCAAAACCACCACATATCATGGAATTAAATATGTTTATGAGAACAAAAAATGGGGCAATCATTTCATCCCTTGAATATAACTCCTCCCCTATTATAATTTGTGTATTGAACTTCCTGGAAACCTCATCATACTATCTATAGTGTAATTTGATGCAATTATTATCATGAATTTACTTTAATTATATAGAGCCAACATAAATTGCTGTGAGAGGAAAATCACTCTCCATATGGAGAATCGACCCCTGATTCTGTACAAGTGAAAGGATGAGGATGAATCTTCTTTAGCACCACCATCTTAAGAATGGATATTACTAACCTATGAGCACACGTATATTTCTCATATGATTGAGTCTAAGTAAGCAACCATCCTTGAAGACATGCCTATTGTGAGGGAATTCGCTGAAGTGTTTCACGAGGAATTACTTAGTTTTCCTCCTAGAAGAGATGTTGAATTCTAAATTGATCTTATACATAGGGAATTGTAAATATCCAAGAATATGTATAGAATATATGTTGTGGAGATTTAGGAGTTTAATAAATAACTACAGGAGAATCTGGATAAAGGGTTTATATGCCCAAGTGCTTCACCATGGGGTGCACCGGTCCTCTTCATTAAGAAGAAGGATGGGTCAATGCACCTTTTAATTGATTATTGTGATCTCAAAAAAATCACAATAAATAACAAGTATCCTCTACCATGAATTGATGACTTGTTCGATCACCTACGCAGAGTACAATACTTCTCCAAGGTGGATTTGTGGTTAGGATATTACCAAGTAAAGGTGAAGAAGGAGGATATCCCCAAGAATTCTTTTTGTACAATATACATGCACTATAAATTCATAGTAATTCCTTTCAGAATCACTAATGCTCTAGTAATATTTATGGACTTGATTAATAGAGTCTTTAGAGATTACCTTGACAAATTTTTGGTAGTCTTTATAGATGATATTCTAATATACTCCAAAACCAAGGAGGAGCATGATGAGCATCTCACCACTGTACTAAAGACCTTGAGAAAGGAGTAGATCTATGAAAAGTATAGCAAGTGTGATTTATGGTTGAAGTATGTATTGTTCTTAGGCCATATCATCATAATCAATGGGATATCTGTATATCCCTCCAAGATAGCTTCAATTGAGGGATGGCCGAGGCCAACATCAGTAACGAATATCTATAGATTTCTTGGGTTAGCTAGATATTATCACCGATTTGTGAGAAATTTCTCATGATTTTCCAAACCTCTTACCAAGCTAACTTGGAAGGGATTAAAGTTTTCATGGAGTGATGAATGCGAAGATAGATTTAAGGAGTTAAAAAAGAGGCTTATCATTGCACCTCTTCTCACACTACCCACAAGTGGAGAACTTTTTGTGGTATTCAGTGATGCTTCAAAGAAGGGCTTGGGATGCGTGTTGATGAAAAATGACCGTCATTTCCTATGATTCAAGGAAATTGAAAGTTCATGAGAAAAACTATCCAACACATGATCTGGAGTTGGATGTAGTAATCTTCTCTTTGAAAATTTTGATGACATTACCTCTTTGGGGAGAAGTGTGAGATATATATGGATCACAAAAGCCTCAAGTATATATTCACATAGAAAGAGTTGAACATGTGCTAAAAATATGGTTAGAGATGATCAAAGACTATGACTACTCAATCCATTACCACCCTGGGAAAGTGAACAAGGTGGAAGATGCTCTATGTAGAAAGGACCCAACGATTTTATCATTGATGAGAATTGAAAAGGATCTAATCTTCTTAGATTTGACGAAGATGGACATGAGAATCATAAAGAAGGTAACATCATCAATACTTTCACAAATGATTTCTAAAGCATCAATTTTAGAAAGGTTAAAGTATGATCAAAAGGATGATGTGAGAATTCAGAAGAAATTGGAAACTATCAGAAAAGGGAAATCTTCGGAGTTCAATTTTAATGAAGAAGGAATTGCGAGATTTGGTTCAAGGATATGTGTTCCATCAAATCCAAAGTTAAAAAACGAACTTTTGGATGATGTACATAGTTTGAATTTCTTTATTCACCTAGGAAACACAAATATGTATTGAGGTATCTGAGAGAATTATTGGTGGGATAACCTGAAGAAGGAGATCACTTAGTATACATCAAAGTTCCTGGTATTTCAGCAAGTGAAGGCTGATAGGAAGAAGTCTAAGGGGATGATGCAACCATTACCCTTACCAGTATGGAAATGTTAGAACATCACCATGGACTTTATCACCAGACTTCTGAAGACATCCAAAGGAAAAAGTGCTATCTGGGTTGTTGTGGATCGTCTTATAAAGACTGAACACTTCATTGAAATTTGAGAGTATTTCTTATTGGATCAATGAGCACAGATATATATCATAGATGTGGTAAGGATTCATGGATTACCACTATCTATTTTATCCGACCAAGATCTAATATTCACCTCTAAGTTTTGGAAGAGTCTTCAACATGCTCTCAATACTGAGCTGAACTTCATTAAGTCTTATCATCCTCAAACTGATGGCTAATCTAAGCAGACTATCCAAAAACTTGAGGACATGTTGAGAGCATGCTCAATGGACTTCAAAGGAGTATTAGATCAACATCTTCCTCTGGTTGAGTTCTCTTACAATAATAATTTCCACTCAAGTATCCAAATGGATCCTTATGAAGCCCTTTATGGGAAGATGTGCAGAACACCGACATGTTGGGATGAAGTTGGGGAGTGAAAACTCTTAGGCCCAGAAATGGTCAAAGAAATGGTGGAGAAGGTTAAGACCATCCAGTAGCACATTAAAGCTAATCAGAGTCGAAAAAAGAGCTATGATGATAATCATAGATGAGACCTAGAGTTTGATTTCAAATACATGGTATTCCTCCTCATATCACCATGGAAGATAGTTATGAGATTTTGGAAGAAGGAAAATCTTAGTCCAAGGTACATCAGCTCTTTTGAGATCCTTGATCGCATTGGATTAGTGGACTATTGACTAACACTCCCACCGAACCTATCTCAAGTACATGATGTATTCCATGTATCACTATTGAGTAAGTACCTACCTAACCCATCACATATACTCAATCCAGAGGTGGTACCATTGGAGAATGACCTCTCCTATGAAGAGAATCCAGTAAAGATCTTAGATTGTAGGGGAAAAGTTCTACAAAATAAAAAAATTCCCCCCATCAAGGTGTTGTGGAGAAACCACAAGTTTGAAAAAGAAACATGGGAATCAGATTAAGTGATGAAGTAGAGCTACCTACATCTGTTTTAGTGTGGGAAAATTAAATTTTGAGGGCAAAATTTATTAAGGGGGGAAGATTGTAATGACCCAAACTTTTATCAATGAAAATTTATCTTAATCTAATTAAATGTCTTATTATGTAAAATGGTTATATGACATATGCACTTCCTTGGTTTTATGTTTTTTGAATTTAAAATACCGTTAAGAATTGTTACCATTGCTAATATAGTTGTTGAACAGTGACCACATGATTATTATAAATATAGGGCTTTAAAAAATCCAATTTACTCAGACAAAGGAAGCAATGACCTCATCCAGTAGAATTGCTCCATATGAAGCCCATTTTTCAGAGCTTGGAAATGAGGTAGATTAACTAGGATTCACTCTTGACCAATCCCAAGCTTAGCTTCAACACGTTAATCTTGAACATAACTTCCTACAGGAGAAGTGGAAGTTGATAGAGATCACCACCTGAGCGATTTTATCTGAGACACCCCAAGAGTCTGTCACCATCGCAAACCTTATCCTTAGGTCTTATGTGGGTTTTATAAGGGGTTATGTAACAATACCCTAGCACTATGATTATTTGCATTAGTTTTTGTATAGAATAAATACTATACATTCATTTTATTATTATTACTTTGTAAATAGTTTTTAAAGCACAAATAATATTTTTAGTTAATATTCAATTAATAAATCTATTCTGATGATTTAATGGATTTTTGAATTAAATAATATTTTAATATTATTAATAAATTAATTTTTATAAAATATAAATGATCATATAATTTTTTATGAATACAATTCTAATTTTTATTAAGGTTTGAAAGCTGTTTTTGTCAAAACCCATGAATTTTCGATAAATGTTGGTTTTTATTATAAAAGTAAAAATTCACATATTTATAAAATTATTTAGATAAAATGGATATTATTTTTGTAATCATGATTTCTAAATTATCCAACAGTAAATTTTTCATAATTTTATGAGACAGTTGATTTTTTGGGTAAAAATTAAATACCGTTTAAATATATAATGTGTTTTATGACATCATAATGACCCAATAGCAGTTTAATAAAATACTATAAAAATTATTTTAGTCCAATATATGTTTTAATTTTAAAATAATGTGATTTTAGATTTTTTTGATTAATTTTATGGTGCCTTAGTGGACCCTCTAAGACTTATAAAACATTTTAACTTTTGAAATGATTTCCATGAGAGTGTGACTCACCTCCACATAATCAAGCCTAATATTTTAAGGATTTTGGACATTGTCCTTATAAAATAATTTTTTCCACTCCCCTTTGGAAAAAACCTTAGGAAAAAACCATGAGTTGTTTTGTGGTTTTTATTAGTTTAATGTGTGGTGTCCAAAACCTAAATAATAAAGAATTCCATCTATTTTCCTATATAAACCCACCCATGATCCCACTTATCTTCACTAAAACCCATTTTATTACGTCCCTACTCTGATATCTTCTCTCTAGTATCTTCCCAAGGTGTCACATTCTCTTAAGAAGCCTCTCTCAAGCCTCTCCCAAGCTATTGGATCACACTTCCAAGTAAGATATTTCTTCCTTTCTCATTTTGTCCAAATTTTTTATGTTGTTATACCCTTTTATTTTCAATTAAAAATGTTGGGGTATGGTTTCTCACCTCTCCCACACTGAAATAATTATGTTTTAATGATTAGATACCTTTTTATCTCTCATTAATGCCTCCCATGCACACCTGTTACCATGCCGAAAAATTTGGAAAGGAATTTCTCTCTTCTCATTTACATTCAAGAAATTCTTTTATATTGTGCACATAAATTCCATTACATATGTTGGGACATGTATATATATTAACCCCTTAATTTAAATTTCATGTACATATTATGAGACACCCCTTTCTCACTCATCAACCATTTTTATGAATTCTTATGTCACGCCGTTATGCTGCCGAAATTGCCCCTCGATTTTCCAAGCCAAAGTCATTATGTAGTGAATACCTTGCCCATTTCTCTATCAAGGGTATTTACCTTCATGAAAATTTACTTACTAATTATATAGTTTCATGTATGAATTACACATTCATTTATCGTGTAATAAATTATTATGTTTAATGAATCCATGTTGTATGATCTATGTGGCACACTTATGCATGAAATGAAATGATTAAGAAGGGTGCGTCCTGATAGCGCTCCAATGCATTGGGTAAAGACTAGTATCATGACACATCAAGTGAAATGAGGGTTTATTCATGATAATTCAAGTGCAATTATGGTTTACTCATGCTCCATGTGAAATGATTCTTGGATCATGCTAATATCATGTTAAATGTTATTGCCACATTTCCATGTTATTATAATCATGCTATATCATGACTTTATGTTCATGTTTCTATTATGCTCCATTGATGTTCCTATTGCCTAACATGTACTTTATTCTTCATATTATGTCTTTATTACTCCCTTTTTGGGCTTTATATCTAACCGTTTTCTTATGCATGTCCTCAGGTTATCCCATGAAATACTAAGTACGAAAGAATTTTGTGGTCATGTAAAAGAAGTTTTCAATAAAGATGCTGTGTTTTATGTTCTAAGTTGTTATGTAATGTTCCTAATACCCAAATACACTAGACCTATCAATCTTTTGGGTTGTATTAAGTGACATTTTATGTAATAAATCATGTTTTTGTGTGTAATAGAGATAAGGGTTGTTATAAAAAACATATCATCTCTCTATAGCCACATCACAAGATTTATTCAAGATTGAATAATAGTGTGTTATAAACTTCATTAAAATTATATGATATATAAATATTTTAGCATTTAATAATATATGATAATTTTTGAGAATAAAATAAATTCTAGTTCATGTTGTAGAGATGGTGTGATGATACCCTATATTTGTAATGCAACATGATAGATTACTCTAATTATCATTCTAATATCATAGTGCATATGAGTAGGTTGAGTTATATATGAGAATCATGAGTTTGAGTTGCAGACACTATACAACATGTGTGAATTTCAACCTACGGTACAAAACCTTCTTCATGATCCTATTCGAGTTCATGTTCATGGTGGAGTTTAAGGATCATCCAAGTTGAGAGACATGTTGTGGACTTAGAGTTTTATCTTGTTATAGACTATTCATGATGTATTGTTTCAATTTTATTAACTATAATGAATACGGTGATCATCCAGTATCTTCCACATGTTTTCATTTATAAACACTAAATCTCGATGCCATGTCTTCTCGCTGTTCATCATACAATAGATCGAGTACCCGTAGGGTGACACAACTTACAAATGCAAGGTTCAACTTGGTCGAAAATGTAGGGATGATTTATAACATAGGGTTAATATTATATGCCAACCTAGGGATTATTTCACACAATGTTAGGTTTTAAAACCTAACCTTTAACTCAAACTTAGGGTTTATCTAATATAGGGATTACCAATGTAGGGATGAATACCCTACTGAAAAACTTAATAGCTTACCAATACAAAATTATTTCATTTTTTAGAGGATTTTAATAATAGATTTAAAATATGAACTAGAATACTTATATTTAGGTAATTTTGATACCTTTTCAATGGATCAAGAAACACCTTAATATAACTTCCACAATTCAAGATATCATCAAAAATTAAAAGAAAAAGAGAATATGAAAAACATCATCTTGGAAGAAATATCGCAGAGCTTTGGATAATTTATTGATCACTAAAAAAACATTTTATCCTTATATGTAAATTAAAAATATGAATATTAATTTCATTAATATTCATATCACCATATTTCATGTGATTTAGATATTTGTATCTCATGAAAACATTTGAAACAGTAGCCATTAAAATCTGTAGACTGAAGAATCCCTGAAATGTTGTACCATCTCCAGTGAACTTTTAGAGAACTTAAAGATAATTTTAGACTTCATCATAGATGAATGAAATTTATATAAATATTTTGGATATCCAATGTTACAAATTTTACAAAAATCCAAGCATTGTGTCCTGATATATCATCAAAATACATAAGTAACCTTAAACTGAAAAACCGCAATGTCATTAAAAACTTATAATAGCTTCAAATAATTTTTGACCCATCAAAACAACTAATTTAGCTTTAAAAAATAATAGATAAAATGAATATAATATTATTATATTTCCAATAGAGTAAACAACATAATAATCCAATAACTATATATCTATAAATAAATTAAACACAAATACATAGTAAATATAAAATCACTAAAACAAACATATTAGTAAAAACAAAATGGGTCTAAGTAATTATAAAAACCAAGATGAGAATGGAAAGGAAAATGAGACACTCATAAATCTCCCCATTTTTTATAATTACAAAACCTGAACTCTCTTAACTCAATAAATATAATCTTTTCCTAATCCTCAAGGGCTATGTACATCTAGGGGTATCTATAGAATCCATCAAGAAAACAATAATGAGATTTTACCACCAACCATTATAACATTTAGTCACTAAATAGTAATTTAAAATGGTCGTTTCGAGTGAAATGGTTAATCTTGCAATAGTCTATACAGAATTTCTAGCTTTTTTGCAATCTACTTGGAACAAATTCATTATGCTTATTATAAAGAACCACCAGAACAATAGTTTTAGGAATAATTTGTATAAGAATAACCCATTTACTATCAGAGATATGATATATGGTCCCAACTACTAATATATTGCTTACATAATTTTTGACAACATCAATATAACAACCCTTCTCTTTCTTACACACATAAACATGATTTATTACATAAAACTGTACTTAAGACAACTCTGAGGATTGAGTGGTCCTATGTCTTGGGAAATTAGGAACATTACATAACAACTTAGAACATAGAATACAACATCTTTATTGAAAAATTCTTTTACATGACCACAATATTCCTTCGTACTTAGAATTGCATGGGATAACCTGAGGTCATACATAATAAAATGGTGAGCTATAAATCCCAGTAAGGGAGTAAAAAAGGCATAACATGAAGGATACAATACATGTTAGGAAATAGTTATATCAATAGATCATAAGATAAACATGAACATAAAAGCATGAAATAGCATGATTATTATAACATGGAAATGTGGAAACAACATTTAACATGATATTAGCGTGAGACAAGTCTCATTGCACATGGAGCATGATTAAAACACCATTTCACTTGAATTAGGATGATTAAAACCTAATTTCACTTGAATCACCATGATACTAATCTTTACCCAATGCATTGAAGCACTATCAGTGTGCACCCTTTATAAACATTTCATTTCATGAATAAGTGTGCCACATGGATCATAGAACATGGATTCATTAAACATCATAATTTATTCCATGAATAAGAGATGTGGAATTCATAAATTTAAGTTTTAAATCAACAAGTACATGTGTATAAAAGGTGAATACCCTTGATAGATAAATGGGTATGTTATTCACTTACACGATGATTTTGGCATGGGAAATTTTGGTGTAACTTCGGTAGCATAACGATGTTAAATAGAAATCATAAAATGGATTGATGAGAGAGAAATGGGTCTCTCATAATTTGTAAATAAAATTGATAGTAATGGGGTCATGGAACATAATATCCCAATATATGTAATGGAATTTAGATGTATAATATAAAATAATTTCTTGAATGTAAATTGAGAAGAGGGAAATTCCTTATGGAATTTCAACATGGTAACAGGTGTGCATGGGAGAAATTAATGAGATATAAAGAGGTATCTCATCATTCAAACATAAGGAGGGCAGTATAGGGGATGTGATAAATCATACCCAAACATTTTTAATTGAAAATAAAAGGGTATAACAACATAAATAAATTTGGACAAAAAATGAGAAAGGAAGAAATCCCTTACTTGGAAGTGTGATCCCAAAGGCTTGGAAGAGGCTTGAGAGAGGCTTATTGGGATCTTAGGTCTCCATGGAAGGATTATAGAGAGAGAAGGGAAGAGTAGAGATGTGCTACAAGTTTTTTGAGTGAAGAGAAGTGGGAGATTGGGTGGGTTTATATAGGAAAAGAGAGGGGAATTCTTTAATATTTCACAAACTTAGGTTTTGGAATCTATATAATTAAATATTTAAAACCACAAACCAACCAATGGTTTTTTACCATGTTTTTTTTCAAAGGGAAGTGGAAAAAATTATTTTATAAGTCCAATGGCCGAATTTATTAAAATATTAGGATTTCTTATGTGGAGGTGAGTCACACTCTCAAGGAAATCATTTTAAAAAGTTAAAATATTTTATAAGTCTTGGAGGGTCCACTAAGGCACCATAAAATTAACAAAAAAATAAAATAAAATCACATTATTTTAAAGATAAAACATATATTGTCCGAACATACCTTTTATAGTGTAACTTTCTAATTCTAAGTGCCGCCCAATGGCGTCCTGTACCCGGTTGGTCACATGGCCTCAAGCACATTTCCCCAAATGCCAGAGGTTGTCGAATAGCAGTGAGGAAATTAGGTGTGATGGTAGGGAAATTTTACCCTCATTGGCAGAGTAATATAGTGGAATAACAATAATAAACAATAGCGAAAGCAGTAATACTATACAACAAAGTAAACAACGGATGACTGATAGTATAAACAACTGCAGCACACACACACACACACATATAAATAACGATGTATGTCACAAGTATCTAGGAAATCATCCAAACAAGTCACAATACTAGAAATACATTACTAAAACCAAATTACTAAAAATAATAAATAACTCCAATATCATCACAAGCCTCAGCTTGGTCCCATGCTCTCCAGCTCCAACAACAATCAAGTACCTGATGTAGAAGGGTGCTTGAACTTATCTATACCTGTAACCATATAATTTTTTTGGGTCAAAAAGCATGACCCAAATAGGGTGTGAGACAAATACCAGTAGGCAACCACCAAAATATCTATGCCTAACTTTCAGTGAATATATATAGTAGTTAATATGAAAAATGAAGAAACAAACAAGGAAGTACTCAAAAGTAAACAATCCTATAGTTTCCAATTACATTCATTTACATTTATTAATTATTAAAACCATTGAATAATGAAAACCCAGGATCTAGACTAAGCTCTATATCCTCTGTGTAAAAGAAAAACAGATGTCTCAAAAGACCATCTGACAATCATGTAAGATTGAGTCCAAGCTTGTGCTTTGGCTTGGCAGGCTCATCACAATCAATCAATTATTCACACACAACACTATGGGAAAGCTCTCAGTCTAACCCCTATGGTTCAACATATCATCAAATCAATAAAGATATAACGACCCTATGAGAAATCTCACACAGTATAACCCCTTTAGTCTCATTAAAACAAAGACTCTCTAGGGAAGCACTCACCGTCAATTCCCCCTGTGGTATTTTAACGATAAACTACAGACTCTCTGAGGAGGCACACAACATCAATTCCCCCTTTGGTCTCATAATGGTATACTATAGACACTCTAAGGAATCACTCACCATTAATCCCTCCTATGGTCTCGCAAAGTAAATATAATAGACACTCTGGGGAAGCCCTCAACTTCAATTCCCCCTATGGTCTAAATACACTAGATTCTCACAGCCCTATGTAATACAACATACACAAAAAATATCTAGTAGCCCAAATTAATCTCAAATACTACAAGTCTAAGAAGATACAATTCATAACAAAGTCATTTAATAAGAAACAACAAGTAATTCAAGGAAACAAGGTCTGCCTCATAGGCAACCTGGACCAAACGGGCACAAAAATTCAAACAATGAAACACACCCAAGGTGTGTCCCCTATGAATTAAATTTAGAATAATTATTTATAAAAACCCTTAATATATCAATAAAACTAAGGCAGATGATAACACAGTTCAATTCCTTAACACAAAATACTCGAATCATGGGTAATCAGCAATTAGGAATATATAACTGAAAGACAAAATCCAAAAGGCAAAAAACCACCTACCTCAACGTTATACAATGAAAACTCTTAAACATCGACCCTTGAATTGGCCTATAACATCGTATATCTAAAAAAGGTCAAAAACTTTCAACCTTGGATAACTCAATAAAGATAATAAATCAAGAAGAGAGATTCAAGAAGAACCAAGAAATCACCAAGGTGATTCCAACATAATCGACGATGTTTGATTCAGAGAACGGATGACGGATCAGTGGTTTAGAGAAGATTCGACAATTCCGTATGTTCCTTTATGAGGCATGAATAGAAGATGATGAAAACGATGGTTAGACGTGACCCCGGTCCGATATCTCAATTAAAAAGAAAAGTACATGACATGTTCATTTAATATACATGCTGTGTACATGACCCAAATGACCCCCTCTTTAGGCGGTCCACATGGACATGTACTTGGCTGTTACATGACTAGTACATGGCTACATGTGGCAACTGGGTACATGCCGTATACTCAAGAGTACAGGATGTGTACTTAGAAAATTACCAAAATTCTTCCTTTTTCCTAAAAACACCTGAAATAAGATCCATACCTTAAAAGAAGATCTAGGTTCTTTCAAACTTCCCCCCTTAAAGCAATTCATCCCCAAATTTCCCCTACAAGGGTGGTGAAGAAGAAACTTCTAACAACTATGGACACTGCGATCTTACGTCAGTCTCCCTCTCCCAAGTCTCATCCTATACTCGATCGTGCTGACATAACACCCATACTAGAGGAACAAACCAACCATAGAGAACCTTTGTACTATGATACAGAATTTGAATAGGGTGCTCATCGAAGTATGAATCCACCTCCAACTCAACCTCCTCTGGTTGAAAAATGTGAGACATGTCTGAAAAGTAACATCGTAGCTAAGAAACAAGGAAGATGTCGTGCATATCTTGATATCTCTGAGGTAACTACAACCGATAGGCAACCATCTTGACTCTTCCCAAAACCTCAAAAGGCCCAATGTATCTCGGTGAAAGCTTCCCCAATCTACTAATCCCCCTGTGTCCCAACCTCGGTGTGAGACACAAGAAAACCTGATCTCCGACCTCAAACTCCAAAGGTCGTCTCTGTCAATCAACATAAGATTTTTGGAAAGACTGCGCAATATCCATTCTCTTCTGAATCAACTCCACCTGCTCAGTGGTATCCTAGACAAGACGAGGTCCCAACATAGCTTCCTCTCCTTCCTCTAGCCAACATAGGGGTGATCGACATGGGCTATCGTACAAAGTCTCATAAGGTTCCATCTGAATCGTCACCTAAAAAATATTATTTTAGGAAAAATATACTAGGGGTATGTGTCTCTCCCAAGAACCCCCAAAATACAGGACACATGCTCGAAGCATGTCCTACAACACCTGAATCGTGTGCTCGGACTAACCATCTATCTAGGGATGGTAAACTATTCTCAGAAGTACCTGTATACTCAAAAGTAAATTGGGCATCCTTGTCTAAAACTATAGAGTGTGGAACCACATAAAACCATAAAATATCTCGAATATACAACCTTCAAATCTAATCAACACTGAAGGTTTCCTTGATTGACAATAAATGTGCAACCTTCGTGTGTTTGTCAAAAACAACCCATACTACATCATTCACTTGAGGCGACCTCGGTAAACTCGTCACAAAATCCATCACGACATCATTCCACTTTCACTCGGGAATGGGTAAATACTATAAAATCCCTGCTGGTCACTGATGCTACGCCTTCACCTATTGACAGGTGGAACATCTCATAATAAAACTAGAAACATCCCTCTTCATACTTTTCCACCAATACTGATAGTGTAAATCACAATACATATTGGTGACGCCAGGATGAACTTCCCATTCCAAGGAATGAAATTCTCCCAACAGATCCTTGCGTATGTCTGTTAGAACCCATACGCACCCATGAAAATGCAAGATCTCATCCTTGCCTACGGTCTATCTAGAAGTAGGGTCCTCTCCTAACACACTCTCCCGTAGGACTAGGCCTCTAGAATATGATATTTTCCTTCTTCGCACTCGATAAAACATAGTAGAGGTAAAATATATAGAAGAAAGAAACGTCTACCCCTATCTATCATGCACCTCCAAATGCATCTTAGAGAACAGAGCCATAATATTCCACTCACTAATGGCCTCCTGAACTTCCTGTATTTGAGTCCTCCTTCTCAATGCATTAGCCACTGTATTGCCTTTCCCAGGTGTATAGGCAAGCTCAAAGTCAAAATACTGAAGGTACTCAACCCATATTTGCTGTCTCAAATTCAGATCTTACTAAGTAAATATATACTTGAGACTTTTGTGGTCAGTGAATACCACAAAATTCTCTCCCAAAAGATAATGTCTCCAACAACGTAAAGCATGTACAAATGCAGCTAACTCGAGATCATGTGTTAGATAATTACTATCATGTGGCCTCAACTGCTGAGACCCATAAGCAACGACTCCTTACCCTTGTATAAGAACTCCTCCCAGCCTGATACCTAATGCATCATAGAAAACTATGTAAATATTTATTGGATCTAGGAATACCGGTATCAGTGCTGAAGTCAACATCCCTTTCATCTCCTAAAAGGCTGACTCATAAGATTCTATCCATGAGTACTTCTCATCCTTCTTAGTTAGGCCCATCAGTGTTGCTGCTAAGCCTGAAAAGTCCTGTATAAAGTGTTTGTAGTAACCAACCAGCCCCAGAAAACTTTGTACCTCAAAGACATTATTTGGATGCTCCCAGGAAACTACTACCCTCACTTTTTCTAGGCCTACTGATACTCCTATATCTAATATTACATGATCTAATAAGTGAATTTGGTCCATCCAAAAGTATCATTTTGAGAGATTATCATATAACTGATGCTCTCTCAGTGTAGTCAATACGATCTCAAGATGAGTGGCATGGTCATGTTGAGTGTGAGAGTACACTAAGATATCATCCACGAAGATTACTAAGAAAGAATCCAAGTAAGGATGGAACACTCAATTCATTAGTTCCATGAAAACTGCTGGCGCGTTCACGAGACTGAATGACATAACCACATACTCGTATAGACCATACCTACTCCAAAAGGATATAAGAGGTATATATGATGGTCTAACATGCAACTAATGATAACTGGATCTAAATTCAATCTTTTATAACACCTAGGATCCTAAAAGTTGATCAAATAGATCATCAATCATTGGAAAATGATATTGGTTCTTGATCGTCAACTGGTTCAACTTCTGATAATTAATGCAAATTCTAAGGGTACCATCCACATTCTTCGCAAAAAGGACAGAAAAACCCTAAGGAGAAGTACTGGGTTGGATGAAACCATTTTCATGAAACTCCTCTAACTGCTTCTTGAGCTACTCTGGTGTAGCCATCTTATATGGAGGAATGGACACCGGTGCCTCTTCTGGAACAAGATCAATAGAGAAATCTACCTCTCGCTCTGTAGGTAAACTTGAAAAGTCACCTAGAAAGACATCCCTGAAACGATCCACCATTGGAGGAAAGTCCATCTGTAAAGTCCCCTAGTCATCCAGATATAAACTATCAATCTGGGCTATAATTCATCCCAACCCATGATTATTGGGTTCCGCTCTACTAGACTGGACATCCCATTCAACCTTGGGTAGAAAAGACCCACACTATGGTGATGTGAAACTCAAACTACATTGATACCAGTCAACAAAAGGCTTGGAAGGAGACCAACTGGTCCATTCTGAGAATAAAATCGAATCCTGTCATCTCTAATACATAGAGGTCCCACAAGAAGTGACACCCACCAACCTCAAGAGGGAACTCCTTGCACTGAATTACAATAGCCATCCTAATTCCCAACAGAGTTTCTAGCATCATAACAACCTTATAAGTAAAGATATAAAGACCAAGGATCTCCACAATGACAACAGATAAGAAACTATGGGAAGCACCTGTATCAAAAAGAGCAGAAGCTGAAACTGAGGCAACTAGAATCGTATCTCTAACCGTAGAGGGTCTAAAATCCTACTCCTGCTAGTTTTGCTCCACCACAAAGGTCATACCTGTACCGTGACCCTATGACCTGACCAGAATACCCTGAGCTGATCCACCCTACTGTCACTGAAATCATAACGACTGGATACCATAGCCATGACCTCCTCCTTAGATTGAATGGACAGATGAACTCCATTTCCCAAACTGATGAGAAACTGGTGGTCCTACTCTTGAATGTGGAGTTATAGCATAAATCCTATAACTAACTGCTGGTGAGAAAAACTGGCCAAAACACTGAAGATGGCCCATATTGCTGAAAGATAAACACTCGACTGAGTCTCTCAGGCACTGAGGTATTGTATTCCCTCTCTTACCACATTGTTAGCATACCACTTAACTACCTGAAGGAATATCCCGTCTACATGGATCTCCACACGTAGACTCCCTGTGGCACTTCCTACTATCAATCGGAGAAGTTCCATATCTGGATGCCGAACCGATCTGGCTCACAGCTCTAGACTTCCTCAGATTAGGCTCGGTGATAATTGCCTGGTTGACTATAGAAGATATGGAATTCAACTTGAATATTTTCACCTGGGATCAGATGTCATGTCTGAGACCATCCTCAAACTTCCTGGCTAGAAATAATTCATCACCCCCAGAATGGGTGTGAAGTGCTGGAGATCTGTGAAGTGAGAATAATAATCCATGACTGAAAGAGTACCCTTTTCCAAACCCATGAAATCTTGGGCTCGGTCGACCCTCAAGGTCTCTAGGTAGAAATAGTCATAGAAGGTCTATTGGAACTCATCCCAAGCCATAACTCATTGGAGTCCCGCTTGTGATATCACATCCCACAATCTCTTGGTGGAATCTCAAAGAATTTAGGTTTTGAGCTTAACCCTCCTCTGAAGAGGTGTCTCGAGATGACCGAAGATAGACAACATGTATTCTAGCCATGAATTTGTATCCTAAGGTCCTCCATCCCATGAAAAAGTGTGAGTATGCTGCTTCTAAAAAAACCACGTCAACTCTTCCATAGACATAGCAGGATGAAGTGCTCCCTGGTAGGTCTACATAAACCTCATGAATTCTTCTCAGAACTGTGCATCGGCACCTGTGTCTAGTATAACAGCTGGTTCCAAGATGGGCACAATGGGAGGATATTCTGGTAGTATCTGATCTACCATTTCCAGTTTCTGATCATTGCCCTGTATCTGGTGTACAACCGAAGGATGTCTTAGTGGCATGACTCTGAAAGGTCAAACGCACACCTCAGTTCAAGATTATAAAGGACTAAAACTTATAAGTGAAAGAAGGTAACATGAGAAGAAAACATTCAAGTTTTTTAAAATAGGGTTACACGGTGTGTATACCCTCCACACAATGTGTTCCCTTAGGTTTCAACATGGGTGTGTACCTCTACCAAACCTTGTTATGTAACACCCCTACACACGGTGTGCTACTCCTATGAAATGATGTGTACTTGAATTTTTCCCTCCTTCCTGAGTTCTTATACACGGCCAAACCACACGGTTCTCTCTTGGGTAACACTACAAGACGTGTTCACCCTAAATACGACATATACCACTTAGGTTCCAACCGCCCGTGTCATTAGTCACATGGTCAGAGACACAATGTAATTCCCCAAACATAGTTACCCAGATTTGGTGCATTATTACATAACATTAGCATGATCACAAGGGATCAAGTCCCAAAGGACCGATCAGTTTAGAAGTCTTGGAAAATAGATTACATACATGAACATTACATTACAATTTCAAACATAAAATACAACATAGATAATCCTTTGAGAATTACATTATTCCCCTAGCTTAACCCTACATATCAATCATAATACACTTCTTGGAATCTTTGGAAAACAAAACATAAAAAGGGGTGAGCTCAGATTTTAAGTAAAGGTAAATAATTTAGCAGAAGCTATAAACTTTTAAGGAAATATGTGTAAAAAAACAATAGACTTTTAAACATAAAATTGAACATAATATGGAAAAAATAAATTATAAATTACCATATACACATGCACATGGATATTCTACTAGTCTAATAATCACATGTAATAACTAATTTCATAACAAGGGAATACATAATGCTGGGCATCATAACCACATATTCAAGGCCTCGTGCCAAGAATACAAATATTTTTTTTCAAAGCCTTGTTCCAAGACACTAATTTGTCTCATGAGACCTACCGATGCATCGAGGGACTATCGTTGGCCTCGCCCGTTACTTACTAAGTCCAATGAATTCTTCATATGAAAAGGGTGAAACATAACATAAACATTAGTACTAAAACTAGCATATGAAATTTAAATACATTAACCATAAACCATGAATAGTATAAAAATAGAAAATCCACAGTAAAACATATCATAACTCATTCAATACAATATAGAAGATTTTATTATAGTAAAATAACCTCAATCAAGAATAATATCCAATAAAGGATGTTGAGATAGTTGAAAATAATCAATAAAACTCTTTGAGAGAATACCCCTTTTCATGAAATCATTTAAAATTCGCACAATTTATAAAGGAATTCATTTAAAATATATTTTTGAATGAAATTTCCCCATACCAATTTTAAACTTTTGAAAGAAATTTACACTTTAAAACAATCATGTCTATGTAAATAAATCCTTAAAATCATTTTGAAAACATGGACATTAATTAAAAATATTTAGATAAATAAATCTTTAAAAAACATTTAAAATGATAAACTAGTTAAAGATTCCCTTCCATAAAACCTTAAAATATTCCCTTTTAAAACATTTTAATTAAATATGGACATATATGATAAATATGTCCCAATAGATAATTATAGATAAACAATCTCATATAATAATGAGATTGAGGAAATAACCCTTACCTTGTACTTTCCTTTAGATGAGGGTATGTTTATCCTCCTATATAATGAACATAGTATGTTATTAAATTATACCAAAACCATATTAATATTTATGATATCATATATGATTAATTTACGACTTTATACTACCCATTTAATAATAATTTCCATGTTAAAGTAACATTTTGGGTAATAATCGCTTTCTTTATCATATGAGTTTTAACTTGTTATTCTTGATTTTATCACTTAGATCATGATTTAAATACTTAAAGAATATAAAACATGATTTATATATCATATATATTCAGAATATAAATAATTATAATAGATATATTTATGAAATGGAAACACCGTTCATGAAGACGATAGTCCGTATGTACGCATGAACGTTGTTTCTGTTTTCTTATTGTATAGTATGGAAGTAAGTAAACGACATATATTTATCTACATAAATATATATTATTACAGTAGAAATATTATTACATATATCTCATAATATATATATATATATATATATAATTCTTGAATGGTGATCGTTGAAGATGAATCTCATCGCGTCATAGTGACGGTAAGCCGTACGTACGCACGAGCGACAATATCATTCTATCGATGGTAAAATGGTGTTTAATTGGATGGTATATTATATATACATAATAATTACCATGTTATATTCATTATTTAAATTAATTATACTCATTATTATACACATCCAAATAATTTAGTTTTGAATAACAAACTACACCAAGACGTGGAGATGGTAAGCCGTACGTACGCACATATGGTGACTTTGTCATTCATAGGATGTATAGAATAATGAATATGGTTTTAAAATATTTATAATAACATATAAGTATTTATAAGGTACTGTATTTATAATTTTAGTATGGAAATAACAAAGAAAGAGGAAGAGTAAGAAGAAAAGAACTTTGAAAGAGGTGATGAAATAATTACCTCTTCTACGAGTGTTTCCTTTTGATTTGAACAAAAGGGATCCTTAGTATGGATTTATGATCAAATTAAGTCCTCTAGGTTTAATTGAGGGTATTTGGGAGGATATTTAAGTAGGGTTTGTCCGAGATAAATGGATTTGGAGGTGTGAAGTTAAGAGAAGGGGAAGTACCCTTTTATAAGAGAGGTGGGGTCACTTTAGGATAAGCTTGAAATATTATTTTATTATAAAATAATTTTCGGTTTCTAATGGATCCAAATGGATTTAATTCTAGGATAAGGTGAGTATGGGTCTAAATCCTCTCAACCAATAGGTTTTATACAAGTTTAGGTCACCATATTAACCTTATCTTCTAGATTTAACTCTTAGTTAAATAGTTTAACTTTTACCATGTCTTCTTGTATTTTTATATTACATGGTTAATAAACTAACTATAAAATGACAAGAGAACATAAATTGGTTCATTAATGACACATATATCATTATATAATTCCTTTTTCCAAACATTATATTTTTATTATTATTATATCATTTAATAATATAGTATTTGTTTTAAAAACTCATTTATGTCAATTTTGACACTATTTAGTATTTGGTTTTTGTAAAAGTCAACAAAACTTGATTACTTCAAATAAAATAAATTAAATAAACTCTAACATGTCATATTAACCTAAAAAATTTGTGTATGTCATCAAAAGTCCCAATTTACATTTATTTTGATATTTATAATATCAATTATTTTAATCTTTTATTAATAAGGTAATTACTGCATCATCATTGTGTCATAAATAAATTTAATTATTTAATTTTTGAAAATTATAAATAAAATAGCATGATGTAGGAAATATTTTTTATATTTCTAATAAATATTTATAGTTGAAATTATCTTATGTATAACCCTAAATTAAAAATGTTTTAGTTATTAAAAATTGAATTTAACAGCCCGGAGTTTATAAATGGTATTTGTATTTTGAAATAAATGTGTGTTATAAAATACTATATATCATTATAAACATACATCACATAAAGAAACTGAAAAAAATTATTTCATTAATAAATAATATTATATTATTCAGCTATGAACCCAATGAAAATTCCACACATTACAATTGAAAAAAATATACAATAGAAAATCTAAAATGGGAAAATATGGATTTCCCTAATCTGCTAGAATCATTGCCCCCATGACCAACACTATAGAAAAGAAATAAAATATTAGTAGACCAATCAACATTATAGAAAATAAAAATATAGAACCTTGATAGTAATTGAGATGAATAATGAATGAAAGAAATTATAGGTATTTATAGGAGGTAATGTGACCGTTTAAATAGTAATGCGACCATTTGAATAGAAACTTGACCGTTGGAATAGTAACCTGATAGTTGGGAATAGTAACCTCACCATTGGGAATAGTAAAATTATCATTGGAATAGTAATTTTAACTCAAAATAATAAATTGGGATATAAATAATATTTATCATGATTAAATTAAGTAAATATAAATATTATAGTGTCAAAAAATAAATATCACGATTAAACAACTCAAAGAAAATATATTCTTATTTTTAATAAACTGTATTTTAAATTATTTCAGAAAAATATTAATTTTTATATTAAAAATTAAAATCACCTATTTTAGAAATTTATTTTTATAAAATGAATATCATTTTTGAAATCAGCACTCCAAAATTTTCCAAAGGTGATTTTTTGTAAATTTTCTAAAATACTTCAATTTTCAAGTAAATTGTAAAAATACAGTTTTTATGTAATCAGTGTATCTTAAATTATATTATTAATAATGTAATAATGACCTAATGATTTATAGAACTTTATGTGTAGTGATTTGGGTTTTGACCTGTAAGACTTTGAAATATTTCTAAGAATGTTTCCGAAGCCAAGTGCTGAGTCAGCACAAGATTCTGAGGCCCGGAGAGCCTCAATGCGGTGATATTAAAAGTATTATATATATTTTATCGAATACACATAGTTTCCTTGGAAACATGGAATAACCCCCATGAAAAGTCTCAGATCAAAAATCTGAGGTTGTGGTTGAGTTCAGAACATGACGTTTTCCCTAGGCGTGACATAAAATATGTCAACACCGGGAGTTTGGTCGAGGGTCTGCATTAATGGGGAGTTGTGGATGTTTATTAATTAAATTAAATTAAATGAATAAACACTACCCCTATGTTTGTTCATGAAATAGAGGATCCTAAACCCTCACCCACTTTGGAATGATGGATGAACCAAGGAAGATCCAAGGAGAAGAGGCACAACCAGTCTCCAGTTTTGATGGTGATCATTCTCATATCATGGTGGAATTTCTTGAGATCATGGATCTAATCCCTAAGCCCTAGTGTTTCACCAAGAGGTATTCATGTTTGAGTTTAAGTCCTGACCCCCTTTTTATGCATTTTTAAGGTTTTAGAGTCCTATTATGATTGCTATAGATTCCTTGGGGGTCGATTTGTAGGTTTTGTGGGAAACTAGGGTGATTCAGGTGGCTTGTGGAGAATTCCCAATCACATGACTTGTATTTCAGTGGAACATACCATGTGTCCTTACCATTTAGGGAAAATGAGTTTTGGAGACTACACACTGTGTATCGGGGTTACACACTGTGTAGTGACCCCAGGTCATGTAACCAAGGGACATGGCTAGGGTATCCATGTGATGGTATATGGTTGTGTCAAAGTACATGAACAAAGTACATGAGAATGGGGTTACAAATATGGGAACAAGAAAATAACATGACTAAGTTCCTGGTTATCTGGGACACACCATGTACCAGGGGGTGCACATTGTGTGTGAGACATGGCTAGCTGAGACGTGTGGAGAAAGAACATGGTCAGGGGCCTAGGTGAGGAGAGACACACCATATAGAGCCTATATATGCTATTTACACTAACATGGACAACCAATCCATGTATTAGAGGAAATTGATGGGTGTTGAGGTGGGTTCACATGTCATATGGACCCCTGTATATGCCGTGTAGTCTTCTTGGAGACTTCCACCTTACGTATCTCTTTCCTTGGGGCTCGAATTCAGGCGTGTGAGTAGTATATCCTAAGAATTTTTTTGTGTAGAACATGATTGTGGCCATAGTTTGGTCCTTATATATTCCCTATGAGGTAGTTTTTTTGGTTCGTTGTGGTTAGCGATGTTTGGACTAGTAGTGGTTGAGTCAGTCCCTTGGTCTATCCCTATGAGGGTACAATGTTTCATTATGTCCTCATTACCGGATTGTGATCCCCTTGATAGGATGAGATTGGGTAGAGTTTTAGTATCCCTCTAAAGAGGCTAGGGTGGGATCCTTTATTGTATCATTTTCCCTAAATCGTGTTCTTGGTATTGTTGTGACCAACACTACATGGACGATGATCCTTTATCTAGCAGGATAGCCCAGTAGGGTTTGTGGCATCGTCGGTTATATCATCCCATACATAGCGAGAATAATAAGTATGGTTGTGGCATCATCAGATATACAGTCCAATACTCAAGAGATGGTTTAAGTAGGTTTTTTTGCAACTTCGGTTATACGATCCGCTACTTCGTTTGTTGTACCAGGTGGGGTTTTTGTAGTCGTTGTGACCAACACTACACATGCAATGATCCCTTATCTAAGAGGCATGATATTTGGGATGTCAGATTGGGTTTGTGTTTTCCCCTAGTGGTACTAGGTGTGATCCCCATTTTGAGAGATCTTTTAGTTATTGGGTTGGGTTTGTGGTGTACCCCAACAGTTTTGGGAGTGATCCTCTATCCAAGGAGGTGTGGTCTTCAGTATTCCAGAATGGGTTTATAGTATCCCCTATCAGTTCCAAGAGTGATCCCCTTTCTGAGTGTTGAGTCATTTCTTGGTTCCAATAGGGTTAGTGGTATCCCCCATCATGGATGGGTGATATCCCCTATCTAAGTATCGAGATCGACTGGGTTACAATATGAATTTATTTGTGTCAAGATTCGACAAGCGTGTTATTTTAGATATATTCCATTATGGATGGTGGGGATGTTCCATAATCTTTCTGATACCTGATAGAGTGGTATCTCTCAGATGTTCTATCTAGGATGGATGTTCTATTCTCAATGGAGTGAATCTATTGGAAGAGTGTCATCTGGGATGAAAAATCTTATGGAGCATGTTCTCCTAGTCAAGTTTTACCTTTGAGCATTGAGTATAATCATGTATTTGGTTATGAGGTTGAAACCTCATGAGACTTGGAGTCTGATATGAGTATATTTGGGTGATCCTCATAATCCTTATAGTGTTTTCACATGGCTTGGTTTACACCCCTTGAGGATTGAGATGATTATTTGTGTATAGACAAGGATGAGTTCAAGATAGAATTTCTCCCTCTTTTGGGTTCCCTATGGATGGGTCAAGAGGACTATTTCATTTTAGTTGCTCTCTTTTATTTTGGATATTTGGGGAACCTAATGGGTATTGTTATACTCACAATTTCATGATATTTTCCTGCACATGTTGTGTCTTTTATAGACAATAGGCCTTTTGACAGAGTCCTAGGAGGACCTGAGGTAGGTAGATCTTAATGAGCTGGACCGACCAAGGTGTTCACCAGAGCTTAGATAGGGATATTTCTTGAAGTTTCATTTGATAGTGATCCCCTCCTTCTGAACATATTGGATTATTTTATAGTTTTGGTGGGATTATATTTTGACCTATTTATGCTTTTAGTACTCCTGTTGAACTCTGGTCGTGGGTTAGATGTATGCATGAATTTATTTTCAGTTTATTTTATCTCTGTACTATTGCATGGAGTTGTTTGTGGGTGCATGCATACAAGTACCATAGGCTAAGGCCTCCCATTTTTGAGATATGCCTACTAGGTGCTAGTCTCCAGTCCCTAGATTATTTGAGGTGGGATTGGGGTAGTCATGGATCAAGTCCCATTGGGTTGGGTCATGATAGAGTGGTATTAGAGTCTATTCCACATTGGGACTGCAGTGTCACGAGTTTGGTTTGGGTTATATAGCAACAATGTTAAAGTGTTTCAAGTTCGGATTTTAGGCTAGGTACTCCAATGTTGGCATGGCAGCTAATGCATCCATCCACCAGGACACTGATAAACTGCTTGTTGACTTGGTACATTAAGACACTTTTCATAGAGAAATTTTGGTGCATGCATCATATAAGACTAGTTTGTGGTTTTTTCTATCCTTCTTGAGTCAAATTTCTAGATATACTCTTTGAACATGATAGGTAATAATTTATTTCTCCAAGATGAGGCTTTAGTGTAGGGCACTAGTCTAAAGGTTGGACCTCCAGGTGGTCCTCCAGTTGAGCCGCCACCCATTGAGCAGCAGGTTGTGCTAGTAGTTCAGGTCGAGGATGCACAAATGTTGTGTAACATCCCCAAATGATGAAGGGTTAAATGACTAAATGATATGACTCATGTCAACAAGGTGCACCTTCCTTTTCGGGATCCTGCCTGATTAGAACTTCACAGTTAAGCGTGCTTGGCCTGGAGTAGTGATCAGGATGGGTGACCTTTTGGGAAGTTTCCCAGGATGTGTGTGAGTGAGGACAAAACACATTGGAAAGGACATGTGTTGGCCTGTGGGGACTGTCATTAGTCAGATGACCCGTTCAGGCATGCAGGTGGACCCTGGGGTGGGCCCCACGTGTCTGCAGGGCAACTGGTTGTACCTGGTGGGCCAGGACCCGAGGAACATGTTAAGGCGGGGTGGTTGTGTTGTCACTAGGACCTGGTTGTCACATTTGGCCTCAGAGGAGGAACCCGGCCTTAAGTGCGGTGCACTGCCTGGGTTGAGATGTAGGGCCCACAACGAGGACGTTGCATCTTCCTTTTCGGGAGCCTTCCTGATTAGAACTCCACAGTTAAGCATTCTTGGCCTAAAGTAGTGATCATGATGAGTGACCTTTTGAGAAGTTTCCCAAGATGTGTGTGAGTGAGGACAAAGCACACTGGAAAGGACATGTGTTGGCCTGTGGGGACTGTCATTAGTCAGATGACCTGTTCGGGCATGTGGGTGGAACCTGGGGCGGGCCCCACATGTCTGTGGGGGAAACTGGTGGTACCTGGTGGGCCAGGACCCGACGACCATGTTAAGGCGGGGTGGCTGTGCTGTCACCGGGGCCTGGTTGTCACAGGTTGGGTGTGCTACATGAGTTCCAAAGGTAATGAACTATGAGGTATCAGGGTGATCCATATCCCCATGTAGATGATGACTGGATTAAGGTAGTCAAACATGTTTTCTAATTGTGAGGAAACCTCCCCGATCAGATGGTGGTATTAACGGTGATACTTCGGTAGGGTTAGGCCGGGTGATGGTGGAGTATGGTGACATAGACCCATGAAGAGGAAACACTCACTTAGGATGAGTTTGAGAAACTCTTTATAGAATAGTTCTATCCATACATGTTGATGTTGTTTCATATCTAGGAGCTTCTATAGGTTTTGAAGGACAAAATATCCATGGAATAGTAATCAGTGAGGTTTACAGACCTATCATGATACTCCTAGATATGGTTCAAGATCCATTTTTTAGAGTACGGACCTTTGATCAGGGCTTGCAATGGTAGATCAGGGAATCAGTGGTACCACTGTGAATTCCAACCTATGATGTATTACTTGAGCAGGCCTTGGTGGTGGTGATATTTTTGGCTGAGAAGAATCTAACTGTCAGTACTGGGAACAAAACAGAAGACGAGACCTTGGTAGCTGGTAGTCGACAACAATATCATGGATCCAGGCAGGCGAGAAGCTTCTGAAGGTAATCCCGAGATTAAGGGTCTGACACTCAAGGATTCTAGGCCAGTTTTGGTTAGCCACAGGAGAGGCCTTTTTACACTTATGATGACCAGTGACATCTTACTAGAGATTGTACGACCTGTCGTGCTGTTGAGAGGGGGACAATCATTGGACCACCCTGGAAGAGGCAGCGTTTAGAGCAGGGATTTCCACATGATGTTGGATGTGATAGAGGGGCATGGATAACAAAAGGAGGTATAATATAGTACAAGTTTCCACCACCACTCCAAGGTGGTCCATTCTAGGCTCAGGGAGATGGAGGATGAGGGCCAGGAAAACTACAGGCCACAAAGGGCTTTGACCTAGAGGCTCTGTGGGTGAATAGAGGTACACTATGTGTCCTTTCTACTTTCTATAGTAGTATTGATAGACACTATTATGGGGTACTATATTCTATTCACTTCTTACTTGGGATTTTTCTAGGGAAACACAAGGCGTTAGTAGAACCCTATGTTAGTGTTGTTTGACATATCATCATATGCATGAGGAAGAGGGATGTTTCCCCCACCGAGATGTGTTTTTATGATCTGATTAAAACGGTGTATTCAAGTCAGTGATTCCCAAAGAGAATAGTGTCGAGGTGTGGTGGACAAGTCCATCTGAATTGTGTGTTCAGGGTGGGTTTATGTGTTCGTGGTTTGTAGATGGAGGTCCCGGAAAGACCTAGTGCATTAACTTGGGCATACCTTTGTTTTTCATTGGTACCCTCATGTGCTCGGTGACAAAATTGTATGTGAGGCACTTGAGAAGGTTGTGGTGTGGTTTGAAATGGATTCAGACTCACAAAAATTAGGGATGCATCCCCCACTAAGACATGTTCTTGAGATATGACACAAAAATGTGTGGATGAGTCAATGAAACCTAGAGTGGATACCATCGAGGTGTGGTAGATGAGTTCCTTATCTTGTGTGTGGGTTAGCAGGGTGCATTGCTACTATACCCTTTTGTGACCATTTGGTGGGTGCTTAGTGTTTTTTCACCTGTCACATTTGAGGTGATATGTTCTCAATTTGTAGTACAATTTCAACCTAGTTTGCGCTAGACTTGGGTGTGGTGTACTTTGTGGTTCCCCTGTGTGCATGCTGGTATGCAGCATGAGAACCCTTGGTGGGCTTGTTGGTATGAAAATCCTAATGGAGAGTTTTTTCCCCTTCTTCCTAGGATTTATCTTTTTGAGGATGAAAATCCTTAAGGTATGGAGGATATAGTGACTTGGATTTTGACCTGTAAGACTTTTGAATATTTCTAAGAATGTTTCTGAATCAAGGAACTAATTTGACATGGGAATCTAGGCCTCGGAGAGCCTCAATGCGGTGATATTAAAAATATTATATATATTTTATCATGTGTGTGAATTTTCCTTGGGAACATGGAATAACTCCCATATAGAGTATCAGATCATAAATTTGAGGCCGTAGTTGAGTTTAGAATGTGGTATTTTTCCAAGGTGTGACATAAAATATGTCAATGCCAAGAGTTCAGTCGAGAGAGTGAATTTACTAGGAGTTGTGTAAGTTTTTTTATAGACACAAATTTGATGCATATTTTTAATCAAATTTCAATAGTTTAAATTGTTTTATCAATGAATTAATCCTTGGTTTTCAATGTCTTAAAAAATAATGAGAAATTTGAATTGTAGAATGAGAATGGATTTAGTTGGTTAAAATATTGTTGAATTTTAAGTTTGAAATTTTATTTATGAGCCATATGAAATATTATGATTTTTATAACATTTTTTTTGAGTTTGTCCAAAAATTAGGCCAAGCTTAGGTAGGTCTTCAACCAAAAGTCATGATCCATTTAGCCTGCTTAGGAGACTTGGTCGGCCATGAAACCCATAGGGAGGGTCCTCCAGACCAGTGAGGGTATGGGTGGTGAAATTCCACGCGGGTGGCCCATGAGTGATGAACCACACAGGTGTAGAGTGTGCCCAAGGGCTCGGTGTGGTCTACATGTATGTGCGACCTACATATATGTGTGTGCGAGTGTATTTCGAGATCCCACCCTGGTGTGGGATTCAGGATGACAGATTCAATTTCCTACCTTATAAAGAATTTATTGAATTCATCCCATTTCAATGTGGGATCGAGGCGTTGTTGCAGCTCCGCCGCACTCCACCATTGTCGTTCTACTCTTCCATTACTGCTCGAGTCCACTGCTCTCTGTCACTATTATCACATAAGAACACTGCTTCCACTATTTTCCATCACCAATGCCACCACTATCCTCCACCAAGCACTGCCTGCACCGTCGCTCCTCTGACACCTGACATTGCTCGAGTCAATCTCCACCATGGCTCCACCCTCAAAGGATCTAACCACAAATTCTCAACCAGAGACTACCATGAACATCACTCCTGAGATCCCATTATTGAGCTCCATCTTCTCTAATAAAAGGCCACCATCACCTCCAAAGTAAAAAATTACCACCATGAAGCTCATTCGAGCCTCCTTCGGCCACTATGAAGGTTGGAGGAGAAGAGGAGATCTACTGATCCATGATGCCACTACCCACTGAAACCACTATTGTGCATCACCGCTGATACTCCCTTGCATTGGCCATGCATCCCATGCAAGGCTTTACGAACGTCAAAGAAGCTGCCTACCCCATGTGATCTCATTCACGCTGCGAGTCATCAGTCACCCAAGGTCCTTGGGTGATTTAAAATTTACACCAGTGGGTCTCGCGGGTGTGATCTCAAGGAGAGATCTGGGGGGGGGATTTATCTTTATTGAAGGAGGCCAGGACTTGCCTCCTTACTACCTATAAAAGAGGAAAGCCTCTAGCTCAGAAAGAATGGGTCGAGACCCAAGGGAGGGAACCCACCTAGAGGAGGCTCGATTACTGCTCCCCATTCTTCTTCTTCTTTATTTTATTTACTTTTTACTTATTTTGTTTTATTTTTTATTTTAACTTTTTATTTTAATTTTTATTTAGTTAATAAAATAAATTCAGGCATGTTATTATAATTTTTTGTGTTCCATTACCACCACTCTTCTTATTCTTCTAAATATTATTATTATTTTACCATTATTTATATATTAAATAAATTTATTATTATTTATAATTTTCTTTTATTTTCTTTTATTCTTTTATTTAATTTCTCTCTCTCTCTCATACTAATTTTTTAATATATTCTTTTATTTTACCAACCTCGTTCCTTTTATATTTCTTCTTCCTTCCTTATATTTTAATTTTATTTTCTTATTCTTATCTTCCATCCTTCTACCATTGTGATCACTTACCCTAAAAAATGAGGGGTTGACCCTGAGACTTTTCCCAGGGGAAGTCAATGTGTTCTTGAATTTCTCTTAAAGTTTATCTTGTGTCTGTGATAGATTTGAGTAGAATACATGGGTGAGGAGAATGTCCCTGATGTGGTGACTTCCCCCCAATGACATTAAACTCCATCTACTTCTATTATTTTATTTAAACTATTTTACCTCTCTTTATTGGATAACCCTTCATACGTTGGAGTTGAGAAATTTAATGGATAAAACAACCTCGATAGAGTTGGATCCTAGAAGATGGCACAACCTAGACCAAGGGGTTTCATTAACCTTGATTATAAGAGGAGGTGGAATTGAGATTTCTTAGGCCCTTAAAGTTTACAAAATTTATAAATAAAAAATAATAGTAATTCAACATGAGATTTAATTTTTGGATTATCAAATTGATATAAAAAAATAAAAGAAAATAATGATTGAACCCAAAACTGAACCCAAAACTAAGTTCTTTCTTCTTTAACTCATTCTATTTAGATTTTCATGTTAGCATAAGTTATAATTTCCATTTTTTTCATGTCATTTAAAAATTAATAAAAAAACCAAAAATATTTATCATTATTTTCATAAAATAATAAAAAAAAATAGTTTAATTTATTTAGATAAAGTAGGTGAACAAATTGAGAAGCTCCCCAAGTGAGACGACCTTGGTCAGCCACTATATTACAATAGGAAAATAATTTTCTTTTTCTATACCACGTGAAGGTGTGGATTAAAACTAGTTCCATTTCCTTGGAGATGATCATTAGTTCATTCATCTTTTGTATTTTCACATTTTAGATATATTTTATTTATTTTATAAAAATAAAAACTAAAAAAAAATCCATGATGTTTTCAAATGATCATTTTTTCAATTCATAGAACAATTACTCTCAAGTGAAAGAACCATAATTTCAAAATGATGAAGAAGTAGCTCTCCTATAAAAGCTCTATAAACTCACTAACTTGGACAAGATTATGAGAAATGAGTATTACATCAGAATTTCATTTTAGGAATTGGCATATGGAGTTGATGAAGTGAAAGTTTATTATCAAAAACTAAATACCAAGAAGGAAGTGCCACCAAAACTGCCCAATTTTACTAAAGATATCAAAGGGTTTGAGCCACAACTTGAAGAGTATCCACATACCAACTATATTAAGATCCAAATCCTAAAATACCATGATGAGCTAGAGTGGATTCATGATGAAGAAAACATTCATTCTGAGCTAATTGTGGGAGATCAATAAGATTTGGATGAATTTATAATGAGTATGATATACAACTTGATCTTCGCAATCCTTAACAAGTAGAATAGCTAGTGAGATTACATGTCACTCTAGATATGGAAGAGGAGGAAGCCACAACAGTGATGAAATTTGAAGAAAAGATGTAGGATCTCGACTACCTACCTCCATCCACTGAAAGTCTACTCCAAGAGGCACTCACCACTGAAGAAGATATCATAGATAAACCAAATAAGGGATTTTATCTTTTCTCAAACTCTATTTAATTTGATTTTATTAAAACTAAATTCTGAATCACTCTCTACTATTTTGATTATACAGATTCAGAATTTTTTTTCCAAGCCTTAGAGGAAGACGAAGAAACAACACATATACCTGTTGACGAACACATAGAACTCCCAAATTTTAATAAACATACATTTGAGGAGCCCCATCAAGAGATAAAAGTATATGAACCTAAGGAAATCAGAATAGAGGATGATCATATTAAAGGGGAGAAATTAATTATTAAAAATTTAAATTTTATTCAAGTAAAAATATATTTTTACTTCCCATTTGATCATTCAATTCATGCAGTCTATGTGAATCCAATAATAGAAGAGAAGAAGGAGGTTTCACAAGTATCAATCAATAAGGATGATGATTCATACTCCATCCTACCCCCACCATGGAATCTATACTTAATTGTTAAGGGGTAGGATCTGGTGTAATCTATCCATGGATCATCCTCACCAAGAAGGATGAAGAAAAAGCTGGGAAAATCCATATGTGGTGGTTAAAATCAAAGAAGCTTCATCCACCATCAGACTTTGGATAAAGGATGTTACTTCCCTATAGAGGTCGTAAAAATTCAGGGCACACTTGGGGGATCATATCAATATTTATCTTAAATACTTAATTTTTAATAATTTAGATTTCAATTTCATTATTAAAATTATTTTAGCATGAATCCCCACCCCTTCTTATATTTTTGAGCTTAAATGACATGATCCTTATGCTTAATTGAGTAATTTTCTTTTGTAGGACCATGAAGACACAAGGAAGCCCCCTAAACAGTGAAGGAAGAGGACTAAGATACATGGGAAAGGAAGTTAAAATTTTTATGTTATCTTTTAAACACCCATCATTTTTTGTCCAAAATATGTTTTTAGATTTAAAGATGAAATTGTGTGCCCACACTTGAATTATGATTTAATTGACTAATCTAGGTGACATGAGTTCTTAGGAATCTTGTGATTCCATAATTAATATTTCAATGTTAATTAGATTTAATGAGTAAAATGAATAATTGAATTATTAAAGTAAAACATGGATATTAAAATGAGGACTCATGATTTTAAGTAATTATTTGATTCATGTAAATGAAATTTCCCAACCATTTTTCTTGCTTCAAATTTCTAAAATTTATTTGAATTGATTTTTTATTATTAGTCATGCCTTGAGTGATTATAAAATGTTATAATTCCCATTCTTGAGAGGATTTCTAGGCCAAGTACTTTATATTTTATTCTTGAGCATATTTTATGAGTGATATTGGTACATTCCTCCCACTAAAACTTGCATTTGAACTTTTAAAAGCTATGACTGTACAAAAAACATTTAAAATGATTGAGGTATCTTTTTAAAAGACCTTATCATAAAAAAGAAAACTTTACATAATTCCTTGTTTATCCCATAGAGACCATGAATGAAATTTAAGTAATGATCCATGTTTCAAGCCATTTTTATATATTCCTACCCTCCTTTTAGTATTTTCATGATATTTTAAAGTTGAAGTGTGGGGTGAAGTGAATCATGGTGAAATGGTGATTTTTATTATAAGACAGAATTATGGGGGTGATTATTATGGTAATAAATTAAGGTTTTTGATTCATTAATGATAATTCATTTTCCCCCTATTGTATATAAAAAAAGTAAAATAAAAAAATAACCAAAAAAAATGAGAATAATGAGTTATGATTTAGGAAAAACAAAAATCACCATTACTAGACCTATGATTTTTATCATATGTGGTTAGGTGGTGGATGTGAGGTTTATTCTAAAAATAACTTTTGAAAAAGAAAAAAATGAAAAGGTTCTTTTAAAAAGGAAAAAAGAATATAAATTTGAGAAAATTTCAAGAGGTTACACAAATAATTCATTATGCTATATTTTGATCGTGATATTTACTTTGAGTTTTGGGGAAGTTGGGATTTTTTACAATTTTAAGGGAATAATTCCATTGAAATTTTATTTTAATATCATGATTTATGATTTAAGAGATTAACCTCCTCCTTGAGTCTTAATTTTAAATATCAATTTCTGCTAACCTTAAGACTTAGATACATTTGAACCTTATTTGAAAGTCCTAATGATTATATATGGATTTTTTCTTTACAAAGTGGAGAAATTAGTTAATTTAAAAGACTATGGATAAAGAGAATTTATTAATGATATGAGCATAAATCTACTTGAATTTTATCATGAGTGATGAGTGACAAGATTACAAAGTGAGGTAAATCATGATTTGTAATGCTTAATAATAATGAATTGAGGAACTTGAATTAATGCCTGAATGTCCCAAACACCTTCTTTTTTATTTTATTATAGAAGGAAATTGAATTAATGAGAAGAGAAGTTTTACCATTTTCAAAAGAGAAAAATTAAAAAGATTGAATTGATTATTTCTTTGAAAATCAAGAAATTAAATTGATATTTTATGTGGATTTTGAAAATTTTATTTAAAATTGATAATAATTTGATTTTATTACTTTGAAATTTATATATTGATAGTATTGGTGCCCTGTGATTTTCCCTGTTGAGATTTTTGGCTCGAGGACAAGCATGGTTTAAGTGTGGAGATATTTTACTGACAAAAATTTGATGCATATTTTTAATAAAATTTCAATGGTTTTAAGTGTTTTATCAGTGAATTAATCCATGGGTTTCAATGATTTATTAAATAATAGGTTATTTTAATTATATAATGATAATTAATTTAGTTGGTTAAAATGTTTTTGAATTTCAAGTTTGAAATTTTATTTATGAATCATATGAAATCTTATGATTTTTTTAAACTTTTTTTTAGGAGTTTATCAAAAAATTAGGCCAAGCCTAGGAAGGAATTTAACCCAAGTATGTGCTCGATTTATCTAGCTTTGGAGAGACAATTGGCCACACAACCCATAGGGAGGGCCTGTCAGACCAGTGGGTGCATGAGTGGCGAAATCTCATGCAGGTGGCCCGTGAGTGGTGAACCTCGTGGGTGCAGAGTGATCCCAATGGCTTGTCATGGTCCTTTTGAGTGTCATCTGGGAGCCCCCTTGGCGCGGGATTCTAGATGGATGATCCCACATTATACCTTATAAATGATTTACCAAAGCCATTCCATTTCAATGTAGGATTAAGGCGCCGTCAAGGCTCTGCCGCAATCTGCCACTGCTTCTAGACACCAATGCTACCACTCAAGTATGCCACCCGCCTCTGCTCCTATCACCTAAGAATGCAATACCATTTATAGCCATCACCACTTCCACCACTTTCCTCAATTTAGCACCACTCATTCCATTGTGACTCTGCTGACTGAAATCTCTCGAGACAATCTCCACAGTAGATACGCCCTCGAAGGAACCAACCCCCACTGCTCAACCAGAGACTGCCATGAACACTGCTCCTGAGATCCTGCTATCAAGATATATCTTATCTAATGAGGCCTCCATCACATATGAAACATAAACCAATCACTATGAATATCATTTGAGCCTCCTCTGGACACTGTGAAGGCTGGAAGAGAAGAGGAACTCCACTGTTCTGTGATTCAACTGCTCACTGACACCACTGCCATGCATATCTGCTGCTACACCCTTTCTCTAGCCATGAATCCCATGAAATGACTTACAAAGGATGAATAAGGTAGATTCCCCTTGTGATCTCATCCATGTTGTGAGTCATCAATCACCTGAGATCCTTAGTTGATTTAAAATTCACACTCGCGGGTCTCGCAGGTGTGATCTCAAGGAGAGATCTATGGGGGGAGGCTTTGACTTGATTGAAGGATAATAATAATCTCCTCCTTACTGTCTATAAAAGAGGCAACCCTATGCCTCATATAGGATGGGTCAACACCCAAGGGAGGGAACCCACCTGGATGAGGCTTGATTGCTGCTCTCCCTTATTCTTCTTCTTTATTTTCTTTTCTTTTTATATATTTTGTTTTAGTTTTTATTTTTATTTTTATTTTTATTTTTTATTTAGTTAATTAAATAAATTCATTCTTGTTTTTATAATTTTTTTTGTTTCTTAACCACCACTCTTCTTCTTCTTCTAAATTTTCTTCTTCTTCTTCTTCTTCTTATTATTATTTTACAATTATTTATATATTATATAGATTTATTATTCTTTCTAATTTTTTTTCTTTTATTCTTATATTTTATTTATATGTCCCTCTCTCTATCTTATTACAATTCCTTTTAATTTATTCTTTTATTTTCTTTACATCATTATTTTTATATTTCTTTTTTATTCTTTATATTTTAAATTTATTTCCTTCTTCTTCTATTCTATATTTCCACCATTGTGATCTCTTACCCTAAAAAATGAGGGTCTAACCTTGAGTCTTGTCTAAAGGGAGGTTAAGGTGTTCTTGAATTTTTCTTAAAATTTATTTTGCGTTTGTGGTAGATTGGAGTAGCATACATGGGTGAGGTGAATTTCCATAGTAGGAAAATTCCCCCCAATGACATGCAAATCCATATTCTTCTATTATTTTGCTTAAACTATTTTCCTTATCTTCATTGGATAACTCTTTATATAATGGATTTGAGCAATTAAATGGATGAAACAACATCGATAGAACCAGGCCTTGGAATATAGTGCACCCTAGACCAAGGGGTGTCATTAACCTTGATTACATGAGGAGGTGGAATTGAGATTGCTTAAGCTCTTAAAGATTCCACAATTTACAAATACAAATAATAGTAATTCAAAATGATATTTCATGTTTTTATTATCAAAATGAAATAAAAAAAATAAAGTAAAATAATTATTAAACCCAAAACTGAACCCAAAACTAATTTCTTTCTACTTTATCTCATTCAGTTTATATTTTCATGTTAGCATAAGTTAGAATTTTTATTTTTACATGTAATTTAAAAATTAATCAAAAACCCAAAAATATTTATCATTGTTTTCATAAAATAATAAAAATAATAAAAATAAATAGTTTATGATTTATATAAAGTGGGTGAAAAAATGGTGAATCTCCTTAACTGAGACAACCTTAGTCATCCACTGTGATGCACTAGGAAAATAATTTTCTTTTTCCATGCCCCACAACAAGTGTGCATCATTTATTTTTTTAATAAAATTAAATTAATAAACCCTCACCCCAACTTAGTTGTGTGCATGAAAGAAAGAAGCCTAACCCCTCTACCATTTTGAGCGATAGAAGAACCGAAACAGATCCAAGGAGAAGAGGAACCTCCGGTCTCCGATCTTGATCGTGATTATTCATATATCATGGTGCAATGGCTTCAAATCATGGATATGATCCCAAATATTCAGTGTTTCTCTATGAGGTATTTGAATTTTAGTTTTATATCCAAATACCATTTTGATGTGTTGTTATAAGGGTTTAGATCCCTATCATGACCACTAAAGATTCTATGGGGGTCGATCTGTAGGTTTCGAGGGAAACTAGGCTATTTGGGTGTCTCATAGGGGATTCCTATTTGGAATTAACGATCACACAATGTGTAGTTTAGTAGAACATGGTGTGTGTTCTTCCCATTGGTGGAAGATGAGTTTTTTAGACTACACACCTCTTACTAGGGTTATACTCCATGTAGTGACACCAGGACGTGTGGCCAAGGGACATGGCTAGGGTAGCCATGTGATGGTACATGGATGTGTAGAAGTACTGGACCAAAGTACATGGGCACGGGGTTCCAGACATGGGCATGGGTAAATTACAAGTCTAGGTGTCTGGTTAGCTAGGATATGCTGTGTACAAGGAGGTGCACGCCATGTGTGAGACACGACTCACCGAGCTGTGTCGAGAAAGAATAGGGTTGGGGGATGGGTGAGGCGAGACACACCATGTAGAGCCTGTACACATCATGTACACTCACATGGCCAGCCAAGACGTGCAATAGAGTACATGATCAGATGTTTAGGTGGGTTGACACATAGTGTAGACCCCCATACAGTCGTGTAGTCTTCTTGGAGACTTCCACCTTGCATATCTCTTTCCTCGGAGCTCGAATTCAGGCTTTCAAGTAGCCTATCTTGAGAATTTTTCCATTTAGAACGTGATGGTGGCCACAATTTGGGCCTTATAGATTCTATGTGAGGCATAGTTATGGGTCAATGTGGTTAGAAATGTTTGGACCAACATCAGTTGAGTGGGTCCCTTGGTTTTTACTTATGAGGGTATAGTGTGGCATTACATCCTCAGTACAGGATTATGATCCCCTTGATAGGATTATATTGGATATAGTTGTAGTATACCTCTAGATAGGCTGGGGAAATATCCTCTATCATATAATTTTCCATAGATCAGGTTCTTGGTATCATTGTGACCAACACTACACGAGCGATGATTCTCTATCTAGCATGATAAAGTAGGTTTTGTGGAATCATAAGTTATATGATTCCCTATGTAGTAGGAGGAATCAGTAGTGTTGTGTAATCGTTGGATATAGGATCCTCTACTATGTAGATGATTTAAGTAGGGTTTGTGGCATTATCGGTTATATGACACCTACTTCGCGAGTTGTACCAGGTGGGGTTTGTGGAATTGTAATGAACAAAAATACATGGGTGTTTATCCTATAGCTAAGAATCATGATCTCTGAGATTTTAGATTGGTTTTGTGGTGTACGCTAGTGGTACTAAGTGTGATCGCCTTTATGATAAATCTTTGAGTTATCAGGTTGGGATTATGGTGTCCCCCAACAGTCCTAGGAGTGATCCCCTATCCAAGGAGGTGTGGTCTTCAGTATTCCTATATGGGTTCATAGTGTCCCCTAGTGGTTCTAAGAGTGACCCCATTTATGAGTGTTGAGGCCTTTAATTTCTTGTAGGGTTAGTGGCATCCCATACCGGGGATGGGTGAGATCCCCTATCCAAGTATCGAGATCTGCTAGGTTTTAGTGTGACTTTTTTTTATGAAAATATCTGAGGAGAATTTTATCTCATATATATTCCATTAGAGATGGTGGGGATATGACATAGGCTTCGTGATACGTGATGGAGCAGTATCTCTTGGATGTTCCATCTGGGATGGTAGTTCTATTCCTGATGGAGTGTATCTCTTAGACGAGTGTTATCTAGGATGATGAAGCTTGTATAGAATGTTTTATTAGTTGAGTGTTAACTTTGATCCTCAAGTATAATCATGTAGATTCTATGATGTTGAAACCTCATGAGACTTAGAGTCCGAGACAAGTATATCTGGGTGATCCTGAGAGTCCTTGAGGTGTTGTCACTTGCCTTGGTTTACACCCCTTATGGACTGAGCTAACTTGTCGTGTATAGTCTAGGATGGGTTTAATATGAAGTTTATTTCTCATTTGGGTTCCCACTATCTTGGTCGATTAGAAAATTTCCTTTCAATTTCTCTCTTTTCTTTTAGGTATTTGGGGAACCTACTAGGTATTGTTCTACTCACCCCTGCACGGGTTTTGGTCGCACATGTTGTGTCTTGTGCATACCTCAAACCTTTCAATGGAGTCCCAAGAAGGCCTAAGTAAGGTGGGAACAAGGTGTTTACTATATATTGGATGAGGATATTTCTGGAAGTTTCATTTGACAGTGATCCCCACTTATAATAATGTAGGATGCTTTTACAGTTTTGGTGGGATTGTATTTTTACCTCTTTATGCTTTCAGTATTCTTACTATACTCTAGTTGTGGGTTAGATGTATGCATGCATTTATTTTTACTTTATTTTATCTCTGCAATGTTTCATTTTGATGTTTTTGGGTGTATGCTCATTGGTACCACAGGTTAAGGCCTCCCATGTGTGAGATATGCCTACTCCGTGCTAGTCACCAACCCCTGACCTATTGAAGGCAGACTTAGGGTAGTCATGAATTGAGCCCTGTTGGTTTGGGTATTTACATGAGGTTTTTACATGATATATTTAATTTCATAAATGAGTCATTAAAATATAATAAAATTAATTTCCAAACCTAAAAATATTTTTCCAAAACCTAAAGTCAAAAGTGATTCCTTAAAATAACAAATTTTATTTCTTTCCACTTTCCTTTTTAATAAACTAATCTATTTAAAATTATAAAGTTTTTGAAAGTTTTAAAAACATAATATTATATTTATATATGATTTATAATGTCAAAAATTATGATTACATGTTTTACCTTTGATATAATATTTTATTTAATGTTTTATTCTATAAATACCCCTCTCCTCAAGTATAAATAACCCCTCTCCCTCCCCTTGGAAAACTACTCCTACCTCACTTTTCAAGGCCAAAGTTATACCCAAATATTCCCTCTCAATCCACTTATAATATCTAGATAAGTTTTGGAGTAATCCAACTCCAAGAATAAAGTGATTTTAGTGTCATACAAGAGAAGATATACTGAGGATTAAGTAAATTTCGATCAACTCTTTTTTTTTATTTTTTTCTTATTATCTTTCTTTTATCACCATCCCTTTCAAAATAAAAACTTATAAGATAAATTAGGTATTAATATAACATTATATTAATGATTTTAACCGACTATAAGTATCATATTTATGATATATATAAATTTCAAACTTCACTTTCCCGCTCTCCCAATAATGTCCCATCAAAGGTTGGTTAACCACCTAGAGGGACTTTTCCATGTCAAAACTTATAGCCATAATCATGGATGGATAGTATGAATTATAAATAATAATACTAATTTTATTATTTATGAGGTATAAAATCAATGAAATAAAGAAGGATTTAAGTTATGAGGATTCTCAAACCAAACTCCTTTTCTTTAGGTTACCCCTATTTCATGTCATTTTCCATATGGATATTCCTCTATTTTTCCTTAAATATTATTTCATTATTCTTACCTTTTATTTTCACGGATATACATGTTTCCACCTTGATTTATAATCCAAATACAATTATTTTCCAAAAATAAATTTCTTTCTAAAACAAATATTCAAATCCTCATGTGTTGTTTCTTATCCAAAGAAAAATGATCTTTTATTCCAAAGTATGATCACTCTTTTTTCATTTGGGAACCACAAAGTTTATTCATAAATGTATTCATTATAAAATACTTATTAAACCCATTCCTTTACATGGTTTATTTCATGACTACGATTGTCATACATTATATTTGGCATGGATGATTATGTTAATATTATGATGTGATGGGTGGGGCTAGAATTATATAAGCATTCAATGCATTGGGTAATGTGATGTGTCTCATGATATAATGTGTATTATGTGTGAACATGATGCTATATTTTTTTAACAATGATGATTTTATGATTATGAACATATTTCATGCATGAACATGGTACTATATTTATTCACAACTATGTGTGGTATTTAACCACTATGGCATGATATTTCATTTTTATGCATTACCACATTCCATGCCTATATCAAATGTTTACCTCATGATTATGATGATGATCCTATGTTTATGTTATTATTATTATTATTATTCTCACCCATTATATATTGATTCATGTCTCGTATTGATCCTCTTACTGGGAATTTAACTCACCCTTTTCTTTTATGTATATCCTCAGGTGACTACATGTACTCTGGAAAACGTGAAATTTTAGAAGGATAAAGAATAAGGATTTACTTAAATGTTTATGTTTTATTATATACAATTGATGTAAGAGCCAAATTTTCCCAAGACACTAAACCTTTTGATCTTGTATTCTAACATTATTATGTTATTTATCTTTAAGATGAAGTAATAGTCATATAAGAAAATGTAGGGTCGCTATATTTGGTATTAGAGATAGTTAATTTGGGAATTAAGATAAAAAACATTAGTGACAAACCTTAGGATAAGTCTATGTATATATAAATATCCAAGAAACTTTATTTTATAAAAAGGATAAACATAGAGATCCCATAAGACATGACTTTAGTTTTAATTCTTAAAAATAATAAGTTATTCATGCTTTGTTTACTTATATTTTTGTTCAAAATTTTTATATTTTTGATAATTGTGGGAACCAGGAGAAACCAGGCCAACAACCCTTATGAGGGACAATGAAACTATTGCTCGAACAACCTCCCTAATTCCATGGGAGGTGGATTTTAAAACATCATGGAAATTCTTACCTAGTTACCTCAGGCTATGAATAATAACCTGAACCATGTGGAAGGACCACATTCACCTAAGAGGGATCAACTATCCATCAATTCATTTATCTGACAATGACCACAAACATTTTTTGGATCTTCTAATCCAATTTTCGTGGAACTGTGGGTTGACTTAATGGAGAAGAACTTTTCTATGATCTAATGTTTTGAGAATAAGAAGATTACTTTATCCATCTATCATTTAGATAGAGAAGCTAATAAATGGTGGGAATTTATAAATAACATCAATCCAAAGGATGGAATGGAATAGATGGAGTGGGAAGACTTTAATAAAATATTTCTTAACAAGTATTTCCCTATAACTCTTAGAAAAAATATAAATAGATAATTCATAAAGTTGAAGAAAAAGTAAGATGAATATGTCACAAATTATGAAGAAAATTTCACAAGGTTTTCTAGATACGCCTTAGGTTTTGTTATCAACAATTATATAAAAATAGATATATTATTTAGTGGTTTAAAACTAAACCTTTTAAAGTTTCTAAAAAATTGATACTTTGGGAGTTATGAATAATTGGTTTTATGTTACCTCAAAGTGGAGATGAAGTTCAGAGAATGGTACCATGGTTATGGAGATAAGAAGAGAATAATGGAGTTTCAAGTTTGTGGGTCAAATTAAAAAGGAGGAAAGAGGATCCAAATACCCACATGTCAAAAAATGCGGGAAGAAAAATCATGAGAATTTTCTCAAAGGAACGAGGAAATTCTTCAAGTGTGGGAGAGAAGGACACCAATATCATGAATATCTAAGAGACCTGAAGAAGCTATCCAACATGATGGAGGAAAGGAAGCAACCTCCTAATGCTTCACCCATGGTTCAATTCTTCATCTGCAAGAAGCAAGGGTGCTATGAAAGCCGGTGCACTAAACCATGGGTCCTTGAGAATAATAAGTTTCAAAAACCACGAAAGAAAAAGGATAAAGGGAAAGATTATGCCATCACTACTGCTGAAGTGAAGAATAAAATTGAATTTGTACATGGTACACAACTATTCAATCAATAATGGAAAAAGTTTTATTTTATTCTAGTTTTAAGTATTCCTTTATATCCTATAAGTTTTCTAGAACTATTGAATTGAATCCCTGATACCTTGAAGTAGAGATATCTATAAAAATACCTAGTAGTGAGATCATTGTGACCCAAGTGTTGGACTCTTCTCCTATTAGCACATGTGGGAAGATTTTTCTAGTAAATATCATAATCCTTCCCTTGGTGTAATTTGATGCTATATTGGTCATGAATTGGATCTCATTATATAGATAACACATCAACTATTAGGAAAAGGAAATCTATTTTCAGGTTCCGAACAATCCAATGCTCCTATAAAAATTTAAGGGAGATCAATAATCTACTTTAGAAAATCCTTCAACGGTGTGGGTGTTGATTTCCTATAAATAAGCACACCTTTCCCAGATGGTTGAGTCAAAGGAAGGTATCAACTTGGAGGAAATGGCCATTGTTAGGGAATATAATGATTTATTTATCGAAGAATTACTTGGACCTCCCCCACATCGTGAGGTAGAGTTATAAATAGAACTTATACCTGGATCCACTCCTACTTCTAAATGCCCCTACAAGATATCCCCGATTGAACTATAGGAGTTAAAGAAGAAGTTTCAAGATCATTTGGATAAGGGATTCATATTCCCTAGTGCATCACCTTGGGGTGCACTAGTTCGCTTTGTCAAGAAGAAGGATGGATAAATGTGTCTATGTATTGATTTCTGGGATATCAACAAGATCAATATAAAGAAAAAGTATATTATTCCAAATATTGATGACTTGTTGGATCAACTACAAAGATATTAATACTTGCAAAGGTGGATCTTCATTTTAGATATCATCATCTATAGGTGAAGAATTAAGATATTCAGAAGATATCCTTTCATACAAGGTATGACCACTATGAGTTCATAGTGTTTCCCTTTTGACTTACTAATTCCCCTGTAATCTTCATGGATTTTATGAATAGAGTGTTTAGAGACCACCTAAAAAAATTTGTGGATGTGTTTTTTAATGATATTCACATTTACTCCAAGATCAAGTAGGAATATAAAGATCATCTAAGTATTATACTAGAGAAATTAAGGAAAGAGAAATTGTACGCTAAGTTTAGAAAGTGTGAATTTTAGATGTATAAAGTCACATTCTTGGGGAATGTGATCACACGTGAGGGAATTTTTGTGGGCCCTTCCAAGAATAAGGAAATTCAAGAATGGCCCAAACCCACTAGTGTCATGAAAATCCCTAGTTTTCTTGGTTTAAAAGGGTACTAATTAAATTTTATGAGAATTGTTTCATGATTATCTATCCCACTAACTATGTTAACATAAAAATGGGTAAAGTATGTATGGATAGAATAATTTCAGGAAATATTTAAGGAGCTTAAGAAGAGGCTAATCACCTCACCTATACTCACACTAACAATAAGGGTAGAAGGATTTATGATATATAGTGATTCTTTGAAGAAAGGATTGGGTTGTGTACTCATGAAAAATGATAAAGAGAAAGCCTATGCCTCATGATAGTTGAATATCCATGAGAAAAACTACCTAAAACATGATCTGGAGTTATAAGATGTGATATTTTTCTTAAAAGATTTGGTGGAACTGTCTCTATGGTGATAAGTGTGACATATATAACAATCATAAGAGTCTAAAGTATATATTCACCTAGAAGGATCTCAACATAAATTAAAGAAGATGGTTAGAGATAATCAAGGACTATAATTTCTCTATTCACTCCCATCTGAGAAAGTCGAACAAGTTAGATGATGCTCTTAGCAGAAAAGAACCCACTACTCTATCACTAATGTGGATTGAGAAAGACCATATCTTCATGGATATGAAAAGGATGGATGTGAGAATAAAAATGGGACAGAATAAATCCCACCTTTCCCAAATGATTTCCCAATCATCTATCAATGAGAAGATCAAGGAGGCATAAAGGGATGATCTAGAGATATAACAAAATGTTAAAGTAGTAAAGGAAGGGAAGATACATGAGTTCCACATTGATGATGATAGTTTGATTTGATTTAGAATGAGGCTTTGTGTGCCTTAATCACATAAGATAAAGAAGATATTGGATAAGACACATAACTGACCTTTCTCTATCCGTCTTCAAAGTACCAAGATGTACGATGATCTTTGAGGTCACTTCTAGTGGGACAACATGAAGAAGGAGATTGTGGAGTATATCTCAAGATGCTTGGTATGTTTGTAAGTTAAAGTAGAGTGAAAAAATTCCAAATGGGTGATGCAAGAATTTCCTATACCCATGTGGAAATTGGACAATGTCACTATAGACTTTGTCATCAGTCTCTAAAATAAATCCAAAGGAAATAATGTGATATTGGTTGTGGTGGATTGACTCACTAAGAATGCCTACGTAATTGCTATTTAGACACTCAAGGACATTCAAAGAGCTTTCTCAATGGAATTTAAAGGAGGATGATATCAACATATCCCATTATTTGAGTTATCATACAATAAAAACATCCACTAAAGTATAAAAATGGATCTATATGAAGATCTATATGGGAAGTAATGTATAACTCCAACATGTTGGGATGAAGTTGGTGAACGATATATACTTGGACCTGACCTTGTAAAAGAGATGAAAAAGAAGGTTTAATCCATCCAATAACATATAAAACATTCTTAGAGTTGGAAAACGATCTATGATGATAAACTTAAAAGGGACTTGGAGTTTGAAGTTGGAGACAAAGTTTTCCTTCGAATATCACCATGGAAGAGATTCATGTAGTTTGGAAAAAATGGAAGTTTAACCTTAGGTGAATTGGCCCCTTGGAGATCCTTGATCACTGAATTTTCCCATTGGATATCCTTGATCACATAGGAGTAGTATCCTATCGTCTTACACTTCCACCAAGTATGGATCAATTTAATGATCTGTTCCATGTATCTATCTTGAGCTATTATATACCTAAACCGTCATATATATTGAATCCAAAGATGGTACAATTGGAGAATGAAATCTCATACGAGGAGTATCCGGTGAAGATCTTGGACTGTAGAGACAAATCTCTACACAAAAAGACAAATCAAATTGTAAATGTGTTGTGGAGGAACCATAATTATGATGAGGTGACCTGGGAACCAGAGGAAATAATGAAATAAAAGTACCCTCACTTATTCTCAACTGAGAATATGAGATGAAATTTCAGAGAAAAAATTTATAAAGGGGGGAAGAATGTAACAATATAGAGTTTATAAATGATATTTTTCTCTTGAAATAAATGTGTGTTATAATATAATATATAGTATTATACACATACATAACATAAATAAACTGATAAAAATTTATTTCATTAATAAATACCGTTACAATATTCATCTAAAAAACCAATAAAAATTCCACAAATTAAAATAAGAAAAAAATATAAAATATAAAATATAAAATAAAAAATATGGATCTTCCCAATATGCTAAATCATAACCCCCATGACCAACACTATAATAAAGAAACAAAATATTTGTAAACCAATCAACATTATAGAAAATGGAAATATAGAACCATGAGAGGAATTGAGTTGAATAATTAATAAAGGAAATTATATGTATTTATATGAGGTAATGTGACCTTTTAAATAGTGATGTGACCATTAGAATAGTAACCTTACTATTGGAATAATAGCCTGACCATTGAGAATAGTAACCTGACCGCTAGTAATAGTAACCCGACCTTGGGAATATTAATTTTAACTCTAAATAATAAATTAATATATAAATAATATTTATCATGATTGATTTAATTAAATATAAATATTATAATTCCAAAAATGAAAAATTACGATTAAAAAACTCAAATAAAATATATTCAAATTTTTAATAAATAGTATTTTAAAGTATTTCATAAAAATAATAAATTTTATATTAAAAATAATAAATTTTAGATTAAAAATTAGAATTACCTATGTTAGAAATTTATTTTGATAGAATTAACATCATTTTTTAAATCAGAATTTCAAATTTTTCTAAGGGTTATTTTTTTGTTTGTTTTTTGAAATACATCAATTTTCAGGTGAATAGTAAAAATATAGTTTCTCACATAACCAGTGCATATTAAATTACATCATTCATGATGTAATCATGACTTAATAATTTATAGAACTTGAGGTACGTCCATGATATATTTAATTTCATAAATTATTCATTAAAATACAATAAACTTAGTTTCCAAACCTAAAAATCATTTTACAAAATGTAAATTCAAAAGTGATTCCTTAAAATAACAATTTTTCTTTCTTTCCACTTTCCTTTTTAATAAACTAAGTTAATTAAAATTATAAAGTTTTTTAAACTATTAAAACCATTATATTATATTTATATACGATTTTTAATGTCAAAAATTCACTATCATATGTTTTAACTTTGATATATTATTTTATTTAATACTTTATTCTAAAAATACCCCTCACCTCAAGTATAAATAACCCCTCTCCCTATCTTTGGAAAACCACTCCTACATCACTTTAAAAAGAAAAATTAAATCCCAAATAATCCCTATCAATCCCATTATAATACCTAGGTATGTTTTGGAGTAATTCAACTCCAAGCATCAAGGGATTTTAGTGTCGTACAAGAGAAGCTGCACTAATGATTAAGTAAGTTTCAATCAACTCTTCTCTCTCTCTTTTTATTTTTTCTTATTATATTTCTTTTATAACCACTAATTTTAAAACAAAACCTTATAAGATTAATTAAGATGTAATTTAAAATTATATTAATTATGTTAAACTACTGTAAGTATCATCTTTATGATATATATAAATTTCAAACTTCCCTTTCCTGCTCTCCTGACAATGTCCCGTCAAAGGTCGGTTAACCACCTACAGAGACATTGCCATACCAACACTTATAACCATAATCATTGATGGATATTATGAATTATATATAATATATAAACATGTAAGTACATGTATTATAATCTTATAGAAATAATTCTACCCATGTATAATGGCTTTGAAAAAAATTGGCGAAATAAAAACAAATCGAAAATTTAATGAAACCATGATATCAAAATAATTCATGTTTAAAAAAAGAGTGTTATAAAATAGAGTTTTATAATTATAATGAATAAATAGTGGAAAAAAATTAACATATTTAACTTATGGATCTATGCTTTAATAATCTTAAGTTTATTATTCAGGAGGCGAAAAAGTGATGAAATGAAGCAAGATTTAAGGTAAGGGGATTCTCGAACCCGACTCATTTTCTTTGGGTTACCACTATTTCATATCATTTTCCATATATATATATATATATTCCTCTATTTTTCCTTAAATATCATTTCACTATTTGTCTTTTTTGGGGGGGATATACATGTTTCCACATTGATTTATAAGTTAAATACAATGAATTTACAAAACACTTTTATTTCTAAGAAAAATATTCGACTCCACATGTGTTGTTTCTTATCAAAAGAAAAATGATCTTTTATTCCAAATTCTGATCTCTTTTTTTTCATTTGGGAACCTAAAATTTTATTCATGAATGTATGAATTATGAAATCCTTATGAAACCCATTCCTTTCCATGGGTTATTTCATGACTATGATTGTTATACATTTTATGTGGCATGCATGATTATGTTAATATTATGATGTGAAGGGTGGGACCAAAATTATATAGACCTCCAATTTATTGGGTAATGTGATGTGTATCATTATATAATGTGTATTATGCATGAACATGATGCTATATTTATTCATAATGATTATTTTCTGATTATTCACATATGTTATGTGTGAACATGATGCAAGTTTTATTCACAAATATGTGTGGTATCTGACCACTATGAAATGATGTTTTATTTTATAAATTTCTACATTACATGCTTATATCAAATGTTTATCTCATGATTATAATGATTATCTTATGTTTATGATATGATGATGATTATGCTCACCCATGATATATTGATTAATGTTCCTTATTCATCCTCTTAATAGGCTGTTAGATCACCCATTTCTTTGATGTATATCCTCAAGCGACTACATGTAATAAGGAGACATGAGATTTTAGAAGGATAAATAAGAAGAATTTAAATAAATGTTTATGTTTTATTATGTACAATTGATGTATGAGCCTAATTTTTCCAAGACACTAAACCTTTGGATCTTGGATTATAACACTATTATGTTATTTATCTTTAAGATGATGTAATAGTCATTTAAGAAAAATTAGGGTCTATATAGTTATACCTTAACACATATTTTCATCTTCAGATGGACAATAAAACATATTGGCCTATCTAGACTTTAGATGACATGTTGCGTACATGCATTCTGGATTTTTGAGGTTCATGGGTGAGGTACCTACCCTTGGTGAAGTTTTCTCACAATAGCAGTTACTGCTCCACTATTGGCATGGATTCATTAAAAGCATTTTATGGAAAGAATTTATGATCTCTGTTGTGTTGGACTAAGGTTAGAGAGTCATCAATTACTGTACTAAAATTGGTGCAGAGCATGATAGAGAAGGTGTAAGTGATCTGCGAGTGAATGAAGGCAACACAATATCTTCATAAGTCCTATATAAATCATAGGAGTAGGTCTTTAGAGTTTGGAATTGGTGATCACATGTTCCTAAAGATATATCCTCATCATGAGAAATGAAGGTTTGGTCATGGGAGTAATCATTATACCTTGTTTGATGGAACTTTCAATGTGTTTTCACATATTAGAGATCTTTTATGACATCCCAGACCTAATAATTTAGTAATTTCATAACTTAAAGTAAATATTTCATTACAATTTATTCCCAAGACCTTTTAATTTTAGAGTTTTAGAGGATTAAGACAAAATATTAACTAAAAAACTCATTTATTTTTCAACTAATGGAAATTTTACCCCTATGTAAACAACTACTTCATCCATAACAAGTTTTCAACATCTCCCAAAAATTATTCTCTTAAGATATAATTATAGACACATATTATGTATTACTTATCTTTATAACATAAGGAAATGGAAACATAAGAAATGGGGTGAGCTCAGATGCTCAGTAAGGGTTAACATAAGTTATGAAAATTGAAGTTCATAAGTGATCATAATATGAGTATATAGGTATAATCAATATATATAAGAAAATCATATTCAACAATGCTTAGATAATTATCATGGAATAAATCTTGACATAAAATAAGACATTAATTAAAAGAGCGAGTCAATAAACATGATCCATGAGAGCATAACATAGTCATGATAATAAGAATAAAACTATGAAACATATTTTAAATATGGAAAAACATAATATTATAAACCATATTTCAAGGAAACCCACCAAGACATTCATCACATAGTAGGCTTGGGATAACCACCCATGAAACTTCTTAAGATTGGGAGAATCCTCCAATATACGTATAATATTGGGATAAAACCTCCCATGTACCTCTTTGGTTTGGGATAAATCTTCCCATGTACCCTTTGTCTTGGGATAAATCCTTCTATGTAACCTTTGGATTGGTAAAGAACCTTTCGGGTTCCCTTTAACTTCAGATGAATCCTTTTGTGTACCCATTGTCTTGGGATAAATCCTCCCATGTACCCTTTTGGACTCATGAGACATAAACTTAAAACAATGAATTGGAAGATGATATAGGACCCCCACCATCTTCATCCATACATATGTGTGAAAATTTAAATTAAATCATATATATTATTATAAATAACCCATGGAAATAAAATGGGTTCCATTAAACACACCAAGCAACTTTCTAGGAAAATACCATTCAATCAAGATAATAAATCATATGGTATTTACACCATATATATATAGGGTATATGGTTAAGATAATAATTATACCCAATCAATCGATGAATGTCATCTAGGTGAACACAATTCAATAAAGTAAATCAAAAATAGAGTATTCACAATGGAAAGGTATTGGAAGAAAAATTACAATTATGCACAAAAAACGACCAGGAAATACAAAGTTAGTTATAGAAAATTCCTTTGATAGAGAAGATCAATAAATAAAATATCCAGAGAAATTATATGAAGGTTATCATTTCATTAATATCATTGATAAAGAATAATCTATATCAAGAATTTGTGTGCAAAAAAAATTAGATGTCTCTATTTTCTATTGGAATTATCTCTCAAGTGATCACCTCCCCATGATAGGGTTTCATCCCCTTGAGGTGGAGTGATCCTCCAACAACATTTATTGGTCCTATTTCTTGCTTCCTAAAATGTTTTTGTATATTTTTTTCTTTTCTTAGGAATTAGTTTGACCATGTCACGACCTGTCCTCAGGGCCCATGCTGTGACTACCCCAAGCCCGCCTTCCATAGGCCAGGGGCTGGCGACTAGCACCAAGGCGTCATTACCTATAAAAAGGGAAGGAATTGCCTTTGTAAAGTAAACAAACACCACAGAGAAATCAACCAGAAGAAGTAAACACTAAGTAAAAACTGAGTACAATAGTAAGTGCAGAAAAGTAAGTGGGCCAGTATACAAACCCAAACTGAAAGTAAAGTACAACTGGAAGGGAAAACAGCAACTGAAAAGTAAAGTCGCAACGTCGAGCTGTCCACTGGAAGTCCCACCTGAAGGGTGAGTAAAAATAGCCTCCACAGCTCCCCGAGTCTAACCGTCCGCTCCGAGTACGTCCCGCCCAGTGGTCCACCTCCAGGTACTGTCCTGCTCCGCAAGCCTCAACCACGATCAGCGCTGTCCGTCGTCTACAACCAACATAACGTAGTGCGGGCATAGCCCGTGCAGGGGTGGGTATAAACTACTCAGTAGGGACCCCGAGACCCCCAAAGGTCTCCCCGAATCCACAAAGGATAATCTACAAAGGAAAGATACAATCATGAAGTAACATCAGACACTACTTAGGTATATGCCCATACATATACCTAAGTCATCAATTCCAGTTCACTCAAACTCCGATCCCAAGTACAACCCAGTCCACACAGGAAAGAAAAACGTAAATCCACACAGGATAGCACAACACAATCCAAAAAGGAAAGAAAATAGGATTCATCTCACACAGGTATACATCTTCATATGACGATAGAGATGATCAGATATATACACTGATTCATCTATGCTGTCGAACCCACAAAGGATCGATAGGTACTAACCCCCACAATGACCCACAAAGGATCTGACCCACACAGGATCGATAGGTAACTAACCCCCGCAATGACCCACAAAGGATCTGACCCACACAAGATCGATAGGTAACTAACCCCCGCAATGACCCACAAAGGATCTGACCCACACAGGATCGATATGCAACTAACCCCCGCAAAGACCCACACAGGATCAGACCCACACAGGATCTGTAGGCGCTGGCCCACACAGGACCGCTGAGCGCTGAACCACACAGGATCGGACCCACACAGGATCAGACCCACACAAGATCTGTAGCACTGATCCATGTAGGATCACTGATTGTTGTAGTCGTCACCGTCGAATCCACTGAGGATCTCCGCACAGTCGTCATCGTCATCGTAGTCGCAGCCACCTCTGGGGTTCCCGCACACAGCAAGCTCGTTCGGGAGGGTCCGCTCCATGAGCCGAGAGGCTGATACATCAACTGACACATAGTCCAGATTTGATGTATCCAAAAGTTCCGTATCGTCAATAGGAACTCAACGTCGCAGACGGCACGTCAATCAGATGCCCGGTCTGAGAGTTATTGGCTTTTTCATCCCAGGGGCCTGGTTGGTTTTTAAGTCAAAACCAACCCGAAGGTACTCCACCTACGTCCAAAACTCGAGAAAAGTAAGCTAAAAGATCTGTCTCACTTAGAGGAATCCATCAAAGTTGACGGCACGTCAATCGGACGTCCGAAGCTCAAGTTATAAGCGTTTCCGCTCCGAGGGCCCGGTTGGTTTCGTGTACGAACCAACCCGGACAAACCCAAAGTAATCCTAAACCTTGAGTGTAATATGTCAAAACGACCGTCTCGATCAAAGGATCACATCACCGCTGACGGTGCGTCGATCGGAGGTCCGTAGCCCAAGATATGGGCAAAAGACCGAAAAGGGTCCGAAAACGGGGGGTCTGGGCCCGGACCGACCCGACCCAACCCCCTGGGTCGGCCCGAACTGGGTCCGGGTCTGACCCGGAGGGCATGACCCGGCCTGGCCGGGGTGGCCCGGCCCGGCCGGTGGGTCGGCTCGGCCGGTTACAGCCGAGCAGAGCGGGGGGCGTGCTGCCCCCGCGAGATGGAGCCGCGACCCCACGTGGGGCCACCCTTGCCAGCGGACGCGGCAGCCAGCCGCGGCTTTAGCCGCGGCGGTTCTCCATGGTGGCGCGCTGGGCGCCGCCGCCTTCTGCTGCCGGCGCCGCCGTGCCGGCAGGTCTCGCCGGTGGGTTCCTCCGCGGACCACCGGATGAGTTCCGGTGGTCGGAAATTCACGCCGTCTTCACCAAAGGCCCTCCCGGGGTCTGTCCTTCACTGCGAGGACCTCACATCGCCCGCGCGGCTTGTTTTGTCGACGTCCTCCGTTTTGCACACCAAGAACGAAAGGGGCGGTGGGTTCGGACTTGTTCATTGGTCCGCACCCACCACATTAGAGGTTTTAAAAAAAATCTCACAACAATTTTAATCATACGCCGCAGGTATAAATCATAAAGATTTAAAAGAATCAACCCCTACCTTGTCGTTGTCGGTGAACGTGAGTTATTCGCGGAATTGACCGTCGCGGAAGAAGAGGATCGTCGCGTCGTGGAAGGGATGTCGCGCCGTCGCGGTACACGGCGTCGCGTCGACAATCTCCGAGGCTTAAAGAAAACACACAGATTTAATTGCACGTTTAAACCCAAGTTGAGGATAAAACCCACAAAGGAATTTAAAAGATCCGAAATCCCCTACCTCAATCGGGTGTTGATCAAAGATTGTCGTGGGGAAGGATTGTCGTGTTGTCAATCTCCGAGGGTTCGGCGTTCTTCACGTTCTTCGCGTTCTTCACGTTCTTCGTGTTCTTCGCGTTCTTCGCGTTCTTCGCGTTTTTCGCAAAGGAGGATGAAGAACTTAGAGTTTCTGTAAATCCTCCCAACAAGCCACCCACATGTGTTGGTCTTATTTTATTCTTAAGAAAATAAAGGAAAAACAAAGTTAAGAAACGAACCATTAATTTGGTGAATTAATGGTAACGACTTAACTGCCCAATTAATAGGGGCGTTAAGAATTTAAGAAAACGCACTGGTTGACTTTCATTTAAAAGGGGTTTTCGTGGGTGCGTTACTTAGAGGAAAAGAAATGGTGGGGATCGTGCGGGACCCACCTCAAAAATATCCTACCAAGTGGGTATGATATTTTGGGTTCCACCCTATCCGCTTAACTTAGATTAAGTGGTTTTAAGTGGCTTTAAGTGAAATAAAATAAAGTCGTCGCACCACTTTATTTTATTTATTAACTTAACCCCAAAAATTAAAAACTACACCCGAGAAAACGCAACTCCGGAAATGGCGTTTCTAAGAAAATATCGGCACTGCGATTCCATCGGTGCCCTCAGAATTTGATTCCGAGCACCGGTTCAAAAGTTAGAAAAACCGGCTCGTTTGTTCACTGAACGTACCCGAGCCAAACTTCGGAAAATGATTCCGGGCACACCGGGACTCGGAATCAGGTGCCGTCAGAAACTGCGTTCAAGTAAAATCCCAAAGAAAATTAAGAAAAAATTTTCCTTGAATTTTACGGGTCTTTAAATTACTCCCACCTCAGGGCTTTATGTCCCCGTAAAGATACATCATAAGCTAGGGAAACAAAAGTGGGTACTGAGCACGCATCTGAGCCTCCCGCTCCCAAGTACTCTCCTGGAGGTTCCCATGCTGCCATCTGATGTGCACAAAAGGAATCGACCATCCACATAGGACTCACTCCTGTCGATCCTCGATCTCCACCGGGACCTCCACAAAATTCGCCCCATCATCAACGTCTAGCTCCCCATGGTCAATGATATGCGTCAGGTCGTGCACGTATCTCCTCAGCTGAGATACGTGGAAGACGTCGTGCACCCTGTGCAACTGAGGTGGTAGAGCCCGGTGATAGGCCACCTCGCCAATCCTGCTAAGGACCTGGAATGGTCCGATGAAGCGTGGAGACAACTTGCCGCCTCGGCCAAATATCCATAATCCACATCGAGGTGAGACACGCAAGAAGACGTGGTCGCTATCCTCGAACTCTAGTGGACTCCGCCTCCTGTCAGCATAAGACTTCTGCCGGCTCTGAGCTGTCCTCATTCACTCCTGGATGACCTGGACCTTCTCTGTCGTGGCCTGGACCATCTCCGGTCCCACAGGTGATGACTCCCCAGGGTCTGTCCAGCACGAAGGAGATCTGCAAGGTCGGACGTACAACGCCTCGTATAGTGCCATCCCGATGGTGGAGTGGTAGCTGTTGTTGTACGCAAACTCCACCAAAGGTAGGCGGTCCTCCCAGCTATGACTAAAGTCGAGGACACATGCGCGGAGCATGTCCTCGAGAGTCTATATGATCCTCTCCGTCTGAGGGTGAAAGGCAGTGCTCAGACATAGCTGTGTCCCGAACGCCTCCTGCAATCCCTTCCAAAGCCGGGAAGTGAAGAGAGCATATCGATCGGAGATGATAGATGATGGCACACCATGAAGCCATACAATCTCCTGAACGTAGAGATTTCCTAAGCTCTCTACTGAGCCCTACTCTCTGATGGGTAATAAGTGAGCCGGCTTGGTGAGTCGGTCGACAATCACCCAAATGGAGTCATGACCTCTGGAAGTGCGTGGAAGTCCAGTCACAAAGTCCATAGATATCCCGCCCCACTTCCACTCCGGGACCTCCAAGGGAAGTACCAAGCCTGCTGGAACCTGATTCTCTACATTCACCTGCTGGTAGGTGAGGCATCGAGAAACAAACTCTGCCACAACCTTCTTCATGTCCGACCACTAGTGCTGTCGTTTGAGGTCCTGGTACATCTTCGCCACTCCAGGATATACCGCCAAGGGAGAAGTGTGAAACTCTCTCAGTACCTCCTCCCACAAAGCAACTGGTACCAAGGTACGCCCTATGAAAAGGACGTCGTGCTCTGTTACAAAGGAGAAACCATAAGGTGCCTGTCCTGAGGATATCTGCACACGCCGCGTCTCACATTCAGCGTCCCCACGCTGTGCCTCTCTGACCTGCTGCAGTAGTGGAGGGGTGACTGTGAGAGACTGAAGTAAGACTGCTCCATCTCTATCCACGAACGATATCTGCAAAGTTGCTAGCTGCTCTGTTGCCTCCTCAAGTAGCTGAATGCCCGTACTCCTACTGAGAGCATCGACTACTACGTTCCCCTTCCTAGGAGTATAGACTCTCTCAAAGTCATAGTCCTGGAGGAACTCAAGCCATCACCGCTGTCTCAAGTTCAGGTCCTTCTAAGAGAAGATGTACCTAAGACTCTGATGGTCAGAAAAGTCTGTAAAGCGCTCGCCCATTAGGTAGTGTCGCCAAGTCTTCAGAGTGAAGACCACTGCTGCTAACTCCAGGTCATGGGTAGCGTAGTTCTACTCATGCGGCCTCAACTGACGTGATCCATAGGCGATCACCGCCCGATCCTACATCAGGACACATCTGAGTCCGGTCCCTGATGCATCGCAGTAGACTACGTACCCTACTCCTTCCTCAGGCAACCTCAAGATAGGGGCGCTGGTCAATCTCTGTCTCAGCTCCTAGAAGTTCTGCTGACATCTGTCTGACCACACAAAGGGTTTCCCCTTCTTTTTAAGAGTTGAGAGTGGTGCCGTAACTCTGGAGAAGTCTGGCACAAATCTATGGTAGTATCCAGCTAATCCGAAGAAACTCCGCACCTCAGTCACGCTTCGGGGTGGTTCCCAAGCTAGCACTGCCTCGATCTTCACAGGATCCACCGCAACTGCCACCTCAGAGATGACGTGTCCAAAGAAGTGGACCTCATGTATCCAGAATTGACACTTCGAGAGCTTTCCAAAAATCTGGTGCTCTCGGAGTGTGTCCAGTACAACTCGCAAGTGGTAGGCGTGCTCCTCCCCAGTCGTTGAGTATATCAAAATGTCGTCGATGAAGACCATGAAAAATTGATCGAGGTATGGATGAAAGATCCTATTCATGAGGCCCATCAACACCGCTGGAGCATTGGTTACACCGAATGGCATAACCAAGAACTCATAGTGGCCATACCGACTTCTGAAGGCCGTCTTCTGCACATCCTCGTCCCTAACTCTGAGCTGATGATAGCCTGACCTGATGTCTATCTTTGAGAACCACTGTGCTCCCTTGAGATGATCGAAGAGGTCATCAATCCTTGGTAGCAGATACTTGTTCCTCACCGTCACTTGGTTCAGGCGACTATATTCGACACAAAGTCGCAAGCTCCCGTCCACCTTCTTGGCGAACAATATCGGGGAAGCCCAGGGTGAAACACTGGGTCAGATGAAACCCTTGCCCTGCAAGTTCTCCAACTATACCCATAGATCTCGAAGCTCAGCGAGGGCCATCCGATATGATGGAGTGGATATCGGGGCTGTCCCCGGGTACAGATCAATATAAAATTCTACCTCTCTACGAGGAGGTAGTCCTGGAACATCATCGGGAAAGACGTCCGCATACTGATCCACCACTGCAGGAAAACTAGGACTCCGCACGTCAACTGTTCCTAGGATGAGGCTAGACAACTGATGAGTGATGGGCTGTCCTCTCCTCTCAGGAAGTCCATCCTGTGCTGCGAAGGCTCCCTTCTCGCCGATGAAGGTGAACCTTCTCCCGTCGGTGCGTACACATCGCACCTTGCTCCTAATATAGTCAATCTGAGCATGGACTGTAGACAACCAATCCATGCCCAAGATGACGTCGTAAGGCCTTGACGCCGCTACAAGAAGATCCCAGCCGAAGCTCTCGCCTCCTAGAGTAAGCTCACACTGCCGGCACCAGTGCGTAATCGTCGAGTCTTCTTTCGTAGGAGTCTCTAGCCGTAAGGATCGAGCCAACAACTCTGTCAAAATCTCCAAGCTCCGAACAAGGGTAGTGGCTATGAAAGAGTGACTCGTTCCTATGTCCATAAGAACTGCAGAAAGGGTGGAATAGACACAGATAGTACCTCGAATCATCTCGAGTGCACCATGGTCATAGGACTCCGCTGCCTGGAGCTGTGCCTGTCTCTGCCCACTAGCTCCCTGTGGCTGGGGTGGACCTTCTGATGGTGGTGGTGGTAGAGCCTCAAAGCATCTCCCACCACCTGCCGCTCGACCAGCTCCTCTGCCTCGTTCACCTGATCCCAGCGGACCGCCACGGTCAACCCTCTGCCTCTGCCTGGGTGGCCCCTCAACCGTCTGCTGCTCCTCGGCATGGTGGGTAGGGAAGTCACGAGCCATGTGGCCCTATCCGCCGCATGTGTAGCATTGCCTGCCTCTCGAAAGACTGGATCCGCGCTATGTGTCCCACACTGCTGAGCCAATGTCCTGAGGTCGTCTGCATGAGGGTCTGGTCTACCTGGACCCATGAGTCATCCGTTGACTGCCTGCTGTAGAAGACTCTGCTACGTGCCGCCCCACGGCAGGTCTCGCTGCTGATGAAGGCTTAACAAGAAAGCTCTCGATCAAAAGGGCTCGCTCCAGTACTCCTGCCTGGGTCAGAATGCTGAGGGAGATCAGTGATTCCCTGATCTCATGCCTCAATCCCTGCTCGAAGGTCCGGTCTCAGTCTAATGGGTCTCGTACCATGTCTGTCGAGTAGCGCGAGAGATCGGTAAATCTCACCGAGTACTGGGCGACCGTCAAGCTGCCCTGCCGCAGCTGAAGAAGCTCCTGGATGCGCACCGCACAGAGGGTGGCCGGGACAAACTCTAAGCGGAAGAGGCTCTCAAAGTCTTTCCAGATAAGATATGCCTCATCGTGCACCTGGATCATCAAGCTCCACCATCGGCCCGCTGCCGCATGCAGTAGGCTCGCTGCGAGGATCACCATGAGGTCTGATGGTATCCTCACTAACTGGAAAACTCGTACCATTGCCTCCAGCCAGTCCTCGGCTGCCTGGGGGTCTGTCTCCCCACGGAAACTGGCCGGTCGCTGGCGCTGGAACTCATGAAGTGCACTAAGGAGACGTGCATCATCAATGGCTGGGGATGGAAGCATCGGTGGCTCGGCGGGTAGAGGTACCGTCGGTGCCTCAGCTGTCAAAGGGCCCTGTACCGAGGCCTCGTCGCTCGGTGGGCTGTCGTCACGCACAACTCTTGGAACCCTAGCTGGCTGCCATAGTGGGGCCATCCTGAAAAGAAACAGGTGCGCCACGGTCAGAACAGTATACCTGGTGAGCTTACATAAAGTAATCACAAAGAAAACTTAAAACACACATGCAATCAATGTTTTCGTGCATTCAGTCAGAAATCAGAAGTCAGGGTCCTGGTGTATGGATACGTTGGCCGCCGCACCAACACTGGACTCCCTAGACTGATAGCCACACTCAATACGCTTAACACTATTGCTTCACTTAGAAAAAAGATCAGAGTCCAAAGTTCTGCGGTAGAACCGAACTCCTCTGATACCAATTTGTCACGACCCGTCCTCGGGGCCCGTGCCGTGACTACCCCAAGCCCGCCTTCCATAGTCCAGGGGCTGGCGACTAGCACCAAGGCGTCATTCCTGGTAAAAAGGGAAGGCATTGCCTTTGTAAAGTAAACAAACACCATAGAGCAAGCAAGCAGAAGAAGTAAACACTATGTAAAAACTGAGTACAACAGTAAGTGTGGAAAAGTAAGTGGGCCAGTATACAAACCCAAACTGAAAGTAAAGTACAACTGGAAGGGAAAACAGAAATTGAAAAGTAAAGCTGCAACATTGAGCTGTCCACTGGAAGTCCCACCTGAAGGGTGAGTACAGATAGCCTCCACAACTCCCCGGGTCCAACCGTCCACTCCGGGTACGTCCCGCCCAGTGGTCTACCTCCAGGTACCGTCCTGCTCCGCAAGCCTCAACCACGATCAGCACTGTCCGTCGTCTGCAACCAACAAAACGTAGTGTGGGCATAGCCCGTGCAGGGGTGAGTATAAGCTACTCATTAGGGACCCCGAGACCCCCGAAGGTCTCCCAAAATCCATAAAGGATAATCCACAAAGGAAATATACAATCACAAAGTAACATCAGACACTGCTTAGGTATATGCCCATACATATACCTAAGTCATCAATTCCAGTTCGCTCCAACTACGAGCCCAAGTACAACCCAGTCCACACAGGAAAGCAAAACGTAAATCCAAATAGGATAGCACAACACAATCCACAAAGGAAATCAAACAGGATTCAGCTCACACAAGTATACATCTTCGTATGATGATAGAGATGATCAGATATATCCACTGATTCATTTATGCCGTCGGACCCACAAAGGATCGATAGGTACTGACCCCCGCAATGACCCACAAAGGATCTGACCCACACAGGATCGATAGGTAACTAACCCCCGCAAAGACCCACAAAGGATCTGACCCACACAGGATCGATAGGTAACTAACCCCCACAAAGACCCACACAGGATTAGACCCACACAGGATCTGTAGGCACTGGCCCACACAGGACCGTTGAGCGCTGAACCATACAGGATCGAACCCACACAGGATATGTAGCACTGATCCACGTAGGATCGCTGAGTGCTGTAGTCGTCGCCGTTGAATCCACTGAGGATCTCCGCACAGTCGTCGTCGTCGCAGTCGCAGCCAGCTCTAGGGTTCCCGCACACAACAAGCTTGTTTGGGAGGGTCCGCTCCACAAGAAGAGAGACTGATACATCAACTGACACATAGTCTAGAGTGGATGTATCCAAAAGTTCTGTATCGTTAACAGGAACTCAACGTCGCAGACGGCGCGTCAATCGGACGCCCGGTCTGAGAGTTATTGGTTTTTTCATCCCAGGGGCCAGGTTGGTTTTTTAAGACAAAACCAACCCGATTGTACTCCACCTACGTCTAAACCTTGGGCAGAGTAAGCCAAAAGATCCGTCTCATTTAGAGGAATCCATCAAAGTCGATGACACGTCAATCGGATGTCCAGAGATCAAGTTATAAGTGTTTCTGCTCCGAGGGCCCGGTTAGTTTCGTGTACGAACCAACTCGGCAGAACCCAAAGTAATCCTAAACCTTGAGTGTAATATGTCAAAACGACTGTCTAGATCCAAGGATCACATCGCCGATGACGGTGCGTCGATCGGAGGTCCATAGCCCAAGATATGGGCAAAAGACCGAAAAGGGTCCGAAAACGGGGGGTCTGGGCCCGGACCGACCCGGCCCAACCCCCCCCCCCCCACTGGGTCGGCCCGAACTGGGTCGACTCGACCCGGGTCTGGGTTCGATCTGGATGGCATGACCCGGCCCGGCCGGGGTGGCCCGGCCCGACCTGGGCGCGACCCGGCCCGACCGGTGGTTCGGCTCGGCCGGTTACGGCCGAGCGGAGCGGGGGGCGTGCTTCCCCCGTGAGATTGAGCCGCGACCCCACGTGGGGCCGCCCTTGCCAGCAGACGTGGCAGCCAGCCGCGTCCCGTCCTTCGCCGGTCCCACAGCGCGCCGCCGCCTTCCGCCGCCGGTGCCACCGTGCCGGCGCGGTGCGCCGGCGGGTTGCTCCGCGGACCACCGAATGAGTTCTGGTGGTCAGAAATTCACGCCGTCTTCGCCAAAGGCCCTCCCGGGGTCTGTCCTTCACTGCGAGGACCTCACATCACCCGCATGGCTTGTTTTGTCGATGTACTCCATTTCTCACACCAATAACGAAAGGGGCGGTGGGTTCGGACTTGTTCATTGGTCCGCACCCACCGCGTTAGCGGTTTTAAAAAAAATCTCACAAAACTTTTAATCATAAGCCACAGGTATAAATAACAAAGATTTAAAAGAATCAACCCCTACCTCTTCGTTGTCGGCGAACGTGAGTTCTCCGTGGAATTGACCATCCTGGAAGAAGAGGATCGTCACGTCGCAGAAGGGATGTCGCATCGTCGCGGTACACGGCATCACGTCGATGATATCTGAGGGTTAAAGAAAACACACAGATTTAATTGCCCGTTTAAACCCAATTTGAGGATAAAATCCACAAAGGAATTTAAAAGATCTGAAATCCCCTACCTCAATCGGGTGTTGATCGAAGATTGTCGCGGGGAAGGATTGTTGCGGAAGAAATGTCACGGAAGGGAATTCGTCAACGTCGCGGTACACGGCGTTGCATTGTTGATCTCCGAGGGTTCGGCGTTCTTCGCGTTCTTCGCATTCTTCACGAAGGAGGATGAAGAACTTAGAGTTTCTATAAATCCTCCCAACAAGCCACCCACATGTGTTGGTCTTATTTTATTCTTATGACAACAAACGAAAAACAAAGTTAAGAAACGAACCATTAATTTGGTGAATTAATGGTAACGACTTAACTGCCCAATTAATAGGGGCGTTAAGAATTTAAGAAAACACACCGATTGAATTTCATTTAAAAGGGGTTTTTGTGGGTGCGTTACTTAGAGGAAAAGAAATGGTGGGGCTCATGCGGGCCCCACCTCACAAATATCCTACCAAGTGGGTAGGATATTTTGGCTTCCACCCTATCCTCTTAACTTAGCTTAAGTGGTTTTAAGTGGATTTAAGTGAAATAAAATAAAGTTGTCGCACCACTTTATTTTATTTTTTAACTTAACCCCAAAAATTAAAAACCACACCCGAGCAAACGCAACTCCAGAAATGGCATTTATAAGCAAATATCGGCGCTGAAATTCCATTGGTGCCCTTGGAATTCGATTCTGAGAACCGTTTCAAAAGTTAGAAAAACCGGCTCGTTCGTTCACTGAACGTACCCGAGCCAAACTTTGGAAAATGATTCCGGGCACACCAGGCCTCGGAATCAGGTGCCGTCATAAACTGCGTTCAAGTAAAATCCCAAATAAAATTAAGAAAATATTTTCCTTGAATTTTATGGGTCTTTACAGACCAGACTTCCCTGAGGTGTTTGTTTCCCCATTTGTATCGTTCCTCATATGCTTCCAGCTCAGCGGTGTGAATCATCCATTTCTGATCAACCATGTTCAATATTCTTGTCTCATTATTGATCTAAAGGCATACACTCAGTGGTGGCCTCAATGCTTGGTCTTTTTAGGTCCTATTCCTGATAGTTCCTTCAGGCATGGTGGCTGTATTTCTAGATTATAGTGGCACTAGACTGCCCTCCTTGACTTGGTGATGACCAGGTGCCTCGATGAGTGGAGCAGGGGGGGAGGTTTCTAAGTTTCATTTGCTTTTGGATGTTTGGTGTCCTGTGTTTTGGGTTTCTAGCTTCTGATCTAATTTTCTCATTTGAATATTTTGTGATTTTCCCCTCTGATGTCTTGAGGAATTTTCCTCTGGTTTATCACTTCTCCTTGTGATCCTCTACTGCAATTAGTGTATGCCGGTGGAGTGAATGATTATGGGGCCTACCTATTTCATAGTTTGATATTTGGAGGCGACGTACTGGGTGCGATGTATTTGTGGAATATTGTTGTGATTGTTTGGTTGTTCTATCCAGCCTCGATTATTTTGAAATTTGAAATTTTCTCATTTTAATTCTTGTATGGTTCAATTGAGAGTTGGCACCTGGTATCTTGTGGGGTTCTACCTTATCCCAAAAATTGGTTTTATTTAAAAAAATAAAAAGGGATTTTCAATAATCTGTGTGAAATAGTGATAGACCATACATGTGAAGAATTATTTACATAGTACACTCATGAAGGCCCCATCATAATGAAATTATTTAAATATTTCTCAATGATGATGAATAAGATATATCATGGGATACTGACTTATATGATTTTTTAAAGAGTTTTAGAAATAAAATTACTTTGGAAATAATAAATACCCTTAATATTTTTAAATCATTTTAAAATAAATATTTTAAAAAATTGGGGGAAAAATATTTTCTTTTATAAATCTTTAAAACATAGAGAGTAAGTTTCATATAAAATGAAAAAGATGTCGATAAGATATGTTTACATGAAAATGGAGAAAGAGATTATTTTTTTCAAAAAATAACCCATATAGAAAACATTAACTAATTTTACTTTAAGAAATTTAAAAATACGATCAATGTATTTGAGAATGACCTATTTAATTTTTTTAAATAGATACTGGGATGTCCCAAAAAATATAGAGTTTAACATGAAAAGGAATCCTTTTTTAAAACACTTTTATTGAAAACCGTATTTCTTTAAAAGATTATAAAACATCTAGTTTAAAACAAGATAAATAGAAGAAAAATATCACTAAGGATAACCAAAGGAGAATAAAATGATTGTGATCTTATAATGAAAGTCTATATATATTCCCCAGATGGGTTATCATATTTTAGATGTTTCAATTTTAAAATGAAGTTTGAAATAGAAACCGTACGACTTGAGTTACATTCAAATAAAAACCCTTAAAGGAGAGAGAGATTGAAATTAAAATTCAAATATCATGAATATAAATTATTTCATGATAAAACATCTCAATTAGTTAGCATATGCACCACTTAAAATAAAATTAAGTGCATAATACAAAATATGTCTCAAAGAGCGGAATTTGAGATAAATATTTTTACCTTGGTCCTGATTCATTCTGCACTTGCACCAAACATCATTAATAATTAAATTAGGTCTATTAATTACTTACCTAATAAAATTATTTATAACTATAACCATTTATAATTCCAATTAATAATCCTTATATACATATATATTTGTTAATTTTTACATATTTTCTCACATCTGGTTTTTATAATTTTAATGGTCTATATTAGTTTTATAGGAGCAGTGTCAGTATTTATTATTATTACAAAGTTAATATTTAATAAATAATTAATTTTAATATAAGGTATTATTTATAATGATTTATTAAGTTTAAATTTCCTTTTAGGAGTACTTTAGCCTTTATCCTAGGAGACAAAATCGACAAAGAATATTTTTTTGGTGATTTTTAACCTGTGAAGGGTGTTTTCTTAATTAATGAGTTAAATATTGATGTATCATTTTCACAACAAAAAATAATAATTATTTACATATTTATATCCAATTTTAACAATAAATAAGTTTTCATAATCATCCATGATATAATTTCATGTCATTGTTCATGTAGGTGGTCCAACCAACCCAAACATGGACATACCGTGATTAATAGATGATTATGAGGTGATTAATTTACAATATAATTATAATAGAAGAATAAGTATACTACAACATAAATCGCCTTTAGTGGCGGTCTTTTAGTAGTCGTTTATTAAAAACCGCCGCTAAACCCCATTTTTTTTTCCAACAACGACACTTCCCCCCGACCCCGACCCCCCGACCCCCCTTCTCCCTCAAACCCCCACGACCCTACCTTCTTCCCCTGATCCCCCCGATCCCCGAACCCCAACTCGCCTCCCCACTTCCAGTGATTTTTCTTACCATCCATCAGTGACACTTCCCCCCAACACCTGACCCCGAACCCCCTTCTCCCCCTGACCCCCACGACCCCACCTTCTTCCCCCGACCCCCATGAGACCCAAACCCTAGCTCGCCACCCTACCACAGGTGACGATTCTCGCCTCCCATCAGCACGCATCACCACCCATCACCGTCTTTGACTACCTTTTCTACCCCTACATGCAGGTTTGTATACCATTATAGTGAAATTGTGGTATGATTTTGTGAGAGTTATAGGCTAAATGTTTTCTTCAGTATTTCCATGAGTGGTTTTCCATGTGTTCAACCTTAAATTAACATTCATGTAGTTTCGTGACCCGGGTTTAGAGCCATGCCATTCCATGTTGAGGAACATTCATATAAGGGTGTTTATTTTATTTCATGGAGTGCCTTTTCTTAGTGATCGAGTCTAATGAAGTATAAATTGTTCTTTAGGATGTGTTCTCTTTTATTGATTTAATGTGGTTTTCATGGTTAGTGGAATCATGTCACTTTGGTGATGATTTTCCTTTTGGGTCTTCCTATCTAATGTTTCACCATTATAGAGAAATTATAAATGGTTGGGATACCCATGATCAATCTCTGTGTGTTTCCTTCCCATTATTGTGTGGTGATTATTTTGGATTCCTTTGGTTGGGATGTGCTATAGTTTGGCTATAGTGACCTTAATTAATCTAGAGTTAGTTTTTATATTTTTTCATTTGGTTTAGTTTGGAATTCATGAGGCTCTTAGGAGTAGTATTGTAAATTTTCATATTCCTAATTTCAAATAATATCATAGGAGTGGCTGTCCCAACAAAATATTTGTTGTATCTTCAATTTCATTCAGTGAGGCACCTACTTCTTAAGGCTCCTAGTGATATTTTTCCAGATAATTATTATTTTTTCAGAATTTTTTATCTCAAGTAATGGTTTTATTATGACACGTGTCCTTTTTTTTTGAGGTTTTGAAAGTTGGTTAGTGTTTGAGCCCTTGTTATTGGGAAGGTAGCCTTGGCATTCCTTCTTATCCTATGTTCTTGTAAAATTTACCGGGGAGGAAAGTGGCATGGTGGGGAGTTTTTGACACCATAAGATTTCACTTTCTTTCTCTTGATCATGTGGTTGTTTCCTCCCCTGGGATTGAGGTGTATTATGGTTATTAATTTGATTTTTTGAGGTTTTTCTAGGGGTATATGGTTAGGCATACAGTTTGAGAAATTGTACAATCAAAACATTAATCCCTACGGGTTCTCTTTACTTATCTAAGGTCCTCAAAGTGGATTTGAAGTGATTTTTGGGTGGTTCATCATTCAGATTAAGAGGTATGATCTTACCCTCTCTCCCACCCTTTTTTATCTCTTTTTAACATTTATTCTCTAGCCCTAATGTCCATGGATTGGATATTTTTTTTGTTATGGTAGTTTTAGATTGGGTTTTTTGGTGTCCAAAAGTTTTGATTCAATTATTATGGCCTAAAACAATGGTTTTCTTTGAAGGTGACATAATTTCATCACATGAGGCCAGTGTTTCAATTTCATTGAATTTTATTTAAGAGATTTATGTGTTCTTGTACTTATAAATTAATTTCTAATCCATATAATGAGTGTGTGGGTTATCTAGGTTTGATTTATAATGGTTTTATATAACTTAAATTGGTTTTCATGTGGATTAAAGGTTTTAATTTCATTTTTAATGATATTTTTATATAAATTTGTATTTTATAAATTTTCCATGTTTGATAAAATTAAAATAATGGTTTTATATAAGAAAAACACACGGTTATTCGATTTTAATGGAATTTGGTTTTTCAAAGTGGGTTACCCTTTGGGGGTTAAATGGTTTCCATGTTTCAAAAAGACATGTTGTTTTATGAAATGGAATTTTGATTCATTTGGGTTATGTTGGTTGTTTTTTGGAAATGATTATGATTTCCTTTATATTGGTGTTTAGATTCCAAAACATTTTAAAAAGGGATTTATAAATGTATATATTATTTGTGATAATTGAAAGTCTTGGATGGAACTTTGTGATGTGATATTTGAGTTGATTGGTTCATTGTTCCCTTGTTGAGACCCTTTTCATTTATTTATGATGTCATGTGTATCCATGTGATGGTTTTTTGTGATGTGATTTATGATTTTCTTATGGGTGGGGGATCATTATAAGATAAATGTGGGATTTGGGAAGGATTTCATTATTATGGTTGCCTTTGGATATTATTATTTTCATTATATGACATTCACTTTAAAATTGTATCACCTCCTTTAGTTATTTTATATGGAACCCCAGGATACTATGTGGGAATTCATGGGATGTTTCTAGGCACATTGAGATTACATACTTTCTAGTTACCACTAGTTGTACAAAATACCGAGCTAGTGGGGTGACACAGATGAGATTGGGTTTAGAGTGATTTGTTTTATGGATGTGTGACTGTTAAACTGATGGAATTAGGTCCACCTTTTCATGTATTATACTTGTCCCATTAGTTCCTAATGTGTTTCCTCATGATATTTATCATGTGTTATGACATTAATTTTTTATTATCTTGTGTATTGCTTTTTTTACTTGGATGGAATTTAATTGAAGCATTGATCCTCCAATGATTTAGTACTGATATTGATTAGTGTCGTTCCACTTGTTTATTGGCATACTTTATGACTTTATATAGGGAATTTTTCTTTATAGTTATCCTTATTTCCTTACTTACATTGAGTTTGTTGTGTTAAAGCATTCAAGTGAGGGGAATTTTTTAAAATTTTCTAGCCATTATTAGAAATTCCTTTGATATGTTTTCAAACCATGTAAGGGGTTTTTTATAAAAGGGGTGATGTTTTAATGATAGATAAATGAGTTTTGAATCGGAATTGTTTCAGAAAAAACATCTTTATACCATGTTTTATGAATTTTTTGCATTGATAAAGTGCATGCTTTATATTTTATTTATTTATATATCATGTTAATGGAAAAAAATATTTTTCTATATTATTCTCAAACTAGAAATTATAGTTCCTCTTATAAAAGGAATAAAAGTAAATGAATTACACTAAAAATAATTAATAACTTTTCATGAAAGTCAGTTCAGTATACTCATGAATTATAGAAGATAATACTTCCAATTCAACTAACTTCTATATCAGAATGATCAACTTAAAAATATCTCAATGCTCTGCAAGTTGAATTCTAATATAATTCTTCAGATTAACTCTTAACTTTTTTACTAATACTGAAATTGCTCAAATATATCTTAAAATACTCACTCTCTTATTAAAATGTATATTTCCTAAGAAAATACTCACTATCTTCTTATTTATTCAAGTGATTTTATAATCACATGTGTATAAGAATACACATGCATGCACATATGTACTTTGGTTTTATAGTGGGTGATTTACCATATGTATTTATATAGGAAAACCTTATGTAACATATTTATATATTTTTTCAACAAGTATATATGAATCTCTTTCCTTATTTAGTAGTAACTATGTGTTTTAATTTTTTTAATAAAGTATAGGCACATTGTGATATACATGGATAAAAGCTAGATCATATTAATGAGGAACACACCTCAGTATGTTAAGGGTTTGAAGGAGTTTTTAGATTTTTCAATTTCCAATCGATCCATTGAAGGGAGAATAAGATGTCCATGTCCTAAATATAAATTTAGAAGATGTTTGAGGAGAGATGAAGTTTATGAACATTTAATACTGAAGAAATTCTCTGGTCAATATTTGTGTTGTATTTGGCATGAAGAATCGAACGTTACAGAAAGGTTGAGAACTAATGTTAATCCACAGAATGAGATCCCAACTACATCGACAAAGGAAAATGAAATTCAAAACCTCATAAATGATGCATTCGGCACTGCAAGACACCACCATCAACATCAAAACATAACCGAACAACCAGATGAGGGTGCTACAAATTCAACGTGAAAAGTGATGTTTTTGATACTGTAACACAACTAGATCAAGATTGTAACATATCATTGGATCCTCCTATTTATTATGTGGAGACAAATGTAAGAGAAAACTTTACTGAGGAGAATACGTTTCATGATTTATTTGATGATGGAAATCAAGAGTTTTATAGTGGATGTTTGAAATATTTAAATATTTATTTTCTTCTGAATTATACCATATCAAATGTCTATGTGGAATTACAAATAAGGCATTGTCCATGATATTAGAATTGTTGTGTGATGCATTTCCTGAAGCAAAAATCATTGTGTAGTTTTATGATATGAAAAAATCTCTTAACATGCTTGGTCTTAATTATACAAAAATACATATGTGTCCCAATAATTTTATGCTTTATTTGCGAGAGGATTCAAGTAGAAATAATTGAAAAAAATGTTCTTCTTCTAGATGGAAGTCAATTGGTGATGTTGGAAGTCTGAATCAACATAATTTCATAAAGAAGTAGAAAGGGAACATACCTGCAAAGGTTTTGCATTACTTTCCTTTAAATCCTCGATTGTAAAGATTATTCATGTCATCGAAAACCACCAAACACATGAAGTGGAATTCTATAGATAATAACAATGATGGGTTAATGATACATCCATGAGATTCACAATTGTGGAAGACATTTGATTCATTACATCTAGATTTCTTAGCTGATCCTAGGAATGTTTGATTGGGATTGGTTGCTGATGGATTCAACCCATTTGGGACTTTGAGTACCAGTTATAGAATTTGTCCAGTTGTTTTGATCCCTTAGAATCTTCCTCTATGGATGTGTATGCAATAAAAATATTTTATCATTTTGATGATTATTCCTAAAAAAATGCCTGGAAATGATATTTATGTATACTTGTAGCCTTTGATTGAAGAATTACAGGAGTTATGGAGGAATAGTGTTGAGACATTTGATGCTTCTTCTAAAACAATGTTAAAAATGCATGATGCTTTAATGTGGACCATTAGTGACTTCCCTGGGCTTAGGAATTTATCTGGTTAGAACATTTACACGGGTTTGGATTGTCCTATTTATAACTTTTATTTTGAGCCCAAACGATTACCTCATAGTAGAAAGTGGTGCTTCTTGTGCCATCAAAGATTTCTCATTGTATCTCATAGATTTCAGATGAACAGATCAAAATTTAATGGTTTCATTGATCATAGACCACCTCCAAAGTTATTAACTGGTTCTGAAATATTGAAACAACTTGAAAATGTTGAAACAGAATTTGGGAAGGTTCATCATTTGAATGATAGCAGAAAACGGGTTTGAAGTGCATCGTCAAGTGAAATCAGAACACAACAATGGAAGAAAAAAAGTATATTCTTTGAAACTTTCATATTGGGAATTTAATTTGTTGCGGCATAATCTTGATGTGATGCATATTGAGAAGAATGTTTGTGACAATTTGATTTTCATATTACTTAATGATCATGTAAAGTCAAAGGATCATCTCAATGCTTGCAAATACTTACAAGTAATGAACATAAAATGTGATCTCTAGAAAGATGAGAATGGAAAGAATGCTCAAAAACTTTTGAAATGAAAAATAGGGATAAAGATACATTACTTCGATTTTTAAAGAATGTGAAGGCATATGATGGGTATTCAAGTAACATCTTGAGGTCTGTTGACTTGAATAATTGTAAGTTACATGGAATGAAATGTCATGATTCACATATTTTTTTAAATCATTTACTACCATTAACATTGCGCACATTATTACATGAAAAATTTACTGCTATTTTACTCCAATTTTGCGCATTTTTCAGAAAACTATATGAGAAATCTATACATCCATTTCATCTTGACAATCTCCAAGAGAGGTTTTTATTGACCCTTTGTGCAATGGAGATGATCTTTCCTCCGTCATTTTTTACTGTCATGATGCATTTAACTGTGCATTTGGTTGTGGAAGATAAATTAGGAGGCCCCGTTCATTATCGATGGATGTATCCAATTAAGAGGTACTTTATTTATATATTTTTCAGTTAAGTAAATAAATTTTGGCACTTAATTAAATGTATAATTATTTTTTTATTTCACAAATATCTTGGGAATTTGAAATCATACGTGAGAAATAAAGCTCAACCAGAAGGCTTTATTGCTGAAGAATATTTAGCTGAGGTGTGTCTTACCTTTTGTTCTAGGTACTTGGATGATATTGAGACAAGATTTTATTAAGTTGGATGTGTTGATGAAACATCAACTCAATCTAAAATACATTAGAAATCAAAAATATTTCCTGCTATTGGCCGATCAGTTTGGAGGACCTCAAATGTGACACTGACAAAATTAGAATTATTACAGGCACATAGATATATGCTGCTGAATAGTGAAATTGCAGATCCATTTATTGAAGAGTTGAGGATACAAACAAAGATACGAATGAGAGTCCGAACACGAAATGAGAAAGATATAATGAAAGCTGCTAATAAAGAGCTTGTAAAATGGTTTGCACGATGTGTAAGTTCATAAATATTGTAATAAATATGAATATTAGTTTGACACATATATTTTGTAAATATAATAAAGTATATTTATTTTTTTAGATAATGAATATTGATGCTCAATTAGATTTGTCAGAAGATTTGAAGTTTCTTGCTCGAGGTCCTCTAAAACAAGTTAGAAAGTTCGACGCTTACAACATGAATTCCTTTAGATTTCATACAGTCGATCGAGAAAGGGGTTTGAAAACACAGAATAATTATATATTTACATTTTATGAAGTAGGATACTATATAATGCTGACTTATATTATTGAATTAAACTACAACGGGCATTTTTTAGTTGTTTTATTCAAATTCAATTGGGTCGATATTATCATAGGTGTTAAAAGAGATTCCTTGCAATTTACTTCTGTGAACTTCTCTCGCTTGATGGATGCTGGTGATCATGAACTGCATGATCCATATATCTTATCATCGCAAGAAAAAATGGTATATTATGTGAATGGTGTTGTTTATGAAGGGTGGAGTGTATTTTCTCATGTAATACAAAGATATTTGTATGATATGGGTGATGAAGTAGAAGATTTGACCTCTGAAATTGAATCTCATCAACAACAAGAAGCAGAATTATATTTCCATCATGATATTAAAAATTTTAGTCTAGAAAGGATGAATGAAGTGGATGAAGTAATGGAGTAGGAAACTGAAATTATTTAAGGGGAAAATGATTGTATATACAATTATTTATTCATTCAACAACCACTTATTTCATTTGTGTAGTAATTCATTATCATTGTTATATATATATTTTTTGTTAACACTAGGCATCGATTATCATTTTTAATTTTTTTATACATATTTTTTTTGAAATATATGTTCTAAACTTAATTTTATTTGATTAAATGACAGGAATTCCAAGGAGGAAGCGATACACTATTTCATCCACTACTGCGACAAATGACGACCCATATTTCTTCCTCCCTACGACATCTGAGCCACCAGCTTCCTACCCCCTAAACCATCTCCCCCCTACACCATCTCTCACACCCTCTGTGAGCGTCCCTTTAAAAGCTGAGTTGTCGACTCCCCCTTCAGCAGCCTCAGTAGCGGTGCGGCAGCGCGCCACTTCTAGTTCATCACTGGAATACTAGAGGGTCACTGTTATAGGTAAAAATTTTAATATAAATAAATTTATTACAATTTTTTATACTAATTGTTTGTTCATTAAAGATAAAAAAATGCAACTGTGGAGAAAAATATAAAAAGTGCATATGAGTGGAATATGAATGGAGAGAATATAGTTGTCCCATTTGATTCATATGGGGTCCCTACGGATGACACTGTGGGATTACTTAGACAAATTCTAGGCCAGCTGGTAGTGGAGCCCATTTCACTTCCTATTTCTTATGATGATTGGAGAAATATGCCTCCAAGTTGGAAAAATGAAGTTTTTGATTCCCAAATAAAGGTAATTTTAATACATTAAGGTGTAATTGAATGTCAATATATTAATATGTTCAAAATTAATTTCTGTATACAGTTGTTTTTTCACTTAACAGTTGCTGATGTGATAACACGAAAGTGGATGTTGAAAAATCTTGGTAAGGAATTGAAAGATTTAAAATGGAGATTGTGGATAAATGTCAACGATACTTCATTGACTGTCCAACAAATGTATGAGAAGCTACCCAATGGGGTACCCAAAGGACAATGGAATGTTTTTGTTGACAGACATTATGATGAGAAGCAGATGGTATTTAAATATATATTATTATATTAACCTCATTTTACTTTTATACATGTATATGAAGAGGAGATAACATTGAATACATTACTATTAAATTTAATTTTATTTATTTCAGGATCTCTCATGAAATAATGCATTAAGCTAGGATAATCAAGTCATCCCTCACACTGCGGGGTCAAAAAGCTTTTCTAGAAGCTGATCGAATATAGTAATCTTTTCATTAGTTTAAATATGTATAAGACAATATTATCTGTTTAATATATTAAATTTTTGATTTATCTTTGTTTAATGTAGTTATAGAGTTTAGGTCACGAACATCCCAAACTGAAGTGTGGTTGGATGTTCTCAAAAAAATCTGATGGATGTTTTGTTAATGAGCCTGTTAAAGAAGTTGGGGTATGAACTCATTTTTTCATTATAATAAATTATTATCATTTTTAACTATGTTAATATATATTAATATTTGATTTATAGGTAAAAATTAAATAAATATGGGATGCCAATCCTGGGAAGTCCTACTTAGTCTCCCAGGATGACCCAGTTGCTAAAGTCTGTGGGAAGGAGCATCCTGGTAGAGTGCGCGTGATGGGTTTGAGAGCCATACCATCTGAGGTCTTTGGTAGGTCATCGGGGATTGCAGCTGCATCTACTCCTAGTTGTAGTCAGTCCATACCCTAAGATGCTCATAGAGAGATTGTTTCTCTTTGAAACACAGTTCAAGACCAGGGGGCTCAAATATCTGCTTTGTAGAAAGCATTAACTAAAATACATCAGCAGATGAGCAGATATCACCCTAGTGATATTTCATCGACTGGTGGTGAGAAAGTAAATCACAAAAATTCAAAATCATTTATTTTACAAACTTTTATTGGTTTTAAGTTTAAAAATAAATATGAAACACTATTTAATTTTCAATATAATGTTCTTACAGGTGGTAGCAGGAAGTGGATATGGAGGTGGAGAGGGTGATGATATCTATTCATCATCAGACAATGATTATTATTATTGTTGATATGTGGAAAAATATTGTAATAGTCAGTTTGTATATGTATCATTTGTGGTACATAGTTGCCTCCAAACATTTTCATGACCTAACATTTTCTTGATTTCTCATGTTTCCTTTTATGTATTTTATCAATTTCTGATGTTTCCTCTTATGTATTGATTTATCGAGTGTGGTATGCACCATATATATCGACTCTTTATTGTGATGATTCATTTTTTATGATTCATTTTTTCTAAATTCATTTTTTCATTATAATAACTTATCCTACATTTTATATCCCAATGCATTTACCACTACACTTGCATTTCTAAGAAGTACTTCTTAGTTATGCTCTTGTATTAATCCCCAGGGATGAGAATGTGTGTTTTGCTAACATCTTTAAGATAGATCACCCTTTTGTGTAGCATAATCCTAGTAACAAAAATTTCAAAAAATAGTTAGAATTTATAGATATTGATATGAGATTAGGGGAAATTTTGCTACACTATCTGAAATGGGGTTTTCCCACCATTTCCAAAGTGGCCTCCAAGAACAGTCAGGCAGCGTGAATGATAGTTTCCATTATCTCAGTTGGCATGACATGCTGATGGAAAACTCCCAGTAGATTCTCTAGAACCCCCTTCCCTAGAAAAATGTTAAATAGACTACATAATCAATTAATTACCATTCATAACATCAACTACCCTATCACAAATAATTTATTATAAGAATCCATATTCCTTGATAGAGTATATCAAACCGCTTCACAAGACACTATTCCATTTTAAGGAATATGCCTGATCACTTCTATTATATTCCCCGCATCAAAATAACTAGGATGCATAATGGGAGTGACAATATATTAGGAGCCAAATTCCATTCCTTCTAAGGAAACCACACTAAAGACTCCTTTTCCAAAGAAATCACATGAGTGAAATAAATATGATACAAGAACCTGATCCATCACTCTTAAAAAATTAGGAACCCTTATACATGGGAGAGATGATTTTACCTTTTTTCTATCTTTAGTGTCAAGTATAATGATTCCACATGGAATAACCCAAGGGATAAATGATTTTACCTAATTCCTATGTTATGTTTCATTTATAATAATTCCACACGGAACACCAACATAAATTAATCCCAAGAAAATATTACCACATCATTATTCCCATGATAAAGGGTCTACCACCAACATACTACACCCCACATCTTTTGAGTAACTAAGGAATAAATAAATAACCACCCAATCATGTTCCTAAAGGACTGTAAGAGGGTTTAAATTTATCGACACAGAGATGGAATAAAAATCTAAATAGTTACTATATATATAGTAGTAATATATATAGTTTATATATATTTCATCCACCTATATTTCCAAGTTATGTGAAGATTTATGTAGCCATATACTTATAATAATATTGATGAATAGACCATGGCATAACTCAGACATCCCTAACTAGTCTAACGATCCTATGTGCTCATGTAATTGGGTAGATACCCTATATCCCAATAGAGTGAGAGATTCCATGAAACAACACATGGGATGTTGAGTGCGCCATCAGGTCAAAATTATAGTCATGGAATGTGGTGAGTAAATCACAATACTTATATAGTAACATTTTTGTGATAAACCATGCTCAACACCTGATGTAAGGAATTGTGATATCTCCTTGCTCAACAATCTCGTACCATTATACCACAACCTCTATAAAGGCATATATTAAATATAACTAGCAAGTGGAATTACCACACATCCATCTCTTCTATCTACACCATATACATAATAAATGCATAATCATTTGTGTTATAATAGATAAGGAATAACCTCTTATTCATGTCATTATCCATGTTCAATTCACATTTAAAATATTACAATTCGTATGAAGCATTTTATAAAGCATAAATCAAGAGCATGACCTTACAATTACTTGGGGTCATTCCATTTAAAACCAATTGATTTATTTTAAGAAAGGAAACCCATTATTAATTATTCATTTCACATTATCAGTTACATTTAACTCATTAAATTCATTAAAACATGGGAAACCCATATATAATCTCAATGGATTCACTTAGATAGTGACATGTTAATCTAGAAAATTTTCCACTTTATAAATTCCAACTATAAGTGGTCCAAACACCTAAGGTATGCCTTGTTTTTTATCAAATAATCATATATAAAGGGATATTACATTCTTGAACAATTATAGAAGATATGTGGGAGTACCAAAATTTTAAAAAAAATTATATTGTCCCATTTCACCTAGATCACCCAATGGGTGACCATATAAGTTGTACAAAACATGTGAACATCCAATCAAGGATCAAGTAGTACATATGAGCCTGCAATAGTCAAATTTAAATACATAAATCACTTAAATAGAGATGCTTGACCAAATACGGTGTGCGACATAGTGGCTTAATTACAAAACATCGAACCCCAAAGGGAAAACAACGCAACTACCAACCTAAAGGTCATAGATGAAGTCTCTCTAAATATCAACTTAATATTTCAAGATCTTTGGGAGAAATATGAGAAATTTTTCAGTTCCATGATAATATAGAAAATGTGATTATGACTATACATCAAAAAGTATCCAATGGGAAACTAAAATAGGATGTATGAGTGGGGTTTGCCTTAAATTGAGCTATCCAATGCTTCCTTCAGATCTTGAATTGGGTGTATAATGATAGAGATATGGATGAACCTATGTTAAAAAATTTTGAGTTATACAAGAGGTTAAAGAATTCAAAATAATTGGAAGATGAAATAGAAAAGGGAAAGTGGTATAAGAATAGGAGAGGGGTAAAATTTTAAATTCACCACTACATTTTATTGGATACCAGGATTATGCCATGTAATATGTTTATATGCATTCCTTTACTCACTGAATGATGCATTTGGTTGGGCTTAGTTAATCATCTATTTTCATATTGAATATAGTATGTATTATGTTGGTGTTTTGGTATTCTTGGAATGGTTTTTTTAGGGCACTGGTATAGGGGATCCAGAGACTGGTTATTTTTTTTGTAAATCTGCTCTTTAGCGGCGGTTTTAACTTCCGCTAACTGTAATCGGTACATTTTTCTATTAGCGGCGGTTTTAATCATCGATACGGTCTTAAATTTATTAGTGGTTATAACTACCACTATAGTGTCCCATCTTATATGCTTTTTTCATGGTGGTTATATTGCTTGTCGCGACAGTTTTTCCTAGCAGGATATTACTTTTTTTATAGGCGGTTTTAACTGTCGCTAAAAAAAGTAATCCACTGCTCGGAAAAACTACCAAGAAAAACAATATTACCACCAAGAAAATGCGCCAACTATGATGGTTCCCATAAACCACCACTAAAACGTTTTAATCACCACAAATAGTTTCTCAACACACACTTTAGTGGTGGTTTTCAGAAACCTCCGCAGAAGCATATTGCTGTGGTTTAAACCGCAACCATATCCAAAAATAACTACCACTAAATTGCAATTTTCCTTAGTGATTTAGTGTATATTAGTGTGATATATCATAATTATAAATAAATAGGAGAAGAAATTATGGATATAAAACAATTTTATAGTATGAATAAATTATTTTCCTCTTAGTTCTCTTATTTAAAACAGTTAATTTTATAATGATTATTTACCGTTAAGATCATTAAGAGGGTTATTAAATTTTTATTACACAATCCTTATTCATATAATAAATATAATATTTATATTTTTATAATTATTCTTATGATCACCCGTTTAATTCGGTTATGAAATGAAAAATGAAAATCGATTGTTCCATGGAGGTGGTAGTCTACACATGCACATGGATGATGATTTCATTTTCTAAAGAATAGGGAAAAGGAGTAATATGGTCTATAATTTCAGAATAAAAAATAGGTCTTAAATGTTATAATTATAAATTAAATTCCCTATTAGTACCACCATTTTAATTTGGTGAATGAAAATTAAACACATTTCTTCATGGAGGTGTTAGTTCACACAATAAACAATTCACATTTTTGTTTTTATTAATGGAAAAGAGGAGGGTGGTTAATAATTATACCATAATTTTTATAAAATAATAGTATAATAATGATACTAATGTTATCATTATAAAATAGTAAATATAAATTTGAGGAAGAATAAAGATATAGAAAAAATAATGAGATGTTTGGAACTTATACCTCACTTATTGGATTTTCTACTTTGTAAAGGGGATTAAACATTTAAGGGATGGTATTTTGAGAAGAAAAGAACCTACATAATGTTTCAAGGATTTTATAGCAGATTATTGTGTATATTTTGTTCCAAAATAAGTGGGTTTTTGAGTGATAGGAAGTGAGGAGAAGAGATCCCCTTTTATAAGAGAAAAGGATGACATTTTTGTAAATACCCAAAATTTTTCAATAATAGGAAGTCAATATCAAGGAAAGTGGCTCCAAAATAGAAAAATATTATAGAGAATAAGTGATAAGGTCGATCAAGTCCTAAAAAACATTTCTTCAAAGGTTTTAAACATGTTTAGTGTCTTTTACTCTTAGATTTTTTACTTATACAATTTTATCCTTTACTGCAGTAACAGGTTTTTACCTAGGGAAACTTATCCTTCAGGACCAAAAATAAAATGGAAATTATAACATAATTCAGAAATAATAGTTCAAAATTTCAAATACCTTTTATTTTATTCAATTCTAAAAGTGATAAAAATTAATTTTAAAATACCAATGTATTAAAAATGTTTTTTGAGAAAAACATAACTTGAGTTCTAAAATGTAAAATATGGATTTGTAAATTAAAAAAAAGATTTTTTAAATTTATAAAGTCACTTATAAAATACATATTTGGTCTTATAAAAATGTTTCTTTAATTAATAATTCATAATTATATACCAATAATGTCAAAAAAGTCATGTTATTTGTAAGAAAGATATTTTGGAATATTCACCTAAAAATCAATCTTTTTAGAAAAATCCTAAAAATTCATCTTAAGGTAATATTGACATGTTTAAACTAAAGATGATTTTTTTTTTAAAATTATAATTTTAGAATTTATATATTACCTTGTAAATGAAAATAAAATATATTAATAAAAAATGATTTTATTAAAAAAATGACCTTTTAACTTTCAAGTGCTTTTACTATTATTTCATATATATTTATAAATAATAAAATATTTATATATTAGTTTATAAATCTAAATATTACCTATTTTGATAAAATTTTATCTATTATCTATTTTGTAAAGACCCATACTCCAGTATCCCAGATACAATGTCTTGATTTATTATATTAGAATAATATACAAGAAATCTCATCCAAAAGGAACGAGTAGTTTAGTATTATTGGTAAAATAAATACATATTTTAAATTAAAATTAAATCTTAAACATAAAATATAATAAGTATTTTCTTTGAGAAAACCATTATTCCCCTTAGCAAAACTCTTCATATTAGTCATAATATACTTCTTGGAATCCCGAGGAAAGATGATACATAAGAAAGAGGTGAGTTTAAATGCTCAGTAAGGGTATAAATATAGCTGAAGATTTCATAAACAATCATAAATGATTATGGAATGGTGATTAACTGAAACACATTCCATTTAATCAATAACCTGAGCATAATATGACAGGATTAAGAGACGATCAAATAATTCCATATGAATAATTACATAAGAATGAAACTTAACCCTGGAAATTATACTCATTGAATAATCATATGGAATATCAATAACTAATCTCATAATGAGGGATATCATAAACATATCATCAAGGCTTCATCTAGGACATCATACACAAACTGGTAAGACCTCAGCCAATACCCAAACTAGTTTGTCTCATGAGACCTATCGATGCATCGAGGGGATATAGTAGGCCCCACTCGTTAATTACTAAGTCCAACTAATCTCTCATATGAATTATTTTGATCAAAAAAATATACACATGAAATGTAAATAACTTTCCCCAATCAGTAAACATAATCACAAACCATTCTGAGTAATATGGTGAATGATATCAAAATAATACATTTGTAGTTAAACTGATACAAAACCATTTAATAAAATATGTAAGATGATAACATAATATATCACCTCATAATATATCACCTCAATTAATCATAATATTCAAAAAACTGTGTTGACATAGATGAAAATACTCTAATAAAATCATTTAAAATTCTTTAAAGAAATACCTTTTTTACTTTGAAATTATTTATTTAAAAAACTATGAAATTATAAAAGATTTTTTTTCAAAAAAATAAACTTGTAAACTTATAAAGTAATCTTCAACACATTAAGGAGTCATGATGGTATACAAATATGCTCATTCCGTATAAGTTAAAAAAACATTCCTTATGTATTTTTGTCAAAAAAGTCATAAAGTACCTTGTTTGGAAAACGAAAAAAAATTCCTTTCAAACCATTTTTTTAAAAGTCAAACATGGGTCAAAATACTTTAAAAAGTAATAGGATAATAGAAAAAATCTTATTGAAACATTTTTAGAAAAAATGGACATGGAAGAAAAAAGTCCCCAGTGGAGGCTTAAACATAAACAATCCCAAATAATAATGAGATTTTGAAATAAACCCTTACCACTTTGTAATCATTGAATCGTATACCCCATAACTTCCTATGAAACTTTAAATACCATGAATGTAGGTATATTTATGATTTTATATTAAAGGGTCAATATATACACAACAAAAAATAAATAAATGATGAATACGACATGTATCCCATAGAAATAAAAGTTAGATAAAAATCCCTTACCTTAGGTCTAATTTCCTTTATACGTATCTAAAACTCCTATATAATGATTTATAGCATGTTATTAATTTATAAAATAACCATATTAATATTTATGATATCATATATGATCATTTTATATCATCTTATCACCCTATTGTTAAAAATATTTTGTTATTACCCTTGCTTCGAGTGCTAACTGATTCATTTTCCTTTGCACAGTTCATTGTGTAAGTACTGGTTCTTGTGTATAAGATATAGTTACATAATCTCTAGAATTATATTAAGGTCATATATATCATATTTATTTATTATATAAATTTTTATAATCAATCTTTAATGGTGAACATAGAAAACGAATCACATCATATCATGAAGATAGTAGGCTATACGTACGTATGAACGATGATATCATCCCCTCATTGGTGAAAGGGTAAGGAAGTGGACGGTATATTAAATTTTCTTGAATCAATATTTTGTCATAATTATCACACACACACACACATATATATATATTATTTCCATAATTATACCCATGCAAGTAAACATATTACACCATAGTGTGGAGAGAGTAAGTCATACATATATACACACAGTGCTTTCATTTTTTGTAGGATGGATAAAAGGTGGAATATGGATGTTCCATAATCATAATAAAATATCAGTAGATATATTATTATGTATTTATTAATTTATCATGTAAGCAAAATATTAATAGGAAGTATAAGATGAAATTAACTTGGATGAGTTGGTAAAAATGATTACATCTTCCTTAACAAACTTCTTTTAGATCTCTTCTTAAGGGATATAGGGTTGGTCTTTTTTGGAAGACAAGGATATCTAAAACTTGTATAAGGATGTTGGGAACATAAATTTTTAGGGTTTTTTTGAGATATAAGGCTATAAGTGGTGTGAATAAGTGAGGGAGGAAGTTCCCTTTTATAACTGAGGTGAGGGGCACTTTTGGAAACTCTCAAAATATTAAATTAATATAACTTAATTTTTAATTTCAAATGGATCAAAAGTGATTTATTAGTAATATAATATTATTATGGGTATAAATAATCACATAAAATAATTTTTAGATAATTTTTGGTCACATTTGTACCCTTATATTTTGGGTTTAACCCTTATTTAATCCCTTTAACACTTACTATGACAACATGGATTTTTACACTTTAAGGGTCAATATTATTACTATAAAATGACAAAATAATCATAAATGAATTATGGATAACATTTTCAACCTTATATAAATAATTTGGACTAATTTTAATTTTTTATAAATTTATTATCATTTAATAAAATATTATTTATTTTAATATAACATTAATGTCAATTTTGACACTATTTATTACTTTGACTTTTAAAAAAATCAATAAAACAAGATATATTTGAAAATTATCTTTTAAAAAATCACTAAAATGTATAATATATCTATAAAATTCGTGGATGAAATTAATTATCTCAAATTATATTTATTTTAATATTTTTATAATCATTTATTTTATATTTACATTAATTAAACAATTACTGCATCATAATTGTGTAAGCCTTTAAGATTATTATTTATTTTATAAAAATTAAAAATAAATCACCATGATTAAGATAAAAATTTTATATTTTAAATGATATTTATATTCAAATATATATTATGAATAAACACATATTAAAAATGTAATGATTATTAAAAACATGAGTATGGAAAATTTGAATTTCTTAAAATAAAATACTATAAAAGAATTAAAGTTATAGAAGTGGCTCCAAGAGGCCATAAAACTGGTCCAAGTATGATTTTGGTTGCAAATAACCCATCAAATAAAATTATTACAGGTTTTAGGGTAATTTTATAATATTTATAATATTATTTTTACCCTTAATTACCTAATTTACCCTTAACCATTGTAATTAAAATTACTAACTATACTATTCATATTGTCAAAAAATAAAAGGAACCTTTTTAAATTTTTTTTACCTTATTATTAAAAATATGTAATCAATTTTTCAAAATTTAAAACCTAGAATTGGATAAAATTACCTTAAAATTAATCCCATAGACGGGGGTGAGAAAACAAGTTTTTAAAGTAAAAGCGTGAAAAAGCTTGATATATTTTTATATCAAAATTCAATGTGAAATTGATTAAAATGACCTAAATTGGATTAAATGATATAAAATTTATCTAATTATACTTTAAAACCAATCAAAAATATAATTTAATACAATAAATTATTTGGCGGAAAGCTGTTTTCAATTAAAATCCAGTATTTTCACTATTCATCAAAACGTGAAACTTATCAGAAAAGTACAAAAAATGAAACCAAAGTAAATTTTGATATTATTATTTAAAATAATAAGTTTATTCTGTCAAATATAATTTATAAGTGTCAAAAACTGGATTTGAAATAATCGATTCATTAAAAGGCGACAAAATTGTCTTTTTAGAAAAATACATCTTTTATGCGTATAATTGGATTTTTTCTTATATCATGTCAAGAAAAAAATATGATTATTAAAAATTATATTTAGTATAAATTTCATTAATATAATCCAAAAATAGTGATTTTATTATTTTATAAACACAATTATTCGCATTTAAATTGTTTTTTTAGAAAAATATTTCCTTTTATTTTAAAAAAATGTTTTATTTTCATTTATAAATAAATGGTCACCAAATATTTCATTATATTTAAATGTTTAAACCATACTTTCATAATTCAGTTAATCCTTCTCATTCCCCCCATTCTAACTGGAAGGTTATAATGGTAACATTTAAATAACAACATTTAATTGTTTGTTTATGCTCGATATGGCGTATCATTTCCTTTTAAAAAATCGAGATATTATATTGTACCCCTTTAATAAATTGTGTCCTAGAAATTTGAACTCAGGATTGAAAACTATTGTTTTGACTTTTCAAAATACCTTTTTTGAAATCCCACATCAGAAAAAGGATTAATAAAACTTCCACTTTAAAATAAAGAAAGGGAATTATGAAGGTCACATGAGATAACACATACTAGGGTTCCATGTAGGAAAACATGGACATGGAAGAGAAAACTAACTATCAAGTTCTATTGTAGAGTGATAGAGAACATGGTAATTATAAAGTTAACAATCACAAAACCATAAATCTGTGATGGGTTAAAAGGAAATTGATTTCTTAGTAAGAAAAGTAAATGGATAATGTTTTTATTTCAAAATACGTTTCCTAAAGCTAAAGAATTCATTTACTTTCTAGACTATGAACATAAGGAAACAAAATTACTTAACAAGTAGAGTTTCATCCTTTAATTAATTTCCACCACAAACTCATCTTTTTCTCTAAATGATGAGTATTTAAGATGAAAATTTCTTACCTAAAGAATTTGAATAAACTTTTACGAATCAAAAAATACAAAAAAGTATAAATATTCATTCCTCCTATCTTTATACATTACCAAAAACCAATTTTTTTGGATAAGATAAGATAATTCCACAAAAACAATAAACTTTTTTATAATGAAAACCAACTTTAATCTCTAAAATTCAATAGTAATATCCAATGTTTAACATTGATCATTCAAAAAATAACTTTCCTTTCTCAAAAATATTCTAGACTAATATTGAAACCCAAAAATCAGAATTATTTGATCACATAGTCTTCCAAATAACATCAATCACTCTTAATGTATTATATCAAAAATTTAATTTCCTAAATCACATAATCTCCAAGATATGATAACCATTTCCATAAATAACCTGTATCAGTGTCAGTCCAAAATAAAATAATATTTGACTCCAAAATAATTTTCATCCTTTATTCCTCATAATATTTTGTTTTCCTTAATCTTATATGATTCCCAAAATAGAAAACTTCTTCTGAAATAACATTAATCACTTAATCACCAAATCATTTTTCAATCACAAGGTTATATATTTGATAAAACAAATGCCCCTAAAATCAAAATAACCTTTATACATTAGATAGTTTAACTTAAAAAATGTTATGCTAACCAGGAATTTATGCAGGCTAGTGGTAGGCGTTTTACTCTTGTCACCCTTTGGTTGTGAGTTCAAACCTCGCAACCTTGTCGGATGCAATGATTTATCACTCAACCCATGAGTTATCCCTTTTCTAAAAATATATTAATATTATCCAAAAAATATGATAAGAATCCTAAAAAATAATCTTAATATATTCAACATTAAAGAAATGTTTTAACCACAAATGTTATCTCATACGTTTCATTTGGTATTCCCAATAATTTAAATACCCATAATTACCTTAAATTCAAAGATCATATAAAACCTAATGGTTATCCTTACCTTTAAACATATTTACACAAAATAAAAAGGAATTTTTACTTAAAATAATTTTTTCACACACACTAAACTAATGGGTTATGTTCTATAATCTATGTTTTCCTAAATCTAGTTCCTAAGGTTTCTACTAAACTTGATCTGATACCAACTGTAAAGACCCAAACTCCAGTAGCCCGGATCCTATGCCTTACTTTATTACATTGGTATAAGATATAGTAAATCAAATCCCAAAGCAGTTAATAGTTTATTAGTCTTGGTAAAATAGATACATATATTGAAATTTAGATAACATTTTAAACATAAAATACAAAAAAATATTTTCTTTTAGAACACTATTATTCCCCTTAGCATAACCCTTCATATCAGTCATAATATACTTCTTGGAATCTTTGGGAAAGATAAAAAATAAGAAAGTGGTGAGTTCAAATGATCAGTAAGGGTATAAATATAGCAAAATATATTAGAAACATGCATAAATGATTATGGAAAGGTGATTAACTAAAACACATTACATTTAATCAATAACCTAAGAATAACATTTAAGGAATAAAATATGATCAAATAATTACATATAAATTGTTACATGAGTATGAAACTTAACCATGAATATTATAATAGTTAAATAATTAAATGGAATATCAATAACTAATCTCCTAATGAGGGAATGAATAATGATGGATATCAAAAAAATACTGTCAAAGCTTCAACCAAGACACCATACATAAATGAGTAAGGCCTTAGCCAATACCCAAACTAGTTTTCCTCATGATAATTACTGATTCATCGATAGGATATAGCAAGACCCACCCATCACTTACTATGTTCAATTCATTCGTTATATGAATAGGGTTAATCATAAATAACATATACATAAGAAAGGTTAATAACTTTCCACTATCAATAAACATAATCACAAACCATTCTAAGTAACATGGTGAATGTTATAAAAATAACACATCCATAGTCAAACTGATCATAAAATATTTAATAAAATATGGTAGATGGTACCATAATAGATCAAAATCAATGAAAAAAAATATTCAACAAAGGGTGTTGACATAGATGAAAATAATCTAATAAAATCATTGAAAATTATTAAAAGAAAAACCATTTTTTTTTACTTTGAAATCATTTATTTAAAAAGTCATGAAATTAAAAAAGAAAAAGTTTCATTTAAAAGATCCTTGTAAACTTGAAAATGAATATTCAACACATTAAGGCATTATGATGGTGGAAAAATATAATCATACCACATAATTTAAAAAAACACTCCTTTTATTTTTTGTCAAAAAATCAATAATTACCTCATTTGGAAAAGAAAAAAAACATTCCTTTCAAACCTTTTTATAAAAAGTAAAACATGGGTAAAAAGACTTTTAAACTTTGTAGGATAATATTAAAAGCCTTACTGAAAACATTTTTATAAAACATGGACATGGGATAAAAACATTCCCCAGTAGAAGTTTAAACCTGAAAAATCCAGAATAATAATGAGATTGTGAAAAAAACCTTTACCACTTTGTAATCATTGAATCATATTCCTGATAACTTCAAATGAAACCATAAATGTCATGAATTTAGGTAAATTCATGATATTATATTAAAGGGTCTGTATATACACCACACAAATAAATAAGAGATGAATAAGGCTTGTATCCCACAGAAATAAAAGTTAGATGAAAATCACCAACCATAGGTTTGATTTCCTTTACACGTATCTTAAACTCCTGTATAGTGGTTTAAATCATGTTATTAATTTATACCAGAACCATATTCAAATTTATGATATCATATATGATCTATTATATCATCCTATCAGCCTTTTGTTAATAATATGTTATTATTACCCTTGTTTCGAGTGTTAACTCTTCATTTTACTATGCAAGTTTCATCTTGTAAGTCCCGATTATTTTTCATAAGATATATTTATGTCATATAAATAATGATATTGAGTTTATATATATTATATTTATTTATTATATACATTTTTATAACCATTCTTGAATGGTGAACATAGAAAAAGAAATTGCATCGTATCATGGATATGGTAGGTCATACGTACACATGAGTGATGATATCATTCCATTATTGGTGAAAGAGTAAGGAAGAAGATGTTATAGAAATTTTTATAGAATAAATATCATGTAATAATTATCATATATATCTATTTTTTATATCATTATATGCATCCAAGTAAACATATTACACCATGACGTGGAGACGGTAAGCCGTACGTATGTACGCGCAACACTTTCATTTTTCGTAGGATGGATAAAAGGTGGAATATAGTTGTTCTATAATCATAATAAAATATAATAATATATATTATTTTTGATTAATTATTTTATCATGGAAACAATACATGAAGAGGAATTAGAATAAGAAATGAACTTGAATGAGTTGGTAAAAATGATTACCTCATCTTCAGAGGACTTCCTTTAGATATCTTCTTAAAGGATCTAGGGTTGGTCTTTTTGGAAGACAAAGAAATTTTAGGTCAAATTCTTACCCCTTATCTTTTGGGTTTAACCCTTATTTAATCCCTTTAACTCTTATTGTGACAACATGGATTTTTACTCTTTGAGGGTCAATATTTTGACTATAAAATGGAAAAATAACCATAAATGAATTATGGATAACATTTATAACCTTATATAAATTAGTTGAGAAAATTTTAGATTTTTATAAATTTATTATCATTTAATAAAATATTATTTATTTTAATATAACATTAATATCAATTTTGACACTATTCATTACTTTGACTTTTAAAAAAATAAATAAAAATATATATCTTTGAAAAAAATATTTTAACATATAAATAAAATGTAAAAGTATCTTTAAAACTAATTTATGTCATTAATTATCTGAAATTATATTTATTTTAATATTTTTATAATTATTTATTTGATATTTCCATTAATTAAACAATTATTGTATCATCAATGTGTAAGCCTTTACGATTATTATTTATTTCCTAAAAATTAAAAATAAATCACCATGATAAAGAAAAATATTTTATATTTAAAATTAATATTTATAGTTGAAGATATATTCTGAATAACCACATATTAAAAATGTAATACTTATTAAAAACTTGAGTATGACATATTTGACTTTTCTTAAAATAAAATACTATAAAAAGATTAAAGTCATCCAAGTGGATCCAATAGGACATAAAATCGGCCCAAGGATGATTTTGGTCAATAATTACTCATCAAATAATATTATTATAAGTGATAGGATAATTTTATAATATTTATAATATTATATTTACTCTTAATTACTCGATTTATCCTTAACTACGGTAATTAAAATCACTAACTTTACTATTCATATTGTCCAAAAATAAAAGGGGACTATTTACCAAAATTTTAACTTCTTATTAAAAATATGTAATCCATTTTTAAAAATTAAAAATAGATAATTGGATAAAATTAAATTAAAATTAATCCCGTAGATGGGGTGAGAAAACGAGTTTTTAAAGTGAAAACGTGCAAAAGTTTAAAATATTTTTATATCAAAATTTAGTGTGAAATTTATTCTAATGACCTAAATTGGATAAAATGATATTAAATTTATTTAATTATTCTTTAAAATGAATCAAAAATATAATTTAACACTAGATTATTTAGATGAAAAAATTATTTTCAATTAAAATCAAATATTTTCACTATTCATCAAAACATGAAACTTATCAAAAAATACCAAAATTGAAACCCAAGTAAATTTTGATATTAAAATTTCAAATAAGAATTTTAGTTTTTAAAATAAAATTTATAAAAGTGTCAAAACTATATTTAAAACAAGTGCACCATCAAAAGGCAGCAAAACTGCCTTTTTAGGAAAAATATATCTTTTATGGTAAAATTGGACTTGTTCTTATATTGTGTGTATAAAATACATAAGATGAATGCTAAAAATTATATTTATTATGTATTTTATTAATATAACTTAATAATATTGATTTTAATATTTTATAAACACAATTTTTTTCATTTAAATAGTATTTCAGAAAAAGATTTCTTTTTTTTTTATTTTATAAAAGGTTTTATTTTCATTTATAAATAATTGGTCAGTAAATAATTCATTAAATTTAAATGTGTAAAACACATTTTCATAATTCAGTTAATCCTATTCATTCTCGCCATTCTAATGGCTAGGTTATAATGGTAACATTTAAATAATAATATTTAGTTATTCATTTAAGATCAATGTGGCATATCATATATGTTATTGAACCTAGTGTTTACTTTTTAAAAACCCATAATATCACAAATTTAATTTATTAAGGTAAAATAAAATACCTTTTTATGGTTCTTCAAAAAAACCTTTTAAAATATTAATAAAAAAGAATAATAATATATATATATATTTAATTGATTATTATACTTTTATCTTATAATTAGTATATTATTTATATTTTTTTAATATGTCTTGGTTCATTTTATTTGGGGTTTTCATTAGTTTATTGTTGCATCTGACAAAAGTTATTAAGGATAGTATTAAATTTAAGGATCCAAAATCACAGGTTGTTACATTCTACCCCCTTAAATAAACTGCATCCTCATAATTTTAATTATTACCCACTGATAAAATAAAGAGAGGGTATTCTTAACATATATATTATTCTAGATATAACTTATAATGTTACATCTATCTTACTATCTTAATCTAGATCAATATAATTATCATTCATTAAACAATATTTATTTTTTACTCCCTAATAAAATATTCTCTAGAGCATACCTTTCTCAAAACCAATTGAATCTCTTGGACATTAAATGATAGTGAAATCATATATTCCTCTAAAATTAACACTCATATTCAACCACTAGTTCTTAAAATCACACACTAGTCAATATAATCCAAAAAATGTGATAAAATTAACTAAAAATTTAATGAATCAATTATCAATCCCATGGTTTCCAACACTACCTAACATAATTTTTCAAAATCAATCAACTCTTTATTACTTCAACCTAAAGAATATATTAAACCTTATAGTTTTTCATACCACAATCATGTTTTCTTCAATAGTTATCCCCAAAAATTTATCCTTATTATAAAATCACTTTTCAAGTTTATTTATACCATTTAATATATGTTTAAATAAATTTAAATCAAAACTACTAAAGAAAGATCCTTAGATGTTTCACATAATCCTCATAACTTTTAGAATATACCAGAGTATCATCGATAAATATCAATCATTAATGGAAGTGGGTTAGAATGTATAAAATTTTACTCTTTTCTTATATTAATATGAATATTGTTTTATCATGAACAGGGGAGTGTAAAATATTGAGGTGGAGTTTATGTTATCATGGATAAGAAATTTATTTTAAGTGAGGGATGTAATTCCTTAAAAAATATTAATTATATTAGTAGTGTGGTGTCAAGATATTATCTATAATAAAGGTCATGGTTTAATGATTTTTTTAAATGTGTTGTGTTATTAAGAATATTTCCAATAAATCCAAAGGGATAGATTTAAGATATTTTGTGATGTATTATAATAAGTTTTATATTTAGTGTAAATATATTTTTTATGTGAGTGTTTTGTGTTTTAATAGAAAATGAGTTACCGAAGAAGGTTAAGAAAATTTTCTTACCAAGCATAGTAAAGATTTCTAATGTTTAACTAGGATTTTCCATTCTTCATGTTTCTAACATCATGAATATATCATGATCAAATATGAGTTTGTAAGAATTTTTATAACATTATAGTAGAAAAAAGGGCGAGAAATATAAAGTATTTGAAGTTGAAGTTTGTGTACCAGTGTAAAGATAAAGTCTCAGTATTTATTAGATAAAAGTAGATAATATTTATGGATAAGAAGTTTGTATGAAGTTCATTGTGTTGATTTTTTGTTAAAATATGTTCATAGTTTTAAGTGATAAAGTCATGGAGAGCACTGCAGTATGAAGTCTATCAAATTTAGTTCCATCAGAAAAACTTCAATTAAGTTCCAATAGATTAAATTTTATTAATGAGAGTTTTTTATGCTAATAGAAGGAATGTTTTCCAACAAATCTGATGAATGTTTAGAAATATTCATTAAATGAATTGTTCTATGAAGAAGTTACGGTCTAAGTGTTGTGAGCCAATCCCTATATGAGTTCTGAGTTTTATAAAGGTGATTCATATGAATATCATCGATTGAACACATGTGAGGTCATTGATCAAAGGGTTCATGTTAATACCAATAGAAGGAGAAATGGTGTACACTTCCTTAATGGAGTTGAGTTACTAAAAAATGGGGAGAGTATTACCAAGCCCACTGAAAAATCCTTAACAATTTTCTTAGGATGGGGGATGGCTCTGAATCTTATTAGACATAATCTTGTGAGATTATTAGAAGGAGGAGACCTTACAGAGTTCACTGGTTAGAATAATAGTTCACTAGATAGGAAAGTCCTTATGAATAGAATTAGTTGAAGATATATTGAGTTCATCAGACTGAGTAAATCCCGAGGCTATCAGAAGAAGATATGTAAGATAAAAAATTTGAGATTTATCCATTTCATTAAATATAAAAACTCACGTAACATAAACAGATGAACAAACATTGGATAGTTTTTTGAAAAATATTTACAAAATTCTATAAATCCCTTGAACAAAGATGATTCTAAGTTGTTCATTCAAAGTTGGTTATCTTTCCAGGGTTAAAGAAGTTTGATGTGGTTCCTTAATGATGAGTTAAGGAATTTTAAAGAATTTTGTAGACTCTATGTTTTTTAGAGGATTCAAGAAAGTTCTATAATTATTGAGAAGTGTCTAGTGAAGTTGGTTTGAGTGGAAAGTTTGAAATTTGAGTTTGAGTTGCAACTACTACAAAATAGGCCTTTGACAACACTAAAAATAAACTTTATCGGCACTAGAGAAGTGCTTACTATCAGAATGAGATTAAAATACCTAGGATTTTATTAGTGATAAAAAGGGATAATAAAGGGGGCCTTTATCATTGCTTTTACAAACACTTAAAATTGATATACTGTAGTGTGTTGCAACATCACACTACAATACTAGTGCAGTCTGCTGTAACAACATACCATAACACTAGAAACACCACCAAATATCAAAAAAAAATCAAGTGCCAATATAGAATTTAAATAAAATGAAATTTACAAAATAAATATAAGAAAAAACACTATATTGTAGACATTTCATTCATTAGTTTATACAATTATATAAGTATAAATTATTAAATACATTCAAAGGCATTAATATTTCTTTATCTTTTGATCCTAAATCCCACTATTACTGAACAAATCACCCCTGCTCGAGCAAAAGAACACACCTATATATGAGAAAAATTATTATTTTTGTAATAATATAAAGAAATAAATTAATATAAAGTGTAAATTTTAAACTAAACTTTGAGTAATACTAGGAACATTGTGTATCAGATTGAGTTGTTGTTGATTCTTTCTTGTCACACCACTTCTTGTTAGTCTTCAAGCATCATCTCTATTAAAATTAATTAAATAAGTATAAGATAAAAATTATAAGGACATGGATTAAGTAATAACATATAGAATGATGAGAAAACAGGATAGGATTGTTTTCATGGTTTTGGTGATGTGATGCACATTTTAAACTAAAATGAAACATATATATTGAAAATATGCACTTGGAGTCATAAAGGTCACACCATGAATCAGATTGAGGTTAAATGATTGCTACATGTCCAAAATTACTTATGGATAATTCTCCTAAAGTATCAAAACAATCCAAATTCATTTTCTCAGTTTTGAGTACATAATTGTTTTTACTAAAATGTCATTTTAAACTGGAAACATTCACATTGACTCATATCGGTCATATCATGTGTTGGTTTGATGTGAGACCGACTCCTATATGTAAAACAATGATTTATAAATCAGTTTCCTAAATTATCAAGACCATACGAGTGCATTTACTCATTTTTCAGCAAGTGGTACTTTTTGAACTAAAACGTCGACTTTAAACTGATAATGGACACTTTAATTCATACTGAGAACATCAAGCATCATATTGAGGTGATAATTATTCCTACACATAAAAAATTACTTATGAATCATCTTCTTAAATTATCAAAACAATCCAGATATGTTTTCTCAATTTTGAGTATGTTAGTTTTCATTTTTACTAAAATTGATGTCAATTTTAAATAAAATGATTCACTTGGAGTCATTCTGGTGACACAATGCATCAGATTGAGGTGTGTCTGATTCATACACATCTAAAATGACTTATGTATCATTTTACTAAAGTATAAAAACAATCCAAATGTGCTTTCTCATTTTTGTGTATGTCACTTAACTTTTTTAGTAAAATGTCATTTTAAACTAGAAACACACACATTGACTGATACTGATCACATCAAATATTAGTTTGATATAAGAACTATTACTATAAATAAAAAATTATTTAAGAAAAATTTTCCTAAATTATCAAGACAATATGATATTGTTTTCTTGGTTTTTAGTGAGTTTCACTTTTTGAACTAAAATGTCAATTTTAATATGATAATGAACAATTTGAGTCATACCAGCCACATTTTATATCATATTGAGTTATAACATATTCCAATAATTCAATGATTACTTATATACAATTTTAATAAAGTATTAAAATAATATGAATGCGTTTTCTTGGTTTTGAGTAGGCCAGTTGTTCTTTTTACTAAAATTGATGTTAATTTTTAATAAAAAGATGCACTTGGAGTCATATCGATCACACCACGATTCATATTGAAGTGAAGATAATTCCTACACATAAAAAATGACTTATGGATTGTATTACAAAAGTATCAAAATAATCCAAATGTTTTTTCTTAGTTTTGAGTACATTACTTCTTTTTTTTACTAAAATTGATGGAAATTTTAAATAAAAAGACACACTTGGAGTCATACCGGTCACACCATGCATCAGGTTGAGGTTAAAAATATTCCTACACATTCAAAATAACTTATGGAATATTTTAATAAATTATTAAAACAATACGAATGTGTTTTCTTAGTTTTGAGTATGTCACTTTTTTTTACTAAAATGTAATTTTAAACTGGAAACATACACTTTGACTCATACTGGTCACATCATGTATCAGTTCGAAAAGATACTGATTCCTAAATGTAAAAAAGTTTCTTAAATAATTTTCCTAAATTATCAACACAATCTGAGTGTGTTTTCTGAGTTTTTAGTGAGTGACACTTTTTGAACTAAAATATCAATTTTAAATTGATAACAGACACTTTTAGTCATACTGGGCACACCATGTATCATATTTAGATGAGAAAAATTACTACATTTCAAAATTTACTTATGGACCATTTTACTAAATTATAAAAATAATCAAAATTTATTTTCTTATTTTTGAGATGATAAACTTTCGTTTTTACTAAAATTGATGTCAATTTTAAAGAAAAGGATGAACTTGGAGTCATACTGGTCACACCATGTGTCATATTGAGCTACTAATGATTCTTACACATCTCAAATTACTTATGGAAATTTTCTTAAAGTATCAAAATAATAGGAATTCTTTTTCTTGGTTTTGAGTACATCACTTTTCTTTTTTACTAAAATGTCATTTTATACTGGAAACACACACTTTGACTCATACCAGTGATACTGTGTATCAATTTAATGTGAGATAAATTAATAAACATAAAAAATGATATATTAATCAATTTTCTAAATTATCGAGACAATATGAGTGTATTTTCTTGGTTTTTAGTGAGTGATAGTTTTTGAACTAAAATGTCGATTTCAAGCTGACACCAGAAACTTTGAGTGATATTGTAAATATCGTGTATCATATTGAGGTGTGACTGATTAATAAATGTAAAAAATGACTTATGGATCATTTTATTTGAGTATAGAACAATATGAATATGTTTTCTTAGGTTTGTGTATGTCAGTTTTCTTTTTTATCAAAATTAATATCAATTTTAAATAAAAATAAGCACACCATGTGTTAGATTGAGGTGAGGTTGATTCCTACACATCCTAAAGTCCCCAAACATTCCCAAATAACAATTTTAGCACACATTCCATTGGATTTATTTTTTTTAACTAACAACATTGACAAAAAAGAACATTTTATCTTTTTTGTGATGTTTTTAAGATAGTTTAAAGAAAAACATAACTTCCCAAAAGGTCTATAAAGAAAAATATTTAAGTATTAGATAAAAACTATAAGTAAACTAAATTATAAATATTAGATAAAATGATGATAAAATTAATTAAATAAGAAATAGTAATTCACCTTTTCATGATGGTTGTATAAATTATTGATACATTTCATTATTGTCATTATCTCATTTGTAGGCTCAAAGTCAAATCTCTTATAAGCATGAGAAGCTTCTAAAAAACCAACCCAACTCAAAAAAATAATCCACCTATATAAGTAAAAAATTATTATATGAGTAACACTAAAAAGAATTAAATTAAACATAAATGTAAAATAATACAATAATTCTATTGAAATTTATTTTACATTGAAAACATCATGATTGATAAGTGGAGGGAACAAGAAGGATAATGATAAATTTAAACACTGTAGGGGTGAAATGGTTTTGAGAGAGAATATATTTGTGGATTTTTTGGTGAGAAAAGGCATGAAAAATGGAAAACCACTCCAACTCAAACAAAATAATCCACATTTATGAGAAAATAATTCTTATGTGAGTAATACTAAAAATAAATAAATTAAAAATAAATATGAAACAATACATTAATTCTATGGAAAATTATTTTAATTTGAAAACATAAATATTACCTCTATGATTGAGTAAAGGGAGCGTTTTTAATCTTCTTTAAAAAGAAATGGATGAAACTTAAAGGAAAGTAATAAATTCCCACACTATACTGGTGAAAAGGTTTTGAGGGAGAAGAAGAATGTGGATGTTTTGATTTAGAAAGGCATGAAATACAGACAATGATCTTCTAAAATAAATTAAATATTTAATGAATTATGATAATTAAATCAATGTTTCATTATAAAAATTTTCGGTAAAATAGATAAAGTATATCACAAAATTACTATAGCATCCCACCTTTTTATAACATAACTTTTCATTACATTTTACAAAACCGAGGATCTTTAAGGTTTAGTGTCTCGGAAACTAGGAACTTAATACATGATGAAATAAAACATTTTTCTTAACCACTTTAAAGGCTTATTCTTTGTTCATCCTAAGTTCATTACAACATCTCATAACCTGGGATCATACATCAAAGGAAAGGGTGAGAAGAAATCCTAGTAAGGGAAACAAGAGAAACATTTTACATGTGAACTTGAGATACATCAATAAAGTCATGATAAATAACTTTAAGGAATGAGAAAGAGATCATGAGGCATATCATAATAAAAATAACGTGTTTCATAACTTGATGATGTGGCTATAAAATTTAACTTAGACAATCATTTCTGTATCACCATGGTCCATCCCCAAGGTGTCATTAAAAAATTACCAAGGTTATTCACCAAGGTATCGTTAAAATGGTCATTTCAAGAGATTAAGTCATTACACAATGCATTGGAGTGCTATCTGAGTGCACCCTTAATTTTTCTTTATTATCATGTGAGCCACATATATCATCATCAAAAATTTCATAAATAACTCATATATCATAAAAGAAATGGGCTTCATTTCATAATCACAACGTTTTAAAAACTGCTATAAATGCATGATCTTTATGTCACTTTAAACCCACAAAAAAAGGAAAGCGTGTTTCATGTATTTAAATACCATAATTAAAATAGAAAATTTTTATATATATGTGAATAACCCTATATAAGAAAAATCTTTGAGTATTCACTTAATAAAATAAAATAATTTGAGAAAAAGAGAAAGACATTTTGAGATGAAAATTCTACAGCATAATGACTATGTTATATGGTTTTAGAAAACTTTGAAAAGAGAGGGGACATGGTTCACCAAATCATAAATGATCCATTAAACAGTATGGGGATATAATATAAAGTATATAATAACATTGTAATGAAATTTTAAAGACATACCATATGAAATGAAAAACATGGAAGGAAGACAAAAATAAGATTTCTCTTATGAAAATTCGGCAGCCTAAAGACGTCACTTAAAACTTCAAAAAAATGAATTGATGAGATAAAATAGGGACTCTCATTATATGAACATAAAATAACAGTATTATGGATATATATATAATACTACAACATAATAAAAAGTAACTTGAAAGACGACATGAAAATAGAACTTGAGAATGAGAAGGGTGAAAGAATCCCTTACAAAAATTCGGCAACCTAACGACGCCACTTAAACATTATTAAAATGAATTGATGAGAGAAATATGGGGTCTATCATAATATGAACATGAAAAGGATAGTAGGATGAATAAAAAATAACATCCCCAACATAAGAACATGGATCTTAAAATAAATGACATAAAGGAGAATACATGAAAAGAAAGAGAGAGGTATGATCCCTTACCTTAAAACGTAACTCTTAAAACTCGAAGGTCGAGACCTTGAGGGATTTTGGGAACCTTGGGAGGACTCCTTGGGAAGTAATGAGACTAGATATTCGTTGAGGGAGAGTTGGGAGTGAAATGAATGAGGGAAAGGCTTGGTATTTATAGGAGAAGTGAGAGGACAAAGCATTAATTGCCAAGGGACACCTCATCGGTGGTATTGGTAAAACCATGTGCTTTCACATGGTATTTTCCCATGGTTTTGGCCACTTGGGACACCTCATAAATTATCTTACTATTCATATGTAGACCATAATTATTGAATAATTATTAAATCCTTAATGATGCCATTAAACACCTGAAACTCAAAAACTGTATTTTCACTATTCACCGAAAATTCAACTTTCTCAGAAAAAACCCAAAAATTCACCTTAACCAGATTCTGATACTTTAATTTCAAAAATGAACTCCACTTTATGAAAATTAATTTCTAAATATTTTTAATTTAATTTTTAAATAAAAACACTATTCAATGAAAATTCAACTATTTCAGAAAAATCCCAAAAATTTACCTTAACCAAATATCGATGATCTGATTTGAAAAAAGAACTCCATTTTATGAAAATAATTTTCAAAACATTTTTAATTTAATTTTTAAAATAAAAATACTATTCACCTAAATAAACTAATACTTAACCAAATACTTTTTGGAACAGTTATTTAACAATTTTATTGAATCACATTACTTAATCAAGGTGCCTAGATTATATTAATACTTTCTTAAGTGAGGTTACTTAATCCATTTGATCACATTAGTAATCATAAGCATAAAATCACTATTTATAATTTACTATTCACCAAAAATTAAGTTGATCTTATTAGACTCTAAATTTCTTATTGAACATAACTGTATAAGACCATTTTTTGAAAATACACATTATTAATTATTTAAGGTTTACATAAATATTTTCAAAATATCCTTTTTCTAAAATTCAAAAATAATATGCATACTATATTTATCCAGACATTTGAAAATTCACAAACTTACCATAAGAAGAATTTACATTTTTTTAAATCAAGGGATTACACAAGCCAGTTAATGTCTCGTTACATAACCCCTTATAACCCCAGCATAGGACCTAAGTGTAAGGTGTGCTAAGGTGAAAAAATCTTGGGGCGGCTCAGCCAACACTTCCTGAGTAGTGATTTCTATCAGCTTGAACTTCTCATGAAGGCGATTCCATTCCAGCTTCACACGATGAAGTTCGGCTTGGGTTTGGTCTAGAGCAAAGCCCAAAGGTGCTACCTCCTTCCCAAGTTCCGTCAGATGGGATTCGATCGTCCTGAGACTATTGGATGGGGCCGTCGAATATTCTTTCTATATTAATTAATCCAGATCACTTGTATTTATAGGCAATAGTCACAACATTTTGTTTCCAACAGTCATATTGACCAACAATCATATAATAGTCGAAACCCAACAGTCTTATTTTAATTATACTCATTTTATTAAATGAAATAGTTTTGTTGAGTATAAAATAAAATAACACACAAAGTTAGGAAACAAAATTTATTCAAAATTTCGTGTCGTTACATTCTTCCCCCCTTAAGAAATTTCTTCCTCGAAATTTAAAAAAATTAGGCTTGGAAATTTCGTTGAAAGTCCCACATCAAAAAATGAGTCAGTAAAACTATTACTTTAAAAGAAAGAAAGGGAAGTACAATGATCACCTGAGTTAACCCATACTAGAAGTCCATGTAGAGAAACATGGATATGGAAGAGAAAACAAAGGTTCATGTTCTGATGGAGAGTGATAGAAAACATGATTAGTAGAAATTTAACCATAAGAAAATCACAAACTTATGATGTGTGTAAACGGTATTTGATTACCTAGTAGGAAACGTAAAACAACAATATTTTTGTTTTAAGTTCCTTTTCATAATTTTGAGGAATTCATTTACTATATAGAATAAAAACATAAGGAAATATACTTACCTTCAAGTATAGTTTCACCCTTTAATAAGTTTCTACCAAAACTAATCTTTTCTACAAACAATGAGCATTCAAAAAGACTTGGTCACTTCAAAAGCACAAGAATCATCTTCTAGAGAATCTCATAATCCAAAAAAGGAGAACTATATATTTCCCTTGTATTTAACCATCAACTAAAACCAAAATGGTTAGTACGAGATCATATAATCCCCACAAAGGATAATCCTTTATAAAAAAAATACTACTATTAATTTCCAAAATTCAAAAAAAAGTACCCAATGTTCCAGAAAGACCATTCAATACACAATCATCCTTAAAATTCATCAAAATAATCCAAACTAATATTGAAACCCAAAACATAGAAGGATTTAATCACATAGTCTTCCATAATAAATCATAAAATTTATCTCCAAATAACATTGAATACTCTTAAAGTATCATACTAAAGTGTAATTAACCTAATCACATATTCTCTATGCTAGGTTAATCATTTTACAAAAATAACCCAAATCACAATATGTCCACAATAAATACATTGATTCTTAAAAAATAAAAACTTCAACCATTCCACCATAAATAAAATCCTGTAGTATTTTATTTTCCTTAGGAATATAGTATTCCAAAAGAGAAAACATCTTTCAAAATATTCTTTATCACTTAATCACAAAAATCATTTTCTTATACAAATGATATCCATTTATAAAATATAAGTTTCCAAAATCAACTTATTCTTGATCCATAAAAATAGCAGGTGCATTAGTCAGTCCGAAGGGAATAACAACAAACTCATAATTCCCATTTCTTGATTGAAAGTAATTTTTTAGAATATCATCATTATTCACCCTCAATTAATGATAACCAAAACAAAGATCAATATTAGAGAAGAATTGAGTCCCACTAAGTTGGTAAAATAAGTCATCAATTCTTGGAAGAGAGTATTTGTTCATCATTGTGATCCCATTCAGTTCTCTATAATCAATGCATAGCTGCATCAATCCATCCTTCTTATTCACAAAGAGAACTGGTGCTCCTCAATGAGACACACTTGGTCGGATAAACGCATTCTCAAAAAGATCTCAGAGTTGTTTATTTAATTCCTCTAGCTCCACATTTTCCATTCTATAGGGGGTATTGGACATCGGATGAGATCCAGGTACGGGTTAAATGGAGAACTCTACCTCTCTTTCTGGGGAAGGTCTGGGTAACTCCTCAAGAAATATGTCAATGTATTCCTAGACGATGGGGGCATTTTCTAAAAGAATAAATCATTAATGAGAAACTTATTTCATTTATGAATATTTTAATAAAAAGTATTTTATTTCTTAAAACTTCATGCTTAGAAAATTACTTTTTTCTATAATTCCTTCATAATGATTCATAAAAAGCTTGGAATTAACCAAACATAACCCATGGGAGTCTCGTAACCAAGTGTGCAGCAAGACCCATTGTCATGTACCAGTTCCCATTCGAGTCTATCTCAAAGCGGTGTTTTTGGGTTTTACCCCTATATACATCTGTGCCAGAGCCACATCTACCTACTCGTATCCAGACATGGATGTATTTTCTTGATAAACCACTTACTAAATACTCACCAAAATACCAGGAATATTTCCTATATTTAAAATTTTCTATAGGGTTATTCCTAAAGTTTTCATATCATAATTTTCATAAATAACTAAACCATCCTTTGATACCAACTATAGCATCCCGCCTTTTTATAACATAACTTTTCATTACATTTTACAAAACCGAGGATCATTAAGGTTTAGTGTCTTGGAAACTAAGAACTTAATACATGAAGACATAAAACATTCCTCTTAAACACTTGAAAGGATTCTTATTTGTTCATCCTAAGTTAATTACATAATCTCATAACTTGGGAGAATACATCAAAGGAAAGGGTGAGTAGAAGGCCCAGTAAGGGAAACAAGAGAAACATTTTACATGTGAACTTGATATACATCAATAAAGTCATGATAAATAACGTTAAGGCATGATAAAGATATCATGAGGCATATCATAATAAAAATAACTTGATTCATAACTTGAAGATTTGGCTACAAAATTTAACTTATATTCACCAAGGTATTGTTAAAATGGTCATCTCTGAAGATTAAGTCTTTACCCAATGCATTGGAGCACTATCAAGGTGCAACCTTAATTTTTCTTTATTATCATGTGATCCACATATATCATCATCAAAAATTTCATAAATAACCCATATATCATAAAATAAATGGGTTTCATTTCATAATCACAACGTTTTAAAAACTGCTTTAAATACATGATCTTTATGTCACTTTAAACCCATGGAAAAAGGAAAGCGGGTTTCATGTATGTAAATCCGAAAATTAAAATATAACATTTTGATATATATGTGAATACCCATGTAGAAGAAAGATCTTTGAGTATTCAATTAATAAAATAAAAGAATTTGAGAAAAAGAAAAAGACATTTTGAGATGAAAATTCTGCAGCATAACGACTATGTTATAGGGTTTTAGAAAACGTTGAAAAGAGTGGGGACATGGGTCACCAACACATAAATGATCCATAAAATAATAGGGGATAGAATATAAAGGATATAATAACATGGTAATGAAATTTTAAAGACATACCATATTAAATGAAAAACATGGAAGGAAGACAAAAATATGATTTCTCTTATGAAAATTCGACAGCCTAACGACGTCACTTAAAACTTAAAAAAAATGAATTGATGAGATAAAATAGGATATCTCATAATATGAACATAAAATAAAAGTATTATGGATATATAGATCATAACCCAACATAAGAAAAAGGTACTTGAAATACTTGACATGAAAATAGAACTTGAAAATGAGAAGGGTGAAAGAATCCCTTACAAAAATTCGACAGCCTAACGGCGCCACTTAAACATTGTTAAAATTAATTGATGAGAGAAATAGAGGGTATCTCATCATATGAACATGAAAAATAAAGTAGTATGAATATAAAATAATGTCCCCAACAAAAGAACATATAGCTTAAAATAAATGACATAAATGAGAATACATGAAAAGAAAGAGAGAGGTAGGATCCCTTACCTTAAAAAGTAACTCTTAAAACTCGAAGGTCGGGACCTTAGGGCTTGTGGGAACATTGGGAGGACTACTTGGGAGGTAATGGGACCATATATTAGTTTAGGGAGAGTTGGGAGTGAAATAAATTAGGGAAAGGCTTGGTATTTATAGGAGAAGTGAGGGGACAAAGCATTAATTGCCATGGGACATCTCATCGATGGTATTGGAAAAAACATTGGCTTTCCCATGGTATTTGCCCATGGTTTTGGCCACTTGGGACACCTAATACTTTATCTTACTATTCATAGGTCGACCATAATTATTGCATAATTATTAAATCCTTAATGATGTCATTAAACACCAGAAACTCAAAAACTGTATTTTCACTATTCACCGAAAATTCAAATTTCTTAGAAAAAACCCAAAAAGTAACCTTAACCAAATTTTGAAGCTCTAATTTCAAAAATTAACTCCATTTTATGAAAATAATTTTTTAAATATTTTTAATTTAATTTTTAAATAAAAACATTATTCATTGAAAATTCAACTATTTTAGAAAAATCACAAAAACTTACCTTAACCAAATATCGATGCTCTGATTTGCAAAATGAACTCCATTTTATGAAAATAATTTTCTAAATATTTTTAATTTAATTTTTAAAATAAAACACATTATTCACCTGAATAAACTAATACTTAACCAAATACTTTCTAGAACAATTATTTAATTATTTTGTTGAATCCCATTACTTAATCAAGGTGCCTAGATTATATTAATACTTTCTTAAGTGAGGTTACTTAATAAATTTTATCACATTACTAATCATAAGCGTAAAATCACTATTAATAATTTACTTTTCATCAAAAATTATATTGATCTTATTAGACTCTAAATTTCTTATTGAACATAACTGTATAAGACCATTTTTTGAAAATTATTACACATTATTAATTATTTAAGGTTTACATATTTTTTTTTAAAATATCATTTTTCTAAAATTCAACAATAATATGCATACTATATTTATCCGGACATGTGAAAATTTTCAAACTTCCCATAAGAAGAATTAAAAATTTTCATTTAATTCAAGGGATTACACAAGGCAGTTACGGTCTCGTTACATAGCCCCTTATAACCCCAGCATAGGACCTAAGTGTAAGGTGTGCTATGGTGATATAATCTTGGGGTGGATTGGCCAACATTGCCCGAGTAGTTATTTCAATAAGATTGAACTTCTCGCGAAGGCGATTCTGTTCCAGCTTCACACGATGAAGTTCAGCTTGGGTTTGGTCTAGAGCAAAGCCCAAAGATTCTACCTTCTTCCTGAGTTCCATCAGATGGGCTTCGATCGGACCAAGACTACTGGATGAGGCCATCAAATCTTCTTTCTATATTAATTAATCCAGATCACTTGTATTTATAGACTATAGTCACAACATTTTGTTTCCAACAGTCATATTGACCAATAGTAATATAACAGTCGAAACCCAACGGTATTATTTTAATTATACACATTTTATTAAATGAAATATTTTTGTTGAGTATAAAATAAAATAACACACAAAGTTAGGAAACAAAATTTATTCAAAATTTCAGGTCGTTACAATTACCGTTATATCTTCCCAAAGGGTTTCCTTCATTATAGTTTCTTTTTTTGAGGGATTGGTAACATCATCATGTGCAAAATACATTATATTCATGAGTAGTCAAACATTTAATTTATACTAGGTTAATGTAGTAGAGAACATATAATATTATGAGGAAAAACATAGTATATTAAAAATCACTTTTACTTTCTCATTGAACTCTCTTTATTTTTTTAAAGGATTTAGGTATCTGGTTCCTCTAATAAGAATCCAAATCCCCTATTTGTGGTCCCCTCTAATGTATAAGACATTGTTTAAATTGGGACCAACATGAACTAATTGTGATCTCCAAATGAAAGTTTCATCCTTGATTGAATTTTTATCTTACCCAACATTTTTTTATTCTCCAGTAGGAAACTCAACCAATTCTTGTTTTCTAGATCCTAGATATAAAATAATTTCACTTCTTGTAATTACATTATAAATGGCTCATCCTTTCCCCCTTCCACATTTAAATTCACCTTTATGAAACCAATTTCATCAACTTTCACTACACTAATATTGTCAACCCATTTGAAATGGAAAATAGGAACTTTAAATTTTGTATAATACAACTCGTATTACTATTTGATAATGGAAAAATATGACATATTTTCATAAATTGCATTTCTATCCTTGGAACGAGATATGTGAATCACTTCCACCACAAGCATAACACCAATACTTTGAATCATACTATAGTCATTATGTTCTTTTTTATTTAATGTATAACTACTAATTACAAAACCTTTATAAAATATAAAGTTTCATTTAGTCCTCTATCTATCTATTGAAGTCATTCAGAAATTGAATTTGGATTTTTAGATAAATTCTTATAAATTTGACCTCAGAAACATCCTATAAATAGTTTATTATGTGTATTTGATATCCATCCTTAATCCCTTGATGGATTCATATCACTAAGAATTTCCCTGTGGGCTTCAATGTATGGATCAATATATTCTCTAATATATAAAATGTAAAGGTTCACCTTATCACAGTCTACTAAGGTAGGTGTAATGAAATATCTTCCAGAAATCCCTTCGTCCATAAGACATCTATTGTGGAGAGACTTTTGGAGACTGATGTTATCAACATCTGACAGGTAATTTATACATAATTCAATATATTCTTCAACATTATATCGTTATTTAATAAAACCTTCTGGAAAGTTTCTATTCTTGATATAATCTTTCAGAATATTCATATACCATTCAATGGGGTACATCCATATATATTGGACAGGACCATATAGTTGAACCTCTATATCCAATTGAACCATCAGGTTGACCGTTATATCAAAGAATTATTGTGGGAATAACATCTCTAATTCCCATAATATGACTACAACCCCCTTATTCATGATTGGAAACATAGTCGTGTCTTTAAAATTAATGCATATGGATTTGAAAAACAAGTATATTCTGGTTAATGTATGCCATACATTTTTAGGTAGGAAGTAATGGAAAGAAATAGGCATCAAACATTGCATCAAAACATGATAGTCATGTGATTTTAGTCCTTGTAACTTCAAATTAGTTATTGACACAACATTATTGATATTTTATTAATACCCCTATAAAACTTTTACACTATTAAAGAAAAAAAAATGTAACTTTTCTTTTCTAGATAGAGTGTAAGCTGTTGGAGGAAGAAAAGTATGCCATTTACCATTCACCAGTGCCAAATAATCCCTTATCCCCATGTCAATAATTTCCAGCCTAGCCTTGATGTTATCTTTCATTTTTTTATAAACATTCAGTAATGTGAAAAAAACATTATCAAATATATTTTTTTTCCTAAATGATTGACATCAATAAAATGTGTGATATATAAAAAATTACAATATGACAATTCAATGAAAATTTATCTATTCTTATAACCAGATTTTGTAATGTTTTTTTCAAAATATTTTACCAAAAATAGTGTCAATATCTTTTACTTTATCGAATAGTTGATCACCGATTACTGAAGATGGTGTTGTGCCTTGTGTGATATTCCCATCGAATGCTTTCGTCTAAGTTCGATATTTATGTCGCTGAGTTAAAAAATTTCAATTTCCTAAAAACATATTTTTTGAGGAATATTTCAACTAGACTAAGTGTGTTCATTTTTCACAAATGATACACCTCAAAATTCCTTTAATTATATATCTTGATAAATTTCCATAAATGTGGAAGTCATTTATCATCCCATAAAACATGACCATCAATGAAAAGTTTTCACTTCTATGAGTATCATACATTATAAAAAATGTATCCCACATTAATTTCAGATCTTCAATCAATGGATACAAATAGACATCAATATAATTATTGGGTTTCTTTGGTTCAGATATAATTAGAGACAACATAATATATATGCACTTCATACATAACCATGGAGGCAAGTTATAATTTACCAAAATTATGGGCCATGTACTGTGAGTACTACTCTGTACACAAAAAGGATTTATTCCATCTATAGATAACACAATATGAAAGTTTCTCAGTTCATTTCCAAATTCAATATACTCACAATAAATTTTATTCTAATGAGAAGAATCAATTGGATAACATAGGTTCCCATATTTAATTATTTTATCTGAATTCCATGTTAACTGTCTCACAGTTTCCTAACATCCATATAGTGTTCTAAACCATGTAATGATAAGAATATACTATATATATATATATATATATATATTTCTCTAGTCTTGATTCATTTTTCTTGTATCGATCCATGCTACACTTAGAGAGTTTTATGAGTGATTTATGGTCCTTACAAAATAATATTCAATTATTTGGACAAGAAAGTATTTTTAGGGATCATTCCCATTGAATGTAGAATTAATTTAGATTCATATTTTTGACATGTTAGTTCATTTTCTTCTGGTAGCAGATCATTCAGGATACCAAGTAGTTCTGTAAAGTTGGTGTCACTCTATCCATTTCCATATTTCAAATTATATAACTTAAATACATATGAAAATGTTGTATATTTAGTATAATTGGTAGACAATGGTCTCTTAACACAACTATATAAGTTCTCAAATAACTTTGTACAATCATGAAATTCATCTTTAATTTCCATTTTCATTTCTTCCATGTGATCTCTATCATCATTTACACTTGTATTCATATCAAATGATCAATAAATCATAGTATCATCCAAATCAGTCTGCACATTTAGTTTTTCTTCATGTTTAGTCCACCATTTATAGTTATGATATATTTCTTGAAAAATAAAATTTTTTCCCAACTCTTTTGGATGAACTTTTCATTAATAAAAACAATATAAACACGGAAAAATTATTTGTGAAGGTTCATATGCACATTTTGTTTTAAACATGATGAACTCTATAACTCCATCTTCATAATCTTTTATCAAATGATTAGCGTGAATCCAATTTCTATTCATATCCGTCCTATGGGGTTAATAAAATATTAATTTCGTATAATAAATAAATAAATACAAATAAGATATTTATTATCAAAGTTGAATGTTATAAATAATTCTAATAAGGAAAACCCAAGATTTAATTTTTTCAAATAATTTCAGTATGATTTGAAGAAAATGGGTAACTGAATTTAAGAAAAGACTTACTCCACCATGGTGGGTGTTATCCTTTTAATTCATTCAAAGGTGAAAGTTATAGAAAATGGTCATCCTCATCACCTCATATCCCGAACATTTATCATTTCATTTTTTTGTTTAACACACATTATCTATCTCTTGTGGACATGAACCAATTTTTCTTAATGAACTCTAAGAAGTAGTCATCCATGGGATAACTAATTCTTAGAGTTATATAAGAAATATAAAATAGATGGAGGATTAGTTTCAAGAAAAAAATTACAATAATAACTATTCGGGAGATGAAGCTGATTAGGATGATAGTTGTACTGCATTATATTCTCTAAAAGGGGTAATGCCTCCCATTCTTGAGAATTACCCTATTAAAACTCGTTATTAACTCATGGAACATTGATGGTAACATTGGGGGGGGGGATAAACATTCTTGTTTGTGATTCAAAGGGTCTTTGTGGATACATATTATTATATATGAATCTTTGTGGCCTCTATGAATTCTATATTTATAGGCGAAATCCCACTTTTAACACTTTCAATCCTCTAAATAAGACTAATCCTACCATTGTTAAAATGATCTATCAAGTCTTTCTTAAATCCTCTAAACAAATGAAAATATAATATAGGTAATTAAAGAGTAATTAGAAACCCAAATATGATAAAAAATAGTAATAAAATTTCATTTAATCAAATAGAAGATATAAAAATGTATTGATGAAAAATTTTAATAAATAAAGAGTTATTTCATATACATATATGGTAATCAAAGATTACTGGCGGAAGAACCAATACATGTAGACCTAATATGATGAATACCTAATTTTTTTTTCCAATAATTATTCCAAGATATATAGAATTTGATAACCCCCATTCTATTTTTTTGGATGAAGTGATGTATCCACCTAATGAATTATTACATTTAATAGTAATGGTATATCAAGTATTTGAAAACATCTAAAAATTATAATTTCAATTAAAAATCGATAAGGAATGGAAACAATATTTTTAGGAAGAGAATATACCTAATAACGATAAAGGTTTTAAATAACTCCAAATTCTTAGTTGATAAATTGATTCAAGAATTATGTTTAGACAGGTTGAAAACAAGAATTATTTTCAAGTAGACAAAATGTAGTATTTTTAAGAAAATTTTATTTTCATGTACATTATGGGGTCTATGATGATTTTGATCATATATTATAAAATTTTAGTCATAATGAAAAAATAATTGTAATTATGATAGATATTGAGGTTTTAAGTTAAATGGGATATTAACCACTCTTAAAAAAAATAGTTTTGAAGTGAGAAAAATCATCATAAGTAAAATTGGATGATGAATTTCAACTATTGAATGATCTTTATTAAACATGTGTCAAATTAAACTATTGTATGAAGGATTTCCAAAATTTTCAATATACACAGATGAATGTGAAGAAATAATTATAAATGTATTATATGAAAAAGAATGCAATGTAAGAGGAATTTATAATTGATGTCACACTAAAGTATTTACAAAATAAGAATCCTTTCATATTAGATATTGTGTGTTCACATCACATGACAGGTAAATTGATGTAATTAAATATTTTTTCACAAGTAATAAGGGTACTTATTGTTTTATAAATGGTGTATATATTAAGATAAATTGTTTTCATTTAAAAGATGTTGTAAATAAATGGAAATCCTAAAGAATGAGCTGTTTTTAGATGGATTAAAGTAAAACATACATAGTGTTTATTAGATGTGTGATGAAGGAAATGAAGTTTTTTTGAGAAGTAATAATGAGTGGGTTTTCATTTCAAATATGCATATATTATTACAAAGGTATAGAAAACTAGACAAACCATATTCTAATTTGGGGTTGGTAAAAATTTCTAGTAATTGTGTTTTAAAGGGGAAATTGATTTGTGGTTGTGAAGAATTTATCATATTAGTAAATGATACATTAAAATAATGACTCAAAATATTTGGGTTAATATGTTTTTATAATGACAAGATAAAATTTAGAGATATTGTTTACTAATTATAATGTGGAGATTATTAATAATTAAAAAAATAAATTAGAGATTTAAATGAAATAACCCTTGGGATGCCCCTAGTGAGACTTCCTTTTGGATATGATCTATTAGATGGTTGTGAACATTTTATGAAACTAGAGATCTTAAAATGTGAGATCTCTCTCAACATACATGTTTTAATTGGAATATCTGGATGAGATATTGTATGGTTCGAAGGAATATGGACATTCTTGAAAGTGATACTTCCACTATATATTTTCATTTCATATAGCTTGGACCATCATCTCACATAATTTTTGTCTAGTACATTTAATTATAAAGGTAGAAAATTTCACCTTAATGGAAGGTGGAATCTTGAGGGTTTTATAGATCCACTCAATTTTCTCTACCAAATCCTCTATCTCTTTAGGATTATATTCCCTTGAAAAGATGGAGGCTCATGGTGAAGAAACTCTTGATTAGGATCCTAATATCCACAAAATGTTCAATTAAATCAAATGAGAATGGATATAAAAATTCATGTCACTCTATATTATATCATGAATGTGCACGGTCCATGGCCCAGCTGAAATGGAAGGATAAAATAATTAGAAATTAAAATATTATTCCCAACATCACTTGGAAAATCAAGAGAGGAGGCTAAGAGTTTTGGATAGACACTCCTTCACACATATTACTCAAGCTCCGACAACCCTATATCCTTTCAAACAAACATACCTAATAAAAATTGTTGACCACAGGGATATGCTGACAGTAAATAAGGAATGATGATAAAAAAATACAAATAGATATCACCAAATAGGTAATAAACAAGTAATGGGGAGGAGGAGAAAATAAGATAACATGGATTGAAGCTTTGAATCATTTGAGAGAAAGAAAAGATATTGAAAACCTAGAAAACATTTATGCCTTGGATTCATTTGACCCTTGAATCATTCATTCCTTTGAATTGTTCGATCCATGATTCGAGCTTCGATTCACCGAAGAGGAGTGCTAGTAGAGGGTGGCTTCCGCAGAAATCTTCAGATATCGTGACGAGTTCGTGACTGGTTACAGTTCTTTAAATAGATCAATACACTTTTATTAGTGCTTTTTTAGTGCTAATAAAGATATATCTTTATCAGCACTAAAGTTTTAGTGATGATAAAGATGACTTTTATCCTCACTAAAAAAGCGCTATTAAAGATGTCTTCTATGAGGGCTTATTACTTAAGCGCTGATTAAATATTTATAATTATAATTGTAATTTTTTTATAAATATATTTATATAATTATATATATATTTAATAAAAATATATAAATACAAATATAATAATTATATTCTTTATTTAAATATATTTACTATAATTTTATAATTATTTAGCTATATAATTATTTATTTATAATTATATATATACTTTTTAAACAAATAATATTTAAATAATTACATATATTTATATAATTATATATATATATATATATATTTATGTCTAATAAATATTTTTTTACAAATATTTTTTTAACATTATTAATGAATATTTAATCTTAAGTGCATGTATGTTAAAAATGAGTAAAATTGAATAATAAAAAATGGGTGCACTTTAACAATATTGAAAAAATATATATGTTTTATTAATTAAATATAAATTATTAAAAAAATATGGATATATATTTAAATAAATATGAATACATATTGAAAATAGTAAAACATAGTAAATAAATATATATAAAATAAATAATAGAAATTGATTAAATTCTCAAAATAATAAAAAATAAAAAATAAAAAATATTAAAAATGAATTAATACTTAACTGTAATAAAACTAAAAGTAAATAAATAAAGTTTCATGTGATTAAAGACATGATATATTAAATGTATGATCTTATAATGAAATTATAAAATGAATACTAAAATTAGAATAAATTATATAAATATCAGGTGTATGTTTTTCTATATAATATTTCATAAATTTTGTAAATATTTGTGTGTGTGTGTGTTTTATATAAAAATGCATTAATTACATATATGTGAAATCAATATAACACACATTTTATCTATATTAAATTGAAAAATAAAACGACATTCCATTATGTCCATTACTCAATGCAATTAGTTAGGATTTTTAATTCATATTGATTTTTAATTATAAACCATTATTCTCTAAATATATGACTATTTAATGTAAATAATAAATATTTTGTATTATATAAATCATATTTATATATATTCATATATATCTATGTATTTAATATATACTATTTATTATAATTATTAATAATTATTTAATTAATAAAATGTTTATTATTTTTCTTAATTTAATTTTTTATTATTTTTTATTTGTTTAATTTTTATTTTAAATATATATATATATAATATAAATTATTTATTATTATTTATATTTTATATATATTATAATCAATATATTCAATTTTATCAATAATTTTTTAATTAATTAAATTGTTAATATTTTTTAATAAAATATTTTTTAATTTTTATATATTTAATTATTTCATTTCATTCAAACCTTTATCAGTAGTAAAAAATGGATGATAAAGGACCCCTTTATGAGCACTGAAAATAAAGCACAGATAAAGGGTACCCTTTATCAGTGCTAAAAATAAAGTGTTGACAAATGGTTTCATTTATCAGTGATAAAAAGAACTCATAAATGGAAACATTTATAAATGTGAAAAAAGTTCCGAGAAAAGGTACCCTTTATTAGTTCTTTTTTCTAGTGCTCATAAATTCCAGCACTGTTAAAGGCTTATTTTGTCATAGTATGGGCAAAAAAACATTTTTGAGTTCTCTCCCTTTACCTCAGGTGTGTGCCTTTATAAAGGGGTGTATGTACAACATGTATGTACACTATTCACACATTAAAAGGAGAGATGAAGTGATATAGGAGTCTTATCAAACATAGTTACTAGATAAAGAGCATATGAGGTAAGAATTCAAAGTAGTGTGAGTTAATAATCTAGGAATATCTTCATTGAGGAATTAAAAGCTACCGAATAGAACATTAGTAGCTAGAGCTATCTCATAGAGTTTTATATATCAAAAAAATTAGATAGAGAACCGAACTAAGGTGTGCGGTTTTTTCCATAAAACAAAGCATCGATCAATGGTGCAGTATATTTTTAGGCACACCAGATGAAGTTATATAGGATGAAGCAAATTCATACTAAAAGGATTCTTACTGAATGAAGATTATCAGTCAAAGATTTTTCAAGACCTAGTTTTGTGAAAAACATTCTTATTTTATCTTGTGTTGGATTAGAAACATATGATTTTTTAACTGATATGAGTCTGTATAATTTCATATCAGGATATAATAAGACTCTAATGAGAGTTGGATCCAATTTTATTCACTTAATATTATAATGGAATTCCATAGACCAATGGGAGTCTCCATGGAAAGGGTTGAGTCACCGACATTTGGGGAAAACATTATAAATCTTGTGTTCTCTAATTTAATTTCCTTACTTATCATAAAATGTTTGGTTTAGTTTTATAAATTTTAAAAGTATAGAAACTCTAACAAGTTTATAGGGTTAATTTAAATAGTGAAGAAATTTTAAAAGACATCCAATAATTTAACCCCCTTCCTCTTAGTAGTTCTCACACTCTTGGGAACTTAAAAAACAGTGGCAGATTTCTTGGAACACATTTAGATGATATCCATGCCATTTCCCCAACATTCCTATCATGATTTATCTCACTTAAAATTAACTACAAAGTTGTAGTATCTCATTATTTTAGCTCAAGAATATTTGGAAATATAGTTTTCTTCAGCTCACTTGATTCCCTTCCCCACACTCAATATAGCTGAGATAATACACCATATTCTAGATAAATTTGGATAGGGATTTTTGGCCTATAATGTGTCTACCTAGAAAAGTCATTTATGTATGGTAAAGGATATAAGGATTAAATGTCAAGGAAGGCTTGAAAAAAGAGTTTATTATAAAAATTTATTTAATTCATAATAATACCTCAATAATTATAAAAAACTCTTTAAATACTATAATGTTTTGATTAGATTATTCAACAAGTTATTTTATTCAAACATGTCATGGTTCTATAATGAAATTTTGTATTGTAAAAAACATATATAAATTATTTCATAATCCTCTTAAGTAAGTGATTAAATGTTTTGATTGTAAGGGAATGATTGGTGCTAGAAGGTGGAAATCCCAGAGGTACCCTTCTCCATGTACCATTTTCTCATGTGGGGTGGGGTACCTTCTGCATAGAATTTTTCTATTCGGGTGGGAGGATCGTATATATACCGGGGTGGTATATCGATCTGAATGTGGTCTGTGTACTAGGTTGGTATGTGGATCTGGATGTAGTCCACATACTAGAGTGGTACATGAACTCAGGTTCCGTTCACATAACATGGTGGTGTGCGATGCTAGAATCCCTCTGTGTGGTGGAATTCTATGCCAGACAGGGTTTCAGCTGCATAGGGTTACACTACGGGGTACGCCAAATTGAATAAGGGGCATTAGTCCCGCAGTTCATAGGGAGTTTTTCAATGAAGGGTGTATGGTTCTTGGTTTTCCTTTTAGGTTATCAATTTTCTCATATTATTATGCTTTCTTCTATTTATGGTTCACTCCATGTTTATACCTACTAGAAACTACTCACAGTTCAGTACTTCAATGAATTTTTGTCTTTAAAGTCTTCCATCCTCAGAATCCCAGCTCTCCCCAAAATATTATCCTTTTCACAACTCCCCTTGAGGTATATTTATAGAGTTATGAGGAGTCTGTATCTATGGGAACACAACACGTTTTGTAGAATCCCTTGGAGGGATAATCTGACCCGTAGATGACTTGGTCAACTGAGGCTCATGGTGTCGCGGTTCGCAGTGGGAGAAATCAACACCTCAATTATGCGAATGACATGGTTCATGGGGAATTTTCATCCTTTCCTCATCCAAAAACTGCTCAGCCCATGGGGACTATGTACATGGGTGTAAATTTCTATCATGTTTTCTCCAACAACATGGTTTGGGGGTGGAATTTCTTTGCCTCTATTCTACCAAAAATGTGGTTCGCGGTTGACCAACACCTTTCCTCACCCATTCCATAAACTTCCTGGTTCACTGGACAATGATTTTGGGTCTAGAGTTTCGTGGACTGCTCACATACTGCTCATTTCATGGTTTGTGCCTTCCTTAGACCTTTCCCAGTGACCAGTACACAGACTAGTTTGTGTCCTTTTCGAAATTGGATTCCTTTATTCTTTTCCACCAATTTCCATCCCCACATGAATCACTTTCTATTATCTATTTATGGGAGTATTTTATTTTCATTTGAGTTTTTTTCAAGACCCTACAATATTTAATGAAAAATGGAAACTCTTCCAATGTAGGAAAATAATACAAAACATGTGTTTCAAAAGTTACACATTGTGTGATCAATAAATCTTATTTCCCAAACCATAGTTTCCCAAAAATGGTACTTATACCACCATATTAACATAGAATCATTCCTGATACACTACTACCATGATCATATGTTTCTAAAATACCTCTAGAGTCCCTTGTAAATATTTTTAAAATCCACTTTATCACTTCATTGTGAATATCACCATAATATATTTCTATCAGGCACCACTTCTTTGTTGAACCACATTTACCCATTCCTATTTCAAAATATGATTCCACACTGGTCCATTCTACTAACTTAAACCACACTTCCGTAACGTCACACTGGAATTGTTCTTCATAACTATTATATTCCTTTCCATTACTTCTACTGGACACAGTTAGGGCCACCAAATGGATTTTGATCAAATTGGGGAGAAAGAAAAGAAACCACAAGGGAGAAACAAAATTTCAAGTATTTGATATTCATTATATAAAAATAAAATTCAATAATGAAAAATCAATAATGATAAATGGGTTATTTTTAAAAGATTGATGATTTTACATCAAAACAAAGAGAATTATTATGAATAAATTTTGAAGGAAATCAAACAATGATCAAAATTATAAAATAATAATTTTTTCTATGAAATTTCATAATGAATTTTATGTGTAAAAATAAATAAATACATGAATGATAATTTTCATTTAAATATGTGAAGAATATATTCAAACCAAAGTAACTAGTCATAACTCATAGCATAAACACCAATGCTGTGGTTTTTTCATCAATGTTTCACAATCTGATTGTAGTTTCCATTGTGAAATCATTTCAAAAATTTCCTCAAATAAAATATCTCATTATCCACCTATATAACTATCTAGGGTTCATTTCTAGGATGATGAATAGATATATAGTATAAGGAAAAAGGTCAATTCTACATCATTTATTATGTGTTTTCTAGTTAATTATTTTAAAGACTCAAGAAATATTCTGAACCAAGGCTAGAAAACCAATAAAATATTACACACCTAGTAAGTAAAACCCCTTGATCTTGAAATAATTTTAGTGTTTGAATTACCATTTTATATTTCGTTAATAAGATACCAATATTTATTCTTGTGGAAAAAATATTATTTTATTCAGTAAATATTGAACATCCCATAAAATTTGATTAGATTAGAATTCCACCAAATCAAGGCCAGGGGGTAAACACCATGCTTCGAGATTAATAGATAAATCAATTTTCTTATGAGAACATTATCTACGATAAATTTACCATTTTATCCATTTATTGGACTCATGAATATAAAAGTCAAAATTTAGCTAAGCCTTAGTCAAAGAAAATTACAAGTCATTACATCCTCCACAATATTAAATATTTTCATCCTTAAAAAAGAAAATCACCAGAGACACTAATTGGTAAGCTCAAGAAAAAACCTTATGTAAAAAACAATCCATTTTGGCATGCACTTCATTTGTTTCTAGAGGTTTGGGCACTATTCGAACCCAGAACATAACTACGTTTAAAAAAAATTCCTATGACTTTAATTATAATACTTTCCTTCATATGATTCCATTAATTTTAGAGAATAATTTTCTTGTAATCTATCTAGATGAAATTATTAATGAAATAATGAGGTCACATTCAATAAATCTTTACATGATACGTTACTAATGACCCTTCCATCCATGGGTTTCACATCCTCATTGTATAAAGAAAAACCATGAACTGTCAATATAAACATAGACATGATCCATTAAAAATATAATCTCTAATGGTAGTTCCATGCTCCCTAGAGATAATAAGAAACCTAAGATACTATTACATAAGGACAATAAAAAAATTATATAGATAAAAACCATGATAATTATTTCCCAATCCAAAAGTATTTCAAAATCTCATTCTCCTCAATATCGCTTTTAATCACCTATCATCATTCAAAAAATAAAAATGAAACAACATCACCATATCTAAATGCAATATCCACATGAACTCATAGCATAATATTTCCTCTTATGCTAGTAGTAACCACACATCCACTTCTATAGAAAAATTATAATCCACTACCAAAGATATCTCGGTCAGGTTGCAGTCACTCTTCATAAAATAAACTAACAAGCATGTCAATAAATAAAAATATCCACATGAAACCACAAATAAACCAAACATTAGTTCATCAACATACCATTTTAGAACAATATATAGTGGAAGGTCCTAACCCATTCAAATGACCCTCGTCTATCATCTTCATACACCATTATACACCTATCATAAAATTGAGTGACCATAAACCTCATCCCATGAAGCAACATCCTTCACTGTATAGGTAGTGTCACAACACAATGAACACTAATTCTGGGTTAGATCTACACTACAAGGTCATATACCCCTTTGGGGGGGCTTAATTCAAAGTCACTCATCATAACACCCAAGATGATCCTCATGGGAGTATTATTGTCCAACCTTGAAATAGAATAATGTACTCATGTGAACAATCCATTTAGTAAAATACCTATAAATAACAGATCATAAATGATACCATAGTCAATTCTTATATATTGAACCTTAGACACTCACTACTATATTGGGGCCACCAAAAAAAAAACACGTGACATAACATGCCTCACACTTCCAACTCTTATATCTAGTAAGCATGGAATTCCTACCAATAAAATTTTCCATTATGATATCATTGTGAAGATCTAATCATATAAGCTATTATGAACTCAACTTCATAGAGTAAAACCACACTATAATAAATTCACTATATAATGGTTGTTTATGAAACCGACCCTAAAAAAACTAAAAAAATTTAGCAGTGGTTTTTTTAAAACCATTGATATTTTTTTCCATTTCATAAAAAGGAACTTATCCACCGAGCTCCCCCCCCACCGACCCCCCTTCTCCACCGAGCCCTCATCACCACTCCAATTTCCCCCTTGAAACCGCTCCCCAATCCCTCATAAATATTTCTCCATAATCCCCCCTTCTCCTCTGATACCTCTCTACTTCTCCCCTTATCCCCTCACCTCCACTACCTGACCAATCTCATCACCTCTCCCTAGTCGAGCTCACTTCTAGTCCCCTTTCCCCCTTGTCACTAATCCTGACCAAGCCCTCACCACTTCTCTCCAATACCTCACCAATAATTTTCCCATTCCCTCCCTGAAACCTCACTTATCATCTTTGATCTTTCATTCCCAAATCCCATGATCCCCTGACGTTCCCTCCCCAATCCCTCCCTAATCCCTCACTACCCCTCCCCAAGCCCTCATCGCTACTCTCCTTTCCCTTTTACATATTTCTACCTATCAATCATTACCTCATTTTCTAGCCCCAACTACAGATCCATTAATCCCCCACTACCACTCCTGATCCATCTTACTTTACCTCATGGTCTCCCTTGCTACCCTTTCCCCCACTACGACATTTTTCCCCTACCGACACAACACTTCATCATCCCCCTTTCCCACTAGTCAGGTGTGATTTTCATAATCTCTCTATTTTTGTTTATTATTATTTACTATTAATGTGTTTTTTGTATCTTTATTCTCTAATTTTAATTCATTATTTAAAAACTATAATGATGGTCTATTATAGTCATTGTTGATATTACAGAATAATGCATAAAAATGGAAGTTTTGTTTTATCCATAACTCACTTGATTTTATAATTATACTTTAGTGTGGTTGGTAAGGTTATTAATTTATTTGATAATTTATTATTTTCATACTATCATGTACATTTTACATTTTTAATTCATTAAACTTACTTTTAAATAATATATAATTTTTTTATGGATTATATGTATTCAAATTAAAATGTGTGTAAAATGATGTTGTTCAAAAACGTAATCAAATTAATCTGCATAAAGAATTTTTTATATTAATTATTTTATATAAATTAGTAATTTTTTATTAAATTAAATAATATATATTATGTGTTTTAATTTTCTTTAATAAAGTCTATTCAGTTTGTGATATAGGGATAAAAGTTGGATCACATTACTAAGGAACACACCTGGTATGCTAATGGTTTGAATAAGTTTTTATATTTTTCAATTTCCAATCGATTTGTTGATGGGAAAATAAGATGTCCATGCCCTAAATATAAATTTATAAGATGGTTTAAGAGACATAAATTTTATAAAAATTTGATATTAAATAAATTACTTTCTCAATATTTGTGTTTTATCTAGAATGGAGAATTAAACATTTCATAATGTTTGAGCATTGATGTCAGTCAATAGAATGAACTCACCCAACTTAATCAAAAATGGATAATGAAAAAAAACCTTATAAATGATTATTTCATAATTTAAAGGCAAAAACATCAACATCAAAACACATCAGAACAATCAACTGGGGGTTCAAAAAATAGTAACTTGAAAAACGATGTTTTTGGGACTACAGGAAAACTAGATCAAGATCATAACAAATAATTGGGTCCTTCTCTTGATGCTGTGTAGACTAATGTAGGAGAGAAATTCACTGAGAATAAAAATTTGTTTTATGTAGATAGTGTTTAAAAAAATATTCTTCCTCTAAATGGTAGTCAATGGGTGATGTTGGAAGTCTGAATCAATATAATACTATAAATTAGATGAAAAATAATGCATATACAAAGTTTTTCCATTACTTCCCTTTAAAAAATTGATCTCAAAGATTATTCGTGTCATCAAAAACTATCGAGCACATGAAGTGGAATTCTATAGGTCATAACATTGATAGTTTAATGCAACATCCAAGATATTCAAAATAACAGAACACATTTGATTAATTACATACATATTTCTCTTCTGATCCTAGGATTTTATAGTTGAGATTTATTATTGATTGATTCAATCCATCTGGGACTTTGAGTACCAATTATAGCATTTGGATGGTTGTTTTGATCCCTTTCAATCTACCATCAAGGATGTGAATGAAACAAATGTATTTTATCATTTCGATGATTATTCATGGGAAAATAATTCCTAGATATTATATTGATGTATACTTTATGCCTCTAATTGAATAATTATATAATTTATGGAGAAACAGTGATGAATCATATGATGCGTCTTCTTGGAAATTTTTCAAAATGAATGCTTCTATAATGTGGAGCATTAGTGACTTCCCTAGACAAGGTAACTTATCTAGTTGGAATAGTTACACTAGTTATCCTATTTGTAACTTTGATTTTTAGACTAAATTACTCCCTTATAGTTAAAAATGGTGTTTCTTGTTTCATCACATATTTATCGATCCATCTCATAGATTTTGGTTGAACAAGTAAAAATTAAATGGGTATATTGATCATAGACCACCTCCAAAGTTATTTACAGGTTCTGAAATATTTTCACAACTAGTAAATTTTAAAGTATAATTTTGGAAGGTGCATCATTTGAATGATAGTGGGAAGTGATTTTTAAGTGCATCATCAGTTGAAATAAAAACGCAACAGTGGAAGAAAAAAGTATATTCTTTAAAATTCCGTAAAGGGAATTTAATTCATTACATCATAGTCTCGATGTTATGAATATTGAGAAGAATTTTTGTAACAATTTGATCTTCAAATTACATAATGATCATGGAAAATTTAAGGATCATCTCAATTATCAAAAATACTTACAAAAAAGGAATATAAAGCATGATCCATGGACAGATGATAATGGAAAGTATGCTATAACAATTTTTATAATGAAAAATTGGGATAAAGATACAATAATTCAAATTTTAAATCATTTGAATGTATTTATGGGTATTCAAGTAATATCTCCAGGTGTTTTTACTTAAGGAATCATAGGTTACATGTATTAAAAAATCATGATTCACATATTTTTTATAGTTGTTACTACCATTGGTATTACATACATTGTTACCTGAACAAGTTACTATAGTTGTACTCCAAATTTTCACATTCTTCAAAGAAGTATGTGAGAAAACTATAAAACTATATGATCTTCAAAACCTTCAAGATAGATTTTTACTAACACTGTGTGCAATGGATATGATATTCACTATATTTTTTTTACTTTAATGATGAATTTAACCATGAATTTGGTTGAGGAAACTAAATTGGGAATTCCCATACATTATTGATGGATATATCCAATTGATAAGTACTTTATTTATATGATTTTCACATTAATTAAACAATTCATGGAACTTCATTAATTATGTAATTTTGTTTTATTTATTTTATTTCACAGATACCTTGGTCATTTTAAATCATACATAAAAGATAAATCTCAATCTAAAGGCTCTATTTTTGAAGTCTTTTTAGGAGAGGAGTGTATTACCTTTTGTTTTAGATATTTTTATTATATTAAGATAATATTAAATCAAGTTGTATGTGTTTACGATATGTCAAATCCATATTAACTACACTAGAAATTAAAAATATTTCTTACTATTGGACGATCAGTTGGGAGGATCTCAAATATTACACTGATGGAAGTGGAATTATTATAGGCACATAGATGTGTTCTACTAAAAAGGGAAATTACATATACATTTATTAAATATCTTAGTCTATTAACAATGATATTAATGATAATTAAAACATGAAATGAGAAAGATATAACAAAATAGTAAATAAAGAGCTTGTATAATTGTTATCACATCACGGAAGTTCATAAATATTGCAATAAATAGGGATATTTGGATGAAACATATGTTTTTTTAATTCTAATCATGTATATTACATTTCATAGATCATTTATACTGATACTCAAGATAAGTTGTCATAATATTTCAAGTTTCTAGATTGAGTTCCTCTAAATAAGGATAGAAAGTTCGATGCTTACAATGTGAATGGATTTAAATTTCATAAAATTGATCAAGAAAAGGGTTTAATAAAATATAATAGTGGTATATTTATAGTTTTTAAATTGGGATACTATAGAAAGTTGACTAATATTATCGAATTAAACTACAATGGTAATTTTTTAGTTGTTTTATTCAAATGAATGTTTGTCGATATTACTAGGGATATTAAAAGATATTCCTTTCAATTTACAAATATGAACTTATCTCACTTGATGTATGTAAATGAAAATGAATTAAATGATCTTTATATCTTCTCACTGCAAGTGAAAATGGTATATTATGTATATGATGTTGTGGATGAAGGGTGGAGTGTAGTTGTTCACATAAAAAAATAGATTTGTATGATATGGGTGATGAAGTGGAAGATTTCACCTATAACATTGAACTCATAAACTATAAGAAATTGAATTATTTGTCCATCATGATATTAAAAATATTTTTCTTATAAGGGTGCATGAAGTATATAAAGTAATGATGGAGTAGAATAATGAAATGATTGAAGGAGAAAATGACTGTATGTGCAATTATCCATTAACTTATCAAATACCTATGTTATATGTTATTAATTTCTAGTACTATAGATATGTTATCATATTTAAATTGATTTTTATTCACTTGTTTTTTAATTTTTAAAATTAAATGTTATATTTGTTTTCATGTTTAGTCATTCATTATCGTACTGATGTATAATATGTTTTTCAGTACTGTGCATATTTTATGATTTCAATTTTTTTTCTATGTGAATTTATTGAGATATATGTTTTGAAGTTATTTTTACTTATTTAAATGACAAGAATTACTAGGAGTAAGTGTTTCACTAATTTCAGTTGACTCTTAGTTAATGTTCCCCTAAACACATAGACACCCAATGATCCATTAGGCTCCCTACCAATAGCATTCAGGACACCCTCTATTTGACCCCCGTTAACATTTTATACACCCTCAATCTCCCCCTGTAAGTATCTAGAATTCCCTCCTTCTCTATCCCATCAGTATTTGGTAGATTTAATCTCAATTTAGTAGGTTAATCTTGTAGTGAATCTATAGTGAGGGAATAGGTGGCCACTCATATTTTTTTGATAAGGATATTGGAGGGTGACAGTTATAGGTAAATTTTTTAATATGAATAACGTTATTACATTTTTTATATTAGTAACTATTTTTTCATAAAATATGGAAACAATGTTACTAAAATGACAAATATTAATAGTTTAGATGTCTGAAATATGAATGTATTGATGGTAGTTTTCTCTTTGATTATTATGGGGTTCCCCATAGATCATATTGTGGTATTATTTGGCTAGACTCTAGGATAGTTAGTGGATGATATGGTTACCATATTGATTATATATTATGATTAGAGGAATATGCCTCAATATTAAAAGAATAGAGTATTTGATTAATAGATAAAGGTAATTTTAATAAATTATGTATTAATTGAATACCATTATTTAATTAAATTATAATATTTTAAAAATGAATCTCTTTGTATAGATGTTTTCCACTATACCATTACTGATATTATCACACAAAAGTGGATGTTAAAAAATTTGGGTAAGAAATAGAAATATTTTAAATGGAGATTATGGAATGAATTCAAAAATAAATCATTAGACACTCAGTAGTAGTATGATAAGGTACTTCAAGGGGTATATAGAGAGCAGTGGAAGGTGTTTTTTGATATCCATATCTATGATGAGCACATGGTATTAGAAAATATATTATTTTATTAGTCTCATTTTAAATATATTCATGCATATGAAAAGGTTATTACATTTCATACATAACTATTAAGTTACATGTTATTTTTTTCAGGATGTTTTAATAAATAATATATCAATTTGAGCCAAAAAACCACCCCCACACTACAGGTTTAAAGAGATTTTCAAGAAATAGATCAACTGTGGTAATATTTTCATAAGTTTAAATATTTATAAGATAAAATTTTCTATTACATATTTTAAAATTTTAATTTTAATTTGTTTAATGTGGTCAAATAATTTATGGCACCAAGTCTTTTGAACTAAACATTGGTTGGATGTTCATATGAAATATAATGGGAGTTATGTGAGTGATCCAACCAAAAAAGTTGGGGGTAAGAATTCCTTTTTTAGTGTAACTAATTATTTTCAGTTGTCAATTTATTAATATGTCTTACTTTAAATATGACTAATATTTTATTTATAGGTAAAAATAATATAACTATGGGATGCCAATTCAGAACAATCCTTTTTGGTCTCCTAGGATGATCCAGTTGGTCAAGTCCTTAGGAAATATAATCCTGGTTTCATGAATAAGATGGGTTTAGGACCATTACCATATGAGGTCTTTGGATGGTCACCGAAAATTTCAACAACATATACTCCTAGTTATATTTATTCCTGACCTTGAGATGCTCATTGGAAATTTATTTTAATACAAAGAACAATTCAGCAATAGGGGAGAACAATCCATCAACATGGGGCTCATATACTAATGCATGATGTGAAGGTCATTAATATATATAATGATTTGGTTGAATTATATTAGAATATAATTGGATGTGTCCATGGTGATATTGTGTCAATGGATGTTTTTAGTGAGCGGAAAAATAAAAAAACTTCATAACCATTTTATACAAAATTTTTTATATTTATATTTAAATATATAAAACTGTTTAATTTTCAATAAAATTTCAATATAGGTTCTAGTTATAGGGATCCAATATGGAGACAAATACGGTGTTGATATTAGTTTTTCTGGTAGTGATAAGGGGTAAACTTTGGATTTGGTGATGGTGATGTGTAACTAAACTCTTGACAGACTAACACAATGGTATGCTGATTGAGAAACCATGTTTTGGTTTGAGGTAGGGGATATCAGTATTTCTCTTACATTACATGAAATCTATATTTTGGGTTAATTTTCTATGTTTTATTATGAATTTTCCCTTATACTTATCATTCTTAGGATCTTTTAGGTTATTTTTTAAGTGATTCTATGTAAATTCTTCCATTACAGTTTGATCTATTTTTTCTTTACTTAAATGCTATATTAGAGTTTTGATGGGAAGTGTATGATTACTATGATGAATGAAGGGATTTTAATAGGACCATTTTTTGAGGGAGAGTTAGGTTGGCCCATATAATAAGAAGTTTAGAATTAATTCATGGGTGTACATGTTTTGGGTTTTGTCCATTGTATCTAATGTTATTTTTATTATTCTTATTGGATTGGTAGGTTTTATGGTTACTAGAATGAAATGTGGGTTGTGGTAGCATTTAGGGATCGATAGAGGAACAATCGGTGAGATTGTTGGGGAGTAGTTCATTATTGTCTTGTAACGTAGAAGCATTTTTATGGGAAAATTATTATAGTAATTTATTTCATGTTATTTTTGGTTTGGGGTGTGTTTTAATCTATTTGGTGATGATATGGTAATTATTAATGAGGACATGTGGTGGAAATGTAAAATAGGTGTGCAATGGATATGCAGAGATGGTGGGGTTGTGAAATAAAGTTTTGGGTTATATATATATGGTGGTGTTATGTGATTATGTGGAGGTATGTAGTGATGTGGTAACATTGTGGAATGTGGTTATATGTAAGAATGGCTAAAGTAGAAACCTGAGAGGGTTGTTGTGTGTTGATTTTATAGGAACTAATTTTTTTTATTAATTTTAGTGGTGGATTTTGGTGTTATGATAAAGTATTTCATTAATTGTTATTTTATCTTTCTTTATGATATTTCTAATCCATTAATTTTATATTTTATCATTAACCTTGTAATTTTTTAATATTTCTTATATTTTGATGTATATTTATTTGATTCGAGTTTCTATCTTTTAAAAACTGAGTTTATGTTTACTAATATCACAAAACTGTTTAAGCCTAAATTAACACTCTTCATGTTGTTATTATTGATTCTTACTTCCTAGTATAATTCATTATAAAAATAAGTCGTTATCAGTTATATAAATTTATTTATTTAAATATGAAAAACATTTTTATAATGTTTTGATTATGTTTAAATTTAAACTCCATTTACAATTGGTGTATTATGTTTTTTAGAAAATCAATATGAATCTATTTTTTTCATGTATTATCCACTACCGTCATGATTTGTTTATTTCTATTATAATCATTTTTAATTATTGGTTTTATAAATTTCGTTATGAATATTGTTTCTTATTTATTTGTTCATGTTATTTTATTGGTTTTCCATCTATTTGGTATACTTTTTCCGGGGCTCCAGTTTTTGCAGCTTTTATTATTTAATTCAAAAGAAATATATATAAGTGGTTTAAAATTCCAATATATATGGTAAAAAAAATTAATTTAATTTCAATAAATTAATATATATTATTAAATATAGCATCTGTTCAAACCTCTATGAAATATTGATCAATTTTGAGAAGCAAAATGCGGCTAAAAATCAAAATAACTGCCTCTAAAAATTGTTCCACAAAACTTCCTAGAAACCACTACTAAATGGTAGAAGCCAATGAAAGTTATATGAAATGACATATTTTTCATAATTAAAAAAAAACCATTATAGAACCATTTAGAATTAGTTTAAATGATAATCAACATAAACAAAATCTCTGCTAGTCCCTTATTTTTATAGTTCCACTATACCACAATTTGTATACAATATGCCAAATGGGTAGATGTCACAAATCTAAAACCTGAACCTCAATGTTTAATTCCAAAAATGGTATTCTTGATAAAAGTGAAGAAACAAATCTCAATCATATTAAATGTTCATCTTTTTATTTATCATAAATGAGGGTTGAATCGATGGAAATCACTACAAATAACCCATAGGTCTCACAAACATAATAAGGGCATTCATATATGCCATTAACATCACTATAATTTCATAATATCAATAGTGATATCCAAAAAATTCCAAAAGAAAAATCTTCTTATAATACCAAACATGAAAAAAATCAGACCAAAATTTGACTAAGAACCACTTACTAAATTACACTATTCATAGAGTTATCATTATGCTAGATGAATTATTTCCCTAAAAACTTTTTCAAACTAAACTATTAGCTCTTATAACTAGGTTCAATTATAGGATAACTATAAAATTTATTTGTGTAGTCTCATAAATCATTATAACAAAAAAGAAGATCTATCAATAAGGTTGGATCTAGAAGGTCCTTTAGAAAATAATCAATATATTTTTACAAAACCAAGGGGAAAATACTCCTTTGTAGTATCCATAATGCACCAACATAAACTTTCTAACTAGTGGTTAATTGACTAAAATATTTTTATGGTTGGAATTTTCAACCATCGAGATGGTCCCACTCACCATTAAAGGTGAACCTTGACCCATCTTTGCAACTACACATCATATTTAAATAATTGTGAGCCATACAAAACACATCAAGATGATGTCATATAATAGTATCCTAGCACAATGAAATCCCTCAAAATACATCTCTATATTGAGAGAAAACTCACACTACCAAAAAAATATGTGAAAAGGGTTGACTGCTTCTAGTAGGAGTCTCAAGATGGAATGGTCTGTCTAAGAGATCCACTATAATTTCAAACTTATGAACAACACACAGGACGAAAGGAATTGATCATGTCAGAATCAATGTGTTTGAGTTTCAATGATGAAATCAAATTTCATCCTTATAACCCCTTTGGGTACTACCCTACGAAAGCCACCCATCACACACAACTACTTTTGGATTGAATGTTAACACTCTTTTCTTCATGAGGGCCACTTATAGTTGGTGGTAGAGATAGATTGAAATATTTCCTACCTCTAAATACCCTTACAAAACCCAATTACTTTCTAAAACTACTTCCTATAAGGACACTAATCCTATATAAATAAGATAACTAATATCAATATCATCTTTAATATGGAGGCCTATCTTTGAAACTACCCTAGATAACCAAAAGAAAAACTTATCCTATAAAAAATACAAGGTTTGTCTCTAATAGTAGTTCTCAACTGTTAATTATTTCTCAATAACTCTAGTGTATATGGAGGATGAATAAAATCATAAACCCACATAGAGACTCAATACAGAGACCTTGAACCAACTCTCAATCTCAAATAAAAACTATTTTTAATTATTTCATGTGAGTACCTTATCTCTAAAATTCAAAACATACTCAGTCACAGTCATACAACACCAATGTGGGTCCAATATATTTCAAACTCAAACCATCCTCAATATCTCCAAATAGAACTTGACCTAATTATGGAATAAAACCTCAACCTCAAAAGAGAAGTACAATTATGAGTTTTATTAAAACAATTTCAACCAATGACTCATAGTTACATGTATGAATTTGATGTAAGAGTCACCATTTAGTCAGCGAGGGTCTAAAATAGATAGAAAATGTGAGTCTTAGACTCTATCTAAATCCTCTATAACCTAAGGATTAGGATCACCTCATAAACCCATGAGGCCATTATCACTAAAATTTATGATATGAATTCAAACTATAGGTAGTCCTACCCATCTCAATAGAAATTATTATATAATCTACAAAAAGACTGCATTGAACACAAATGATGGAGGATCCTCCCTCTACTCATAAGAAATTATTCTTATATATCGGGTCCCTGGATCAATGCCTCATCGCTCAACTGATCAGCAGATAGAGGTACGAACATTTGCATAGTATTTTCATGACATTAACATTAAATATAATATATCTGTCATGATATAGCGTCCATTATTTTATATTATAAATCCATAGTTTCTAGAGAATATTTTGGTTAGAATACACAAAAATATCATGAAAACCATAACTAGTGATTGTAGGATTAATGTAGAATCCTAACCATAGCATGAAATTATTTCCTTAAATTTTTTATCCAATCATTAGATTATTTGAATCCTTGTGATTGGATATGTCAAATACCACATCAATGCTAAGTTCATAGGTCTGAATACCGAACTAAAATTTTTTTATCGTTGTTGCTCTGAATTTCCAAACCAATCCTTATAATACTACTAAGTCTAAAATCTTTCCCTATGAATCAAAAACTCTAGTAACACTATGACTTGAACTTACCCACCAGGCCCCTACCCAGGATAATAGTTTGTAAACTTTCCACCCTAATCCCACCTCCAAAGTCTAGGGGATGAAAAATAGTACCAAGATGGAATAAATATACATGAGAGGCATTATCTTATATCAACTTGAAACAAGTATGCAACTCAAATACACAATATATAATAAACAAACACTATCAATATATATATATATATAACTATATAAAAAAATTTTATATGAGACTATAACCATCCAAGAAAATTGTACATGATCCACCACCAAGGGAGATTCATATTCACAATATAACATCACGAGATACAATGAACACCAGATAAGGTATGTCACCTAATTCCTCTAAGAACTATGGGATCCACATCTAATAGAAATTTTCTTCACCATGATCCATTGTAAATCACTAAGCATCAACACCACCAACTTCATTTGCACCACATCCACCAAGGTCACCTCCAAACTATGAATTATATTTATTGGCACAACATGTATGGGAATAAGATCTATGGATGAGTGAGAATAAAAATATTTAGTAGGGCACCCCAAAAATATGAGGTAAAGATGTAATGACATTTCATCTCAAACCCATAACTAGGGAATATAGAAAAAATACCATAAATTCCATTTATACAATTTTTTCAATACAATTATGGGTAAATGAAAAATAATTGTCTTCAAAACTCAACTCTATAAAGAAACATGTTTTTTTTGCAACCAATGACACCTATAGGATCAAGAGATATATATAACTCAAAGCCCATAACCCAGCTATGAGTCATATCCTAAAGGAAACCCAGAATTCCAAACATGTCATATTAACCATCAAATCTATATCACTTCTTATCATAGATAACCAAACCCTATAACTTCCATACTACCTCATTGCAACTGTAGTAGGGGAATCATGACTCATTGAGTAATTCCTTTCAATAGAGAGAGTAATTTAACCTTTTATAAATATAACTTGAACCCTATATCATGTGGAGAAACACTGTAATTTATCATTAGGTGACCTCCACTCCATCATGTGGGAGAGTACTGACTCTATATATAGTATGGGGACCTGCACCTCATTAGGATTGAGGGAGTACCAAACCCATACCCGAATATAGGAACCATTTCCCCAAAATGGAAGTACCAAATTATTTTAGGGATAAATCAACTTCAAAATGAATATGGGGGACCTATGCCATTATACCTACAAGCTAAAAGGGGAGTTCCTAAGCCCCATGAATGCATGAATTTGCTTAAAAACAAAAGGGATTTTCTAATTATTACCATCACTTATGTGGATCTAAGATACTAAAACTAACCAAAATGCTTTATAAATAGTATTCAATGACCAATAGGATCATACCATTACACTATACATGGAAAATTAATCATAATTCACTATTTACTCATATGATTTTGAAACTCATGTGTGAATATATGAAAGGAACTAAAGTAAAAGTAGTGCACAATATGTACTGAGATGAAAGTAATTTGTAATCATTAACCGATAGATGAGTGTTTGGTTCTATTATCCTACTATGTGGAGTAAACCAACATGGATTTATCTAGTAGGGTACACAACATGTAGGATTCATGAACTTCTCAGGAATATACTACAAATACTCCTCGATTCGAGCTATCATAATATACAAGGAATTCCTTCTATACAGACACAACATGTGAGCCTCAAGGTTTATTCATTATTTACTTTGTTGATACCCGTGTCATGAGTTCCAACATACTTGATAAGTATGAGGGTGGTACATGAAATGTGTGACCAGCTGAGCAGCCTGGGCATGTACCTTAGTATACCCTGAGTCGTGCATACTTAGATAACACAGTGTATGGATTCAATAAATACACTGTGTTTTACTTATCATGGAATTAAAACCATAACCGAAACATGATACACAACATGTGTTATAAAATTCATACACCACATGATCATTAAACCGGGTTCCAGAAGCCCAAGCTGCCAAAAATTGGAGTCACTAGAACATTATTCACTAATTATCATGCCTGATACATCACTGTTGAGCTCCAATGTCATCCCCACACATCTAATGTCCCTCACCAAACTCTTTTTAATATCCTATGACTATCCATCATGAAGACCTCCATAACCCACCACCATTTTGTGTTGCATCATCATTGAATCGTGCTACCCCATCCCCCATTCATACCACGATTCGATGCTACCTCTTTATGTCACATGGATATCACTTCAGTCTATTTTAATTACTAATCATTATCCCATGCTGTGCAATTACATTTTTAGGCCATCGCTAGGGATAACAGACAACTTTCGATTGAATCTTAAGAGAAGGAAAAGAAATCACAAGGGAGAAGGAAAGATTCTAGTGTTTGATATTCATTACATAATACTAAAATTATACAATAAAAGATCCATAATTAGAATAGGAGGATTTTTAAAAGATCAAATATTATCCATTGAAACAAATACCTTCATAATTTAAAATTTTATGAGGAGATCAAATGATGATTAAAATTAAAAAATAATAATTTTTTATAGTAAATTTCACAAATAAATTTATTTGAAAATATGAAAAAATTTGGAAAGATAATTTTTGATTAAAGATTAAAACAACATACAAAAACCTCAGTAATGATTATTTCCCCCTGGAATAAATTATGACGATTTGATTCACTCATCAATTTCATGTGATCCAATTATCATTGCTGTTATAAATCAGTTACTAGCTTTGCCTCCAATACAATCTCCCATTCATATACTCTCAAACTCTATAGGGTTTATTTTATGGTTAAAACCTAACTATACATAGGATGGGAAATGATCAATTTTATATCATAAAATAAGGATTTTTCAGGTAATTATTTTAAAAACTCAAGAACTGACCTCTTCTAGGTCTCGAAACTGAATAAAATATTATACCTATCCTAGGAGTAACCCCTTGATATAGACACCAAATCAATGTGAGAATTACCATTTGATATTTTTTAAGAAGATACAAACATTCACACGGAAAAAATAAATATTTATTTAATTCAATACATATTAAATATCTCTTAAAATTTTAACCAGCTCAAAATTCAAAAAAATCACATCCTAGGAGTAAACACCAATCCCCAATATCAATAGAGTGCTAATTTTTTTAAGGTAATTAACTAGGATAATTTAGTGACATATAATTTCAAAATATGATAAATTTACTTCTTTAAATATAGGACTTATAGTAAAAGTCACATACACATCATAATAAAAACAATAATGATTTTATTACGTCAATATAAAACATTACATATATAGTATAAATATACTCCAAAAAATTGAAAAAATTAATGGGAAAATGAACTCATACAAATAATATAACAAGAAAATTAAATTCTAATATTTCACGATTTTCTAGAATTACCAAAAAAAACAACATTGAAACAGTACTACAAAGTATTTATAATATCCATTTGAAAACCTAATATCTCATTTATATAGTGTTTTACTATCATAAAATAGATGTTATATTTGGATAAGATATCAACTATAAAAGTAATATGGTCATTGAAATAAAAGTTTAACTATAATATGAATTGTTCATCAAAATATTTTTTTCATAAATATTTATTTAAATGATAAATTTCACTTAAAAGGATTTACCAAATTAGGTTACTTAAAGCATAAATAAAAATGAATTTAAAAAGGTTTTTAAACTTATAAAATAAAATAATATAGTTTTTTAAATATTTGAATTATGTAATATTGAAACTTATTTTGATTAAAGGATATATTATAATTAATGAAAAATCATGTGATAATTTACTAAATAATATTTAACATAAATTTAATCACTTATGGAGATATAAATATAATTTATATGAGATAAAACTGTTTCCCCCAAATTACATGATTGAACAGAAATTATCTTTTTATGAAAAATAAGATGGGCACGTCACCTCAAAATCAAATATACAATCATGGGGTCTTAAAATGATAGAGATATGAGGAATACTCCTTAATAATGACCATAAAACCATCCAGAAGAGAGAAAATTAATAATTAAATAATAATACTCACTTGGATTGCCTTCACTAGATAAAGCATCAACAAAAAAATTTCCTTCTCTCAATGCGTGTTTGACATCAATACCCTGATTCATGACCATCCTACACTTCTTGATGAGGTAATCCAAGTATCGTGGAGGAATATTCTTTCCTCGTAGTGGATCCAACAACACTTTGGAGTCTATTCCCAACTATATAATGTTAATGTTGAAAATATTACACATCACGAGACCACTAGCCAAATATCTTTATTCTACTCTCATTGATTTACCTATACTGTAGAAGGCACTAAAAGAGAAAATAACTAAGCCTATTCCATAATGAGCTATTCTACTCCTCTCATAATCCCAATTGAGCATGATCCATAAACATTTAACTTGAGCCCTGTTGAAGGTGGTTTCCAAAAAACCCACTCCCCCACACTACTCCTTCCTTACCCCTATGATTTTAGGACCAACTGTGGAATAATTCTCCATTGTAAGGAAGAGAAGCCCCCATCCAGTATGAGGAATCCTAACTCAACCACTTGGGATTTAACAAAAACCCACGTGAAATGAAGTGAGTATTAATTCTTTTTCTATAGATTTATTTATTCCCTCCTAAAGGATCCAATATGATGCTGCAAATATCAATCTATGATCCTTCTCTTTAGTTACATTTTTCTTATCACCCTAGAACCATGATTCTAAGAAACTAGAAATTGAACCCCACGACTATCAATTCATTTTGATAGAGTGAGATAACTCCATATAACAATTGACCATTCTCCCCTCAAACGATTGGATCAACTCAAAAATGGATTTAATGATTAAAATAATACATTTAAGTATAATATAATTAATTTCAAAAACTATAAAACAATTTTCAAAACCAAATTTATAATTTATTCTAATAAAAAATATATTTTATTCTTTTCTTTGTATAAAATATTTCCATGATGGATTTCAGTTTTTAGGGTGTTAAAATATCAAATAAACCTCAATTTTTCAATTACTTGCTAATTAAATTCATAGGGATCAATACTATTCATAATTATTATACTAAATAATAAAATAATCAATTATTTATTCTAAAATACCCCTAGTTCTATAAACACCCTACCACCACCCATTTATCCCTTATTTTAAAAATCAATCCATTGAAAAATATCTACCCAAACCCTTATAAACTCTCAAATATATTTCTTTAAGCCCATGTTGTGACTAAAAATCCCTCCTCCAAAGGATTTAGATGCAATCCAATGGAGATGATTTGAGGTGTGAGTTAAGGAACAAATAAAAATTGAATAATTTTATCTTGAAATGGGGTATGGGGGTGGAGAATCCATAAGAGAAAGAAAACTTCAATGGAGGAAAAATTGGTGGAGACTGAGGGAATCCCCTTTCCATTTAAATTCTAAAATTACCCATTCTTTAATTTAAGTAATCAATAAAAAATAATCTTAATATAGAATTTTTAATATACTTTTATGTTTTTGAAAAATTATATTATTTACCTACTCTTCTTTAAATGTATTTCAAAACATCATTTCACTTGTGGTAGTTTTACGCTACCATAGTGAATGATGATGTTTTATTTTTCAGCTATGACTTTTATAGATATGAATAAAAATTAATTTCATGATTTAATATGACAAAAGAATAAAATAATATCATTTATATGGTTCTAGAATAAAAAATATCATAGTAATAATGATACTAAATTTAAGCAATCATAGTCATTTTAAACCTTAAAAACAGGCTTACTCTGGAATATTCTCAAAATTTGAAACTCTACTAATTTATTGAACCCTATAAATTCCATAATGACTTGAACCATATAACCTAAAAAAGTTAGTTCTTATGGAACCATTTTATAATGGATTTTTACTATTTCTTATACATTGATGTGGTTTTGGAGCTATAAACTAGACACTGTTTAAATGATCAACATGAACAGTATTAAGTTAATAATTGAATAAAACATGATAAAAACGGATTATAGAAGTTATAATAAATATTGAAAATTTTCTAAATCATGTAATTAAAAAATTTAACTTAATTGTTTAGGAAGTTAGAGAAACATCTGAAGCAAGTTAGTACTTTAGGTAAGGTTTCCTTCCCACTATTTTTCATTCATGCGATTAAGTTCTCAATCACTTTCTATCTCCTATTTATTATTTTCTCTCTCTATATTTCTCTTCTTATGCTCACTTTAATTTTTTTTGCTTATATGTTTACCATTTTCTAGGGATATACATGACTTCCCAGTTCCCTTCCAAATATTTTTCATTAAATTCAAACATTTTAAGGTGAATATTTCTATTATTTCACTCTATTTATGTTCCACTTTTATAAAAGTTTTTTTCCATAAATGATTTAAATTAATACCACATTATTTTAATATAAAATACGATGGTTAATTTTTAGTTTTATGGAAAACCTATTGTAATATCTCTTAAAATGATTACTTTACTTATTTTTTGAATGTTTTATAAAGTTGAATGATTTCATAAATTATTCCAAATCTATAATTGTGTTTTTATATCATTTTGAGTTCTATTTTCATGCCTCATTATACTTGTTTGATAATGAATTAATAAGATACTTTAACCCCTCGTTTTAATTTGATCATATTTGATTCCTTAATGGTTAATAATTTATAGATTTATTATGATACCCATTTCCTTCATATGGGTTTACTTTATGTTTATTCTTTATATTTGTTTCTATTCTCTGTGGAACTTATATGAAGGAAATATTATGATGATTGGTGGGGCCAATATTATAAATTCCCCCAATAAATTAAACAATGATTAATATCTCATTAGTTCCTTATTCTTGGGAATGATACAACTAGATTTATCTATAATGTATTTTGTGGGAAAGAAGTTGTTAACTTTTTCCATAATGTTATACTTGAGAATAATGTAATTATATTTTTCAACAATGTTATGTGTGATCATGATACAATTTGATTTTTCCATAATTTTATGCACAATCATGATGATATTAACTTTGTCCACAATGTTATGATATCTTAGTAGTGATCCTTGACTAATGTTTATGATGAAATACCTTATGATTGTGCCATATTTTACAATTCCATTATTTACTAAATTCCTATGATATTCCGAATCTTTTACTATCTTTCTATGTGATGGTTTATGGTCCTTCCCTTATTGATTCCATTGTACAATCCTTGACTCTCATGATATCTCTCTCCATGTTTATCTTATTTTCTTCCCGTATTAGTATTTATTGTTCACCCCTTTTATAAATATCTATATTTTAAGTTTTATAATATTATGTTTATGTGATTCAGGTGGTTATAGGAAAATTTATTATTTTACACCTTTAGAGGACCCGAGACTCCAAAACTGAAAATTGAGCTAAGTCTCAGTTAAGGAAAATCCTGGTTGATACAATATATTCATAGGGGGTCTATTTCCATAGTTTTCCACCATGAAAGTAAACCTACCACCATAGTTTTCTAATGTGGCAGTCTCATGCTGGAATCATTAGTTGCGATTATAGGTCGACTATCAAGGTTTATGACCTTGGTAGTGGACCTATTATTGCAGTTTTCAACTATAGAAATATGAAATGTCATAAGAGTAAATTTTTAAATACATATAAATTGTTAAAGTTTATTATTTATTAATTACTAATTAATAAAAATTAATTTTTAATTATATATATAATTTTCTATGTTTTCCAACTTTAATTAATGTTTTATGTAAAACACTTGGATACAATAACTTCCAAAGAGGTTACCATCCTTACACTACACCCACTCAATCTCACTTAACTCTCATAGTACTAACAACTTCACCAAATTAATTATCATGTAATAAAATGTCTATAAATTTCATTTAACTCATTTTAAAAATAAAATATATTATATAAATAACTAATGAATAAAATTATAAACTCTTCATTATGTATCAACTATAGACATTTGTTACGTAATAATAAATATTGAATTAGTATTTACTAATAATTCATAAATAATAACATATAAATAAAAAAATAATAAAAAATAAAAAATAAATAAAAAATTAAAAATTAAAAATAAAAAATAAAAATAGTTACCAAACAATAATAATTAATAATTAATAATTAATAATTATCTATAAATAGTTTATAATTGATAATTATCAATAAATTAATATTAATTATTAATTATTAATTAATTATAATAAATTGTTAATTATTTGTAATTATTAATTATAAATTCAATAATAATAAATTATTATAATTTATAATTTATAAAGAAGAATTTAGATTTAATAAAAATAGTTCAAAATTAAAAAATTAATTATTATTAATTAATAACTAAAAATTTAATATTTTAATATTTAATTGAAGATAATTTATAATTTATTTCTAAATAATAAGTAATAATTAATATTACTAATTAAAATCTGTTTATAATTTATAATAAATATGTAATTATTAATGATAAATAAATATTAAAAAATAAATATGCAAAATTAATTAATAATTAATAATTTTTATACTAAATCATAAATAATAAATAATACTAGTTTCTAAACCATAATAGTTAAATATTAATAAAAACATTTATAATAATCAACAATACACTTTTTTATGAAAGTTAATAATTAATAATTAATAATAATTAATTAATTAACAATCAAACCATGTTAATCGAAAATAATTATTAATTAAAATTGCTTAATAATAAGTGTTTTATAATTATTCATTTATAATAATTAAACAATTATTCTTAGTCAACAATAAACCATTATAATTTTTCATTTTTAATCGACCCTAATTGATTTTTTTGATTAATTCTAATTTAATTATTATAATTAGCAATTAAAAGTTCATTTATAATTAATAATAAATTATATCTAATAATTAAATAATAATTATTAATTTTTATGAAATGGTAACTATTATATAAAAATTAAAATTAAAATTAAACATTTATTATTTAATAATAATTTGTAAATATAAATAATTATTAATTATTAATTATTGATAATTTTTAAATAATTAATTAATATATTATAAATGATGAATAAGTAATAAATTTTTAATGAATTTTTAATTTTTTAATTTTTATATTTAATGATTAAAAATAATAATTAATTAAAAATTAAGAAATTTTAAATATAAATACTGCACGTTATATACTTGATGAATTGTTTAAGTTATTTTAAATAAGAAATAATTTATGTTGTTGTTAAGAAATGATTTATTATCAATAATAAATGATGAATATAATAATTTTAGTGATGTTATCTAAAGATAAATGTTTGTTTGACATAACCAACAATGATGTTTTTGATGGAGTTAGTTGCCTATAACCAACTAAATTTTTACTATTTATTAGCATTTTATTAATAAATATTTTTTTCATAGAATTATTATTCTTCTACATAACATCAATGTAATAATCTCATTAAAGAATCTGTTGCATAAAAAAGGTTATAGTAGTTCCACCCTATAATGAGATATTAAAAATGATATGAAAATATTATTAAAATTATGTCTTATGGTCTAGATAACATTTTTATGATGCGACATAGTTGATGTTTGACTATTAAGTGTTGGAAGCTCATATGACAGGTGTCTTCTCATGAAACTCATACTTGGTGATCACTAAGAAGGAATATCATGTGGAAAACCCACTAATAATGGTTCTACATGTTTTTATGTCATTAAATATTCTTATACGTGAATGTGTGTATTAGTTTTTGGACTTATGATTATTTTTGAAGTATATCATGAATCATAGACTTTGGTTTATATATGAAAAATGTGCTGACATATTATCATGGTGTGGTGACATACGTTGAATATGATATAAGTGATATGAAATTAATTTAATAAGTCAATAAAGTATTTATTTCTTTCATATTAATGGAAGAAGATATCTCTAGCTCATTGATTTAAAGGGAACTATCTAATTAAATCCATATCCATGGTAGTTCATCAAAAAGTTCATTTCACAAATTAAAAGAGATAATATCATGCATATATGGTGATAACATAAGTATGTATCCTGATTGATGATATATCAATAGATAAATGGATTATGGTATACAATTAAATTCTTAAGAATTTTTCTATCATTACAACATTATCTTATTTATCAATGGATTCCTTAACATGATTTTAGATGATGATCATGTACTTTAGTAAGTTCACGTAATACCATTGAGAAAGAGGCTTATAGGGTCACACACTAAGTGTATCCAGAATATAATTAAATTATATTAAATTTAATATTAATAATAAACATTATTCTCAATTTATAGAATAATAATTATTCAAGTAAATTTGATCACATAAATTCAATCATGAGATGTTTCTTTTTTAATATGTGGGATGAATTTTGTCTCTTGTTTATTATTCACATGGAAATAAACGAATATAAATTTATTCACAATTTTAGTGGATAAATTATATTAAATATTTATTAAGTTATGTGAATATTAAAAAAAAGTATTTATTCATGAGTTTAGGGAATATAATATTAATTTAAATAAATAATTTATTATTTAAGTTTTGTTAAATACCACGAGAGGATTAATGATCTAAGTTAATTTCCTGATGTAAATGATATATTTTATTTAATATCATTTAAATAGATATTAATTTATTTATTTAAGAAATGATATTTAAATAAGCACATGTCATGAGATATAATAATAATAATATTTTTATAATTTGACATGTGGTATTACTTAGATTAAATATATTGATAGTGGCCAATGTGAAATTATCTATGTTTAACCCTATGCATATAAAGAAAAATATATCACATTGCTAAGAGATAAGACTTTTTATGCACAAATAAAGCTCTCAAGAATTCTCTAATTCCTAGATGGAATATTCCTCCCACCCCCCTCTCAAGAATGTAGAGAGAATAAGAGAAAATCCTTTTTCAAATTAGCAATGAATAATATGAATCACTTGAATCTACTGCACCAGCACTTAGAGAATCAAAAATGTTGTTTGGAGATTCTTATAGAACATGTGGATATAACTAGAGTAGTAATATTTTTTTTTATTTTCAATGACAATGAAAACTAAAAAAGGGAGAAAATTCATTTTGAACAAAGGAATTATCAGTTTGTATTAATTATAGTTTTAAATTAATTATAAATTAAATGTGAATGATCCCCTCTATGATATTTCAAGGCTTTATTCATCAAGTTATTTTGGATTTTATCTATTTAAATCGATGAAAAACTAAAATGAAGCACCCAACCACTACTTCCACTATGTTGTGGGACCTTTATGTTTTATCAAACACATCACATTTTTAATTATATAATCATTTAAAATTTATTTGATTAATTTCATGCATTGTTTTGAAAGTATTTCATTTTTAGATTTTTATTATTATTCTAATGGCCAAGATAACACATTAATTTGAGTACCTATATTCAAGAATGGCTCAATCATGGATGAATAATTCTCAAGGATCCAACCCAGATATACCAAGGTTACTGATTTCATGACATACACACACAATGTGTGATATTAAATTTCATGATATTTACCTATGTTTATCACATACATGGAGAAAGCCACAAAAATCCCGAATCAATTTGTGGCATGGTACATGGCGTCATTACATTCCACACATTTACCACTAGTGTGACATGTAGTTTGATAGGGGTTACAATGAATTTAATTGGTTTTCTTATTGTGCAACCCCACATAGTTTTTAACCATATTAAAAATAAAACATTTCATGTGGTCGATACATTGTGTCATAACATCTCATGTATTGACTACTATCCAAAAGATGTCGCTAGACCTGAACTATATGATCTGTAGCATGCATGTTCATGCCATGTAAAATGTGTCAACCAATGGAAGGTACTCAACAAGGGATTTTCAACCTATTTTCTGGATTAACACATGAGATAATTTATGGGAGGAACACACTACATAACATATAGCTGGTTTTACAAAAAGTGTGATAGGTTTAGTCCTACACCAGTTACATGCGAGGTGATTTTTTACATGTCATGGTTTAAATGATAAATAATTAATAACTTATAAATTCTGTAACTACATGATGTGTAATGATCATTTTACATGGAATGTACTTAACACACATTTCCAGGGATACAATTCATGTATATTATGGCATGTTGTGTGGTTATACAAACAATGAAGACTATGAAACTTGACCTAAGTAACTATATTCCATGTATATCATGACATTACATGTAGGAATAAATTCTATATATGTACAAAGTATATGATAAAAACCATATATAGCATGTGTAACATGAATTTTTGAGTGACAGTACATGCCATGTAAGTATTTAATTTCATAAATGGATTTAATCTGACATAGAATGTACACACCATTTATCTTCCCAAGTAAACACCATTTACTTAATTACTTAATATAATATGTGATGAGAGTCTTATTATATCTCAAGGACTGTTAGGGAAAAAATATTACGCTAAATAATAAATTAATTAAGTAGCTAATTGATTCATTGATTCCTATAAATTTATTGCAATTGGAATGGATGGAAATTATTTCAAGATATATTTAATGAATTGTCATTGAATGTTGTAATTAATCATAATCTTGACCAACCTGTGTATGTGTTGTATTTGTTCATTTAAGTTAATTATTTTTTCATGATTTTTTGTTATAATTTTATTAAATGAAATATGATGGTTTGTAAATCACCCCTCCTATATTTTTTATAGGTTTATGTGTATAAAGTTTATTTTATGTAACCCTAAATCCTTGGTACCCATAATCTATATGTGAGTAATCATTTATAGAGCATGGTGTTGTTAAATAGAGGAGGCTATTCAATACCTGAGCTAAGGTGACTCAAATAAACAAGATATACTACGAGATATACTAGAGAATAGATAAATGATATAACTCAATAAAATAATGTGATATAAGAGTTCTCCCCCTAAAATAAAGGTTGGTTTATCATTGCTTGATAGACCAACCAATAGTTAAAAGATCATGATCATATCACATATTTATTTTATTGTATTAGCGCATCATTATTTTTTTATGTGATTCATTCTTTATTTAGATGATTTAACATGATAACATAATGAAAATAAAATAACAATCATGATAAAGATAAATTAAAAAAATTATTTACTAAAAATATTTTATCAGACATGGTTATTTAATAATTTAAATTACACATAATATTTAAAATAATATGAAGAATAAAATAAAGAATATTTATAAATAAGATAAAAAAATCCATCTATTAAAATATTATTTTGGAAACATCCATCCATCACTTGAGTTAGAATGAAATAATATTTCAATGTATTGGTTTGACACTCACCATGATACATTAAATTATTTGGAATTTTTAATGAAAGTCCTGGGTTGAATTAACCAAGTTAGCATCTAGAGTAGTTTTCCACATAATAATTAGTGTAACTTAGAGTTAAGATTTAAGAAAATTCAAGTTTAGGTTTTTAGTATTGTGGATTCTATTCAATAGATTTTGATGTAATGAGTTAATGTAGTTGTCAAGGAAGGCATACCTAGATTCTGATGAATAATTTAAGCAGGCCCCCATCAGGGTTAGTTTAAGGGAAATATATATCTTCTACACTATAATATCAAAATGATTTGATATTCCAAATACAATGGTTATGAATATTTGGTTTTGATAAAATAATTATTGATTAATTAATACATTAATTAATTGTGAGATAATCAGTATTCTATATAAAATACTATTAATTTACTTTTATTTATTGTATAAAAATAGAATATTTAACCACATAAACATTGAAATCTATATTGGAGAAAGAAAATATCCTCACTAGAAAAAAATTTCAACTATTGTATAGGTGATTTCAAATTAAACTATAAAAATATTTTTTACATTATTGAATCATATAATCTTAATCAGTCAACTCAATGAGTAAGTGAGGGTAAAAAGGAATCCAACATAAGACACATGGGGGATGAATCATATGTATAGTTCATCATGTTATCATCCATTTACATTGATCTATAGACACATTATTTATACATTTATATATACAATATTTTTATTTATCTATAAGAAATCAAAACGTAGAAAGAGAGGAAGAAGATAAACCAGATTTTCACTGCACTTTACAAGTGTAAACTCGAAGAAAAATACCTAGATAATGACCATGTACATAAACTGTTGATGTATATTGATCAGTTAGTGTATTTAGGTTTCTATTAGGATAATATATTATCCATTAATATAATATTATTATCCTTTCCACTTATATTCTCTACATTCATTAAAAACTATACAATGAATAGTATTTAGAAGATTCTCATGAATGTTTCTACTATGGTTCAAAAAGTTAATATATATTGTTGGGAACATGGTTCCTTCCCATTTATTGTTAATAAAGGTAGGTAAAATATTGAAAATTCTATGAAAATTTTAGAGTTAGTGTTTCCTATGTGATGTAATTTAATGAAGTAAAAGAATCAATGTGAGAGTAATGAACATGAGGATATTCACTTCATATGTGAAAAAAATAGGTAAATAGAAGTGTAATTTCAATGTATTAAAGAATAAGTAAGAAAATGGTTATATTTTAGGTATATTCATCATTTCGTGTAACATATATAATTATCTTCCTAGTTAGTAAATACTATATGTGATTCACATATTTGTATCCAGATACAAGAATGAAGAAATATCAGAAAGAATGAAATAAGTAAGGTGAATATTCAAGTTGTTGATGAGACTTCAATCAAACATCAGATTAATAATATCATAAATTCAATATTTTCAAGAGGATTGATTTTCTTAAAAGTATATTTAATTGAGTTTTACCAAAGAATTTATCTTAGTGTCTAGTTTTAGACATAATGAGACATTATTTCACATTAGAAATGATTGTTTTTATGGTATACCATACTTAATTAATTGTTTAATAATATTCAAGATGTCTAATATCAGAAATTAATGATGAATATGAAATCTAAGGCTCAAATTATATCATGTTGTTTAAAGACGATTCTTTTTCAAGTAAAACTAATATTAAATGTCAAGGAAAAACCCATAAGGGTGTTTAAACTCTTTAGAGATCAAACCTTTAGGTATTAAAAATGTTTACTAATAAAGATTTGTGATAAATAAACCTTCATAAATTATAGGTTTTTAGGCCACAAGGAATCTAGAATCAGTTTTACAATATACATGTAAACTATTCTAAGGAGAATCTATAGTTAAATTCATATACTTTATGAGATTCATTTGATATATGTTAGGAATGAAAAGTGAATTTGAGAATATTCTTGGTAAGAGATAAGTGATGATTTAGGAAGATTATTTGAAAAATATCTTAACTAAGAATTCATAGATCAATTAAAACATAGTGTATATTTACTCATAAACTCTAATTTCCTTATATATATTAGAGTGACAATATTAGTAAAAGGAGGAATGATAATGATTATTATATGTATTTTTAGTATTCTATTACGCCTTTCATGATATGTTTCTAAAATATAAACATTAAAACTTATCTATATACCAACTATAATTATGAATGGATATTATGTAAGTTATAATATGAAATAAATAAATTATTCCATAGATTCAAGTTTTCTTATGTGAACCATTTGTTAAGGATAATTTTATAAAAAAACCAACATGAGGAAAAATAAAAACAATATAAAAAATAATTATCCTAAGTTTGTATTGATTTAATTATCCATAACATAGAAAGTTATTATTCAATTTATTGTCTACATTTAAATGAGTGGAAAAAATTTATGTTTTGAGATAGCTGGATCAAGCTATTCTTCAATGAAGTTATAGATCCATATGCACATGAGTTTTCGTAAAAAATAAACCCCACAGGAGTTAGTGGGAGGATTTATTCTAGAGGAACAAACTATATAGGAATGTCAAAACCAAAGAGAAATGGATTTTTATTCACTAATATTGATAATATATTTTTTAGTATGAACAATAAATCCTACAAGGAAGAAATAAATAATAACATAATAAAATTTTCATGTTGATAAGGATTTAGAAATGGATTCCATGTACCAAAATCCAATTCTATATTTTTGGTAATTATTCAAATTGATTTAAATCCTATTTATAGGTATTAGAGAAAAAATTATACATGGATGGTAAAGTTATTACCTATAACAAATGATTGGTTTCAAAATGTTTAGATAAATTCCATGGTATTGAATATGATGAAACTATTTTACCAGTTTCTATGATAAAATACATTACAATTATACTTTACATAGAAATATTCTATGACCATGAAATTTATAATGTGGATTTAATAAACACATCCCTTAATGGAAACCTTATGAAATATGTCTATATGATTCAACCAGAGGGGTTGTGAAACCAAAAAATTCCAATAAGGTATACAAGTTATAGAAAACAATTTATGTGTTGATTTCAGAATCATGATCATGGAGTATTTGTTTTGATGAGGATATAATAGATTTTGGTTTTAGTAAGAATGAATATGCGCCCTTTATCTATAGGAGGTTAGTGGGAGTTCCATAGTTTTCCAAGTGAAATATGTTTTTAAATATATATATATGAAACACATATATTTTTTAAAGTAAGTTTACACAAAGATGAAAAGTACTTCTCCAAAAATGACTTAAAGTAGTGACACAATTCCTAGGGATTATTATATACTAAGATATATATATATAGAGTTACTTAGATTAATTAATAGTATATATATTGACAAAGTATTTTAAAATACAAGGTGTAACAATTCAAGATTGAATCATATCCAATTTTACATTGTGTAAAATCTCTCTAAGATAATGTGTTAAGTTACAGGAGGATATTAGTATGACGGATAGAATTATATTCACTTTAGTGTTTAAATATATCACATATCTCATGATATGTAAGTATATTTAATATTGTTTATGTATATATCATGGTAGGACAATATCAAATTAAACTAAGAGAACTCTATGAGGTAGTTATTAGAACTATACAACAATAATTGAAAAAGTACGAAGAATAAGTTCTTAGTGATTTGAGAAGTGGGAATACTAACTGTTGATGGGATACCTAACTAGATTTACTACATATTAATTTGATATAGTATTCTATATTGGATAGGAAAATGATAAAGATGAGTTTATTAAATGTATTGGTAGTCATATCTATATAGATCGAGTACATTATATATTTTGAGGTAGATTATGAAGTAATTTAATAAATGATTTATTCAAATTATTTGAATTTTATCAAGAAATAACAATACAATCACAATATATATATTATGATAATATTTTAGTATATACAACAGACAAGAAGAAAAATTAATGATAGAGATAAAAATGTATATACATAGGGATATAACCTCATAGATGGTTTACTCAAAGAGGTGAAGTCTTAATAATTAGAGTATCCACATAGGAAAATGTGGTAGCCCAGTTAACTAAAGATTTATTTTAGTATAAGTATAGAAATCATGTTAGGGAAAGAAATTTAAATTTTATTTGAAATTAAGACTAGTATTAGAGAGATTCTGTTGGAGTTGGTGACCTATAACCAACAAAGTTATTACTTTCAAATATTATAATATTAAGAAATATCTTATCACATAATTATTGTTATTATTTATAAAATTAATGTGATAACTACCATTAATGTTTTTTTTGCATTATAAAGGTTATATTAAATCCATTCTATAATGAGAAATTAGAGATGCTATAAAAATATTCTTAAACATATGTCCTATGGTTTAGATAACATTTTGGGATGGGACATATGTGATGTTTAACTATCATGTGATGCAAGTTCATAAGACATTGAGACTTATTCTCATGAAGTTGAACTTGGTGATCTCAAAGAAGGGATATCAGAAAGAGAAGCCCATAAAAATGAATTCCATATGTTTGTCTATCATCAGATATTACTATAAAAAATGTGTGTATTGGTTCTTAGACTTGGGATTATTATTAATATATATCCCAAATCATGTAATTTAATGTATGAATTAAATCCATGGTGACATATTCTTGTGACGAGGTAATATATGCTTGTTGCATCATATGTGATATGATGTTAATAGAATAGTCCATGGAAAGATTTTCCATATAAATATTAATTGAAGAACACATATATTTCCCTTTGATTGAAATATAACCATATGATTTAATTTATGAAAATAGAAATCCATTAATGAGTTCATTTTGGAAAGTCAAAGTAAGATAAATCAAGCGTATAGGGCGATGGAACAAGTATGCATCCTTCTTGATGAGATATCAGTATAAAAAGGGATTATATTACATAATTACTTTTATAAGAAGGTTATTATTATTTTAACATCAAACTATTTCTTTATGGGTTCCTTGACGTGTTTATAGACACTAATCATGGAATTTAGGTAACTTTGCCTAATTCCATTGAGATAGTGATCTAGTGTGTAACACACTAAGTGTATCCATAATCTAATTAAATTTTATTGAATTTAATATCATGAATAATAATTATTCGCAACTTTGGGAATAATAAATATTCATGTAATATTGATCACATAAATTCAACCACAAGATGTTTGATTATGAATATATAAGTTGAATTTTATCTCCTATTTATTACTCATAAGGTAATAAATAAATAAATATTTGTTCACTAGTTTAGAAAGTGGATTAATATAAATTTATATTTAGTTGCATGAATTTTAAAATAAATATTTATCTATGAGTTTAGTGAATATAATATTTATAAATTTATCAAAAAAATAATATTTATTTAAATTAATATTTTTTTATCCAAGGTTCAAAAAATTCCATGGGAGGATTAACGAGTAGAGTTCATGGCCCAATATAAATGATATATTTTATTTAATATCATTTAAATAAACAAATATTTATTTATTTATGAAATGATTTTTAAATAACCACATTTCATGAGATATCATAATATTATTATTATTTTACATGGGGTATTACTTATATTAAATAAAATTATAAGGGCCTATATATAATATTATATATTTAACTCTAAGTATAAAAATAAAAATCTGTCACATTTCTAAGATATGATATTCATTGTGAACAAGGAAAACTCTTAAGAAAATACTCATGCCTAGAGAAAATAATACTCATATCCTCCCTCTTACAAACAAATAGAGAATTATTGAAACTCTTTGTTACAAACAATGATAAACAATATGAATCACTTGACTCAACCATGCTAGAAATTTGAGACTCATGGAGCACAAAGTATTTATTTATAATCTCAATAGAAATGATAATTAAAATAGGATTGTTATATATTTTGATCAAAGAAAATCCTGATTTATGTAATAATAGTTTATAAAATAATTATAAATTAAATTTGAAATATCCTTTCTAGAAGATTATATGGTAGCACTTATCACATTTTTTTTGATTTTATTCATTAAAATTGAAGAAATAATTGGGCACACAACCAACACATTAATTGAGCCCTAAAACCTTTGATTTTATTATTTAATTCACCCCATGCTGTTATTATTATAACCCTTTTTAATATAAAATTCTTATTAATAGTTTTTTATCTTGATTGATAGGAATTGTGATATACTCATTTAAAGGAGATATCTATTTGAATGGTGTTCATAGGGGATATATTAAATTATTTAATATATTTTATTGAATTATTCCTTTACTTTTATTTTAAAAACATCATGGGAAACATTGGGAAGCTAAGGTATCTACTAGTGTCAAGTACATTTTTAGGGGAATGATTATGATCCTCCTAGTTTCACCTAATCAAGATTTGTATTCCAAATTGGCTAATTCCACAATGACCAACATTACTATTTTTTTATATAATTATAACTAGTGACTGTACCAGTAGGTTTGAGATTTTACTCTAATTATTGGACTACCTGCAGATAGTTTATGGACCAGATATGAGGACTCCAGGTTTCCTTACCTTAAGCCCATAGGTAGTCCCACTTGGTCTCTTAATATGAATAATATAAAGTAATTATCCTCTATTAATGTTTTCATTAAATTATTTTAATGGGTTTCATTAAAATTATGTAAAATATTAAGTTAAAAAGAAAGGTATAAATATGGTATTATTTGTTATTTTTTCCATTAAATTGAGATGGTACATTCTTATGTGTATTTCAGACTAACCTGATTAGTTTATCTTTGTATGGAATTATTATTGAACCCTTTATGGAAATCCTATTAAATATGTGTATAATTACCCCTTTCATATGCATTCTAATGCATATATAGATATTTTTTCCTATATTTTATTGCAAGTAAAACATTAGCATTGTTCATGGTTTGGGTTATTGGTGGGAAAGTGTTATCACATGAAGATATGATATGGGTCTGTAGTGGTCCATTAATTATATATTATATCTTGGATATGATTATATTTTGTTCATTATTGAATTTTAATGAAACATATTGCATATATTTATCAGCATTTACTTTAAATACATATCACCATATGTTCATGTATGGATTTATTAATGTTTTATATGTTAATGGAAATAAAATTTATGGATTATTAAGAATTTGTGGGAAACTATTCCCCCATAGTGTAATATCACCCCTTACTACATTTCATCAACTAATGGTGATCAAGGGGAACACACTAGAGGTTAGTGGTGAGTCTGTTTTATTTTAGGGTAAATACATAATGGTTCATTACAATTTGTATGGTGGGGAGGTGATAAATAAAATATTAAAACAAGTAAAAATGGATCTTGGTAGGGAGTTCAATGGGAAGGGGGATAAACCTTATAATGAGATGAAATAAACAAGTGTTATTGATAGGGGATGTGAAATTATAATCCTATAGGTATCATGGATTTTGGATTTTTTATTAATAAGGGAGAGGTATTACATAATGAGGATTAAGAGTTAGTGATTGATTATATTCACCATGTGTAATTTGATACGGGGATAAATTATTCTATCTTGAATTTTAAATCCACTTATTATTTGTTTGTATCTTATATGGAATGAACATTATCTTTCACTTATATCATTTCTTATTTCTTGGTTAGGTTTGTGGTTGAGATTTATGAGATTTGGTTATTTGAACTATAGGTTCATATTTTTCATGGATTATATTTTAGGTGAATTATTCATAGGTTTCACAAATATTTTAGTTTTCAATTAATACTTGATATATATATATATATATCTACAACCCATATTATAGGGTTTTAAATTTAAATTTTCATAAAATTCAGAAATATTTAGAAAGAGTTTATGATACAGTTTAAAAATATGTGAATTCTTGGATTTTTTGTGTAATTTTTATTTTTATTGGATAATTTAGTCAACATTGATCATGTTTATTAATTAGTGAATATTTATTCATGATAACCCATGAGTTTTTATAGTTAATGGTGTTGTCCACTTATATTAGGTTTATTAATTTTGTGATGATTTATTCTAGGATATGGTAGTGTAATGATTTATTAGGACTTAGTTACTTAAAATGAATAACTTATAATTTAATTAATTGTATAATTTTCAGTTTTGAACTTGTTTATTAGAAAATTATACTATTATTATGTAATAATTATTAAAAATAATTAAATATTTATCTTTAATTTATAGGACAATAAGGTTTGATCCAAAAATAGTTGAGACAAAGCTGGGATAATGTATAAAAAACGCATCTCAGATGCATTCCCTAATAAATTTCCTTTTATTGAATTTATGAATAAAATATTACCCCTAAATATTGATGAATAATGCGTATTAACCAGGAATTAAAAATCAAACTCATACATCTAGATAATTATAAAAATTTTATGTTTATGTGTACTTATATATATAGATAAATAAATAATTATTTTATGATATTTTCTATCTTATCTCTATTATATGAGTGTAATTATTTATATGTATAATTTAGTTTTTTATGGTTTAATATATTTTTTTTCTTTGTTAGTCCAGGTGTTATTAAACAATCATGGAGTCCAATTTTTGGTAATTATGGTCATTTTATGTTTTTAATTGTGTTACAACATCATTCAGTATTTCAAGTGGATGTAAGCTTGTATTATTATCATTTTTTTAAATATTCAAGTTGGATATATATTCTTTGTACACTCTCATAAATTATTTTATAGTGTCACAATTTTATTAACATCAATTGTATCTTTGAACTTGATATTTTATACAGAACTACCCAGTGTTTTGAGTTTTTTTAACTTCAAGAAAACGTTTTGTCCCTATTTGAACATATTTGGGCATAGAAACATAGTTAGGTTATACTCGGTCTTTGAAGAATATTTTTTCTTTTATTTTTAACTGTTTTTAAAAAACATATTATTAAATGTTTTGAATAGTTAGGGAAAAATAACAAAGTTAATTAATTACCTACATGAATATTTTTATTTTTTAAAAACAGAAAAATATCCCCCTCTAAAATCTCATATCCAATTTTATTAACTAAAAAAGGCTTCCCATTTACATAACTTGAAATATCTATAATACAATTTTTATATGAAAATATTTATTATTTTCATTTTTTAAACAAGTATTAAAAATATGTTGATTTTTTTAACTGTGAAAAAAAGTAACTATGTATTGGAAAAAGTTTTAAAGTGTGTAAAATGAAAATATTTTATTTTTTCATTTTTCAAAAATACATTAAAATATATGTTGGAAATTTTTTTGAATACTGGCGAAATAATAATAATGTAAAAATTTACGTTTACAAATATTTTCTATTTTCTAAAAACACAAAAAAAAAATTTGTTTAAAAAATATTTAATTTTCATTTTCAAATTCCAAAAATGTTATTAATATATATAATTAGATACATTTTTAAAATTTAATTATAAAATAAAAACTGAAAATGTTTTCTAAAACCAAACATATCCTTTTATTTTCATTTTACCACTATGGTAATATCCTTATGTTCATTTCAAGAACTCCACAGTAATATTTTGAATATTTTACAAAACCTAAAATTATACTATTCCAGATTAAAATTTATTTCATTATATCTTTAATGGATTAATAGATATATAAAATAAATTATTCTTAGGTGTTTTTCTAACATGATTTTTTTACTGTAAAATTCCGTGTGTCAAAATTATGTTATCATGATGATTTATCAATTCATGTATCGCTTTTTGAATTTTTTAATAGAATTTACCACTTGTGATAAATGATTTCATATAAGTGTTTTCTGATTGTTTATTTAAAGAGTAACCATTTGGAATAACTAGTAGTAAAATTAGAATATGGTTGCGGTATAGACACATGAAAATAAGTTTTGGTAAATACTTTATGTTTTCTATTTATTTCTATGTCTATTTTTAAGTGGATCCCTTGAATTTTGTTATATTTATGATGATTACTAAAGAAATAATAAATAATTTTTTTAGTGAAACTGTATTTACATGAAATGTTGGAGTGATACTAAATTATATAACTTTTAGTTACCTATATATAATTCATTTGATTATTTTTTTGTTCATGTTATAAATGAAATGCATTTTTTAAAAAAATATATAAGAAAATGATATGAATTTGTTGAATATTGTTATTTTTTTAATTTTTTATATCTATATTTCATTCATTTCCACCGTCACTAATCTCATTACATTATTTTTAATTTTTAAATTTTATTTACATTAATATATTTTTGTTTGGATTATTTTGATTCTTATGTTTTATAAATAAATATTTTACGCATTCATGGCTTCACATGATCAATGGTTGAAAGAGTGCAGTGTCAATTGTTACCCAAATTTCACTTCATTTATCCCAAGACAATTTCGATACTTGAGAAACATTTATTTAATTATTTATAGATATTTTAATTTTCTAGATTTAATCTTCTCATACACCTTCTTCTAGTTTGTCTTAATTTCAGACCTGATCTAAAAAATTTGAACTTGTTTTATGTAGCTAAAACAAAAAATTCCATTTTATATTGATTCTGAAGGGATCATTCCTTATGAATTTATAATTCTTATATTTATTCCAGTAATAAATAAAGTCAAATATAAAGGGAAATTCAAAGATCATATGATAGAAAACTTATTTAAAAAGTGTAAATTTCCATCCCATTTTCTATTATTAAAAATATCTACAGTTGAGTTTGTTATTATTTTTAATAAAAATATCTATAGAGGGGTATTTATTTTTTTTAAACACCTTATGGTATTGAAATATATTAAAATACTATTCCAACATAAAATTATTTCAATATTTTTATTAAGTTCGGGTAGATTTATATTTAACCATGTCTGTCCTTTTAATAGGTGACTAAGGATGAAAATTAAATTTTAATGAAAAAAATAGGTCAAAATAGAGCATTTACCTGATATTATATTTTAGTGACACTTTGAATTCTATATTATAGGATCAAAATTATGTACCATGTTGATTTATATTATGTTATCCATGTGAAATCCAATGTAATTGTCACATCCAGCTTATGTTTTTAGGTACTACCATCTACTCATTGTGTTTTATTCCTTATTTTATAGATATATTCTTTGTCTCGGGTTGATTTTAGTTTTTATGAGGGTTAATAGTTATTCCTTGAGGATTTAGTCAGGTTTAGGTAATAACTTAAAGATAATGAAGTTATAGGCAGTCTATCAGCTTGCTGGTGAGGGCCACCGACCAGCTAATGGGTTTGGTAGTGGCTACAACATAATAATATAGATAACAGCTAGCCAATGGGTCTCTACCATCCCTCTGGTAGTCTAGATAGTAGATATTGCATTATATAATAGCCATAGGCTAGCCGGTGGGCCTACACTGGCTGGCCAGTGGTTCCTTTTGGATAGAGAATTAGTAAGGGTTTTATTGCAATGTTTCCCATAAAACATATTTTCTTTCTTAATTCTTATCCCTCAAAATAAACTCAATATATATGATTTTTGGGATCTCTTTATACATATTTGTCTCTAAAAACTTAAATAATTTGAATATTGAAGTGATGATTGAAGCTATGATCCTCTCTTGGTAAGTCTAACTCCATTTTAATATTGGATCCTTCTCTTATTTTTCGTATTCTACTTTCATAAAGGCTATGATAGCCATGATAGTTTTTTGAATATAGTTTTAAAATCACATTCCTTATCGATCCATAATATAATTAAGGTTTTTTGGTGTATTTTTGGGACTTATTGAGGTAAGTTATTAATTTTGATTCCTTTGTTAAAAAATTTGGTAATTTAGGGATTCTTTATTGGGAATTCATGGTTTAGGGTCCTTCCTTGATCCCTAGACTCCTTGCTTCATTGTGTCATGTGGTTTCTATGGGGAGGTTGATATAACATGTATTTCAAAGAAGGTGTTATCATGGAATGGATTTATTTTATGAGACTTTCTTTCTTTCTCCTTGAAATTATTTTTTAAAAATTGGTTAAAGGCACAAACAATGCTTTGATAAAATATGGTGTCTTTAATTATGTTTATGAAAGTGTATTTTCCCCTCAGTGTGTTTAAATAAAATGGATTTTATGTATGTTTTACATAATTTCAAAGATAAAATTTCCTTTGAATTATTCTAATTGGGTAAGAACATATGTGATCACTGATGAGGATGGGATACATCCTAAAGTATACAATCGTTTCCCCATGCCTATTTTACTAGGGTAATGTGTGCACTAGGTAGCCTAATTTATGGTAGGGATCCACTCTTAGGAGTGAACTATTATACCCTAGGCCTATTTTACTAGGGTAATGTGCACACCAGGTGGCCTATTGATCATTGTAATTGTATAAGGATCCTCACTTACCTAGACCTAATATTAACCCAAGGGAATGTTTTACTAATTGTTATATTTGAAATGTATATTTGAATTTTTTTTCTAAAATTATTGAAAAATAGTTTATTTGAAAATGTTTTAGAAACCATGAAATGGGATATTTTTCTTTTTTCTTGTTAAACTGTAGAAAAATATACCTCATTCCTTGTCTTTTTTAACATAAGCATAATTGGTTTATAATATGAATTCTTCTTATGAAACAATTGGTGGGATCCTACTAGAATGTTTTTCTCACACCTTACATAAAACTTTGTGTGTATGTAGATCTTGTTTTTTCTATTTCAAGTAAAAGAAAAGTGTTGAAGGATGGAAATGTGTTTTTTCATTAGAAGGTCATGGGATTTTGGTTATGATTTCATATCATGCAGAGATGAGTGTTTACCGTTCTTGTATACATTAGTTTGGGTTTTGGTTTTGGAACCAATTTTTCCTTTATTTTGAATCTTTCTTGATATTGATTTTTATTGAAAAAAAACAATTTTTTTATTCATGTTACCCTATTATTTTTTATTTTGTGGAAAAATTGTTCCCAACGTTAGTTCTTGATGCCCATGAACTAGTTTCCAACCTGTGGGAATTAGGAGTGAACTTTAAGCTATGTTCGGACTGGATCAGATTTTGGCTAAATGGATAATACGTTTTCTTACATAAATAATTGGTATCAAATTTTGGTTTTATTTATTTTAATTTTATGTATTCATTTTTTTATGTCTTTAAGATAAAAGATATGAATTTGGGGATTAAGGGGTAGGTTATGAGTGAGTATCTATCTAGATCTCATCATGATGAGCCTTAGGTTACCATAGCTGTCCAATAAATGCATCTCTTTGTATTTAGAGTGTTTTTACAACAATTTTTTTTCCATTTCCCTTTTCAATTCTTTTTTACTTCTACAATTTTAAGTCGTAATTAATTCTTGTCTCTCATGTTCTTATGTCTCTTGTATGAATATTTATAGTATATTCCCCCAGAATACTTCTAATGAAACCTCTAGATGGTGTTAATGATGAATGATATAAGAGAAACCATCCAATTGATTCGGATATCATCAAAACAATTATTTTCATGGTCTGAGTTATAGACCAAGGTTTGACTCTTGTCCTTATTTAGGCTAGAGGAGAAGAAACTCAAAGGGATAAGGATAAGAATCGATCCTATAAGATTATTAATTATAAACCACCATATTTCTAAGGGAATAAATATCATAAAGAGGAATATATTTATGTATGAAAGTTTTACAGGATATTTGAATTCATGGAGACCCCTAATTTAGTCAAGGAGAGGTGTCATGTGTTCAAGCTAGAATGCTTGAGTCTAAGACAGTGGGACTCATTGATTTTGGAAAATAAGAATGACAGATTAGAGTGGAAATACCTCAAGTCCATATTAACCAAGAAATTATTCCTAAAGTCTGTGATCATGGTTAAATGGTGTTACTCACCCTTGAGTAAGGGAATTAAACAGTGACGGAGTACGCTAATCATTTCTTTGAGATCACCCTATTTTCACTTGAGGTTGTGTATAACGATATAATGAAGGATCAAGGGTTTCAAATTGGTCTTTAACCACACACACACACACACACACACATATATATATATATATCATTAAGTCTTCATGCTAAATATATTTACCTATACTGATGTAGTGGATAAGGCATTGATAGAAGATATTTACCTGTAAGGTAAGTTAGGGATGATCAAGGTTCTATATACTTTTGGTGGTAGATTCAATGGTTCTCATAAGGTGAAGAAGAAGATGAGTGCGTTTCATAGAGGAAATAATGGTGGGGATTATTATAATATTTTTCTTATATCATTATTAGTGGTTAGTGTATTTAATTTCTACAAGTGTGTCTATATGAGGCACAAAAAGCACTTTTTTCTGTGCCTCTAATGATATGTAACTCATGTGGCTATCATGGTACCTTGAAAAAGCTATGTCATGATTTTTCTTCTCCTTAATATGGAATAGGATCATCATCATTTGAAGGATCTACATTCTAGTTAAATTCATTATCGAAAATTGAGTTTCATATATAGACCTCTGAAATAAAATAGTTACATGTAGTGTAGGAGTCCCCAATGGAAGTTAAATCTAGTATCACAACTTCGAGAGGCACCATTTATGTTGCTTTAACCTTAAAAAATATATTATTTGATACAGGTGCCTCTCACTCATTTTCATCAACACATATGGTGGATCTTGTAAAACTTCTAATGAAACTCATTCCATTCATTATGGAATTAGAGACACCTCAAAAAATGAAAAGGATGAGGTTTTTGAATTCAACTCATGATCTTTCTTTACATGTGATGTTGAGTTGGTTAGGGATTTTTTGATTCTTGACCTATACAACAAAAATGCTATTTTTTTGATGGATTGGTTGATTTTTTTAAAAATATAAAATTTATTTTTACAATCAGTGGGTAAAAATTACCACCCATGATTGAAACACCCTTATGTTTTAAGTATATTGGGACCTGAGGTCTAGTTGTATGGGACTTTCTCTTCTAGATCATGGTGAGTTGATGTCTATGTCTATGGATGAATTGGGACTAGAATATTTCATGGGTAAGCTTCCTCTGGTAGTCAATGAATTTAATAAAAAAAATCTGATGAATTTTTAGGTTTTCCTTAGGATAGGGAAGTGGAGTTCTCCATTGACATAGCATTGGGAACTTAGTTGATATCGATTCCATCCTATCGTATGGTGAAAGTTAAGTTAAAAGGGTTGAAAATTCAGTTGGATGATAAGAGATACAAGGTCTTTATATTTCTAAGTCTGTCACCTTGGGTAAACCCTATTCTATTTACCAAGAAGATTTATGTAATTCTCAAGTTATACATTGATTATCAAAATCTCAATAAAGTAATGTTTAAGAAAAAATTTCCCTTCTTCCATATTGATGATTTTTCTAATCAGTTTAAAGGGGAAATGTAGTTTATAAAATTTTATCTCCAACTTGGCTACCAATATATCAGAATAAAGGGGTTAGATATTTTAAAAACAACCTTTAGGATAATGTATAACCTATTCAAATACCTAATTATGTCATTCATTCTAACTAATTCTCCAAATATATTTATAATTCCGATGACCTATATTTTCCACCAATATCTTGAAACTTTGTATTTTTCTTCATGGATGAAATTATGGTGTACTCAAAGACCAAGGAAGATCATGCGCACTACACAAGACATGTTTTTTGGAATCCTAATAGATCACCTCATGTATGTAAAATTATAAAAAATTACAATATTGGATTTGAGATGTTAAGTTCTTTTGAAATGTGATCTCAGAATATGGTATCTCAGTCGATCATGAAAAATTGGTGACTATCAAGTTATGTGAAGAACCACATAAGGTCTATGAGATTCAAAGTTTCCTGGATTTGTTAGAATATCCTCTTTAGTTCATAAATTATTTATTAAAACATGCATCACCATTGAATACTCTCACCTAGAAGGGGGTGAGGTTCTTGTGGGATTCAAATTGTTTGGAATCCTTTAAAAAACTAAAGTGGAATTTGACCTCAGCACCGATTTTTATATTATCATAGACCATACATGGATATGTGGTTTATTGTGATTCTTAAGTTGTAGGTTTGAGATAAATCATTATGTAAGGAGATCATGTGGTGGATTATGGCTCTTGTCAGCTTCAACCTCACAAGAGGAACTATCACACTCATTATTTGGAACTCATAACTGTTGTTTATGTCCTTAAAATTTAGTGAAAATATTTTTTATAGATAAGTTTATCACTTAATCTAACCATAAATGTCACGAACCCCTCCCACAAAATATATTACAATAGAGGGATAGAGAAAATGACCCCCAAGTCTTATCTCCAATAGAACCCAGGTTGGAAACTAGCACCGAGGGTATAAAAATCTCACAATATGGGAGGCATTTCCCTTTATAAGAATCCAAGATCAGAAGATATGATGAATCAACCATAATAAACCCCATGAAATATATATAATAAAACCAAAAACCATAATACAATGCATGTGTAAATAAAACTGATTTAGATAAAAATTCTCTAAAGTAGATACTGAAAAACAAAAACTAGAGCAGCGACACAACAACTGTCCAAGGGTATGGGATAGTAAAGTCCATCATGGTCTGTGAAGTCCTTCTAGGATCCTGAAAATAGTTCTATATATGTAGGGTGAGCATATATGAATACACACTAGGAAAATCAAAGTCTCTCATGCACATATAAAAAGAGATAACTAATGCACCAGTGTGAAAGTAATAGACCTAAACAACACCTAAAAAGGTATAATTTCCAAAACCCTGACCTCACCAAGGCTATCTTAATAAATAATTCATCCAAGAATATAATATAATATAAAACACATCGATTATAGGGTACCCCACATCACTTTCCCACTGATTTTACACTCTCACACCCCAACATTGTACGTATTTTGAGGCGTGAAATGGTCAATGTTGTGGTGGGTTTCTATCATCAGCTTTATAGGATACATTGATAATGATGGAGTGATGGTTCCTTAGTTAAGGAATAATGTAGTTTTTCAATGGATGTGTCTTGGAAAGCCTCATTTATTTACTTTGAATTTTGAATTTGGAAATGTGGATTTGTGGTAGCTCGAGGGTAGTGGTGTCAATTTAAAATTTCATACTATGATTTCTTGTAGTTTTTGAATTTTGTAGTCTTTGAATTGCGATTTTATTCCATCTAATTTTGTGTTTTGTAACGGTTCCCAATCAACCACAAAGTGGGTTTTATTCAAAATAGAAAAAAATTATTTGGATGGATGGATTAATCTCTATTGAAATGGATTTAAAAACATTAATTAAGGAATTTAATCCCATTTTTCATCATAAAAGACATCAAAATTGAAATTCTATAATTTTTTGGGAGAGAAAAAAAATTTAAAAATGGAAAACTATTGAAAAGACTCACCTTTTTAAATGTCTCACCATTGTAAAATTCCTGAAAATGGAAAACTATTGGAAATAATCACTATTTGAAAGAATCCCATGCCATAGAAACACCCCTAACTTCCCCTGAACACATCAGTTATTAGATTTTTATCAAAGTAATGGGCTAGAATGTTTGGGTTGTTATAATAAGAAATTGGGTTAAATATTTTCCCCAAAATATTTGAACCTATGGAATAGAAAATGAGTGTAATTCCAAAAATTTCTCAAATTTGGAATTTCATATACTCTATGGAAGGGTAATGTTGTTGTTAATTCACTTAATCGGAAGTTTCAATCTCAGGTTATGAATTAAGAAAAGGATGAATTAAACATGATGTGGCTCTTTTCTTGGATGAAACTATGAGTTAGGGAGGAAGGGTATAGTGATGTTATGGAAATTATTCATTTGATATCCTCTCTCATTATGATGATTCTCTAGGATAATCAAAAATATAATGAGTTCCATAATGTATATGACTCTTTATATGATGGGATACCATTAATGAGTGGTATCTATCTATGGAATGTGTTATTTTATTCATTAATTATTATGTTGTTCTATCAATTATGAAGAATTTCATGGTGGGGTATTATCATCAATATTTTTGGGATGTTCATCCTAGAACTATAAAGATGTTTTATGGCATTAAGTATCAGTTCTGGTGGCCTAGTATGAAATATGATATAGCCAAAGTTTTTTCTTGATGATAAATAGGAAAAAAATAAAGGATGATCACCAAAAGACTTTTGGTTTTCTTTAGACTATCCCCATTCCATCATGTAAATGTAAGGATATAGAAATGGATTTCAATATTGTCTTATCAGACTTCCTAGTGTAAGAATGATATTTGGGTAATGATTAACCAGTTTCCCACTCAACTCATTTATTATGAATCCATGACACCAATACAGTGGAAGAACTATGGAAGTAGTATGTGTAATAGATTGTAAGGTTTCAAGGGACTCTAATAACCATTTTCACATATAGGTATCCTCAATTTACATCTTTGTTTTGGAAAGGCCTCTAGGAGTGAAAGGAATTTAGGTCATGTTGAGCACAATTTATCATCCCGAGATGGATAAGAAGAAATAAAGGACTATTCAAATTCTAGGGGATATACTCCATGATTATTTTTTTAACTTCATAGGTTTATGTTATATCCATTTAAGACATTTTAAGTTTTCTTATAATAACAGTTACCAATTATCCATCAAGATGACCCCTTTTGAAGCTTTATATGGATTACCCTATAATTCACCTCTTTGTTAGTTTAAGATTATCGATTCTTCCTTAATTGGGACAAGATTGGTTATGGAAAAAAAATTTAGGTTATTATTTATTGTATGGTGATGGATTAGAGTTTTTATTAGTCATATGTGGATTTTATTTATCGTCCTCTAGATTTTTCACTCTATGACCAAGTGTTCTTAAAATTATCACCCTATTTGGGACACTGATGGCTTAGAAAATATGGGAATATTGGTATAGGTATGTGGGACCATTTGGGGTTATTTAAATACTTTTAAAAGTGGTACATTACTTGGATTTAACAATTAAGTTTTCTTAGAACAAAAATATCTTCCATGTGTCCCAAATAAAAAAGTATCATCTTGACTCGTCTCATTCTCTGAATTAGAAATACCTTTACATAAAAACTGATATTTCTATGACCAAGTAACCAACTTTATTTCTTTAATATCATGTACATGTTATAAATGGAAATTAAATATCATTTATTCAAGTCCTTTGGAACTATGGGTCTAACTCACATGAGATGTGAGAGCTGGAATCTATAACTTGAGAGCAAGGACCATATCTCTTTGTAGACCATCCTTCATAAAATTAGGTCTTTAGGAGAATAAAATATTATGGTTGGGGGAATTATTACATCCCATAAATGTTTTCAAGTACTAACATCTATTAATTTCATTTCCTTTCTTCTTTTATTGATTCATGCTTGTCTCTATTTTTTTAGTTCGTTAAGAGAGGTTGGAGGTGTGACTCAAGGATTTGGTATAGTTTGGATAAGAAATAACAATTAATACAGCTTCAAGACATCTAAAAACCATCAAGTGATGTTCAGAGACTATTTAGTTGGTTTAAGAGTGGTTATAGTATTCTTTTGTAGCCATTGTCCAACCGTTGGGCCTCTACCAGCAGGGTGATAGTGCCACTAGGATTAGGAATTTGTAAGTGTCTAATTGTAATTTTTCTTAAAAGCTTATTTTATTTCATTATCCTTATCCTTAAACCTAAAATCAATACATACAATCTTTTGGGGCCCTTTTTGGAAATCCCTGTCTCTCCTAACTAAAGTACATGGTGGATTGATGTGTTAATCAAATACGTGATCCTCTCTTACTAATTATAACTCTGTTTTGATCTTAGATCCTCTTATTCTTCATATACCACTAACTTAAAGGATATGGAATCCATGTTAATTTTTTAGATATGGATTTCTAATCATATTCCTTACCGATCCATCACTATAATGAGAATTGTTTTTCCAAATCTCTAATCTTCTTCATGTGTTGTTCAGGAATTGTGGTTGTAAGTGATTGCTTTTGTTTCCATTATTCTAGAGGATTATTATTTGAATATTATTGATTATGAATTCATGGTTTATCATCTATCCTCTATCCCCGTACTCCTTAGTTCATCTTTTCAAGTGGTTTCCACATGTTGGTTGATATACCATGCGTTTCAAGGTAGGTTATTTCATGAAATGGATTTATTTTACTTACCTTTCTTACTTATTGAAATTGATTTATAAAAATTAAAGAATGTTAATAATAATGTTTTGTTAAAATGTGGTAGTTTTTTTCATGTTTATCAAAGTGAATTTTTCCCTTCGGTGTGGTTAATGAAAATAATTTTTATTCGTGTTTTGTATAGTTTCAAGGATGAAATTCCATTTTTTTAAATGTTGGGGCTGAAGCCTCAATTTATTATTTAAAGAAAAACCTCTTTAGATAGGGTAGAGGGAGACCCATTACATAGAATGAAGGTCCAAGGCCAATTGTCTTGAATACAAGTCTTGGAAGCCCATTTTTTGGCCCAAAGGACCCCTCGGTGAATAGTACTGCTACAATGCCCTCGCCGCTACAGTACCTATTACGGAACCGCCACCACTATAGTGCCGCCGCTGCAATAGTTCTGTCACTAATAAAGTACTGCTGTAGTTCCCTACAACATTACTGTTACAGTGCCCCTGGAAAATTCACCCCTGCCCGGATTTGATCTTGGGTCTTTTGGATGCCAAGCAGGAGCCTGTACCACTATGGTAGAGGCTCGTTGGCATGAAATTACATTTGGATAACTCTAATACAGTAAACATTTTTGTGATAACCAATGAGGTAGGTACCCATCATTGAGGATGCACTATTACCCCCTAGTCCTACTATATTAGGGTAATTATTGCACTATGTAGAATCATTTATGGAAGGTATCCACTCTTGGAAGTGAACTCTTACCCATTAGGCCTATTCTACTAGGGTAAGGTGCACACCAGGTGGCCTATTGATCAAAATAATTGTATAAGTATCCTCACTAACCTAGTCCTAATGTTACCCTAAGGTAATTTTTTTCCTATTATTATCCTTTAAATGTATATTTGAAATATTTGTGGAAATTATTGAAAATTTGTTTATTTGGAAAGGTTTTACAAACTGTGAAAGGGTGATTTTCCATGTTTTATGTTAAAATGTGTAAAATCATATGTCATGTCATGCCTTTATTTACATTAAAATAATTGGTTTATATTAGGAATTATTCTTATAAAATACTTTATGGGATCCTAATGGGCTTGTTTTCTCACACCCTGTTAACACCTTTCAGTGTATTTAGATATTTTTTCTGTGATAGGTAAAGGCAAGGAACTACTGGGTGGTAGAGGGTTTGGTTAGGAGAGGGATTATAGTACTGAATTCATGTCACAAAGATATGGTTTTTTTGTTCTTGTTGAATTAAATTCAGTTTATGGTTTTAGAACCCATTTTCCCTACTTCTATATATTTTTCAATGACATTTTTTATTTTCATAACGAAATTTTCTTTATTCATGTTACCATATTCTAAGTTATTTTTTAAAAAATAATTGTCAAAAGATTTTTTTGATGCCTAGGAACTTATCTCTAGATCATGGGGATAACAAATTCACTTTGGGTCATGTTAATAATTGATCAAGTTCTAGATAGGTGGGTATCCTAGGTTAGTTCATTACAGTAATATATTAAATACTTTCAAAAACATAAAATTATTTTATTCTCTCTCAAAACATATTTATTGATGATTTCCATGTCTCAACGGACAGAGAAAGAAATTTTTGTTAAAATAATTATTGAACTTAATTTGTAATTTTATATATTCCCTAGTTTCAAAATTATGTTACTATGTTCAATTATCAATGATTGTTATCAATTTTATAAATTTTTGTTCGTTTATTATTCTTGTATTACAATAGAATTTTGAAGAAATATTTTTTCATGCAACTTATTTTATCAATTCACTTTTATAATTTAACTGTTAATTTTTTTATTTGAATAAATTAAAACAATATAAATTATTTTGTCAAACTAGCTATCAAAATTATTTTTTTAAAAAATATTTTTATGGATATTGGGTGAGGCTTCTTTGATCACCATCATATTTTAATTATTATTTTTTTTGTTTCTAAAAATCATATTTATATTTTAATTCCTAAGGATTCATTTGATAACACTTATTAAAAATTACATAAAAAATATATTTAAATCTTATTATAAATTTTGTATGACTTATGGAAGTTGTTTTTAATTTCCTCAGTTTTATTTTCAATTTCCACCACATAGTGAAATCCACTTATTTCAATTTTCTTATTTAACTTGTCTTTCTTAATGCTAATTTCCATGGGGGTTTTTACAAAATTTATTATTCCTAAGAATTAAAATCTATTGAATCACTTAAATTATTGGGATACTAGTCACTTGATTATTATTTTAAAATAATTTAGAGTGTAACAAAATTATATTTTAAATAGTTCTTATCAAACTATTATTTTTAAATTTTTTATTTTTAAAACAGTTTTTAGATAATATTATAAAAAAATGTCTTGTGTCTTGTTTCAAAAAATATATTTAAAAAATGTATTTATTAAAAATAAATTTAAAATATTTATGAATGATTTATTATTAAATATGGTTTTACAAAAGTGTTTATTCTTTGTTCTAAGATTTATTATTTCAAATTACTTATAAATAATTAAATGCCTTTATATAAGTAAAAATAATTAATTTTTTATAATAACTTTATATTATAACTATTTATTCCCTCTTTCAAGATTACTTATGATAATGGATTATTTTAAGTACTTTTTCTTGAGTGAAAATAATTGATTCCATCTACTTGTTAACATTAATTTTTTATTAGTGCTTATAAAAAATTGAAAAATTACTTATCTTTTAATTTTTAATAGTTTTTTAATTTTAATTATATGTTTGATATATTATAAAATGGGATGATGCCTTTGTTTTTTGATATAGTGAATAGTATATTTTACATATATTTCACTATATTTTATCAATTTATACATTTTTACCTTGTATTATTATGATTTTTCTTATTTTTTTTATATAAAAAACATTTTAGTTATTTTAATTGTAACTTTTTTCACTTTTATATTTTGTATAAATCTATTTTTACAAGCAGTTCAAAATACAAAAAATGTAATATTTTCATTCTTATGGAAAAGTGAAATAAATTTCTTTAGCTTAGTTAATTTGTATCAAAGGTTACATTGAGTCCTCCTATTTTTAAAGTAATTTTTTAATAGGAACATTGAACTCAAAGTTTCTCAATTAAAGACATATATTGATATTTTTTAAGAAAAATTATCATGGATAACTACCCTTATACTTTCATATGTTTTTCATATCGACATTAATGATTATGAATTAATTTATATAAACATTTTATAATATTTTTTTTGAAATTTTAACCTAAAATTATATTTATTTTTTATTATATAAGTACATAATAGTGGAAGCAAACAATCAGACAAACATAACACTATGGATGGAAATCCATATCATTCTACTTAATGAGTGTGATAATTAAGAAAAAAATTAGTTTTTTTTCTAATTTTATAGTCTAAACTATAGTAATAAATTTATAGTTATAATTAAATATATTCATTTCATTATTATCTATATCATTTTCTAATTTTGATTTACAAAGTATCATATTCTGAATTTTTGTAATTCAAACACCAAGGCAAGCCAACTATTTTATTAAATATAAATTATTATAGTTTATTTTTAAAATATTTATTTATATTGAACAATGGGTTCATTATATTATAGGAAGATATTAACTAGAATTAATTTTTTTGGTTTACTTCCCTATATTGACTCTAGCTATTTGGTATGCTTGCTCATGTCACAATCTCATTTTATTTGAATGATCCATTTCTAAAAAATATTCTTATATAAATTTTCTCAATTACGAAATGTGTTATTGAAAAATAACTATTCTATGTTACAATTATCACCTCTTTACCACATTTACATGCTTTGGAACATTAGTTTAATGTAGTTATTTTCTCTTTCTTTTCATTTTCTTTTCTAATTTACTAATTCTAGATTTGGTGGGATATTTTTTTAATTCCCCTATACCAAAATAAGTGTTAATTTGATTATAAGTTTTTTTTATTCTATTTATGAAATAAATACGTACAAACTTAAATACTGAAAGAAAGATACTTAAATTTGTGGTAGAAAAACAATTTTTCAGTAAAAAATATTAAAACACTTGCATAAAATATATAAATAGTTTTAAATAAGTGATTTAAAATTAACCATACTAAATAGTTAAATCTATCAGAAATAACCCAACAAGATTCTAGATTAATTATTTGTATTATTTTATAAATATTTCTTAAAAAACATATTTCAATATTTTTTTACTGAACCAATATTTTCATTTTATATAAATGTACCCTTCAAGATTTATTATTAAAATTATTTTTATGAAAATACATACACATAAATTAATTAATTCTAGATTTCTTGTATTTAATACTTTTATGATTTATATGATTCTAAATTTCATTATTAAATTTTTTATTAATGATATTAATTGTCTATATTTTTAAAATGTTCTATTTCCATATTATTTTCAACATAAATTATTTCTGGTAGTAACAAAAATAGATTAATGATTGTAACATGAACCTTTTTCCTTTAAGTGTAAGAAAAAAATAAAAAATAAAACAAAAATTAACTATTTTTTAGAATTTCTTAACAAAAGTTTTCTATAGTGACATAATAAATTATTTAATTCCTTGAACATGATAGCACATAATAATTTTTTTTTCAATAACTATGAATAATATGTTTGATTGAAAACATTTATATCACATACATGTATTTTGTGTTTCATTTTCTATTGTTTTATATTTTAATCTATTATTTGTTTTATATATATATATATATATATATATTATTTTTTATGTATTTATTTACTTATTTATATTGTATAAGATGAAAATGTTGTGTGATTTAACACAAAAAGTGTTAAGTATTTTGTATACCTCAAATAATTGTTGTATGTTGATGTTTTCTTGGGTTTGTCAATTTTACTTTTATTTATTTTTATTAATTTCTAATGAAATGTGTTTTAATATGATTTTTTTGTATTCTAATGTTTTTGATGTATGATTTTCAATTTCTCTATTGAATCACTGTCTATGGTAATGAGAAAGTAATGTATTTGGAATAAAAAAATTATATTGTTTTTAATTAATGTGTTTGGATACTGTTATGTGTATTTTTTGAAAGCATACTATAAATATTAAAATAAATTAATCTTTTTTATTTTCCCTAATAATATTTTTTTATTATTTAGTTGAATAAAATTTAATAAATTAATTAACAAAAACATTTTTGGTTCTTTAGTTCCATGGAGAGGTTTAATAAATTTGATATTATTGATTAAATGATAAAAAAAAGGATATGAAAAAGTGACATGTATATATTTTGTGTGAAGTATATATTTTATAAAAATAAAATAGATTATGTATTTGAGGGTATTTAAGAGAGTAGGGGGATTTTTTTCAATTTAATTTTTTAAAATTTGTTTTTTTCTTTCACAGTATTCAATACATACTTTAAAAATTAAAATTAGGAATTTTTTTAAGAAAAACCAAACATCAATTATTATTTTAAAAATAAAACAAATAAATTTACTTGAGAATACTTATTGATAAATAAATTCAACGTTGGTTTTTATTGGAATATGATAATATTAATTTTAAAGGAATATTTTTTTTGAACACTTATTATAAATATTTTAGGTTCTATTTGAAAAAACATATTAAAAATTATTTATATATTTATCACATATAAATTAAAAAAAAACTTCTTTCCACATATGTTTAAGATTTTTCTAAAATTTAATAAAGATTTTTTTATAAATTGAACAAGAACTATTCATTTTTACAAAATGATTATCATAAGTAATAATTGTTAATAATATTTGTTTAAAAATTGTTATAAGATGAACCATTATGTAAATCACTTATGATAAGTAGTTTGAACAAATAAATGTGTTTATAATATTATAAAAGAACACTTGCACTCAATTTTTTTTTACAAAATAAGTTAAATAAAAAAAAATAAATTTTTATTTGTTTGATGCGATTATTTTTTCTTATTTTTTTGTTCATGTTGCATATATCATTAATTGATATGACATGAAGTATTTGGACTTGCTGAAGCACCATGAAAGTTTTCTCATCCACATTGGATGAGGTTTCAATGGAAATTATTATTGAAAGTAACTAATTTTTTATTATTGTTATAAGACTACCTATGTGATGTAATTTTATTTCATGTTATTATTTCTTATAATGTTTATTTCTTTTATGATGTCTTTGGACTTCTTATATTTTTTTTTAAATTTATGTAATGACTTCGAATTTTTAGGTTAGGTATTAAATTGAAATTTAATGTTTAAATTTTAATTTATATATAATTTTAGTTGTAGAATAAGTATTTTTTTGTGGGAAGTTTAATTTTTGGGAAAAAGGAAGATTTGGTTTATAAATATAGAGTAAACAACACAACTAAGTACCCACTAAGGTCTCATTGGGTACTTAATAAACTTTATGGATTAAACGGAGTCCAATGTTTAGATCACTGTGTATCCATTTGTTTCTAGATATTCATTTTGGTTCCATTTGGTACCTAGTGATCTTTAGATAACTATTAATTATATATAGTTATGTAATTTTTAATGGAATTTACTTATATCTATTTCCATAATCATTTCTACTATTTTTAACAAACAATATCCCCTCCATTTATTTCCTATACTTCTTTATCTAGTTTTGGATTGAACTTGATTTTTTTATGATGATAAATTTTAGATCTATTTATTTCATGAGATCCTAATAGTGAGTATAAGGTATGACTAATAATATTTATGTGTTTTTATAATCATTTAGTAAATAATTACCTTAAATGGTGTGTTTTTCCATTTTTTTAGGTTTTTAAAAAATATTCCAATCAATGTTGATTCAACCAGTTATTTCATGTGATACACTTCAATTAAGAATTAGATAGGTGACCACTAGAATATCTTTTAATTTATTATGTGATCATATGTGTATGCATTAGTGATGATTGTAAAATGGACTTAGGTAAAGAGATCCTAGATGGTTGTAAATTATTATATAAATTAGTGTTTCCTATTGGGAAGGTTTAATCATTTTATAAGGGTAAGATAAACCTTGTATGGCTTGATGATATTTTAACACTAAGATCTATGGGATTAAATGAAAGTTAAATTGATAATTTACCTTTATGGTCAAATAAAAATTATATAACAGGTAATTATAGGAATTCATCTCCCATGAGAGCGGTCTAATAGGTTATGTGGGTTTTTGAGTGATAGTGCATCACCATGTGTAAGTTAATTCTTAATATTTCATTATATTTTTTATATCACTAATATATGGATTAAGGATTTCATAAATATATACCATTGGGGTTAGTTATGGGATACCCAATGGAGTTAGTGAAAATTAGAATAGTGGGATTAGTGATAAATAATTATGTTTATAGATAGACTATTAGGGTTAATGATAGAGAATATTAGGATCATTTGATACCAACGATTGGGCTCATTGATAGAGAACATTAAGGTTTTTGTAATAATTACCATAAGATTCAATGATAATGAATATTTAAGTTCATGAAATCCCAATTATTGGGCCTAGTATTAGAGAATATAGGGGTCATTATGATGTAAACCATTGGGTCTATTGTGTTTGTTAACCACTGGGGGTATGTTTCATGGCAAGCTATTAGGGTTTTTGAATATGTTAGACCTTGGGGTAAACCAATGGATACCATTGGGGGATTAAACATTTTATAACTTATTTTATTATAAATATTATAATTCCACTAACAATAACTGAAAGAATCAGGGTTATGTGTTTTTTTGGTTTGGTTAGTGTATAATGACCTGATTGTTGAGTTTTGGTGGGGATAACCCATTTTTAAACACATTGAGGATTAACCACAAAACCCATTTTACTATAGGATCCAATTTTTTTAATTTAATAAATCATAAAAATTAAAATGATTCTTTTTTGATTGAAGCTGATTATGCCAATCTATTCCATATGAGCTTGACTAAGACCTCTTAGAATCAATTGAAAGACTTCTTCTTCCCAGGATAGTCCATGGGTTCTACCAATCACCTAATATGCTTAAGTAGAATTATCATGATATTTCCCTAACATGAACTCATAGGTATGGTGCCAAAAAAATATACTTTTCATACTCTTTTAGATACCAAGTTTTACAATCCAATCATAACACACATACAATTTACCATATTTTGATAATTTAAACATTTAATCTCATCAATTTACACAATACAAGAACTGAAATGTTTAGTATCATTTGATATTATATACATAAAGATATTATTTATAATAAGACTTCAATATTTACCAAAAATAATTTTCTCATGTGATATCCTTCTATACACATCATACATTTTACCCTTCTTCATAACCCAAGGAATGTAAATATAAGAAATAGTGAGACAAAATACTTAGAAAGGGGATTTTTTTAAAGATTCATGAAGGGGTTATATCATAATCATGTGATAAAACATGATAATATGAGAAATATTTTATTAAAAGGACCATTAAATCATTATATTTTCCCCTAGACATGATCAAAGAACATATAAGCTCAAAAGGAGTTAAAACTATACCATGGTATAAGAATGAAGAAACATAATCAAATAATCATGCACCTTAGAAAATAACATAATCATGTGGTATAACATAAAAAATATTACAAACAAAATTATAAGAAATAATATCTTTTTGTACATAACTACCCATAACTAGGTTCTCAAATAGAGTTTTGAACATATCAAAAAGGTCCAAACTTCTCACTGAGAACATTTTAATAAGGTCCCCATTTAATATTGGGTATATTTAAAAAAGGTCCATTATTAACAATGAAATAATTTAAAAACATCCCATGAATAACATTGTGAATGTTTAAATTGGATCTACACTTAATATTGTGAACATTTAAATAAGTTCCATTCTTAGAATTATGAACATTTAAACAAGGTACACACATAACATTATGAACATTTAAACATGGCCCACACTTAAAATTGTGAACAATTTAAAAAGGTGCAAACTTAAAATTCTGAACATATAAATAAGTTCCATTCATAAAATTGTAAACATTTTAACAAGGTTCAAACATTAACATTGTGAACATTTAAATAAGTTACATGCTTTAAAATTGAGAAAACTCAAATAAGGTCCATATTTTATATTATTATCTCACGAGACATAAAAATTTAAAAAATTAATTGTATGGATTTATATTAACTAACCCATCACTTAATGATATTACATACATATGTGTTTCATATGAAATCAATTATTCATCATATCATGAAAAACCCATGGAAAAAAATGGGTTTTATAACATTGCTAAATATATCACATTAAAAGAAATCAAGAATTCAGTCAAATGATAAGAAAATTTAACCACAAAAATAGGAGTTTCATTAGATAATCTCAAGGATATTTCAGGAAAAATATCTCCAAATAATATATATAATTTTTTTGTAAAGTGAAAAATGGGAGTGAAATCATAAAAAGATATTTCACAAAACATTCTAAACCTTATTTTAAAAATATGAAGTTAAGAGTTTCTTCAAAATGTAACTTTTGAGAAAGGTAACATGAAAGAATTTTCAAAACAGAAATTTAATATAAATAATAATAATTCATCTTTGAAAATAGATAATTTTTATGTTAAAAAATATGGATTAAAAGATAAAATATATGATCATTAAATAAGAACCTTTATAACATTTGAAAATATATTTATTAAAACCCACATTAGTTAAAAGATTAATAAAAAATTATTTTGAAAATAGGTAAATAAAAATATGAATATAACATGAAATATAAATATTTTTATTTAAATTTTATAATTAAAGAATTTGTGGAATAAAAGGATATGGACATGGAATAAAAAGAGACTATTGAAGAGGATGAGAATTATTCTTAAAAAAATTACATTTTTATAATGTATGAAATCCATAAAATAAGAAAAATTAGATAAATAATTTAATTTTCCCCATATATAAAGGGAAATTAACATATGGTAAAATCTTATGATGGAAGAAACTAAACATATAAGGAAAAAGATTAAGAGGAAACATTATAAATCAATGAAATGAGATTTGAGTTAACAATATCCTTTACAACTCGAGTATATTTTGAATGAAAAGAACATGAAAGATAGAACATGAGATATATTTCTAAATAAATTTAATTTAATGAATATTATGATAATAAAAATCCATTTTTTAGTAAATACACACCCCAAAATAAAATTAGTGGTGAATATGAGATAGTTCTGAAGGAAATAAAATTGAGATAAGAAAACCCTTAGCTCAGAATTCCTCTTGGTGGGACATGCTCTAAAATCATATATAGTAAATTTATAGTTATTATACATCTATATTAGAACCATGTTTGTATTTATATTACTATATTCCATTCACTTATAATTTCTTATTACTCATGTATAAAAAATTCTTTGTTAAAATCAATATTTTTGTATTAACTATTCAGTTTTCCACACATTTTATGATTCAGTGGTTCGATTACTTAAATATTTGTAATGGTTTCATCATCTCTATAATATTAAATAATATTTATAGTATGTTATTGATATAATTTTTTAGTTCCATGGTAATTTATGGAACTTATGAGGAGAATTTTCATAGAAATCATAAAAATTACATATTTTAGAAATTTCAATTCTATAAAATGAATTCATTTTTTAGTGAATGAAAATATGTATAAAACCATTAAAGACTTTAATAATGTTATAAATACCATATTTACACATTTAAATATTTTTTATAACCATCCATATTAGGTTTCTATGTAAATTTAAATACATCATTTGTGTTGGTAGTAGTCCGCACATATGCATGAGTGATATTTTCATTTTCTAATTAATGAGTGTGAATAAAAGTAGATAATGGATATTACATTAAAATAAAACCATTTTCATATATTTATGATAATTATTTCATTATTTCATGTTTTATGTTAAACATTTTGTAGTTCTTTAGGATCGTAAGAACCACTGAGAAGGAGGGGGGGTTGAATCATTGGTTATCTTTTACAATTTCATCCCTCTTTAAAATTAATCCCAGAAACTTGTTAGTGTTTTATATCATTATAAAATTTATAAAACTCAATAAAACTTTTTATTATATGTTAGTAAAGTAAATCACAGTGCATAATAATTACAAGGATCACTCCTGGTGTGGATGACTATATCCTTGCCATAGTAACTCCAGTCAGTCTATGGAAATCCATTATGATAAAAAGTGATAAAGCTAAGAAAAATACCATTAATATATTTCTATATCACAATAGAAAATTATACTGACTAAATTATGATAAAAAGTTATTTTTGATCTAATATAAAAAATTGAATATTTAAAAAACTTCTAACAATAATTTCATCTAGAAATTGTCTATTCAATTTTCTCCAACTAGTGTGATTCCAACAAGTGTGCTCTACCTTCATCCAGTGACACTCCATCTAATTCATATTAGGAGACTGTGGATATGATCTATGCTATATCTTATAAAAAAACTATAAACCAAAAACTATTTGTAATCTATTTCCAGTACAACCTTTTTATAATATTTTTGACCGATGCATCTGAATTATGTCTTTGATCTATACCTCTATGTGGTACCACTTCTCACTATACCCCTATACAGTGTACTCCTACTTCAACCAGTTGTTCCATTGGATGGAATGTTATCCTACTCAAAATTATTTACCACTTCACCTTTTTATGTATGAATAATGTTAATATGAGTTTTATGGACACTCTTTTATATAGGCACTTACCTAGGAGAAAAGGTTGTTTTTTACTTCTCATCCAAAACTCAAAGTTTGAATGTACTTCTCAACTTAACATAATTGGATTTATTTCCAATATTATAAAACATTAATGAATCTTATTAAAAACTTAAAATCAATATCATTTCTACAAACTACCTTAAACTCAGTGTTATGGAACTTCTTTAAACTTCCTTAACCATAAAAAGATAAACAAACATTGAAGCACTAGCTTCAATATCAAACAAGTAATGGGATTTAAAAATATATTTAAATATTATCAAAATTATGTGTAGAAAGGGATTGTATAATGAATTTTTTAATAACTTATTTTTTTGGTTCTACTCATTTTGACCCACTTATTTTTGATCTACATCGACTGATTGAATCAGTCTATTATATTCAGTACTTCTTCAACCAAAACCCTTCAAATGATTCCACTAACCAATGTACTCAATTTTTTTCCTGAATTTGAAAATCCTATGAGTCAATTCCTTTCCATCTATTCAATCATAACTTATCTTAAGTCTTCATACACAACATGGAATGTAAGACATGGTTTGATAAAACTTCATAGAATCATCAAATCGAGGACATCGTTCTGATATGTCTGATGCTTGTCCATTCAGTGAATATTTTTTTAGTGTCCATTGACCAACCTATTCAATTGATGAAACTCTGACTGATGTATTTGATCCAATAACATACATATTGTAGTGCCCTTCAAGAATCTATGATATTAAACTATATATATCTTGTATAAAACATAACACCATACACTGTATCTACTTCTGTCCAATAGGGATCTTCTTTTAGTCTTCATAAATGACATTATGATATAATATGAGAGACTGTTCTTTCTGATGGTATTTGTAAATATATATATAAAATCTTCTTCAAATTGAGTATAAAATCCACTATCAAAGAATAACTTGGTCTAATGGATCTTCATTCGATGGATTTCATTCAATGTATTTCCTTTATCATCTCACTCATTTAATTCACAACATCACACTTCATATATCTTATAACATAATATTTATCTTCATGGAAACTTAGAACAAGATGTTTGTCTCATAACTTCAATTGCAACTATCCGATAAACTTGTTCTATTGTTCTTCAAGATTTTGTATCAAATTAAAGTTTTAACTTCATAATATTGAGTTTTAAATGTTAACTTACCATACATTTTACATATGTGTACAAACTCAAACAATTTAAACTACTTTAATACATTCTTTTGATAGCATCATCTCTAGTCTATTTGGTAACATTTTACAACCTTAATATTTGAAAAAACTAATATTGGATAATGAGTTTCTTCATGATTTTAAGAACTATAATATTTACACATCATCATATGACATAAAAAGATTTTACTATCAGGATTAAGGATACTTTCTTATCATCATCCATTACTTTATAACAAAACTTTCTTAACAAATCCAACAACTCTTTCTTAATTGATACACACAAAAATTAAAAATATTATATGTTGAAGACAAATTCAAAACATGTTATAAAACATCAAAAGGGATATTAAATCTACCCCTTTGGATTTATTAGAAAAATTAGAAATAACCTAAAACATTTTTCTAATAACTATTTTATCTACTTTTTATAAAACCACAAATTTTTTCATAGATCATATCCTGACACCACACTTCTAGATAAAGAAAGGTTTTTTAAGGGATTTCATCCCCTTATGGAAATTTTTTTGTATCCATGATAAGATACCCCCTTTAATCTTTTTCTATCCCCCTTTATGTGAGAACAATGAATTAAAATTCATAAAATAAAGAGTTGTAAACCTACTTAAGAAGTTATACTTATCTCCCCCATATAGCTATAGAATCCAAATAAATATGGGGGATATTTACTTATAAACATAATAAATTTGTTATTAGAGGATGAATATGTAGTTTCAACCTCAATTACTCAATTTTGTTTTGGAATAGCTTTGGCCAAAATATCAGTAATTTGATACTTTGTTGAAATATAATCAAGAAAATAATCTCTACCAACAACTTTTTCTCAGATTATGTGATACTTAATATCAATTTCCTTTGATAAAAAATATTTTACAAGGTTTTTGGAGAGATTAATGACACTTTGATTATCATATATATTCTTCAATGGTTTACAAAAATTTACTCTCAAATATTTCAAATGAAATTTCATCCACAACATTTATGTAAACTATTTGGTGGTGACAAAATATTATGCTTCTAATACGCCAAAAGTTATTGACCATTTTTTCTTAATATTCTATCTCACAAAAAATTCTATTAAAAATAAATTTCCACCTGATTGTGATTTTCTATCATTACATTCTCCCGACCAATGAGCATCAGTGAACCCAAGACATTTCATCCCATTACTTATTTTATAGATCATCCCATGGTTTGATATTACTTTAACATGCCTTAGAATTATTTTATCTATAAAAATGTGTGATTCCTTTGGATCAATCTTATATCTTTCACATAATGTTACAACATATATAATTTCTAATCATGAAGTAGTAAGATTCAGTAATATTCCTATCAAATTTTGGTTGTCTTTTTTATTCAATTTTTGTATAGCTTCATCTTTACTCAACTCCATGCCAATAGTGATGGGAGTAGAAACCTACTTGGAATATTCCATGAAAATATTTTGTAATATATCATGCATATTATTTTATTTAAATAGAAATGTATATCTCCGATTTTATTTAACTTTTAATCCTTGAATTAAATTTAACTCTCTAAGAAAATAAATTTCAATGTTCTTCATTTTTGTTGAAAATTACTCAAACCTTTTACCCCTGACACATAGAAAAATAATTCATTAATATAAAAATAGTAATTAGGGTTCCTATGCTCATATAATTAAAATAAAATTTTCTATATATTTTCAATCAGAAAATTTCAACTACTTCCGGAAACATTCAATTTTAGAGTACCATGCACGAGGAACCTATTTCAACCCATACAATGATTTCTTGATCTTCTACACTATGGTTCCATATTTACTAAGTAATATCCCACTAGGTTTCTCAATATCAAATTCTTATTCAATTTCTCCATTTTAGAAATATGACTTAACCAAAATCTGATAGACATTGTAACATTGATGTGTGAGAACATACATAAACATTCTTATAGTTTCAAGTCTCCCAACAATTGAAAACTTTTATGCAAAGTGAACATGTTGCATATTAAAAGAATTTTTTTAATGAATATGGATTCACAATAACATCCATAATATAGTAACTAACAAAATTTTGTAGTTTTTCATTTAAAAATTTGTAACTTCTTCTATAAATAGAATATCCGATGAAAATCCATTTGTTATATTTTCATCAAACTTTAATATATATATATATTTTATATTTAGAAGGAAAATATTACCAAAAAAATTTAAGTATTTAACCATTATCTTTTTATTATAATACATTTCATTTAAATTCATTTTTTATTCCAGCTATAATAAAGATATATTTTTTACATGAACAAAAACAATTATGGATTTTCTCGCGAAAAATTTAGAAAATTTGTATTGTGCAAGAATACATTTACCCATTCAAATATTTTTTTTACTTTATAGTAGTCCATTTTGTTATATAGTGTAGGAAGTATTTTATTGGTGTTTTATTCCATGTTTCTTTAGGTAGTAATTGAAATAATTTCTTGTGTAATCATTTCTTTTGTTAGTTATAAACTTCATCATGTAAATAACCATATAATTTTCAAAATCCATGCTAAAAAATATGAACAAATTTCAGCCTCTGATTTATGTTTTATTAAAATTATGTTTGTCATCCGAGTGTAGTAATTAATTAAAGTAACAAAGTAAAAAACCATATTTTGATTATTATTTTCTCATCGACCCATAATGATCAGAGTGAATGATCTCAAGATATCTAGTGGATTGGATTTAAACATTTTTATGTATATTACAAACCATCCTTACTTTCATGAATTTTTTAAAAATAACATCATATTTACTTTTCTATTGTGGCAATTTTTATAAAACATCTTCCTTTTCATTTTTTCTCATAGATTTATAGACAATATTCTTTATTCTGTGAGGCAATAAGTTATTTTCATCTTCATCACATGCATAACATGAATTAAAATGATCCATAATCTGTAATATATTTTTAATGGTTATTTCTACCTATAATATTTTATAAATACAACTTCTTTATAATTATAAAATTTTTGTATTATAATAATAAAGTTATGAAAAATCTCAACAACAAATATAACTTCCTTCAATTTTTGTTTTAAGGATTCAATTCTATATATTCTTATTCCTATGATTTTTATGGAACCTTATTTTCTAAAAGTAACCCATACTTTTTTACATTATTAAATATATTTCAAGATCATGATATCAAATGTCATATGTGGGGAGTAATCATAGTCAAGAATCTATGGTTTGTTCCCTTTTCTATATTTTAGAGTAGTCTCAACAATAAAAGTCCTTTCCTCAATTTTATTATTTCCAGCATCATTTTATTTTCTAGAATAGGAAAATTATCCTAGATGTTTTTTCATTCATTTTTTATCATAATTACCTATTTAGTCACACATTACAAAAAACTTCTCTATAAAATCAAATTGGGTTTCTTTAGAAACTTTTTAACATCTATAGACATTTTTTTCTTCTTCATGAAACTTAAGAAAGTTACTATATTTTCTTCCACCATTTCTCCCACTAAATTAATGTCTATTCCTAGGAAGAGATATATTGTGATAAATATTATAAGTCTTGTGAAAATATATATCACAACACTAAAAATAACCAATGAATCTTCATCTTCTATAAAAAAATGATCTATTCCTAAAGTGAGTTTGTTGAGGTTCAATAAACTTTCCCGTACCTATTTTCCAAAGGTGTGTGGACCTCTTTTCATTAGGATTTATTATAACTTTTTTAGATGTTATGTGTTGCTCACATACCTTCTCAATGAATATTTTTCTTACATGGGTTCTAACACCTTCATTTTTGGTATAATTACAAGAACATTTTTTATTGTGTGTATATTTCACATGATTCATGGAATGATTTTTATTAGTATATTGAGAAGTTTCAACTATTACCTCTATATCCTTGTTGAAATTTTCACTAAACTTATTTAAGATATTTTAAACCTCAAGAAACATTGTTTCAGTTTTAAAAACCTTATAGCCCTTAGAATAAAGTTTCTTATTAAGATATTCCACCATATTTCTTTATTCTGAAATGTTAAGTTTGAGGTTTTTAATCTCCTCAATATAAAAATATTCCTTCTTAAGGAAATATTTATTTCCTATATTTTTCCCATATTATTTATTCAAAATTATAATTTCTTTCTTGAGTTTTTTATTTTCTCAATAATTCCCAGAATTTATAATCTTAGATAATATTATCAATAGGTTTATCCACCTTCTTATTCAACACTATTTGAGTAATATTTCATTCTATCAAAATTAGAAAATAAAGTTATGTACTTATTTAGATATTCATCTTTTGAAGAACTATTTTCAGTAGATTCATACTCAAAATTCTTATATAGCATAGTTCTTGTGTTCTTTAGAGTGAAAATTTTCTTACTTTAGTGGATTTGTTATCATCCATGGAAGTGTTTATTTATTTTTCCCATAGGGGTTTTTAATCAAAATCATCATCCTATTCTCAAAATTTATTCTTATTATAATTCATAGAAAAATCTTCAATTACTCAACACTCAAAAAATTTATGTTTCAGTTTTCATTTGAACTTTCCCATACCTTTTTAGTAATTTTTATAGATAAAAGAGATGATTCTTTAATTTTATTTAATATCAAATTCCTTATCATAATATTCTTTGAGTTCCTCCCACTCATGTTATGGTTCATAAAAATTTATATTCTTTATAGCTTTAAAATCTATTTCTTCCTTAATCATCTTTTTTAATGAAGGATACTTTCTTATCCCATATGTAATGTTAAAATTATGCTATTTATAAAGAGATAAATCATCTTTATCTTTTTTGGTATAAATTTTAGGATCAAACCTATCTGGAATGTTTCTCCAGAGTTTCTTAACAATGGTAGTGTATTTAATGATATTTCTTAATCCTATGATGTTTCTAATTATTTTATTAACTTAGATGAAGTACTCATTAATTGTTTCTTCATCCTACATTTTGATATATTCAAACTTGCTTCACCGTATTTTTAGATTTGTTTCCTTCATTTTGATATTCCCCTAAAATATACTTTTGTGTTTTTCCAAAGTTTTCTTATTTATCTTGAGATCCATCTCATTTATATAATAATTTTTTATCTAATTAATTATAATTTCATTGCATGATTTCCCATACACCTCAAGATTTATTTTTTTAGTGAATTTCATAGTAGCATTATTCTCAATGTTGGAAACCCAAATGTTGTTGCATCAATTAACTCTAGGCCAAGAGACAAAAGATTGAGTATCATTTTTTTTCTAACCATGAGAATTTTTTCATCCAATATTGGAATGCATTTACTATTAACTAATTTGATTTTATCCATGATAAAGGAAAAATAGGGGTCCAATCCTCTGATATCACTTTAATTTCATTAGGATCATAAGAACCATTGATGGGGGGTGAATCAATGGTCATCTTTTAAAATTTATTCTCTCATTGAAATTAACCCCTAAAACTTGTTAGGGTTTTTTATCATTCCAAAATTTATAAAACTAAACCACACTTTGTATGGTATGTTATTCAATTAAAGCAGAGGACACAGGATTTACAAGGTTTTCCCCCAGTGTGGGTGACTATATTTTTACCCTGGAAACTCTCATTAGTCCATAAAAATCCACAATGATAGAAAGTGAATACAACACAACTAACTCTTATTAAGCTTCTTTGATATCCAAATAAGAAATTATAATGAATTATATTATTTAAAAGGTTTTATAATGTTTTAGATCCAATAAAATAATGAGACAATTTTGAAAACAACTCACAATAATTTCATCCCAAAATTGTCCATATGATTTTCTCTGTCTAGTAAGAGTATGTCCAGTATACTCTTACTTTATCTGATGAAACACTATCTGATGTGTCTCAGGAGACTGGACCTATATTTTATTCTATATCTGATGAGTAATACAACTATGACTCATAAAATATTCAGATTCTCTGGCTAGTACAACATATGTCTGATATATTTGATCGATGTCTCTTGAAAATTTCATTAATCAGAACCTATATCTGGTACCACTTATCACTAGAACTCTGTACTATATAATTTTAATTCAACCATATGTTCCCTTGATAGTAAACTCAACCTATTAATAATTCTTTAGTACTTCATATTTTTTAATGTATGAACAATGTTCATATGATTTATACAAACACTTATTTATATAGGTTCTCAAATGAGAGAAAATGTGGTAACAAAAATGTGTTTTCCCACTCAAAAAACCTAAATTTGGAATCTCCTTCTAAATTAAAATTCATTAGAAACCTCTAATTTTTTTAGAAAATTCATGAAAATTTTTATAAACTCAATTCCATCATCATTTCTTTGAAGTAACATAAACTCTTCATTAAGTAACTTTTTCAAACTTCTTTAACCATTACAAGATAAAAAAACATTGAATAACCAGTTCAATATTATCAAAGTAATGGGATTTATAAAGATATGTAAAGCTTCTTAAAACTCTATATGGAAAAGGAATTTTTTATGATTTTATTATGAACTTCTCCATCCAGATATTCAATTTATAGCTCCCTACAGTCATATATATATCTACCAATTGACTTGGTTTGATGTATTTAGTGCTCATTTTACTGATTCACTTAATATAATTTGAATTGTAGATTTACACACATTTTGTCATCAAAAGTTTTATGTCTAATGAGTCAGTATCTATCTATCTAGTCTATCCTACCACATCTCAATAATTTTTAAAAAACTTGGAACACATGAATCAATATGATACAAATTTATGTAGTAATTCATTCGATTACAACATTCTGATCTATTTGATGTTTTCCATCCAATGAACCTTTATATAGTGTCTTATCAATCAACCTATTTTACCGATGAATTCGATCTAATATCACACATTCCATAACAACCTTCATGAATCTATGATATTGAAATAAGTAAATATTGCATCAAAACATATTACCTTTCACTCTATATTATTCTATTTGATAAGTCTATAGTCATTGGTATTCATACATGATAGTTTGAAGTAGAATGAGAGTCTGTCTGTATGATGGTTTTCATAAAGATCAATACGAACTCTTCTTCACATGGATTAGTAAAGCCTCTATAAAAAAGATATTCTCATGGATCTTCATATTATGGAATCAATTTGATGGCCTCCCTCTAGAATTTCACTCTTTGACTTCACAACATCAAACATCATACCACATGTAGCATTATATTTATCTACTTGGAAATTTCAAACAATATATCTATCTAGAAACTTCAACTTACTTCAAGCCAATGGAATTGAATCTTGTCCATTTGATTATTATATAAACTTCTTCATATCAAGACTAAAAAATTAACTTCTCATAATTTGTACAGATGTGTACCAACTAAACAATGTTGAATTTTTTAAAACCTTTGTCCGATATAATCAGCTCTATTACATTTGGTAATATTGTATAATTTTATCCATTAAACAAACACATCTTGGATCATGATTTTATTCATGATGCTTGAAACATGATGATAGATAAAACATTATCTTACTTAAGTAAAATTTCTTATCAGGGTTAAGAAAACATTCTTATCCTCCTCCGTCTCCTTATAAATAAATTTTTTAAGAACTTCAACAAATGTTTCTTACATGAGATATAAAAACATTCAGAGTAAGATATATTGGAAACAAATAAAAAACATGTTGCAAAACATCACAAATGATATTCAAATTATTAGTTGTTATAATAAGAAATTATTATAATAGTTTTATTAATAACTTTACCTCTTCTTTTGGATGTACCCTCTTATACTACACCTTATGAAACCTTGAATTAGTCTTTTGGGGAGACTAAAACCTATAAGATGTTGGAAAGAGTATCGGGGGGGAATTTTTATATTTCCCAATCAAGCTAAGAAGCTCATGGTTTATGGATAAGAATAGTGGTGAAGGGATCATTCTATATGTGATAGGTGTGGAAATTTTGTAAATATAATTTCTTAATATAAAAGTGAGGTCATTAATAAAGAAAGTGGAACCTGAATTGATAATTAATGTGTATAATATTTGGTAAGTCATTAATTCCCTCAATAACCAATTGTGGATTGGTTTTTGTGATATTTAAGGCACTTTCTTTTTAATTTTAACCCCTTTACCTTATATCACCTTTACCAGGGTAACACATTTTATTTACCATGGTAACTTAATTTTTTCCTAAAATTGATTTTTCATTATTACAAAGTTTGTGTTTTTTATAATTGAAGATATAAAATTCATTTCAGTTGATTAAATTTATAAAAGTGATAAAAAAATAATTATGAAATAATATATTTATAATGCATAAAAATAGTTTTTAGAAAAGATATAACTTAGGTTCCAAAAAATCAAACATAGGATTCTAAATGTAACGTTATATTTTTAAATGCATTATATTACTTCTTAAATAAATTTTTATTAGTAAAACTTCTTCATAAATTTTTAATTCATGATATTTTAATTATTATGTCATAAAAAGGTTAGTATTTTTAAAATGATATATTCACCATTCAACCAAAAATCAACTTTTTAAGAAAAATATAAAAAAATCACCCAAATATAATTTCTACATGATGATTATAAAAAATCCTTCATTTTATCAAAATAATTTTCAAAATATTTTATATTTAATTTTAAATGAAATCCTTAATTATTGAAAAATATTAATTTTTATGACACGAACAAATATTTGACCCTTAGAATTATTACCTATGATTTCATGAAATTATATGATCAAATAAAGAGTGTTTAATGATAATATATTTTGAAAATAAATTTTATTTCAAAACCATAAAAATATATTTTAATGAAAATTAAAATATATGTTTTACTAAAAATACAAGTATTATATCTTTTTTCCAAACATTTGTTTCATTATATTTAACACTTTTATTTAATTTTCTTGTGGTATAAAGTATCTTAAATTAAAATTAAAAGTTAATATAATAAATTGTATTTTTTAATACTGTATTTTTAAATATGAAACTTTTTTTAATTCAGAAGGGAAATTACATTTATAAAGTTTCATGTTGTTACATTCTTCTCCCTTAAATAAATTACGTTCTCAAAATTTTAACTATCACACGCTAATGGAAATAGTTTTGGGTATCTTGATGAAAATCAAGACTAAAGATATAGTTTCTAATGAAATTGAAACATCATTATCTTAGATACTAAGAAAATCATATTTTCCCTCATGATAAGGTATTAAGACCCATATAATGGAATTAATTCCCATTTGGAGTTCATAATAATCCTTTTACTAATAAATGATCATAAGACCATTCAGAATATAAAATATGGCTTTTATATTACAAAATTAATATTGTATTTATATAGAGAGATCAAACCCATTCCCAAAATCACATCATATTTTACTTAATATAAGATTAATATTTTTAAGAATCGTATTACAAAAAAAATATATTATAAAAGACTTATTTATAATGGATGAAATCATTGTTCCACTAAGATTTTTCAATGATAGTTAAATATATTTTTATTAAAGTAATAAGTTGATTCCATTTGAAAAAATTAAAAAATATAACGAGTGAGTATAACTATAATTTAGTAGAATATTTGTAGTTATATAATTGATAATGAGTTTACCTTACACTACTTAGTTTTTGTGTCCCACTTCAGTAGTTATGATTACAAAATCCTTCCCTTTATCTCTTTCATTGAGGGGTTTCTAACATTGGTTATCATTGTTAATCCCTGTATTATGACATAGATTTTTATAATTCCCAAACTCTTTTAAATTAAAGAATTAAAGTTTGTGTAGTGAATTAGGTTGAAATTTACTTTCATCCATCACATTAATTGGAATCTTTATATCTCCTTAAAAATCATAATCTTGATAACCAATCATTATAAAATTCAAATATTTTTTTATTCCTTTTGGGAAATCACATTCATTCTTCTTCCAATATCCTTGGTAGGTATAAGTATGAATCTCCTTTCCTACATGTTATTTATCATTAGAGCTTCCATATAATTCAATTTTCTTCTCTCCCCCCCAAAAATTAGAATAATGTAAATCTATAATTTCCATTTTCACCTTGAAGGAACATTAAATATTTATTCACAGCTACAAATGTCCCTTATAGCCAATTATTTTAAATACTTTGTTTTAAGACACTATTGGAATGATTGATTTTTGTTTCATGGCCTTTGATAAAACCAGAAGTATGTTGTACAAGCCTTGTGATGTTTATTTCATTGATACCAATAGATTCATCCCCATTTTAGTTCAGTTCAAGGAATTCTCTCTTGATTTTTGTATGAAGATTTTGGGGAGAATATTTTTTTGAAAAATACCTTATTATACTCATCATGTTCTAGGGATTTAACTTATTACTTTATCTTGGTAATATTAATGAAGGTTAAATTTTGATCTTTCTCACTATATAGGTGATAAAGAAGTAACATAACCTTTTCATTGTTTAATAATTTGAGAAAAAATAATATTTTTCCATCATGCTAATACATTTCGAATTAATTAGTGGATCAAAATACACACTAAAGGAGATTGTTCATCGATGTATAAAATAAAAAATCACATGTTTCTCTTTATTTAGTGCATTCAGGATCTCAACATGATCAATTTTATTGTTCACATCCAGATTTATAATTTCTATAAAGGTTTTATCACCATCAATAATCACATTTGGATTCTCATTGTAAAGATCATTTAATTTTCCATCACACCCATCGTAAACTCGGTTACTACCAGTTCCATCCATTTACTAAAACCGGAATAGGATAATGTGATTAATAAACTATAATATCAAAAATAAATAGAGTTAACAGCTATATAAATTTTAAAATTCCATTATAAGACACCATAATATGATATTTTCAGTTAAACCTTTATTAATTTATGTTAGGTTATATTATAATTCTTAAAATAACCACAAAAAACAAATAAAACTTTCTCTAATACCAATTGAGATTCCTCAAACCCTTAATTTATTTTATGATGCTAAAAAATATCCTTTATATACTGTCTTATATACCAAGTGAGAGAATATAAACATAACAGATAAGTAATTTTCAAAATTTCCAAAATTTAAAAATTTTGTATCACTAATTCACATAATCCTAAAACCCAAAGGTTTAATATCTTTATATATTATCTTTATAAAGATGGTATTTACAATTATTATTCAAAATTTTCCACAAATAATATTCTCATGTGATACCCTTATAGATACATCATATATAATACCCTTATTCATAACTCGAGGAATAAAAACATAAGAAAGGGTGATCTCAAATGTTCAGTAAGGGAAAAAACTTTAAATAAGTTGTGAAGGGGATATATCATAACCATGAGAGAAAACATGATCTTGAGATAAGTATATGACTAAAATAATCATGAAATCAAAATATTTTTCCATAAGTCATGATCGAAGAACATACTAACTAAAAATAGAATCAAGCATATACAACGACATAAGATAATAGAAACATAAGTTAATAATCATGAAATAAGTAATATAACATAGGAATGTGGTATAAAATATAAACTTTTAATAAAAATAAGAATATGAAATCATAATTTTTAGACATAGAAAACCATAACTAGGTTCAAACATGGAGTTTTTAACATATCAACAAGGACTACTCTTAAAATTGTGAATATTTTAATATATTCCACACTTAACATTGTGAACATTTAAAGAAAGTACAGGCTTAAAACTGTTAATATTAAAATATGGTCCACAAAAAACATTTTGATCATTTAAATAAGGTTCATTATTTACATTGTGAACACTTAAACAATGTCCATGCTTATTATTGTGAAAATCAAAATAATGACCACACTTAACAGTGTGAACATTTAAAAAAGGTCCACGGTTAACATTGTGAACATTTAAACAAGGTATAATCTTAACATTGTGAACATTCAAACATGTTCCATGCATTAAATTTTGAACATTGAAACTATGTCTATGTATTAACATAGTGAACATTTAAACATGGTTTACGCTTTAACATATTAAACATTTAAACAAGGTCTATTATTAACATTGTTATCTCATGAAACATAAAACATTAACCATTGAATTAGAGGGACATATTGAACTCTAAAAAATCAAATATTGATATATGATCCATATGTATACCACATGAAACAAATTATTCATCATATCATGAAAACCCCACAAAAATAAAATGGGTTTCATAACATATCTAATTGTATTGCAAAAAAAGGACATTGAGAAATCAATCAAATGATACTAAAATTCTATAAAAAAGGTAAATTATATAATATAGTTTTGATTTAATTTCATGAAAAATAACTCTAAAGAGATAAGTATTTTGGAGATAAATAGGAAAATGTAATTGAAATCGTAGAAAGAGATTTTATAAAAACATTTTAAACGCTATTGTAAAAAGGTGAAGTTATGAGTCACTTTCAGAATTCATTTTTAAGAAATTAACATGATTTTTTTTAAAACACCAAGTTAAAATAAATACCAATAACAAATTTTTGAAAGGATATAATGGTTATGTCAATAAATTTTTAGTTGAAGATGAAATATATGATCATGTAATTTAATTCATTTTTAATATTTTAAAATATATTTATTGAAACCCATATCATTTAAAATATTAATAAAGATACATTTTAAAATAGGAAGGTCGCATGAAATAATACATGTTTGGGTTTCAAAATAATAAAGAAAATATGTTTATGAAATAAAGAATATGGACACAGAAGAGAAAGAGATTATTGAAGTAGATGAGAATCATTCTTAATAACATTTCATTTTTATAAAGTAAGAAATCCACAAAAAAGAATAATTAAATAAATAATGTATTTTTTTCATAGATATAAATATAAATTAACATAAAATAAAATATTATGGTGTAATAAACAAAAAATATAAGAAATATGATCAATAGTAAACACTTAATTCAATGAAAAGATATTTGAGTTAACAAAATCCCTTACAACTTTAATAACTTTTAAATAGAAAGTGCCTAAAAGCTATAAATTGAGTTGGATTTGTAAATCCATTGAATTGAATGAAAATTATGATAAAAAATACATATGTTATTATATAAAACACATAAAATAAAACAATTTGTTAATATAACATATGTCTCAAAGAAAGAAAATTAAGATGAGTAAGCACTTACCATAAACTTCTTCTTGGTCAGACATGATCGAACCTCCTAAATAATAAATTTATAATTATTTTAAATTTATATCATAACCATATTTATATTTATTTTACTATATAACATTTAATTTTAATTTTTTTATTAATATATCGATAATTATTTGTTAAAATCAATATTGTTTGTTAGCTACTCAGTTTTCCACACATATTCCAATTCAAAGGTTTTGATCCTTGAAAATTGGTCATGTTTTAATCATCTAATTTTTTAATTAATGTATATATTATTATTTTTATATAATTATAGAGTCTCATGGTAATTTAATTGGAATTAATGGGGATATTATACTGTAAATCATAAAGATCGCATATTTTATAAATTTATATTCCCTAAAAAGAATTGATTTTATTAGTGAATAAATGCAAGTATATAACCACAATAGAACCATAAAAATGTTAAAAATATAATATTTATACATTAAATTAATTTTTATAACCATCCATTTTAGGTGGTGATGGAAAATGAAATATGTCATTCGTGGAGATGATAATTCGCACGTATGTATTAGCAGTATTTTCATTTTCTAATGAATGAGAGGAAAGGAATGTAGATAATGAATATTAAATTAAAATAATAAAATTTAATTATATTTATGAAACTTATTTATTTATTTCTTGTTTTATGAAATACATTTTAGGTAGATGGAATAAGAAAATATTTAAAGAGACTGCTTAAGAACTTTACCTCTTCCTTTGGATGTACACTCTTGTGGTACACCTTAAGAAACCCTAAATTGGTATTTTTGTAGGAACAAAACCACTAAGATAGGGGAAGGATTATTTCATAAGGTTTTTTATGGGATTTTTCAAGATATAGATCTTATGGTGTGTGGAGAAGAGTGGTTGTGAAGGGCACCTTTTATATGTCAGAGGGGTAGAACTTTTGTAAATAAAATTTATTAATATAAAAATGGATGTAATTATTTTGGAAAGTGAAACCTAAATTAATAATTAATGTATAAAATATTAGTTCAGGTCATGAAATCACTCAATGAATCATTTATATATGGGGTTTTGTGATATTTAATTCCCTTTAATTTTAATTTTAACCTCATTACCTTATTTACTTTTACAGTGGCAACTTATTATTTTACCTTGGTAACTTATTTTTATGCCTATAATTAAATTTACCTTATTAATAATTTGGAATTTATTATTTGAAATATGTAATATATTTTACATGATTGAATTTATAATAGTGATAAAAAATAATTATGATATAATAAACATACAACAAATAAAAATACTTTTTAAAAAAGATAAAACTTAGGTTCTAACATATCCAACATTAGTTTCTAAATTTAAATTAACATTTTGAAATTAATTATATAACTCCTTAAATATATTTTTTATCATAAAAAAGTATCTATAAATTTTTAATTCATACTGATTTCATGATTATGTCATAAAAATTATAGCATTTTTATGACAATATTTTCACTATTCACCCAAAAATCAACCTTTTTAGAAAAATCCCAAAAATGTCCCTAAGATAATTTTACAATTCTAATTCTAAAAATATAATTTTTTTATCAAATTAATTTTCTTAATATGTTAAATTTATTTTTTAAATTACATCATTATTTATTGAAAAATATTAATTTTTATGACACGATCAAATATCTAACCCTTAGAAACATTATCTATGATTTCATGAAATTATATGATAAAATAACTAGTGTTTAATAAAAACAATTTATAAAAATAAATTTTATTTCAAAACCATACATAAATATTTAAATGAAAATAGAACATATATCTTCTACCAAAAACACAAGTACGATTTCTTTATGAAAAAAATTTGTTTCATCATATTTAACAGTTCTATTAAATAATCTTGTGATATAAAATTTCATATATATTAAATTAAATATTAATATAATAAAACAATGGTGTTTAATAATTTATTTTAAATATAATTCATATATTAATCAAAAATGAAAATTTCTTCTATAAAGTTTTGTGTCATTAATATCTCATCCTCGCGATTTCTTAGAACTTGAGATGAAATAGGTGGAGAGAAATTTGAGAGTTACAACTATAAGTTTCATAGAAACTGTCTAATTGTATTCACATATAATAATTACAACAGGATTTAATCTCTTATTATGGACTCTAATGAAATTTTTATACCGATAAAAGTTTCTCAAATGTTTTACTATAATTGAAACATTTCTTGAATATTTAAAAATGTTATAACTCTTTATAACATTTATTTTAATCCAACATTAATTTTTTGATGTTTAAAAAATCAATATAAATGTATGAAACTCCTTAAACACCATAATAAAATGTTACAACAAATTAGGATATCTTATAGTGGGATAAAGAGACAATTGATATTTATTATTATAAAAAACATGATTTCCATCCACAGAATCATGACATAGTGACCTTCATTATGGCATGGTTTACTTTATAAAAAACCTTAACATGATTATTAACACCATTAGAGGGGTTCAATGTAGTGAATGTTTCTATTAATCTCTCAATTTCACTAAATATCCAAAGAATTAAATCTGTTTCACTTTATATCATAACATATTTAATAAGTAGTGAAACCATATCCTAAAATCCTTTTGAATATTCTCTAAATCTACTTTTAGAGAAACTATAATTATGATCTCTCTATTTTGTATAAATATTTGTAATAAGAGGTATATTAATTCACACAACCACTATGAGTGACCCCATGAGCCTTTATAGCATTGCAAAAAACTACTAATTCTTTAATAAATAATTATAATCAAATATCATACTCTAGTAAAAAAAATTCTACAAAAAATATAAAGGGATTTGACATGATCGCAATCATCCAAATGCTTCAACATACCTTCATGCACTAGATTTATTATACATAATATGTATAATATTATATTCAATTTTTATATAAAATTAGAATACCATGATGGGTGAATAATATTAATCTTAGATAACCTCTTATACACTTCTAATTCTCTAAGTGTAGATTAACAGGATTGATAAACACATCATATATGATTCACATAGATGAAATAACACACCACAACATCTAATGAAATGATGCTACTAATTTTTTTTAACTTAAATACTTATAAATATATTTAATTTTATAATTATCTTTAAAACAATTCAATCTTTATATTTTAATTGATATTATTTTCTAAAAAATTAATATATTCCTCTTTATATTAATATATTTATTTATTAACATATCCCAAACACTTTTAGGATATAAAGTGATTTTTTACTTTTGATTGAACTGGTATAATAATTTATTTTTCACACTTATAAATTCTAAAAGTTTAAACATACTCTCACTAGAATATTAGAAATTATATTTCTAAATAATTAACTCTTTTATATAAGGAAAATAAAAATTATTTCATATATAAATTAAAATATACCACTAATGGGTGATGGGAACTCTTTCCCACATGTTTTAAAAAATAACTTGTTTAAAATATTTCATCCAAGATAAAAATTATTTTATTATTTATTTTTAAATATTGTTATTGAATGGATAAAATTATAGACCATGTGTAACAAAAAAATGAAATCTAATGTATTAATAACAATCATTGTTTACAAATAAACTCTCTTAGCACATAATTGAATAGTGATAAAATAAATTCATATCTTTTACAATTTATAAATTTATCAACTTGAAAAAACTTTTTTCATTTCATTTCCCCATAGTAATAATTATTTTTACTTTATTTGATTCTATACCTCTAGAATCATTACTTATTTTGTTAATTTTGAACTCTTTTACATATTCACAACAATGTTTTTAATGTATAATTGATATTGTATAGCCTTTAAAATAAAATATTTTTTATAGAACATTAATATCTAGAATAAACTCTATATGGAGTTTCTCAATTACTTTTATATATTTTATAAAATTATATTTCTAATTTTTATATTTTATATATAGGAAATGTTTAAATTACTTTTTGATACCTCATTTAGGTTCCAATGACCTATACTGACAATTGGACCTTCCAATATTCTTTTTATGAATTAATCATTTAATGTTTTATAATTTCATCACAATAATGGGTAAAATAACTCTCATATCTTACACTTCCCATAACATATTGAGAATACCAAGTATACTTTTTTTGAAATAATTCATATTTGTTTGTATAATAAATTATCAAAACCTTTCTATTAATGAGTGAAAAACGAAATACACAGATAGATATAGCATTAATGGAGACCCCAAAATCTCTATGTCAGTAACATATCCAATAATATTGAGCACATGATTAGAGACTGAAGTTACTTCAATAAATTTTTATCTAAATAATTCCTTTAACAAATACACACTCTCACACATATCTTGTTCTTTATATATCCTTTTAAAGGTGTTTATCATCTAGAATATCTCTATTTTCTCATTTTTCCTTTAGAATATAGGTTGTATGGACACAATCATGAGAGTTTGGACATCAATATAATCCTTCTTATACTTCAATTAAGTATCTATATATACTTATTTAACATCTTCACCAATTAACTAATCCAGAAAGGTTTTCTCTAAGGATAAAAAATTTCTTATTATTTAAGAGTTATTTCTTAGTTTAGATACTAGTTGATGAAGTCTATTCCATTAAGAATTGCATTTTTAATAATTTATCTCAAATAAAAATATTTTTATGATTCCATTTTTATTTTTAAGATATATTTTCTTGGATAAGTATCTAGTTTTACAATCATTTAATAAGTTCTTTTATTAAATTTGCTCCACCGAAAATGATGAGCCTGTTAAATATATATCATATTTATTAGTTGGATAAGGTCCATATTTCAATATAATTTTTTATATCTATCATTTATCCCATTTAATATCTTTCTAGGTTTGTAGTCATGCCAATCATATTGTATATGAATCTTAGATGGTTGAATGGACAACTCCTCACACAAATTTATCATGTTAATTTTCTCAATTCTACTCTAGTATCCAGAATTTTATGAATTTTAAACTAAGTGTAACCTAAATCTCATAATAGGACATGGTTACCTATATTATATGGTTACCATATCAACCAAACCTTACACCACATAATCCCTAGGTGTATAAATTTAGCATGAACCTACCTAATTGGATGGTCTAGATCCTGATGTTTGTTTACATTGGAAGGAATCTAAAACTTATTATTTGTAATGGATTTCAATATCTCGCTATCTTATCACATTTTTTCACATCATATATGTTTTCATTTAACAATTTATTTTTTTATCCTATTTATTCAACCACATTAATATCCAAAAAAACATATTAATGTATAACACTTTATATAGCTCATGATTAATATTATAAAATAAACATACAATCCAATTATATTTATCCATATACAAATATATCCCATGAATAAGATATATAAATCCCTATAATGTAATGTTTTATAATTATATGAAACTAAAATCTTCACAAGATAGAGTATAGTGAGATTGGTGGACATTTCCCACATTTTTAGGGAGATCCTAGGCAATCAAGAAAGTGAAAAGTTTAAACCAAAGTCCCACTATATATAAATTAATAATCAAGAGAGACATCAATTATAATAAAAACAAGAGAGACATTATTGTTTACTCTAATAAAAATAGGATGTAGTTAATATTTGGACATCATGGTTTTGGTGTTGTGAAAATTTCTATCTTTGACTTGATTATTTATTTTAATCATAAGCTATGACATCATATCGTATACATGCACTATATATTTCCTGATATGCTAGAGTTCTATTGGTGATATCAGATTGGTTTTTTTACTTACACAGTACATGAAAAAATTGTATGTATATATAAATTTTGTGGATTTTAAGGTATATAATGGTAAGGTGTATATAATGGGTGATAAAGGCTATTGATAAGACATCCGAGAGCTGGTACATGGCTGGTTAGGAGGGAACGTTCCTTGGGTATTTTTTTTTCATTCTAGTTATTATATATATATATATAAATTAGGAAAAAATTTAGTGGTTACATATTATATATAATTTATCTAACATCACATAACATAATTATGTAACTATATTATCTTTTTTATGTTACCTGTCGTGGTTTTATATTAATTTTGTTAAAATTATTATTTTTGTTTCTGTTTTTTTCATTGGAATTATTATTTTATTATTATTTTAATTCTATATTTATTGGTCATAATATCAAGTCCATAGTTCACTATTATTTGGATCTGGACTTTTTCACCAGTTAAAAATATCTGACATACAAGGATTTGTACCTTAGGTCACATGATAGTCTGTTCTGGGTGTTGGGATAAGTGTCTAAAATGGGGTATTACAAAATGTTACAAGAGGCTTGTTTTTTTTGGTTTAATACCCCAGTAGATTGAAGATAATATTTCTCAAGACTGATATGGAAGTTATAGTGAATCATAGAAACCATCTATATAATGATAATCCTAGTTATTGGGGTAGTATGGGAGGTGTTTATGTTTATATATATTGATTTATTGGTCACATATATTTATATTTATGCAATTCTATCTTAGATAATGTGGTGAATATTCATGAGTTCATGAATCATATTTAAAAAATAGGATCACATGACATGTATTTGTTGGTATGTGATTGTGGGCTCAAAATAATTAATATAATTAATAAAGTTAATTAAATTATCAATAATAGATTTTATAGTTTTATCCTATAAAAATTATTGGTTTTTTTTGTATTCACTTGAGCTTGGGATAGTTTTATAATATGGTGTGTGTGTGTGTGTTGTTTTAGAGGGACTAGGAATGGACTATGGTTGTTTCAGTGATAGTTAGGTGATATGTACTATCATAGATTGATAGGCATAGGGATTCCTTAATATATTATCATGGTAAAACAATATATTAATTTTATTATATGAAAAAAATCATGATTCAATGTGATGATAAAGGTGACTGTGATGATTATCAATAATAATTGTAAACTACCACTTGTTATTGTGAAGATATACCCCATCAGTATGAACCATAATAGATTTAGTATAGGGATAAAGAGAATATACCACTTTTGGTAGTTTTGGAGCCTCTTGTAGATAAGAATATCATGAAGATAATATTTCATGTTAATTAGTTGTTAAAGAGATTCCTTAGAGTGAGACCATGATGAATGATATCACCTTTGAGTTTCAAATACAACACATTCCCATTTATAGGGTTGATATTGGATCACTAGGTATAAAGGAATGGATAGGGAGGATCCATATGGTATTTTAATTAATTAGGATACCTGATGTTCCAAATTTGATACATGATACATTGATGTTATTGGGATTAATCCAATACTAGTGTTACATTTGGATGAAAACCAATAAAGATAAAGGTTTATCTTGGGATGGATTCCATGATCTATTTTATGGGTAGTTTTACCTAAAGAAACTGAATATAGATAAAAATTATGATTCCATAGAGCTAATGTAGGGGGGTATGTCAACAATGGATTACATAATGAGATTCATAAACATGTTGAGATTTATAAAAACCTTAGGTAGAATCAAGTCAATGAATACTTTTCAATTTTAGATCAAAGTGAGACTAATGATTCACTCATAGGTGAGATCACTCTTCCTTTATAATTATATTAGGTTTTTGAATAACGAGATAATGATAAATAAAATCCTTATATTAGGTTAAAAATCTATGGTAATCTCTTTTAAATGAAGATCTATTGGTGAATTATCACATCCAAAAGATGAAATTTTAAAAAATGTGCTAAAACAATATATGAGGGGATGCTTAGAGTTTATGATCATCCTTTTACCTCTACATTTCCAATATCCCCTATTATATTTATATTGTGGTAAACCATGGCATATATGCGAAGACTGTCTAAATGATTTGAGAGAGTACTATTATTTTGGGAGGATGTGACATATCTAACTCATTCATTAAGATAGACTTATGGAGGAAAATCTTCATTCCTCATGATGAACCAGGAGTTCCTAGAAACACTTGGTAGGATTTACATGGGATCATTGTAAGGGTTTTATAGAGATATTTAGTGAGGTGATAACCAAAGATTTTAAGAGGGAATCACAAAATATTTCAACTTCTTAGGATAGTTAGGGAAATGTAAAAAACTTAGTATAATTATATAATATTGAGCGGGAACTGGCATACAACTAATATTATTTGATGTAAGATCTTAGGGATGTTTACATTGGATATATATTTTGATATAGGTGGATAAAACTCTTTTATTACCACTCTCATGGTAGATGGTTTGAGGTTAGATGTATATTTCTCGCTAAGAGTGTTATTGATGTTTTTTGGGAAGGTGGGTTGAGTATATTTGGAGGTGTTTCAAATATTCTATTTTAGTGATCATTTATAGACATATGTTGGATTTATTAATTCTAAGGACTCAAATTTTCTATATTATTATCTGTATAGACCAATTGGACCATTTCTGAGTGTATACATATTTCTACTAGTGTTGGGTGTTGTTTCATTATCTAATAGATCAAAACTAGATCTTTATTAAAAAATTAGATGTATAAAAAGTTCAAACAAGAACCAACCTTGGGATATTGAGAGACATAATTTCTTAGGTGGGTGGTATCTTTTTGGGATCAATATAATGTAAGAATGACATTTCTTACCTATAGTTCTTGATAAATGTATAGATTTATTTATTGATGGAATTTTTGGTTTACATTTAGAAAGGGAGAGATATTTTATGATTGAAATAATATAATTATTTGAGCTGATATCAATTCTTATCTATTTTATATATCCAAACTTGTTGAGATAATTGAATTTCTATATTGAGTACCTTAATGGAAATGAATTTATCTAGTTGAGTATAACCCTATAAGGATCCCCAATGTTAGTCATAAAAAAAGTGTATGAAATTTTATAGCTATATGTTGATTAAAAAATCTTAATCATGAGAATATTAAGAATATGTATCTATTTTCATGGATATATAATCTTGTTGATTAAATAAGGGGTAATCAATGGTCTTTAAATATTTATTTGAGGTCTGGGTATCATCATATTAGGGTATGAGCCAAGGATGTTCCAAATTTTACCTTCAATAGAAGGTATCAGTTATATGAGTTCATATTGATTTCATTTAGAGCGATGAACAAGCTGGTTGTGTTTATTTCTTTTAAAATCTAGTTATTTCACCCATATTTTTATTCATATACAGTTTCATGGATAAATGATATATATTTTTTACTCTTGATTTTATAGGAGTAAAATATATACCATAGTATTGTCTTGGCCATGCTATTTGAGAACTAATTATATATTATATTATTTAAATGTGATTTCTGGATTCAGATCTTAAATCTTTTAGAAAGATTGTGTATGAGGTTGGTATTTTAGTGGATTATGAGAAGCTCAAAATAGTGACTTCTTGGGATGATCCCAAGAGTGCATTTGAGGTAAGTAATTTTATAGGTTGAAAATATTATTACTAGATATTTATTCAGGGTAAATCATGTTTTGGTATACATATAAATTCCTTAAAAATTATGGAAGTGAGGTTTCATTGGAATGGTACATGTGATTTAGCTTTATTGGACTTGAATTACAAGATTATGATAAAACTAATTATGAATTTACCTAAGGTAGGAAAGTCCTTCATGGAATATTGTTATGCATTAGGCATGTGATTAAAATTTTTAAGTATACAAGGTGTCTAAGTAGAATCTTATGGGTATTAGTAGTTAAGGCCATTTAAGTACCCAATAATTTAGTACAATCTCACTGAGAGGGAGGTTGAATTAGTGTGGCCTATTTTTTTTACTGAATTATTGTCTAGTTTAATTAATTTAAACCTATATATATATTAGGATGGATGGATTGCCTGCGCATCTACCAACACATTTAAAATTCATGAAAAATATAATGTAAAAAAATCACAACACCTGATATTTTACCAAATATCTACCTAAATTTGGGTTACTATATCTTTGATGTGTTTGATTCAAGTATGAGACCTATATTTTATCACATATATAATTACGTGATTAAAATATGAGAGATGAAATCATCATTAACTCAAAACTTACATAATTTGGAAAGGTATCTTCTACAACATGAAGATATGTTAGGTATCACCCTTAACCCCAAATTGAAGAAGGTGTCATCCTTAACCCCATGAACTATTTCCCAATAGTTGGATATCTCTTGAAAGGTTCCTTATACTAGATCCATCCATATGAAAATGATTATCCTTTAAATATTATGAAAAAGATCTTATTATTTGTTCCTAGATTTCATTTCATGAATAGTAATATCTTATTCCACAATAGTAGGTCTTAAATTTCCAATAAATGAAAAACATAAATTTAATTCATATCAAAATTGTTTAATAAATAATAAAAATTATCAACATAATAATATGACAGTATCTCAACTTGTCTTCTTCCTCAATTATTCTTATGAATCAACTATACTTCCAAACTAGATCTTATTTTAAGTTACCACTAATTCTAAATTTCCTATGCAATTGAACCATTTAACAAATAGAATATTCCATATGTTTATCTAACTTATTTCCTTAACTCAGCTGTTCTTCTAGAACCTGAATACCTAATTCACTTATTATTTAACGTCAAATGATCTCCTAGAACAAGCAAGTTAAACTCACATCTTTAACTTAATGGTCATATTGAATGTGCATGTTGGTTTATCTATATATAATTAGTCTCTTATCATCATCATCATCATCATCAGATATATCATCATCTTCATCATCTCTCCATGAAACACAACAACATGGGATTTTGGAATTACTCACTTTATCGACGACACAATCTTACTTTTTTAATTCTTCTAAAACAATTGGCTTGATTTGGACATCTTTTTGTTCAAACCTCATTAAATATCCCTTATCACTTCCTCATATTTTGTATTTTATAAAATATAATGGATCATGATATTTTATCCATGAAGAATAACTCAACATCATCACATTTATTTCATCATCTCAATAAACCATTCTTCCATATCATCAGGATGGCCTTCCAAAAAAAAGATTTAATATGAAGTAGAATTTAGATCTAAAAAATTAATCTGATGTAGTTTTCTAGCTTAAAAAGTTATTCTTATATATCTCCAATGATTCATATGAACATTAGATGATGACATATCAAGTTTAGTTCAAAAAACATAACTAGAACTTCCAATCTACTCAACTATCAAACTTTTGAACTTACTTAACTTCCATATCCAGACATCTAAAATTTGAAATATTATCTTCTAAAACACTCTCAAAGATAACTCAAGATTAAATTTACATGAGAGTGAAGTTAATCTTATATATAAGTTTGAAACATTCATTTTTTTGTCACAAAACATTGTTTCTTCCATATTAAACTTATGATTCTACTTCCAAACATCTAGAATATCTTCAAAACTGGATGTTAGTTTTAAAGATTGTTCTAAAAAACCACCTCCTACTTGTTCTTCAACTTCTTCTCTTTAAAATTATGCTTCAAAATAACTCTTATTATTCTTATTTATCTTCTAGACTAAATTTTTAGCATGATACTTCAAGATAATCATAAACTATCTATTTAATTTATATTCTAAATCACCCACACTCTGATTCTTTCAAACTCACCTTTCATATTAAGATTCTTCTTCGATTATTCTACTTTAGGCCTTTTCATTGTACTTTAAACATAGAAATAAAATAATTATATATATAACCTACTTAGTATTAAATAACAAATTAAATCATACTTTATTCCTTTATGAATCTTTTTCAATTACCAACCCTTTTCAAACTCATCTTTTTCCTACTCATAAATTGGTCCTATATGCCAGCTTCTGGAACAAACTATTTCCAGAACTGATTTTTTGAATTACTCATATCCCTTTACCGATTATCACAAACTTATTATGTATTCTCATTAATTTTTATTCTCAGTGCATCATCTTTTTGATACAACTTTGTTTCTATCCATGAATAATCTTCTGGTAATGTATCAATATAACTTATTCTAGAAAATATAAGTTACTTCTGATTCCATATTGTTTTTCTATTTTTCTTATGAAATTGCTACTTTGAGGTACTCATTTCATTCTAAAATATTACTCTTCCCAAAATAGAGATTTTGGAATACTTTAGTCTCTAATAATTATTAAGTGTACCTTCTAGATTTAGATTCAAGAATTCCCAATCACTCATTTCATATTTCTTAATTCTGCTCATTAAATATCTTCAACCTCTAAGTAATATACCCCTTATGAAAATGGTTCTTCTAGAATTACTTCTATATACAAGTATATATTCTCACATCAACTCAAAACCTATTTCTTAACTTAATAAACTAACACATAACTTCTTAAACTCATCAAGATAATGTTGTAGAAATATTTTCATTAACAACAAGTACTTATTAATTTTTACAATCTCTATTTTCATCATTGGAATAGATATCAAATACATGAATGAATATCTAGTAAAAAACACAATAGTCAAAATGTTAGAAATCCAAACTTTATATCAAAATACATCTCCTTAGGTTCTTTATTCTTCTATTTCCATTAAATACATCATCATTCATGAGACTCTTTAATCTCATAACCCATTATTCAAACTCTTCTAGTTAAACTCATCATATATTGGCATTACTCTTATTGGCCGTAAATACAACACTCATTATCATAATCCCTTAAGCTCTTTAATATCCTTATTTAGATTTTTTTTCAACACCCATTTCAAAATTCATCTTAATCTAAATACAATATACATCTCTTCTACCCCTTATCAATAAATATAAAGGTTTGAGAGTTAGGAAAAGTCAACCTCATCTCATGCTTCAATAATGACTAAAATTTCCTATTTTCATCTTTATTGTAATTAAAACTAAAATACATAATGAAAGTATGAAATAAATTTTCATAATTAAATGATTTATAATTTAATATAATCTAAGTCTGTGTGAGGAATTATTGATATAGAAAACATGAGAGATTAAATTAGAAATAAAAGATGTCTGTAAATAATCTATCATGTGATACCAACTCTGAAATTTCTTTTAGGGTCTTCTCAATTGTTTTTAAAGAACCTCATGTACTCATATCTTAAATAACTTCAACATCTAGAAATTATAGGTTTTTAAAACACATTGTTCTTTCTCAATTAAATACTAGAATCTCAATGTTCAGTATCACAACTCTTCCTCGTTATTTTTCGTTAAATAAGAAATATACCCCTTTAATAATAGAATTTAGTCTTTCCATAAAAGGATAAGAGAATGAAATCAACATACCTCTTCAATGAAATATTCAAATATTTTATATAATTTTAGATTCACATGAGATAGTAATATCTGATAGCTGTTAAAATTTTTTCCCACTTAAGAGGAAAACTCTACATTTATTAACAATATTCATACTTATTGGGGAAATACATCATCTACTATCATTTAAAATAACAATATATACTTTTTATATACTTATAGAAGATCCAAAATTTTATTATTTTGAAATGATATCTTTCAAATATCTACCCACTTATTTATCATGGATATTCTTCCTTAAAAACAAACTCCAAGTCTAACTTTTTGATATCAACCAAAATATTGTAATGATGAAATATGATACGAGTTAAATATATCTATAAAGTAAATATCATGTAGTTGTAAAGTGTCGACAATGTTTTTGTCCCCCCCCCAAAAAAATACATGAATTAGCCTTAATTATCTATATAAAAAACATATTATATATGGGAATAAGGTGGTTTCTATTTTTCTTCTTAGATATACTAATACGTTTGAGATATATTTCCCAACCTAGAAAATAATTTCAATTGAGACCCAAATTTTTGTTCACTTATTATTATTTCTAATTTTTTCTAAAAATAAACATCCCTAGGATTTATAATATTCTTATTATATGAAAATAAAATTTTCATTTTATTTTGCATGAAACATTCATAATTTTGTGTTTTCTCTACCTTCCTTGTTAACTAGAACTGGGATGGTAAAATAGTTATTCACTATTTAAGAAAATGCCAATATTTTTTATAATTTTCTTATAATTTATAATTAAATCTTGAATCAATCTTATTTAGAAACTTCTCAAGAATTTCAAAATATTTTTCATAAACATATTCCACAAATCCAATCCTATTTTTTCTTTATTGGATTGAATTTATCTATTATTATAGCTTTATACCTTTAACATTAATATTAAAAGATCTATTGTAACTATACATGATGTTTCCAATCCCTCTAGAATAGAACCATATCTTATTCAATGTTTCATCTTTCCCAAAAATATTCCTATGTGTGTTTTTTAACTATCTCCTTTTTATTATATCATAAGGTGAATTCGAAATTTTTTCCTTTGATTGTTTTTCAACTTTTGTGATACAATTTCTTCAACAGTAAATAAATCATGTTTTTTAGTTGTTAATTATCATTCATGATCATAATTACAACTTTTTTATATAAATTCGCAAAATATTCATTTTTTTTGAATAAAATCAAATCACCTTCTTCCTTGTATATTTCTTGATCTTAGTATGATTTTTCTTGAATTTTTATTTGACACTCATAAATATCAGAATTTATGATCATACAATTATTAATATGTTGTACCAATAATCAATTACTCTGTGTATTTATTTTCACAACACCAATGGTATTCAATAATCCTTATCTGTTCCCATTGTGGATTAATTTATATAGTATGATTACCTTATTTATTTAATAAATACACATTACTTTTAAGCACCATTTAAGGAACTAAAATTTCTTATATTATTCAAATCCACCTTTAATAAAGTGTGGGGGTTTCTTCTCCATCCATACAAGACTAGAATTTAAATTTTAACCTATTTATTCTATAGAATTAGTTTTAGTGACTAGTATAAAACATATCTTTCACATAAGGGTTTTAATATCAGTTATTAGAATTATACATGAAAACCTAAATAGTGAAATTTTTCATCTTGGTTATTATAATATATGATAGGAAAATCCTATAGATAGAGTTTTTAATGTCAATTATTATAGGAAACAACATATAAACCTTGAGTGTTGGAATTTTCATGTCGTTTATTATAATAACTAACATGGTAACTTCATTGAAATGGGTTTTCACATATGTTATTATAATAAATAATGTGAAAACATAGATTTTAACATCAATTACTATAATAATTTATGTTAAAACCTATTAAAAAATTTAATAAATTTGACCTTTTACTCTTTAATGCCATTTTATTGAACCCAAAACTCTCAGACCCTATCTTCCACAACTCATAAAGCACTCTCTCTCTTATATGATCATCTGGGTTCCATATTTTGTCATGTTTCATCCTTTTATTCTATGAATTTTAATTTTTATCAATCTCTTTTCATTGACCTTTTTTATAATTGGAGATCTTAATGTTGTTCATCAACTATAATTTTATTTCCAAAATCCTTATCACCAATGTTTTTAACAAGGATCCCACTTAATTGCATTCCATCTGTAATTTGTTTAATGCTATTTTATATCTGTTTGTATCTAGTATACTCTCTACATAAAAAATTTTTATGATTAAAATTTTATTTTATTTTTTAATGATTTATTTTATTTTTGTGATTTAAACTTTAATAATTTACTTATAATTGATCCCACTTAATTTCATATAATCTAAAGCTTTTTTATTGTTCCTTGTCTCTAATTTTCACACACACACATATATATTGTCTATATTTATATTTTATATTAGTTAAATCTTTTATTTTCTTCTTTTATAATATTTTCTAAATGTTTTAGATTTGTAATTTTCATTCATTTATTTATTATTATTATAAATTTTATATTAATTTATTATAATTTTCTAATTTATTTATCATATTAATGTTTATATTACATAATTTTTTCATTAGATTGACTTTTTATGAATGAATGGTTTTAATTACATGATAACAAATGGTTAGTATGTTTATTATATTGTATTTATTATTTATTATATAAATGTTTGTTTTTTATATTTTTTTAAATAAATGATTATGAACAAATGAATAATTGATTGTTTTTTAGATTATATGTTTTATATATGTGTATATGTAACTTGAATCTATATGATTTCAATTTATCTCTTTATAAATATGTTTAAATGTTTATATGTTTTAATATATTCTTCTATTATATAGTAATTTTAGATTATTAATGGATCATAATTAGATAAAAACATGAAGAACCAATAAAAAATATGATAAAGGGGATGAGGATTTCTTGAAAGTTTCTATTTTTTCTCAAAAATACAGATATGATTTTATATCCATGCATGAAGTGTTTGAAAATGAAAAAATTAGGGCACATATAAATCAAATACAATTTGATTTTATATGATTTTAATCATGATAATACACTCTAGATATGGAATTTTTTAATAACAAAGTTGTAAAGATATAATGTTGATAAAAATGTTTTGTAAGAGATAGAGGATTGTATTGAATAATTAATTTATAAATTAGGCATTGAAACTATTGAAAAAACACAAAGTGTTGAGCAATTTTATAAAGATTTTGAGAAAACACTATTCCAAGGTTATACTAAATTTATAGTGTTATCAGCTATTCTAGAAATAGTTAACTTGAAATAAGAAAATGGTTGGATTGATAAAAGGTTCACTAAAGTACTCTAAATTTTGAAAGAGTCACTTTTAGAATGAAATGAGGTTCCAGATTCCAATTATGATGTAAAAAAAATTCAAATGGGATTAGTGTATAAGAAAATACATGGTTTCCCCCACAAACTATGTGCTATATAGAAAGGGATGTGAAAGTTTATCATAATTTCCAAAATATGTGGAATCATGACATAAAATGGATGATAAATTTTATAATGACTCCAATTTCTATAATTTGATAATTTAAATATTTTTATATATATCTCTAGATATTTCCTCAGAGTTGGTGCTATGTTTTGAGTGTCATAGGACCCTGAAATTAATATACTAAAAATGATAATATATATCAAAGAACACACGAGAGTTTTTTTATAATAAATGGTTTTCCCATTGATTGGGACCTTGGATGGGAAATCTGAGAAAGTTATTGTTTTGGGAATGCAGGGTTTATCCTAGGTGCGACATAAGGTTGGATGGAATTTAATGTTCCCTAGTAGGTAGACAATGGCGAGTGAGTTAAGTAAATTAAATAATTTATTTACTTGATGTACTAAATGGCATAAAATATAACCTTTATTTGTAAATATTTCATTATGATGAATCTATAGGGTTACCCACATAACCTTGGGAGATTATAGAGGATAAAGGGATATCTCTTTTGGTGTTGGAAACTCACGAATGTGGATCAATAAAGAATGATTTGGGAGAATAATGAGATGAACAATGTGAAAATTGGGATCTTCATCATCATCTCTAGAAGATGTTTTCTTTACCATTGATTGGTCCGTTGTGGAGGTATGGTTCATTATTTTATTAATTTATACCCCTTGTTTATTTTTTAAATCATGTATTTCATATATTCTTATTTTCTATGATTTATGTTCTTCACATGAGCTAAGGTTTTGATTAATGTTATTGAACCTAAATATTTATTCTTATTGTGCCCATTTATCACCCCATTAATTTTCATAATTTATGAATATTTGTTGGGATCACATATTCCAATGATGATCTTACCTCATTCTTGTGCTTTTCCCACCACTATGCATCACAATCTTCATTATTGGACTATGGGTCATGATTTAACATTTTTAGGATGTATTTGACTGCGATCAAAACCATAGAGTCATGATGTATGCAAAAAATACATAGGAATCACAATTTTCTGGACGAATTGAGATGTGTTTGTGTAATTTTGGTTAGATTAAAGTTTTAGAAACCTGAATGGTGATGGGAGGCACAATGGATACCACTCAGAAGATCAGAGTTCCAATATTCGACCACTGAATGATGGGAATTGATGATCAGAGGCTTACACATATGTTTTCAATGGATTTTTAATGTCAAAAAACATGAATGGTGGAGGAATTGATGGATCTAGTGTGTGCATAAAGAAAAATATGTGTTTGGAAAAAGCATTATTACACACCATGTATCCCATAGGAACACACACCTTGTATCTCAGGTTCCTAAAGCATCTTGGGTTTTAATTGAGTTAAGTATCACATTCCATATGTCCATAACAACATTCCATGTTACCCTACCTGAGTAACTTAACTATGTGTTAAGAGTACACACCTAGGACCTCGAGTGAGAAGAAACTCTATATCCCCAGAGATACAAGTTGTGTGAGGCTACATGAATAGTCGAGGAATGTTCCTGGAATACAATACCAAGACTCCAGGTGAAAATTCACACCACGTACCCATAGGGACATTCATGTGGTGTTACCTAGCTATCCAATCTATTTCTAAGGGAGAAAAAACCCATGCGTTTAGGCAAGGTTACACTCCATGTGACCCCATTGTACATGATGTGTACTTTTCCCAGAAAATTATACATTTTGTATCTCTCTCTTCAAGGATCATATTTGGGTTATTGAGTATCCTATATTGTGTGTGTTTTATGGTATGACATAATTTTATATTGTTTTGGGAATGATAGATATGACCTGCGATGTTACGAGTGAGGTTCTTCTTCCAGTGATGCTTGGGCGATGACAGTGATTGAGTTTGATCATCAGAGAGATTCCATCATTGGTACTCCTCTATCACACTAGGGTGTGGGTCCCACATACTCTTATATAGGTAGATTTTTTACCCCCACACACATTTTATAGGGTTTTTATCCACTGTATATGGAGTGGTAGTCCCCCGTATTCGAGATATGGTAGGGAGTGGCTCCTCTACTAGATATAGTGTGCCCTCGGTTGTAGAGTGAAGTAGTGAGGAGCTTTACCTCCACTCTGATTCCTTTTAGGTTTCAATTATTGATGGGAATCATAGAATGGACCTTTGGAGCATTAGTAATTATCTTGATTGTTTCTTAGCTGGTTGTGTATATTGATACATCTATCCTTTTTCAACTAGGTTTTTATATGAGAATATTTTTAGTTGGTTCCTTTACCCTCTTAAGTTATGGGTTGAGAAGACTTTATTATTTTATTTCTTACCTCTTGGTTTTTGGGGAATCCTAATGGGTATGTATAGACTCACCCCAATATGGGATAAGCACATATGTGTTGTGTTTTATACTGAAGATAGGAAGATAGAAGGTGACTTTGGTGGACCTGGTATCTGAGGATCATAATGGTACATGGATGTCCTGACCTTGTTTGGTGGTCAACCTTATATAATGTGAGTCATTATCTCTTTATTTTTTCCCCTTTCCTTGTATTTGTCATATTGTGTCCTCCCTTTTTATTGGGTGTGCATTTTTACACTTTATATCATTTTTATTACCTTTTTCCATTCTAATGTTTTTCCTAGAGGTGGTTTCATGCATTGATTACATTCTTGATGTTTCTGTCTTTTATTATATCTATAAACTATTTCATTTAGATGATTATGTGTGTGTTTATAAAGGAACATTAGGATAAGTCCTATATTTCAATTTTTTCCTACTCAACACTTTTTTTCATCCCCTGGCCTATTAGAGGCAGGCTTGCGATGTCACTATTGGATTACATCTAGGATAAGTGTGGTCCTAGTGGGTCAGGTTAGTATAGAGTGGTATTAGATGTGGTTTGTTCCTAGGATGGTCTTTGGAGTTGCACATGTCATGAGGTTTGGTTTAGAACTTAGGGAAATGATTTCAGAGTGTCCTGATTTCATATATTAGGCCAGGAAACCCATTGTTAATGTAATGACTGATATATCCATAAACCAAGACTCTAAATACCTTTTTTGTAAACTCATAATATCAAGGATTTAATTACATTAAACCAATGTTATATGAATCATATTGGATTGGGCCTTTTAACTTTCATGTACTTCTTGAGTCACCTCCCTTGATATTCTCATCCAAGCATGATATATCTTGTAAACATTCTAGAATACTTCATAATGAAAACTAGATAGGATACTTATAAAGAGTCATTTTGAAGATTAATTTAGTAATGAGACCTCAGTTTCAAGACAAATTTTGGAGGTGTTTCCCCCAGAGGCCAGAGAGTAGTGCTTCTACCCAATGGCTGGTGCATGGATCCATCTCCAATGGTCCAAAGAATAATCAACTACATGCATGGAATCTCGTAGCTCCATTAGTATAGGATGATGATGTTTGTATGTTTACCTCATTACATGAGTTATAATGATAGATATCGATCTTATTTCATGGAAAGCCAGACCCTTAGGAAGTAGAGGACTGGCTCGAGGCATTGGTTTGAGTTTTATGGCTTATTCACACCCACATTATTAGATGGTTACCCTTCAAACCAATCATTTTCATGGAGCATTTTGGAATTGGTGGGGTCTAATCCCTTATACCCATAATGAGATGATGTAGGCATGGAAAAACTTTTAGATGCTATTCTGCAGTGAGTATTACCAAATGAGAATGCACTCTATGCAGATTAAATATCTTCTTGAGTAGTATTTGGGTGATATGTGTACAAACCTAAGCTTATTTAAAAACTATATATATTTTCAAATAAATTTATTATCTTCAATAGATTTCATTACACACAACACTAAGTTTAAACAAACCACGATATACTATTAAAATAATATTATTTAATACGACAGTTATAACCTAGCCATTAAATTTTAGAGTATAAATAAGGGAAACTAAATTATGAAACTTTTATGGTTTACACGTGTATAAAATAACATCATTGGTTATCAATTTATTTTAAATGAAAGTAAAAAACCATATGAAAGTAAGATATTTGTTTCTTCTAAAAAGATAATTTTATACGTGGATTATTTTTTCCTTAATAAATAAAAGTAATCAGTAGTAGTGAATGATTTTAAAAAAATTATATTATATTCAATAAAATATTTTATCATTCATCTAATGTTTTTTGTAGTCATGGGATAAGAATAAATCTAGTTTTATACTTAAAACTATATTTTTTCTAAAAAGTGATTTCGTCGTGTTTTGTGTACTTATTTTGAAATTAATTTTTTCCCAAAATGAGAAAATTTATTTGAAAAAATTAAATTAATTTTTTAATAAAATTTTAAAAAATATATTATGGAAATTGTTTTGGAATTTTCTGAAAAGATTAATTTTTCAATGAATTATGAATAATACTGATTTTTATTGAAAACTATCTTTTCATTTAAGGAATTTAAAAAGTTTAATTTTATTTTAAAATGGCTCTTAAAGAAATAATAGGCCAATTATATTATTATTAATACAATTTAGTTAATTTTAATCATTGTTTATATTTAATTTTGATATAAATGCCTTTATTACATAAGAAAACTTTTTCTTGGGAAACCTTCTTTTTCATTGTGATTACATATTTAATTTTAAATTAAATTATACCACCTGTATGAATTTAATTTTGAAAAATGATTTCCATATTTGAAATCATCATAATTAATATTAGGTAATATGGTCAAATTAAAATTTTTCATGATGAATAGTTAAAATTATAAAAATTAATTATTGCGGTTATGGTTAAAATGGGTTTTCCAAGTGTTAAACCAAAAGAAAAATGTTATTTTTCCAATTAAAAATTTATAAATCATATTTTATAGAAATAGTTAAACCATAAATTTTCCAAAATTAAAAAATAGGTTTATTTGGAATCATTTTTGATTAAGGATGATTTTATTATTTTGTATTTTTTAATGAAATTTCTAAGTGGGTTCCCTCCCCCACTTATAAACGGTCACCTCCTCTCCTCTACTCTCCACACTTCAAGATATTTTTTGTTTCCTCAATTACTTCCTTACCCACATCCTAGATCCCTTTTTTATTAGGAAAACCTCATAATAAGGCTTTGGTGCTGACCTAAAGTGGTTGTCTATAGAAGAGGTATCATTCTAAATCGGGTGCTTTAATTTTATTTCTTCTTCCAGATCCATCAAATATTAGTCAACCATTATGATATAATAACATGAGTTTCTTCAATATATTTATATTTTATTGTGTTAATTATATATCCTATATTCATATCCACTTCCATCAAATAGGAAACAAAACCATCGATCTTGTGCAAGGTGGAATACAACCTCTAAACCTGATGTAATTAATTTTCCATCACCACCTATCAGACCTATATATAAAGAAGAATTTAAAGTATATATATTATATTTTAATAATAATTCTACATATTTAATTATATATCATATCTACCCTTTCTAATTTTTAATCCGTTGAAAAATGAAAACGACACTCGTGCGTACGTGGGGATTACCACCTCCACAAAGTAATATGATATTTTTTTCATTTTATTTTGAAATAAATGGTAATAAAGATATATTTAGTGAATATATATGATATATATTATATAAATTTTTTTTATAAAGGTGAATTATTATATACATCTCTTTTATTCCATCCATCAAAAAAATTAAACAACATTTACTTTTACAACAACCTACTATCACCATGTACAGTGTAATTCATTTTTCTATATCTAATTTTATAGTTGAGTATAAAAATATTTATATATAATTTATATATATTATATTACTATAGTTATTAATTTTTTTGAGATGATGTAACCATGATAAAAGCACCTAAACTACCTAATAAAAACATACATGAAAAACAAAACAATTATTACAAGAAATAGTGATTTTAACAAAGAATTGTTAATTAATAGGAGATAAAATGTTATAAGTAACTAATATATGGTATGAAATATATTATTATGGTTTTTAGTATATTTATAATAAGCCTATATTTATTATACAGGAGTTTCTAATTTGTACGAAACTTTTGGTAAGGTATTTTCATCTCAGTTTTTTTCTATGAGACACATGCCATATTGACCCCTTTATTTTTTTAAGTAGTGAATATACTACCCATGAATGGACTTTATTATTACTATTTTGAAAATAATGGGTATTTACATATCCATATAAGGTACTTTATTTTATGGGACTTATGATTCAGAAGTTACCAAAGTGGTAAGAGATTTATGTTACAATCTCATTATTTATCGATATTTATGTTTTTATGGTTCCTATGATTATATTTATTAATTTACCTATAAATTATATCATGAATTTTATAATCATATGGTTATTAATATAAATTATATATTTTAGTTATATTTTAGTATCTTTATGCACTCAAGATTCAAAGTGAATGTTTTTAAGGAAAACCTTCCTTATTTATTTCTTTGGTCGAAAATCATTTTTCTTCCATATCCATATTTTCAAAAAATTTATTCAAAAATTTAATTAATATTACTCTATTGTTTTTTAAATTATTTTTTACCCATGAATGAATTTTTAAAAATTATTTTGAAAGGAATATTCTTGTATTTTTCTGAATGAGGTATATTTGAATTTTTACTGAAAATGTGAATAGAATCTGTGTTTTACTGTAAATGGAATGAACCAAATTTTCCTCTCCCATGAACAATAAATTCGTTGAATCTAAATTTATAATTTTATAAATTTATATTCAAATAAAATTTTTTTCCATAATATTTTTCAAAATTTTATATTTTAAATGTGAAAAAGTAATTTTCCTGAAGAAGGGTTTTAATGAATTTTAGTCAGATTTATTTTCATAAAAAACAACAACCCTTTATTTTAATAATGATTTATTGAGCATATAATCCAGTGATAACATCCTTACTATTTATCTATATGTTCCATGAATGTAATTAAAATATGTTTATGAAATGAGTTTCTTTTACCCGGGTTTTGTTATGATGAATTGATTTAATAATTATAAAACCCCTTTCTTTTCTATTGCTTATTCCATGATAAAATGTTTCTAAAAATCATTTCATTTTCATGGGTTATGATATGATGAATATTTTATAATCTTATGGAACATATTTTTATAATTTTCATTATGTTATGGGTAGTACCAGAATTATATAGACCTTCAATGCATTGGGAAAAGATGGATATCTCCTGAGATAAATAGGATTGGAATGGGGAGTGAACCAATTTCAGTAAGGGAATCTATCTACTATGATAGTATTGGTATTGAACCTTGATTTATATGATGGTTTAGGAAGTAAACCCATTCTATTATGATAGTCTTGTAATTGAACCTTTCTATTAAGGAAATTATTCTCTATGCTGATGTGTTTACCAAAAATCTAAGTCTTATGCCAATGTTATGCTCTAATGGATCATGTTTTTTTATTCCTCTATAGTTCATGCCTTATAAACTACCAATATTTATGCCATGAAAAATATTATGATATGTGATATTAAATGTATGATTTTTAAATTTTATTATCATGTTCTCATACAGTTATTCTCAAGTTATGTTGATATCTCCTTTTTTACCTTTAATTAGAGTCTAATATCACATTTTCTTATGTTTTCTTCCCTAGGTTATAATGAAAGGAATTATGTATGATATGTACAAGAAGGGTTATAATTATGAATAACTTAGTGGGAGATGATGTAGTTCACTTAAGAACCAGTTTTCCATATATCCAAGTTTCCAAAGGCTCTAGACCTATATTATTATTGGAATGGATCATTATGTTATATATTGATTATTCATCTATTATGTTTTGATATGTAAGTATGAAAAGTGTGGGTTAATTTAGTTTATATGAGAGAAATGATCAGTTAACCATTATAAACTAGGATGAGAAATCATTATTAAGAACCCTTAGGGTAATAAAAAGTATAAGAGCATGTCTTGGAATTTTGTTTAATGGTATAGAAAGTGGTTTACAAGAAATTATATAATTGTCTATATAGTAAAAGTGAAATTGGATCTGGAACAATTGTACAGAGGGGTAATAACCCTAAAAAGGGTTCATTGATCTTTGACACAATCATCGCTGAGTACACAACAAGGGCCTCACTACACACCTGGTCTGACACTCCGGGGGGATATTTTTTGGAAATTAAAAAAAATATTTATGAACCATCATAAATGGTTTGAATAGAATATGAATATGGATAACCTTTTTTTAACCTAAGGTTTCATTTATTTAAAAGAAAATTACTTGATTTAGATGTACTATACATTTTTTTAAGGATTATGTTGTTTGAAACTATGATTAATATTTCTCACACTACGATTTTTGGTTTTAGTTGATGGTTGGAACCTAATGGAATCATGTTAATTCTACATGTGAAAAAAGATTAAACTATTTTACTTCTAATTAACCAAATTTTTTATAACAAAAAATCTAATTTCTATTCTCACAAAAATTTCTCAAGATATTAATAGTGTTGATCTTCCAAATAAGAAAATGATGGAACGAAATTATATTGATTCCTTAATGAGGCAATGTAACCATATTTTTTCAGTTCCACTGATCCACTAGTTTCTGAGAAATAGATTAGTACCATTGAAAATATATTTTTTGTTCTCTAGTATTTAGGGCATGAAAAAATTATTTTTGTTATCTATCATTTGGAAGGTGAAGTAGATCAATAGTGCAATATAATTAATAATATGATACAACAAGATAAAATCAGCTCCATGGAGTGGGATGAGTTTAAGATATTATTTTTTAATAAGTACATTCCTCATATTATTTATATGAAAATGGGGAAGAAATTCCTTGAGGAAAAATTGAATATTGATGAATCTATTGGTACCTATGAGGAATTTGTTTTGATACCTATGTGGTACACTCTGGTATTATCATCCAATAGAATTTATAGTTGATCGATTATTTATTTCCTTAAAATCAATTCTATTAATTGAGTTATATATAAGGAACTTCAGTATCCATGAATAAATCGTTCAATGTGTTGTCAAGGAGGAAATGGAGAATTGAGTTTCCCATCAATCTCATTGTTTTGATAAGTAAAGAAACATATAATTAAAAGGAAACTCTTAAAAATATAGACAATAATATGATATTTCCTTAATGCTCCAAATGTGAAATGGAAAATGGTGAAAATTTTCTTAAGGTTCTTGTGAATGTTTTATGTGTGGAAAAAAGGTCATCAGGAAATCGAATACTGAAGTGATAGGAAGAAGTTAGCTAATTATGGGAATAGAGAGAAAACTCCATGAATGCACCACCCACACTCTAATATTTCAAATTCATGGAGTATGGTAATTATTCTAACCAATTATCAAATCCAAATGTTAATGAAAATGATCAATTTCAGCAACCTCTTTAGCCTAGAGACAAAGGAAAATCCCATGTGATCACTATTTAGGATGAGGGGTATGATAAAGACATGGTGAAAGTGACACTTACCATACAATATAGAACCAGTAATGTCTTATTTGACTATGTATATACCCACCCATTTATATCTATATAATTTTATATACATATAAAAATAACAACCCCATGATTAGATGTTGAATCGGCTGTGAAAACTCCTAATGGTAAGATGATCACATCTCAATTCTTTGATTTATCATTGTTTAAAGTTTGTGAGAATGTGATTCTTTAAAATCTTATTATTCTTCATATGATTGAATTTGATGTTTTCTTCGATATATATTTTAAATCTCTACATAAATATCACAAAGAAAATGGATGAATGGAAGGCATAGTTAATATTTCAAACCAACCAATGATCATCAAAAAGTGTGATTATAAGTATGAACTTACTATAAAAATTTTATCCATTGTATGGGTATTTATTTATACTAAAAAGGGAATTTTTTATTAGTTTGTCAGGGAGAAACTAAATATCAATTATATGCCTATTGGATGGGAATATTTTGATGTATTGATAAAAAATTTGCTTGTTCTTCCAAAAAATTGTGAAGTTTATTTCTCAATAAAACTCATACTTGGTGAAACATCTATTTCAAAAACTCCCTATAGAATGACCCTGAATAATTTACAGGAATTGAAAAAGAAAATCTATGGGAATTATGATAAGGGATTAATTCAAATAATTGTGTCACCTTTAGGTGAACCTATTTTTTTATTAATAAGAATGATGTATCAATGTGAATATTCAATTATTATTAGAAATTGAACATGATCACAATCATGAAGAAGTGGAATCTACCCCATATTGATGAATTATTCGGTCAACTGGGTGGAGTTATTTACTTTTCCTATATTAAAATTCATTATAGATATCATAAATTTATGGTTAATAAGGAGTATATACTAAAAAACTATTCTATACAGTGTATAAACACTATAAATATATAGTGATTCCATTTGGTCTTACTAGTGGCCTTGTTATCTTCATAGATTTAATGAATAGGATATTTAGAGATTACCTTGTTCAGTTTTTGGTAGTCATTAGAGATGAAATTATTATATATTGAATGATAAAATAATATCATGAATATAACTTGATAATTGTTTTGAAGACATCAAGGAATGATATTTTTTAAGTTTAAATTTTGGTGACAAAAGTTTTCCTTTTTTTATTATATAATCTCAAGAGAGGGTATATTTGTTGATTAATAAAAGATAAAAGTTATGGAATGTTGGCCCAGACCAACCACTATGATTGAGATGCTAGTTTTCCTTTTTATCGAGATATTGTTGAAAACTTATGCTTATTTTATCATGATTATCTAATCTAATCACCATGTTATCTCAAAAGGGATCCAAGTTCCTTTAGACAAATGAATGTGAAGAAAATTTTAAGGAATTGAAGATAGGGTTAGTTGGTGAACCAGTACTTACATTACCCTATAGTGAAGAGGGGGTTGTAGTCAATAATGATGCATCGAATAAGGGATTGACATGTCCTCTCATGCATAATGATATGATTATAGCTTATGCCACATGGTAATTTAAGGTTCATGACAAAAATTACCCAAATCAAGATTTATAGTTAGCTACAATAATTTTTTCATTAAATATATGTAGGCATTATATTTATTGATAAATAAATGATATATATACTAATCATAAAATATTAAAGTATATATTCAATCAAAAATAGTTGAATATGAACCAGAGAATATGGTTGGAGTTTATTATTGATTATGACTACTCAATACATCACCACCATGGGAAGGAAAATAAGGTGGTCAATGCCTTGAGTCGAATGGATCATGCTAGATTTTCTATGATGTGGATCACAAAAGAACCAATAATTATGGAATTTCATAGGGTGGATCTGGAAATATTGAATGAATGGGAGACACATTATCTTTCTTAAATGAGTGTTCAACCATCTATACAATAGAAGTTTAAATAAGGATATAAGGACGATGTAGATCTGTAGAGGAAGGTCAGAAATACTCCTAAGTTTAACCTTGATTTTGGTGGAATGATAAGGTTCAGTAATAGTGTAAGTGTTCCATAATAGATTTTAATAATGCTATGTTAAAGGGTTCTTATAGTTATTTATTATCTATTCATCTTTAAAGTACCAAGATGTATATAGATTTGAAAGAGTATTTATGGTGGGAAAACATGAAGTGATATATTTTAGAATGTATATCTCGATGCTTAGTATGTCAGAAATTTATGTTTGGGAGAGAAAATTATTAGGAGAAGTCACAACCTTTATCCATGCCATAATTTAAATGAGAAAACATAACCATGGACTTTTCCATCAGACTTCCCAAAATTTCTAAAGGCCATAATACTATTTTGGTTTTAGTAAATTGGCTTATAAAGTAAGCACACTTCATTTCCATTAGAGAAGATTTATCTTTGGAAAATTTTTATGGAATATTCATTAATTGGAAAGGTTTAATGGAGTACCAAATTCTATTTTATGTGATTGAGATTCATGGTTTACCTCAATGTTTTGGAGAAGCCTTTAACAATTCCCTGATACAGAGTTGAGTTTCAATGGTGTTTATCATCCCCAGATAGATGTTAAATTTGTGAGAACTGTTCAATCCCTATAGGATATGTTGAGATATTATTCTATGGATTTCAATGGTGGTTGGGTTAAACAACTTCCTCAACTGAAGTTTTATTACAATAATATCTTTCACTCGAGTAATCAAATTTATCATTATAAATCCCTCTAGAGAAATAAGTATATAACTCCAACAAGTTATGATGGAGTTATAGAAAGAAATAAATTGGGACCTTGTCTAACTAAGAAAATGTCAAAGAAATTTAGAACCATTCAACAACACATAAAGGAATCTCATAGTCAATAGAAAAGTTATGATGATAATCATCGATGAGATCTAGAATTTGAAGTTGGTGAGAAGGTTTTTCTAAAATTTCTATATGGGAAAAGGTTATGAGCTTTTGAAAGAAGGGAAAGCTGATCCCTAGGTATATTATCCATTTCAAGATTCTTGATCAATTCAGTATGGTAGATTATTGTTTGGCGCTTCCATCAAACTTCTCTATAGTCAACGATGTGTTCCATTTACATTTTCTAAGGAAGTGCATACCTGACCCTTCACATATGCTGAAATCATAGTTCATTCCACTGGATCAAGACCACTCTTATATATAGTCATTAATATAAATAAATATACATATATATAATAAATATATATTTATAATAAATATGTAATAAATATATATTTATAATAAATATATATTAATTTCTAGTTATTAAATAATTAAATAATTATAATATATATATTCAAATATAATTTTAAATAAATATAGATATATTTAAATTAGTAAAAAATTATAATTAATATATTTATTATAAATTTATAATTATAAATAATTATTTATTTATTAAATATGTAAATATAAATAAATAAATATTTATTTATAGTTATTATTATAAATAAATAAATATCTATTTATTATACATATAATTTTAAAAATATATATAAAAATGTAAGTAATTTATTATCATTATAGTTTTATCAGCACTTTCTATTTTAGCACAGATAAGACATACCTTTATCAGCTCTTTTTAGCTATCGCTGATAAAAGATTTACCCGGTTTTATAAATAAACCCTAACATTCTCTTATTTCTCTCGTATGCCTCAAGCTCTCACAGAAGCTGAACCCTACCGCCTATGCCACCTCCTCCGCTACCATCAAATCCACCTCCTCCTCTACCACCGCTTACTCCTCCACCTATGCTACCAAATCCTCCTCCTCCACTGCCGCTACTGACTCCTCCTCCTCTGCTGGCGTAAATCCATCATCCACCATTGTGACTCCCTCCTTCACTGTCATGAATCCCCCTCCTCCTTGAATCTATCCTCTACCGTTGCAAATCCATTATTTACCAACATGAATCCCTCCTCCATCATGAACATTATATCCATTGTCTAACCCCACCTTTACTGCCAAACTACACCTTTGCTGTAAAATAATTCTCCTCTACGAACCCACCTCCACTGCAAACCCAACTCCTTAGGTGCTACTATTGTGAGTATTCTTTTAATGTTCTTAGTATTTCTTTTGTATTTTCTCATTGTACAATCTTCCATGATTAACTCTATAATAATTGTGTTTTTCCATTAATTTCATTCATGTTGGGTAATATAATCCCTTTATTTCCTTGTTTAAAAAAAAATTTAGTAATGATGTATTTGATTTAATGTTGTGGATATTATTGTTTTTTATATTAGTAATGATTATATCATCCAACTATGTGTTCGGATTTGGTGATGAGTCCACTAGATGACATGTGTTGAGTATTTTTAGTGGATAAGTTTTAATTTTAATTCTATATAGATGGTAAATAAATAGGATGATTTAAATAGAACAATATACATCAAACCAAGGAGTATAATCCCTGATGTTGTTTAAAATGAACCAGGAGAACATGATGTTAGGATACAGATGTTAATTATATAGATAAGTACAAATTCCACTTATGGTTTACCATAATATGAGAAGTAAAACATATTAAATGTGGTAGAATGTTGATTAATAATGATGTTATGAAAATATTATATCTCATTTTAGTTCTCATGTTTTCAATATTTAGGAGAGTGATATTAACTATGGGATATGGGGTTTTAATTGTAATGTGATTAGTTTTTAATATTATAATCATTCATCATCTTATCCTTCATGATCAAAGAGCTTCACGACAATGGATGTAGATTGTTTGATCCATTAAATTGAGGTATTATGAAGATATATATAAAGAGACCTTATGATATGGTTATAGTCAAGGAATTTCAGGGGGCATGATCTTTCTTGTGTATGATATATATAATTTAGGGACTCTAGGTAATATTTGTTATAGTATTTTTTGATAAAAGACAAAAACCACTTGATTTGTGTATAATTAAGGTTGATCAAGGATTGGAATGTGGATACCATGATCTGTTTTATGGATCACATTTTTGATCTGTCTAAAAGTGAAGGACTTCTATGGATTATAGATAGCCTGGTAATTAATATCTTTTACAAGACATTAAGGATTTTTATCTTAAACTCCATAGATTTTTAATATTTTTTTTTGTATTTTTAATTTTGAATGTACTTTTTTTATGATATGGTTGTAGTTTTTCTTCATAAAATTTATTTTCCAATGAGTTTATACTCTAATTTTATATTATTTTATATCATCTGAACAATATATATTGTTAGAGGGAGGAAAATTCCTCATAAAATTATAGTCTATAAATTGAAACCCCTATTATAGTTCCATATATACCTTATTTTGGAACAATAATTCCTCAAATTTTTTTCATTTCATTGAAGGTTGGTGAGATAAAGAGGTCATGCAATTATAAAATAGGGCCACAGTATACCTAGAAGAATTATTCATGGATGTACTTTTTTGTTGAAATATATTGTCTTTCTTACTGATTTTTTAATACAAAATATGTAGGATGATCAGTTAAGTTGTCATGAACCCACTATTCATGGTTATCCCTTCCTCCAAACTATATAAAAAACCAACCATTTACCTACTATATCAAAGTGTATGTTTTGGATTGATAATGTACACTTCATAGGGAAAATGATATTAGTGGATATCATATTTTTAGAACATGAGAAGTCCAATGAAATATTTTATTTAGAGAGTCCAAATAATTTTTTTGAGATCCAAATCTTTTTGGGAGTTTTCAGTTATTACTAGAGGGTCAATCAAGATTATTCATTATTGGAACTACTAAGAAGGCCTTAACCAAGAATGTGGTATGGTTCCTTTTCTTAGATTTTCATGAGCGATCCTTCCAATATATTAATGAGATATTGAAGAAAATTCCAATATAAACCGTAAATGAGGTGGGTAATGAGTATGGATTATATTTTGATGTATTAGGTGTCAAGATTTGAATAGTTATAGTCCATGATGATCATGTGGTTTCTTATGGGTCTAGATAGTTAATGACACATAAGATAAACTTCACAAATCCTTTCCAAGATTTTAAAATAGTGGTTCTTTCCATGAGGTGTTATTGGCATTATCTTTAGGGTGATATATTTTTTGTAATATAATAAAAAGTGTTTGAAATATATTTTATCACAAATTGAAATGAACCATTGATAGCATAGAAGGTTCGAGTACCTATAGTCCTTTAACTATGACAAAATGTATTCCCTCAAGAAGGGGAAAATTTATTCTAATTTACCTTATTGGAAGGATCACACTTAATTAGTACATGATTTAAGCATCAAGTGGAATATAGTTTCCCACTTTGATGAGATGTGATTTTATGTTCAAAAGTATCATGGACAAGTGACACATATGTCTTTATCTATCACTTATTCACTCCTCAGTAGTATTATGGGAGTAAACTATATGATTCATACTATTATTCATGAGAGACATGACAAACCGTTTACAGCATTACATTTTAAAAAATGTTGGTTATTTTTTATTCATGTTTACTTTATAATGTGCCTCCCTTGGGATTTATGTCTTTGTGAAAGTGCCTTAATGGATATTTTAAAATGATTCAAGTGTTTTGAAATGTTTCCTAAAAAATTATATGTGTTCGAAATAGACTTTTTTGGTTTTAAATAGATTTAAAATTATTTAAACACTTGGAAAGGACTTAGGTTGCATTCCAATTATTTTTCAACTCACCTGATTTCCTTTCATAAAGGGATGTGAATGTTTTGAAATAATATGTCATGGTGGTTTCATTTTAACAAGGGGCTTATGAAGTTTTAAATGAAAAATTTTCAAATATAGAGTGTTTTCACTCATTTTAATTGATTAAGATTATTGGGTCATGAAGTTTCCTTGAATGCTTAAAAAAGTAATTGGGGTTTTGAGAATGAGTGTTTGGAACTGATCGGTTTATTTTAAAAAGGGAGTGTAATTTTAAATAGTAATTTATGTAAATGGTTGGTTTTTTAATGTGATTTCAACTATCATTTTATAAATAGTTTTCAAAGGATACTTAAAGTATATAACTTTTTTTATTCTTGGTTAATTTTTATATAATCCTTTTGTGTTATTTATTTTGTTAAATAGTAATGTCACCGAATAAAATATGATGGATATGAATTAAGAATGGTTAGATGTAAATAATTTTACAAAATAACATGAATATGCAGTGAAAGAGTTCATCAAGTTTGAAAAAGATCATGCATATGACCTTATCAAATACATTTTCATGTTTATGCTATTGTTATTCAAGACATTCTAGTCTAGAGGAGTTGGAAGAACACTTGATCTATCACAAAATTGGGTGAAGATATAAATGTTGGAATAAACACGTGGGAAAAGTGAATATAGCTAGTGACTGGGATAGCACTGCATTTTATGGATCATATGATATGTCTACATGTATGGACAATGAAGACGACCATATCGAGGATGTGATTATATATGTGAATGATGATGAATATTGTATTGAGGAAATGATAAGGACAGTTGAAGATGAACTTTATGATTTCCTAAAATTGTTTGAGCAGTTAAAGAGTTATGAAAAGAAACTATTGTATGATGTTTTCTCTAAATATACAACATTTTCAGTCGTACTGAAGCTATATTTTTTGAAATTAGTAAACAAATGGAATAAAACTAGTTTTATAGAATTATTTTCTATCTTTAATAACATGCTCCCAGAAGATACTGAGCTCATGATACAAACATATGACACCAAAAAAATGCTACACTCATTGGGTAAGATCTCTAAAAGGATACACACCTGCCTGAATGACTGTATACTATTTCTAAAGGACCAAAAATAACTTATAGAATTCCCAAAATATGATTCTTCGCAATACAAAAAGGATGAATCTGATCCTACAAAGTGTTTATGGTACTTTCTAATCATTATAAGGTTTAGGTGCCTATATGGAAGTGAGGAGATTGCATAGAAATTGATGTGGCACACAAACACATGAAATAAATATGGGAAACTACATCACCTGGTAGACTCTCCTTAGTGGAAGTGAATTTATCATGAGCATCCTGAATTTCCAATTAAGACAGGAAACCTTCTTCTTGCATTATATATAGATAGAGTGAATCCTTTTGGTTTTCAAAGCATCACTCAAAGTACATAGCTGGTTAGGATGGTAAGTAATTACTTTCCACCGTGGTTATGCATGAAATGAAAATACATCATGTTATCTATGCTTATATCAGTACCAAAACAACTAAGTAATGATATTAAATTTATTTGGATCCATTGATTGAGGATTTTAAATTATTGTGGGATTCATGTGTTACATTTTATGATGTATATAGAAATGAAGATTTCGCGTTGCAAGACTGGTTGTACAGGACAATAAATGATGTTCCTTCTTATGGAAATTAGTTAGGATATAGAATTAAAGGAAATAAAGGGTATCCCATCTGCAAACAGGGTACGTAGTCTATTAGGTTGATACATTCATCAAAAAAATTGTTTCTATGACATTGTATATTTATACCCCAACGACATAAGTTCCGATCTTTGATGACACCATTATATGGAAGTTTAGAAGAACTTAAAACACCATCTCCACTAATAGGTGATCAATTGTTTGAGAAAGTAAAATATGTGGATACTACTTTTGGTAAACTGTTTTCTAAAAACCTTACGAAATAGGTTGAAAAAAGAGATCAGTTTTTTTTGAATTACCAAAAAATAATTATCTATACATTAAACATTTTCTTGATGTTATGAATGATGAAAAAATCATGTGATAGTGTCATCAGCATGTTTCTAAATGAACCTATAAAAACAATGTATGGAATTAAGGCTAGGTGAGATATGGTTGACATGGGAATATGAGAAGAGTTAGCGTCAGTGAAGGGTGAAAAACAATCTTTTCTTCCTCCAGCTACATAAAATCTTTCCAGATCAGAGAGATGTTAGTTTTTCAACTTCTCGAATGATAAAAAGGTTCCAGATGGGTATTCATCGAATATCTAGAACATTATTTCAATGATTAGTTTAAAGTTAAAGGGTCTCAAATCACATGACTATCATGTTTTGATGAAACATCTAATGACTATAGCTTTATATTGAATTTTTTTTCAAGAATATCCATCATACATTAACCAATATTTGTTACTTCTTCAAATATATATGTATCAAAGTTATAGACCTAGTGAAATTGATGACTATAGAAAGAGAAATTTCCATTGTATTATGTGAATTGGAAATTTTCTTCCTGCCAATATTATTTGATATGATGGTTCATTTGATGGTTCACTTGGTGAGAGATATTTAACTATGTGGTTTTTCACACTATAGATGGATGTTCGGTATATAAAGATTTTGGAAGGGTGTGTCAAAAATAAAACTCACCCAGAGGGATGTATTGTGGGGTGATATATTGTTAAGAAAGTAATTGAATTCTTTACCAAATAGATGTTTTATATGGATAGTATTGGTCTACCAAAATCTCATCACACTATATGGCTTGTGAGTGAAGGAATTTATAGAATATATGTTGTTACAATCAATATTACAGATATGGAGAAACCCAAACTTTACATTTTTTATAATAGTTTGGAGGTTTCCCCATATGTTCAAACCCATAAATAAATTATCAGGCATTTGAATCTATCAATGTCTGGAATATGGATATAAAATACACATAATCATCAGTTTATAGAATGGTTTCAGGGCCATATTTTTAAGGTGTTATTAGAAAATATAGATTCAATTTTAGAATGAATTTGATAGTTATCCATAGGACCAAGTGTGTATGTATTATCCTTAAATGATTATGTAAATAATGATTACACATTCTATAAAAATGAGAATGATGAAGACAGTACCATGAAAAATAGTGGAGTTACACTCGTGGCTGAAGAAAAATGAAAGTTTATGGTACAAATGATAGAAATCCAATTTACACAAATATTCAATATTTGGAATCATCAAAAAAATATAAGATCTAGAGTATAAAACATTCCAAGTGCCTATTTTTTAATGCAAGTGGGTTGATAATAGAAGTGATGTTAAAATAGATGAATTGGGATTCATAAAAGCTGATTTTAGTCAGGAAAGGTACAAAGATAAACTGTTTATAATGGAATTACAGGCAGTAAAAGTGTTTTATGTTGCATATGCCTCAAATCGAATGTGACCAATTGTTTTGTCATCAACCAAAACCATTGATGGGTTGGATGAAAATTCAACCAAGGATAACCCTTTCATTGGAGCGTCATAATCATTTCAAACAGGTCTTAATGTAGACAGTTTTTATATGATAGAGGAGACCACAATGAAGGGATTTGTACCATCACTAGATGGGTCAAATCCCTTCATCCTTTAAAAAATAAAAAGAGAGATCAATAATCAGTTTACATTTTTTTAATATACATGATGTTATCTCGTGTTATTATCCATTTGATGCTTCATTTATGTAATAAAAATTAAATGTTTAACCACTTCTGAAAATAATGACTTCTGTACATGTTGGTGCTTCTAATCCCAAGGAATAATAGGTCTCTCAACCTGTTGTTGTTTGTAGTGAAGAGGAACAACCTTATGCATGTGTTGGTGATCCCATTATTGGGGAATAATAGGTTTACTAACCTAATGCTACTCCCAATGCAGAGGTACAATGGCCATCTTCATATGACGATGCTACAACTCTAGAGGAACATATTAATGATGTTGATTCCATGGAAATTCTAAGCGATGAAGGACCGACATCATAGAAAAAAATAGAAGCGTCACAGTTTGATAGTGTTAGACAAAATTATTAAGTAGAAATTAAAAGGCATCAAATTAGAGATGGGATGGAATGTGCAGGGTCAATATATTAACCCCAACAAGGCTATGTTCAGTAGTTATATTGGAATTGTCAGTCGAAAACACATGTCGATTGATGTAGATTCATGGAACCATGTTATACCTAGGATGAAGACACTAATGTGGGAAGATATTATGTTAACATTTTGATATCATTTCTTTATTTTACTAAAAAATAAAATAATAAAACATTGACTTACTATTCATCATCCATTGTAGAGTGCATTTATAGTAGATGACTCCCATAAGAAGTGTGTATTAATTATTGTTGGATAGATTCACAGATGATTTCACACAATCCAAATAATACATCATCTTAAATATGATGAAGAGAAAATAAAACCACACCCACTGATTATCTATGCATTATTAATAACCCAATAAGCGTGGGATGCGTTTACTAGCCATTATGATGATGTGTCTTTTCAGGTACATTTTTTACAGTAATACGTTGTTTGATGATATGTGTATTCATCACTTTGGTTGAATTTTTTTTATTTGTGAAAAAACAATTGAGTGATGGAAATAATGAAAGAGAAGCAAAACTAGTGTACCCCTACCATGAAGTAAGGATGGGGTACACTTCACTTGAAAAAAAATTGGTATATATCTAAAATCTATCATAATACTTTTATGTGACATGAAACAACAACATAATTATGTTCCTCTATTTATATGTAGATTGATGACATGAAATCTAAATCTAATTCCATCCCATGCCATGTGTTATGGGAGTAGTCACGTGTAAATAAATATGGGATACTACTAGATGAAAACATAGAAAAGTTGTAGTAAACATGTGTAAGTATTAAATAATAAAAATTTGATTTGATTTAAATTGATATTACATAACAATGATCACTTATTTTCCTATATTTTCTATCTAAAATATTCATAGGATCCAGAAACATCTATTAAGGATGAAAAGAAACTATCGGTGGCCTAGATGTGGCCAAAAATAGTATGGACGCGTCAGAGGTGTGGGTTTTTGGGTGATACATTAAATATATTTTGAGAAAACAATCGAGAGGATAGTCAAAGTGAATTAATAAACCATATGAGAGAAAGAATGTATACCTTTGAAAGACAATTCCAATAACAGAGAGATATTATAGAATATTTAATGATGGAGAGGTAAAGAGAAGAACCAACTCAAGAATAGCCACCATGTGGAGATCTCACCCCACCCCCACTAGCTACGAGACTAGCCATTACCCTTAAAGAGATCTCTTAGTAGTGGTAATCAATGTTCTAATAAATGTTTTTGTGATATGTGAATCAGATAGACACTAATACCTTTCTTGTACTAATATTTTATAGGGTGATAATGAATATGATTTATATATAGAAACGCCCACTCATTTTCGTGTGTAGAGGGCTATGGTGTTCAATATTCAAAATGACATGCTACACAACATACCACTTCCAACAAGGCATGTGCGAGTCTCAATCAACATAGCTCATAACCCAAGAACTGAGATACATATTCCAATTCATGAGGATAATATTAATATGACCAAAAAAGATGTGGGAAAATTCATCTCATGGTTGTCAAATCTTTTAAAAAGGTATGTTGTTAAGTAGGCTTTCATTTTTGATTTAGTTTTTAGGATAAATCTTTAACAATTAATGAAAAAATTTATGAACCAATGAATGTTATTACAAATAGACAAATTTAAGGGGATGAAATGAAAAACCACCTTAAAACCATAGTAAGGATCGACTAAATGATAAAATATCAACCCAAACCACCATTACCCTACTCGTTATATATCAAAATTTACTATCATTTAAGGATCGTGTGGATACAAACATAAAATATGGTTGCAACCACACAGTTTAATTTGAAGAAAATATATACAGAGAGAAATATCAATGATTTATTGGTGATGAGAGTGAAACTAATATCCTCCACTATGATTGGCTAGGTAGCTCAGTAATAAATGTATACTTGAGGTATGTTTTCATGATTTGATTTTTCAAAAACATAATATACTGTGTTAATTATGAATAAATACATTTCCTATTTTTTTTCAGGTGTAAATATGAAAAAAATTGAAGGGATTTTACCATGAAAACAAATTCAGACACGTTACTCCTCATATAAACTCTATAGAATAAACAGAAATAGAAACAAAAAAGGATGAAATAGTGATATGTGGGATCAAATCATTTGAAAGGAACTACTCAGATGACAGACTCTATTTAATACCAATGATGTAGGGCTAAATCTCTAAAATTTAATCATATAAAATATTTTTTTTATTTCTTTGATTACTTATTCTTTTTTGGGTTTTTAGGGAACATTGGATTATCATTGAGGTAAATTTAGATACTCCAAAAATTTATTTATTGGATTCAATGCATGAATATCCAGCAAACTGTCCACACATGATGGTGTTTCTTGATTTTTAATACACTATATCCAATGTTTTAGAACTAAACATAAAGTTATATAATAGATATTGTCTTTTAATGGGGATCATGTTATGATAGGGTGGTGCATCACTATCATGAAAAACAAGGATTAAGGCTAAGGGATAAGAATGAGGATAAAGAAAAGTACTACAGCTGTATAAGTATCAAGGTATGTATAATAAGATTTCACTATCCAAACACATATCAAAACATGTTACCTATTATCCTCAATGTTTCTATAGTGTCTGAAACAAACCAATGGAAAAGATTTTGGCTATTATTTTGGTAAATCTACGAGAGAGATACCATTCCATGAACAAATCATAATCCCTAAAGCGGTATTTCTTTAGATATTTACGATTTCATTTAAAATATTTATTAATCCTTTGTGTATTTATATTTTTCGAGTACTACCATGAGTTTTGAAAAGACTCATATTCAAAAGATGATATATATGTTCTCAGAAACAAATGACCAACATACCTTAAGGAATAATATGCACAAATAACATGAAGATGTGAATTCCATAGAAGTAGTGGATTGTTTCATATTTATGTTTAATTTACTTATTTTTAGTATTAATCACATAACAGTTGTTTTGTTATACAGGTGGATTCCTTTGTTCTAGCTGGGGTGGTTAATTAAAAGATGCTCATGCTCATGAGAGATTGGAATTTGAGGCTGCAACTAAGATAATGATGATAAGAAAGTGGGTAAAGAATGTATAATGGTGAATTTCTACTACTTATTTAATTAAATAATTTTTTCATCATTTTACCTACTATTTTAAAGTTAATTTCCTTATTATTTTTAACTAATAATTAATTTTTTATAGATCTTCTAGGAAGTCATATTTTCCTTTTAACTATCTGCAATAAGTCAGAAAAGAGAGAACATGTTGAACAAAATGTATTAATTCTCAATAGTTGATTGAAAATTAGTCTTCCCAAAAGATCTCTCATGAATATTTTCCCAACCAATGTACTAATCATCCACATATCAATCAGATGCACCTCAATATAATAAATAGTGTTATCGGTATGACTCAAAGTGTATGTTTTTAGTTTATAATATGCTTTAATCCTATAGGATTCATGTATTCTTAACTACCATGATTTTATCCATAACTCATGATTATGATCTATGATATATAGGGTATGAATTTCTAATGTTAGTATCACCTTCTAACATCTTTATACTCATGTTATCCTTATATGATCATTGATATCTTCCTTGTTTACTCTTATTGAGAATCTATGATTACCCTTTATTATGTTTCATATCCTTAGGTTATTAAGAATTGTTTTAGAAATAATATGTCTAATAAGGTTTTTAGTAAATAATAACTTAACGAGAGACTCTTATGAACTAGTTCTTTATGGTTTCATGTTTCAAAAAGAACTAGAACTAAAAAATTCTTGCATCGATCATTATGTTATGTAAGGATTATTAATCTACTAATATGTGATATCTATGTATGAAATGTTTGGGTCGATATAGGTTGTATCATTTTAACTGACCTACTTAGAATTGAGAAAAAATAACAATTTACTGGTATCACTCAATGTGTGTATTTTTATTTAAATTTGACTTTACGTTTACTAAAAAGAACAAGTGATATACTAAAAACTAAGAGAAAACATTCATATTGTTTTTATATTTTATAATATTGATCCATGAATCATTTTTGATGTGTTAGTATCAGCTTCAACTGAATTTGATGCACTGTGTGGCCAGTATAGATTTTAGTGTGTATTTTTATATTAAATTGACAATAAATTGAGAACAAAGAACAAGTGACATAGTAAAAACTGAATAAACACATTCGTATTGTTTTTATACTATATTAAAAGGTTACATGAGTAATTTTTTTACATATATGAATCAAACACAACTCAATCTGACAGACGATGTGACCAGTATGACTAAAAGTGTCCATTATTAGTTTAGAATTGACATTTTAGTTCAAAATGTGTCAATCACTAAACACCAATAAAATTCACTCCAATTGTATTAATAATTTAGAATAGTAATTAATAAGTAATATTTTATGTTTATGAAGTGTTCTCACTTGAAACTGATGCATGATGTGACTGGTATCACTCATAATTCATGTTTCTAGTTTGAAATGACATTTTAGTAAAAAACACAATTGACATACTGAAAACCAAGTAAACATATTCAGTTTGTTTTGATACTGTAGTAAAATGATCTATATGTCATTTTTTATGTGTAGGAATCTGACTCATCTTAATACGATGTACGGTGAGGCCAGTATAACACAAAGTGTATCTTTTTATTTAAAATTGACATTAATTTAAGTAAAAACAAAAAGTGACATACTAAAAACTGAGAAAACACATTCATATTATTTTGATATTTTAAGAAAGTGATATATTAGTCATTTTTGAGGTGTAGTAATCATCCTCACCTCAATATGATGCACAATCTAGCCGGTATCACTCAAAGTGTATCTTTTTATAAAAAATTAACATTAATTTAAGTAAAAACAACAAGTGACATAATAGAAATCAAGAAAACACATTTGTATTGTTTTTATATTTTAGTAAAGAGATCTATTAGTAATTTTTGATGTGTAGGGATCAGCCACACCTCAATAAGATGCATGGTGTGGCCGATACAACTCAAAGTGTCTCTTTTTATTTAAAATTGACATTAATTTATGTAAAAACAAGAAGTGGAATACTGAAAACCAAGAAAAAACATTCTTATTTTTTTTTATATTTAGGTAAAATGACCAGTTAGTCATTTTTTATGTTTAGTAATTAGACTCACCTCAATGCGATGCATGGTGTGGCTGGTATCACTCAAAGTGTCTCTTTTTATTTAAAATAGTCATTAATATAAGAAAAAACAAAAATTGGCATACTAAAAACCAAGAAAACACATTAATATTATTTTTATATTGCATGAAAATGATATATTAGTCATTTGGTATGTGTAGGGATCATCCGATGCATAATACGATGCATAGTGTGGCCAATATCACTCAAAGTGTCTCTTTTTATTTAAAACTGACATTAAATTGAGTAAAAGCAATAAGTGGCATACTGAAAACCAATAAAATCCAATTATATTGTTTTGATACTTTAGTAAAATGATCCATGAGTCATTTTTAACATGTAAGAATCAATCTCACCTCAATAAGATGCATGGTGTGACTGGTATCACTCAAAGTGTCTCTTTTTATTTAAAATTGACATTAATTTAAGTAAAACCAAAAAGTGACATAATGAAAACAAATAAAAAGAATTAAAATTGTTTTTATATTTTGATAGAGTGACCTATTAGTCATTTTTTACCTGTAGGGATTAGTATCACCTCAATACGATGAATTTTGTGGCAGATATAACTCAAAGTGTCTCATTTTATTTAAAATTGGCATTAATTTAAGTAAAAAAATAGGTGACATTCAAAAAACCAATAAAAGGAATTAAGATTGTTTTGATACTTTAGGATAATGATCAATGAGTAATTTGTGATGTGTATGAGTCAACATCACCTCATTCTAATGCACGGTGTGACTGGTATGACTAAAAGTGTATGTTATCAGTTTAAAATTGACATATTAGTTCAAAATGTGTCACTCCCTAAAAACCAAGAGAACATGCTATGATTTTATTGATAATTTAGGAAAAATATTCATAATTCATTTGTGATATTTATGAAGTAGTATCATGTCAAACTGATTCACGTTGCAACCAGTATAACTCAAAATACATGTTTCTAGTTTGAAATGGAATTTTAGTAAAAAACCAAAACTTACATACTGAAAATGAAGAAAACATATTATTATTCTTTTGATACTTCATAAAAACAATCCATCATTAATTTTTTATAGGTAGGAATAAGGTGAACCTTAATACGATACACGATGTGTCCAATATAACTCCAAATGTGTCATAATTTAAAATTGAAATTTATTTTAGTAAAAGAATAAGTGACATACTCAAAACCATGAAAACACATTAGAATTGTTTTGATATTTTATAAAAACAATCCATAACTCATTTTTAACATATATGAATCAAACCCACCCAAATAGGACACATGGTGTGACTGATATACCTCCAAATGTATCAATTTTATTAAATATTGACATTTTAGTAATGAGTTCTTTCATATTAGTGTTTAATTTATTTTTTATAGTATTACTAACATAATATCTATTTTATTATATTGGTGGAATATTTTTCTCGAGTTGGGATGATTTGTTTGAAAACTGATACTATGGGAGGAAATTTTTGAGAGGGTATCACGGGCATCAAAAACGAAATATTAATTTTTTAAAATGTTTGTTGGAAAATTGTAAATGTAATTATATATAACATTTTGTTTGAAATATAAACATTTTTTTATATACCATAGGTGGAAATTTTTGTATTCATAATGAAAATTAAATGTATATATATAATTGTTTGAAAATATAACATTTCTTGGGTGTACTGGTTTGCTTTCCAGGTTTTCTTCTGTGCGTGCTATTATATAAATAGCACACTTCAAGCAGCTAGGTCTTTATCAGCACCAAAAAAGCACAAAGAAAGGAATAACATTATAATTTCAAACAATAAAACTGATCAACGTATTAATTTTTAGTGCTTTCTTAGCACAAATAAAAGGACACCTTTATTAGTGCTTGTTTAGAACTGATAAATCCCCCCTTATCATCACTGTGATTAACAATGCTTTTTTAGCACTGTTAAAATCCATTTTGCCTGCTGTTGAAGGCCATATATGTATTAGTGTTTCTGAAAAACTATTTTTATGTGTGAATTATTTTTTATCTTAATAAATTAAATTAATCACTATTATTGAATTATTTTACTTAAATTTATATATTATATTTTATAATTTTTTTACCATTCATATTATATATTTTATAATATTAAGATAGGAATAAATCCAGTTTAATGTTTCAAAATTGTATTTTTTTTAAAATGGGTTTGTCACGTTTTGTGCAACTATTTTAAAATTTAATTTTTATACTTCTTATAGAAAATTTATTTGAAAAAATGAACTTTATTTTTGAAATAAAAATTTCAAAATTATCATAGAATGGATTTTTGAAAAATTTATATACAGATTGATTATTAGATGAATAGTGAAAATACTACTTTTTATTGAAAACTAATTTTGGTTTAAAGAATTTACAAGGAAAAACTTTGTTTGAGAATATTTTTAAAAGAAACACTATTAAAATGAAGTTATTATTAATCCAACTTATTTCATTGTAAATAATTTTTATTTTCAATTTGGAAATAAAAACTTTTCTTTAATAAGAAAATATTCTCTTTGGAAACTATCGTTTTCATCGATACTGCAGGTTTAATTTTAAATTAAATTCTAACAATTATATAAATTTAATTTAGTAAAATTAATTCTATATTTTTAATCATAATAATTAATAATAATTAATAAGTCCATCTTAATTTTTTCTCATAATGAATAGTAAAAATAGTAAACAATAATTACAATGGTTAAGGTTAAAACGAGTTTACCGGAGGTTAAACCATAAATTTAACGGTTATTTTTCCAATAAAACTTGTATAAATACTTTTATGTATCCATATTTAAACCTTATACTTTTATTACTTCTAATTCATGCTTATTTGGAAACATTTTTCTTGAGGATTAATTTATCATTCTGTATTCTTTTATGAATTTTCCAAGTGTGTTCCCTCCCTCGATTATAAAAGGACACCTCCTCTCCTCTCCTTTAATCACAAAAATTTCCTTTTTATTTAGAAAATAAATTCCCAAAACCCTTCCTTAATTTCAAACCCACATTCAAAATGCCACTTTTTGATTAAGAAACCCTCTTAATAGGGATTTCCGTACTAACCTAAAGAGGTTATCCAAAGAAGAGGTATCATTGTTAACAAACCATTTTTATATTCTTTCTAATTCCACCTATTAAATATTTAATTCATCCATTATGATGTAATAATATTTGTATCTTTGATATAATAATATGTTATTATGTTAATTTAATAACCAATATTCATCTTATCTTCCATCAAATGGGAAATAAGATCATTAATTCTGTGTACGAAAGACTACCGCCCTGTGAATCTATGTAAATCGTTTTACATCACCGCATCTCATGGATGGATATAGTAATGTTTTCAAAGTATACATATTTTCTTTATGAAATAATTATAATTTTGGAACAATAATTTCATATCTAACTTCTTACATTCCAATTCATTTAAAAATTATAATGGCACTCACGTGTACGTGTGGACTACCACATCCACAAAGCGATGTGATGCGTTTTTCATTTTATTTTGAAATGGATTGTAATAAGGATAGTTTTAATGAATATAAATGATAAAAATGATATAAAAATTATTATTTAAATGTTAATTATTATATACCTATCTTTCATTCCTTCCTTCAAAAAATGGAAACAACGTTTATGCATACGTAACACCTATCGTCTCTATGAATGATGAAATTCATTTTTCTATATCTGCTTTTTTGGATGAAATTAAATATGAATATAATTAATATATATGATTTTTATATCATGATTATGATTTTGGAGATGATGGAACCATGATGAAACTATAAGGACCAAAACTACGAAACCAAAACATACACGAAAAAAGCAGTTATTACCCAAAGAAGTGATTTAAAAAACAATTGTTAATGAAAAGATGGTAAAAGGTTATAAGTAAATAATATATGGTCTAATATATATATGATTATGGTTTTATAATATATTTAAAATAAAAATATATTTATTATACATGTTTTAAAAAATTTTATGATGAAATTCAAGACTTGCGGTATGTGATTTTCATCACATTTTTATTTTTGTGAGACACATGCCATATTCACCGCTTATTTTTTATATGGTGTATATAATAAATAGTAATGTATTTTATAATGATTATTATGAAAATAATGTGGATTTATATATCCTTATAATTTTCTTTCTTTCATAGGGATTATGATTCAAAAGTTACCAAAGTGGTAAGTGATTTATGTTACAATCTCATTGTTTATCATGATTGTTTTGTATTGTTCTTACGAGGATGAAATTTATTGATATACCTCCTTGAATATCATGAAATTTTTTATCCTGTATTTATTACTATAAATTGCATGTTTTAATTTAAATTTTATCTGTTTATGGACTCAATACTCTAAAAGAATATTTTTAATTAAAACCAAATTTATTTCTCTCTTTAGTTGAAAATCCTTTTTCTTCCATTTCCAAGTCTATTAAAAAGATTTTAAATAATATTTGTAAATAATTAATTTCAATATAAAAGTATGATTTCCTTAAGAACGTTTTTAGTGATCTTTTAATGGAATTTCTAATAATGAATGATTTTTACCATTGATTTTAATTATTTTATACCGTTGATATGACCCAATGATAACATTCTTATTATTTCTCTAGATGGTTTATGGTTTTGATTAAAATATTTTTATGAAACCCTTTCCTTTTCCATGAGTTTTTTATAATGAATTTATATAATGATTATGAAAACTATTTATTTTTCATAGGTTTTTCCATGATGAAATTTTTATGAATATTGTTTCCTTTTCATGGGTTATGATATGATGAGTGTTTTATAATATTGTGGAACATACCTATATTATTTTCATTACATAACGGGTGGGATCAAAATTATAATTCCCTATAATTAATTGGGTAAAGATGGATATCTCATGAGATAAACTTGATTGGAATGGGGAGTGAACCCATTTCAGTAAGGGACATTGTCCACTATGATTACCCTAGGAGTGAACCATGAATACTATGATGGTTTGGGAAGTGAACCCATTTTACTATGATAGTGTTGAAAATGTTCCTTAACTAATGAAGAAATAATTATATATCCTTATGTGTATGCCAAAAATCTAATTATTATTCTAATTATATGCTCAAATGTCTTATGTTTATTTATTATTATATGATTCATGTCTTATGAGCTACCAAGATTTAGGTCATGACTTAGGATTATGTTCTATGATATGAATGGAATGTTTTTCAAATGTTTTTACAATGTTTTTATACCCTTATGCTCATGTTATATTGATATCTCTATTACTTACCCTTACTAGGAATCTGAGATAACCCTTTCTAATGTTTCCTTTGCCCAGGTCATATAGAAATTTATTATGTATGATATGGCTCATAATGGTACTAATCTTGAAGAACTTAGTATGAGATGATCTAATTCACTTAAAAATTATTTTTCCATGTATTTGTGTTTCCAAAGGAACTAGACCTATATGATTATAGTGTGGATATTTTTTTTGTATAATGAATATTCATATATTAATATGTGATATCTATGTATGAAAAGTGTGCGTCTATTTAATATGTTAGTTGATGGGTACACCTCAAGGTTTACCAACCTCACACACTATTCTCTTAATATGGTGCATGATGAATACTTCTGGGCATGGAAGTTTGGCCAGGGGTTTCATAGATACATTTGAGATAGAGTGGTCTCCTTATGGATTCCCACTTATGCTGGATTGGTGGGTAGGGATCAGGTTATAGAGAAATTTCTAGTAGAGGGACAAAGGTGGATAGAGATAATGGTGGAAATTATGGGTTTTAGTCATCTACATCAGCTAAAAGGAATTTGTCATCAAGGTCTCAATGTAGGAGTCATAATCATGCCCAAATTTAGACATCCAGATATATGACATATCGTTCAGGTGAAGCATAAAAATATCCTAGAGATGGATGATTCTATTCTTGTGATGTTTAAGGTCACATGGCCCATGATTTACCAACTCACCATGTTGCAGATAGTGGTTAGGCTCTCCATGAACCACCGTGATAGAGAAAACATGTAATGACCTAGCCTTAAGCATTACATATTCTAGTACCCTTCAATAAAAAACTACTTTCTTACAATCCCAAAGATATTTTTAGTATATATTTTTAGATAATTTTGATAAAATCCTATATAGTAAACCCATTTATTACAAGTGAACACTTATACTTAGTATCCATTTTTCCCACCAAATAATTTTTTTAAAATAAAACATTGTTTCTTTTCATGTTAAATATTCACAAGTTTCATATTGACATCATTTTTGTTACTAGTATTCCATAAAACCTATGAATTAAATTTTAAAATTTTGATATGAGAACACAAATCTCAGTAAAGAACATAAAAGGAAAAAAATAATCTGTGAATCCATAAATACTTTTAAAAATAAACTTTGGGCTCAAAATAAAAATTTTCATAACCAATAAATCATCTTTCCTTCATAATTTATTCCATAAAACATTTTAAAAGACATATTATAGGAAAAAAATAAAACCAATAAAGGTTTCATTGAAAACATGATAAACCCATGAAATAAGTTTCACAAAGTTATACTTTTCACCTTTAAAAAGTAACTAATTCTTTCCATTGAATATAAACTAAATAACTTACTTTTGGAAAACATGAGATTTATATAAAAACATTAAAATCATAATTAAATAATATATGGAACTTTGGGAATCATTTTTCTTATCATACTTAATTATATAATAACCCTCATTACTACACAAGAAATAAACCTCCTAGTTATACTTGAATTAACCCTCATTATTATACTTGGAGTAACTGTTGCAGTTAAATTTAGAATAACCACCATGGTCAAATTATAACATAAACATAACCAATTAATTTGAGGTATATAATTTAACCACACACCTTTTTTATAATGTAACCACCCATCATCATAAACAATTATCAAGAACCATAATATAATTATAAAACATGAATGCTTTAATCATAAAGAACATTACTTGAGAAAACTACTTATTTTAAAAACCTTCACACACATAATTTAAAAAATTTTATTTTGAAATTACCATGTAATATTTTAAATTATACCTCAAATAAAATATTATTAATGATGGTGAAAAAATTTTATAATTCTTTATAAGTTAAAAAAACATCTCTTTTGTATTTTTGTCAGAAATCAACAAAGTACCTTATTTGGAAAATGAAAAAAAGATTCTTTTCAAACCATTTATAAAAATTAAAAAAATGTATAAAAATGAATTTAAATAATCATTTAATAATAATAGATACAATCTTTAATATATTTTTAAAAAATATTTCTATGGATGAAAAAGAGAGTCTTAAGGGAAGCTTAAAAAAATTAAAGAAAGTCCCTTACCTTGAGTCTGACATGTCTTTTATGTTCTTATTCTTCATGAATAAAAAAATTATGTTAATTTAATACTTTATTAAGAAAGTATTTATATCTTATTATTTATTTTAAATCACTTATTACCATGTTATATACAATTACATAATCAATTAATTTCACGTCATCCATTTTGATGATATTCGGTACAAAAGTCTAAAATGACTTCGATCAGTTGACTATGATAAAAGAGGTAAATATTAAATCATATCCATAATAATAATCATTATAATTTTTATAAATAAATTATAAATTAAAATCCATCCATTAAATATTTTTATCAAAAAGGAACTTTGTTATAGTCATATTGACGGTAGGTCGTACGTACGCCTGAGTAACACTTCTATTTTTTCAATGATCAAAATGAAAAGAATGTAAGTATTATTTTATATTTAAATAATTATAATAATATAATTAATATATTATTAATTATTCAAATGTAATTATATATATCATCCATTTGATGTGGTGATGAAAAATGAATCACATCACTTCGTAGAGGTGGTAGTCCACACGTACGCACAAACACCATTATCATTTTACAATTCATGGATATGTAAGAACATAAATGATATATTATATTTTTATAATGATAAATATTTAATTAATATAATATATAAAAATTAATTACATAATTATAACTAGTATATATATATGGTGATGGAAAATAAATTACATCTGTTCATGAGGCGGTAGTCTGTCATACACACGGATGAAGAATTCTTTACCAATTTCATAGATGAGGAGATAGATATAAGTTATTCCACTAACATAATAATATCTTATTATATAGATTATATATTATATATTATTTTATCATAGTAGAATATGGTTTGTGTATGTTGAAGAATAACCAAAACTAAAACATGAAGATAAAAAATATACCTCTTCTTTAGAAAACCTCACTTTCTTAACAACTTAAGACCTCTAAGATTGGTATTTTTCATTAAAAAAATACCTATTGAAAGAGGGTTGGTATTCAAGGAATGTATATCTGTAGTTATTTTCAAAAAATTGGATTTTTAGGTGTTAAGGATTGGGAAGAAGAAATTTCCTTTTATAAGAGAGGGGAGGGGCACTCTTGGAATTTCAAAAAATATTAAATTAATATAAATTAATTTTAAATTTAAAATGGAAAAAAGTGATTTATTTATAATATAAGATGATTATGGGTATAAATACCCTCATAAAATAAAAATTAGAAAATTGTTTATTATATTTTCACACTTATCTTTTGGTTTTAACTCCTGTTTAAGTCCTTTAACTCTTATGAAGACAACATGAATTTTTACTCTTTGAGGGTCAATATAGTAACTATAAAATGAAAAAACCCCGTAAATGGACCGTCATTGATATTTTAAACCTTATCATAATAACTAGGCCTAATTTAATATTTTTATGAATTTTATATCATTTAATAAAATTTTATGTACTATAAAATATCAATTACATAAATTTTTACAACTATTCATTACTTTGACTTTAATAGTAATAATAAAAAAACTACATTTTGAATAAAATGTTTTACTATATTATTAATATTTCATGGTTATATATAAAATTTTATGATGACATTATTTATCTCAAATTATTTTAAATTTAATATTTTTAATATCATATATTTAATTTTTCCATTAATTAAATAATTAACATGTCAGCTTTGTGTAAGAGTTTAATGTAATTATGAATTCACTAAAAATTAAAAATAAATTACTTGGATGAAGATAAATATTTTATCTTTAAAAATAATTTTTATTTTCAAACATAGTTTTTGGATAACTTCATATTTAAGATATTACACTTATCAAAAATAAGAATGTGATTTGTTTGAGATTTCTTTAAATAAATCACTATAAAGGTGATAATATCATCTCAGTCACCCAAAAAATTCTTAAATTAGACCATTGGATGATTATAGAAGTGATATAATCATCCAATAAGTTATATATATATTTTTGGTTAATTGTTTTGTTCTTATCATTTTATTTTTAACCTAGATTATCTGATTTACCCTCTAACATGGTAACCAAAATTACTAAAGTTTATATTAATATTATACAAAAATAAAAGGGAAATATTTTCTAAATTTGGATATACTAATTATAAATATTTAATCCATTTTTGAAAATTAAAAACATATATATTTAAGAATATAATTTAAAATGAAACAGACGAAATGCAATGAAAATAATTTTATAGAAAAATATGATTTTTAAATTTAAAATGTTTTTATACTAAATTGGACTATAAAATCCATTTCTAAAAACATAATTATATTATTATAAATCAAAATTAACTAATTATACTTTAAATTTAATCCAAAACATAATTTTACCTTGTAAATACTATGAAATCAAATACATTTTTTAGTAAAAATCTGTATTTTTCATTATTCTTTAAAAAATAAATATGTTTAAAAAATTATAAAAAATTCATCCTTAGATTATTTTGAAAATATAAACTAAAAATTAAATTATTTTTTCAAAATTAAATTCTACATTTTGAAATTTTAACTTTTCAATAAAGTCTTATAAGAAATGAGTTTAATAAAACCATTTCATTTTTTATTTTAAGAATTACTTTAGATATTTATAATACATATAACTAAATAACTCAAGAATACTAATAAATATAAAAATTATTTATTCTATCATTAACTAAATGTTTACAACCCCCCATTTGAAAATTTCTTCCTCATAATTTTGAACTCAACCTCAGTAACTGGGTTTTGAATTTTTAAAATACCTTTGTTGAAAACCCATGTCATAAAAAGGATGAATAAATATTCATCTTGAAATGATAGAATGAGAAGTATGAAGGTCATATTAAATAACACATACTAAGTTTCCATTTAGGATAACTTTGGTGTGAATTAAAAACATCGATATAAAAGAGAAATCTAACACTCAGATTTAGAGTGATATATAACATGGTCATGAGAATGTTAACCAACACAAGACCATAAATCTATAATGGGGTTAAAGGCCATTGATTTCTCAGTAAGAGACGTAAATGGATAAATTTTTTATTTCAAAATACTTTTCCTATATTTGAGGAATTATTTTGCTCCCATGATTAAGAACAAAAGGGAATATATATACTTGAAAATTATAATTTCATCCTTTAAAAAATTTCCACCTCAAGCTTATATATTTCTCCAAATGATGAGCCTTCAAGATGAAATTTTCATGCCTAAACAACTCGAATCATCTTCTACTGATCAAAAAAATCCAAAAAATAACTATTTATTCCTCCTATATTTATCAATTAACCAAAAAAATGGTTAGTACATGATAATATAATTCTCCAAAAAGAATAAACCTTTGTATTATGAATAAATACTTTAGTATCCAAAATTCAATAGTAATACCAAAAGTTCAACATAGATCATTAGATAAAAAACTATCCTTAAAATTCCTCAAAAATATTATAGTATAATATTGAACCCCAAAAATAAAATTGATTTGATTGCAAAGTCTTCCAAGATAAATTTTATCATTTATCTCCAAATAACAACAATCATTCTTAATCTCCAAAAAAATGAAATTTGCAAAATCCCATTATCTCCAAGATATGATAAACATTTCCATAAATAACAAAAATCTCTATAAATCCAAAATAAAATAATATATGCTTCCAAAATATTATTCAACCTTTATTCCTCAAACAAAATCTCATAGTATTCTATTAACCTTAATTATATAAGGTTCCAAAAATATTGAATGTCTTCCAAAATAATATTAATAAATTAATCACCAAATTATTTTTTAATTCCATCGTTATCTATTCACGAAAAAAATGTTCCCAAAATGAATATAACCATTATTAATCAAAAACATTAAATAAATTAAAATAATTTCACACTAATGAGGACATCACGTTGGCTAATGGTAGGAAATTCACCCTTTTGGCACTTAAGTTTGGGTTAAATCTCCATAGCCATTTCGGGTAAAATGAGTTGTCGCACATCCCGTGGTTTGTCCTATTTATAAAACTATATTAATATAATTCTTTTAAAATTAATGAAATGTGATAAACATACTAAACAATAACCTTAATATATTCAACATTTAAGGAAATGTATTAACCTGAAATTTTATCTCATACCTCTCATTTTGCATCCCAAAATGTAATAACCCATAATTAGCTCAAAATAAAAGATCTTATAAACAATAAAGGATAATTATACCATTAATAATATGTCCACAAAAATTAAAGCAATTATTCCTTAAATAACATTTTCAATTAAATCTATACTAAACTTAAGGGTTGTATTAACATACATGTTTTTGAAAATACTCTTAATCATCTTAGTAATACACCACTTAAAACCTCAAAATGGGTTTCTAAGACTTATCACTTAATATAAACCTTAAAACTATAAATACCATGATGGTATTCACAAATAATTATATTACCACAACTTAAAACATCCAAATATCTAAAGTTATCTAAGCCCACTTACGATACCAATAGTAAGGACCTAGTCTTAAGAATTACATATTCTAGTGACTTTAAAGTAGAGTTTATTTTCTTATAATACCAATGATATTTTTGGTTTATAGTTTTATAGAATTAGTAAAAACTATTACATTGTAAACCCATACATTATAATTGGATACTTATACTCGGTATCCATTTTCCCCACATTAAAAACATTTTAAATAAAACATGGTTTATTTTCATGATAAATATTCACAATTTTCATCATAACCTCATCCTTGTCCCTACTATTCCTTAAACCCTATGAAATAAATTTAAAAATGTGGAATGATCACAAAAATAACTATAAGATACATAAAATCAATTAATTATATCATTAATCCATGAACACTTATAAAAGTAAATTTTAGGCTCAAAATAATCATTTTAATACAAATGAAATCACCTTTTATGCCCAAATATTTCCATAAAACATTTAATAATAAATATTAAAGGAAAAAATAAAAACCATAATGATTTCATTAAAAACATGATAAATTTATGAAAAAATCACAAATTTATGCTTTTCACACTTACAAAGTAACATATAATTTTATTTGAATATAAACTTAATAACTTTGAGAAAAACTGAAATTTCTAAAAAATATATATAAAGAATAAATCCATCATATATGTTTCTTGTGGAATCATTTAAAAATCATAATTATATATGGATTAACCCTCATAGTTATGCATGAAATAACCCTCATGGTTATACATGAAAAAAACCCTCACGGTTATACTTGGAGTAACAATCATAGTTATATTTAGAATAACCTTCATGGTAAAATTATAACATAAACATACCCAATTGATTGGTGAGAAATCATGGACCCAAACACATTTGGTTTATAATGGAACCAATAATAATCATAAACAATCCCCAAGAACGATAAAATAATTATAAAACAAGAATTCTTGCATCATAAAAAGCAATCCTTGAGCAAAATAACTTATTTAAAAAAATTGTGGACATATTAGTATTTTTTTTGAAAATGACCATGTAATATTGTATATTAAACATCAAATAAAATATTATTCATAATATTGTAAAAATCCACCCAACCCGTATAAGTTAAAAAATCATTCCTTCAATATTTTTTCAGAAAAGTCAGAAAGTACCTCTTTTCTAAAATAAAAAATAAGATTCCTTTAAAATTGTTTTGTAAAAAAATAAAGAATGGGTGAAACTGACTCTAAAAAATAATATAAGAAAAATAAAAAAAATCTTTGAACTTTTTTATAAAATATTGATATGGAAGAAGAATAGCATCTTAAGTGAAACTTTTAAGAAATATTATTTAAAATAAAGTCCCTTACCATGAGTTTGACAAGTCACATATCTTCTTTTTTTCCCTGAATAAGAAAATTGTGATAATTATGAACATGATTAAGAGCCTTTTAAAATTTTATTATTCATTTTTATCACTTATTACTGTGTTATATAAAATTACTTAATCTATTAATTTCACATCGGTTGTTTTGACGATATTTTGTACTTAAGTCCAAAATAACTTCGGTCAGCTGAATATGGCCAAAGTGGTCATTATTACATAAGATCTAGAATAATGATTATTAAATATTTATAATTTTTATAAAGAAATTATAATTTTAAATCCATCCATTAAATATGGTTACTAAAATGGAAATATGTTACAATCATTGAGAGGGTAGGTCATACATACGCATGAGTAAAACTTCTGTTTTTTTGAATGATCATTAAGTAAAGAGTTAAATATTATTTTATCATTAAATAAATATAATAATATAATTAATCTCAAATTAATTCTACAAATATACTTATATATATCATCCATGTTATGTAGTGATGAAAAACAAATCCCATCACTTTATTGAGGTGGTAGTCCATACGTACGTTCGAACGATGTTATCATTTTTCAATTCATGGTAATATAATAACATAAGTGATATTTTATATTTATATAATTATAAATATATAATTAATATCATATATAAAAATTAATTATATCATTATAACTAGTCTTGAAATATGGTGATGAAAAAACAAATTATATAGGTTCGCAAGGCGGTAATCTACTGTTCACAAAGACAACAAATTATTTTCCCATTTGATGGAAGAGGAGATGGATATAGGTCATTACTCTAATAAAATAATATATAATTATATTTATTATATTGAATTAATTATTTTATAATGGTTTAATATGGTTTTAGGGATGTGGAAGAAGAAACAAAACTAAAACATGCAGATAAAAACAATACATCTTCTTTGTAAAACCTATTTTTCTTAACAACTTAAGGCCTCTAAGATTGTTATTCTAAAAAATAAAAATATATATAATGTGGGTAGATATTATATTAATTTATTTTGTAGGGTATTGGATAAAAAAAGTTGTTTTTATGCATGAAGGGTTGAGAATAAGAGGTTCTCTTTTATAAGAGAGGGGAGGGGCACTCTTGAAATTTCCCAAAATATTAAATTAATATAAATTAGTATTCAATTATAAATTCCTAAAAAGTTATTTATTTTTAATATAATATTATTATGGGTCTAAATAACCGCATAAAATATAAATTAGACATTTCTTGTCTATATTTATACCATTATATTTTGGTTTTAACCCCAATTTATCCTCTTTAATTCATACTATGACAACATGAATATTCACACTATCATGGTCAATATAGTTACTATAAAATTACAAAAGACCCATAAATGGAACATGGTGGATATTTTTAACCTCATCCTAATCACATGGAGAAATATAGGATTTTCTATGAATTTAATTTCATTTAATAAAAAAATATTTACTATAAAATATCAATAATGTCAAATTTTAGAACTATTCATTAATTTGATATTAATAATATCAATAAAAAACTAAAATTATAACAAAATATTTTATTATATACTTAACATGTAAGGGTAATATATAAATTTTTTTATCACATTTTTATCCCAAATTATATTAATTTTAATATTTTTAATATCATTTATTTGATTTTCTCATTAATTAAATAATTACTACATCAACATTGTGTAATAATTTAAGGTAATTATTTCTTAAATATAAATTAAAAATAAATTTCCAAGATGAAGATAAATATTTTAGATTTCAAAATATTTTTTATAGTCAAACATATCCTCTAAATAACCTTATATTAAAAATATAACATTTATTGAAAATAAGAATGTTACATGTTTGACATTTCTTTAAATAAAATATTATAATGGTCATAATATAATCAAAGTGCTCCCAAAAGGTCACATTTTTGATCATTTTATAAATATAGTTTATATATACTGATACAATAAGATTTACTTATGTTTTTGTATCATTTTATGGTCCTTATTATTTTATTTTTAACCTAAATTATCTGATTCACCCTTTACTATGCTAAATAAAATTACTAATTTTACTATTGATATTATCCAAAAATAAAAAGAAACTATTTAAAAAATTTATATCTCATGATTCCCAATATAGAATATTTTTTTTAAAATTCATAATATAGAATTTTTATAAATTAATTTGAAATTAAACCTGTAAAATGCAATGAAAAATAGTTTTTTTGAAAACGTTCCCTTTTTAAATATAAATTATTTTATACTAAAGTCAAGTATAAAATATATTTAAAAAATAATTGGATTACTTTAAATAAAAATTAACTAATGAAAATTTAAAACTAATCCAAAAGATAATTTACCTTGTAAATACTTTAAAATAAAATACAGCTTTCAATATAAATATGCATTTTTTCATATTCCTTGAAAAATCATTATTTTTCAAAAATTATAAAAAATTAATCCTAAGATAATTTTGACATGATGAATTTAAAAATGAAATTTATTTTTTAAACCTAAAATTATAAAATTTTAAAAATAAACTTATTTTTAAAGTCTTATAAGAATTTTTTCTAACAAAACCATTTACTTTCTGATTATAATATTACATAATATATTTATGATGAATATAAATACATAATTCAAGAATAATAATAAAGACTAAAATTAATTATTCTATCATTTTCTGGGTTGTTATACAACATCATGATCAGGGGTGTCCCAGGAATGGTCATAGAGGCCCCTAGGGAGGTGGTGCTTATAGAGGAATAGGTGTAGCTCGAGAGGGAGAAGCTATGGGAGGAGGATGATGCTACGACATACACTCACCACCACCACCAGGTGTCCCACACCAGGCTCATAGGGATAGTGTTTTAGGGTTTCATTACTTCTAGTCCATAGAGGGATATATTTAGGCTACTAATGTGATAATTTGAGGAATGATTTGTATATTCTCTTCCATAGATATAGTACTCGTGGACATATTCATGAGTCATTGCATTATATCCATGTACATTTTGCACAAGTTAGAGCTTCCAATAGAGTCTTTGAACCATCATTTATGGCTAGATGTTCTTATAGTGAATGACTCTTTAATATTTCACATTTTCCAAGAGTCTGAGATAGCGTTCAGTAGAGATATTTTATCATGGGATCTCTTAGTCATTATGCTAAAACCTTATGATGTAATCTTGGATATATATTGGTTTTATATAGTGCATGAATAGATAGAATTTCATTACAGGAGAGTTAGATGCCTTCATATAGATGAGATGAGATTCTTCATACTGGTTTGGAGGGATCTTATGGATGAGTGAGTGGAAATCGTGAGAATGAAGATACAACCTCTCACCTATCATTTAGAAAGTTTAGCCTTTAGTGCAAAGAGATCTACAAAAATATTACTTCCAATGGTATTGGAAGATTATATAGATGTATTTCCTAAATATTTTTGGAGACTACCTCTAAGGTGAGAGATAGACTTCTGTATCAGCATGCCCTGTGGGACCATAGTGATATGTTTTGTGTCATATCGGATAACCCCTATTGAGATATTTGAGTTGAGAATATAGTTAGAATAACTTCAATAGATATGTTTTATCAGAACTAGTGTTTCCCCAAGTTAGCATTAGTATTTCTCTTGAAACATAAATACAAGATTTTGAGGCTTCATGTACATTACCATCACCTAAATCTGGTAAAAATATAGAATAAGTAGACCTTCCCAAGGAATGATGAACTTTTCAACTAGTTTAAAGGTGGAAGTTGGTTTTTAATAATTAATATCAGGTCTGACTACCATCAGTTGAGGGATCATAAGAATGATATTCCAAAGAGGACATTTCATTTTCTCTATAGGCATTATGGATTCCCAGTTATTCCTTTAAGTATGACTAATTCCTCTATTGTGTTCATGGAACTTATTAACCAGACCATCCATCCAAATTTAGACTGATTTTTAGTTATCTTTATCAATGAAATTATTATATAATTTTCATTTTAGGATCAAATAGATCATTTTAGGATGGTACTAGACTTACTTCGGGAGGAAAAAAATTATAGTTATCTCTATATCTGTTAGTTTTGGATTGTATAGGTTTAAGTTTTAGTGAATCTCATATATAAGCATGGTGTAGTGATAGATTTAATGAAGATTGATGTAATTTTTTCTTGGAAAACACTAAATAGAATGTTAGAGGTGTAGAATTTTCTCAGTTTGGAAGGATAATACTGAGAATTCATAACTGAATTTTCTAGGATTGTAGCCACTTTGTCTACCTTGACATGAAATGTGTATCATTTTTCTTAGACTTTGGATTGTCACTGAGCCTTCTAGGAGTTTAAGCATAGGTTGACCAGTGCTGCTATTTTGAGGATACCATATGAGTGTGTTGATTATATTGTGTTTTTCAATGCCTCTGGAGTTAGGATTAGATGTGTGTTAATTCAAACGTAGGTAGTGATCACTTATGGGTCAATGAAGTTAAGAACCCAGGAGAAGAACTACATGACCCATGACTTAGAGCTAGAAATATTAGTATTTACAATGAATATGTGGAGGCATTATCTTTTGGTTGAAAATTTTATTGTTTACTTACATCACTAGAGTATCAACTACATCTTCAACCTGAGAGATATTAGCCAAAGATAAATTTGTTGGTTAGAGTTCCTACAGGACTATTACTTTGAGATATTCAACACTCTAGGGAAATTAATCATGGTAGTTGATTAATTTAGTAGTAAATATAATTCTCATTTAGTGGAGGGGTCATTAAAGTAGTTATCCCCATTATAGATGACCCTATTATAGGAGATAGGTACAAAATACCTTTATTCGATGATCAGGACACCACTGCTTCTTCAGCATGTGAGAGAAGACCAGTTGTGATATTTCCACTATGTAGTTTTTCATTACCTTATATCTTTAGGAGATACACCGATTGGATTTTTGGAGGACAGGGAGCATGTGTTATTTTTCATCGATGGGTTGTAGTTCCATTCATGTTGTGTGAGTAGGTGATGAAAGAGTTTCATACCTTCCCCTTGGATGTGAATATGGGTATGGAAAATTTTATAAAGAACTTTAACAGAAATTTTGTGCATTTTCATGAGGTAGAGAAATGATGAGTTCGTCTCTTGATGCCTCATGTTTGAGCAAGTAAATGTTTAACATCATGCTCTAGCTGGTTTGACTCAAACTATTTATATTTATTGATGGAAATGGGATGGAATTTAGAAGGATATTTTGATATCTCTTCAACATACAATGAGGTTCCATGAAATTATATGGGTGATTATGAACCAATATACCAAGTATAAACACATCCTTTCCATCAAGGTGAAGATTTTGGTTGGTAGTTTGAGGTAGTTGTATATACATGTGATTGTACAAAATCATGGTGTACCAATGACGATAATCTCTAAAAAAGATTCTTAGTTCACATAATAGATGTTGAGGGGTCTATAGGAGGCCTTTGGGACCCAATTACGAATGATCACAATGTTTCACCACCGTACGGATGGAAAAATCGAGCAGACCATCCATGTTTTGGAGTATATGCTAAGATTCTATGGCTTTAGACTTAGGTCAAAGCTTGGAGGATCACTTTCCATTATTGAAGTTCACTTATAATAATATCCATCACTATACTATTGATATTATGTAACACCCCAAACATCAATGATACGTTTCCCTTTGAATAATGCAATAGCTTGCACTGTACGCAACATCGAGATTCTAACACACCACGACTAATCAAACTAGCCGTTATGAATAGTAATACCCACTTTTTGAAATTTTATAAATTTTATCTTTCAAAATAGACTTAATTTTTGGATTTGGAATATTGAAATTTGATTATGGTGATTTTTTGGTATTTTTTTGAAAACTTTCAATTTTTTATGAATAGGTAAAAACACTGAGTTATTATTTAAAACTGAAATTTTATTTAAATAATTATTTATTTTATTTAAATTTATTTTACGTGAAAAATAGATACATAATACCTATATAATTTCAATTTAATTCATTGGAGTCATTTTATAATTAGTTTAGATATATAAAATTTTATCGAACTTTTTACCGTCGTTTACCCACCTCCTATGAGCATTTCCAAATTTGTTTAAAACTTAATTTTACCACTTCTATGAGTGGAATTTAAAAACTCTGAGAGACACGGTTGATATCAGTAAGTAAAATTTGGTTCAATAAGATGAAAGTAATTTTTTGTGAATAGTAACTTTTTTACTTTTATTTACCACGGTTAAAAGTAAATATGGTAATTAAGGATAAAAATGATATTATTATTACCTTAACACATGTCCTAATTCCATTGAAAAAGTATAATTCGACCAAAAACAACCTTATGAATAAAATATGAACCAATTTGGTTCACTTGGATTAGATTAGGACATTTATTATTATTTTATTTATGGAAGAGTTAAAATAGTTAAATTCAAAGTTTAATAACTAAACCATTTTTAATATAGGGTTACACACAATATAAATTCGACTATATATATTCATTAGAAATATAACACTATTTCCAACATAATGGTATTTTATTTATAATTTTTAGACATTAAATAATTAAATTTATTTATGACACAATGATGATGCAGTAATTACCATATTAATGAAAGATTAAACTAATTGATATTATAAATATTCAAATAAATCTAATTTGAGACTTTTAATGAATTAAAATAATTTTATATGTTAATATGAGTTTTTATGGTTGATTAAATTTATTTATTTTTAAGTAATAGTGTTGATATGACTTTAACAAAAATCAATTATTAAATAATGTCAAAATTGACAAAAATGAGTTTTTAAAAAAAATACAATATTATTGGATGATATAATAATCCTAAAAATATATGGTCTGTCCAAAAGACTTATATAATGATATTTGTATCATTAATTAACCACTTGGGGTTATCTTGTATGTTTATAATATGTTTATTAACCAGATAATATAAAAATACAAAGAGACATGGTAAATGTCGAACTATTTAACTAAGAGTTAAATATAAATGATAAGGATAATATAGTGACCCAACCATTATAATACCTATTGGTAGAGATGTTTTAGACCCATTCCCACCATAGAATTTAAATAATTCATTTTGGTGCCATTAGAAACCGAAAATGATTTTATTATAAAATAATATTTCAATCTTTTCCTAAGGTGCCCCTCACCCCTCTTATAAAAGGGCACTCCTTATTCTCTAAAATTACCACCTTAAAAGCCATTTGGCTTGGCCAAAACCTGAAAAAATATCCTTCCAACTATCCTAACTACATACTAGAGGCCTTCCTTTAGTTATAAATCCACCCTAAGAGCCCTTTTGATCAAATCAAAAGGAAGAACCCGAAGAAAAGGTAAATATTTCATCACCTCTTTCAAGTTCTTTTTTCCATCCACTTACTCTTTATTTGTTGTTTCCATTATAAAATAATAACTTTAGTAACTTATATATACTGTTATGTTATTATAAAAATGGTACAACCATATCCATTATTCTATCCATTCTTTTAATGACATGTCACCGTACGTGCGTACATACGGCTTACCGTCTCCACGTCATGGTGTAGTTGTTATTCAATACATTATTAGTTGGATGGGTATAATAATGATGTATAATTGATTTAAATAATAAATTTAACATGATAATTATTCTTTATGTATGATATAACATCCAATTATATATGATTTTAATATCAAAATAATGATATTGTCACTGGTGCGTACGTACGGATTACCGTCTCCACAAACACGATGAGATTTATTCCCAGTCGTATCCATTCATGAATAATTTTCATTTTTTGATTAAAAATGATGTTTAAAGACTTAATTTCATTCTAAATATGAATAAGATACATCCTTTCCATAATAAACATTACTTACGTAATAAATAATATAAAGGAAAATGAATCAGTTAACACCCAAAACGACAATAATACTAAAATATTATTAACAATGAAATATTAGAAGATCATATATAATATTATATTAATGTATATGGTTATTTTATAATTTAATAAAAAATCTTTCACAATTACACATGAGGTTAACCTACCCTTCACCAAGAAAAAGTACAAGGTAAGGGTTAATTCTACAATCTCTTTATTATCTGAGATTGTTTTAATGTAAGTATCTATTGGGACCTCTTTATCATCCACATCCATGTTCCTTAAAAATGTATTTCAAAACATTTTTAATTTTTACTAGAAAATGGGTTAAAGTCATTTATACCCTTATTTGACCTTATATGTTTTTGAAAGGAATATTTTCGTCTTTTTCCAAACAAGGTACTTTATAACCTTTTTGACAAAATTAAGGTAAGAATGTATTTTTTAACTGATACGGTGGGTACGACTATTTTCTGCCGTTATAACATCATCGAAGCTTTTGTTACAAAATTATAATATTATTTTAAAAATAAATGTTTTCTTTTATAATTATGTAACTTTAAATGATTTCAAAAAAATAAAGAGATATTTCTCTCAAATAGTTTTGATTTCATCTATGTCAACATCCTTTGAGGTATTTTATAATTATTTGAAGTCGATTCATTATGATACTAATATTACATATTATATTGAAGGTTTTGTGATATGTTTGACTATGGATGTGTTACTTTTATACCATTCATGGTTTATGGTTAAATTATTGACATTTCGTATGCTAGTTTTAATATGAATGTTTATGTTATATTTCATCCTTTTCATATGAGGAATGTATTGGACTTAGTAAGTGACAAGTGGAGCCCGCTATAGCTCCTCGATGCATCAGTAGGTCTCATGAGACAACTAGATGTGGAATTTGCCGAGGCCTTTCCCAATTTGATATATGGTTTTGGCCTAGGCCTTAATCATTTTTAGATGTCTTGGCCGAGGACTTGAAAAAATGTTTTAGAATGTCTGATATTATACATTCACTCATTATGAAAATAATATTGATGGTTCATGTGATCATTCAACTAGTACAATACCCATGATTATTTTTTATTATGGCATTATTTACTCAGCTCATATTCCTACATAAAAGTGTTCATGTTTATTTTTTGTAAAGGCATGTGTTTTCAATTATTCACCATGCTTAATATTTATTTTATCTTCCACTGTAATGCTTACCCTTAATAATCTTTTGAGCACACCCCTTTCTTATGTTTCATTTTCCCAGGATATGAGGAAGTTAGTTTTGAGTGACTTGTAGGCATAATCTAGGAGGCTTGGATGTTTCTAATGGAAAAAATTAGTTTTGTATTTATTTTTAGGTTGTAAAGTTGAACTTATGTATGAATCTTGTTTCCAATAATACTAAATTGATCGGTCATTCAGGACCTGATTTCCTTGTGATCATGCCAATGTTAAATAATAATGCACTAAATATGCGTAACTAGGGTTGGGGCATTACAGTTGGTATTATAGGATGTTTAATACAAACCTTGGAAACTAGATTTAGATAAACTCTAATTACAACACATTATCCTAAGATAGACTTTGAGGATTATTATATAATAACTTCCTAGAATTTTGGCATTGTAGAGATTTTGTGAGTTTTCCAAGAAATAAATCTCTTTCTAGATACGAGAAGGTAGAGGCAGCTCTGGCACAGGTGTAACTAAGGGTAAAACCCGAAAACACCGCTTTGAGCTAGAATCGAATGGGAATTGGTGCACGACAACAGGCCTTGCGACACTCTTAGTTACAACACTCCTGGGGGATATGTTTAGGATAATTCTCATTTTCTTTAAAAACCATTATGAAGGGTTTATTAGTATACACTTCCTCAAAGAAAACATTTTTATGATTATGGATTATATCCATAAACTATTCAATTTATGTTAAGTGTTTTACAAGTATGTAATTATGTATTTCAATTCATAAACTAATATAGTTTATGCCATTATTTAGAAATGGTGCCTAGTGGATGGAATGGAAATTTTATCAATGATTGTAATCAATGTAGGGATTTCCCTCATACTCAAGATAATTATAGTGGAGCTGGTGATGAAACTGGTGCTGATTAGTTTATCACCATACTGAGACAATTCACTTAGGTTATGAATAATATTCTTACCTGTATGGAGCACCCTGATCCACAATGCGGAGGATCAATTTCAGACTGCTTCATGAGGCAACAACCACCAACATTCAATGGGAGTACAAATCTATTAGTGTCTGAGTAATGGATAAAATCTTTAGAGAAAATATTTCATGCTTTGGGGAGTAGTGAAAGGGAAAAAGTTGTCATGGAATTTTATCACCTCACTAGAGATGCGGATCAATGGTGGTCATTGATTCAAAACACAAAGGAAGATGAAGAAGTGTCCAGTATGGAATGGAGGGAGTTTGAAAAACTATTCATAGAAAAATACTTTCCTGATGACCATCGAGTGGATATGGAAATACCATTTCTGAGTCTGAGGAAAAAGAAGGATGAGAACATTGCAAAGTATGAGGCTAACTTTACAAGATTAGAAAGGCATGATATAGATTATATAAATAATCCAAGAAGTAATATTGAACGTTTCTTTGATGGGTTAACACCATTTCTCCATCGAGAATTGGTATCGCAATCCTTCTCATCTTACAAAGATATTGTTTCATGTGCTATAAAGATAGAAAAGGAATTATCCAAGTCATATGACTTTAAAGAAAACCAAGAGAAGAATAGAACTGCTAAACACTATAGGAAATAAAATAAGGAAACAAGGAAGAAGGGAAAAATTGAATTTCCACCCTATGATAATTGTGGAATGAAGCACCCTGGTTCCTGTCTAAAATAAAAAGGAGTTTGCTACAAATGTGGATAGAAAGGCCATATTTCTGGTGATTTAAGGTAAAGAAAGATGCTACCAATGTTCAATTCTACAATTGCAGGGAGATGGGATATTATTCAAATGAATGTTCTAAGCGTTAGGGAAACTTACCTCAAAAAAGGACAAGGGATCAAGGTCAAGCTTATGCGATCACTATTGCTGAGGTTGAAGCTCCAAAAGATGTGGTGGCAGGTAACTTAATGGTTTCCTCAAGTTTAGCCAATGCTTTATTTGATTCTGGATCATCACATTTTTTCATATCTTCCCAGTTTTCTAAGAAAATTAGATATTTCCAATTTGATTTAACAAGGTATTTTTCAGTCAAAACTCCCAAGGGAAGTAACATTGCAACAAATATTTGTGAATCCGTTCCTATTAGGGCATATAAATGTTCTTTATCTGCTGATCTCATCATCATACCCATGATTTAATTTTATATAATCCTCGGAATGGATTTCCTTTCGAACCATGATGCGAAAATTTATTGTAAGAAGAAGGAGGTTACAATTTTAGATGATGATAAGGAGTACCTTATCTTTAGAGAAAGAAGTCACCACGTGATTCTTATCTAGATCCACCCCTAGTTGCTCAACTAAATTCAATTATTGGGGAGGAAGAGAATGAAATAACTATGGTTGAGGAAATGAATTTTCAAATAGATTACATACTTATTGTGCATGAATATGATGATGTGTTTCTAGAGGATTTACCTGGACATCCTCCAGAATGAGAAATTGAGTTTTCCATTGATTTAATTCCTGGATCAAGGTCAATATCGAATACCCCTTATAGAATGGCCACTGTGGAATTAGTGGAACTAAAGAAATAACTAGAATAATTGAGTAATAAAGGATTTATTCTCCCTAGTGTTTCTCTATGGGTATCCCCTGTTCTTTTGGTTAAGAAGAAATATGGATCTATGAGGTTGTGAATTTACTACAGGGAGATCAATTCTATAAAAATAAATATCAAGTATCCCCTACCTCGTATTGATGATTCATTCGACCAACTTCATGGATCTCAATATTTTTCAAAGATTGACCTTCGATCTGGATATCATCAGTTGTGTGTGAAGAAGGAAGACATTCCAAAAACAATATTTCGAACTAGGTATGGGAATTATGATTTTACAGTAATGCCTTTTGGGCTAACTAATGCACCCTCTATTTTTATGGATCTAATGAATAGAGTTTTCAAGGAATATATTGATGAATTTATAGTGGTATTTATTGATGATATCTTGGTATACTTCAAAATCTACTAAGATCATGAAAATCACTTGTGCACCATTCTGAAAACCCTCAGAAGAAATGAATTATATGAGAAGTTTAGAAAGTGTGAATTTTGGATTCATGAGATTTCTTTTCCTTTCCATATTATCTCTAAGGATGGAATCCATGTTTATTCTTCTAATACAAAGTTAATACAAGAATTAACAACATCGACAAGTATAACTGAGGTACACAGTTTTATTGGTTTAGCAAGTTATTATCGATGTTTTGTCCAGAATTTTGCCTGATTGGATAACCCATTGACCAAGCTCACACGTAAAGGGGTTAAATTTGTCTGGAAAAAAGAGTGTGAAGAATTTTTTGAATAACCGAAGAGAATATTAGTCAATTCTCCTATATTAACTCTACAATCGGGGGATGATGGGTTTGTTATTTATAGTGATGCCTTAAAGAAAGGACTTGGTTGTATCCTTAAGCAGCATGATAGAGTTATTGACTATGCATCATGATAGCTAAAAAATCCTGAACAAAACTATCATACTCATGATCTTGAGTTATCAGCTGTAATCCTTTCTTTGAATATATAGAGACACTATCTATATGGCAAAAAATGTGAGATATATACTGATCATAAGAGTTTTATGTATATTTTCTCACAAAAATAACTCAACATGAGGCAAAGGTGATGGATTTAACAACTGAAGGATTATGATTGCACTATACACTACCAATCGAGGAAGGAAAATAAGGCGGTAGATGCTTTGAGTAGAAAAGATCATGGAGTTTTGAACAAGATGAGAGCTGAAAAGGATCCTATATACATGGATCTAGTAAATATGGACATAGGAATAACCATGGAAGGTGAAGCATCAATGATTTTCCAAATGGTTTCCAAACCATATTTACAATAAAGGATAAAGAGTTTTCAGACCGATGATGAGGAGTTTCAAAATAAGATTAAAGTTGTGAATGACGGGATATTGAGTGACTTCATGCATGAAGATGAGATTTTGAAATTTGGGAAGAGACTTTTTGTTCCTGGTATACCTAATCTAAAAAGTTAATTGTTAGATGATTATCATAGCTCCAATTTCTATATACACCCTGGTAGCACTAATATGTATAGAGATTTGAAGGAACATTTTTGGTGGGACAAAATGAAGAGGGAGATTTCTTATTTTGTGTCAAGATGCATGGTTTGTCAACAAGTGAAAGATGGAAGGAAACAACCTAGATGAGTCATGAAACCTCTTCCCATACCTGATTTGAAATGAGAAAATATTACGATAGACTTTTTCATGGGGATAACAAAGACACCTAGAAGGAATGATGCAATATGGGTCATTGTTGATCGTCTTTCCAAGTCAGCACATTTTCTTGCTACAAGAGAAGATTTACCAGTTGAACTTTTAGAAAGACTATATATTAATGAAGTTGTAAGACTCCATAGTGTACCCCTATCGATTGTTTCTGATCATGATTCTCATTTTACATCAATATTTTTGAAAATTCTTTATAAATCCATGGATACTGAACTTTGTTTGAGCACTTCCTACCACCCTCAAACTGATGGACAATCAGAATGAAATATTCAATGCTTAGAAGACATGTTGAGATCTTGCTCACATGACTTTCAAGGAATTTGGGATTGATAAAACACTATTTTATTGAATATTTTATTGATAATAAATGATATAATATCCTCACATTGTGTTAAACATGTTTATTTATAAAATATTTGGGATTTGATCATTCATTTGAAAATTTGGTGAAAATTCCAGTTTTACCCTTAATAGTGCACTGTAGTATTTCGAAGATAAATATTTTTATATTTATTATTTGAATTTGACATTTTGTAACAGTGTTCTTAACTTAATTATCTACAACTTTTATTCAGGACACTAATGCTAAAGAGTTCATTTGGATGTTGAAATTGGGCCATGAAGTCAAAGTTGGGCTGGGCTCGCCAGAATGGAGAAGGTTCTGTATTTGGGCCATATATTCTACATACGGGCTTGGATTGAGCCCAAATTTTGATTAAAGCTCGGGGACATGATGTGGCACAAATCATCCTTCTGGAAGGCCGGACAATGCACGCGGTTTGGTGGTCCAATGGGCGGTGCAAGTTGGCATAAAATATTTGTCCGAATTTCCACATTCACACTTGAAACCACTTGTAACCTCTCCTCCCCTCACCTCTATAAATTGGAGTTTTTCTCATTTGGAGGGGTTGGGGACGTGGATTGGGAAGTTGAGGGCAGAGGATAAGTGGATCCACTCCAATTCTCCAACCATTTCAATAAGGGTATCTCTTGAAGCAAAGATCCCTTCGACGAAGCCTTCTTCTTCTCCTTCATGTTGTAATGATTTTGTTTATGTAATAAACTTCTTTGTTCTTCTTTTATTTCTTCTCTTTTCTTCTGTTTTGTTTAAATTTCTTCTTCTATTAATCTTCCTAATTGGGCTGGAATTCTTGAGTAGAAGCGTTATTGGGTTATACCCATTTTAAACCTTTGCACATGCAAAACGCTTCTACGATGATTACGCCACCCATGGAAGAGTAGTCTTTTAGTAATCGATCTATCTTCTACCCTCTTCATTTAATTATTTTGAATCAATGAGCTACTGTAATTCACTTAATATGATCCATGAATTGTGTTTTTAAATTGTAAGAAACTAATCAAGCAATTTAACAATGTACACAAAAACACGCGAGGTCGGGATTTTGTGTAAATTGTGAGAGCGCGATCTTAATCGGTAATACAAGACCACACGGGATAAATTTGTAGAGTTCAAATATAATCCCTAAACACAATTCATCCTCATTTCCAGAGTGGATATGTGCCTTAATTTACCACTGACCATAAGCTAATCTTAGAACATCAATCAAAGCAGGGTGCTGCGATTGCATGTTCCGAAGTTAGCCTAAGGTTAAATTCACTTCAATCTTCGTGGTAAAGTTAATTCTCGTAGGGTTCGGGATTTAACAAATTAAGGGATCATAATTAAATGAATATTAATTTAAATGATAATGATTAATAAATTATTGAAGAGGTAGAGTTAGATCAATTACGTCTTTTAAATATTGTCTAAACAAACATCTTTTTGTTGTGTCATTTTAATCAAACTTCATTTCAAAACTAAAAACAAAAAAAAATACAATCTTCTTCCAGCAAACTTCTTCTAGATTCATAAACTATAAACAAACACCCCCATCCTTTAAAGTAGTGTTTTTATTCTCTTTTATTTTACTTCTAGAATACCTCTAATAATTGTTTTAATTCACTTCCTCCTTTGAGAGACGACCTTGGTCAGCCACTCTGCTGCACTTAAGTACCCCAAATCACACTAATCATTTGAGGGCGCCCACGAAAGCGCTCTTTCAAATTGGCGCCGTTTCCGGGGAGGCAAGTAATTATTTCAACCAATTAGAGGTATTTATTTTATTTTACATTTTAATTCTCTTCCTCTCTTCTTTCTTCCGTCTTTACCCAATCTGATTTTTTTCTTCTTCTTTTATCTCTTTCTACTTCTTTTTGGACCATCAACTCAAACTTCTAATTTTTATTTTACTATGGTCCAAATTCCTTCTTTTCATCTTTCATTGATTGATGACACGAACTAATCCCAAAGATCTCTTAGATCTTGACCCTGAGATTGAACGTAGCCTTAGGGCACGAATCAGACATTCTCAGTCTACGGGAAGTCTCAACATTAAACCAGTTGGAGAATTACTCCAATATCAGAACATTGAAATTGGAAGCAATTCAAATTCAACCATAAAACAAGAACCAATGGCTGGAAACAATGGAAATGAACTTAATAGAACCATTCAAGAATTGGCTGCACCTGATATTAACTATCAACCAAATTGTATTGCATACCCAAATCTCGAATCGGACTTCGAACTGAAATCTGGGTTAATTCACTTACTTCCAAAGTTTCATGGCCTCTCTGGTGAGGATCCAAATAAACATTTGAAAGAATTTAATTTGGTTTGCTCAACCCTTAAACCAAGAAATGTTTCTGAAGATCAAATCAAATTAAGAGCATTCCCATTCTCACTTTATGGAGCTGCAAAAGACTGGGTGTATTATTTACAACCCAAAGATGTAACTTGTTGGAACGATTTGAAATGTCTTTTCTTGCAGAGATTTTTTCCAGCATCAAGGACCACATCCATTCGAAAGGAGATATCGGGGATCAAGCAAGCACAAGGGGAGTCAATGTATGAGTATTGAGAGAGATTCAAGAAGTTGTGTGCAAGCTGTCTGCATCACCAAATCAGTGAGCAATTACTCATCCAGTACTTCTATGAAGGACTCACACCCATGGAGAGGAGCATGGTGGATGCTGTAGCTGGAGGAGCATTGGTGGACAATACACCAGTAGCTGCACGAGCATTGATCGACAAGATGGCCCAAAACTCCCAACAATTTGGTGATAGAGGTACACCACATGTTCGAGGAGTACATCAAGTAAGTCCTTCTTCTCTTGAAAGTCATTTGATTGATACTAAGTTAGAAGAATTGACAACTATGGTGAGGCAGATTTCATTGGCACAAAAGACATCTCTACCCCCTCCTTCAAGGCCTTGTGGTATTTGCACTGAGACAAGCCACCCAACTGACTGTTGCCCACAACTCCAAGAAACAGAAGATTGTGCAGTAGTGTTCCCTGGGAGACCATTTCAGCAGCAACAACAACAACCATATCCCCAAAAGAAGTTTGATCCAACATACAACCAAGGGTGGAAAGATCTAGCGGACATGAGGTATGGCTCTGGACAACAACAAAGGCCCCCTTTTCAACCAAACTTCCAGCAGCCTCCACCTTACCAACAGGGTTTCCAACAACCCCAAAGGAGATTCGAAGCTCAAACATCAACGAGTCAGCAACAAGGGAATATCCAACACAAGGTAGACTCTAACACTGATGATCTTTTGAAACAAATTGTTCTTAATCGACAGAATGAGCTGAAGAGTCAAGGTTCGGAGCTGAGAGAGTTGAAGACTCAAATGAGTCAGATTGCCACCGCCCTCCATGAACTTGTCAGTAAGAATTCTGGAAATCTACCTTCCAAACCCACTCCAAATCCAAAGGGTAATGTTAGTGCCATCACATTGAGAAGTGGGAAGCAAATGAACGATACATCTGCACCTACCATTCCACCGGGATTCACCTCAACTTCAGAGAAGCCGCATTCCATACCAACTGATGAGCAATCCAAGGAGAAAGATAAAGGTAAGAAAAAGATTGATGATGTTCCTCCTAAACCCCTTCCTTTTCCAAACAGGGTTGTTCAAACCAAGAAGATGGCTGAAGAAGCAATTCAAAAGGAGGTTTTGGACACATTCAAGCGTGTGGAGATCAACATTCCTCTACTTGAAGCCATTAAGAAAATTCCAAGGTATGCGAAATTCTTAAAAGAACTTTGTACCAATCGAAGAGGGCTCAAGGGAAATGAGAGGATCAACCTTGGAAGAAATGTCTCGGCACTCATTACACCAACTCTAGCAATGCCAGCAAAGTGCAAGGATCCTGGGACATTCACCATCCCATGTACCATAGGGGAGTTGCACTTCTCTGATGCTCTTTGTGATTTAGGAGCTTCAATAAATGTGATGCCTCACTCTATATTCTCTTCCTTGCAGGTTGGTGAGTTGAAGCCAACAAGAGTAGTGGTGAAATTGGCGAATAGAGATACGACATATCCAGCAGGAGTCCTTGAGGATGTACTTGTCCGGGTAAGAGACATGATCTTTCCAGCGGATTTCTATGTTCTTAACATAGAGGATGATCAGGTAAGTTCTCATGCCCCCATTATCTTAGGTAGACCCTTCCTCAAAACTGCAAAAACTATCATAAATGTCAATGAGGGTACACTTTCCATGGAGTTTGGAGATGAAGTTGTGATATTTAATGTTATGGATTCCATGAAGTACCCCTCAGAGGACCATTCTGCTTTTCTTATCTCCCATTTTGAACCACCAAGTAAAAACATCATGGAATTGGATTGTACTATGCTTTGGGAGATTATGAGTATTGGTTCTGGTTTAATGACTAAGAGAACTTCCACACCTGTTTCTAATGAACAAGACTCTCTAAGATTTGATTTTGATGTGGATTCATATTCTGATTTTGATCATGTTCACTCTGATTATGAAATGGTTGTTGAGTATGCTGATGGATTTGATGCTTTATTCTATGATTTTGATGATGTCTATTCTGATACTGATGCTCTTTGTGCACATATTTCAGTTCCTTCAATGTCTCCATCCATACTACACCCTCCTTCATTAGAACTCAAGCCATTGCCACCAAATCTAAAATAATCATACTTGTTGAGTGGTGATAGATTACCTGTCATAATTGCTAACAATCTCTCTTTTGAACATGAAGAAAAACTTTTGAATCTTTTGAGAGATAACATTAGGGAAATTGGTTGGACATTGGCAGACATATCAGGTATTAGCCCCTCCATTTGCATGCATATGATTCTCTTGGAGGATGGGGCTAAACCGGTGAGACAACCACAAAGGAGACTTAATCCCACCCTCCTAGAAGTTGTTAAGAAAGAAGTTGAAAAATTAGTTGAGGAGGGTATCATTTACCCTATTTCTGACTCACAATGGGTTAGCCCTGTTCAGGTTGTACCAAAGAAAACTGGTTTCACTGTTATAAAAAATGAAAATGATGAGTTAGTTCCTGTGAGAGTACAAAACAGTTGGCGAGTGTGTATCGATTATAGGAAACTAAATCAATCCACTCGTAAGGACCATTTCCCACTTCCATTCATTGACCGGATGCTTGAGAGACTAGCTGAGAAGACACACTATTGTTTCTTGGATGGATTTTATGGCTATTTTCAGGTTCCCATTGCAGCAGAGGACCAGGAGAAGACAACATTCACCTGCCCATTCGGTACCTTTGCTTACCGGAGGATGCCATTTGGACTTTGCAACGCCCCAGGTACCTTCCAGAGATGCATGGTGAGTATTTTCTCAGATTTCATTGAGACCTGCATGGAGGTATTTATGGATGATTTTACAGTTTATGGGTCCTCATTTGATGAATGTCTCTCTAGTTTGGGTGATGTGTTGCATCGTTGTATTGAGAAGAATCTGGTCTTAAATTTTGAAAAATGTCATTTCATGGTCGAAAAGGGAATTGTCTTAGGTCATATAGTCTCACAACATGGAATTGAAGTTGATAAATCTAAGGTAGACATTATTTCATCCCTCCCATATCCTACATGTGTGCGTGATGTTCGATCATTCCTTGGGCATGCTGGATTTTATCGACGCTTCATCAGAGATTTTAGTAAGATCTCTCTACCCTTATCTCGATTGCTTCAAAAAGATATTGACTTCAATTTTGATGATTCATGAAGGGTATCATTTGATGAGCTGAAGAAGTGTCTGACCACTCCACCAATCATACAGCCCCCACAGTGGGACCTTCCATTTGAGCTTATGTGTGATGCCTCCAACTTCGCGGTTGGAGCTGTCTTATCTCAGAGGGTGGAGGGACGTTCACATGTGATTGCCTATGCATCGAGGACGCTAGATTCAGCCCAATCAAACTACACTACAACAGAAAAGGAGTTTCTTGCTGTCATATTTGCTTTAGATAAATTCCGTTCATATTTATTGGGCTCTAAATTAGTTGTTTTTTCTGACCATGCATCTTTGAGGTACCTCCTAAAGAAGCCAGATGCAAAGCCACGACTTATCCGTTGGATGATCCTTCTTCAAGAGTTTGACCTTGAGATAAAGGACAAGAAGGGGTTAGAGAATTTGGTGGCAGACCACATGAGTAGGCTTACTCACACACTAGAGGATGACACCTTGGATCAGGTGCCACTTCGGGACACTTTCCCTGATGAGCATCTCTATACCATCTCAGGTACGCATCCTTGGTATGCTGATTTAGTTAACTACCTTGCTGCTTCTGAAATCCCTGCAAATTTAAAGAAACATCAAGTCCAAAAATTAAAAAGTGAGTCCAGGTTTTATGTGTGGGATGATCCTTACCTCTGGCGCATGTGTAGTGACCAAGTCATTAGGAGGTGTGTTCCCGATCATGAGTTTGAGTCTGTTTTGCATTTCTGTCATACACTTGCATGTGGTGGACACTTTGGACCCCAACGGACAGCTAGGAAAGTTTTGGACTCTGGATTATATTGGCCTAGATTATTCCATGATGCCCATGTGTTTTGTAAGTCATGCTCTCGTTGCCAACACACTGGGAACATTTCTAGGAGACATGAGATGCCCCAACAACCCATACTATTTTGTGAGATTTTTGATGTATGGGGCATCGACTTTATGGGTCCTTTTCCTAGTTCATTTGGATTTTTGTACATTTTGGTTGCTGTTGATTATGTGAGTAAATGGGTGGAGGCCAAGGCCACCAGGACTGACTATTCTCATGTTGTTGTGGACTTTGTCAAAGCACAAATTTTTTGCAGGTTTGGAGTACCAAAGGCCATCATCAGTGACCAAGGGACACACTTTTGCAATAGGAATTTTGCTTCCCTCCTTCGAAAGTATGGGGTGACACACAAAACATCAACACCATACCACACCCAAACAAATGGCCAGGCTGAGGTTTCAAATCGTGAGTTGAAAAAAATCTTGGAGAAAACCGTGCAGCCAAATAGGAAGGATTGGAGCAAGCGCTTGGATGATGAATTGTGGGCTTATAGGACAGCATAAAAGACCCCCATTGGTATGTCCCCATTTCGGATTGTTTTTGGGAAAGCATGTCATCTCCCAGTGGAAGTCGAGCATCGGGCATATTGGGCTATAAAGAAATGCAACATGGATTTGGCCCAAGCTGGAATTCAAAGGAAGTTGCAAATTCAAGAGCTTGAGGAGATTCGCCTGTCATCATATGAGAACTCAAGGCTCTACAAGGAAAGATCAAAAGCAGCTCATGACAAAATGATCCAAAAAAGGGAGTTTCATGTTGGAGAGAAAGTCCTTCTCTATAGTTCACGACTGAAGTTGATGCCTGGTAAGTTGCGTTCCAGATGGTTAGGTCCTTATATTGTGTCTAATGTTTTTCCTTATGGTGCAGTGGAGATCACACAAGAGGACACTGGAAGGAGCTTTACAGTCAATGGGCAACGTTTGAAGAGATACATTGAGGGACATCCTACTGATGCAGTGGATTTTATCACACTGCATGACCCCATCATCACTTGATCACATCAGGCTGTTCCTAACCCTTTCACTTTTATATTATTTGTCCTATTTAAAAATTCTGAATTTCATGTGCATATATCATCTCATGGGTTCACATTGAGGACAATGAAATATTTTAAGTGTGGGGGAGGGAACCTTTTAGTTTAGTAATTTCAATTGTTTTCCTGTTAAAAAAAAACCAAAAATTTTTTTTGTGTGTTTTTCAAAATTTGTGTGTTTATTTTACAATTTTCTGTGTGTTTTTGAAACTTTTGAGCTGAAATGATTCTCATCACCATTTTTAAATCCATATCAATAAGTGAAACAATTTACCCCCTGAAACAAAGCTTAAATGAATGCTGAAATGACTTTGTTTCAAGTTCAAATATTTAGTAATTTCATGGAAAGTACACCGACTTTTGAATCCCATGCCACATCTCACTGTCTTTAAATTTGAAATCACTTTCCTGTGAGGCTTCTGAACCATTATTTTCATATTCTTTACATTCAACTCACTTCTTGAGAGAACCAAACCATACTTGATTTAACCAGAATTTGATCTATTCCTGTCAAAACTTGAGGGTTTGAGGTACTTGTGTTTAAATGATTGAGGCATTTGTTTGGTATTAAAACCCCTATTTCAAAGAATCCTTTGTTATAATGGCCTACCTTGAATATTTAATCCTTGTAGCCCTTAGAAGCCATGCACAACCTGTTAGGTTAAGCCACATTACAAGCCAATTTTCCCTATCCAACCAACTCTTGAAGTGAAATTGCATAATCTAGTTGAGCTTAAGTGTGGGGGAAGTTGTCTTGGGTTTTGCCACCACATTATGTGATACTTTGGGTGGAAAATTAAATTCTGAAGAGATGTGTTTGCTGCTAAAGAAAGTCATTATATTGAAAGCTGTGCCTTTTCTGGAGCTTTCATGACAAGTGAAGCTGTGCCTTTTCTGGAGCTTCTAATTGAGGTGGAAAGCTGTGCCCATCTGGAGCTTTCAAGAAAATCTTGTTTGAGAAGATTGACATTTTTTATGCTGAAATGATGAATGGTGTAAACCTTTCATGACTTTTCATGATGATGGAGCTGAATTGATACTATGAGGATTGAAGAGAAGACCATATTTAAGTGAAAATTAGATTAATGCAATTTTGCTTCAAAAGAGTCAAGCCCTCCTCATTCAGCCTCAGAGTTTTTCACTTCTTAATCCTACCAACCAAAAGCCACAGAACAAACCTGAAAAGTCCTCATGATAAACATATGTCCTTGACTCACATCGGGTAGCGATGTAGGAATCTATCAAGCCTATGGTGACCCTTGTATGAGTTTGGATGAGAAAGACATTGCAAAAAAAAATTGATATTTGAGTGATGAGAGAAAATTCAAGCGAGGTAAGTGTTTTGTGCATGGGTGGATAAATGAAGTGGAAATATATTGAATGATATAAATGGAGAACTTGAAATAAGGTTTTTTATGAGGCATGATATCTTTTGATTCTTGGTGTGAAATTGATTGATCTTAAGGATATGTGTTTTAAAATTGGTTTTGATTTGATATTGATGTTTACTTGATATGAGGTTTTGCCCAGGTGTGCAAACGGGTAAATGTGGGGGAGTTGATAAAACACTATTTTATTGAATATTTTATTTATAATAAATGATATAATATCCTCACATTGTGTTAAACATGTTTATTTATAAAATATTTGGGATTTGATCATTCATTTGAAAATTTGGTGAAAATTCCAGTTTTACCCTTAATAGTGCACTGTAGTATTTAGAAGCTAAATATTTTTATATTTATTATTTGAATTGGAAATTTTGTAACAGTGTTCCTAACGTAATTATCTACAACTTTTATTCAGGACACTAAAGCTAAAGAGTTCATTTGGATGTTAAAATTCGGCCATGAAGTCAAAGTTGGGCTGGGCTCGCCAGAATGGAGAAGGTTCTGTATTTGGGCCATATATTCTACATACGTGCTTGGATTGAGCCCAAATTTTGATGAAAGCTCGGGGAAATGATGTGGAACAAATCATCCTTCTGGAAGGCCGGCCAATTCACGCGTTTTGGTGGTCCAATGGGCGGTGCAAGTTGGCATAAAATATTTGTCCGAATTTCCACATTCACACTTGAAACCACTTGTAACCTCTCCTCCCCTCCCCTCTATAAATTGGAGTTTTTCTCATTTGGAGGGGTTGGGGACGTGCATTGGGAAGTTTAGGGCAGAGGAGAAGTGGATCCACTCCAATTCTCCAACCATTTCAATAAGGGTATCTCTTGAAGCAAGGATCCCTTCGACGAAGCCTTCTTCTTCTCCTTCATGTTGTAATGATTTTGTTTATGTAATAAACTTCTTTGTTCTTCTTTTATTTCTTCTCTTTTCTTCTGTTTTGTTTAAATTTCTTCTTCTATTAATCTTCCTAATTGGGCTGGAATTCTTGAGTAGAAGCGTTATTGGGTTATACCCATTTTAAACCTTTGCACATGCAAAACGCTTCTACGATGATTACGCCACCCATGGAAGAGTAGTCTTTTAGTAATCGATCTATCTTCTACCCTCTTCATTTAATTATTTTGAATCAATGAGCTACTGTAATTCACTTAATATGATCCATGAATTGTGTTTTTAAATTGTAAGAAACTAATCAAGCAATTTAACAATGTACACAAAAACACGCGAGGTCGGGATTTTGTGTAAATTGTGAGAGCGCGATCTTAATCGGTAATACAAGACCACACGGGATAAATTTGTAGAGTTCAAATATAATCCCTAAACACAATTCATCCTCATTTCCAGAGTGGATATGTGCCTTAATTTACCACTGACCATAAGCTAATCTTAGAACATCAATCAAAGCAGGGTGCTGCGATTGCATGTTCCGAAGTTAGCCTAAGGTTAAATTCACTTCAATCTTCGTGGTAAAGTAAATTCTCGTAGGGTTCGGGATTTAACAAATTAAGGGATCATAATTAAGTGAATATTAATTTAAATGATAATGATTAATAAATTATTGAAGAGGTAGAGTTAGATCGATTACGTCTTTTAAATATTGTCTAAACAAACATCTTTTTGTTGTGTCATTTTAATCAAACTTCATTTCAAAACTAAAAACAAAAAAAAATACAATCTTCTTCCAGCAAACTTCTTCTAGATTCATAAAATATAAACAAACACCCCCATCCTTTCAAGTAGTGTTTTTATTCTCTTTTATTTTACTTCTAGAATACCTCTAAAAATTGTTTTAATTCACTTCCTCCTTTGAGAGACGACCTTGGTCAGCCACTCTGCTGCACTTAAGTACCCCAAATCACACTAATCATTTGAGGGCACCCACGACAGCGCTCTTTCAGGGATCAATATTTACCTCTGGTATAATTTTTCTATAACAATAGATTCCATTCAAGTATTCATATTTCACTATATGAAGTGTTATATGGAAAGAGATGTCGCACACCAACTTTTTGGGATGATGTTGGTGAAAAAAAACTTATAGGCCTAGAACTTTTTGAGGAAACGATGGAAAAGGTGAATGTAACACCCGAGATTTTTATGATAAATATTTTTTTTATGTTATATAAATCATCAAAGGGATCTTTAACTACACACAACACTATCTTGGATTGTTTTGCATGCAATCACGACCTTCATCTATAGCTTGTGTTGTACACAATACCGAGTTTCACTAAACAACGATATGCTATTTTTAAAACTAGTCGTTATGAATAGTAATACCCACTTTTTGAAATTTTATAAATTTTATCTTTCAAAATGAACTTCATTTTTGGATTCAGAATATCGAATTTATCCTAGGGTGAAGTTTTGGTATTTTTCTAAAAACATTCAATTTTTGATGAATAGTGAAAGCACTAGGTTACTATTTAAAAACCGACTTTTTATTTAAATAATTATTTATTTTATTTAAATTTATTTTAGGTAAAAATTGATACATAATACCTATATAAGTTCAAATAAATTCATTGGAGTCATTTTATAATAATTTTAGATATATAAAAATTTTATTGAACTTTTCACAGTCTTTTACCCACCTCCTAGGAGAATTTGCAAATTTACATAAAACGTAATTTTACTGCTTCAGTGTGTGGAAGTTTGAAAATTAGAGAGACATAGTTAATATCAAGGAGTAAAATGTGTTTCAATAAGATAAAAATAATTGTTGCTGAATAGTAACTTTTTACTTTTTTTACCACGATTAAAAGTAAATAGGGTAATTAAGGGTAAAAATGGTATTATTATTACCCTAAAACATATTCTAATTCTATTGGATAAGTTTAATTCGACCAAAAACAACCTTAGGAATAAAATATTACCATTTAGGTCCACTTGAATTAGATTAGGACATTTAATATTATTTTATTTAAAGAAGAGTTAAATTAGTTAAAATCAAAGTTTAATAACTAAAACATTTTTAATATAGGGTTATATATAAGATAAATTCGACTATAAATATTCATTAGAAAGATAAAATGATTTCCTACATAATGAAATTTTATTTATAATTTTTAGACTTTAAATAATTTAATTTATATATGATACAATGATGATGCAGTAATTACCTTATTAAGGAAATATTAACATAATTGATGTTATAAATACCCAAATAAATGTAATTTTATACTTTAAATGAATTAAACTAATTTTATAGGTTAATATGACATATTAGTATACATACAATTCAGTACAATTCCATGATCATGGGAACGATATCATCGCTCGTGCGTACGTACGGCCTACCATCTCCATGATGTGATGTGACTCGTTCTAAATGATATTCAATGCATAATGATTATATAAATGAATTGAATGAATAAATATGATATATATTACACTAATACCATTCTGGAAATGAGGTATCTATAACCTAAAAAGAATAATAAGAATTTATTCGACAAAACATGCATAAGAACAAAAAAGCAATAAACACCCGAATAACAAGTAGCAATGAAATATTACTAATAATAAGCTAAGAATATTACCACATATGATATCATAAAAATGAGTAAGATTCTGTAATAAGTCCATAATATTATTTAAATCATTATACAGGAGGTTCAGACATGTACGAAGCAAATCGGACCTATGGTAAGGGAAAATCTCACAATCTCATTTTTATCCGACATTGTTTATACTTTGGTATTTATTGGGGTGTATTTATAATCAACATCCATGTTTCCTCAATATGTAATATTATTTCTATATTCCTACAATTTTTTAAATCCAATTTTACCCATTGGTGAGTTTTTAGTAAAATAAATGAAAGGAATCTTTTTTCGTTTTTATTACGAGGTACTTTTTGACTTTTCCGGTCAAAGTACGAGAGGAATGTTTTTTTAACTTATACGGCCTGAATGGATTTTTAGAACATTATTTCCATGAAGCTTCCTTTACAAGTTTTCATGTTTATTTTTAATCAACTTCTTTTAGTTTAAAATTTTATGACATGTTAAGAAAGTAAAAATGTTTTTGAAGTAGAAAGGATATTTTCCTCAAGAATGAAGTTCAAGTGTTTTATCAAAATTATTTTACATGTAAGCTAATATAGGGTTCTATTTCTATCCCTATTTTTACATTGATTTTATTATGTTATTATGGAATTATTTTTATGACGTCCTTTTATCTTATATGGATTATGTAATGATGGCATGATGTTTATGAATCCCATTCTTATTACATGGGTTATGCGATGATGTATGCTTTATGATTTTGTGGCACACATAAGAATGGTATCATTATGAGATGGGTTGGAGATATATCTCCCTCCAATGCATTGGGTAAAGATTTATATCTCATGAGATAGACATGGCTGGAATGGCAGGTTAATCCGTTTCAGTGAAACATGACTGAAACGAGGAGAGAACTCGGTTCAGAAATGGACTTTGTCCGCTAAGATAGTCTTTGAAATGAGTCTTGACTAGTAAAAATTGATTCTCTATGATTATGTGTTTATTCCAAAAAGTTTCATGTTTTATGTTATGATTATTTGGATTACATTTCACTATTATGATTGATCTCATGTCATGATATTATGATCTCTTTTGCAGGATAAGATTTTTCAAAATGTTATGTTCTTAAGAATATGATATGATTGATATTTATTTTGTTTACCCTTACTGAGCATTTGAGCTCACCCTTTTGTATGTTTTCTTTTCCCTAGGTCAGGAAGAATGGTATTAATTAGAATATGCCAAAATGTACTCTAGATATGAGTAAATAAATGAGAGACAACGTAGATGATTTATGAACCAGTTGTTTATGTTTCCCAGTTTCTAAAGATACTATACCTATACGGTTCTTTCATGGTTTTGTTATATGCTGTAATAAGTATGCTTAAATTTTGAAGTAATAACAATGTATGTAAAGTATGAGTCGTTATAGTTGGTATCAGAGGAAAGGTATAGTCAACCTTTGGAAACTAGGATGTGAAAGGCTTAGTAAGAACCCTAAGGATATATCTAAGCATATAACACAATCTTAGTGTTTTAGAAATAGACATGAACAACCTATGATAAGACCTTAAGTGTGAAATTTTATTCTTGATTATGTGGTTTTCCTATTATAATTAGTGTTTCTCACACTATTATTCTTGGTTTTAGTCAATGGCAAGAACCCTAAGGAACCGTGTTAATACGGAATGCGAAGGGAAATGCAATGATTGTCCCCCTGAGCAACCAAAAGTTATGGGAGTTGGAATGCAAAATCCTATAGCCATGCTCACACAACTTTCTCAAGATACGAATCATGCAGGACTTCCAAATGAGAAAAAGAAGTAGCAACATTTTGTTGAATCCTTCATGAGGCAGCGTCCACCCTCATTCAGCGGGTCTACTGATCCATTAGTTGCTGAACAATGGATCAGTACTACTGAAAAGATATTTTCAGTTCTTCAATGTTCTGAACATGGAAAAATCATCTTATCAGTGTATCATTTGGAAGGTGATTCTGATCAATGGTGGAATATTATCAAGAATATGAGGCAAAGAGATGAAATTGAGTCCATGGAATGTGATGAGTTAAGAAATTATTTTTCAATAAGTACTTCCCTCGTATTCTTAGAACAAAGATAGAGAAGGAGTTTCTTGAACTAAAGCAAAATGATGATGAATCCGTTGGTACCTACGAAGAAAATTTTACAAGACTTGCAAGGTACGCTTCTGGGATTATTATCCAACCTGAGAGTAAGATCGATCGATTCTTTCGTGGCTTAAAACCAAGTCTTCGAAGGGCGTTAGCCATAAGGGACTTCAATAGCTATGAGGAAATCATTCGATGTGCTCTCAAGGTTGATATGGATATTGGAGTAACCCATCAATCATATGCATTTGATAAGAAGAGGAAAATGGAATTTCAAGGAAAATATAAAGAGCACACTAAAAAGAAGATGAGTTTTCCCTTATGCTCAAAGTGTGGAAGGAAACATGGAGGGAGTTGTCTTAAAGGGACAAGTAAATGTTTCAAATGTGGAAAAGAAGGTCATCGGGCATTTGAATGCTGCAATGATGGGAAGAAGATGTCTAGTGATGCGAACAAATAAAAGGATACATAGAGTGCACCTCCTACACTTCGATGTTACAAGTGAAAGGAAATGGGGCATTATGCTAATCAATTCCCTAATCCAAGGGCTGTTGATGATGATCTACGTCAACAAACTCTGAAGGATAAAGAAAAAGTAAAGTCACATGCAATTTCTATTAGCGATGTGGAGTACAATAACGAAGTGGTGAAAGGTATACTTACCATCCACTCTAATGTAGCAAATGTTTTATTCGATTCTGGATCCACCCACTCTTTCATTTCTGAAGAATTTTCTAAGGGTATCACTGTATTACCTCAACAATTAGATGTTGAGTTAGCTGTGACAACCCCTAATGGCACAACAATCACATAAAAAGTTTATAATTCTTCTCATATTGAAGTTTGTGGGAAAGTGCTTCCTGCAAATATTGTGATCCTTCCTATAGTTGAATTTGATGTGATTCTTGGCATGGATTGTCTTTCTTTATATGGATCTCATATCAATTTCCAAAGAAGGGAAGTCACATTTCATATTCCAGATCAATCTATGATTGTATATCGATGAAAAGATGAACATAAAATTCCAGTGGAAATTTCTTCCATATTATGGGTCTTGATTCCACTAAATGAAGGTTATTTATCTCAAATGGTTGGTGATAAACTCACGATTAAGAACATGCCCATTGTACGGAAGTTTGATGATGTCTTTCTAGAGTAATTTCCAGGTCTTCCACCAAATTGTGAAGTTGAGTTTTCAATTGAACTCATACCGGGTGCTATGCCCATTTCAAAGACATGTTATAGAATGGCCCCAATTGAGTTGCAGGAATTGAAGAAGAAAATCCAAGAGAATCTTGATAAGGGATTCATACACCCTAGTGTGTCACCTTGGGGAGCACCTATTCTGTTTGTTAGGATAAAAGATGGATCAATGAGACTCTGCATTGATTATTGAGAACTTAACAAGATCACTATCAAGAACAAATATCCTCTCCTACGCATTGATGACTTATTTGACCAACTACACAGAGCTCAATACTTTTCCAAGATTGATCTTTGTTCAGGGTATCATCAATTAAGGGTCAAAAGGGAGGATATACCAAATATGGATTTCCGTATAAGGTATGGACATTATGAATTTATATTTATTCCATTTGGTCTTACTAATTCCCCTACTATCTTCATGGATCTGATGAATAGAGTCTTTAGAGACTGTCTTGATCAGTTTGTGGTAGTCTTTATAGACGATATTCTTGTCTATTCAAAGAGCAGGGAAGAACATGAAGATCACTTGAGAATTGTATTGATGACCCTGATAAAGGATAAGATTTATGCCAAATTTACCAAGTTTGAATTTTTTCTTCAAAAATATTCATTTTTTGGTCACATACTCTCAAAAGAGGGGATATATGTGGATCCAGTAAAAACAGAGGTTATCAAAAGATGGTTGAGGACAACAATAGTAACTAAGATCCGAAGTTTTCTTGGTTTGGCTGGATATTGTCGACGTTTTGTGAAATATTTTTCATGATTATCTAATCTCCTCACCAGGTTGACTCGAAAAGGAGTTAAGTTCGTGTGGACGGAGGAGTGTGAAGAGAATTTCAAGGAGTTGAAAAGAAGGTTATCCAGTGCACCTGTGCTCACACTGCCTTATAGTGGAGAAAGGTTTGTGATCTACAATGATGCATCCAATAAGGGATTGGGGTTTGTTCTCATGAAAATGATATGGTGATATCTTATGTCTCAGGATAGTTGAAAATCCATGAGCAAAATTACCCAACTCATGATTTGGAGTTAGCTGCGGTAATCTTTGCATTAAAAATATGGAGGCATTATATTTATGGTGAAATGTGTGATATTTATACTGTTCATAAAAGTTTAAAGTATATTTTCACACAAAAGGAGTTGAATATGCGTCAAAGAAGATGGTTGGAGCTGATTAAGGATTATGACTGCTCAATTCATTATCACCCTAGGAAAGAAAACATAGTGGTAGATGCATTATGTCGACAAGACCATGCTAGCTTATCCATGATGAGGATCACAAAAGATAAAATATTTATGGATTTACAAAGGATGGATCTTGGAATTATAACGGAAGGGGAAAAATATTATCTTTCTCAAATGAATGTTCAACCATCTATACATGTGAAGATTAAAGAGGCACAGAAAGAAGATGTAGAGTTACAAAAGAAGGTGAGAAATGTTCCTGAATTCAACCTTGATTCTGATGGGATAATAAAGTTCAGAAATCAGGTTTGTGTTCCTCCCATCCTAGTATTAAAGAAGGAGCTTCTGGATGCGTCTCATAGTTCTTCATTCTCTATTCATCCTGGAAGCATGAATATGTATAGGGACCTGAAAGTGTACTTCTGGTGGGATGGAATGAAAAGAGATGTTACTAAATATGTCTCTTGATGCTTGGTTTGTCAGCAAGTTAAAGTTGAGAAACAGAATTCTAAGGGGATGTTTCAACCATTACCCATAACAAAATGGAAATGGGAAAACATCACTATGGACTTTGTCACGGGACTTCCTAAAACATCCAAAGGCAATAATTCTATCAGGGTCATAGTTGATCATCTTACAAATTCAGAACACTTCATTACTATTAGAGAGGATTTCTCTCTTAATCATCTTGCCAGGATATATGTAAAGGAAGTGGTAAGATTGCATGGAGTACCACTTTCCATTATATCTGATAGGGATCCAAGGTTTACCTCAAAGTTTTGGAAAAGTCTTCAGCATACTCTGGATACAGAGTTGAGTTTTATCACTGCTTATCATCCTCAAACAGACGGTCAGTCTGAAGTAACAATTCAAACTATAGAAGATATGTTAAGAGCTTGCTCTTTGGATTTCAAAAGTGGTTGGGATCAACACCTACCTTTGGTAGAATTTTCATATAATAATAGATTTCACTCCAGTATTCAGATGGATCCTTATGAATCTCTCCATGGAAAGAAATGTAGGACTCCAACTTTCTGGGATGAAGTTGGGGAATGAAAGCTATTAGGACCTGATCTTGTTGATGAGATGGCAGAAAAGGTCAGATCTATTCAACAACACATAAGAGAAGCCCAGAGTCAACAAAAAAGTTATTTCGATAACCGAAGAAAAGACCTAGAGTTTGAAGTGGGTGATAAAGTGTTCTAACGAATATCTCATTGGAAGAGAGTAATGAGATTTGGAAAGAAGGGAAAGCTGAGCCCTAGGTATATCAGTCCTTTTGAAATACTGGATCGTGTTGGGAAAGTATCTTACCGATTGGCGCTTCCACCGAATCTCTCTCAAGTTCATGATTTGTTCCATGTATCTCTCTTGAGAAAGTACATACCTAATCCTTCACATGTACTCAACTCAAAAGTTGTACCACTGGAGCAAGATGTTTCTTATGAAGAACAGCCGATAGAGATTCTGGATCGTAGCGAAAAAGTTCTACGAAACAAGACCACTCACTTGGTGAAAGTTTTATGGAAGAACCACCAATTAGAAGAAGCTACATGGGATCTTGAGGATATGATGAAGGAGAGGTATCCTCATCTGTTTGTTACCATGTGACGAATTTCGAGGGTGAAATTCATTTTAAAGGGGGTAGAATGTAACACCCGAGATTTTTATGAGAAATATTTTTTTATGTTATCTACATCATCAAAGAAATCTTTCACTACACACAACACTAGCTTGGAGTTTTTTTGCATGCAATCGCGACCTTCCTCAATAGCTTGTGTTGTACGCAATACCGAGTTTCACTAAACAATGATATGCTATTATTAAAACTAGCTGTTATGAATAGTAATACCCACTTTTTGAAATTTTATAAATTTTATCTTTCAAAATGGACTTAATTTTTGGATTTGGAATATCGAATTTATCCTAGGGTGAAGTTTTGGTATTTTTCTGAAAACATTCAATTTTTGATGAATAATGAAAACACTAGGTTACTATTTAAAAACCGACTTTTTATTAAAATAATTATTTATTTTATTTAAATTTATTTTAGGTCAAAATTGATACATAATAACTATATAAGTTCAAATTAATTCATTGGAGTCATTTTATAATAATTTTAGATATTTAAAAATTTTATTGAACTTTTCACCGTCTTTTACCCACCTCCTAGGAGAATTTGCAAATTTACATAAAAATTAATTTTACCGCTTCTGTGAGTGGAATTTCGAAAATCCGAGAGACACTGTTAATACAAAGGAGTAAAATGTGGTTCAATAAGATAGAAATAATTTTTGGTGAATAGTAACTTTTTACTTTTTTTACCACGGTTAAAAGTAAATAGGGTAATTAAGCGTAAAAATGGTATTATTATTACCCTAAAAAATGTCTTAATTCTATTGGATAAGTTTAATTCTACCAAAAACAACCTTAGGAATAAAATATGACCATTTAGGTCCACTTGTATTAGATTAGGACATTTAATATTATTTTATTTAAATAATAGTTAAAATAGTTAAAATCAAAGTTTAATAACTAAAACATTTTTAATATAGGGTTATAAATAAGATAAATTCGACTATAAATATTCATTAGAAGGATAAAATGATTTCCTACATAATAGAATTTTATTTATAATTTTTAGACATTAAATTATTTAACTTATTTATGACACATTGATGATGCAGTAATTACCTTATTAAGGAAATATTAACATAATTTATGTTATAAATACCCAAATAAATGCAATTTTAGACATTTAATGAATTATACTAATTTTATAGGTTAATATGAAATTTTATTATTTATTTAATTAACTTTATTCGAACTAATAATTCTGTTATGATTTTCACAAAAATCAATTACCAAATAGTGTCAAAATTGACATAAAATAGTTTTTAAAACAAATATTATATTATTAATTGTTATTTTCTTCTTAAAAATCTATGGTTCGGAAAAATGACTTAGATAAGGTTATATATATTAATAATGAACAACTTGGGGTTCTTTTTTCTTGTTATAGTATGTTTATTAACCTTATAGTGTAAGAAAACAAGAAGACATGGTAAAAGTAAAATTATTTAACTTAAAGTTAAATCTAAATGATAAGGTTAAAATAGTAACCTAAACTTGTCCAAATTATATTGTATGAGAGTATTTAGACCCATCCCGACCTTAGCATTGTAATAAATCAATTTGAAGCTATTAAAAATAGAATATGACTTTATAATAAAATAATATTTTTAGTTTTTCCAAAGGTGCCCCTCTCCTCCCTTATAAAAGGGCACATCCTACCTCTCCTCATCACACCACTTTGAGCCATCAAGCTCAGCCAAACCCTAGAACATTCTCTTCTCCACTTCCCTAGAAACATCTTAGATGTCCTGGTCTTCTTCAAAGACCAACTCTAGTTCCCTAAGAGGAGGTTAAGGAGAGGCGCGTCAAAGAAGAGGTAATATCCATTACTGATCCTTTCCAATTTATTTCTTCTTCTACTTCCTCTTATTTAATTGTTTCATTATGAAGTAATAACATCAGTATCAATCATATACTTATATGTTATTATAAATATTAAATAACCCAATTTCACCTTCTATACATCCTACGGAAAATGAAATCACCGTGCGTGCGTATGTACGGAATACCGTCTCCACACCGTGGTGTAATCTGTTTTCCACCACCACCTTACTTGGATGGGTATAATGGTGTAAATAATAACTATATAAGATTATTGTAAAGTTATATTGATTATTAAATAGTATACATATACTTCAGTACAATTCCACGATCATGGGAACGATATCATTTCTCGTGCATACGTACGGCCTACCGTCTCCACGATGTGATGCGACTTATTCTACATGATATTCAATGCATAATGATTATATAAATGAATTTAATGAATAAATATGATATATATTACACTAATACCATTCTGGAAATTAGGTATCTATAACCTAAAAATAATAATAAGAATTTATTCGACAAAACATGCATAAGAACAAAAAAGCAATAAACACCCGAATAAAAAGTAGCAAAGAAATATTACTAATAAGAAGCTAAGAATATGACCACATATGATATCATAACAATGATTAAGATTCTTTAATAATTCGATAACATTATTAAAATCATTATACAGGAGGTTCGTACATGTACGAAGCAAATCAGACCTATGGTAAGGGAAAATCTCACAATCTCATTTTTATCCGAGATTGTTTATACTTTGGTATTTACTGGGGTGTATTTATCATCCACATCCATGTTTCCTCAATATGTAATATTATTTCTATCCTCCTACAATTTTTTAAATCCAATTTTACCCATTAGTGAGTTTTTAGTAAAAGAAATGAAAGGAATCTTTTTTCATTTTTATTACGATGTACTTTTTGACTTTTCCGGTCAAAGTATGAGAAAAATGTTTTTTTAACTTATAAAGCCTGAATGGATTTTTAGAACATAATTTCTATAAAGCCTCCTTTACAAGTTTATTTTTAATCAACTTATTTTAGTTTAAAATTTTATGACATGTTAAGAAAGGAAAAATGTTTTTGAAGTAGAAAGGATATTTTCCTCAAGAATGAAGTTCAAGTGTTTTATCAAAATTATTTTACATATAAGATAATATAGGGTTCTGTTTCTATCCCTATTTTTACATTGATTTTATTATGTTATGATGAAATTATTTTTATGATGTTTTTTTATCTTATATGGATTATGTAATGATGGCATGATGTTTATGTATTCCATTCTTATTACATGGGTTGTGCTATGATGTATGATTTATGATTTTGTGGAACACATATAAATGGTTTCATTATGAGATGGGTGAGAACTATTTCTCCCTCCAATGAATTGGGTAAAGATTTATATCTCATGAGATAGACATGGCTGGAATGGCAGGTTAATCTGGTTCAGTGAAATAGGACTGAAACAAGGAGTGAACTCGGTTCAGAAATTGACTTTCTCCGCTAAGATAGTCTTGGAAATTAGTCTTGACTAATAAGAAATGATTCTATATGATTTTGTGTGTATGACAAAAAGTTTCATGTTTTAGGTTTTGATTATTTGGATTACATTTCACTAATATGATTGATACCATGTCATGCTATTATGATCTCTTTTGCAGGATAAGATTTTCCAAATGTTATGTTCTTAAGAATATGATATGATTGATATTTCTTTTGTTTACCCTTACTGATCATTTGAGATCACCCTTTTTTATGTTTTATTTCCCCCAGGTTAGGAAGAAGGGTATTAAGTAGAATATTCCAAAAGGGACTCTAGATATGATGAAATAAATGGGAGACAACATAGATGATTTATGACCCGGTTGTTTATGTTTCCCAGTTTCTAAACACACTATACCTATACGGTCCTTTCATAGTTTTTTTATATGCTGTAATAAGTATGATTCAATTTTAAATTAATAACAATTTATGTAAAGTATGGGTCGTTATAGTGAAGGTTATCCAAACCCACATCAAAACAGCACAAAGTAAGTAGAAGAGCTATGCCGATAACCGAAGGAAGGATTTGGAATTTTAGGTAGGATATCATGTTTTCTTGAAGGTATCTCCATGAAAGGGAGTTATATAATTCAGTAAGAAGGGTAAACTATGTCCAAGGTACATTGGACCTTTTGAAATTCTAGAACGAATTGGGGATGTTTCTTACTAGTTGGCAATGCCTCCAAGTCTCTCCAAATTTCACGATGTGTTCTACGCATCACTATTGAGAAAATACATGCCTAACCCAATGTATCTATGAGAAAATTGAACTGGAACCTGATATGTCTTATTGTGAAGATCCTATCAAAATTCTTGATACCAGAGAACAAGTGCTGAAAAACCAAACTACTCATCTGGTAAAAGTTCTATGGAGAAACCATAAGATCGAAGAGGCAACATGGGAACCCAAGGAACTTATGATAAAGAACCACCTGAATCTTTTTATGCAGTAATATTATAGAAATTTCTAGGATGAAATTATTTGAAGGAGGGAATAATGTAACACCCCATGCTTCCATGGTACGTTTCCCTTTGAATAATGCAATATCTTGCATTTTACGCAACTTAGAGATTCTAACACACCGCGACTAATCAAACTTGCCATTAAGAATTGTAATACCCAATTTTTGAAATTTTATATATTTTATCATTCAAAATGGACTTCATTTTTAGATTTGGAATATTGAAATTATCTTAAGGTGAATTTTTGGTATTTTTCTAAAAAATTTCATTTTTTATAAATAGTTGAAAACACTGAGTTATTGTTTAAAAAAAATTATTTAAAAAATTATTTATTTTATTTAAATTTATTTTAGGTCAAAATAAATATATAATACCCATATATGTTCAATGTAATTCATTGGAGTCATTTTATAATGAGTTTATATATATATATAATTTTATCGAACTTTTTACCGTCTTTTACCCACCTTCTAGGAGCATTTCCAAATTTGTATAAAACTTTATTTTATCACTTATATGAGTTTAATTTCAAAAATACGAGATACATGGTTGATATTATTAAGTAAAATGTGGTTCAATAAGATGATAATAATTTTTGGTGAACAGTAACCTTTTACTTTTATTTATCACGGTTAAAAGTAAATTGGGTAATTAAGGATAAAAATGATATTAATATTACCCTAACACATATCCTAATTCTATTGGATAAGTATAATTCGACCAGAAAAACCTTATGAATAAAATATGAACCTCTTTGGTCCACTTGGATTAGATTAGTACATTTATTATTATTTTATTTAAAGAAGAGTTAAAAGAGTTAAATTCAAAGTTTAATAACTAAACTATTTTTAATATAGGGTTAAACACAATATAAATTCGACTATAAATATTCATTAGGAAGCTAGAAAAATTTAATACATAATGGTATTTTATTTATAATTTTTAGACATTAAATAATTAAATTTATTTATGACACAATGATGATGTAGTAATTACCATTTTAATGAAAGATTAAACTAATTAATATTATAAATATTCAAATAAATCTAATTTGAGACTTTTAATGAATTCCATTAATTTTTTTTTCTAATATGACATTTTAGGGTTTATTAAATGTATTTATTTCTAAGTAATAAATTTTTTAGGACTTTAACAAAAATAAATTATTAAATAATGTCAAAATTGACATAAATGAGTTTTTAAAACAAATACAATATTATTGGTTGATATAATAGACTTAAAAATATAAGGTTTGGCCAAAAGACTTATATAATGATAGGTGTATCATTACTGACCCACTTGGGATTTTATTTGATGTTTATAGTATGTTTATTAACCATATAATAAAAAAATACAAAGAGACATGGTAAATATTAAACTATTTAACTAAGAGTTAAATCTAAATGATAACGTTAATATAGTGAACCAAACAGTCTAAAACCTATTGTTTGAGAGGTTTTAGACCCATCCCCACCATAGACTTTAAATAATTCATTGTTTGAGCCATTATAAACTTAAAATTATTTTATTATAAAATAATATTTCAATCTTTTCCTAAGGTGCCCCTCACCCCTCTTATAAAAGGGAACTCCCCCTTCTCTAAAATTCACACCTTCAAAGACATTTGGCTCGGCCAAACCCTCCAAAAATATCCTATCAACTATCCTCCCTTCATCATAGAGGCCTTCATTTAGTCATAAATCCACCCTAAGAGTCCTTTTGATCAAATCAAAAGGAAGAACCCGAAGAAGAGGTAAATATTTCATCACCTCTTTCAAGTTCTTTTCTTCTTCCACCTCCTCTTTCTTTGTTGTTTCTATTATAAAATAATAACTCCACTATCTTATATATACTATTATGTTATTATAAATATGGTACAACTATATTCATTATTCTATCCATCCTTTGAATGACATGTCACCATACGTGCGTACGTACGACTTACCGTCTCCACATCGTGGTGTAGTTGTTATTCAATACATTATTATTTGGATGGGTATAATAATGATTTATAATTGATGTAAATAATAAATTTAACATGATAATGATTCTTTATATAGGATATACTATCCTATTATATATGATTTTAATATCAAAAGAATGATATTGTCGTTGGTGCGTACGTAGAGATTATCATCTTCACGAATGCGATGAGATTCATTCCCCATCGTATCCATTCAAGACTAATTTTCATTTTATGATTAAAAATAATGTTTAAAGACTTAATATAATTATGAATATGAATATGATAAATCCTATCCATAACAAACATTACTTATGTAATAAATCATATAATGGAAAATGAATCAGTTGACACCCGAAATGACGATAATACTAAAATATTATTAACAAAGAAATATTAGAAGATCATGTATGATATAATATTAATGTATATGGTTCCTTTATAATTTAATAACAATTATTTCACAATTATACAGGAGGTTAACCTACCCTCCACCAAGGAAAATTACAAGGTAAGGGTTAATTCTACAATCTCTTTATTATCTGAGGTTGTTTTTACGTAAGTATCTATAGGGACCTCTTTATCATCCACATCCATGTTTCTTAAAAATGTATTTCAAAACATTTTTAATATTTACTATACAATGAGTTAAATTCATTTATACCCTTATTTGACCTTATATGTTTTTGAAAGGAATCTTTCTGTCGTTTTCCAAACAAGTTACTTTATAACCTTTTTGACAAAATTAAGGTAAGAATGTATTTTTTAACTTATATGAGGAGTGAGGCTATTTTCCACCCTTATAACATCATTGAAGCTTCCCTTACAAAATTATAATAATATTTTAGAAATAAATTTTTTTCTTTTATAATTATGTAACTTTAAATGATTTCAAAAAAAGAAAGAGATATTTCTCTCAAATAGTTTTGATTTTATCTATGTCAACGTCCTTTGAGGGATTTTATATTTGTTTGAAGTCGATTAATTATGATACAAATATTCCATATTATATTGAAGGTTTTGTGATATGTTTGACTTTGTATGTGTTATTTTTATAAAATTCATGGTTTATGGTTAAAGTATTGTCATTTCGTATGCTAGTTTTAATACGAATGTTTATATTATATTTCAACCTTTTTATATGAGGAATGTATTGGACTTAGTAAGTGACGGGGGGAGCCCTCTATAGATCCTCGATGCATCGGTAGGTATCATGAAACAACTAGATGTGGAATTTGCCAAGGCATTTCCCAATTTGATATATGGTTTTGCCCGAGGCTTTAATCATTTTCAGACGTCTTGGCCGAGGCCTTGACAAAATGTTTCAGAATGTCTAGAATTATACGTTCCCTCATTATAAAAATAATATTTATGGTTCATGTGGTCATTCGACTAGTAGAATACCCATGATTATGTTTTATTATTGTATTATTTACTCATCTCATATTCCTACCATAAAAGTGTTCATGTTTATTATTTGTAAAGGCATGTGTTTTCAAATATTCACCATGCTTAATATTTATGTTATCTTCCATTGTATTTCTTACCCTGATTGATCGTTTGATCTCACCCCTTTCTTATGTTTCATTTTACAAGGATATAAATAAGTTAGTTATAAGTGACTTGTAGGCATAATCTAGGAGGCTTGGATATTTCTAATGGAATAAATTAGTGTTGTATTTCTTTTCATGTTGTAAAGTTGATCTTATGTATGAATCTTGTTTCCAATAATACTAAATATATTGGTCTTTTGGGACATGATTTCCTTGTGATCATTCCATTGTTAAATAATAATGCACCAACTCTAGGTAACTGTGGTCAGAGAGTTACATATTACAGATTTTGAGGTTCTGTATGGGAGACCCAGTAGGTCACCCTTCTGCTAGATTGAGATACATGAGACACTCTTATTGGGATAGAGCTGGTGGAGGTGAAAAAAGAAAAGGTTCATGTGATCAATGAGTGTATGAGGGAAGCACAAATTTGATATAAATCTAACATGGACAAACATTTTAGACCTTTGGAGTTTGAGTAAGGAGGCCAAGTTTTCCTTAGAGTCTCCCTATAACAAGGATTTTAGATATTTGGTTTCGAAAGTAAGTTATAGAAAATGTTCATTAGGCTATTCTAGATCTTATAGAGGGTTGGTGAGGTTTCCTATTGGCCTTACCCCCACAGTTGGACAAAGTGCATAACATATTTGTAAAGGCCAAAACTTCTTATAAATAAATATTATATCTTAATATGTGAATATTCATTATATGAAATAACAATCCATGTGATAATAGTTTAGGTCTAGTGCCTCTGTAAACTTTGACACATAATCAATTGGTCTATAAGTGAGATACGCTATCTCCCATTAAGTTCTTAAAAATTAGCACCCTTATTAAACATATCATACATAATAAATTTCTCCATAACTTGGGGAAAGGAAACCTAAAAAAGGTTGAGATCAAATGGTCAGTAAGGGTAAACATGGGAGATATCATTCAATGATCATATGAAGGAATATGACAATAATAATGGTATGAGATCATGAACATAACTTATATAATTTATAAAAAACTTATCATAGATAATAAACATGGGTAATATAATAAATCATTATCATTACAAAATAAATTATTTATAAGAGTGTGAAATCATTATAATTCATGAACCATAAGCTCATGTCATAAAAGTGTGTCACCAACATAGGTATAAAAACCATTTCATTTATCAAGGTTAACTACAAAGACCATAAAACATAGTGGATCAGGAATCATCAACTATTTCCCATTATTAATTAAACCCATCGTTATATTTTCCATTATGGATCAATCCTATCGGCCTATTCCCTATTGTGGATCAAACATGTCAACTTTTTTACCATTTTTATCACATGATATATAAGGTTTTACTAAATAAATTAGAGTGATATAGGGTTTCCAACCATCACATATTTAAAATAATACATACATGTTCCACAAGATCATAAAACATTCATAATATTAGAACCCATTAAAAGAAATGGGTTTCATAAACATTTCATTATAACATAACCTTTGAAAAATAAACAATTTTCATAATCATTTCATCATTTAATCTAAGCATAAATCATAGAAAAATAAGTGGTTTTAATAATATTTTTATCATGGTATAACCCATGGAAGAGAAACAGGCTTCATAAACATCTTTTCATTATAAAAATAAACCATCCAGATAAAGAATAAGAATGGTATCCTTGGATCATATCCCGAGTAAAATAAAATTAACATCAAATGATGTCATCTTATATGGAAAAATATTTTGAAAGGTCACTTGGAACATTTATTCCTAAAAATAACCTTTTCAGTGAAAATAAATTTTTATGAAAAAAAATTCATAAAATATTTTGGAAATCATTTTCTTTAAAAATAAAATTTTAAATATATAAAGGAGTATTTAAAACCTTTTTTTGTCATTATGGTGAGAATTTTTTTCATGTCGTACACATTAAAATAAAGATTAATTTAAAATATTTGATAAAATAAAAATGGAAATTGTTTGGTAATAAACATGAAGATTCATGTTAAACATTTTTTAAATAGTAATACATGAGTAAAAATGTCTTTAAACAACCATAGATATAGAATAAAAATAATTTTCGACCTAAGAGAAAAATAAAGTTGATTTCTATTCAAAGAATTCTTGTGAAATATAAAGAGAGGGAAAAGAATGGAAAAGTTTTATTTTAATTTAATAACTGAATTAGAATATAATTAATGATTCTGTTGAGATATGGATCATAATATTTCATCATTTTAATATCAAACCTAAACAATCCCAATAAATGTTGAGATTGTACGATAAAACCCTTACCACTTTGGTAAAATTGAATCATATACCCCACGAATGAATAAAATTAAATGAAATTTAAAATATCATAAGTATAAATTAATTAATTATATTACATTTAAAGGGTTCTGCATTTACCTCTCCTAAAATAAGATAGTTTTTTAACATGATGTACATCCCAAAGAAGACAAATTATGATAAAAATCCCTTACCACTTTGGTAATATTTTGAATCATAAGACCCAATAATGCATAATGTAAAACTAATATTTAAATATCATGAAAATAAGGATTTTCATTATATAACATGTCAAATGGGAATTATATACACCACACAAAAGATACAAGTGATGAATATGGCATATGTATCCAAGAAATAAAAGAGAGACTAGAAATCTCTTACCTTAAGTCTCTAATTCCTTTGTACACACTTGAAACTCATGTATAATAAATATAATTATATTATAAATCTATTATATAATATTAATTATATATATAATACCAAATATTATTTACTTATGGATTTATATAACCTTTTTATTAACAATTCCTTCTTAAAATCTAGTATCGGGTAATAACTGATTTATTTTTTGTGTATGTTTTGATTTTGTATCTTTAGTAATTTTATTTTGATAATGGTTACATCATCTGAATAATTTTAATCATGATATAAATATCATAAATTTTCATTATATAATCATTTAGAGTAATTCAATAATGTAAGATATATAAACTGAATTACACCGTTCATGGAGATGGTAAGCCATACGTAGGAATGAACGTTGTACCAATTCACTCAATGAACGAAAATAAATAAAGATAAATAATAAATAAAATTTATATATTAATTATTATGTCATAAATATCACAAAAATTTATTAAATTTAACCTCATTACCTTCCATGTAATTTCAATTTAAAAATTAATCACACCACTTCGTGGGGCGGTAGTCCGCCGTACACACGAGCCACATTATCATACCCCCCCACCATGAAATGGAAATTAAGAAGGTGTATGTAAAATAATAATTATAAAGGTATAATTTTGTTATAACTATCATATAAATTCATTTAATCTATCCTTATTACCATCCAAGTAAAATGTAAATGGGAAAAACTTATCACATAGGTTAGTGAGGCGGTAGTCAGTCGTGCACACGAGCGACATAATTATTTTCAACATGTTGGAAGATAAGAAGGTAGATTTAATGTTTTATTTATAGAATTATAATTATATAATAAATATAATATATAAATATTTAACCCTATATTTATATTCATCAGTAAGAGGTGGTGATGGAAAATGAACTACATCGGGTAGTGAGGCGGTAGTCCGTCGTACACATGATTGACCGTTTTGTTTCCCATTTGATGGAAGAGGAGATATATGTAGGTAATTTCATTAACATAATAACATATAAGTATATGGTATATAATGGTGTTATTATATTATCATAGTTTAATATTATTTTTAGGATGTAGAAGAAAGAATAAAACAAAAATATAAGTTTATGAATTTTACCTCTTCTTCAGAGAACCTCTTTAGGTTTATATCTAAAGCCTTATTAAGAGGGTTTATTATTAATTATAAGGAATATATTATGTGGGTATGGAATTATGGAAGGTATTTTTTTATATATTTACTGAAAAAATGGTTTTGGAAGTGTTAATAGGAGAGTAGATAAGGTGGCCTTTTATAAGTGGGGGATAAGACTATTTTGGGACTTTTGAAAAGAATACATTGTACCCACATTATCACGTGCCACAAGGATCCAAAATGGGTTATTATAAAACATTATAAGTTTTAATGTCTAAATATGGATTTAAAATGAGATTTTTACTAGTTTATAGGCCATTTTACCCTTTATCCTTTTAATTAAACCCCTCGGTAAACCCGTTTTAACCTCAACCACAATAATTAATTTGTACTGTTTTTACTATTCATTTTCAAAAATAAATAATTTGACATTATTATATACTATTTATTATTATGATTTAAGATATTGAATCCATTTTTTGAAATTCCATTTAGGGAATTGTAAAATTTTAATTTTAAATTAAACATGAATATGTGATGAAAAAGTGGTTTTTCAAAGAGAAATATTTCAATTGTATAGAAAGTTTTAATATCATAATTCAATAAGAAATTGATTCCAATGAACTAAATTGGATTAATAAATATATAATTAATACAATATTACTTTTATAAAATATTAAAATAATATTTATATTTTAAATACTTTAAAATAAAATGCATCATTAAATAAAAATTTGTATTTTTTATTATTCATCAAAAAATTAATCATATCAAAAAATTATGAAAATTTTATTTAAATATAAATTTGGATTATAAATTTAAAAGTTGAATTTTATTTTTGAAAATAAAGTTTTTAAATGTGAAAACGTTATTTTATTATTTTTTCATAAAAAACAAAAAAAATATTTTTTTGAGAAAATAGTATCTTCGAATCATATAATGACTTCACTAAAAATTGAATAGTTTTTTATAAATATTTTTTATTTATATAAAAGCATTAAAAATTATATTTAAAAAAACGTTTATTCATATTAATACCACCATGTTTAACATCTAGTTTATAATGAACTTATTTAAATTTAAATTTTAATAATATATTGTGGTTCATTAAAACATGGTGTTGCATGTAATGAAAGCTATTAAAAAAATTAAATTTATATGAATTTTTTTTCATAAAATAATGGGTTGTTACATTATAACACCCTTAAAAAGTATTTATCCCAAAAAATTATATCACTTTTGTACAAACAACTTAGGATACTTCTAACCTATTACAACCCCATGTTCCCACATAACTTACTAAAAATTAAGGTTTCACCACAAAACATTGACCAAGTGAGTGGTAGTGTTTCATATAAATCTCCCTGTATGATCCATAATATCCACTAGTTGTTCCTCATAAGAAAGATCCTTCTCTAAAAGTATGAATTTGAGTTCAGTACATGTGAATGATCATGTATATACTTTATTAAGATAGATATATGGAACACATTGTGGACTTGATAGAGGTTTGGTGGAAGCACCAAAAAATAAGCTATAACCCCGATATAATAAATAATTTTAAATGGATCGATATACCTAGGGATTTGGTTCCTTTTTTTCCTGAATCTCATAACCTTATTCCATGAAGAAATTTTAAAAAATACATTATCACCAACTTTAAATTCTAGATCATGTCATCGATTATCATAATAACTTTTATGTCGACATTGTACTACCCGTATGTGTTTCTGAGTGACTCTAACCTTCTATACCATTTTCAGATAGCTCAAGTCCCAATAGATCTCTTTCACCAACTTCATCACAATACTATGGAGTTCGACACTTATTTCTATATAGAGATTCATAATGATCCATCTGAATGCCCTAGTGAAAGCTATTATTGTATGAAAACTCGACTAGTGGAAGGTGTTGATCCCAAAAACATTTTAAATACATAGAACAATATCTTAGAATATCTTCTAGGTTATGAATTTTTCTCTTAAACTAACCATCTGTCTAAGGGTGATACATAGTGCTGAAACTCAACTCTGTATAAAGAAATTACTAGATACTTTTCTAGAAATTCAAAGTAATCCTCATATCCTGATTAGATATAATTTAATGTGGTACTCTATGCATAATTAAAAATTCTTTACATTATATTCTAGAAAGCTGATTTAGAGAGAAATCTCCTCTGATAGCGATGAAGTATACTGAGTTTTTATGGAGATCGACTACAACCAAAATAACATTATGACCTATAGATGTTTTGGGGAGTGCGATAATGAAATACATGGTGATGTTCTCCCATTTACATTGTGGTACAGGTAATGGTTGTAACAACCCTTTAGAATTATTTATCTTAGCCTTAACTTACTGGTATACTAATCACCAAGATGCTAACTCTATGATATCTCTCTTCATTCCATCCCTCTATAAATACACTTTCAAATCACTATACATATTTTTTCTTCTATTATAAATGGATAATGAAGAACTATGATCCTATTATAAAAAACCATCATCAAATCAGGTATGTATGGAACACATACACTTTTCATGAAACTTATCATTCCATCATAATTAAGGTTAAACTCAAAAAAATCGCACCATGTTCTACAACTCTATATCTTCCTTCTAAGACTCTTCAATATTCATTTGGATCGATAATTAAACACTTATTTAACTAAGATGATATTTCTCCCCTTCCATAAAGATATCAATATCCATCCTTTTTAAATCAATAAATATTGGATCTTTTTTATCCTCATTATGGATAAGATATCATGATCCTTTTGACTCAAAGCATTATCCAGCTTGTTTACTTTCATAGGGTGGTAATACATTGAGTAATCATAAGATGTAATCATCTCTAACCATCTTATATAGTGAATTTTCATCATATTCTATGTGAATATATAATTAAACTTTTGTGTTCAGTATATATATCACACATTTCTCTATAAAGGCTACCTCTATATATTCAATGTAAAAAAATTACTACATCTAACACTAAATCATGAGTTTGTTAATTTTTCTCTTGAACCTTCATTTATCATGTCGAATAATATATAACCATGTCATTATGCATAAGAACACATTATAATCCCTTCTTGTATGCATCACTATAGATTACAAACACTTCGACACAGTAGGGTAATGTAATCATAGGTGCACAAACTAATATTATCATTTTTTCTTTGAAACTTCTTTCACTTTCATATGTCTTAAAAAAACTTGTCTCCCTTCCAGGATAAATTGGTGAGTGGATTAAATATTAATTATAAATTCTCTAAAAAAAATAAATAATGTCCCGCTAAACTAAGAAAATATGGATCTTAGTCACTATTCTTGGTCTAGGCCAATGCTCAATAGCATCTATCCTTGATGGATCTATAGATATACCCTCTATTGAAATTATGTGACCCAAAAAAGATACATTTTTTAGACAAAATTCAAACTTCATAAATTTTTTATATAGTTTTTCCTTCCTTAGGGTCTTAAATATACTTCTCAAGTTATCTTCATACTCTTCCTTGAAGTTTCAATAGATAAGAATATATTCTATAAAGACTACCAAAAACTGATCAAGGTAATATCTAAAGACTTTATTCATTAAATTAATAAATATAGCATGGTAATTAGTAAGACTAAATGGAATCACATTATACTTATAGTTTTAGACCTTCTATAGAAAGTGGTCTTGGATATATCCTACTTCTTGACCCTCAATTGATGATATCCAGAATGAAGTTTAATTAAGGAAAATTATTGAGCTCCACACAGTTGATCAAATAAGTCATCAATACAGGGAAGAAGAAACTTATTCTTAATTGTGATCTTATTCATCTCTAAATAATTAATGTAAAGTCGCATAAATTTATATTCCCACTTAACAAAAAGATAAATTACACCCCAAGGTGACACATTTAGATGAATGAATCCCATTTAATGTTTCTCTTCAATTTTCTTCTTAAATTCCTACAAATCAAATGAGTATTCTATATGATATCTTTTATATTGGTGTGTAACTATGTATGATTTATATTGAAAATGAAACTTCATGATTTGGTGGAAGAATTTGAAACTCTTCTGGAAAGACATCAACAAACTCCCATATAATAGGCATATAATCGATGTTAGGTTTCTCCCTAACAATATATTATAAAATATATCTTATGGATGGGATTAATGACTAATATAGTGTATGTTTTATCCATTATAAGTTCATACTTGTCATCACACTGATTGATGATCATAGTTTGGTTTGTAATATCAAATGATACTTCCTTTCCTTGAAAATTGATGTGGGACTTATGTATAGAAATCCAAACCATGAAAAACATAAAAGAAAATTCAACCAGAGGGGGAATATAAATATTTAAAAGAATAAAATTCCAAAAATCATCAACCAGTGAAGAATAATATACTCGACATGCGATCATTGTGCCATTAAGGGTTTTCACTACTAATTCAACATCTAATAATTAAGGTAGTACTTTTATGCCCTTTGAAAATTCATTCCATATAAGAGTGGGTAGATATAGAGTCAAATAAGATAACATAAGTTCTAGAGTGGATGGTAAGTGTACTTTTAACCATGTAATCACTACACCCATCATCTAAAATAGTGATTGTAAGAGACTTACCTTTTCCTCTCATCTTAAGAGGTTTCTAACATTTATCATCATCATTAAGCTTTATGTTTGGGAATAAGTTACCATAATTACCTTACTCCATACATTTGATACACTAGAGTGTGGGTGGTTCATTCTGTGGAGATTTATATATATTTAAATAATTGGATAACTTCTTCCCCATTAGAAATAAATTTCTTGATTTCGTTCCTTCCCACACGTAAAAAATTTACTGGTACCCTTAATAAAACCTACTCTAGGTTTCTTTTCACAGTTTGAGAACAAAGGAAATCTCATATTCATTTTCTATACGTTTTTTAGAGTTTCATTTTAATTCCACCTTTCTTTTCTTATAAAATCCATGTGATTGATTGGTAACCCAAAATAATCTTCTACCTTGATAGCACAAAAAATTATTTCCTAATATATACTTAATTCCTTTATGGACAACTCCCTTAGATGACTTGGTTTTAATCCACAAAATAATTGATCAACCTTAATTTCAATTTGGATGATAGTAACAGAAGTGTACCTCACAAATTTTGTAAAACTCACCACATATGTAATAATTAATTCATAATTATTTTGTTTTAACTCAAGGAATTTCTTAACTATTTTTATTTGAATAATTTTAGGAAAGTTATTATTAAAAAATATGTTCTTAAACTCATCCCATTCCATAGATTTAATTTTATATTTTTAACTAGTATTCTTGATAATATTCCACTACTCATCCACTTATCCTTCCATTTAATAGACATAAAAAATAAATTTTTAATGATATAAACACTAGATAATGTAAAATATATTTTCAATGGTACCAATACATTTCCCATCAATTAGTGGATTAGTAGGATCAGTAAAATAAGGTGTAATTTTCCTCATAAAGCACTCAATAAAACCCTTTTACCTCCTTGTATTATTTTGATGTTCAGAATGATTAATTTCTTATGAATGTTATGTGAGCATAAAAATGTTATATTTAATTACAGGGATCATAAATTTTTTTTACTCAGGAGTACATTCTTTGTATTTACCATATCACTTATTAATAACTTGGTTTCTTCGGGTTCTATCCATTGACTAAAACCAAAAATCATAGTCTAAGAAATAATAATCAATATGGACAACCACATAATCATGAAAAATAACTTTTATGATGTTTAAAACATGACAACTTCTTTTAAATATATGATACATTAGGATCTACTTATTTTATTCATGGTCATTATTTAAATCCTACATGATGGTTCTTAAAAAGTTTTTGAATTTCCAAATCATATCTCCTGGGAGTGTCAAACCAGGTGTACAGTAAGGACCATTGTTATTCTCCAGGTGATGATAGATTCCATCTTAATGCACCATTTTGTAGTTATTACACCTGGGTACCTCTATTCCAGATCCATATCCACTTATGGTATCCAAATAGGTCTATAATTTCTTAGAAAACTCTCACTTTGTCCTTTACCAAAATTCTGAGACATTTTACTATACATTGACTCATCTTTAGAATTATCCTTATACATATCCCTTTGAATATAATTAGACATATCCCTAGGGATCCCACTAAAATTTTCTCATCTTTGATTCAAAAGGTTGACTAAAACTTTTCTTTTATTCCAATTACAGTGGTCTAGAATTATTTAGAGTGGACTATAATTGATACCTATCAAATAACTACATGGGTGGATACACCTATTGGGTAGGACACACCACTATCCCCTTTGTTAGACCTTTCTTCATGAATCCCTTGGGAAGAGATCCATGCATCACCCAATGCTCACACATGAGAGTTCCCAAGAATCAGATTCATTCTTTCTCTCTAATACCATTTGTAAAGACCCAAATTTCTCATTCATAAATATTACATCTTAATAGATGAATATTAATTATATAAAATAATGTTCTTTGCCATAATAATTTAGGTATAATGTCTTTAGAAAATTAGACACTTAAACAGATAGTCTATAAGTGATCTATGCCATCTCCCACTGAGTTATTCATAACTAGAACCCTTTTTAGATATATCTAACATAATACATTTATTCATAACCTCAGGAAATAAAACATAAGAAAGGGTTAGATAAGATTCTATGTAAGGGTAAACATAAGAGATATCATTCTATGATCATATGAAAGGATAAGATAAGTATAAGGTAGTGTGATCATGAAAAAAACTTACAATGTTCATACCCAACCTATCATAGATCATAAACAAGATCCATGGTATAAATCATTATCATTATAATAGATATGATTCATAAGAGTATGAAATAATCAAAATTCATAAACTATAGCTCATATCATAAAGGTGTGGCACCAGAATAGGTACAGAAATGATTTCATTTTTCAAGGATAACCACAAAAGCCACCAAACATAGTGGATCAGGCCACATCACCTCTTTCCAACTATGGATTGTGCCCATCCGACTGATTCCCATTATCGATCAATCCCGTCATCTTGTTTACCATTGCGTATTAATCCCATAAACTTGATTCCCAGTTTTATAACTTGAGATATAAATCAATACCCATTTCATTAGAGGGAGATATAGATCCCACTCATCATATAATGAAAATCATATATACATGTTCCACAAGATAAAAAAAACATTTTTCATTTCAAAACCCATTAAAATAAATGGGTTTCATTAAAATTTCATCATAACATAACCTGTGGAAATGAAATGTGTTTTATAATCAATTCATCAAATCATAACCCCTTAAAAAAAAGAGGACTTCATAAGAATTTTATCATCATATAACCCATCGAAAAGAAATGGGTTTGACAGAAAACTTTTCATCATATACATAAACCTTATAGAGAAAGAATTAGAATGGTATCCTTGGATAATATCCCCATTAAAGCATAAGCAACATCAAAGTATTTCATCTTATATAGAAAATGATTTTTAAATACCACTTGGAACATTTCTTAAAGAAAATATCATTTTTAATCACTTTTTAAAAATAAAAAGTATAATTTTTTTGAATTGATTTTATTTGAAAAAAATATTGAATCTTATAAATTAATATTTAAAACATTTTATGATCATGACAACAAGAAATTATTTTCATGTCGTACACATTAAAACAATGATTACTTTCACAATTTCTACAAAATATAAATGGGTATTGTTTTGAAAATAACATGATGATAAATTTTAATTTTTTTGTAAAATTAAAAAAAAAGGTAAAAATTTCTTTAATTTTTTTATATAACATTGATATTGAATAAAAGGGATTTTCTACTGAAGACACAAATAAAGTCATTTTTTATTAAAAATATTATTTGGAAATTTTTAGTACATAAAGAGAGGAAAATGATAGGAAAACATGTATTCTCATGAAGAAACTAGAGTATAATAAAATTCCTGAGTTTATTGAGATGTGGATCATAATATTTCATCATAGTAAGAATAAACATAAACAATCTCGATAAACGATGAAATTGTATCATAAAAACCTTACCACTTTGGTAACATTGAATCATGAGACCCATTAAAGAATAAAATTTAATGAATCTTAAAATATCATGAAAATAAATAAATTCAAGATATTAAATTCCAAAGGGGATGTATATAGTCCTTATAAATGAAGATAGGTTCATAATAAATGTACGTCCCAAAGAAGACAAATTAAGACAAAAATCCCTTACTGCTTTGGTGATATTTTGAATCATAATATATAGTAAACAATAACATTAAATAAAAAATTAAATATCATTAAAAAAATTATATTAATGGTAAAATAACTCAAATGGTTATTATATACACACAAAAAATAAATGAGTGTTGAATATGACACATGTATTCGAGAAATAAAAGAGAGACTATAAATCCCTTACCTTAAGTATTGACTTCCTTAGTAAATGATAAAAACTCATGTATATTAAAAATAATTTTATTATAATTTTATTAAATAATCATGAATATATATATATATAATACCATATATTATTTACTTGTGAACTTTTATTAGCTATTTATTAACAATTCTTTGTTAAACACACTTTTTGGGTAACAACTGCACTGTTTTTCATGTATGTTTTGATTTGGTATCTTAGTTACTATCATTTTTATCATCTTTAAATTATCTATAAAATTTTAAAAATGATTTAAATATCATATGTATTCATTATATAATCATTTTTGTTAATTCATTGAAGTTATAGGCTAAAAATGAATTTCACAATTCATAGAGATGACATATCGTACGTATGAAAAAATGATGTTTCCATTTTTTCAATGGATGAAAAGAAACGAAGTTAAATTATATATCAAAATTATAGAGTCATTGTAATTTTATATATATATAATATATATTCATTAAATTTATACTCATTTCCTTCCATGTAACATGTATGTGAAAAACGAATCACATCACTTCGTGAGGCGGTACTCTATTGTACACACCAGAAACATTATCATATCCCCCATGAAATGTAAAATAAGAAGGTATATATGATATCATAATTAAATTTTTATAAATATTTTAAAAATATCATATATATTTGTTTAATATATCCTTATTACCTTCCAAGTAAAATGGAAATGGGAAAAACACATCACATCGGTTTGTGAGGCGGTAATCTATCATGCACATGAGCGACGTTATTGCTTTAAAATATGTTCTAAGGTAAGAATTTAGATGTAATATTATAATTAATGAATTATAATGATATCATAAATATAATATATAAACATTTAACCCATCGTAATATGAATCTTTGATATGCAGTGATGGAAAAAAACTAAATCATTTTACAAGGCAATAATCAGTTATACAAACGATCGATGGTTCCATTTCCCATTTGATAGAATAGAAGATAGATATAGGTCATTAAGTTCAAAGAATAAAATATAATTATATGGTAAATAATATTATTAATATATTATCATATTTTAATATGATTTTAAGGAGGTGGAAGAAGAAATAAAACAAAAACACTAGTTAAATAATTTCACCTCTTCCTCAGAGAATCTATTTATGTTACTCCTAAATCCTTCATATGAGGGTTTAATAATCCCAAAAAGGAATAAAATAAGTGATTATTGAAGTAAATAATATAATATTTTATTAATTAGACAAACCAAATGGTTTTGGAAGTGTGAATAGTAGAGGATAATGGGTAGCCTTTTATAAGAGGGGGAGGAGACACAGTTGGATGTTTTGAAAAGAATAAAGTGTTCCCACATTTTTAACGAACTAAAAGGCTCCAAAATGGGTCTTTATAAAACCTCAGAGGATATAATGTCTAAATATTTTCATAAAATTAATTTTTTAGAATTTTATTTTTCATTTTACCTCTTATCTTTTTAGTTTAACCCCTTGTAAACTGTTTTAACCTTAAACGTGGTAATTAATTTTTATGGTTTTTACTATTTGCTTTGAAAAAAACATAATTTGACAGTATTATATAATATTATTTATTATTATTAAAAATATTAAATCCATTTTTATAAATTCAATTCACATAAGTGGAAAATGTTAATTTAAAATATAACTCACGAACGTGATGAAAAAGCAGGTTTTCCAAGAGAAAAGTTTCAAATGTATAGAAATATTTAGTATCAAGATTCAATATAAAATTGATTGAAATGAAATAAATTTGATTAATAATTATACAATTGAACCAATTTTACTTTTAAAACCATATTAAAATAAAAATTATCTTGTAAATTATTTAAACAAAAAGGTAGTTTTCAATAAATATCATTTTTTTACTATTCGACAAAAAATTAAAATTTTCATAAAATTCTCCAAAATTAACACCAAGATAACTATTTCAATTAGATTTCACAAATTAAGTTTATTTTATAAAATATATTTTCTAAAAATTGAAAAAAAATATTATTTATTCACAAAAAGAAACAAAAATCATTTTTTTAGAAAACAGTAGTTTCAAATGTTATAAAGTCTTTACCAAAAATTAAGTAATTTTTTATAAATATGTTTTATTTATATAAAACCATTGTGATTAATATTTTTAAATTGGTTATTCCAATCCATCCTAACAAGTTTAACAGATAGGTTATATGCTCTTGTTTAAATAATATTGTTAATAATATATTATGGTCATTTAAAACTCGGTGTTTCATGTCATGAAAGCCCTAAAAAAATTAAATTTATTTGAAAAACATATTTCATAAAATCATAGTGTTACAGTTTTTAAAGTGTCACTCTATGAAAATGCATGCATGACCTGGTGCATGTTATTGACTTGGATGAGCTAGAAATGGAGGATGGGTCCCTCTACTTGGAGTACCCGATGGTGATCGAGTTTCAGTCGGAGAGGATCATATGAGGACAGACTATTAATAAGGTTCAAGTTCTTTGGTAGCATAGAAATCTGTAGGAGAGATCTTGGGAGCATGATATCCCGATGCGGGCTCAGTACCCCTATATTTTTTTGATAACTTAAGCTTTTTGGAGAGAAAATATTTGAAAGAGATAGAATGTAAGGATCTAATTTATATTGTTTTATTATATGAATATATATATATATATATATATATATATATATATATATATATATATCTAGATTTTTCCTCAGAGTTGGTTCTGTGTTTTGGGTGTTGCATATAACACCCTGATATTTTTATAAGATAGTTTTTTTTAAATTTATTTTATGTCTTGTGTTTTACTCTGCACCAAGATAAGAATGTGCTATAAGAAACACCATATTATCTTTTGGTATATGAAACACTATTCATGGATTGTGTTATAAACAATTTTAAGTTCTTTTGATAGAATTTATTTCATGCAAGACTGGGTTTAAGGGAACAACTAAATATTATTATATTACCATATAAACTAGCCATTACAATGGCAGGCATGAAAAGTATAAACTAAATTATGAAAATATTCCTTAAAAATGTATGTATAAATAATTATTTGTTGAGATATTAATTATAAATGAAAATAAAAACCTTTAAAATAAATAGAAATGTTTTTCTGAAACATTATTTAAATAAAAATAACTGAGTTTATAAAACAATAAAATCAATCTTAAAGGATTTCATTAATGAAATATATATGTAATATATTAAATATAATGTTTAAAATTCATCTTATATGTTTCCTAGACATGGTATAAGAACAAATTCAATTTTTTGGATAAAAAAATATTTTTCAAAAAATGCAATTTTTTCGCCTTTTGATGGAACACCCATTTTGAATCTAGTTTTTAACACCTTTTTATATTATATTTGAAAAAATAAAATTATTCTTCGAAACTGGAATATAAAAATTTACTTTGGATGAGTTTTGATATTTTTATGATAAGTTTCAAGTTATTAATGAAGAGTAAATATATACTATATTTTAATTGAAAAAAACTTTTTTCATAAAAATATTTTATAAGGTTGTGTTATATTATTTAGAGGTTTTAAAATATAAAAATATTATATTTTTATCATTTAATATAATTTAGTTCATTGTAATTAATTTTACATTGAATTTTGATGTAAAAACAATTTAATCTGTTGTAATGTTTTCACTTTTACAACTCGTTTTCTCATTCAGACAAAGATATTAATTTTAAATTAATTTCGAAAACTTATATGTTTTGAATTTTAAAAAAATTATTCCATATTTGGAATCAGTGGTTCCAAATTATATAAATATATTTCTTTTCTTTTTGATAATTATGAATATTAACTTTAGTATTTTTTTTATTAATATCGTTAAAAGGTAAATCGGGTAATTTAATGTAACAATAATATTATAAAAATAGCATAACACATGTCATAATATCATTATATTAGTTTTTATCTACTTAAATCATCCTATATTCTAAATAGTATCCCTTGGAATCCACTTGGATGATATTATGACATTTAATATATTTTATTTAAAGAGAAGTTAAATATGTCTTACTCAAATTTTAATAATTGTATCATTTTTAATATAAGGTTATACATAAGCTAAGTTCAACTATAAATTGTTATTTGAAATATAAATGTTTTTATTTACGATGGTAATTATTTTGACATTTTTAGGATATAAATAATTACCTTAAAGGAATATACAATAATGATCCAGAAATTATTTAATTGATGAAAAATAACTAAAAAATATTTTAACTAAAATAATAATAATCAATAGAAGACCAAAACACTTGATAATTTTTTTTTGAGTATATCTAAACCATAATCATCCAAGTTTTTAATTATTGGATATTTGGAGTCACATGGAAATTATTATAACACTTATAATAATTTATTTAAAGTGATGTAAAAGTTGTCACATTCCTGTTTTAATAAATATAACATTATTATTATAGTCTTTTACAGAATATATATTCAACTAAAATTATTATTATGAAATATAAAGGTTCTATATTCATCATATTATTTTATATTTAATTTTTATTCAACAAATAGGTACATTAAATAATTAGACAATACTGATGTAGTAATTATTTTATTTATGGAAATATCAAATTAATATTATTAAAAATATTAAAATAAATATAATATTGGATAATTAATATATCCAATGAATTTTATAGTATTACTTGACACCTTATAGATATAATAAAATATTTGTTTTGAGTTTCAAATATTATCTTAATATTTTTTAAAATTTATGAAATTAATAGTGTCAAAATTGACACGATTGATACTTTTTCAAAATAATGTTTTTTTAAAATATTTAAAAATAAACAATAAAAATAAAAAATAAAATAATATTTATATGGTCTGAAGTATTGTATATTTTTCATTTATGGTATAATTTACATAAACTTAGTAAAAATTACACCCTTTTAATATTGAAATATTTGTTACCTTAGTAAAATATTAAATAAAATAACTATGTGTTAATTAAAATGATAAGGTTTTAAATTGAAAAAAACCTTGTATAAATTTTTTTTATTAATTACATTACAACCTTATCTCATATAATATTCTAAAATATGAAATTTTTGATGTTTTTGGATGGGATTTTATTTTATTATAAATTAATATTTTTAGAGATTCCAAAAGTGCCTCTAACCTCAAATATGAAAGAGAACCTCATCCATTGCATCTTCACTTCACATTTATAATTCAATATTAGATATAAAATTCCCAAATTCCCTTATCAACTTCCCTAGTTACATTCTAGAGGTTTTTATTATTCTCAAGAGACTAACTCTATTTCCATTAAGAGGATATCTAGAGGGTGCTCATCGAAGAAGAGGTAATCTCCTCTACTGATTCATTCAAAACTATTTCTTATTATACTTCCTATTCATGAGTTTTTACATTATAAAGTAATAAATTTAGTATCACTTATATACATATATTTTATTAGAATCATTTAACAACCATATTCCACCATCTATACATCTTATAAAAATTATATCACCATGCATGCGTACGTACGACTTACCATATCCACGCTGTAGTGTAATCTGTTTTTCATAATCACTTTATATTGATGGGTATAATGATGGAAATAATATAAATATATAGTTATTATAACATTTTTTTTATTCTGGAACAAAAAAATATACCATCCACTTCTATAATGTTTATTATTAAAGAAATGATACCATCGCTTCTGTGTACGTACGACCTACCGTATCCATGGTGCGATGCGATTAATTTCCATGTCCACAATTAATGAATTATTATATAAATGTATAAAAGGATTAAATATGATATATATTTCTTTAATATAATCTTATAAATGATTTAGCTCTATCCTATTTACAACAATTGGGACTTATATTACCAAACATGAAGAAACAAATAAAGAAGTTAACACCAAAAGAAGAGTAATAATGAAATATTATTAAAAGGGTGAAAATATGATCATATATGATATAATAAATATAAATATGGTTCTATAATAAGTTTATAACACTACTTAATCCATTACACATGATTTTTTATATATAATAAGGAACCCAAACCAAAGGTAATGGATTTATGTCTCACATTTATTTCTTGGAGACACATGCTTTATACACTACTTGTTTCTTATACATGGTGTATATATTTCAAATTAATTACTATTATGATTATTATCCATATAATTATTCTATTTCTATATCTTTATAATTTTATTTATTTTATGGATCATATGATTATTTTTATTTCAAGTAATAAATATTTATTTCTCAACCTCTTAAATATTTTGGATTGTTTCATTTTAAGTCTCTATTGGGGAATATGTATCATCCATATCCATGTTTTCCCAAGAAAATCAACTAAATGTTTTATTGTTCCCCTATTTATTTTTAAATAAATTTTTACCAATTTTTTACTTTACACTACATGGTTTGAAATAAATCTTTTTTTTCATTTTCCAAACAAGGTACTTCGTGACTATTCTATAAAGGTATGAGAAGAATGTTTTATTTTCACTTATACAACATGAACAAAATTTCCCCCCTCATTATGCATTAATTATTTGGATCTTAATTTAAAATATTAAAAGTTTATTTTCAATTAAAATGTTTTCTTTTAAAATTTCACATAATTTTAAGTCAATATTTTCCAAGAAAAATTATATTTTCCTCAAGAATTTTTTTCAAGTAATATTTCAAAATTATTTCCCATATAAGATGACATATGGTAGTGTTACTCATTATTTTTTGGTAAATGATTCAATTTTCCATTCATGGATTATGTTTTTATGGAATGATGTTTGTGAACCTTGTTTCTCTTTTAAGGGGTATATGCTTTTGAAACCCGCTACTTTTTACGGGAGATTATTTTGATGAATGATTATAAAAACTATATAGTTTTCATAGGTTATGATAAGATTACATGTTTATGACTCCCATTTCTTTCCATGGATTATGATATGATTTTTATGATCTTATGGAAAATGTATATATTACTTTATTATGAAATGGGTGGGACCTATATCTCTTCCTGATGAATTGGGTAAATATGGATAACTCATGAGGTATACATGTTATGCATGAACCTGATTTCATGTTCACAACTCTATGAATGGACCTGGTTTTAATGTCCATAATTTTATGCATGGACTTTATTTTCATGTCTATATGTTTATGAAGGGTCCTGATTTCATATTCTTAATTTAATGAGTGAACCTATTACTATTTATACATGTTCACAAAGTTGCAAGTTTATGTGTATCCCACAATTTAATTTATTATGTAAATTTTATGATCTTATGGATTTTGTTCTTTTATTTCCTTAAGATTCAACATTACCTTTGATATACAGGGCATTATCTTTTAATGGTATGATCACATTCCCATACCCTTTATGCTCATATTTATGTTTACATATCACTCTTGTTTACTCTTAATGAGCATATGAGCTAACCCTTTCTTATGTTTTCTTTTCCCCATTTTATAAAGAAAGGTTTTATGTAGGAGTATAAAAGGGGAATATACTTGTGGGAAACATTGAAGATCTTACACTAAACTAGTAGCTCATGTTCCATGTTTCAAAAGACACTAAACTAATTTGGTATTTGGGAGTGTTTTTATTGTATTATACAACAATGATGTTATATCCATGTACATAAATCTTGGGTCATTATAGTTGATATCAAATAAGTAGTTTAGTTAACCTTTTGAAAATAGGATGCAAAAACTTTAGTGAGATCGCTATAGATATTTCTTAAGATACATCTAGGGGTGTCCCTAATGATGAATCTAACTATATTGTACAATCATTGAATTTTAGTAACAATCATGAATAACTTAGTATTAAACCTAAGGTTTCATATATTAAAATATTATAATTAATTTCACTTGGTTTTGTGATTTTCAACTATGATAATTTTTTCTCATACATTACTTTCTAGTCTTAGTCAATAGACAGAACTAGATATAACATGGTTAACATTGAATATTTCTGATGTGGAACGTATGGGAATTATGAAAATCAATTTCCTAAGTGTAAATCTCATAAAGAGAATCATGAAGGTGGTATGAGTATTTGTTATACTACTTAAGATAAATATATTGTAAATGACACGTGAAAGGTATGTGATGTTCTAGCATTATTGTTTACATTAAACCTAATAAGATTGGTTAGATTATGGTTGAGGAACCTTAAGACATGATTTATATTTTAGGAAATACTAAGATGATGGATCATGAGTAATGGTTTAAGAATATTTTTAGATTATTGAGGTGTATATGTTTTGGAATTAAAATATTATGTCATATGAATCATGAAATATATAAATTGTTTCAGTATAAGTTCTTTAGTAAGAATTGAAATGGATATGTTGAACGGTGATGAAGACTTCGAAAAATGATTTATGGTAAAGGTAATATTTTTATTAAGGGAAAAACCCTTAATGTGTTCAAGATGTGGAGACAATTTTGTTTATCTTGGACAGTGATATGTTGGATATGAATAAGTAAATTGGATAGTAATGATTTCCTTAGAACTGATTAAGGATTTGATGAATAGTGGTTTGTTCTATAATGGATACTATTTACAACCTTTTGGACATAATAATAAAGAAAATATTAAGGTTTTCAATAAGGATGTATGGTAAATTAGGTTATTACCATGTGTCAAGAGAATACACGATTAAAGTATTCACATGTTTGGAATATAACAACTAGGAACTACCTTATGAGATATGGGAGATAAATTTCAAGCCAATTTAGTTCACCAATTTATAATCTTTTGGATTTTTAGTATTTTGAAGGATTTTAAGATTATCTATTTATTGAATATAAAATTTATCATTCAGATGAAGTTTGTTAGATTAAAGTATTATCTCACTATAGGTGGACTTATGTATATTTGGTAACTTGTGATAACCTTTTTGTTGTGGGAAATACATTTGGAATGAAATATCATTCTATTTATGGATATCGTTAAACTTCATTTATTCAAATATGATATGAAGTGGAAATTGTTTTGGGAATGACCAATGGTGAGATTGTACCGAAATCAAGTAAGAATATCTTCTCATGGAAATTCATCAACATTAGGAAAAGGGTTGTGATGTAAAAGGGTGTTCTATTATCCTCATTTTTTATGATATCAATGACCTATTTCATGCTTCTTTAGTTTATGGTTTTTTTATTGTTAGATTTCTCAGGATTACTTACTTTCTTGTGATTAGTGATCTTTCTCAATCTCTATGATTATTTACGCTTTTCCTCCATGCCCAAATCTTCACCTATGTTCTCCTACATAGAGACCTAGTTATGATTTACTTTGGCTGACTTATTTTTACAAATATTCCTTTTTATAAGGAATTCTCGTATTTACTTTTATTTTGTGTGTCTCTTTGAAGGAAAATTTTAATTATTAATCCTTTTATAACCTAGATGAATTTCAAGGGTGAAATTCATTTTAAGGGGGGAGGAATGTAACACTCCGAGATTTTTATGAGATATATTTTTTAATTTATTTGATATCTTGTGTTGTATGCTACACAAAGATAATATGGTTCTACGTGAAACAACTTCTTATCTTGCGGTATACGCAATATTTTTCTAGGCTTGTGTTACACTCAATTTGAAGTTATTTTAATAGAATTCATATCACACAAGATCGAGTTTAGGTGAACAACTAAATATTAATATGTTATATTATAACCTATCCATTCTAAAGTTAGGTATGAATAATATTAATTAAATTATGAAGATATTATTTAAACATTTATATATAATTAATTATTTGGTGAATAAACTATAAATAAAAATAAAACCCTTTTTAATAAAAGGAAATGTTTTTTTGAAAAACTATTTAAATGAAAATAAGTGAGTAAATAGAATAATAAAATCACACTTTATTGATTTTATTAATGAAATATATATTTAATATATTCAATCTAATATTTAAAATTCATATTATATGTTTTCTATACATGATATAAGAACAAATTCAATTTTGTTGGATAAAGATTTATTAAAAAAACAGTTTTTCCACATTTTAATGACTTAACCATTTTTAATATAGCTTTTAACAACTTTTTATATTATATTTTACAAAATAAACATCTTATTTGGAATCAGGATATAAAAATGTACTTTGGATGAATTTTTGATATTTTTCTGATGAGTTTCCAGTTTTGATGAATAGTAAAAATATACTAAATTTTAAAAAAAAAAAAAATTTTCATCAAAATAATTTATATGTTTTAGTTATATTATTTAATGGTTTTAAAATATATATAGATTATATATTTATATTTTAATATAATGTAGGTTATTGGGATTAATTTTACATTAAATTCTCATGTAAAAACATTTCAATCTTTTTCATTATTTTATCTTTTAAAACATGTTTTCTCATTCAGACAATAGGAGTAATTTTATACTAATTATTACATGTTTTGTGTTTTGAATTTTAAAAAATGGATTTTATATTTTTAACCAGTTTTTCCAAATTAGGTAAATATATTTTTTTATTTTTGGGAATTATGAATAGTATCTTCAGTAATTTTTTATTAATACAGTAAAAAGGTAAATCAGATAATTAAAGGTAAAAATAATATTATATAATTACCCTATCACATGTAATAATATAATTTTATGAGTGTGTTTCATCCTAAATCATCCTTGGGTGAAAATGGTATTCTTTTTAAGCCACTTGGATGAGATTAGGCCATTTAATATATTTTATTTAATGAAAAGTTAAATATGTCTTACTCAAATTTTAATAACTATAACATTTTTAATGTAAGGTTATACAAAATATAAGTTCTAATATAAATAATAATTTGAAATATAAAATAGTTTTCTTTATCATGGTAATTTATTTGAAAATTTTAATATATAAATAATTACCTTAAAGGCTTATACAATGATGATGTATAAATTATTTAATTATAGAAAAATAAATAAATAATATTTTAATTAAAACAATAATTACCATTAAAACACCTATAAACTTGATCAAATATTATTTTTGTTGTATAAATTGACAATAATTATGGATGTCTCAAATTATTGACCATTTGGAACCACATGGAGAAGATTATGAAAATTATAATATTTTATTTAAAGTGATATTAAAGTCGTCACATTAATGTTTTAAAAAATGTAATGTTTTTAATTTAGTATTTTATATTATTATTATAAAATATAATAGATTTATATTCTTTCTAGTATTTTATTTTTAATTTTTATTCAAAAAATATGTATATTAAATAATTACACAAAACTGATGTAGTAATTATATTATCAATGGAAATATCAAATTAATGTTACTAAAAATATTAAAATAAATATAATTTGGTACAATTAATATGTCCAATTACTTTTATAGTTTACCTAGACCCCTTATAAATAATATAAAATATTTTATTCGAGGTTAACATCTTATCTTGATATTTAAAAAAATCAAGGAAATGAATAGTGTCAAAATCGACACTATTGATATTTTTCGAAAATAATATTTTATTAAATTAGTTAAAAATCATTAAATATTTTTAAAATAAAAAATAATTATTATATGGTGAAAATTATCCTAAAGTTTTTATTTATTGTCTAATTGATATAAACATAGTAAAATTTCACCCTCTTTATATTGAAATATATGTTAGCATAGTTAAAAATTAAATAGGATAACTAAGTATCAGTTAAAATCATATGATTTAAATTGATATAAAACATTGTCTAAAATTTATTGTCTTATGATATTATAACCTTATATCATCTCATATTTTAAAATATGACATATTTTAGGTTTTTTTGTGGTACTTTATTTTATTATAATTTAATATTTTTGGAGATTCCAAAAGTACCACTCACCTCAATTATAAAAGGGCACCTCCTCCCTCAATTCCTCACTTCACTTTGTTTATTAAAGATCAGATATACCCTGAACATTTCCCTTATAAACTTTCCCAGTTACATTATAGAGGTTCTTGTCTTCTCAAAATACCAACTCTAGTACCTTTAAGAGGGGATCTAGAGGGAGCTTGTCGAAGAAGAGTAATCACCTCTACCGATTCATTCAAAATTATTTCTTCTTGTACTTCTTCTTCATGAGTTGTTTCCAATATAAATAAATAAATAAATTATCACTTATTAACTTAGATGTTATTATGATTATGGAACAACCATATTCCACTTTTTATCCATCCTACGAAAAACAAAATCACTATGTGTGCGTACGTACGACTTACCATCGCCATGTTGTGGTTTAATTTGTTTTTCATCATCACATTATATTTATGGGTATAATTATGGAAATAATATACATATATAGTTATTATAACATTATTTTTATTCTATAATAATAAATATAACATCCACTTCCATACTTTTTACTATTGAGAAAATGGTACCATCACTCATGCGAACGTACAACCTACTGTCTCCACGACGCGATGTGATTAATTTCCACGTACATCATTCGTGAATGATTATATAAATGAGTATAATGAATAAATATGATCTATATTACCATTATATAATTTATTAAATGATTGAACTATATTCTATTTACCAGAATTGGGACTTATATGACAAAACATTCATGATAAAATAAAGCAGTTAACAACAAAAGAAGAGTAATAATGAAATTTTATTAAAAGGGTGATAATATGATCTTATATGATATCATACACATAAATAAGGTTTTGGAATAAGTTTATAACACTATTTTATTTCATATATAAGAGTTTCTAATACATAATAAGGAACCTTGACCTAAGGTAAATGATTAATGTCTCACCTTTATTTTTGTGATCCACTTGACTTATACACTTCTTATTTCTTCTATGTGGTGTATATACTACCCATTAATTACTTTTATGAGTATTATCTAGATGAATAGGATATTTCCATTTACTTTTAATTTTATTTCTATTATGGGCCATATGATTTTACTGATTTCCAATGCTAAGTATTTATATCATAACATCTTCAATATTTGGGATAGTTGTGTTTTAAGTATCTATGGGGGAATATTTATCTTCCATGTACATGTTTTCAAAAAATAGTATAAAATAAATGTTTTAATATTTACCTATGTATTTATAAAGGCATTTTTACCAATTTTTTACTTTTCACAACGTGGTTCAAAATGAATCTTCTTTTGTTATTTTCCAAATGAGGTACTTCATGACTATTCCACAAAGGCACGAGAAGAATGTTTTATTTTAACTTATATGACATAAACAATATTTCCAACCATCATGTATCCTTAATGATTTTAATCTTCCTTTAAAAACTTAAATTTTTATTTTCAAAGAAAATTTTTTCTTATAAAATTTCATGGCATTTTAAGAAAATGTTTTCAAAGAAAAATGATATTTTCCTCAAGAATTTTTTTCAAGTAATCTTTCAAAAAAATTCTCTTCTATGATAACGTCAAGTAGTGTTACTTGTAACTTTTTGGTAAATAATTAAAGTTTCAATTTATGGGTTATTTTTTCATGGAATGATTTTTGTGAACCCTATTTCTCTTTTATGAGTTATATTCTTTTGAAACCCAATACGTTTTATGAGTTATTCTTTTGATGAACAATTATGAAACCTATATCATTTCAACATGTTATGATATGATTATATTTTTATGATTCCCATTTATTTTCATGATTTTATATGACAGTTTACAATCTTTTGGCACATGTATTTATGATTTCATTATGATATGGGTGTGACCTATATCTCCCTCTGATGCATTGGATAAAGATTAATAACTCATGAGGTATATATGTTATGAGTGAACCTGATTTCATGTTCACAAATCTATGAATGGACCTGGTTTTCATGTACATAATTTTATGTGTGGACCTAGTTTTCATGTCAATATGTTTATTCAAGGTCCTAATTTCATGTCCTTAATTTAATAAGTGAACCTGTTATTATTTATACATGTTCACAAAGTTATAAGTTTATGTGTATGCCATAATTTCATATCTTAGGTTAATTTTATGAAATTATGTATAATTTTATTTTATTTCATTATGATTAAATTTTATCTATGATATGAAGGTAATGATATTATAATGTTATGATCATGTTCGTATACCCTTTATTCTCAAGTTTATGTTTATATATCACCCTTGTTTCTTACTGAGAATCTGAGCTCACCCTTTCTTATGTTTTCTTTTCCCCTGGTTATAAAGAAATGTTTTAGGTAAGAGTACAAAAGCATAAGATCTCTGTGGGAAAAATTGAATATATTTAAATAGACTAAGAGTTTGTGTTCCATGTTTCCAAAGGAACTAAAATAATATGGTCTTTGGGTGTATTTGTTTATGTATTCCACAACAATGGTATAATATCCATGTACATCAATCATGGGTTGTTATATCACAGGACCCCATAATTAATATATTAAAAATATAAATATATATTAAATAACATGTTCACATATTTTGGAATAAATTATTTTCCCATTAATTAGGACCTAAAATAGGAAATCTGAGATAGTTCTTGTTTATAGAATGTGGGGTTTACCATATGTAAGATACAATGTTTTTTAGTTTCAGATGTTCCATGGAAGGTGGGCATCGGCGGGTGCATTAAATAAATTAAATAATTTATTTAATTATTTTAATTAATGTCATAAAACCTAATATCCCTCTATAAATACATCATTATGATGAATCTCTAGTGTTAGAAACATAATTTGGTAGATTATAGAGGATAATGGGAGAGCTCTAATGGTGTTGGAAACACTGGAATGTGGATCGACAATGAATGAATGAGGGGATTCATTAGACAAATAATGAACATTGCTAGATCTTCATCATTATCTATATCAAATAGGTTCTTCACCATATATCAATTTTTTTTACGGTAGGTATATTTATTTTATTTATTTTCACCCTTGATTTATTTGTCAAAGCATGAATTTCATATCTGCTTATTTTATGATATTTTCATTTCTCACATGAGATAAGGATTTGATTAGTTTTCTTTAACCTGTTAGTTTATTCTTTTTGTGACTATATATTACCCCATGGTTTCCATGATTTATGATCTTTTGATGAGATTTTATTGTCCAAAGATGATCTTACCTCATTCTTGATCATTTTCCCACCATCGTTATTCACATTCTTCATTATTGGACTATGGGGTTGTGATTAAACATTTCCAGGAAAAATTAAAGCATGATTAAACTCCCAAATTCATGATGGATCTGAGAAGAAAAATTAGATCATCATTTTCATATTAATCAGGATGGATTTGTGGAATGAGGGTGTTTGAATCAATGTTCAGAACTCTGAAAGGTTATAGAAGGCATGACATGTACCTCTCAAGAGATCAAAGTTCTGATTTCATTCCATCAGAGGCTGGGAATCAATGATCAGAGGAATTACCATATGCTTTTAGTAGATTTGGGTGATTCAAAATGTGTTAATAGAGGATTAATTGGTGGATCTAGCATCTTCATGAAGACTTGCTTCATTATCTTTGGAAAACACAGTTACCTTTCGTGTGTCCTAAAAGAACACATTCCATGTATCTCGAGTTCCTGTGGTGGATAGGGTTTCTTATGAGTTATGTATCACACATTGTGTGTATTGGACCAGATAATATGTGACCCTTACTAGGAAACCAATTCATTTGTTTAATGTATATGACCAGGACACCAGGTAAGAAGACATGTCATGTCCCTAAAGAGACATTCCCTTTGAGGGAACATGGAATGTTGGTCCATGTTCTGGGAATACAGACCCAGTACCCTAGTTGAACATAATTTTTTCCCCATAGGTACTTTTCATGTGGGGACACATGGTTGGCTAATCCATGTCCTAGAGAGGACATTCCCATGAATTCAGGCGTGGTCACACACCATGTGACCCAATGCACATGCCATGTACTTTTCCCAAGAACTTATACCTTTTGTATCTCTTTATTTGAAACTTAATTTTAGGTATATGGGTAGTCATTCATAAGTGATTTTCCATATGCAGAATGATGTTAGCATTCATTTTAGAATCAATGATATGAAATGAGGTATTTCAATCAAGACACTTCTTCTAGAAATGCTTAAACGGTGATAATGATCAGGTTGATCATCAAAGAGATTTCAGGGTTGGCACTCCCATGTCGAAATAGGGTGTACATCCCCCACACACTTATATAGGAAGAGTTGAAACTCTCCCATATTTCTTAGGTTGAAGGTCCTCCATCTATAGAGTGTTACTCCCCCTTATTCAAGTTTCTATGGGGGATCATGTCCTCTACTAGAGATAATTCTCCCTCAGGTGTGTGATGCAGTAGCAAAGATCAAGCCCTCAACTCTAATTCTTTTGAGATTACACATGGTGTTGGGAATCAGATATGGGACCTTTAGACCTATAGTTAGTATCATCATCTCTTCTTAAATTGATTTAGATATTGATACTTATCCCCTTTTTACTAGGTTTTCAATATGAGCATATTTGTAGTTAGTTTTCATTACCCTATTTCCTTATGGGATGATTTTTCTATCTTATTTTATAAATTCCCTATTTATTTTCAAGGAATAATATTGGGTAAGTATATACTCAACCTTGTATGGTCTATTCTTTCACATGTTGTGTCATATGTAAATGATATGTATATAAATGATGAATTCAGTGGACCTAGTATTTTAAGGAGAGATGCAATACATGTTGGTGTTAACCATTTTCAATGGTTACCCTCTAAGATTATGAGTTGGGATTTATTACTTTTTCCCATATCCCAATAGTTGTTAGTTTTGAACCTCATTTTTTATTGGGAATATATTTTTCCCTTTTATATAATTTGAATTACCATTTTCACTCTTATTTGAGATGGTTTCTTACATTGATTAGAATCTAAATATTTTAGTCTTTTATTAAATCTATACACTATTGCATGGAGGTGGTTGTGTTCATGAATACTATTACTTAAGATAGGGTATCCCATTTTAGTTTCTTTCATACTTGGAACCTTTCTCCAGCCCTTGGCCTATTAGAAGAAAGCTTGGGGTGTCACTCTTAGCATACTACCAGCCTAGGTGGGGCTATGGGGGGTAAATTTGTGAAATAAACTATGATTCATTATATAGAATATTCACAAAACCTCCTAGTAAATAAATATATTATCTTCCAACAATTACTCATTTTAATAATTTATTTGAAAATTCAAATGATGCAAAGAGGCTAGGATTACATATAGATGAATGAATGTCTGATGGAAACCTACATCAACTTGATAATTCACCACAATGGAAGATATTTGATAAAAAATATAATAATTTGAAAATGAATTTATAATTATAAGAATGGGAGTATAAAAATATGTAATTAATCCATATCAAAATCACAATAGACAATATAGTTCATAGTATATTATGTTTGTAGTTTAAAAAATGTCCCTACATATATGTTTGAAGAAAAAATATGTTATGATGAGATTGATAATTTCTGGACCAAAACAACCTCAAAATAATATTGATGTTTATCTATCACCACATATTTAATATTTGAAATTTTAATGGGAAGAAGTTGTTATAGTGTTTGATGCATACATGAAAGAGTTTTTTTTATGTTCTATGATATTGTTCAATATAAAATAAATTTATTCTTATGGAAACATATCATGATATAGTCTTATGGGTCATAATTTTTATCTAATTTTCAAATAGGGGACTTTATATCATCAATTATATAATGGTAGAAAGACAATGTACATGGGATATAAAATATTTTTGCGAATGTATCATCCATATTAAAGATAAAAAACAGAAATTATTGGTTTATACGAGAATGATTTTTCCTTAAAACCATTATTAATTGAAGAATATTATGACATGGTGAAAAGAAATGATATCTCTTTTAGAATGAAATAAATTTATGGTCATCAAATAAATAGAATAAATAGTTCATTTTATTCATGTTAACTTATTTGTAAATTTAAAGGTAAAACATAGCATTGATTTTAAACATGTTGATAAAAAAATATGTGATACTTTGAAGGGACATTTCTTACATATAAAAGGAAATAAAAAAAGGAAGATTAAATAAAATATTAGACTTAATATCCATGGGAATACATTTGGAGTTATCTCACAATATGAAAGTAAATAGAACAAATTTATCTTCATCATGTCACATGTTAATCAAAATAGAGAATTTAAATTTTTTTAATGTCAAGATGGTCTTAAAGTACCCAATCAACATTCTTAAAATGTGATTTTTTTGTTTCATTTATAGTTTTGAAGGTAATAGGTAATAAATATCATGACTATCATGTATTTATAAAACATATATTAAGGATTTCACTATGTGGAATATTTTTAATTCCTATAAGAAATCCTACCATCAGGTTGAAATAGTTTTTAAATTCAATTCGTAGCAATTTTGTGGATACAAATTTGTTATATGTGTTAGATAATGACGTTTCCTCATATTTTTTCAAATTAAATTTATTTTTCACAATTTTTTATATATATAATGGTATACCGGGTTATTTATTTTTTAAAAGTGATAAGAATATGTGGGCTTGTTTATTTATGTTATATTTATCCTATTGAACAATATATAAAAATTATTAATGGATGTATTAAAATTTTACATCGACCAGAGGCCTCTACTATTCAAAAATAAATATCAAAATAATTAATTGAGTTATATATAGATTATTTGTATGAAGTAGATCATGTGGGTCTCCCCATATCAAGATATTTTATATTCGATTGTAAATGTAAAGGGTTTTATGGCTTAAAGGTAATGTTAATTCCATGTGATTAAGTGATATTGAAAAATTTATACATTTTGAACAACAAAAGTGAGGTTCACCACATATATCGTCACATATTACTAGATTTATGGTAAAATATCTAAAAATATATGAGTAGTGGTTCATGAATGAACATAAAAATATATTTATTTCATGGTTCAAATAGAAAGTCAAAAATTATTTATCTATATTATAAACCATGAAATGGTTAGAAAGGGAACCATATGTTAATGTGATCACATGTTTTAGTTTTAACATTAATGGTTACATATTTACAAAAAAAAGTATAAAAAAATAAGTCTTCCATTAAAATAGTGGAGTAATAGTCATTGATTAAGTAATGAATTTTTCAAGTGAAAAGGATAAAAAACAATTCTACATCACCTACATATTTTGGATATATTAAAGATATATAAGATATTTATTATACTAAATATTGAGTACATGTGTTTAAGTATAATTCGTTTGAAAGTAAATGTGGTGTGAAACATGATGAGTATGAATTCACACTTCTTAATTTAAAAAAAATTAATTTCAAATACAATAATGTATCATGGATATTCATACAAAACATAAATTTTATGTTTCTGTCACATCAAATGATCTCTGGTCTATCATAATATTGATAATATCAAAGACTTATATGAGATTTATTAATCTATTATATGATTAACTAAGGATTAAAATGATTGTAATGTAGATGTATTCCATACAATATGAATTCCTCATATAAATGGGATATATGAAAACACTTCATTACATTCCCAGTTATTCATGAAGATATCTATTTTATATTTTTTTAAACATATACTTGAAATAACTCTATAATGGATATTAAAATATACAAATATTAACCATTTTTTTTATTTTTGTATTAAATTTTATATTCATCAGTTAAAATTAAACATATTTTTGTTGAAAAAACTACACATCATGTTTTTATGAAATAAACACATGTAAAAATATATTTTTTTAACTCAGATATTTAAATCTATATATGTTGATCATTTCTTCTATTTTTTAATTAATTTTTACATTCATGGGTTTTAATTATATATATTTTTGATAAAGAATCCAACTATCATTAAATTATTTTATTAAAAATTAACATGTAATGGAATTATTTTTTCAACTTGGATATTTAAATTTTTAAATTTTGATCTTTTTTTATTTTTATACTAATTCAAATATTCATTAATTTCAGTTACACATTTTATGGTTAAACAATATTTATTACATTAAATTATAATATACTATAAGTACAAAAAATTTCATGGAATTCATCTATTTAAATATTGGATATAGAGGTTAAGGAACATTTATCGAGGTATGTGTACATTTTTTAATATTAATATATCTTCAATAAGTTAATTATTTAATAAAAATAATTTTTCTTCTTGTAAAAATAATTTTCAACACTACTGGTGATCCTCTTATAGAAGAGACTTCATTTTTATCTAGAGAATATGAAACCTATATTTGGTAGATGTGTGATTACATTTCTACCAAAACTTTCACTTTCTAATGGGGCTAGGAGTTTGAGAATTGAATTTTATGAAAATAATAATCTAGTAGGCCTGAATGCATGGTAGTTTAGGAGTTATATTACCATGGAGATTTATTTTAGGATAATTATTTTATATCATGACTAGATGATCTCTGAAAAGAGGAAAAAATTATCCATGGGAGTCCATAATGGTGTAATTTATCATCAAATTATTTTGTTTCCAATTATTCATATATTATATATTTCTTGATTAATATTTAGTTTATCCAATTTTTTATGACATTTTACTTTAATGATATGAATAAAATTAAAAATATGAGGAGGTTTATAATTGAATTTTAGGATAATAATAATTCATTATACCCATATGTAAAGTAGTTTGGGATTCATATGGCTCTGTAGATTCATTGTAGGATCATTATTTTATATGTAACGAATCGAACTTTTATAAATAAAATTGACTTTATGGTTGAATTAAATGTGTTATTATGTATTAAAGTTATATAAAACACATGAAATTCCTTCGTTTTACTATATAATATCAGATTTAAAATATTTTTAACCATCTTAACTTTTGATAATATAGCCTTTGAAAAGTGATCGCATGATTAGTATAAATATAGGGTTTTGAAAAATCCAATTGACACAAATAAAGTAATTAATTTCCTTAACTAGTAGGATCATACCTTATAAATCACATTTAGTAGGGATTTTAAGGGATATAACATCACAGGGATTTTACCTAGACTAATCTTAAGTCGGGATCCAATAACTTACGCCCAAGTGAAACCATTTACAGGAGAAGTTTGAGCTCATCGAGATCATGACCCAAACCATGTATGTCGAACTACCCCATGAAAGTCTCATCACCGTGAACCTTACCCTTAGATAATTTTAAGGTGTAATAAAGGGACATGTATCAAGACCATAATAATATGAATATTTATATTTTCAATATAATAATGGTTATATTTTTATCTCATTCTTATTACTTTATAAATGATTTTGATTTTGAAACAATAAAACAAAAATTGTACTTTTTGGTAATATTCAAATTCAATTAAGGAATTTTTTTTATGAATTAATGATTTTTTTAAATAAATAATATTTTATTGATATATTATTTTTAAATAATATTTTTTAAATATAAATGATCATATAATTTTTACGAAGTCATATGTTCTTTTTATAATGTTATGAAAACTGTTATTGTCAAAAAAACCATCATTTCTCAATAAATGTTGATTATTATTTTAAAATAAAAAAATATATTTATAAAATTATGTAGATAAAATGAATATTATTTTTTTAATTAAAATGTTAAAATTATCTAATGGGTAATTTTCTAAAATTTTATGAGATAGTCAAATTTTCAGGTAAAAATAAAATACGGTATAAATATACAGAGTGTATTATGACATTATAATGACCCAAAATTGATGTAATAAATAATATAAATGGTATACCTGACCAAATATATGTTTAATTTTTAAAATAATGTAATTTTAAGTTTATTTGATTAATTTTGGAAAGCCTTTATGAATCCTCCAAAACCATTAATATATTTTATGTTTTTGAAAATCATATCCTTAAGGACATGACTCTCTTACACATAATTAAGGTAATTTTTTAATAATTTCGGCCCTTGGAATTATAAAATAATTAAAACCAATCCCCGTTGGTATAAACCATGGGAAAAACCCATGGGAATGTTTTTGGTTTTGATAAATTTATTATATAGAGTCCAAAACCAAAGTTTGAGAACTAATAAAGAATTTCTCACTCATTTCCTATATAAACCCACCCAATATCCCATTTATCTTCACTAAAAACCCATTTATGACGTTATTACTCCTACATAACCTCTATAGAGTCCTCCAAACGTTCCCCCAATCTCTCAAAAATCTCTTCTCAGGCATATGGAATCACACTCTCAAGGTAAGGGATCCTTTTCTTCTTTTTTTATTAAATTTTATTCCTCATCTTATGTCTTTTATCTCCAATTACTAATGTTTAAATATGTTCTTACATATCCCACATACTATTAATTTAATTTATAAATTATTTTAGACCTCTTTCAATATCATTATGGTCTTCCATGGAAATTTATACACCCCCGTTATGCTACGAAAATTTCATCGCGATTTTCCATGCCAAACAATTGTGTAGTGAATACCTGTAGTATTTTACTATCAAGTGTGTTCACCTATATGACCATATACTTATTTTATTTGGTAACTAAAAATATTTATTCCACAATCCTTTATTGTGGAATAAAATTTAATGATAAATTATTCCATGTTATATGATCTATGTGGCAAAATTATGTATGTGAATGAAATGAAAGTGACAGGTAAGCCTAGAATTATATAGCACTCCATTACATTGGAAAATGTTTTAGTCTCATGAGACATCATGTAAGGTATTAGAGAGTTAACCTAATATGTCATGTTACTTTTTCCATCATGATGTCTTGGCAGTTATCCTTTAACTATTTTTATGATTCCATGTTTTATGTTGTTGTCACATTTCACATGTTTCTATTTTGTTATCATTTTATATAATACCTCATTGTTCATGTTTTTGATTCTAACCCTTTTATGTCTCATAAATTTGAATATTGACTAACATTAGTTAATTTCTTAATGTTATTCCCTATTTATTCTCATATTGGGTTTTATATATCAGCCCATTCATATGTATGTCCTCAGGTTATCCAATGATGTTTTATGTACGATGGAATATTATGATCACGTTATGAAATTTTTAAATAATAGTTATGTATTCTCTATTTTAAGTTGTTATGTAATGTACCTAATTCCCAAATACACTAGAATTATCAATCCCCTGGGTTGTATTATGTGAAATATTATGCAATAAATCATGAATTAATGTGTAATAAAGAGTGGGGTTATCATAATTGGTATCATAGGAAAGTTTAGTTATTTTGGGGAATAGGATTAGCACACTCTAGAGAAATATTTACGGGTAAGAATAAACATAAGAATACACCCCCAAATGTTGTTAAATTATATATTAATAGGTTTTAAAAAAGATAAATCCATGTCTAGTTACTTCATGTCGATGTGGCTCTACAACAAATGTACATCAGGGTAAAACTCAAAAACACCGCGTTCATCATGACTCAATCGGGAACTAGTGCATAAAAAAGGGTCTTGTTGGACACTTGGTTTTAAACTCCCAAGGGATATGCATTGGTAAATTCACAAGATCATTTTGAACCATTATTAATTGAATCTTTTTAATAAGTGTCTACGTTATAAAATATATCATGGATATATATATTGAAGCCTCTAAATTCATACTTTAATAAAAAAATGTCATTTATAAGTGTACCATTTACTATTATTGGATTCCTATTTGTGTGTTTAATAATATTAAAGTACTCATCACTAAGTCTATTTGTGACAAAGTAAATGATTAAAATTAGAATCAAATATTTAATGGTGGGATTATCATCCATGGTTCTACACATTCCTTTATATCATGCAAGTTTAGTATAACTATTCAAACACCACCACAAAGCAAAGAAGTGGAGAATTTGGTGAAAATGTAAAATGGTTCAATTATGTCTTGAGTATATAACTCATACCCTATCAAAATTTGTGGGATAAATTTCCTAGAAAATCTCAAGATACTTCATTTGGTGGAATTTGGTGCAATTATGGATATAGATTTTATTTCCTTATATAGAGCCAAAATAAATTTTCGTGAGAAGGAAATTACTCTCCATATTGAAAATCATCCTTAGATAATGTACAAGTGCAAGTAGGTGGATGAATATTATTTAAAAACAAATTCTCAATTATGGATATTATTTTTCTATGAGAAGGAATATCTAGCTAAAATGACAGATTCTAACTAAAATACCATTCTTGAAGACATGCCCGTTGGGATAGAATATGCTGATGTGTTTCTTCGATAATTTCCTAGTCTTCCTCTTAAAAGAGAGGTTGAATTTTCAATCAAGATTATCTCTGTGGTGTTTCAATTATCCAAAACTACATATTGAATGGATCTTGTTGAACATTATGAGTTTAAGGGAAAAATATAGGAGAATCTAGATAAAGTTTTCATACGCCCAAGTGCCTCACCTTAGGGTGCACCAATCCTCTTCATATTGAAGAAGGATATGTCAATGAGCCTTTGAATTGATTATTGTGAGCTAAAAAAGATCATGATAAAGAATAAGTATCCTATTACAATTATTTATTAATTTTTTGATCACATTAATGGAGTATAATACTTCTCCACGATGGATATTTGGTTGAGGTATTATCAAGTAAGGTTCAAAAGGTGGATATCCCCAAGAATGCTTTCCGTACATGGTACGAGTTGTATGAGTTCATAGTAATTCCATTCAGACTCACTGAATTCTCCAAAAATATTTAGGGACTTAATGAATAGATTAATTAGAGATTATCTCAAAAAACTAGTATTTATCGATGATATTTAAATATACTCTAAAATCAATGAGGATTATGAGGAGCATCTGACCACTATGCTAAAGGCCTTAAGAAATGACAAACTTTATGAAAAGTACATAAAATGTGAGTTATGATTGAAGGAAGTATCATTCTTGGGGAATATTATCACAATCAATGGTATTAATTTGGACTGTTCAAAGACAAAAGAAATTAAAGGATGGGAGATTCTAACAACTGTGAAAAAGATCTGTAGTTTCCTTGGATTATATTGGTATTATCGTCGATTTGTGACAAACGTGTCCCATAACACTTTGAAAATTTTGAAAGGAATTAAAATTTTAAAACAATAATTTCCATATAAATAAATCCATAAAACCATTTTGAAAACATGTACATTATTGATAATGAATTAGAAGAATAAATCTTTAAAACATTTAAAACAATTTTTTAGTTAAAGAGTCCAATAAATAAAAAGGATTCCTTTTGAAAATATTTGAATGAACTTAAAAATAAACATAAAATTTTCATTATAGTCCTTTTATATACACATAAATATTAATTTAAAATAATATCAATAATATTTAAATGGATAATGGATTAATTCTTTAAACATTTAAAACGTCCCACAGTACATTGAACATTTAAATAATAATCCCAATATCATCAAATGAATATTTAAATACCATGAAGATAAATGTATTCAAGATATCAAATATAATAGGTTAAGTACATACACCACTCATAAGAAATAGTTGGTTAACATGGATTATATATAATGAAAATTCAAAGTGAGACATAATTCCCTCACCTTGTACTTTCCTTTAGTCCAGGGTGCATTAATCTCTTATTCTTTGAATGTCTCTTTTTAATTTTCCCAAAAGGACTCCCTAGGTTGGATTTATTCCAAAAGTATGGAATCTAGGATTATTTGAAGGAAGTTGGGAGGATAAATGATTAGGTTTTGTCCGAACTAAAGGGCTTTAGAGGTGTGAATAATAGAGAAGGAGATGTACCCTTTTATAAGAGTGGGGAGGGTCACTTTAGGGAACTCTAAAACTATTAATTTATTACAAATTTATTTTCAATTAAAAATAGCTCAAAAGTGATTTATTTAGAGTCTAATACGAGTATGGGTCGAAATAATCTAAACAAATAAAATTTATTCATGTTTTTATTTTATTTTCAACCTTATCATTTTAATTTATCCATATTGATTCTGTTTAATTTTAATTGTGGTAATACTATTCTAAAGATTAAATGGTTATTAATATTTACTTATACAATTTAAATTTACCATAAAGAAAAATTTATGAAATATTAGACATTATAATTATCAATTTGTAAATTTTAAATATTTTTTATTATTTTTAAATAATTTAATAAAATTTTATTTTTATAGAATATCAATAGTTTCGATTTTGACATTATTCATTAAATTGAATTTAAATAAAATAAAAAAAGTAAATATATTTTCAAACCAAACCATTTAATACACTCCTAAAAAGTCATAGGAATCTAGAAAATTCATTTATCACTTAAATTATGTTAAATTATATTTATTTTGATATTTTTAAAATCCTTTATTTGATATTTCTATTAATAAAATAATTACTTCTTCACAATTGTGTCATTATTTATGGAAGTCATTAAGTCTCTAAAAATTATAAAAAAAAATTATTATGAGGTAGATAATTATTTTATACTTCTAGATACTATTCATGATCAAATTTATCTTTAGGGTATCCCTATATTAATATTATTGAACTCATAGAAATGGGAGTATGACACTTTGTTATATTCTTTAATTTTAATAATATCTATATCATTTTCATGGAAAATTTTCCATTAAATAAAAAATAGATAATTATTATATAATTAAAATTATACTATTTAGTTGTCTTAATTATAGATTTTTATTAATTTGATATCATTTAATAAAATATTATTTATTTTAAAATCTCATTTATGTCAATTTTGACACTTTACTATTTTATTTTTTATAAAATCATAAAAAATTAATTCCTTTGAAAAATCTACATTGAATAATCCCTAATATGTCAATTTAATCCAAAAAAATAGTTTATAGAATAAAATATTTCAAATTATATTTATTTTAATATTAAAAATATCATTTAATTGATTATTCCATTAATAAATCAATTACTACATCATCATAATGCCATCATTTAATTTAATATTATATTTGATAAAATAATAAATAATTTACCATAATGTAGATAAACATTTTAGGTTTGTAATTACTATTTATAGTTGACCATATCACTCATATAACCTCATATTAAAAATATTTTACTTGTTAAAAACAAAAGTATAACAAAATTGGATTTTCTTTAAACATAATATATTAAAGTCTTACAAGTAGCTTCAAGTGGTCCAAAAATCAAAAAAAGGATGATTTTGGTCAAAAAAACCTTATCTAATTAAATTTTTAAAAGTGTCAGGGTAATTTTTAAATATTATAATATTATGTTTACCTTTAATTACCCAATTTACCCTTAACTGTAGTAATAAAAAATTTATAAAGTTACAATTCTTAATGCCCCAAAATAAAAGAAACCTATTTACATGATTTAGACCCATTGATTACAAATATGGAATCCATTTTTTAAAATTCAAAATTCAGAAGTTTTAGTAATTAATTTAAAATTAATCTCATTCTCGGAATGAGATAACGAGTTTTAAAAGTTAAAACATGTAAAAGAATGAAATTTTTTTAAATATAAATTAATTTTAAAATTAATTAAAATGACCTAAATTATATTATATGATAGAAATATAATATAATTATAATTTAAAACCAATCTAAAGTATGAATTAACACTATAAATTATTTCAATCAAATTTTTTTTTCAATTAAAATTTAGTATTTTTCACTATTCATCAAAACATGAAACTTATCAGAAAAATACCAAAAATTGAACCAAAGTAAATTTTGATATTATTCTTACAAATAATAAGTTTTTTTTCAAATTTAATATATAAAAGTATCAAATATTGTATTTAAAATGGGTTCTCTATGAAAAGGCAGCAAAACTACATTTTTTTTAAAATACTTCTTTTATCTAAAAAATTGAATTTTTTCCTATATCATGTCTAGAAAATACATAATATGAAAGTTATAATTATATAGAATATATAAAATTCAAAATTTGGTTGATAATACTCATAATCACTAATTTAATGTCTAGATTATATTTAATATTAAATAGTAATGGTTTATTAATATATTGTTGTTCGGTAAAACTGGGTATTGCGTGTATCCCAAGACAAGTCATTGTTGTGTGTATCATAAGATTAACATAGTGTTACATAAAAAGAAATAAAGAAAAAAATAAAATTTATTTAGAAATGAAAATATTGTAAATTCTTAGAATGTTACATTCTCTTAGCCTTCAATAAATTGCATCCTCACAATTTAACATTAGGATAAAAAACTAGGGGTTTAACATTTAAAATAATATTTGTTGAAATACCACATTGGAAAAATGATTAATAAAATATACTCTCCATAAGATGGAAGGATAAATGTGAAATTCACCACAAAATTAGGCTTTTAAATAGAATAACATTATTGGCATGTAGAGATACGTACATAGAGGAAAAATGTAAATATTTATAGGGAGTGATTGAGATCATCCATCACAAACAAGTGAACAATAAATTGAAAATTTATGGCCTCAAAACCATAAATATATGATGATATTAAATACCATTACTTCAACAACAATTATGGCATTATAATAACACATTTTTAGACACCTTTTCCTAGAGTCGAGGGATTATTTTACTATACAGATAAGATCTTGAGAAAACTTTCATGATTTCATTCAATGTATCAATGTTATCCTTTGGTTTTTCTTTGATATATTTTCACTCCATTTTTTCACCTACAGATATATATTCAAGATGGTTCTTTATGCATGAACCACATCTAATGAGTCATACAGTGCATAATTATTTCATTCATCCTGTAGATGTTTACTAAAACCAAAAAGGTTAGCACATAATATACATTAAATCATACTTTAACCTCAAACAATAATATCCAACATCAAAATTACTCCATTCCAAACATAAGACTTTTCGAAAATACTTCTGTCTAAATTAATAGTCTAAACAGGTCTCAAAATCTCAAAAACCAATCTTAACATTATATTCACCAAACAACGTAATGTAGCTCTTATTATCACATACCAAATATTGTATCACCTTTAAATCCTTAATGAAAACTATTATGCTTCCAAGTACTTAAATATTAAGTACTATAGTAAAATCCTTATATATCTCATGAATCTTATAACCATAGAACCATTGATATAATAATTATTGAATCCAATAATCTTAATCATTCAACATCACTCTTAAACCATTAACTAGACTTCAACATATTATTCCTTAATAACTCCTTCATATTATATTTATTTTATAGTCTCTTCATTATTAGTAGTATAACCATGACTTGTTTAACCTCTCTAATACTAACCATTTACCAAAACTCAAGGAATAATGTGAGAAACAATAATCATAGTGATATATTCATGAAGAATCATTTATAGGATCTCTAAATGGTGGAATCTTATTCTCAATCCATTTCTAAATATGATTAACCTAGGTTATACCTTTCCAAATCTAAATATTATATACTATACATAGACTTATCCTCTATTTTATTCAAAGGTTTATGTTTTCAAATCTTTGATTTCTAAATATAATTTCCAATATTATTGCAAAAAATCCTTTGATACCAACTGTAACACCCCAACCCCTAATGCCCGGAGCTAGTGCATTATTTTAATACATTGATATGATTACAAGGAATAAAATACAAAAGTATTGATCAGTTTAGCAGTCATGTAAAATATATTACATACAAGATATTTCTATTACAATTAAAATCCTAAAATGTAATATAGATAATTATTTGAGAATTCCATTATTCTCCTAGAATAACTCTGCATATCAATTATAAAACACTTCTTGGAATCCTAGAAAAATAACACATAAGAAAGGGGTGAGATCAGATGATCAATAAGGGTAAATAATATAAACTAATCTTTTATAAATAAGCATAAACTTTTAAGGGAAGGTATAAAACTAAAAAAATCCTTTTAAACAAATCTTGTGAATAATATGGAAAGAATAAATAAAATAATTCCCTAAAAACATTAACATGGATATTAAAATAGTCTAATAATCACATGTTATATAAATAACTAATCACATAATGATGGAATACATAATTTTGGATGTCTTCACTTTCAATATATATACTCATGATAGCTACTGTCAAGATATATCCTTATGGATCTTTAAGTATGTGGGTACAAACCTATCTGATTTGTGCCAAGGTATATCTTCCAAACAAGATAACTATTGTCATAATATATCCTCATGATAGTTTATGTCTGGGGTTAGAAACCCATCTGATTTTTGTCCTGGTATATCATCCTAATAATTTAAAACTACTTGGAAACAAACACAATGGTTTTTTCACCAATTGATTTCATCTCATAAGTCCTAATAATGCATCGAGGGGCTATAGATGGCCCCGCCCGTCACATACTGAGTCTAATACATTCCTCATATGAAAATGGTGAATCAAAAACAACATAATAATTCTTATTAAAAATTATTATATGATATATAAATACATTAACCATAAACCAATAATGGTATCTAAATATCATATCCACAATCAAACTGATCATAAACAAATAAATAAAAAATGGTAAATTATATCATAAGAGATCAACCTAAATTATGAAAAATATCCAAAAAAGGATGTTGACATAGATGAAAAAACACTAATATAATCAATAAAAATTTATTGATACAAATACACATTTTTCATTGAAATCATTTTTTCAAAATCCGTGCACAAATAAAAGAAGACATTTAAATAGAGTTTTTTGAATCAAAGTGTCCCATAGCACTTTGAAACTTTTCAAATGAATTAAAATTTTAAAACATTCAAGTTTGTATAAATAAATCATTAAAACCATTTTTAAAACATGGACATTAATGAGAAATACTTATAATAATAAATCTTTAATACATTAGAAATATTTTTTAGTTAAAGCTCCCCTTACATAAAGCCTTAAAAAATATTCCTTTTTTAAAATATTTGAATGAACTTAAAAATAGACATAAAATTTTATTTATATTCTTTTTTATATCCATATAAATTGTTATGTGTGATAATATCAATAATATTTAAGTAGAGAAAATATTAATTCTGTAAACATTAAAAATGTCTTATACCACTTTGAACATTTAAATAATTAGCCCAATATCATCAAATGAATCTTTAAATACCATGAATATAAATTTATTCATGATATCAAATATAATAGGATAAGTTCATATACCACACATAATAAATAGGTGGTAAAGATGGATTATATCTCATGAAAATTAAAAGTGAGACGGAATTACCATACCTTTTACTTTCCTTTATTCAAGGGTGAATTAACCTTCTCTTCTTTGAATGTATCCTTTTGATTTTCCCAAAAGGACTCCCTAGGTTGCATTTTTTTTCCAAAGTATGGAATCTAGGATGATGTTAGGAAAGTTGGGAAGAGAAATTTCTAGGTTTTTTCTGAACTAAAGGTATTTTGAGGTGTGAATAAAATAGGAGAGGTGCCCTTTTATAAGAGAGGGGAGGGGCACTTTAGGAAACTCCACAACTATTAAATTATTATAATTTTTTTTGATTTCATATAGATTAAATGTGAGATATTTTCAGGATAATATAAGTATGGGTATAAATCCTACCAACCAATAAAATTTATAGATGTTTTTATTTTATTTTAAACCTTATTTTTTTGATTTGTCCTTATTTAATTTATTTAATTTTAATTGTGGTATTAATATTCTAAATATTAAATGGTTATAAATATTTACTTATATGGTTTCAATTAACCATATATGGACGTATTAGGACATTTTAGACCATATAATTATCACTTTTTATTTTTTAAAAGTTATTTAGGATTTTTAAATAATTTAATAAAATGTTATTTTTATAAAATATCAATAGTGTCAATTTTGACACAATTCATTACATTGACTTAAAATAAAACCCAAACAGAAATATAACTTCAACAAATACCATTTAATACACTCCTAACATGTCATAGTCACCTATAAAATTCATGTATCACCTCAATTGTGTCAAATTATATATTTTTTAATATTTTTGAAATCCTTTATTTGATATTTTTATTAATAAACTAATTACTTCTTCACTATTGTGTCATTATTTAAAGTAGTCATTTAGTCTCTAAAAATTATAAATTAATTACTATAATGTAGATATTGATTTTTTATTTCAAAATACTATTCATCATAGAATTTATCTCTAGGTTATCCCTATATTAGAATTATTGAATTTATAAGAAATGAGAGTGTGATCGTTTGTCATATTCTTTAATTTTAATAATATATATGTAATTTTTATGAGAAAGTGTCCATTAAATTATTTAAAATAGATAATTATGATATATTTAATATTATAATAGTTTTTTGGAAAAATTAAAGTGTTTTATGAATTTTACGTCATTTAATAAAATATTTTTTATTTTAAAATATCATTTCTGTCAATTTTGACACTTTATTTTTTGAGTTTTTATAAAATCATAAAAAATTGATTCCTTCAAACAAAATACATTAACTCATCACTAATATTTCAATGTCAAAAAAAATCCTTGATGGAATAAATTTTTTAAATTGTATTTATTTTGATATTAGTAAATATAATTTAATTGATTTTTCCTTTAATAAATCAATTACTACGTTATCATTGTGTCATCATTTAATTTAATAATTTATTTTCCAAAATCATAAATAATTTAACATAATGTATATAAACATTTTATATTGGTAATGAATATTTATAGTCGACCATATCAGTTATATAACCTCATATTAAAAACATTTTACCTATTAAAATCAAAAGTATAATAAAATTGGATTTTCTTTAAATATAATATATAAAAGTTATCCAAGTGGATCCTGGTGGTCCCAAAATAGACCCATGGATTATTTGGGTCTAGAAAAACTTATCCAATGAAATTAGTATAAGTTTTAGTGTAAATTTTAAATATGATAATATTATTTTTACCTTTAATTACCTAATTTACCCTTAACCGCGATAATAAAAACATTACTAAAGTTACAATTCATAATTACCTAAAATATAAAAAAAACCTATTTAAAAAATGTGTTCCCACTTATTCTAGATAGTGAATCAATTTTTTAAAATTCAAAACATATAAGTTTCAGTAATTAATTTAAAATTAATCCCATTGTTGGAATGCGATAATGGGTTTAAAAAGTTAAAACATATAAAAGATTGAAATGTTTTTACTTCTAAATTCAATGTAAAATTAATTAAAATGACCTAAATTATATTAACTAATAAAAATATAATCTCATTTTAATTTAAAACCAATTAAAATTATAATTTAATATTATAAATTATTTTGATGAAAAAAGTTTTTTTCAATTAAAATTTCATATTTTTCACTATTCATTAAAACATGAAAATTATCATAAAAATACCAAATAATTGAACAAAAGTAAATGTTGATATTATTCTTTAAAATAAGAATTTTATTTTTTCAAATTAAATATATAAAAGTGTCAAATATTGGAATTAAAATGGTTTCTCCATTAAAAGGCGGCAAACCAACATTTGTTGAAAAATACTTCTTTCATCCTAAAAAATGAATTTTTTTATATAATTTATAGAAAATACATAATATGAATGTTATAATTATATTAAATATATAAAATTCAAAATTTGGTTAATACTATTCATAACCACTAATTTAACGACTATGTCATATATTATTTTAAATAATAATGTTTTATTAATATATTATTGTTCGGTTAAACCGGGTCTTGCATGTAACACAAGGAAACTCATTGTTGTGTATAGAATTATCTTAGAATGGTGTTGTATAAAAAGAAATCATGAAATAATAATTTATTCAAAAATGAAAATATTGTAAGTCTCATGGTGTTAGAGATATATATCCTATATTTATACCTAATTTCTAGAAGAGTCACCAACATTATCTAAACACTTAGTTGAAAATTATCATGTCCTATCACCCTAAAAATGATGGCCAATTAGAGTAGAATATATAAACACTCTAGGAAATATTGAGAGATTACTAAATTGGATTCAAAGGATGATAAGATCAATATCTTCCACTTCTTGAGTTCTCATATAATAATAGTTTCCACTCAAGAATCTAATCGGATCCCTATGAATCATTTTATGGGAGGAGTTGAAGAACATATGAATGCTAGGATAAAGTTGGGGAAATAAAATAGTTAGCTCCTGAAATGTTCAATGAAATAGTGTAAAAGTTTGAGACTATTAGCATCACATTAATGATTCCTGAAGTCAAAAAATAGCTATGTAGAAAATCATCAATGAGGCCTTGATTTTGATGTTAGAGAAAAGGTATTCCCTTGTATTAATATATGGATAGATTCATGTGATTTGGGAAGAAGGGAATAATTAGTCAAATATACATTGGTCCTGATGAGATCCTTGATCGCATCGAAGTGGTGGCCTATTGACCAAAACTCCCACCTAACATATCTCAAGTGCATGATGTGTTCCATGTATCACTCTTGAGGAAGTACATACCATACCCCTCACATGTTCTCAATCTAGAGATGTTACCATTAGAGAATGATCTATCTTATGAGGAGAAAATGTTAAAGATCTTAGATTGTAGAGAAACAATTATATGAAATAAGATAATGAATATAAGTCCCCAGCCTTAAACCTTACTTAATCTTGAGTTATTACAAGATTACACATTGAGGATCTTTTCAGGTTTAGAGTTTTAGAGAATTAGATCATAAAACTTGCATTACATTCCACATATAAACAAAGTGGTTACATAAAGATAGTATTCTTCTTTCCCATCAATGGAAACATATTTAAAATAAAACATGTATTCTTTCATGACACTTCATTGACACTATCATAATATCATGTACCTTTTTCTTGACCTGTGAAAAACATTTCAAAAAACTTGGGATGAGCATAAAAAGATCAGTAAGGGATATAAAAATTTGGAAAGGAAACACGGGTACATATATACATAATAATGAAATCATAATTTACCCATAAAACATAATCACTTTAACATACCTCATCAAGTCATGAATAAATCATAGAAATCATAATACATAAATGTAACTTGAGGCATTCATAACATTCTTACGTAGGGAGTAACCCTCTTGGTTACGTTTGGAATACCCATCACAGTATATTCCCTAAATATCTTCGGAGAAACCTTAACGTTTCACTCCTTCACGTTACCCAATTCATTGGAGAGATATATCGAGCTCACCCGCCCTTAGTTTATCAGAAAACCACCCATCTTCATAATAATGCCCAAGAACCTCAACATAATCGTATCACATAAAACATGCATAAAGGAAACATAACATTTCCACCTTTCAATCACAAGATATCAATACAACACATTGATATAAAAACATTATGAAAACCATTTTCAATACCAAAATAAAATAAAAGTAAAACATGGTATTTATTTTTATTTTTTAAAAAAGGTATGGCTTGTAGAGGAAGCCGAAACTCAAATAATGGTCACGGCGGCAGAGAAGTCATTGTCGCCACATACGTACGACAAAAACATTCCCTTTTGTCATTTAGTAAATGCTTCGTATAAAAAATATTCTCTTTTTAATAAATGTAAAAGTCAAAGGGGTTTATACACTGTATAAAAGAAGGTTGTGTATAAAACAAAGTATGCCTCAATGAAAGGAGATTGAGACGAAGTCCCATACCTCGGGTCCGACTTGACTCGATCGTTCTTTAATGTCCTGAATAATAAACTTGAGTTAATTTCTACTTTCTTAAGAACCTTTTTCAAGTTCATTATTCCTTTTATATCACTTATTTCCATGTCATGAACACTATGTAATTATTTAAGTTAATAACGGTCGTTTTAACGATCATTGGTACTTGAGTCAAAAAGAAACCCTTTATAATTACAAGTTGTTCATGTATCCATTATATCCAGAATTATAATCATGATGTATATATCATATATATCCAGTATATACATGAATTTATAATATTACATAATCATTTAGAGGTAAGAAATGAAATGCACCGTTCATGGAGACGGTAAGCCGTACGTACGCATGAACGCTACTTTCATTTCTATTTCGTATTTTATAGAATGGAATCATAATGATATAAAGGTATATTATAATTATAGTATAATATAATATATAATATCATAGTTCCATCCTTTATACGTCCCCATATGGTATTTAACGAGTCAAATCACTTTGAGGGGGCGGTAGTCCACACTTCCTTAAATGAAGATATCGCAGTTACCCATAATGGAAACCATAAAGGTATGCCAAAAATGAAAAATACAGAAGCTTAAGGAAAACATAAAAATATTATATATCATATATAAATATAGTAACATCTTAATGGACACCTTTGATGGTGTTAAAATAATGTTGAACAATCATCGTTTCGAGAGGCATACATTCACCATCCACGTAAAAAATATGTCCTTTAACCATTAGATGTAGGTGTGTGTAAGTGTAGATCGAATCCTTATTATAAAGACATGCTAGTATATTGAAGATACTGGAGTTGTTACAAAATAAATGAATAAAAAGAGTTTAGGGGGTTGGAGAAGCAAAATAAAACAAAAGGACTCAAGTGAAGACATTACCTTAAAATCGGGTAACTCCCTTTGGTTTGAGCTCAAAGGCTTACTTGGGAAGACTTCTGCTCAAAGTGAGGCTTTAAGGAGTAATATAGGGAAGTGGAGAGACATCATTGTCAGGTTTTGGACGATCCAAAGGCTTTGGGAGTGTGGTTAAGGAGGTAGAGGTGGGGGCCTTTTATAAGAGGAGAGGAGGGGCACTCTTGGAAAGTAAAGAAATGTTACTTTATTTGAAAATGATTTTCGGATTCAAAAGGTCCCACATTGATATAATTCGAGGTTAAGGTGATAAGGTTTCGAAATCCACCCATACAATAGGTTTTGGACATGTGTAGGTCATATATTTTACATTATCATTTCATTTTATTTAAATCCTTTATTAATGAGGTAATCGCTACATCATCATGATGTCATAAATAATTTAATTTATTTAAAGTCTAAAAATTATGAAAAAAATACTATGATGTAGGAAATCTTTTTAGATTTATAATTAATATTTATAGTCCAAAATATCATTTATGTAGACAAAATTAAAAATATTTTACTTAGGTGATACATTCTTTGTCACATTTAACATTCTTTAAAAATAAAAAGATAAAAAGTCACTTTCTCACAAAAGTGATTCCATGGGGCCCCCAAGTTTGGCAAAATGCATCACATGGTCGGCCATGAGACAACCAGTATCCTTAGGACACATGTTCTGGTCTTTTTGTATTATTATGATATCATTTTATTATCTTTAACTACCTGATTACTCATTAATCAAGATAATTAATGATAATTACCATCGTTACTATTCATAATGTCCAAAAATAAAAGAGTATTAACTACATAATTTTGACCTTCTTATTCCAAATATGTAATCAATTTTACCAAATTACAAACACATAAATTGAAATAATTGATTTAAAAATAATTCCCGTTGTCAAAACAAATAGCGGGTTTTTTTGAAACAATATCTATGAAAAGTTTGGCATTAGTTTATGACCAATTCCAATGTGAAATTAATCCTAATGACCACCATTGGATTAAATGGTAATAATATATTCAGATTAAACTTTAAGACCAATTAAAAGGATAATCTAACCATATAATTAAATTAAATTAAAAAGCAGTTTTGATGTAAAATGCAGTATTTTTCACTATTCATTAAAAAATGAACATTGTCAGAAAAAAACAAAAAATTTATCCAATGTAAATTTCAATGTCCCAATCATAATGAATATTTTTATTTTGACAAATATAGATTATAAAATTGTCAAAATTTTGATTTAAAAAGGGTTTTCCATCAAAAGGCAGTAAAACAATCTTTTAAGAATATTAGTGTATTCTATGCATAAGATTGTATTTATTTTCATTTTAAGCCTCTAAAACACTATCTTAATCATTAATAGACATAAGTAAAAATATATATTATTCATTACTTACTTGGGATGTTACATCCTTCCCCCTTTAGAAAATTGCTTCCCCGCAATTTATTTACTTATCGAATAAATGGGGGTACTTATCCCTCATTGCATTTTCAGATTCCCATGTTGCATTTTCTATCATGTGGTTTTTCCACAAAACATTTACCTAATTAATCACCTTATTTCGTAACACTTGCTCCCTGTGGTCAAGAATCTGGACCGGTTGTTCCTCATAAGATAGGTTCTCTTCCAGCTGAACTACCTCTGGACTCAAAACATGAGATGGATCTGGCATATACTTTCTCAACATCGAAACGTGAAAAACATTGTGTACCTGAGATAAACTCGGAGGTAAAGCCACCCGGTATGCAACTGATCCAACTCTCTCCAGAATTTCATATGGTCTAATGAACCTTGGACTCAGCTTTCCTTTCTTACCAAATCTCATTACACTTTTCCATGGTGAGATTTTGAGAAAAACATGATCACCTACCTAAAAAGTTAGATCCTTCCTCCTGTTGTCTGCATAACTCTTCTGCCTACTCTAAGTTGTTCTCATGTGTTTTTGAATCAGCTGAACTTTTTCTACCATCTCTTCTACCAATTCTGGTCCCATCAACTTCCTTTCACCCACTTCATCCCAGAAAGCTGGAGTTCGACACCGCTTCCCATATAACGCCTCAAATGGTGCCATCTGTATACTGGAATGAAAACTGTTATTATATGAAAATTCAACCAAAGAAAGATGTTGGTCCCAGCTTCCCTGATAATCCATCGAACAAGCTCGTAGAATATCCTCCAAGGTCTGAATTGTTCGTTCTGACTGCCCATCTGATTGAGGATGAAATGCTGTACTAAAATTTAATTCAGTACCCAACGACTTCTGAAGGCCTTTCCAAAAGTTAGAAGTGAACCTGGGATCACGATAAGATACAATGGAGAGGGGAACTCCATGTAACCTGACTATCTCTTTAAGATACAAACAGGAAAGTTGATCTAGGGAAAAAGTATCTCGTATAGAAAGGAAATGAGCAGATTTAGTTAAGCGATCAACAATAACCCAGATTGCATTATTACCTCGAGATGTCTTCGGTAATCCCACAAAAATGTCCATGGATATATTCTCCCATTTCCACTCTGACACTGGTAGAGGCTGAAGCATCCCTTTCGGTAACTTCCACTCTTCTTTTACCTATTGACCTGTCAAACACTTCATAGTAAAATCAGCAATATCTCTTTTCATTCTATCCCACCAGTAATACTCCCACAGATCTCTGTACATCTTAGTACTGCCAGGAAAAACTGAAAACGGAGAACTATGAGCTTCACATAACAACTCTCTCTTCAACTGTGAATCACAAGGCACACACAATCTCTTCCCAAATCTCAAAACACAATCACTATCAATTTTGAATTCAGGTAACTTACCTTTTTGAACCAGCTCTACCTTTTTCTGCAACTCACTGTCTTGCTTCTGTGATAGCTTGATTATATCTGATAGAGATGATCTCACTGATACCTGAAAAAAAACAGAAGAACTTCCTGCACCAACAACTTCTATGCCCAAGTTCATCAAATCCTTAACCAAAGTATCACATTCCAAACGCAACATTGCTTATGAAGAATTAATTTTTCGACTCAAAGCATCAACCACTTTATTTTCTTTTCCCGGATGGTAATGAATTGTACAATCATAATCATTGATTAATTCCAGCCATCTCCTATGTCTCATGTTTAACTCTTTCTGAGTGAATATATACTTTAAACTTTTGTGATCAGTATATATTTCACACTTTACTCCATACAAATGATGCCTCCAAATTTTTAAAGCGAAAACAACAGAAGCTAATTCCAAATCATGTGTAGGGTAATTTACCTCATGAGTTTTCAACTGTTGTGAAGCATAAGAAATTACCTGATCATTCTTCATTAGGAAGAAACCAAGTCCTTTCATTGAAGAATCACTGTATATAACAAACCCACCATTCCTGTAAGGTAGTGCCAAAACTAAAGCATTCACCAATCTACTTTTCAATTCCTGAAAATAATCATCACATTCTTTTGTCCAGATAAACTTAACACCCTTCTGAGTTAGCTTAGTCATTGGACTAGATAACTGTGAAAGATTTCTAACAAACCTTCGGTAATATCCTGCCAAACCAAGGAAACTACGAATCTTAGTTACATTTGTGGGTCTTGGACATTCTTCAAAAACCTTTGTTTTTGCAGGATCAACAATTATCCCATCTTCAGAAACAATGTGACCAAGGAAAGAAATTTTTTGCAACCAAAACTCACACTTGCTGAATTTCCCATACAATTTCTTTTCTTTTAAGGTTTAAAAAATAACCCTTAAATGTCTTTCATGATCCTCTTTACTTTTATAAAACACCAAAATATCATCAATGAAAACAACCAACATTTATCACCTGATTCAACTGAGCCATCACTGCAGTAAAATGCTCAATTTTGATTCTGACCATCTCAGGATACTGATTTGAAAGGTCATTTCCCTCTGTATGCCTTCCCAGAAAATTTGTTCTGTTTCCTCTATGAAAAACCATTCTTAACATAAAAATATCTTAGGAGAAGAAACATGGTAATCTTCAAATGCTATATCATTTAAATTTGACCATAAAAAAAATATTTTTGGATAATCATTTAATATAATTCTAACTCCTAAAGTTGTCTAAACTGACCTATGATACCAACTATAAGGCCCTGGCCTTAAAACTTACTTAATCTTGAGTTATTACAAGATTACACATTGAGGATCTTTTCGGGTTTAGAGTTTTAAAGAATTAGATCATAAAACTTGCATTACATTCCACATATAAACAAAGTGGTTACATAAAGATAGTATTCTTCTTTCCCATCAATGGAAACATATTTAAAATAAAACATGGATTCTTTCTTGACACTTCCTTGACACTATCATCATATCATGTACCTTTCCCTTGACCTATGAAAAACATTTCAAAAAACTTGGGATGAGCATAAAAAACTCAGTAAGGGATATAAAAATATGGAAAGGAAACATGGGTACATATATACATAAGAATGAAATCATACTTTACCCATAAAAGATAAGCACTTTAACATACCTCATCAAATCATGAATAAATCATAGAAATCATAAGACATAAAGGTAACTTGAGGCATTCATAACATTCCAACGTAGGGAGTAACCCTCTTGGTTACGTTTGGAATACTCATCACAGTATATTCCCTAAATCTCTTCAGAGAAACCTTAACGTTTCACTCCTTCACGTTACCCAATGCATTGGAGAGCTATATCGGGCTCACCCGCCCTTAGTTTATCATGGAACCACCCATCTTCATAATAATGCCCAAGAACCTCAACATAATCGTATCACATAAAACATGCATAAAGGAAACATAACATTTCCACCTTTCAATCACAAGATATCAATACAAAACATTGATATAAAAACATTATGAAAACCATTTTCAATACCAAAATAAAAGAAAAGTAAAACATGGTATTTATTTTTATATAAAAAAAGGTATGGCTTGTAGAGGAAGCCGAAACTCAAATAATGGTCACGGCGGCGAAGTAGTCATTGTCGTCGCATACGTACGACAAAAACATTCCCTTTTTTCATTTAGTAAACGCTTCGTATAAAAAATATTCTCTTTTTAATAAACATAAAAGTCAAAGGGGTTTATACATTGTATAAAAGAAGGTTGTGTATAAAACAAAATATGCCTCAATGAAAGGAGATTGAGACGAAGTCCCATACCTCGGGTCCGACTTGACTTGATCGTTCTTTAATGTCCTGAATAATAAACTTGAGTTAATTTCTACTTGCTTAAGAACCTTTTTCGAGTTCATTATTCATTTTATATCACTTATTTCCATGTCATGAACACTATGTAATTATTTAAGTTAATAACGGTCGTTTTAACGATCATTGGTACTTGAGTCAAAAATAAACCCTTTATAATTACAAGTTGTTCATGTATCCATTATATCCATAATTATAATCATGATGTATATATCATATATATATAGTATGTACATGCATTTATAATATTACATAATCATTTAGAGGTAAGAAATGAAATGCATCGTTCATGGAGACGGTAAGCCGTACGTACGCATGAACGCTACTTTCATTTCTATTTCGTATTTTATAGAATGAAATCATAATGATATATAGGTATATTATAATTCCAGTATAATATCATATATAATATCATAGTTCCATACTTTATACGTCCCACATATGGTATTTAACGAATCAAATCACTTTGAGGGGGTGGTAGTCCGCACTTCCTTAAATGAAGATATCGCGTTTACCCAAAATGGAAACCATAAAGGTATGCCCAAAATGAAAAATACAGAAGCTTAAGGAAAACATAAACATATTATATATCATATATAAATATAGTGACATCTTAATGGCCACCTTTGAAGGTGTTAAAATAATGTTGAACAATCATCGTTTCGGGAGGCATAAATTCACCATCCACATAAACAATATGTCCTTTGACAATTAGATGTAGGTGTGTGTAAGTTTAGCTCGAATAATTCCTATAAAAACATCCTAGTATATTGAAGATACTGGATTTGTTACAAAATAAATGAATAAAAAGAGTTTAGGGGGTTGGAGAAGCAAAATAAAACAAAAGGACTCAAGTGAAGACATTACCTTACAATCGGGTAACTCCCTTTGGTTTGAGCTCAAAGGCTTCCTTGGGAAGACTTCTTCCCAAAGTGAGGCTTTAAGGAGTAAGAGAGGGAAGTGTAGAGACAAAATGGGCAGGGTTTGGCCGAGCCAAAGGCATTGGGAGTGTGGGTAAGGTGGTAGAGGTGGGGGCCTTTTATAAGAGGAGATGAGGGGCACTCTTGGAAAGTAAAGAAATGTTACTTTATTTGAAAATGATTTTCGGATTAAAAAGGTCCCACATTGATATACTTCTAGGTTAAGGTGATAAGGGTTCTAAATCCACCCATCCAATAGGTTTTGGACATGTGTAGGTCATAGATTTTACATTATCATTTCATTTTATTTAAAGCCTTTATTAATGAGGTAATTGTTGCATCATCATGATGTCATAAATAATTTAATTTATTTAAAGTCTAAAAATTATGAAAAAAATACTATGATGTAGGAAATATTTTTAGATTTATAATGAATATTTATAGTCCAAAAGATAATTTATGTAGACAAAATTAAAAATATTTTACTTAGGTGATACATTCTTTGTCACATTCAACATTCTTTAAAAATAAAAAGATAAAAAGTCACTTTCTCACAAAAGTGATTCCATGGGGCCCCCAAGTTTGGCACAAGGCATCCCATGGTCGGCCATGAGACAACCCGTAGCATTAGGACACATGTTGTGGTCTTTTTGTATTATTATGATATCATTTTATTATCTTTAACTACCTGATTACTCATTAATCAAGATAATTAATGATAATTACCATCGTTACTATTCATAATGTCCAAAAATAATAGAGTCTTAATTACATAATTTGGACCTTATGATTCCAAATATGTAATCAATTTTACCAAATTCTATACACATAAATTTCAGTACATGATTTAAAAATAATTCTCGTTGTCAAAACAAATAGCCGGTTTTTATGAAACAATATCTATGAAAAGATTGGCATTAGTTTATGACCAATTCCAAAGTGAAATTAATCCTAATGACCACCATTGGATTAAATGGTAAACATATATTCATATTAAACTTTAATACCAATTAAAAGGATAATCTATCCATATAATTAAATTAAATGAAAAAGCAGTTTTGATGTAAAATGCAGTATTTTTTCACTATTCATTAAAAAATGAACATTGTCAGAAAAATACCAAAAATTTATCCAATGTAAATTTAAATGTCCCAATCATAATTAATATGTTTATTTTGACAAATATATATTATAAAATTGTCAAAAGTTTGATTTAAAAAGGGTTTGCCATCAAAAGGCAGTAAAACAATCTTTTAAGAATATTAGTGTATTCCATGCATAAGATTGTATTTACTTTCATTTTAAGCCTCTAAAACACTTTCTTAATCATTAATGTACATAGATAAAAATATCTATTATTCATTACTTACTTGGGATGTTACAATGAACCAGGTTAAAGTGTTGTGGAGAAACCAAAATCTTGAAGAAGCTATGTGGGAACCAGATCAGGTGAGGAAATAGAGTTACCCTCATCTACTTTTGTGTGTGAAATGAAAATTTTGATGGTAAAATTTCCGAAGGGTTGGAGATTATAATGACCTAAACTTTTATAAATAAAATCCCCTCTTTGATTAAATTAAATGTATTTTTATGTATTTTTATTATAGAAAACACATGTAATTCCATAGTTTTATTACATAATATTGGATTTAAAAGACCGTTAAGCATCTTAACCATTGATAATATTGTCATTGAACAGTTATCGAATTATTATTATAAATATAGGGCTTTGAAAAACCCAATTAACATGGAAAAAAGAAGTGATGGCCTCAACCAGTAGAATTGTACCCTATGAATCCCATTTATTAGAGCATTCAAGGGAGATATCATCTCTAGTATTTTTCCCTAACCAATCCAAACCTGAGATCTAATAACTTAAGTGTGAACGAAACCATTTTCATGAAAAGTTCAATCTCATCGAGATCATGACACAAACCACGTATGTCGAACCACCCCATTAAAGTCTCACCTTCACGCACCTTACCCTTTGGGTGTTTTCAATGTAATAAAGGGATATGTATCAAGACTATAATAATATTAATATGTATATTTTCAATATAATAATGGTTATATTTTCATCTCATTATTGTTACTTTATAAATGATTTTAATTTTGATACAATAAAACCCAAATTTTATTTTTTCATAATATTAAAATTCAATTAATGAATATATTTTTAGGACTTAATGTATTTTTTAAATAAATACTATTTTATTAAAATATTCATATTAAATAATGTTATTTAAATATAAATAATCTTATAATTTTTATGAAGTCAAACATAATTTTTATAAGGGTTTGAAAACTATTATTGTCAAAAAACCAATCATTTCTCAATAATTATTAATTATTATTTTAAAAGTGAAAATTAAAATATTTATAAAATTATTTAGACAAAATTGGTAATTTTTTATTCTGAATGTTTAAATTATCCAATGTTTATTTTTTTATAATTTTCTAAAACAATCTAATTTTTGGGTAAAAATTATGTATAGTATAAACATATGGTGTGTATTAAGACATCATAATGACCCAAATATGATGTAATAAATACTATAAATGGTATTTATGAACAAATATATGTTTAAAATTTAAAATAATTTAATTTTAAGTTCATTTTATTAAATTTTTAAAAGCCATTATGAATCCTCAAAAGCCTTTAATATATTTTATGTTTTTAAAAATAATTTCTTCAAGAACAAGACTCCCTTCCACATAAGAAAGGGTGATATTTTAATCATTCATGACCTTATACTTATAAAATAATTCAAACCAATCCATTTTTTCAGAAAACATGGGGAAAAAATGGGAATATTTGTGGTTTTCATTACGTTATTATATAGAGTCCAAAACCTGTGTTTTAGAAATAATAAACAATTCACCACTCATTTCATATATAAAAGCTCCTAAGATCCCATTTATCTTTACTAAAAATCCTTTCATAATGTCCTTACTATTCTTTACACCCTCAATAGTTCTCTCTCAGGAAGCTCCTCCCAATATTTTGGAATCACACTCTCTTGGTAAGGGATTACCTTCTTCTCCTTTTTATTCAAGTACCTTCATTATATTATGTCTTTTATCTCTAATTACAAATGTGCTGATATTTTATTCCATATCCACCTTACTATCCATTTTATGTATAAACTAAGTGATGCCGATTTCACTCTCATTAATCCCTTCCATGATCATTTATTCACCCCCTTTATGTTGTAGAAATTTCACCATGATTTTCTATGCCGAACAATTGTATAATGAATACCTATACACATTTCCTATCAAGGGTGTTTACCTTTATGCACTTATACTTATTTTATAGTAGAATTAAAAGTATTTATTTCACACTCCTTGATCATGGAATAAGATTTACGATAAATTATTCCATGTTGTATGATCTATGTGGCAAACTTATTCATGTGAATAAAATGAAAGTGACGGGTGTGCCTGGAATTATATTGCACTCCAATGCATTGGGTAATGTTTTATTCACATGAGACATCATGAAAGTGATTAAGTAGTGAACCTAATCCATCAAGGTGCTTTTACATTATGAATTATTGGTATTTATCCTTTACCTATGTTTATTATTCCATGTTTTAATTTGTTTCCACATTTCCCATGTTGCCTTTTTGTTATCATGCTATATCCCCATTGTTCATGTTTATAGTTCTCACCCTTTTATTCCTCGTTGATATATCTATTATCTAACATGTATTAATTTCTTCATGTTATTTCTTTATTATTCCCTTAACGAGATTTATATATCACCCCTTTCTTGTGTATGTCTCTAGGTTAGACCATGCATTTTTAAGTACTAAGTAATATTATGATCTTGTTAAGGAATTTTTAAATAATTGTGATGTATTCCCTATTTTAATTTGTTATTTAATGTACCTAATTCAAAAATACACTATACTTATCAATCTTTTGGGTTGTATTATTTGAAATCTTATGTAATAAATCAGGAATTAATGTGTAATAAAGATAAGGGCTGTCGTATTATATCCTTATTAGAGGAGCATCGACAAGAGGTGAAAATATCATTTGTGGGATTCTGTAAGAGTGTAATTTCTTATATACTTTATTTTTTCCTCATTCTCAAAATATTATATATTTCATCACTAATATTTAATTTATTAAATTACAAATTAAAATTGGATTGTATGATTAAAAAAATAAAAAAAAATTCTATCTTTTACACAAGTTTTATAAAGATATTTTTTTAAAAAAATTGACTTAACATTATATTTTCAAGAAAAATCATAACGAAAACCCATTCCTCAGATATCGATTTATAGATTAAGAGATATGAGTGAATTTATTTCTATCCAATGGGTGGAATACTTTTTGGATTTATAATTATTGATTATACATTCTATTTGTTGAATTATTTGATAATTACTTAAAAACATCTACATTTATTCTTATATAATAGGTTTTTTTAGAGATCTCATCAAGAGAGCCAATAAAAAAAATTATACCCATATTCTTTATTATGTGGAAGGTATCTGTAACACCCGAGGCTTTTATGAGAAATATTTTGCTTTTATTTTATATAAATCATCAGAGGGATCTTTCACTACAAACAACACTATCTTGGATTGCTTTACACGCAATCGCGACCTTCCTCGGTAGTTTGCGTCGTACACAATACCGAGTTTCACTAAACAACGATATGCTATTAAAATATTATTAAAACTAGCCATTATGAATATTAATAACCACTTTTTGAAATTTTTTAAATTTCAAATTTCAAAATGGACTTCATTTTTGGATTCGGAATATCGAAATTATACTAGGGTGAAATTTTGGTATTTTTCTGAAAACTTGCAATTTTTGATGAATAGTGAAAACACTCAGTTACTATTTAAAAACCGACTTTTTATTTAAATAATTATTTATTTTATTTAAACCTATTTTAGGTAAAAATTGATACATAATACCTATATAAGTTCAATGCAATTCATTGGAGTCATTTTATAATAATTTTAGATATATAAAAATTTTATTGAACTTTTCACCGTCTTTTACCCACCTCCTAGGAGAATTTGCAAATTTACAAAAAACATAATTTTACCAATTTTGTGAATGGAATTTCAAAAATCCGAGAGGCACAATTGATGTCAGTAAGTAAAATGTGGTTCAATGAGATGAAAATAATTTTTGGTGAATAGTAACTTTTTACTTTTATTTACCACGGTTAAAAGTAAATAGGGTAATTAAGGGTAAAAATGATATTATTATTACCCTAAAACATGTCCTAATTCTATTGGATAAGTTTAATTCGACCAAAAACAACCTTAGGAATAAAATATGACCATTTAGGCCCACTTGGATTAGATTAGGACATTTAATATTAATTTATTTAAAGAAGGGTTAAAATAGTTTAAATCAAAGTTTAATAACTAAATCATTTTTAATATAGGGTTATAAATAGGATAAATTCGACTATAAATATTAATTAGAAAGATAAACCGATTTCCTACATAATGATATTTTATTTTTAATTTTTATACATTAAATAATTTAATTTATATATGACACAATGATGAAGTAGTAATTATCTTATTAATGAAATATTGACATAATAGATGTTATAAATACCCAAATAAATGTAATTTGAGACTTTTCATGAATTACAACAATTTTTTAGGTTAATATTACATGTTATTATTGATTTAATTAAATTATTTCTAACTAATCTTTTTGTTATGATTTTCAAAAAAAATCAATTACCAAATAGTGTCAAAATTGACATAAAATAGTTCTTAAAACAAATATTAAATTATTAATTGTTATTTTATTCCTAAAAATCTAAGGATCGGAAAAATGAATTATATAAGGTTATATATATTAATAATAAACAACTTGGGGATCGTTTGGCTTGTTATGGTAAGTTTATTAACCTTATAGTGTAAGAAAACAAAAAGACACGGTAAAAGTAAATTTATTTAACTTAAAGTTAAATCTAAATGATAATGTTAAAATAGAACCCTAAACTTGTCTAAATTATATTTGATGAGAGGATTTCGACCCATACCAATATTACCTTCGAAATAAATCAATTTGGAGCTATTAAAACTGAATATGACTTTATAATAATATAATCTTTTTAGTTTTTCCAAAGGTGCCCCTCTCCTTCCTTATAAAAGGGCACCTCCTCCCTCTCTTCCTCACACCACTTTGAGCCTTCAAGATCGTCCAAACCCTGAAACATTATCTTCTAAACTTCCCTAGAAACATCCTATGGGTCCTGGTCTTCTTCAAAGACCAATTTTAGTGCCCTAAAAGGAGGTCTCAAAGAGGCGCTTCAAAGAGGAGGTAATGTCCGTTACCGATTCTTTCAACTTTATTTCTTCTTACACTTCTTCTTCTTTAGTTGTTTCATTATTAAGTAACAACATCAGTATCAATAATATACTGATATGTTATTATAAGTATGAAACGACCCTATTTCACCATCTATCCATCCTACGGAAAATGAAATCACCGCGTGTGCGTACGTACGGAATACCGTCTCCACGCCGTGGTGTAATCTATTTTCCCCCACCACCTTACTTGGATGGGTATAATGGTACAAATAAATAACTATATATGATTATTGTAAAGTGGTATTGATTCTGAAATAGTATACATACACTCCAATACAATTCCACGATCATGGGAATGATATCATCGCTCGTGCGTACATACGGAATACCGTCTCCACGATGTGATGCGACTCATTCTACATGATCTTAATTGCATAATGATTATATAAATGAATTGAATGGATGAATATGATATATATTACACTAATAAAATTCTGGAAATGAGGTATCTATAACCTAAAAATAAGAATAATAATTTATTCGACAAAACACGCATAAGAACAAAAAGCAATAAACACACGAATAACAAGTAAAAATGAAATATTACTAATAAGAAGCTAAGAATATGACCATATATGATATCATAAAAATAATTACAATTCTGTATTAAGTCAATAACAATATTTAAATCATTATACAGGAGGTTCGGACACTTACGAAGCAAATCGGACCTAAGGTAAGGGACAATCTCGCAATCTCAATTTTTATCCGAGATTGTTTATACTTCATAATTTACTGGGTAATATTTATCATCCACATCCATTTTTCCTCAATATGTAATATTATTTATATCCTCCTATAATTTTTTAAATCCAATTTTACCCTTCGGTGAGTTTTTAGTAAAACATATGAAAGGAATCTTTTGTCGTTTTTCGTACAAGGTACTTTTTGACTTTTTGGACATAAGTACGAGGAGAATGTTTTTTTAACTTATATGGAATGAATGGATTTTTAAAACATTATTTCCAAGAAGCTTCCTTTACAAGTTTTAAAGTTTATTTTTAATCAACTTCTTTTAGTTTAAAATTGTATGACATGTTAAGAAAGGAAAAATGTTTTTGAAGTAGAAAGGATATTTTCCTCAAGAATGGAGTTCAAGTGTTTTATCAAAATTATTTTCCATATAAGATAATATAGGGTTCTATTTATATCTCTATTATTACATTGATTTGATTATGTTGTTATGGAATTATTTATATGAATTCCTTTATCTTATATGAATTGTTTTATGATGTCACAATGTTTAAGAATCCCATTTTTATTACATGGGTTATGCAATGATGTATGATTTTTTTTTTGATTTTGGGGAACGCATAAGAATGGTATCATTATGAGATGGGTGGGAAATATATATCCCTCCAATACATTGGGTAAATATTTATATCTCATGAGATAGACATGCCTGGAATGGCAGGTTAAACCGGTTCAGTGAAACAGGACTGAAACAAGGAGTGAACTCGGTTCAGAAATGGACTTTGTCCACTAAGATAGTCTTGGCTATGAGTCTTGACTACTAAGAAATTATTATATATGATTATGTGTGTATGACACAAAGTTTCATGTTTTAAGTTATGATTATTGGGATTAAATTTCACTACTATGATTTATCCCATGTTATGAAATTATGATCTCTTTTGCAGGTTAGGATTTCCAAAATGTTATGTTCTTATGAATATGATGTGATTGATATTTCTTTTGTTTACCCTTACTGAGCATTTGAGCTCACCCTTTTGTATGTTTTTTCCCCAGGTCAGGAATAAGGTTATTAAGTAGGATATGCCAAAAGGGACTCTAGATTTGATGAAATAAATGGGAGACAGTGTAGATTCTTTATGAACCAGTTGTTTATGTTTCCCAGTTTCTAAAGACACTATACCTATACAGTCCTTTTATGGTTTTGTTATATGTTGTAATAAGTGTACTTCAATTTTGAAGTAATAACCATGTTTGTAAAGTATGTGTTGTTATAGTATCAACCACTAAAGGATAAAATAATCACTAAAAATTTTAATTAATTAATATCTAAATCTAGTAGTGGGACAAAAGATGTTCAATTCGGCCATCCATCCTCCCACTCTTTAAAAAAATTAATAGAGTGGGGATGATAGAAAATGGAAATTTTCTTATAGATCCATTAAGATAATTAGTTGATAATATTATAAGAAGAGAATTATTATTTCTATAAAATATTATTATTAAGTTAATTCATCTCACTAATATAATATTTTCATATATTATTTCAGGTTTACCTACAAGAGAAAGCGATGTAAGAGACCTCTATCCCTAAGTGATGGATGGAAATTATGGATACTACATTAAGAAGGAAATAAAACCCAGGAAATGTAAGAGGATTTACGGTGGGTTTCGATATTATAAAATAATTTTAACATATGATTACAACATCAAGGGAGAAATAATATATACGCAAAATAGAATCCCTGGAGGTCGAACTACGAGCGATGAACTATTCAATAGAATATTGAGTTAAATCATCTTTATAGGGTATATTAATAGAAATGTTGAAACACATGTAGCCTTCCCAGCCTCACCAACCTACCCATCCTACCTATCAAGATCCTCCACCACCTCATTAATACTCGGTCATGTACTATGAATTGAAAGCCGAAGATCCTCATTTACATATAATGGCATAAAAACATATTTAATTTGGGTTGTTTTATACATCAATAGATTATGTAGTCGAATCAAGTAATAGTATAGGTACATGATATTATTGATTCGACTACTAAAATTTCATTTTTTACTAAGGAGGTGGCCACAGTTGGATAGATTATCGGTCATTTTTACTCTATCAAGTTATTCTTCATTTCTAGTTGAAGTATGTGGTATGTGTTGTTTCTTCTATTTTTATTTACTTTTAATTTTAAATTATTTTTAATTTTTTATTATATTTATAGTATATAGAAGTATTTGAAATCTAAGGATTCCTTAAAAAATAAACAAAAGTTTTATGATCCTGTATATTTGGATACTTCTCAAATTTCTCAAATTTTAAAAAAATTATTAATAGATTATTTTAGCAAGGCAGGTGCGGAACCAGGCTAATCCTGGACCCCCAAAAATTTATTAATAAAAAGATTACACTGCAGACCAGGGAGGGGAAAGGTCAATCAACCCAAACCCAAAGAAAATCCCCAAAAGAAAAGCAAAGAAAGGAAAACGACACAAAAAAACCAAGCACCGCAGCAACATGAGCACCTCCCATCCAACAACACCAAATCCATCAAAAACAAATACTTCAAAAAAAATTGTACAATAACAGCAGCAGTTGAACCATTCCCCCGACACTACCTCACAGAATTCTGCATCACCGGCGATCACCACCGGACCTCGCCGCCATACCAAACACGAAACCCAGATGCCTCGCCTCCAAACCAGCAACGCCGCCAAACCAAATTTCCGTCAAGACTTCATCGAATTCAATTAGGCAGAAACCCTCAGCACATCACAAAAACATCTCCGACATACCGCGATACTCCCGGCAAGAACAACCGAAGAGGGGAAACCATAAAAACACCAAATACAGCACAACAGGCAACCAAACCACGTCAGAATCGATGGGATCTGGTCAAAACCATCAGCAATCTCACCTCTTCCATAAGAAACACCAAAATATTACCACATACCTGAACGGATTCAATAGCACAACAAACACAAGACAAAAAGGCACGGAGCAAAACCCGTCACCGCCTTCCGAACCACGCCCGAAGACCAGATCCCCCCAAAACCCAAGCAACCAACACGAAATGCAACGAAAGCCCCAAATCTCAACCCGCACCCTGGACCATCATCACAGCCCCTCAAATCTGGAGGAGGAAGCAACGATGGGAATAGACGAGGATGTTGACGAGCCCACACGACAAGAGGTGATGATACAAATGCGCGGAGCAAAGAGCCAAAGGAAGGTCAGCCAACGGGGGAGAGGAAGACGACGGCGGGAGGGAACCCTAACGCCGCAGAGCCCCTTACTGGCTCATCTCACCAATACAATACCTATTACCAAACGTGTTGTTGGGTAACGAGGTATAGGGCTTAGCCTTTCCCACTTGCGCGCCGCATGTCCCCAGCTAGGCCCAAGGTGGCCAACCCTTGGGCTTGGGCCAGTTCCACATGGGATGAAGGGGACGAGAGATTCGCTGACAAATGGTGCGCGTTTCCTTTGTGAGGACTCGAACCCGGAACCTCAACGACGGGTTGCCACCGCCTTGAACCAACTCACCCAGCCCCCGCGGGCATTAATAGATTATTTTATTTTAGAGAATAATTATGATTTTATTATGAATATAAAAATATATAAGAGACACTATGGGTTATGAATATTTAAAAAATTCATCATTCATATTTGTATTGTTGATGATATATTTATACATATAATGTAGTTTTCTTCTTTGTAAGTAAATCTTAATCTTAATTTTAATTTCTTTAAATAAGAATAACTTATAGTGATCAAATTTATTAACTATAGAAATAGTCATCTAAAAACTCTTTTCCAATAATATGAGAGAATATTCATGTATGTATTTATGTATCTAGAATTTATTTCTAGAGTTTTGAAATAACTGAGGAAGAATGTTAATGTAAAATATATATATTGAAAATCATAGAGACTAAGTGTCGATTCATTCAATTCCTTGAAGTGTAATAATACTTATATAATTATGAGCTACTATTTATGATGATATTTTCTAATATGAATTTTCTATTTTTTACTGGACATTTTATGTTATGCATACTTTTCCCACATGAATATTCACCATATTGGTTATGATCATTGTTGGGAAAATGACATGAATGTTTTTTTATAATTGTTGGATTGGTATGTTTTATACTAATTTTATTAGTCCTTTAATTTAAAAAATTTCCAGCTACATATTTTTTATTAATTAATAAAAAAACAAGTCATTGAAAATGTTTAAAAAAAACTTATCGATACAGGATCCAAATGAAAATATTTACATTCATGTGAAGATAGATAAATTTTATAATGTAGTTAAAAAAATTATCTTTCATATATTAAGTGTTTTATTTTTAATTTCATAAATTAAATTTCATTATCAAAGAGAAATTGTTGAATGTGTATATTATGTTTTAAAATTAATTTTTATGACTATCATGATTAGAATGGTGAAACAATTTCACATGATTAATTCCATTATAACTCTTAGGATTTAAATAAATGTTTTGTATTGTAAATTTTATAAATTTTATTATTTTTTTGGGATTATATGATTCTACATATTATTCATGTGATAACTTAAACCACGTTTTATATTTTTAGTCTATTTTATATGATTTCTTACTCTATAGATGTAAATTTAAAAGTTTCATTTATTTTTATTATCTATAAAAAGTATTGTATAAAATTTTTCATTAATTTTTATTCTTTATTTTTTATTACTCCTGATTCTGGTCTTTATTTCATGTGTTTTGGAGTTTTTTTGTTAATAAGGATGGGGTAATGTATTTCTATAATATTTAAATATTAATAATTAAGTTTCAACCTCTATTTTTTCCCTAAAATTGTTTGTAATACTATTTTTGAGGTTATTTTCATAGAATTTCCAAATTGGTTTTTATAAAAAATTGATTTTGAAAGCCTCTTTAAATGTCAGTTATAACTAAAAATGACATTAAAAGCTATAGTAAAAGTCAATGAAAAAAATATTACAATAAATTTTATTATTAAAATTAAAATTGAAATAATGTTTCAATGTTGGTTTTTTGTAATTGATGTTAAAATATTACTCTCAATGTCATCTACAATAACATTTCCTTTTAATTGATATTGAAGACTAAAAGTAACCAATGTTACAAGGTAAATTTATAATAGTTAGTGAAAAAAATCTTTCAGAGAAAGTTTTAACTTTTTCTATGAGCTTATAATGGATTTATCCTTTTATTTCTATATTCTATTCATTCCATTGGAATGAGTCTTTTATAACTAAGGCTCTTATCATAAAATTTCATGATAGTACATTTTCATTAATCTTCATTTGAAGAATCAATATAGACTACTTTAATATTTATCATATTTACATCCAACTCAAGACACTTTAAATATAGAGTGTTTTTTTATCTTTAAGAGATTTAACTCCCTCTTCACATTCCTTTAAAATATTCTCAACATTATATTAATGAAAAGTGCACTTTTCTTATAAAGAATCATCATGTTTAGTTTTCCTCTTAGCCTTTATTTTCAATTTATCTTTTTTGACATACATGAAAGATCTTTTCATTTATTTGAGTGCATGGATCCTCTCTTGATAATATTTGGTTGTCTAAAATTTCTCATCAATGATATTATGAAATAATTCTTAATCCATGTATATTTTTTCACATATATCAATGATTTATTCTTTTCAACTTCAACCAGTTTAATGTGAGTGTTTCCCTTTTGTAGCTTTCCTACTAACGGGTTTTCAATATAATCTAAAACCATCTCTAGCTCATATTTTTAATGTTGTGAAACATTGATAAATGCATTTATATATTTAAAATCTTCAAGAGGGGACTTTTTCAAATAGTTCTTAACTTTATAGTAAAAATCAAAAAAGTGTTATATTTTCTCATACTCTTTATAGAATGAACTAGATTCTTTATGAGGAAAATTATCAACCAATATGATAGAAATATTACAAATTTTATTACTTTAAACTAATGGTGTATCATATTTATCCTATCTTATATTTTTAATCTTCCTTAGCTTCTTTCCTTCCTTCATCATCCCATTTTTTAATGTTCTGGAAGAAACCTCTTGAAAGGGATAAATTTCTTATTTGATAGATGAATCTTGATAAATTATTTAAATCACCACTTAGTAAATTAAAAATAAAAATTAAAAGGAGAAAATAAATACATATAATGAGAGGTGTAACCTTTTTCTACAAAACCAGTTGAAGTTCCTAGTAATATAGTGCAATCACACTAAGATAATTGATGGGGGAATAAATGTGAACAATTTTTTTACCAAATTATTCTCTACTTTAATTAATTTTAACATTTTCACTTATTTGGATGAATGGATATTGTATGAATCTACCAACACATTCACACTACATGCAAGATATAAAGTAAATAGAACACAAAACATGGTATTTTTAAAAGGTTCACCCATAATATCGGTGACTATATCCTTTCTATGTTTTGGTTGACTCCACTATATAGATTTTATAACTATTGTATACAATTGATTATATTATTTAAGAATGAATAATATTTAACATTACACTTCTATTAGGTGGGAATGTATCATCCTTAAATCAAAGATATCGATGGTATCATCTTTAACCCTAATTTGGAGAAGGTATCATCCTTAACATCACAAACTACTTACCAATAGTTAAATGTCACCCAATAGGTACTTTTTACCATATCCATCCAGCTGACAATTCTAATTCTTTACCTCTTATAAAAAAGGCCTTCTTATTTTCTCATGTATGTCACAACATCAATCGTATGTTCTTATTCCTCAATAGTAGGTATTTAACTACTAGTGAATGAATAAATTTAGATGTATACTCATCAACCTTATTAATTTAATCTTTAGAATTATCAACTCAAGAACATGAAAGTTTCTTAATTTGTCTTTTTACTCAATTTTTTTTTCAAATCAACTATTCTTACAAATCACTCTACTTATAAACTATATCTTCTTCAGAATAATCTCTGTGTCGAATTTAGAAAAACTTTTAAACCTTTATATATATAGAATATGTGGGTTGTTTTTATCACTACCTTCATCAAGTCAAATATTTTTTCAAAACATGCATGTCAGACTCACATATTCCTCAACTTAAAATGAACTTATAGAACATTAATGTTAGACTCAGCACTTGGAATCAATGATCTCCTTTATCTCTTCTCATCATCATCATTGGATATATCTCTAATGAGCCATCATACTTCTATATATTATATAAAGAGTTGAAACCTTTATGAAACACAATAGTGTGAGATTTGTGAATTCCTCAATTTAAATTTCCCACTTTCTCAATTATATGATCTTCTTTATTTAATTCCTCTAAAATAATTTGGATTGATCAGGACTTCTACTTTTTCAAATATCAGTCAATATCCTTTAAATAATAGATTTAATTAAGTATTAAATTCATGATATTTTATTCTGGAAGAAAAAAACAAAATCATCACATTTATTTCATCTACTCAATAGATCTTTATTAATTATATGATCTTTTGAAAACAATTGGTAATATCTTATATCCTTTATATATTTTAATTTAATCTAATGAATCTTCTAAGATTATGAATTTATTCTTCTATATCTCTAACACATCATTTAGGCATTGAGTAAAAACACCTTAAGCATATTATGCACAATACATCCTCATCTTCTGATCTATATAACTTCTAGACTTATGAACTTCATCAACATTCACTTCAAAAATTTTAGACTTCGAAATATTATCTTTTGAAAAACATTCTAGGTTTAATCAAGATTAATATTACATGAGAGTAATTTTACTCTTCTGTTTCATTGAAAAATTCATAGTTATTCTCATGTAACCATGTATCATTCATAATTATCCTATTATTCTAATTACAAAATTATAGAACATATTTTTAATTGAATGTTTGCTTTAAACATCATCTAAAACACCCATATCCTAATTCTTCTTCCACTTATAATATTTAACATCATAATTATCAATAAATGTTATTCTATTTCTTCATCTTTTGGACTCACCTTTAAAATCATGATGCTTAAAAATAAACCATTATAATCTATTTCTTCTTTCCTCTAGACCATAAACACATTAATACTTTAATATTTACATTTCAAATCATGAAACTCCTTATTTTATTTAGCTTCATGCTTTTGTTAATGTTATTCAAACTTAAGAAATTTTCAAATTTCATTTGAATTGAAACCAATTTAATATTACATAAAAATTTAAATCATGTATTAGTCCTTTATAATATATTTTTCTTTCCTATGATTCTCTAAAAATTAGATTCATCCTTCTCATTAATTGCTTCCACATTAAATTTTTTAGGTAAATAATATTTTTATATTTTTTTGTGTTGGAGTTGGTGCCCTAGATCCAATATCTGTGTAATTTATGGTAACTTGTATTCATTATTTTGAATATTAATAAAATTTAATCACATCATGATTGTTCTTATGTGTGACATAGTATGTGATAATTTCATAAGAGAATCTATCACACTGAAAGGTCATAGCAATTTCCTGTTATGATGAGAACCCAAAAATGTCATGACAATACTCTTCAATATATATTATATGGAAGGATGAAATAATTTTAGGGACATAAATGATTAAAGATATTAAGGGTGGAGACTCATAGGAATTTTAGGAACCTTCTCATGGTTTATGTCTTTTGTTATATCTAATGTAGGATTCTATGAGAACGAGACCCACTTTTAGAAAATCCACATTTATGTTTCATTGGATGTTCCTATATACTAATGTGTGTATTGATCCTAAAAATTTAAAAAATTTATTAGTGAGTGTAATAAGTCATGTACTTTGATATATTGATAAAAACCATGATGACATATTTTCATGGTGAGGTGGGATATGTTGGGTGCATCACAAGTAATATTTAATTAATTAATAATATGAGAATGGATTTTTCCCTTCTGTTCTTTAATGGAAGTTTATATCTCATTCCCTTTTATGGAAATGATATAGAGTAAATAAATCCATGTCCATGGTGTTCTATAGTCATGTTAAATTTTCATATAGTCAAAGAAAGAGACATTGAGCACATAGGTTGATGGAACGAACATGCAATCTGCTTGATTTGAGATATCACAGTAAAGGGATTGTATTACACAGTAAGCATTAATATGACATATTATGTCATTTAGGCATTTACTTCATTCTATATGGGTTTCTTATTGTGCTTCTATATGTTAACCTTGGACTTTAGGTTTCTTCGCCTAATTCTCCTCAGAAAGAGGCCTAAAGGGTCCCACATTAAGTGTATCTATAATCGATGTTATATAATATATTATTATTTATTATTTTACAAGTTAAATAAATATTATTCCCACTCGTGGTTTAATAATTATTCACATTTTCTTGATCTCATGTATTTTATCAACAGTTATTCAAGAGAATGTTATGTGAGCCCAATATTTAATAAATATTTTTCTGTTATTTAGTGAATATAATATTTATTTTTCTAATAGAGAATAATGAAGTGATATTTATTTATTAATTAAATAGTCATTATTCAAGGCCTGATAAATATCATGGATGAATGGAGAACCATGTTTATATGTATAGTGAGAAATAATATATCTTTAATATTATTTTAATAAATAATATTTAATTTTAATTTGTGATTTTAGTGAATTCCAGGGAATAATAACAATAATATTATTATTATTATAGGAATGGGGTTCAAAAAGGATTTAATAAATAATTAAGGTCACTTGTGAAGTTATTTATTAATAACCTTAGCATTATATAAACCCAATTATATTATTTTTCAATAGAGCCAGTTCATTTTTTTATTGTGCACAATGAATCTAAAGAATCATCTTGAATCCCTAAAGAGATTCCATCTCTAAGAATGATCCAAATAACAATAGATATATCTTTCCACCATCCACTCTCAATTTAAGAGAGATCAATGTGAATCTTTTGGAATCGATTCTTGGGGAAATCTAAGGTGAATGAAACATGTGATGGGATCTATCATGTTATCACTAGGAGATTCCTACAATGATATTTGTATATTTTTGGAACATGTGTTGTCACCACTAGAGGGATTTATACCTTGATTCCTATTATTAAATTATGGTATGATGTAGATCTATTCTCAGATCCATCAATGAATAAATAATTTCATAAGGTAATTCTTTAATTTCTTAAATTAATTCAAAATAATATGTGATGATCCTATATTATGGTTTCATCATTTTATCCATTATCTATATTATTTGATTCAATTCCATAGATAACAACATTTATCATTTTTTAAATCTGGGATTGATCATCGATCATGACAAAAATTAATGTTGGGCATGACCCACCACACGCTTCTGCTACACCCGGAACCTTCAAGTGGTATCAAAAGGGTCGCATAATTATTTATAATTATTTAAAGATTATTGATTTATTTATGCATAAGTAATTGGGTTTCAATTCTCGTTTAATATTTAATCAATCTAAATTATGATATCTTCTTATTCCTCTTAATTTATCATAAATATAATTGAATAAATTAATTTTATGAATGAAATAAAATTTAAGATCTCATCAATAGGTGCCGAGGAATCTGGCTGGATTACACAGGAGTACACATCACGTAACCCAGAGGTACATGTCGTGTACTAGTGTTCAATGCAACAATAATTATTTCACAATTAATTCAATGATTGTTCATTTATTACACATAGTTCATTTAATTATACACTGCATGTTAACCAGGCCAGCCTGGTGCATGGTCAGTAGGAGTACACGCTACGTAATTTTCATACACTACATGTAGTCATATAATCAGAGGTGGACTATGTATCTTCTTAAATGACCTACCTAACTGTTGACCGTGTAATTTGGAGACCACACGGTATGTAGAATTTGTAAACAACATATACTCAAATATTTTTCATGGAACAGTTTACATGTCGAGTCCCAATACATATGTCTCATATATACATTGAGAATAGTACAAACCATGTAGCTGACTTGTACACACCGTGTAATTTTTCAAATTACAAAGAATTAAAAACTAATTTATTATATTGTGAAAACCTTATTAACATGTTCATTCATTTGGTCATTAAGTTGATAGGACATTCCATGTGATGGGTTTTAATATATATATAAATGTTTAATTAATTTCTACATTATGTTTGGATTTGTATATCATGTATGAGTCATATTACAGTTATTACTATATGTATATTTAATCATAACACGTGATAGAAAAATCATATAATATGTGTAATCATTAAGTTGATAGTACACATCATGAACGTACATGATAGGTCGTGTATGCCACATGTTGTAAGAGTAAACAGTATACAAGTATAATACATGTTTGGTAGTTTGGATGGGTACTCACTATGTTGCCTCATAGATACTTTTTTACATAGTCAATTTTAAATAAATTTATTTAATTTGTTTTAGATTATTATGGATAGGGATATCAAGGAAATTTTGAGGAGAATTATGATAAAATAATTGATTAATTAAATAAGATAATTAATTACTTAGATCACGATTTATCTGAAATAATAATGATTATAACTGAATGCTAATTTCATTAAATGTGTAATTAATTACATGCATGTAGATGATCATTATCTTAGACCTAAGATTTTTAGGTTATTAGTTTATTTTAATTTATTATTAAATTAAATTATTAGCACACATTCCATCTCTCCTATTATTATCTATGGGTCTATGTGCCCGTGGAGTCTTTTATATAAACCCCTTCACCTCACCTACAAGTGAATAAAATATTATGTAATGGATAGAGCTCCCAAATTAGTATAGGTGGTTAAAGTTAATAGGTGAGGTGAAACCAATCCAAGAGAGATAAGTAATTGGATAGGTGGAAAGTTATAACATGAAGCATAATTGGTTCAAGGTGTTTTCCCCCTAAGTCAACGGTTAGTTATCATCCTCTAGATAAAATAACCATTAGAAAAGATCATGATCATGCCACTTTATTATTTTGTTTCTATCATGTTTCATGGTTATTTCATTATGGAAGTTTTTTTCATGATTAAAGGAATTAATGAAATTAACAAGCATGCTAGATAGAACTAAAATAAATTGGATTATGAATAAATATTATCTAAGACATGGTTAATCACTTAAGTAAAGCACCTTAATATTTACAAATGTGAAATAATGATAATTACTGTAAATTTACGCATAAAAGATAAAATATATCTATTATATTATAAGTTGTTATAGCCTTCCACTACTTCTGTTTAAATAAAACCATAGTTTAAAGCGATTAACCAGCCAACGTTGTGGTTCTTTCAATTATCAAGGATTTATAACCTAAAGTTTTGGGTTGACTTAACTTAGTTCAAATAAAGGGATGAATTCCAAATAAGGACATAGTGTAACTGTAACACCCCGAGCTTCCATTATACACTTCTCATTCAATAATGCAATAGGTTGCATTGTACGCAACTTCGAGTTCTAAAACACCGCGACTAATCAAAGTAGCCGTTATGAATAGTAATAACCACTTTTTAAAATTATAGAAATTTTATATTTCAAAATGGACTTCATTTTTGGATTCGGAATATCGAAATTAGCCTATGTTGAATTTTTGGTATTTTTCTGAGAACTTCTAATTTTTATGAATAGTGAAAAATACTTTAAAACAAATTTTTTAATAAAAATAATTTATTGTGATAAATTATAATATTTAGTGGTTTTAAGGTATAATTAGAATATATTTTTACCATTTTATCCAATGGTGGTCATTAGAATTAATTTAACATTGAAATTGGACATAAACAATTGCCAATCTTTTGATATAAATTGTTTCTTAAAAACACGCTATTTGTCGTAACAGCGGGAATTAATTATAAAATAAATTAATGCAACTTATATGTTTGGAATTTTGTAAAATAGACATCATTTTTGAATTCGGAATATCAATTATAGCTTAGGGTGAAATTTTGGCCTTGTTCTGAAAAACTTAAATTTTTGATGAATAGTGAAACCACTAAGTGGTAGTTAAATAACTGATTTTTCGTTTAAATGAAATATTAACACTTCTGTGATTTGATTTTCAAAAATCCGACATACATGGTTGTCATTAAGAAGTAAAATGTGGTTCAATGAGATTAAAATAATTTTTTGGTGAATAGTAACTTTTAAGTTTTTAATCGCGATTAGAGGTAATTAATGTAGTTTAAGGTACAAATAATGTTTTAATAATATGAGATGAGAATGACACTTGTCCTACTCCTATTGGGTGAGTCATGGCCGACCAAGACAACCCATGGGTCAACTTGGGGACCCCATGGAGCCACTTTAGTTGGAAAATGACATTAATATATATTTATTTAATGTTAAAATTAAATTGACACAAACATGAGTTATTTTACTAAAACTGTTTTTAAGTGGGGTTACACAAGTCAAAATTTTGACTATAAATATTAATTAGAAAGCTAAAAAGATTTCCTACATCATAGTATTTTTTTATAATTTTGAGACATTAAATAAATTAAATTATTTATGACATCATTATGATGCAGCGATGACCTCATTATTTAACGATTTAAATAAAATGAGAAGATAATGAACAATACAAAGCTTACACTTGTACAAAGCCTATTTGATGAGGAGATTTCAAAACCTTATCACCTTATCCTCGAATTATATAAGTGTGGGACCTTTAGAATCCGAAAATCATTGTGAAATAATGTAACATTTCAATCTTTCCAAAAGTGCCCCTCCTCTCCACTTATAAAAGGCCCCCACCTCTCCCACCTCATTTACACTTTCAAGCCATTTGGCTCGGCCAACCTCTTCCCAAATACTCTCCCAACTTCCCCCTCTTACTCCTAGAAGCCTTACATTGGGCAGAACTCTTCCCAAGGAAGCCTTTGGCTCAAATCAAAAAGAGTTACCCGATTTTGAGGTAATGCCTTCTCTAATGTTGTTTTGTTTTATTTTTCTTATCCAAACCCCTAAACTCTTTTTATTCATTTGTTTTGTAACAACACCAGTATCCTCAATATACTAGGATGTTGTTATAAGAATTATTCGAGCTACACTTACACACACCTACATCTAATGGTTAATGAACATACGATTTTTGTGGATGGCGAATTTCTGCCTCACGAAACGATGATTGTTCAACACTCATATAACACCTTAAAAGGTGGCCATTAAGATGTCACTATTTTTATATATGATATATAATATGTTTATGTTTTACTTATGCTTCTGTATTTCTCATTTATGGCATACATTATGATTTCCATTATGGGTAAAATGCGATAATTTCATTTTAGGAAGTGCGGACTACCGCCCCCTCAAAGTGATTTGAATCGTTAATGCCATATGTGGGATGTATAAAGGATGGAGTAAATGGTATTATACACTATATTATACTGGAATTATATTATACATTTATATCATTATTATTTCGTTCCATTAAATATGAAATTGAAATGAAAGTAGCGTCCATGCGTACGTACGGCTTACCGTCTCCATGAACGGTGCATTTCATTTCTTACCTCTAAATGTTACGTAATATTATAAATGAATGTATATACTGGATATATAAGATATATATGAAATTTAAATCATGAATATAATTCTGGAGATAATGGATATTCTACCACATAAACAACTTGTAATTATAAGAAGTTTATTGTTGACTCAAGTACCAAAGATCGACAAAACGACCGTTATTAACTTAAATAATTACATAATGTTCATAACATGGTAATAAGTGATATAAAAGGAATAATGAACATGAAAAAGGTTCTTAAGTAAATATAAATTAACTCTAGTTTATTATTCAGGAGGTTAAAGAACGGTCGAGTCAGGACAGGACACAAGGTAAGGGAATTTCTTAACCCAACTTCCATTCTTTGGGTTAATCTCCTACTTCCAAATTATGTCATGATATTATTATGTCCTATTTTGTATTTTTACTTTCTTTATGTGTACCTATAGTAAATACACATAATAGATCTATTTTATTTTAAAAATGATCTTTTTAAGGACTTCGTCTCAATCTCCTTTCATTGAGGCATATTTGGCTTGATACACAACTTTCTTTTATACGGTGTATAAACCCCTTTGACTTTTATGTTTATTCAAAAGGAATCTTTTTTATACGAAGCGTTTTACTAAATGACAAAAAGGGAATGTTTTTCTTTCCGTACTTATGCGGCGACAACGAATTCTCCGCCGCCGTGACCATTATTTGAGTTTCGGCTTCCACTACAAGCCATCATTTTTTTAATGAAAAATAAATACAAAGTTTTAACTTTCTTTTATTTTGGTATTGAAAATGGTTTTGAAAGCGTTTTTATTATATCAATGTGTTGTATTGATATCTTGTGATTGAAATATGGAAATTTTATGTTTCCTTTATGCATGTTTTATGTGATACGATTATGTTATGGTTTATGATATGTTTAAACCTATTCATATGATGAATGCATTGGACTTAATAAGTGACGGGTGGAGCCCGCTATAGCTCCTCGATGCATCGGCAGGTCTCGTGAGACAAACTAGTGTCTTGGCACGAGGCCTTGACAAAATCTTATTTGTGGTCTTGGCACGAGGCCTTGACTACGTGGTTATGATAGTCTGGCATTATGCATTCCATCATTATGAAAGTGGTTATTGATATTGCATGTGATTATTCGACCAGTAGAATATCCATGTGAAGAAGTGAATGGCATTATCTCATTTTACTTTTGCCATATTATGTTGATGTTCAAGTTTAAAAGGCTTTTGTTTTAGTTATACATTGCCTTAAATTTTTATGTTTATTTATGAAAGATTCTGCAATATTGTTATCCTTACTGAGCATCTGAGCTCACCCCTTTCAATGTTTTAATATTTTCCAGGATGTGAAGAAGTATTTTATGAATGACCTGCAGGGATAGTCAGAAGAGGATATGAGTGTGGACTATGAAGACTTTGTTATTTGTTTTTCACTTTATGATGTAATGTAAGACTTATGAATGTATCTAGTGTTTCCAAGACTACTAAACTAATCGGTCTTTCGAGACTTGATATTTTGTGATCATGCCAATGTTACGAAGTAATGCACCGACTCTGGGTAGCTGGGGGTCGGGGCGTTACAGTTGGTATCAGAGGCAGTTTAGTACAAACCATGGAAGCTAGATTTAGATAAACTCTGATTAGAGCACATAGACCTAAGATAAACTTTGAGGATTAGTATAGAACAACTTCCTAGAATTTTAGTATTGTAGAGATGTTGTGAGTTTTCCGAGCAATACATCCCTGTCTGGATACGAGCAGGTAGAGGCGGCTCTGGCACAGATGTACCTAGGGGTAAAACCCGAAAACACCGCTTTGATCTAGACTCGAACGGGAACTGGTGCACAACAACGGGCCTTGCTGCACTCTTGGTTATGACACTCCCGGGGGATATGCTTAGGATAATTCTCGTTTTCTTTACAAACCACTATGAACGGTTATGAGGATATACTTCCTCAAAGAAAACCTTTTTATGATTATGGATTATATCCATAAATAGTTCAATTTATTATAAGTGTTTTCAAGTTTGTTATTATGTATTTCGATTCATAAACTAACCTAGTTTATGGCATTGTATAGAAATGACGCCCAGTAGAAGGAATTTGAACTCCATCAATACGTATGATCCAAAGAGTAAGAAGGATCATATCTTTCATGGTATTAAGCCAACATTTAGAAGGGAAATATTCTCCCATGTGTTATCAACATATGATGAAATAGTATCATGTGTTAATAAGATAAGTAGAGAATTATCTGAGTCTTATGGATTTGAAGGGATGAAATAGAATAAAAGGATGGAAGAGAGAATGATGGATAAAGGGACGAGGGAAAAGAAGAATTTTCCAATATGTGATAACTGTGGGAAGAAACACCTTGGAATTTGCCTGAAGGGAATGGGAGTTTGTTATAAGTGTGGAGAAAAAGGACACCAAGTGCGTGACTACAAGGGTAAGAAAAAGGTTTCAAATGTACAATGCTTCATCTGCAAAGAGTGGGGACACTACGCAAAGCAATGTTCAAATCATCAGAGTATGCCCCAAATGATGTTATTGGATAATAATCAAGTTATGATACTACCACAGATGAGGAGGAATGATTAGTGTTCTTATGTTGTTATTAAAGAATTTTGTAATTTGAGTGTTGGATCAATGATGTACTGGTTATAATAATTATGGAGTATATAAGGATTTTACTACAGTACTATTTCATCTAGGACTTGAGATTGTGTGGAACCAAGAAAATCGACTCCACATTAGGTTAAATTTTTGGAAAATATATGGTTGAGAGAAAGATAGACCATAATATGGTTCTGATACTGATATTGTGATTTTGGAATAAGACGTGATTGATTTGGATAAATTATATTGGATATACTTAACTTCCTTGAAACTGATTGATGTTTTGTATACATTTTTGGATAGAAGGAGTATATCTAGTATTCTATAAGGAATAAGGGATCATGGTAATTCAGTATGTTTAAAAAGAATACATGATGAAGGTATTCACATGTTGTTACGTGGGAAAAAGGATCTTCATTATGTTTACCTTCCTTATAAAATTTAGACTGTGAGTTGGACAGAAGTATTTTGGATACTATAAAGGTTGGAATGGATTAAGTTGATCTTTGGATAGTATTGTTTAAGGTTAAAGAATTTTTGAATATTATTTTTGGAATATTATAATACTATAGTTTTAGGAAAAGGACAACCTGCAGGGTGGGGCATAACCCATCGCGTCGGACAAAGCTGCAGGAATCGAACCCACAACCATAGTGCGACAAGCCTTTATTTCCTACCAATAGCCTACAGGAAGTCCCTGGTTATTACAAAATATTTTTACTAATCTAAATGGTATGTGTTAACATTTTGAACCTTATACAATTAGGATAAATAGAATATTTTTGAGTTCCGTTACCATTTGGAGTAAAAGTTGGGTTTGTGGTAAAAATTTATTAATGAATGAAAGTATACATAACAAGTATGTATATTCCCTTACCTTATTATTAAATCTCCTAAATAAATTCCTCAACATTATAAAAGGTAACTTAAAACAAAAATGTTGTTGGTTAACTTTTCCAACTGGGGATTCAATGACCGTTTAACCAATCACAAGTTTGTGATTTTCTTGTGGTTAAACTTTCTCCTAATCCTGTTTTCTATAACTCTCCATCAGACCTTGATGGTTTGTTTCTCCTCCATATCCATATTTTCATATAATCCTAGAATGGGCTATATCGGGTGACCTTTGTACTTATCCTGCTTTCTTTTAATGTTATATATTTATTAACCTTATTTCTGATGTGGGTTTTCCTCAAAGGTATTTTCTCTTTCCAACCTTTTATTTTTGAAGAAAAATTTCAAATTTCGAGGACGCAATTTATTGAAGGAGGGGAGAATGTAACACCCCGAGCTTCCATGATACGCTTCTCATTCAATAATGCAATAGCTTGCATTGTACGCAACTTCGAGTTCTAAAACACCGCGACTAATCAAAGTAGCCGTTATGAATAGTAATAACCACTTTTTAAAATTATAGAAATTTTATATTTCAAAATGGACTTCATTTTTGGATTCGTAATATCGAAATTAGCCTATGTTGAATTTTTGGTATTTTTCTGAGAACTTCTAATTTTTATGAATAGTGAAAAATACTTTAAAACAAATTTTTTAATCAAAATAATTTATTGTGATAAATTATAATATTTAGTGGTTTTAAGGTATAATTAGAATATATTTTTACCATTTTATCCAACGGTGGTCATTAGAATTAATTTAACATTGAAATTGGACATAAACAATTGCCAATCTTTTGATATAAATTGTTTCTTAAAAACACGCTATTTGTCGTAACAGCGGGAATTAATTATAAAATTAATTAATGCAACTTATATGTTTGGAATTTTGTAAAATAGAAATCATTTTTGAATTCGGAATATCAATTATAGCTTAGGGTGAAATTTTGGCCTTGTTCTGAAAAACTTCAATTTTTGATGAATAGTGAAACCACTAAGTGGTAGTTAAATAACTGATTTTTCGTTTAAATGAAATATTACCACTTCTGTGATTTGATTTTCAAAAATCCAACATACATGGTTGTCATTAAGAAGTAAAATGTGGTTCAATGAGATTAAAATAATTTTTTGGTGAATAGTAACTTTTAAGTTCTTAATCGCGATTAGAGGTAATTAGTGTAGTTTAAGGTACAAATAATGTTTTAATAATATGAGATGAGCATGACACTTGTCCTACTCCTATTGGATGAGTCATGGCCGACCAAGACAACCCATGGGTCAACTTGGGGACCCCATGGAGCCACTTTAGTTGGAAAATGACATTAATATATATTTATTTAATGTTAAAATTAAATTGACACAAACATGAGTTATTTTACTAAAAAAGTTTTTAAGTGGGGTTACACTAGTCCAAATTTTGACTATAAATATTCATTAGAAATCTAAAAAGATTTCCTACATCATAGTATTTTTTTATAATTTTTAGACATTAAATAAATTAAATTATTTATGACATCATTATGATGCAGCGATGACCTCATTATTTAACGATTTAAATAAAATGAGAAGATAATGCAAAATCCAAGGCTTACACTTGTCCAAAGCCTATTGTATGAGGATATTTCGAAACCTTATCACCTTAGCCTCGAATTATATAAGTGTGGGACCTTTATAATCCTAAAAGCATTGTGAAATAATGTAACATTTCAATCTTTCCAAAAGTGCCCCTCCTCTCCACTTATAAAAGGCCCCCACCTCTCCCACCTCATTTACACTTTCAAGCCATTTTGCTCGGCCAACATCTGCCCACATACTCTCCCAACTTCCCCCTATTACTCATATAAGCCTTACATTGGGCAGAACTCTTCCCAAGGAAGCCTTTGGCTCAAATCAAAAAGAGTTACCCCATTTTGAGGTAATGCCTTCTCTAATGTTGTTTTGTTTTATTTTTCTTCTCCAACCCCCTAAACTCTTTTTATTCATTTCTTTTGTAACAACAACAGTATCCTCAATATACTAGGATGTTGTTATAAGAAGTATTCGAGCTACAATTACACACACCTACATCTAATGGTTAATGAACATACGGTTTCTGTGGATGGCGAATTTCTGCCTCACGAAACGATGATTGTTCAACACTCATATAACACCTTAAAAGGTGGCCATTAAGATGTCACTATTTTTATATATGATATATAATATGTTTATGTTTTACTTATGCTTCTGTATTTCTCATTTATGGCATACTTTATGATTTCCATTATGGGTAAAACGCGATAATTTCATTTTAGGAAGTGCGGACTACCGCCCCCTCAAAGTGATTTGAATCGTTAATGCCATATGTGGGATGTATAAAGGATGGAGTAAATGGTATTATACACTATATTATACTGGAATTATATTATACATTTATATCATTATGATTTCGTTCCATTAAATATGAAATTGAAATGAAAGTAGCGTTCATGCGTACGTACGGCTTACCGTCTCCATGAACGGTACATTTCATTTCTTACCTCTAAATGTTACGTAATATTATAAATGAATGTATATACTGGATATATAAGATATATATGAAATCTAAATCATGAATATAATTCTGGAGATAATGGATATTCTACCACATAAACAACTTGTAATTATAAGAAGTTTATTGTTGACTCAAGTACCAAAGATCGACAAAACGACCGTTATTAACTTAAATAATTACATAATGTTCATAACATGGAAATAAGTGATATAAAAGGAATAATGAACATGAAAAAGGTTCTTAAGTAAATATAAATTAACTCTAGTTTATTATTCAGGAGGTTAAAGAACGGTCGAGTCAGGACAGGACACAAGGTAAGGGAATTTCTTAACCCAACTTCCATTCTTTGGGTTAATCTCCTACTTCCAAATTATGTCATGATATTATTATGTCCTATTTTGTATTTTTAATTTCTTTATGTGTACCTATAGTGAATACACATAATAGATCTATTTTATTTTAAAAATGATCTTTTTAAGGACTTCGTCTCAATATCCTTTCATTGAGGCATATTTGGATTTATACACAACTTTCTTTTATACGGTGTATAAACCCCTTTGACTTTTATGTTTATTCAAAAGGAATATTTTTTATACGAAGCGTTTTACTAAACGACAAAAAGGGAATGTTTTTCTTTCCGTACTTATGCGGCAACAACGACTTCTCCACCGCCGTGACCATTATTTGAGTTTCGGCTTCCTCTACAAGCCATCATTTTTTTAATGAAAAATAAATACAAAGTTTTAACTTTCTTTTATTTTGGTATTGAAAATGGTTTTGAAAGCGTTTTTATTATATCAATGTGTTGTATTGATATCTTGTGATTGAAATATGGAAATGTTATGTTTCCTTTATTCATGTTTTATGTGATACGATTATGTTATGGTTTATGATATGTTTAAACCTATTCATATGAGGAATGCATTGGACTTAATAAGTGATGGGTGGAGCCCGCTATAGCTTCTCGATGCATCAGCAGGTCTCATGAGACAAAATAGTGTCTTGGCACGAGGCCTTGACAAAATCTTATTTGTGGTCTTGGCACGAGGCCTTGACTACGTGGTTATGATAGTCTGGCATTATGCATTCCATCATTATGAAAGTGGTTATTGATATTTCATGTGATTATTCGACCAGTAGAATATCCATGTGAAGAAGTGAATGGCATTATCTCATTTTACTTTTGCCATATTATGTTGATGTTCAAGTTTAAAAGGCTTTTGTTTTATTTATACATTGACTTAAATTTTTAGGTTTATTTATGAAATCTTCCGCAATATTGTTATCCTTACTGAGCATCGGAGCTCACCCCTTTCAATGTTTTAATATTTTCCAGGATGTGAAGAAGTATTTTATGAATGACCTGCAGGGATAGTCAGAAGAGGATATGAGTGTGGACTATGAATACTTTTTTATTAGTTTTTCACTTTATGATGTAATGTAAGACTTATTAATGTATCTAGTGTTTCCAGGGCTACTAAACTAATCGGTCTTTCGAGACTTGATCTTTTGTGATCATGCCAATGTTACGAAGTAATGCACCGACTCTGGGTAGCTGGGGGTCGGGGCGTTACAGTAACTAAGAGGAAAGTGTTGAAGAAATACAATTTAAGGATTTTAGGTTTGGGGAGTCCACTCAATAGATCAAGGAACTTTAAGTTATTGCAGTTGGAATTTGGAATTCCTACCTAAAACCCTTCAAATTCCTTGTCCAGACAATGTTGGGATTATGATATAGGGAATATGGATCCTTTTCACTAGAATGTCTAAGAAAAATGATATTTCAATTCCAATGGTGATGGATATTGGGTTTTGTTAAAATATCTAGAGATTAATAAATATAATATTTATTTATTTGTATATATGTAATCAGATAATGTACTAAAATATTTCTCATTTTATTTGTATAAATAGAAATAAAAATGACTTCAAACATATAACTATTATCCATACTTGATAAGGATAAACTTATCATTGGTATAAATTTCCAAGAATGTCAAAGGCAATTAGACGTTATCTTGTTCTGTGAATGGAAATTGTGTTTACTGGAAGAACCTATTTCTGATAAGCCTAGTAATGAGACTAGTGAGGAAGAGTTGTCTCTTTATGTGAAATATTTGAGTGATACTATGTATTTTCAATGATTCTTTATTTCATCCATAACTAATGAGATTTTGAATTAACCTGTGGAAATGGACACATATAGCACGACGTCTCAAATTTGGGATCTATATCAAGAGAAAGAAATACAATAGAGATATGAGATCTCTAATTCTTTGTTTATAACTAATCTTAGAGATTTGATTCTAGTTGGGCCTCATGTATTCAAAATTATTGGATACAATGATTCCTTAGAAATATTAGGGAATAAATTATAGGATTAGTTTCACACATATCTCATACTTTCCTTACTAACCAAGATCTTCTCTATTTTTATTGTTAATTATAACATGATCAATAATAAGAAGAGTCTTTTGGAACTTCTTAATTTGATTTCCAAGTGGATAAGGACATGGGGTGTGAAAACATAGCAGTCTTTAGGGTGGATAAGAAAATAAAGAACAAGGGAAAGGGTCCCAAGACTCATAATAACTCTAAATATACCGATCACCATCCTTATAAGAAGAGGATTATCTAGAGGTAGGGAAAGGAAAAGTAGGTAGTATGTTTTTCATGTGGAAAGAAAGGCCATTGGAAGAAGAACTTCACCTAGAAGTAAGGGGAAGAAAAAATTTAATTCATTATCAAGCGTAATATTTCAATATCTACACATTGGTTATTAGATATAGCTTATGATTCTCACATATTTATCCAAATTAAGGAACCAAGTAGATTTTGAAATATTAATAGAGGAGAGATGGATTAATTGTTTTGGAGTTGGTGCCTGAAAACTAACTTATGTGTAATTTATGATGACCCATATTCATTATTTTGACCATTAATAAACTTTTAATCACATCATTATTATTCTTCTACATGACATAGTATGTGATAATGTCTTAAGAGTATCTATTTCACTGAAAAGTCATAGTTGTTCCCCACTATGATGAGAAACCATAAGTGTCATGAAATTATTCTTTAATACATGTTCTATGACCAAATTAAATCATTTAGTATATTAGGGGTGTATATTAATAGGACTTTTAGGTGCCTTCTCATGATGTATTCCCTAGGTTATATCTAGTGTATTATATTATGATTATGAGACTTGCCTTTAAGAAATCCACATAAATGTGTCATTGGATGTTCCTATCTTTGAACATGTGTATTGGTCCTTAGACTATAATATTATTATTAAGGTGTGTTATAAGTAGTGTAACTTTACGTATTGATAAAAACCATGATAAAATATGTTTGTGGTGAGGTAGGATACATTGGGTGCGTCTTGAGTAATATTTCATTAATGAGTAATGATATAAATGGTTTTTCCCTTCTATTATTTAATGAAATTTGATATCTTAGTCCCTTTGATGGAAATGATATAGCCTAAATAAATCAATGGACATGGTATACTGTAGTCAAGTTCAATTTCTAGAAAGTCAAGGAAAGAGTCATCGAGCACATATGTTGATGCAACCAACATGAAACCTTCTTGATTAGAGATAACACAGTAAAGTTATTATATTGCATAGTAAGTACACATTTGAGGTATTATGTCATTATGGAATTGAAATATTTCTCTATGGGTTCCTTATCATGTTTCAAGATTCTATCCTTATACTTTTGGATATTTTGCCTAATGCTGCTGAGAAAGAGCCCTAGAGGGTCCCACACTAAGTGTATCCAGAATATCATTTAACTAATATATTTTTTATTTATTATTCATCATTTTGAAGAAATATTATTCTCATATGTGGTTTAATAATTATGCTTGTTTTATTGGTCACATATATTCTGTCACCAATTATTCGATACAATATTATATGATCTGAATATTTAATAAATATTTATTTTCTATTTAGTAAATATAATATTTATTTATTTATTATAGAATAAGGTGGTGATATTTATTTATTAAATAAATATTCCTTATTAAAGTAACTATAAATATTGTGTAGGAATAGTGGACAAAGTTTATAGGCCCGGTGATAAATAATATATATTGAATATTATTAGAATATATAATATTAAATTTTGTTTTGTTTTTTAGCACATGTCAAGAAATAATGGTAACAATATTATTATTATTATAGACATGGGGTTCTGTAGGGATTAAATAAATAATGAAGGACACTTGTTTAGTTATTTATTTCTAACCCTAGTGGTATATAAACCCAATTATACTATTTTTATAGAGATATAATTCATTTGTTTTATTGTGGACAATGAATCCATAGAATTCTATCAAAGATATAGATATCTCCCTTCTCCAAGAACACTCCCAAGAATGGAGAAAGATCTTCCCATACCTTCCACTCTTTATTCAAGAGATACCAAAGATAATCCTTTGTAAGTGATTTTCAGGGAGATCAAAGGCGAATGATTCAAGTAATATGATCTTCCATGATATAACTTGGAGATTCCTATAGTGATGTTTGGAGATTTTTTTAACATGTCTGGATCACCTCTAGAAGGAATCTACCATTGATTTATACTATTCAATGAAATTTTCATGTAGATATGTTTTCATATCCATCAATTAAGAAATAATTCTCACAAGGTAATTATTTAATTCTATAAATTAATTATAAATAATATGTGATGATCTTGTTCTTTGGTTTCATCATTTTATCCATTATATATATTATTTCATTCAATTACAAAAATAATGGTGTTTATCATTGTGTAAATTTTAGATTGATCATCAATCATGAAAAGAAATCAATGTTGGGTATGACCCATCACATGCATCCACTGCACCCAGAACCTTCACATTGTTTATAATCATTCAATAATTATCTCAAACTCAATATTTTTTCTTAGTAATTTTTCTTCTTAGTAATTAATCTTATAAATACAACTTAGTTTTCATATATGAATCATCTTATAGTAATGTATCAATATTTATTCTTCTATAATGCTCAAGTCACTTCTTATTCTTTTTAGTTCTACTAGTAGTCTTCTAGAACATATACTATGAGTTCTTCGTCACATTCTAAAATAATCCTCTTCCAAATAGTGTGCTTCTAGAACAATGGTATATTTAATCCTCCATAATTTAAATTTCCAAGTTGAGATTATGAAATTTCTAATGAATCATTTCACATTTCTCAATGAAACTCACAAAACACATTTATCCTTTAATTAATATGCATCCTTTAAAATTAGTTCTTCATGAATTACTTCTATGTAAAAGTATGGATTCAAATTTTACATTAAAGATATATTCTTAACTTTATCAACTCATAGAAAACTTATTGAAGTCATTAATATAATGTTTTATAATGTTCTTTCACCAACTATGAACACTTGTCCTTGATTCAGACTATGTTCATCTTAATAATCATCGTAATATGATTCCTTCTCTATCAATTCTATAAAAATCAGTTTCTTCCCTTTTTCAATCATAATCACCATCAAAAGAATTGTAATATACTGATTTTTAAAAAAATAATAAAAACCCTCATTGATGATAAATTATGGTCTTTTTATGTTAAAATTTAGTTTTTCATTAAAAATAAATTATTTAAAGGCCTTTTGTAAGAGTTAAATCTTCGTTAACACCTTCTAATATTCAATGGAATATTTTTGAAGTGAGAAGATGAGATAGAAAGGGATTATGAGGTCCGTAAATCCTCTTCATAGAAAAAATAAAAATATTCAATATATTATATTACATACGAGTGATTTATTTAATAAATAACTTAATGTAGTGTCTTGGATTTTATGTGTATAATTTGTAAATATTATATGGAATTATTATGAGACTAGGAATAGAGATGGAACATTATTCTGAGTCCCAGTGATCCTAGAAGGGTGGTTCGAACTTTTTTTAAGTTAACTCAGTCGGCCCTTGTGTGCAGTTGTGGTAGTTTCCAAACGGATGCCCGGATTAAAAATCAGAGGGCACCGTTGCATCCGGGATGGAGACTTTGCCTATGAACTAGTCTAACCTCGACTAGCATGTGTTGCGGTAAAAAGTTAATTTTTAGATGTTTTCAATAAAATAAATGGAAATGTTTATTTTATTTTTTATTTGAAAACATTCGCTACAGCGCAACGACGGGGCAGTTTTTTTAATAATAAATGTCATGTCATAATGAATCAGAAATGAAAACTTGACTCATTAATGTCGCAGCGTGATGGAATTCTAAATGCGCTTTACCTTTTTAATGGGTTAATTTAATGATGATCATTGATGGAAAATTGAGTGAAAACTCTGTAGAATCCGTGGAGACTTGGAAAAAACTCTTGGTGATGAACGACGATGAATTAAAGATGAGGATTGATATGCCAACAAGTTGAAGGATATCGATGATGATGGTAGAACGACCTCTTCATCAACAATCGATCCATTTTGAGGTATGGGTTTGTTATTTAAATTATTTCTTCCTATTTTTGATTTAAACGACGAACACAGATCAACCATAAACAAGTTAATCCGGGGATTCTTGCGTTCTTGTGAGAGGGTTTCATGTAGGGATGTTTTGAGGGATTAATCCATGTTAGATTTTTATTTTGATCCTGCTCCTTTTGATCCTACTAATGGGAGAATATCAACGCCGTGAAAAACGATGGTGGAGGTTCGTTCCTCAATTTTTCTTTTTGGATTTACTCCCCCTTTCTCTTCATTTGTTTTTCAAGTTCTTCATGGGGTGGAGACCAATGGATAGTTGCACACCCATATTGCAACTCAATGATCCCAAATTGAATATCCGACATCATGACGACCTAGTGGAGGTGCGACGACGATAGTGGATGACGAATCAGCTCATATCAGAAAAGACCATTCTTCGAGCGTTCTTCGTGCAGGAGGATCAAAACGCATTTTTGGAGCTGATCAAAGGCCCAAACACAATGGAGATATCCTCGAGATTTCGGGGAGACCTAGATTCCAAATCTTTGTGGTGTATGGATGGACGGATCGATGAACGAGGCAGCATGGAAGGCGCGGCAGCGGAATTCTGTGATTCTGGAAATTTCTAGAATACATGGAATGTACTTCCGAAGAACACGTCGTGTAGTATCGGAAGTGTCAGCTAGGTTTTCATGGGACAAAGAGGAATCATATGGAATGTGACCCAGGTCACACATCGTGTTGGACTTTCCCCGAATCTCAGTGTGTATTTTGGAAAGTACACGGACACAGGATGGACTATGCGACTTTGGAACATGGCGTGTACTTTCTACGAGCATTGCAGAGGAACTGCATAGGACTCAACATGTATCTAGGGGATAAACAGACACCAGACCGAGTACAAGATCATGTACTCCATCACACGGCCAGGCGAGGACTATAACGTGGGTCACCCCGTGTATCGATTACATGGGTAGTAGTACACGGGTTGAGGTCGTGTGTGGGCACATGGCCAACATACACGGAGCTGGCCCCAGTCACTCGGACATGGCATGTACACCATACTACACATCGTGTACTAACTTTTCTACCTGACCATCCTTACAACACGGGCCATTGTACACGGGCAGTACCCGGGGTCAGATGACATGGCGTGTAACTTTTCTACACACCGTGTACTTTTTGAAAAATGGCATGGTCCTCTTGTCCACCGTATCTTGGACATGTTTCGTTTGGGTTAGTTCCCCTTCTTCTTGTTCCCCTTAAGGTTAGGCATCATTTCTGTCTATAGGAGTATGATCCCTTCATAAGGAATTTTTTTGATAGATTTGACATCCCTCCGAGAGGCCCGGAGAGAGATCCTCTATCCATTCCTAACCCTAGGTAGAGTCAGAAATCGACGTGAACAACTCTACCAAGAATTGATACTCTACCTATCTGGTGAATCTGGATGAGTTGTGGTATCCACCATGGCCCTGGAAGTGATCCTAATTTGTGTATAGTGATATTCCCCACTCAGGAGTGTGTCTCTCATAATGAGTGCATATATCTATTGTGATCTTTTCACTCAAGAGTGTGTCTCCCGTAATGAGTGTATCTACCTCTCGTGACATTTACCGATGAATAGTAATTCTCAGACAGACATCATCAGGGATACCAGACTCATGGAGTGTGTTCTCCCAGAATGATTGCTTTGTGGAATCTTCAAACTGAATCCCTAGAGGGGGTATGCGGTTGTGTGACTTGTTTCTAGACCACGAGTCTGAGTTTTGGGTATATCTGGATTGTGCTCTCCTATTATATGTTTAGTATACATATACTGTGTAGATCTGAATGTGCCTTTCCTTTGTGTATTACTATGTGTTTTTCGGGGTCCTCTACTGAGAATTTTTATACTCACCCCTGCAAGGGTTGTGCCCACACGTGTCGTGTTTTATGTAGATAAGCAGCCTTTTGACAGAGTCTAGGGTGGATCGGGATAGGACCAAGATTTCTAAGTTCCCTACAGGCTGAAGTGTTCCTTTGGCTATGAGCAGAAGTCTCAGTACCTCTTGTGTTTACAGGTTGGACTTTAGAGTTATCAAACTATTGTTTTTGGTGGGCTAGTATTCTAGCCCAGTTTACTTTCAGAACTTTACTTTCTATCGTACTCTGTTGGTTGGTTTTAGTTATATGCATGCATTTTTGTTCCTTGGTGGTCTTTACATTTCAGAATTTGTGGGCTTGGAGATGTGTGTGTGTGTACAAGTTCTTAGTCAATGCCTCCCATGTTAGTAATATGCCTACTCGGTGCTAGTCACCACCCCTTGGCCTATTGGAGGTGGTCTTGGGGAGTCACGGCGTGGGCCCCACTAGGACAGGTCATGATAGACTGGTATTAGAGGTGTTCGGTTCTACCTTAGGACCAAGAGTATGTGATATTGGTTTGGGGAAACAATGTTAAGTGTTTTGAGCTTGGCTTTCAAGCTAGAGACTCCGGTGTTGGTGTGTCGACCGACGTATCCATACACCAGGACTCTGATAACCTGTTTTTCGACTCAGTACACAAAAAACACTAGTTGTGGGGAAATAAAAGAAAGGTACATGCATCATATAAGAATGGGTTGTGTTTTCCATGTCCTTTGAGTCAACTATCCAAATATACTCATGCTACATCTTTTTTCTTTACAGTCTTCCTCTGCGTTGCATACTCTCTAGGATTTTACAGCATGATCATGAGGTTGACCCCCACAGTGATGAGGCTTTGATACATGGGCCAGTTCCCCAGTCGTTGCCACCAGGTGGTACACCTGCTGTACCACCACCAGTGGAGCAGCCCGTGGTACATGCAATACCGACCGATGAGGTGCACAGGCTTAGCGCACTCCATGACTTCCAGAGATAGAGACCCCTCTTGTTCTGAGGAGAGCCCAACCCTCAGATGGCTAAGGACTGGCTTGAGGTGGTGACAAGAGTTTTTTCATCCCGTGAGGACACCAGCAGACCAGATGGTGATCCTAGGAGTGAGCCTTCGTCAAGGTTCGATGGGACGATGGTGGAGTCTGACCACACAAACTCACAATGAGGATAATATTTTGTGGACGAAGTTCAAGAGGCTCTTCAGGGAGGAGTTATATCCAGTTACACTAAGATTTGTGCGCATCCAAGAGCTTCTTCACCTTCAGCAAGGTAGTTTGACGGTAGATAACTATTCATTGAGGTTCACCAACCCCACCCAGTACTCGATGGATATGATTAGGGATCATCACTTCAGAGATTGGACCTTCGAGAGAGTCCTGTGATGATACATCCAAGCTAGTGTCATGCCTCTATGCACTTTGACTTATACCGGAGTGCTCGAGCGGGCCTTGGTGATCGAGAGATTCTTGGCGGAGAAGAGACAACTGATGACAGTTAGCAGAAAGTAGATAGGTCCGGAGAGTTTGGCAGCAGGGAGCTGACGTCAGACGTAGGGATCAAGACATGAGAGACGTCAAAGGAGGATCCAAGATAGGGGATCAATAGTCAAGGTTTATCAGGCTGGATCTATTCATCCTAGGGAGAAGTGGTGGTACGTGTGCGGTGATAGAGGACATATCGATAGAGTTTGTCTGACTCGTTGAGCTGCTGACAGGGAAGCGGTGGATAGACCACCAAGGCAGAGACAGAGAGTGGAGCATACAGACCCAACAGGTGGAAGACGTGGTAGAGGAGCAGGGAGAGCTGTAGGTCATGGTAGATGCTTTAGCTTACTTCCACCACCACCCCCAGGAGGTCTGCACCAGGCTCAGGGATCTGAGGGACAAGGGCGGGGACAACTGCATACGATAGAGGTGTAAGACCTAGGGGCTCTAGGGATGACACGAGGTATGATCTGTGTCTTCTATACCTTAGCTGTCTTACTTATAGACATAGTTTCCAGTCATTCCTTTATCGCCACATGTCTTGTGAAAAACCTTGAGATTTTGATAGAACCATTGACTCGATCCTTATGCTTGGAGACACCTTCGGGAGGAGACACAACAATCACACACCTTTTTAGATAGTTTGATATTACCCTTAAAGGTGAGAGTTTCGGTTGGAACCTCTTAGTGGTAGTGTTGAGGCCTTACGACGTCATTCTCGGTAAGGATTGGTTATCTTTGGTCCATTCCCAGATTGACTGTTTTAGGCGAAGAGTGTGGTGTGTCCTCCATGATGGGACAAGTTTTTCCTTTTTCAGAGAAAAGGAGACCTAGGTAGCACAGAATGGGCTCATGCATAGGTGGGTGCAGCCGATCACTCATGATATGGATAGCCTTACCTCCAGAGTAATAGATTTTGTGAGCTCTTAGTTCCCAGCAGTAGTGGCGGAGTACGAAGACATCTTTTCTAAAGATGTTACAGGATTACCTCCCCACAGGGAAATCTACTTCTACATCGACTTACACCCCGGGACAACACCGATTTCCTCACCAGCATATCAGATGTCTTCCGCAGAGCTTTGTGAGCTGAGGGTGTAGTTGGAGGATTTGTAGAGAAAGGGTTTCATGAGACCTAGTGTTTCACCCTGGGTGGCCCTAGTCTTGTTTTCCAAGAAGGAAGACAAAATATTGAGGTTGTATGTGGATTACCAGCACCTGAATCAGGTAACATTGAAGAAAAAGTATCCACTGCCGAGAATCGACAAACTCTTCGATCAGCTGAGAGGGGCACAATGGTTCTCAAAGGTTAACCATTTATCAGGTTATCACCAGTTACAAGTAAGGGATGAGGATATACTGAAGATGGCCTTCAGATGCCGCTATGGTCACTATGAGTACTTGGTGATGCCTTTCGGCGTGACAAACGCCCCCACAGTTTTCAAGGGACTTATGAACCAGATATTTTAGCCTTACTTGGACCAGTTCATAGTGGTATTCATCGACGACATCTTGTGTATTCGGTGTCAGAGGAGGAGCACGTGATACCCCTGCGGAAAGTTCTAGATGTAATCCGAGAGCACTAGCTTTATGGGAACCTCTCAAAGTGCTAGTTCTGGATTTAGGAGGTCCACTTTCTGGGACATGTCATCTCAAGAGATGGAGTAGTTGTGGACCTAGACAAGGTGGAGGCAGTGTTAGCATGGGATCCACCTCGGAGCATGACATAGGTGTAAATCTTCCTTGGGTTGGCAGGATATTACCATAGATTCATTTATGATTTCTCCCAAATATTTGCACCGATGTTAGCCTTGACCCAGAAGGGGAAACCCTTCATGTGGATGGAGAAGTGTCAGCAGGCTTTCGAGCAGTTGAGATAGAGTTTGAAGAGCACCCCAATCTTGAGATTGTTGGAGGAGGGTGTCAAGTACATATTTTTCTACGATGCATCAAGGACCGGGCTTGGATATGTCCTGATGCAGAGGCAGGCAGTGATTGCTTATGGTTCACGCTAGCTTAGGCCACATGAGTAGAATTATGCAACCCCTGATCTCGAGTTGGCTATGGAAGTCTTCACATTGAATATGTTGTGACACTAACTTATGGTTGAGCGGTTCATCGTCTACTCTAACCACAAGTTGGATGTGGTAGTCTTCTCATTGAAGATGCTGCGACACTACCTTATGGGCAAGCGGTTCATCGTCTACTCTAACCACAAGAGTTTCAAGTACATCTTCTCACAAAAGGATCTGAATCTGAGGTAGAGGCATTGGCTAGAGTTCCTCCAGGATTATGATTTTGAGATTATATATACTTTGAGGAAGGGGAACAAGGTAGTGTATTCTCTTAGCAGAAGGTCGAGCTCACAGCTATTGAGTGAGGCGACATAGCAGTTATCCACATTGTAGTTATCCTTCATGGATGAAGAGGATGAAGCTTACCTGCAATCGATGGCTGTCACCCCTACACTCTTACAATGAGTTATGGAAGTGTATCTAGGGGATGTCGACTGTAAGGCTTTACATGATCAATTATCCACATGACATGCTCCTGATGGATATTCACAAGGTTGGGAGCACATAATTATTTTCAGAGGATGCACTGTTGTACTAGTAGCATTGCAGGAGGAGGTCCTGATGGATTTTCATACATCCCCCTTGGAGGTACATCCTGGAGTGGAAAATATGAACTAGGATATCCGATGACAGTTCAGGAAGTTAGGCATGAAAAAGGAAGATGTAGAGTCCATTTCCCGATGCCTCACATGCCAGCAGGTGAAGGCTGAGCACCAGGTTCCAGCAGGATTAGCTCACCCCCTAGAAGTTCCAGAGTGGAAGTGGTATGGAATATCTATGAACTTCATGACAGGATTACCACGTAATTACAAGGGTCATGATTCCATATGGGTGATCATTGACCGACTCACCAAGTCATCCCACTTCCTAGCTATCAAGAATAAGAGTTCCATAGAGAGCTTGGGACGCCTCTATGTGTAGGAGATAGTTCAGCTTTATGGTGTTCCTTAGATGATTGTCTCGAACTGAGATGCCAGCTTTACATCTCGGTTGTGGAAGGGGTTGCAGGAGGCCTTTGGGTCTCAGCTACGCTTGAGCATAGCATTTCAACCCTAGACAGATGGTCATACGAAGAGGACCATTCAGGTCCTGAAGGATATGTTGTAGGCCTGTATCATGGACTTTGGTCATAGTTGGGAGGACCACCTACCACTAGTGGAGTTTTCATACAATAATAGCTACCACTCCACCATTGGTATGGTAAATTTCGAGGCTTTATATGGGAGACCCTTCCGGTCACCGCTTTGCTGGACCGACCCTGGAGAGTCAACACTCATGGGCTAAGAGTTGGTGCGAGCTACCACCGAGAAGGTGTAGATCATTCGAGAGTGGATGAAGACTGCACATAGCCAGCATAAGTCTTATGCTTACAAGCGATGGAGACCCCTGGAGTTTTAGGAGGGAGACCACATCTTTCTTCGGGTCTCACCTCAACGAGGGTTATGGAGATTTGGTCAAGGTGGAAAGCAATCAAAGAGGTTCATCAGACCTTTTCAGAAACTACACAAAGTTGGTGTACCACCATGCTCTACCGCCACAGTTGCATTGGGTAAATGATGTCTTCTATGTGTCGCAGCTGAGAAGGTACGTGCATGACCCATTGCATGTCATCGACTGGGGAGAGCTGGACATCGAGGATGGAGTGACCTTTGCTAGGTACCTAGTGGAGATCGAGGATCGGCAGGAGAGGATCCGTCATGGGAAATTGATTCCCTTGGTGCGTGTTCATTGGTAGCACGAGAATCATTAGGAGAACACGTGGGAGTGGGAGACTCGAATCTGTGCCCAGTACCCACATCTTTTTGAGTAGTCTTGTTTTGTCTTTTTAGGGATGCAAATCCCAAGGTGGGTAGAATGTAATGTCTCATATTTTCTGTGTATTATTTTTAAATATTATATGGAATTATTACGAGACCAAGCACAGAGGAGACACAACATTCCAAGTCCCGGTGATCCCGGAATGGTGGTTTGTACTTTTTTTAAGTTAAGTGAGTTGGTACTTGTGCGCAGTTGTGTAAGTTTCCAAATGGATTCCCAGATTAAAAATTTGAGGCTACCGTTGTGCCTGGGATGATGAATTTACCTTAGAAAGGGTCTAACCTCGACCAGCACAGGATGAGGTAAAAAGTTAATTTTCAAACATTTTCAGTAAAATAAAATAAAATAAATGGAAAAGTTTTTTTTTGGAAACATTCGCTGTAGCGTAGTGACGTGGAAGTTTTTTTTAATAAAATATGTCATGTCATAATGACTCAGAAATTAAAATTTGACTCATTAATGTCACAGCGTGATGTAATTCCAAACGAGATTTCCCTTTTTAATGGGTTAATTGAACGCTAATCATTGACGGAAAATTGAGTGAAAACTCTGGAAAATCCGTGGAGCCTTGGAGAAAACTCTCAGTGACGAACGATGATGAATCAAAGATGAGTATAGCTATGCCAATTAGTTGAAGGATCTAGACGATGATGATAGTATGACCTCTTCATCAACGATCGATCCCTTTTGAGTTAGGGGTTTATTATTTAAATTATTTCTTCCCATTTTTTATTTAAACGATGAACATGGATCAACCACGAACAAGTTGACCTGTGAATTTGTGTGTTCTTGTGGGTGGGTTTCTATTGGGATGTTTTTGGGGATTAATCAATGTTATATTTTAATTTGATCCCACTCCATTTGATCCTTCTAATGGGAGCGGATCAACATTGTGACAAACGATGGCGGAGGTTCGTTCCTTAATTTTTCTTTTTGGATTTCCTCCCCCCTTCTCTTCGGGCATTCTTCACGTTCTTCATGGGGCGACGAACAACAGATCATTGAGCACCCATCTTACAACACAACGATCCCAAATTGAAGATCTAATGTCATGAAAACCTAGCATAGGTGTGATGATGATAGCAGACAATGAATCGGCTCGGATTAGAAAAACCATTCTTCGAGATTTCTTCATGTGGGAGGATCAAAACGCATTTTTAGAGCCAATCGGAGGCCCGAAAATAACAGAGACGACCTCGAGACGTTGGAGAGACCTGGATTCCAGAGTTTCATGGAGAACGGATGGCCAGATCGACAAATAGGGCAGCACGGAAGGCGTGGCGGTGGAAGTCTGTGATTCTGGAAATTTCAAAAATACATGGCGTTTACTTTCAAAGAACACGCCATGTAGTACCGGCAGCGGTGACTAGGGTTTTGGGGGGAAAAAGAGGAATTATATGGCATGTTACCCTGGTCACATGGCATGTTGGACTTTCCCCGAAGCTCGATGTGTATTTTGGAAAGTACACAGACATGAGATCGACTACAAGGCTTCAGAACATGGTGTGTACTCTCTATGCAACATAGCAGATGAACTGTGCGGGACTCGACATATATCTAGGGGATACAGAGACATGGGATGTAGTACACAATTGTTTATTCCATCACATGGCCAGGTTAGGCCAGCAATGTGGGTCACCCCGTGTACCGATTAAACGGGTTGGAGTACACGGGTTGAGGCCATGTACGGGCACATGGCCAGTATACACGGAGCTAACCCCAATAACTCGGACATGGTGTGTACACCATACTACATGTCGTGTACTAGCTTTTCTACATGACCAGCCTTACGACACGGGCCATTGTACACATGCAGTACTTGGGATCAGACGACAAGGCATGTAGCTTTTCTACCCGTTGGGTACTTTTTGGAAAAGGGCCTGGTCCTCTTGTCCACTGTATCTTGGACATGTTTTGTTTGGGTTAGTTTCCCTTCTTCTGATTCCCCTGATGTCCATGCATCTTTTCCTTCTACAAGAGTATGATCCCTTCAGCAGGACTTTTTATGATAGATTCGGCATCCATCTAAGAGGCCCAGAGCGAGATCCTCTATCCATTCCTGACCGTAGGTAGAGTTAGGCATCGACATGACCAACTCTATCGGGCGTTGATCCTCTACCTAGCTGGTGAATCCGGATGAGTCACAGTACCTGTCATGGCCCTGGTAGTGATCTTCATCTGTGTATCGTGATCTTTATCACTCAGAAGTGTATCTCCTGTAATGAGTGCATCTATCTATCGTGATATTTCCACTCAGGAGTGTGTCTCCCGTAATGAGTGTATCTACCTCTCGTGATGATTCCTGACGAACATTACTTCTCAAACAGATGTAATCAGGGCTACCAGACTCATGGATTGTGTTCTATCAGAATGAGTACTTCGTGGAATCTTCAAACTGAATCCCTAGCGGAGGTATGCGGTTGTGTGACTTGTTTCAAGACTATAGGTCTGAGTTTTGGGTATATCTGGATTGTGTTCTACTATTATATGTTCTGTAGACATATACTATGTAGAACTGACTGTGCCTTTCCTTTGTGTATTGCTTTGTGTTTTTTGGAGTCCTCTACTGAGTATTGTTATACTCACCCCTGACTGATCTCTACCCACACGTGTCGTGTCTTGTGCATACGAGCAGCCTTTTGACAGAGTCCAGGGCAGACTGGGACAGGACTGAGATTTTTGAGTTCCCTATAGGCCGAGGTGTTCCTTCGGCTACGATCAGCAGTCACAATACCTCTTGTGTTTACAGGTTGGACTTTGCTGTTTTCAGACTCTTCTTTTTGGTGGGCTTGTATTCTGGACCAGTTTACTTTCAGTACTTTACTTTTCACCGTACTCTGTTGGTTGGGTTTAGTTGTATGCATGCATTTTTATTCCTTGGTGGTTTATACATTTCAGAATTTGTGGTCTTGGAGACATGTACGTGTGTATAGGTTCTTAGTAAATGCCTCCCATGTTAGAAATATGCCTACTCGGTGCTAGTCACCAGCCCCTGGCCTATTCGAGGCGATCTTGAGGAGCCACGGCGTGGGCCCCACTATGACTGGTCGTGACATTTAATATCTATGAAATAGTTCATCGTATGAGAAATTTTAAGATGAAAATTATGTCTGGGATGAGGTTTTTACCCTAGGATAGATATAAATTTTATGTGCATTGGGTGTTTGGTAACATCACATTTGGGGATAACTTATTTATATTTATGTTTATATATTTTTTAAATTAATTGAATATATCTCAAAAGGTACATCGTATGAGAAATGGGAGACCTTCATTAGGCCTAGAATGGGGGTTTTACCCTAGGCATGACATAATCATTATGCACATCAGGCATTTGGTCACATTGCACTCGTTAATACATTTTAATATTTATTTATATTATTATTAATAATATAATTAATTAAATTTGTTTTAAATTATTTTCATCATCTTTTCAATGCTATTCCACCATTTTTGGATGCATACACATTTCATAATCATAAATTTCATCCATTTTTGACCCATTATAAATTGAAATGCCTTAATGGGATGAATCTAATCACTTTTCCATTAAGATTCGCATGAAATAGATGATTAATTTGAAAATTTATTTGTGGAAATGTTGAGATATATTTAATAATAATAATAATAATTGTTGTTTTTGTTGTTACTATTATTATTATTAAATTGAGAAAATAATTTTTTGGTGTGTGTATATATATATATTGTGTGTATATGTAAGATAAAAATATGTGTATATGTATATATGTGTGGGTGTATATATGTGTGTTGGTGTGCATATATATATAATGTATGTATGTGTATATATATATATACCTGAATGGACCAAAGGCCTTATTTTTTATTTTATTATGGATAATCCCCCTTTTTAAGGGTTGAAGGGTAACCCTTACATGACCCGTAGGCCCAAGGCACAAGGCCCGACACTACCCGAAGGCCAATGCATGACCTGAAGGCCCAGAGGCATACTATGACCTTACCTGACCTGTAGGCCCAAACCATTATAACTGTCCCTCCCTAGATTCTTCATCATTGATCTCCTAGATCCCCGCCTTTCATTGCTGATCATCTAGCATTACCCTGTACAAAGCTTCACGGTGCCTAGTCCTATTGGTGGTTGTCATACCTTCTCATTCTTCCAGTCTGGTTAGCTCTACTTATGGCGACTTCTACTCTTTGCATTGATCCTCTTTTGGGGCATACTCTATGTGAATTAGGATACTACATGGTCTCTTGGGCCTGGAATCCCTGAGGCCTGAAGGCCTTTGATAACTTGAAGGCCCTGAGACGTGTAGGCCCAAACTGGTGGCCCAAAGGCCCAAATCGGGTGAATAGTTTTAGATGCTACTGTACCGAACAGTACCTACTACAGTACTTCTACAATGTCTACTACAGTAATTCTATAGTAACCTAGAAATTCACCTCCAACCAGTTTTGAACATGGGTCTCTTGGATTCCAAGTTGGAGCCCTTACAACTCGGGTATGGGCTCGTTGGCTGTAAATATATATATGGTTAAATATATGTGTATATATGTGTGCGTGTGTGGGTGTATATATATAGATTAAATAAGTATATATATGTGGATATGTGTATAAATATAATGAATATATATATATATATATATATATATATATGATGGATTTTAATTTACGTATATACAATGAATGGATTAAATGAATGTTTTTTAAACGCTTGAGATTTAATTGGGCCATTGCATGGACATAAGGTGGGATAGAGAAACAAGCAAAAAAGTTTGAGTTAATTGGAAAGAAATAAATGAAAAAAAAATTATAAAACACAAAAATACAAGGGGTTCAAGCCTCTCTCTTCCCTCTCTCATTTTATCCCTCTCTCTTTTATTCTTTTTATTTTATTTATAATATTTCTCCAAACAAACTTCTTCAATATCTTCACTGATATCAATTGAATTTACATGCCGTTAGTACCACTGGAATCATCTCGATGATTATAATCTTAATCCTAAATTTCGTTTTGAATGAAACAATGTATGTTTTTCAAATTTAAATTGATCCTTTTTTACACATTTTAAATTTCAAAGAAGTTATATGAATTATCAAATGATAATTACAAGGAATTATCGAAGGATAATTGTGTGAGATTATTGAAATAAAATAATATGGAATTATAAAATGATTATTTATAATATTTTATTATAAGATAATTATCAATGGATAATTTTTAAAATTAATCAAAGGATATTTTATTTTCAAAAGGATAATTTCTTTGAATTGTCAAAGAAAAATTACAAGTTTTTTCTAAATTAATTATCAAGAATTATTAAATAGTAATTGTATCAAATTATCGGAGGATAATTTGTGGAATTAAATTATCATAATATAATAATGAAATGATAATTTCTAAAGAAAATTATTATAATATATTTAAACAAATAATCCATGTATTATTATAAAAGAGTTTATATGTGACAAATATATCAAATTATAATGAGATAATTATGTAATTGTCAAGGATAATTTAGTATTTTTATTAAAGAATAATTTTAAGGCATAAAACATGTGTTATTGAATTAATTCAGAGATATAAATTATCAAATATGGTTTTATAATTATTATTGAGGAGAATATTTCTATCACATGTGTTGGTATAAAATTATAAATTGTAAATTATCATGGAGAGAGAAAATATCATCACATGTGATTTTAAAATGATAGTTCAAAAATTATCCAGAAGAGTTAAATTATCATCCCATGTAATATTTTATTTATTCTTGGAATAAAATAGATGGTTTTGATTAGAGGAATCCTTGGTGTGTGATATTATTCTAGTTGGTGTGAAAATGTGATTCAGGTGATGACACCTTCTATGGACTTTACCATTGACATTTAAAACTTTATGGTGGGAGATTTCTTACCTTTATGGTCCATGTATATTTATAATATTATCATGATGTGATTTTATGTTGGACTAAATCATGCTTGTACTAAGACACATGTGGGTGTGTGAGTAGTTGTGGATATACTTGTTTATATGTAATTATCCTGGCATTGATCTTGGTGTGTCTTATCATTCGTTGCTATGACTAGTATTGTTTGTGTGTTGCATACCCTTTGGAATTATTTTTCAGGTACCAAGATACTCTATTGGATCCTTGAGGTTAGGTGTATAAGATTACCCAACCTAACACAATCCTAACATTCTTAAAGGCAGGTGTGGATACCCCGGTAAAGGGGAAAGCATGGTTACTAGTTGAAAGGTACTGATATATTTAGGTGGAGCCTTGAGGTTGGTTGTATGAGTTTACCCAACCAGACATGGTCCTAACATCCTTAAAGGACAACATTGCTACCCCTATAAAGGGAAATTAATAATGGATAGCTGGAAGATACTAAGATACATAGGTGGATCCTTTAGGGTGGGATTTACATGGTCCAGTGACTGGTTACACATCCTAATGTAATCCTAACATCCTTAAAGGAAGATGTGACTACACCTGTATAAGGGAGATCATGGTGGCTTGATGGAAGATACAAGTCATGGCCTCCTACATAATTCGGTCATGAGTAATGAAAAGGATAATCATACCAAGGATATACCCAAAAAAATGTGCATCGTTCCTTTAACAACCATCGAAAGTAAGGCATGATCTATGATACATTGATGGAGGTATGTGTGTTCTAGACATTCTTACTTGGAATGAGCTGAAGTGGGTGGGATCAAGGGTCATGGTATCTTGGTTAGCACATGATAACTCGGAACATATATGTTTATGAATAATTTACTTATATCACGATATACACTATTATATATATTGTTAACTTATGGTAAGGATTCATGGTGGTGTGTTACTGAGTCTTATACTCAAACCCTACTCAGGAATTTCATTATGCCTATAGATTTCATAACCAGATATCGGGAAAATGGAAAGGGCCATGTAGTGGATTATTGAGAGGTGAGGTAATGACATAGAGTGGACCAGGAAAAGAATCGAAGTATCCAGTAGGTTATTTTTTATTTTAATTTCTTTTATTTAGCAACTTCTTATACTCTTGACATGTTTACCACTTTGGGAGATATTTTTATATCTATGTCACTTATTCATATTCCACATTTCTTACTCTGATTATTTATTCATTTTTTATTATTGTTAATTATTATCATGTTCAATGACATGATATAGAGGGTATAGTCTCCCCACTATCAGGTTTGGACCCTCTCTAGTAGTCAGGAGCCTCTTTTGTATGGGGAGGTGCAAATAAGGTAATGTGGCATTCTGACTTGAACCCACCCATGCTTGTTCTGAGATGCATGTGGGTGTGTGATTAGTCATGCGAATACCTGATTATGTGTGATTATCTGGTTGTTAATATTGGTGTGGTTTATATTTCCATACTATGAAATGTATTGTTTCTATGTTTCATAGCCTATGCAATTGGTTTGTATGTACCAAGATACTCAGGTGGAGCCTTAAGGTTTGGTGTATGAGGTTGACAAACCTGACGCATTCCCAAGGTCCTTAAAGGCAAGATTGGATTCCCCTATAGTGGAAAGCATAGTGACTATCTAGATGATACTAAGATACTCAGGTGGTGCCTTGAGGTTCAATGTATGAGGTTACCGAACCTGACAAAGTCCTAACATCCTTAAATACGGGCATGGATAACCCTATAGAAGGGAAATAATAGTGGCCAGCTAGTGGATACTTAGATACATAGGTGGAGACTTGATGGTGAGAGTTACACGATCCAGTGGCTGATTACCCATCTTGACTCATTCCTAATGTCCTTAGAGGTGGATGTGGCCCCCCAGTGGAGGGGAAAGAAAAATTGTTTTCTAGAATATATCAGTCATGGATTCCCACAGATATGGGTTTTGGGTGATTAAAAGGATAAGAGGACCAAGGATAGATCTCATAGAACATGTGGTGTTCCTGTAACAACCATCGAAAGAGTGGGGTGGGTTATGAGATCTTTATAGAGGTATGTGTGTTTTGGACATTCTTACTAGCAATGATTCGAAGCAAGTGGATCCAGGGTTTATGTCGTCTTGGTTAGCGAATGATGACTCGACACATGTATGTGTATTATGAATTTAATTATTTCATGATATAAACTATTATATTTATTTTTCACTTATGGTAAGGACACACTAGTGTTGTCCTACGGAGTCTTTTACTCACAACCTACTCGAGCATTTCGATGTGCTTATAGATTTCATAATGATAGATCCAGAAAGGGGAAAGTTCTATATAGTTGATGGTTGAGTGGTGGGTCATGGAGTTGGAGAAGACTAGGATAGACACTGGAGTACCCTGTATATGTTTGTTTATTTACGTGTCATGTATTTACTTACTGCTCATACTTTGGACAATCATACCACTTTGGGGGATATTTTTATATCCATGTCACTTATTCATTTTCTTCATTTTTACACTGATTATTTATTATTTGTTTTATTATTTGTTCATTATTATCCTGTTTGATGACATGATATGGAGGTTATAGTCTCCCCACAACCAAATTTATTCCCTCAGTGCTAGTCGACAACATCTTGTATACATGGAGTTCTGTATGAGGTTATGTGTCATTCTAGATCGGACCTGGTTGTTCAGGTTGAGATGTTATTAATTGGTATTAGAGGCTTATAATTCACTAGATTGTTCTTATTTATTCCTTGGGATGGGATTTGATAGATGGGATGTAATATGGTTTGTACTCAGGCAAGGGAACTATGATAATGTATGGCCAACACTGTATAGTGGACCTCTGAGTTTCAATAAAGTTTGGAAATTATGTTTTACTATTATTGTTAATTAAAATCACCTTTGGTGATGCACATGAAGTTGGTATGAGATTTAAGATATTTCATGTGTGTTCATGCATCATGACTGGGCACATATATTTTCATGTCGTATATATAGCTGTTATTATTTTTCATAGTAGTTATTTTATTAAATGCCTTGTTTTTTAATATTTGTTGACATGTTGTGTGATATATATTTAATTGATTTATTTATTTTAATTGAGTATACTTTGGTGTTAATATATATATAATTATTTTGACTAACATGCATGGATAGAGATAAGAGTTATTTATATGAGGGTTATACCTTGGGTTGAGCGTAAACTCCTAGGAAATCCTTTGTTTGATCCCATGGTCTGGTTATGATCTATTTATGTTCCAAATGTTTATTTTGTAGAATAAGATTCCACATTGAAGACATTCAATGATACCTCTAACAGATGCATCCTAGGATATCCTAGTTCTTCCACTTATGGTGCAAGAGGATACTCCCCAACATACTCATATACTGGCACAGATGATCCATGATATATATCCCATCCAGCTGGGGATTTTTTGGATAGTGCTCGTTCAAGGTGGACTCACTCAAAGGACTATGATAAAACATTTTTAGGATTTTTAGCTTCATCATCGTCCATTATTCCAAGGTACTGATGGCTTATAAGATTTGGTGGGTTGGTTGGACTTTATTGAAAGTATCTTTGAGCTAGTTTAGATTCCTATGGAAGGACAAGTCATTTTTGATACCTTTAGGATACAAGGAATTCCCAGGAGAAGGTGGACTACCAGGAGGCATTTGGGGAGATGAGAGGATCTTACATTAATGACCTTCAAGGAGATGTTTCTTGATAATTACCTTTAGAACATGATGAATCTGAATCATGCCCAGAAGTCCATGGTGTTATAAAAATATTCAGTTAGTGTCTCTACATAGTCTACAGGTTTTACATATTTTCTTTAATTTTGAACTTTTTTGGATGGAAATAAGGCACAAAAGTATCTAAATTTTGCGATAGGCCTTAAAACAGATCTCAAATGTCTGGTTAGAGGATTTTAACTGATGAAATATTCATAGGTTCTTCTTAAGGCCCTGACCTTTGAGAAGGGTAAAGAATAAGATAAGGCGGTAGGATTAGTTTAGGCTCATGGCAGGATATTTTCTAAGTTTTACCTTACTACCATAATATTTCCTTCAGATAGAAGGAAGAGAAAGGTGTACTAGGAGTATTAGAGTGGTGGGTAGTCATATTATAGTAGAACTTCCTCAATACACTCTTTGAGAGAATGGTTCTACAACTGTGGGATAAGGGGGAATTATATAATTACTTGTAGGAAACCATAAGTGGAATACCATTAGTGTATAAAGGATGATCATCTTTGATGATTTTTATTGAAGGTATCCCAAAGTTGGGCTAGGCTGTTAGGTCAGGATGGGAGTGGAGGACCCTGACCAAGGATACAGACTCCCTTGATGACGAAGACTCAAGAAAGTTGCAAACATGGTCATGGAGTAGAGGAAGTCCAATTCTATGTGATAGATCATGCTCTAACTAATGGTGATGAGGAACTTATTACTATATGAGGTATGTTCATGAACATGTCTATTTGATCATTTTCCTTGTTTGATATTGGTTTTTTCCTTGTATTTATGAGCTATGTCTAGAATTGACTTATCGGTAGAGTTATGTTTCCCTAACACAAATTTCATGTATACATCGTTGAATGATGATGTGAAACCCTAGAATATGTGAGAGTAGTAGATAGTTATTCCATTAGTGAGATACTGATGAGGGACATGCATTTCATTAGGTAGGGGAATTTATTAAAGATTTGAGACGGGGTTACTCAGGACCCCGAGGAGTCATGATGCAGTCTGGGTGATTTTTGATCAACTAATTAAGTATTCTCATATCTTACCAATCAGGTAGACTCATTTAGTGTAGGAGATGATAAATATTAATGTTTAAGAGATTTTACTCCAACATGGAGTTCTCTTGATGATTGTTTCAAATAGATACACATGTTTTACGCCACATTTTTTGAAGGTCTTGTAAAATTCCTAGTGACTCAAATGAGATTTTTCATGAAATAACATCCTTAGACTGAAGGATAGCCCATGCAGACTATATGAATATTGGAAGATACACTTTGATCTTACATGATAGAATTCAGTGGTTCATGATATGATCACCTAATATTGATTGATTTCTCATTCAATAAAAATTAATATGACGAGATTCATATGGAACCTTAAGTTTCTATTTATGGGAGACAATGTTGATCATAGCTTGTTGGAATGAAGTAGGGGAGGTAGCGGTTGTGGGCCTAGTTTGGTTCAGGAGTCGTTTAAGATATTTTATTTTATTTAGAAAAGTTTGATCACCACTTAGATCATAAAAATATAATATGATGACCATAGGAGTATACCTTTGGAGTTCATTGTGGAATATCAAGTCTCCTTAAGAGAGACTCCTCGGTTAGGCCATAGATTTCTGATTAAGTAAGGAAATCTAACGTCACAATTTTTGGGACCCCTTGGGAATCACTGAATGGGTTGGTATAGTGGCGTACCATCTAGAATTTACTCCATGTTATTGAAGAATGCATGGTGTGTTCAAATTTTCTCATCTTCATAGGTAAATGACCAATCCTGATCATGTTATAGATGTCAAGGACATTGAGTTAGAACAAGATGCATCATATGATGAGAATCTAATGTGGATATTAGGTAAGATTGAGAAATTATTTTGAGGGAAGATGGTAAAAATTGTTCAAATTCAGTGACAACATGGACGAATCTAGGAGGATACATGAGAGCAGGAGTCTAATCTTTAAAATCTATGGCATTAGTTTTTTGAATAATAACACTTTATATAATTCTCATGGAAAATAATTTGATAAAGGGGGATAATTATAATATCATAAAATTTTGAAAAACAACAAAAACCCTCATTGATAATAAATTATGATTATTTTTATGTGAAAATAATTTTTTTTCAATAAAAATAAACAAATTAAAGGATTTTCATAAGGGTCAAATCCTAGTTAACACCTTATAATATTCTATGGAATATTTTTGGAGTGATTCTCTAAGATAGCATGGGATTCCGAGGCCCGTAGATCCTCAAGGAATATGAAATAAAAATATTAAATATATTATATTATGTGTGAGTGATTTATTTCCAAAATAAATGAATATCTCCCAAATGGTTTGTTTTATGATAAATTTAAGACCATTGTTAGGTCGGAAATTAAGGTTTTACCCAAAGCTTGATATAACTTTTGTGTGTGTCGGGAATTTGGTAAAATCGTATGTGAGGATAACTTATTTAATATTTTAATTTATATATTTCTGAAAATAATTGAATATCCCCCAAATGGTATATTGTATAAGAAATATGAGACAACCATTAGGTTGGGAATGGTGGTTGTATCCTAGGAGTTATATAATCTTTGTGCATTTTGGTCATTTAGTCACATCACACGCGATAACACCTTTTTAATATTTATTTATATTATTATTAAAACTTTAATAAATTAAATTCATTTTAAATTATTTTCATCTTCTCCATGTTATTCCACTATTTTTGGATGAGGGAACATTTTAAAAGCTTTAATTTCATCCATTTTTTACCCATTAAAAATTGAAATGGCCTTAATGGGATGAATATAATCACTCTACCATTATAATTTGGATGAAATGAAAGATTAATTTGAAATTTTATTAGTGGAAATGTTGATACATATTTAATAATAATAATTGTTTTTTGTTACTATTATTATTTTTAAATTGAAAAAATAATTTTTTGGTGTGTTTATAAATATAAATATATATATATATATATATTGTATATATATATAGGATGAAAATATGTGTATATGTATATATGTGCAGGTGTGTGTATATATATATGTATGTAGGTGAGTACATATAATGAATATCTATATATATGGTTAAATATATATGTATATATATGTGGGTGTATATATATTGGTTAAATAAATATGTATATGTGCATATGTATGTATATATAATTAGTATATATATATATAAATGATGGATTTTAATATATATATATATTAAATGAATTCATTAAATGAAATATTTTAAAAAAATTGTGATTTAATTGGGGGTTGCATAGGCTTAAGGGGGGAGAAAGACAATAAATAAATGGTGAATTGATTGGAAAGAAATAAAGGAAATAAAAAATGTAAAAAGTGAAAAGGGAGAGGGTGAATGCCTCTCTCATCCCTCTCTCATTCTCTCCCTCTCCCTTTTATTCTTTTTTATTTTCTTTTTATTATTTATCCAAAGTTCTTTCTTCCATATCTCCATCGATATTGACCAAATTGACATGTCTTTGGAACCGTTGGACTTGTCTCGATGAGCATATTTTTAATACTAAATTTGATTTTGAAGGTAGAAAATTAAGTTTCTGATATTAAATTGATATTGTTTTACAAATTTAAAATATCAAGGATAATTATTTGAATTATCAAATGGTAATAAAAATGAATTATCAAAAGATCATTGCATGAGATTATCGTAAGGTAATAATATAGAATTATAAAATGATAATTTGTAAGATTTTATTATAAGATAATTACAAATGGGTATTTTATGAAATTTGTCGAAGGATAATTTATTATCAAAAGGATAATTCCTTTGAATTATCAAGGGACAATTACACATTTTATCAAACATAAAAATCAAGAATTACTAAATAATAATTTCATCAAATCATCAAAAGATAATTTATGGAAATAAATTACCATAATATAAGAATGAAAGGATAATTTGTAAGGAAAATTATTAGAATATATTTATACAAATTATCCATGTATTGTTATAATGGAGTTGTTATGTAACAAAGATACCAAATTATCATAGTATAATTAGGCATTGTCAAGGATAATTATATTGTTTTATTAAAGAATAATTATAAGACATGCCACATGTGTAGTTGTATTAATTTAGAGATATAAATTATCAAATATGGTTTTATAATTAATCATGAGGTGAATATTTATTTCACATGCATTTATCAATAATGATAATTTAGAAATTATCCAGGAGAGATAAAATATTGTTGCATGTTATATTAAAATTATAATTCATAAATTATTCAAGAGAGAGAAATTATCATCACATATAATATTTTATTTTTTCTTGGTATAAAATTTCTGGTTTTGATTCAAGGAGTCCTTGATATGTGACCATATACTGGTTAGTTTGAAAATAAGGTTTTGTATTTGATACCTTTGATAGAATTTACCATTAACATTGATGACTTTGAGGTATGAGGTTTCTTACCTTTATGGGCCTTGTATTTTTATGATGATATCATGATGTGGTGTTATGTTGGACTAACCCATGCATGTTCTGAGACACATGTGGGTGTGTGAGTAGTTGTGGGTGTACTTATTTATATGTGATTATCCAAACACTGATATTGGTATGTCTTCTTATTAGTTGATTTGAAATGTGTTGTATTTGTGTTGCATACCCTATGGAATTTTATAGCAGGTACCAATATACTAAGGTGGAGCCTTGAGGTTGGGTGTATGAGGTTACCCAACCTAATGTGGTCTGCGTGTCCTTAAAGGCAGGTGTGGCTACCCCTATAGTGGGTAAAACATAGTGAATATTTGGTAGGTACTGAGATACTTAGGTGGAGCCTTTATGCTGGGTGTATGAGGTTACCCAACCAGATGCAATCCTAACATCCTTAAAGGTGGGCATGGCTAACCCTGTATAAGGGAATGTATAGTGTCCTGCTAGTGGATACTGAGATACACAAGTGGATCCTTGAGGGTAGGAGTTATATGGTTCAGTGGTTGGATACCCATCATGACGTAGTCCTAAAATCCTTAAAGGTAGACATGGATATCCCTATAAAGGGGAAATCATTGTGTATTTCTGCAAGATATCATTCATGGATTCATAAATACATGGGTCATGGTTGATTACAAGGATAATAAAACCTAGTATATACCTAAAAGAATGTGTGGTTTTCATATAGAAACCACCAAAAGGGTGGGGGTGGGCTATGAGACCTTGATGGAGGTACATTTGTTCTAGATATTCTTACCAGTAATGAGTCGAAGTAGGTGGGGTTGGGGTTCATGGTGGCTTATCCATATCAGGATGACTGAAAAAATGTATTTTTATTGATCATTTACTTATTTCATGATATAAAATGTTATATATATAGTGTACTTATGCTAAGGATGCATTGATGGTGTCCTAGGGAGTATTGTACTCACACCCTACTTGGGTATTTTGGTGCACTGTTAGATTTCATGACCAGAGATCCAGCAGAGGGAAATGGCCCTATGGTGGATTGTTGATTGGTGGGGCATGGAGATGGAGCAGATTGAGACAAACACCAGAGTACCTCGTAGATGTTTTATTATTTTCTTATCTTTTATTTACCTACTTCTTATACTCTGGATAAGATTACCACTTTGGGATCTATTTATATATCTATGTCACTTATTCATTTTACACATTTTTACTCATATTATTTATTCATTTTTAATAATTATTAATTATTATCCCGCTCGATGACATGACACATAGGGTATAGTCTCCCTATTGTCACCTTCGTAAAAGAAACAAATTTTATTTCAATACTTGAAAATAAATCCATCCAAATCTAGGAAAGATAATGAAATTTTGTTTTTTAATTGAGGTTATATAATAAATGTTTTCAAAATCAATATCATCCATTTATTAAATGGAAGGGGGTAGTCTCCTATAGCCAAGGTATTAATTCTCTCTACATTGGGTAGTTGAAGATCCACCTCCCCTCTAGAAATTATTCAATATCTAAATGATTCCTTCATTTGGATACATATGTGAGTACCATAATCACTATTTAATATTCAATTGAAAGATATGGAAAGATATCAATTGATAAAAAAATAACATGAAACTTTTTGTTTCGTCTTTAATAGGGTGCAATATATTTTCCTATGGCCCATATTAACACTTGAAAAGAATACTACATCTGATTCCTTTACCTACCTTGAATCATCCTCTTCTTTCAATGATAGTACTTAGGATACTTAATATGGAATGAATCTTGGGGTACACTGCCTTTTCTCCTTTTATTCACCACAAGAGCCCCAGGATTTTCATAACTCATGTCCTCATTGATATGGTGAATCAATATAAGGAGTTCTGAGAGAGACTTTTCACTATTTCTCATCTAATAAATAAATATTAAAAATGATACACTCTTAGTTAGTGAGGTTAGAATGAAATTTTTATGTAACCTATTTGGGTTCTTGAAACCAAATATTTATAATCATTCTATATATCCAAACATCTTGACTACATAAGGTGAAGCCAGTGATGACTTTATATTCATTCAAGTGAATAGTGATTTAGAGATCCCATATCTCGCTTATCCTGCATTCTCTTTATATTGATCATGAATGTGAGATAATATTCTATACACATCCATATCCTCATTTTTATTTATAATCTCACTGAGCCAAGAAGATATTATGAAATATTTTCCATCTTTGGAATCATTAAAATATTTCATATAGAAATATATTTATTCCTTAATATACTATTTATCACGAGCATTAGGAATGGGGGTTTAAAATAGACATAATTTCTTATCCTGGCATAGCATAACATGAAAGTTCATATTCCATTCATTTAAATTTGAGTCAGTGATCAGTTTTTCCCACATGAAACAAAATGGCCCAACATGAAATATTTAATTTTGAAAATGATTGGTTGAACATGCCTTTTACTTGTGTGATATATCGACAGATTTTGTTGTCTATTTTTTTATCAATTAGAAATAAAACAAAAAATCAATACAAATTTATGGAATCACAAAAAAGAAAAAATATTCTTGAACTATTGCATGATCTGAAGATTAATCAAACTAGAATATATTGTCACCAAATTAGTGCCTTTAGTTCCATGCGATAAATGCGCATGTTTAAAAGTACAACCTCGACTATATAATTCAATCCCTAGATTTAGTATGAGATCCCTTCATATAAATAAAGCCTCAAATACCATACACTCATCAATTGATCATGAAAAAATAGGAGTCACCTATATACATGTTCAACCATTTCAGGAATTTATCCCTGGAATGCACCAACAAACACCACAATTATCTTAAGAAATATAATCAAGATGTCAACTATGGATTCATCATGGTTAAAGACTCACCTAGGATGGATCCTATTAACATTAATTATCAAGATTGTGTAGAATAAATGCCTCAGTTGTACAATGGAGAATTTATCTAGGAAATCCACGTTTTCAGTATTTAGACTGGGGTATTTAGGAGAGCTCTCTAGAAATTGTGAGCTACAAATCACTAAGAGAACAACCCATATTCCTACTTCTACTGAATAAGTATGCCAACATAACATAGTAGAAATTGAGGAGTGGGCACACATTAATGTTCCTATAAGCAAAGCCTTCCATTGTACTCTAGCAGCACTAGAGGAATATTTTCAACATATCCTGCCAACAACTAGAGGTAATGCATATTGAATTGGATTACACAAAATATACAAAAGAGGGGGGTGAATTGTGTCTTTTCAAAAATATTTATGAGATTATGTTCTTCCTTTTAACTTTAATCAGATAAAATGATACAGTGGAAATTTAAATGGCAGTAACACAATATGTATAGTGTTTCAGGGAACAGAAGGTCCCTAGTCCACTCCACCAATGCTCTACTTCATGAGCTTGGTGATTTTGAATATCTGGTCCTCGTTTCAACAGATCGGTTCACAACTGAGTACAAGCAGTTGACACCTTTACAATCCAAGGAAAAACAAAGCCTTTTGGTTCACTTACAGAACCTACATAGCTTAGTACGAGAAGTCAATCACTTAAGAATAGAAAGAAAAGATTTTGTATTTTGAAAATAATTTCCAGATGTTCTTCACAATTGCAACAACATGCACTTGACAGTAGATAGATTGTTGCCTTCAGAAATAGTAATCTTCACATAAGAAATGTTCTGAGTCGATCCTTTTGCAGTAGATATAGAAATATAATTCACAACTTCAGCAGTAGAAAATTCACAGTAGATCTTCGTTGTAGAACAAGTGAATCTTCAATCGCGTTCCTTCCTCTTTTAACAAACAGAGCTTTGATGCTCGTTTTAAACCAACAGATCGGTGTGTTTCAGTAGTCTCTTTTTTCCTTTTTTTTCAGAATAATCAAAAGACCACACACGGTCAACAATTTTTGATGTGGTTCAAAAAGCCCATATAAATAAAGGAACGATAAGAACTTCTCCTGTAAAATTAGATCCACAAAAATCGCCTTTTTACTCGCGATATTCAAACATTTAAATTTACAGAGTAGTCATAACTTCCCTAAAGACTCGGCATAAAAGGATCCTTTTAATTTGATTATCAAATCATTGATGAAACAGTTTTGAATTAGTCAAAATAGTACTTTAAAATCAGCTTTAAATCTAGCTTGAAATCCGCCTAATAATCACTGTATTGACCATTGCATAAAAATATCGACTTTAAATTCTCTGATTCCAAACGTAAGGTTAATTTGAATTGTATGCATCCTTTGAATGTAAGGTTGATGACGTAGTCTTCAAACGTAAGGTTCACAATGTAAGGTTGACAATGAACGTATGGTTCATTCCAAACGTAGGTTGGTCATCCATACTTTTACTTGATCCATACTTCTCTAAGAACTTATGGTTGTTTACAAAAGTAAGGTTGATGAACCATACTTTTGAGAAACAAATGTAACATTTAATATTTACGTACGGTTCTTCTTCCATACTTTTCTGATATCCCAAACGTAGGGTTCCTTCCTAACATAGGGTTCTTCTTCCATACTTTTCTGATAATGTATGGTTCTTTAACTATACTTTTTCCATATCTCAAAAAAGTATACATGATTTTTATCCTTACGCTACGTTTATCCACGTAGGGTATGAACAGTGTTTCTAGAACATGATCAAGCATATTCTAAATAAGTAGCGCATGAATAGTGTTTCCAGAACATGCTAAATATGACTACTTTAATAATAAATTCCCATAATTTCAAGAGTAAAATAACATGATAAATTCATGCAAAATGCTTAACAAATAAAATCATTAGAAAATAATTAAGGGTATTTGTGAGCATCAAAAATATCATAAAGAGATAGAGTATTAATATAAACTCCCCCTTTAAATAACAATATTATTTATTGTTGAAAACAACACTTGCTCATCAATATCACCCTTTTTGATGATCAAAAAACCCATAAAATAATAAGACTAGTTAAATGAAATTAACTTTCAAAATTAGTTACATAATGTTTTAGAATTTTGAGAGGATAAAACAATATTTAATTTTAACAAAATAATTTTAATAAATAAAAATTTCTCCCCCTTCATGAAAATAAATAAAATTTTATGTTTATCCAAATTTAGCCATCTCTATAAGTATAAATATGTATAAATCCAAAACATTTTAAATAAAAAATAAATAATTTAAATAAGGTTTTAAAAACTTAAAATAAAATTTCGTGTTTATCCAAATTTCTCCCCCTTTTTGTTATATAAAAAAGAATGATAAATCATGGATTTTAACACATTTAATGTTGCACTAAAATGTAGGCAAATTCTATTATTAACTGTTTATCAATAATTAAATCTGGAGTACTGGAATATCAAAATAAAGATAGTAAAACAAATAGAAAAAAAGAATCATATTTTCATTAATAGTCAAAAATAGATACAATGATGATAAACATAGGAATCAAGGTTTTTGTAGTGAATAGGTAGGGTTTATCTTCTCTGGACTGTAGACTTGATTTCTGCTAGCTGTTCTCTCAAACTTTTCTTTAATCCATCACCAAGCTAAATAATAAGATCTCTGGCCTCTTGAGTCATATGAATGTCTTCAATGAGATTGAATATGAAAAACTCGTGAAGCCTTTCTTCTTTCTCCATAAACGAAGACATATTCTCTGTGAATTTTTTTAAGATAGAGCGGATCCCTGGCTCACCGGATGTTAACTGGTCAACTAAGAATTTCTGATTATCTAAGAGAATAGATAATGGAGCACTGTTGCACTGAAGATCTTGTAATCTGTCATTCATATTTCTCATTACAGCTGTCATAGCTTGAAATCTTCTGATTAAATCAGGTGAAGTTACTAATCCACTAACAGCACTATTTCCAACTGATACAAATTGTGTCTCTAGAAACAACTTAATATTTGAGAAATATGACTTCATAACCATTTCAGATTTCAATTTGGCAATAGTATTTAACATATCCTCTTTAAAAATTTCAACTTCTTGTCTTGAAATAGTAATCTCCTTATGCTTTTGAAATTTCAACTGTTTGAATGCTAAGATGCTTCTTAGAGAATAATTCTCAAATTGCAGTTGAGATAGCTTTTTGTACAACTCTTCAGCTTCCCTATTCCTTGAATCAGAACCACTCTGTGCTTGATTCACATTCCCAAGATTTGTGTGAGGTAGTAGTACTAAAGGTAATGTTTCAGCGTCAGATTTTTCTTTCTCCTTGTCCTGAGTAGGTTAGTCCACAGATTTTTCCTTAGAGTCCTTTTCAGACTCTTCCATAGAAAAATCCTCTTCAAGAACTTATGTGTGAGCTTCAAAAGCATGCTTATCATGAATATCTATAATTTTTTCATCTAATGAAATATCTAAAATGATATTATCTGGAGTTTCCTGATGTCTAACCACTTCCTCACCAGGATCTGCCTTCTTTTCTTGTTGAAGTACAAAAAAAACATCAGCTACCGCATGTTGTTCTGATCTTTCAACTACAATCCTTTAATGATCAGGATCTGTAATAGTGACATTATGTTCTTGAGGTTTTTCAACAACCTTTTATCTTAAAAACATATAATAGAGTAAATCTCTTGCAGTTAAGTCAGGAGAAGTAAGTTCCTCAGCCGCAGGTCTTTTCCTATGAGTTTCAAGTCCCTCCTGACTTCTTTCTTCCTCATTTTCTACCACTTCAAATCTGATCCTCCTTACCGCAGTGCTGACTCTCGATTCAGTTTGTCCCTCCTTGTACTTTGCAGATTGAGCTTGAGCACTCTCTGATTCATCATCTGCTCCGACTGGAAAATTTTTACCTTTGATATTACTCCAGAAATAGCCAACCTTCCTTAAAGTTCTAGCATTAAACACATTACTGTGATGATAGTGTACTCTGACATCCACTAGTCTCACCATGTCCTTCTTAAGTAACAGCTTGGAAATGAATCGACCAAAAGGATAAAAGTTCATTCGGGTATCACTCTGACAACAATATATTAGGCATCTAACCATATACCTAGGAAAATTGAGTTTTACATCAGTGAGAAAAAGATACATTATATACATATCGGGATATAATATCTTTTCCATCTCAGACATCCTTGGTGAAATCTATTTTTGCACAAATTTGACCAAAATTTTCTAATCAGGCTCCAAATCCTTGATAAACATTTTCTTTAAAGTCTTAATACCAAATAGAAACGACATTATGTCTTCTGATTTATGCACAGAATCTCCAATATTTTTCAAATCGAAATGAAAAACTCCCTCATGAGGGCAGTTGAGAATCTGACCAATTTATACTGACGAGATTGAGAAATCCCTATCCTCTATCTTAGCTATCATATTGTCCTTAGTATCTCCCAGACTAAACTGTATAGATTTGAAGAAGTATCTAAGTTCAACCTCATACAGAAATTCCATATTTTCACTATTGAACGTATGTTCATGGTTCTGAAATAACAGTGCTTGTTTCAACACTAGATTTGTATGAAATAACCAGTCGATATCGATTACCTTTCCCTGTAAGATTTCTATTTCTTCTAATAATTGTCTCTTGGAATTGATTGTCTCGGCTTCACTGGATCTTTTAGTCCTTACCATCTCTGCGAGAATCGCAGAAGTTTTGAAGGTTAGGGTTTCAGAAGTTCAAAGATTAGGGTTAACGAGCAGAGGTGTGGTTTGCGGGTTCAAAAGGTTTCGATAGAAATGAAACGATTTAGAAGTCTAAAGGGTTTCTGAAAACCTTGATTCCCATGTTTTTATTAATCATTACATATATTTAAAAATAAATAAAATAGATTACGTGGAGAAAAGAAACTTATCCTATTTGAAAAACAAAATAGCTAAATTATTTTAAGCAGAATTAAGATAAAGAACTGCCATTGTAAAATAAAATTTTATTTTAAAACAAATAAACCTAGCTCCCCTTAATAAAATCAAACCTTGCAGTGGGAAGTGATTTAGTAAAAATATCAGCTAATTGAATTTCAGTACTTACAAATTCCAAAGATATATCCTTTTTAAGAACATGATCTCTTAGAAAATGATGTCTGATATTAATATTCTTAGTTCTAGAATGATTAATAAATTTTTTTGAAATATTTATAACACTAGTATTGTCACATAAAATAGGATTATTATTAAAATTTAGTCTAAAGTCCATAAGAGTGTTTTTCATCCACAAAACCTATGCACAGTAACTACCAGCAGAAGCAAATTCTGCCTCAGCTGTTGACAGGGCAACTGAATGTTGTTTCTTACTTGACCATGACACTAAGGATTTTACTAAAAAGTGAAAAGTTCCTGAAGTGATTTTCATATCTAATCTAAAACTCCCAAAGTTTGCATTTGAATATGAAATCAAATTGAAATCAAAAGTTTTGGGATAAATAAGATATTGAAAAACAGTTCCTTTTATATATCTAAAAATTCTTTTAATAGAAGTTAGATGAGATTCTTTAGGATTTGATTGAAATCTTGCATAAAGACATACTTAATAAATTATATTTGGCATACTAGCATTAAGATATAATAAACTACCAATCGTACCTCTATATAACTTGTTGTCAACTGATTTTCTAGTTTCATCCACATCATGTTTTATATTAGTAAACATAGGAGTTGTATATGTCTTGTTGTTTTCAAGTCCAAATTTCTTCAACAAATAAGTAATGTATTTTCTTTGATTCAAAACATTTCCAAAATCTTTTTGATAAATTTGAAGTCATAAAAAGAAATTTAGTTCTCCCATAATACTCATTTAAAATTCTTTTTGCATTAACTTTGAAAACTCATGACAAAGGGTTTTATTAGTTGATCCAAAAATTACATCATCAACATAGATTTGAACCAATAAAATATTAGAATTCATAGTTTTCTTAAATAGTGTTAGATCTGCCATTCCAACAGCAAAATCATTTTTCAAAAGAAAAGAGCTTAATCTTTCATACCAAGCTCTAGGTGCTTGTTTAAGACCATAGAGAGCTTTAGTAAGTTTAAAAACAGAATCTAGTTTTTGAGAATTTTCAAAACCAGGAGGTTGTTCAACATAAACTTCCTCCATTAAATAACCATTTAAAAAGGCAAGACTTAACATCCATCTGAAATAATTTAAAGTTCATATGAGATGCATAGGCTAAGAGGATGATAATGGCTTCTAGTCTAGCTACAGGTGCAAAGGTATTAACATAATCTATACCTTCTTCCTGATTATATCCTTTAGATACAAGTCTAGATTTATTTCTAGTTATTATTCCTTGGTCATCTTGCTTATTTCTAAAGACCCATTTGGTTCCTATTACTAGATAATTATGTGGTATTTCAACTAATTATCAGACTTCATTTCTTTTGAACTGGTTTAAGTTTTTCTTGCATTGCTATCATCCAGATTTCATCATCTAAAGCTTCTTCTATAGTCTTGGGTTCTAATTGGGATAGAAAGGCATAGAATTCTAAAAGATTTCCTATATTTATTCTAGTTTTTAATCCTGTATCTAAGTCGCCTATTATAGTTTCTAAAGGGTGATTCTTTAGGGTTCTAGTTTGTCTAGGCAACACACTTATAGGTTCTTCAGTATCATGTTCTTCTAAACTGGACTGGATTTTATTTATATCTTTTTCAAAATCATTTTTCAAGTTCTCAAGCCTCATGTTATCATTAGATTCAGATTCATCCAATTGATCTTTCCTTTTATCAAAGGGATCAGACTCATCAAATTTCACATGAACTGATTCTTCAACAATCCTTGACTTCTTATTATAGATTCTATAAGCTTTGGAAGTAGTTGAATATCCTAAGAAAATTCCTTCATCAGATTTTGGATCGAACTTGACAAGATTATCCTTGGTGTTTAAGATGTAAACCTTGCATCCAAAAACATTAAATTAGTTAACTTCAGATTTTTTGTTATTCCAAAGTTCATAGGGTGTCTTTTTCAAAAGAGGTCTAATTAAAACTCTATTCATTATATAGCAGGATGTGCTTACAGCTTCTGCCCAAAAGTAGGTAGGAAGGTTGTATTCATTTAGCATAGTCCTAGCCATTTCCTGAATAGTCCTATTTCTTCTTTCAATAATTCCATTTTGTTGAGGTGTTCTTAGTGTAGAGAAGGTGTGTTTAATACCCATATTTGAGTAGAAGGAATTAAATTCATGATTCTCAAATTCTCCACCATGATCACTTCTTAATGAAATTATTTTAAAACCTTTTTCATTTTGAACTGCTTTACAAAAACTTTCAAATAAAGTAAAAGCTTCATTTTTAAATTTCAAAAATAAAATCAATGTAAATCTAGAATAGTAATCAACTAAAACATATACGTATAATTTACCAGCCAAGTTTTCTAATCTTAAAGGTCCAAAAGAATCCATATGAATAAGTTCTAGAGGTTTAGATGTATCAATTTTGTTAACCGATTTGAAGGATGATTTGTGTTTCTTTCCAAGTTGACATGCATCACAGAATCTTTCACTTTCAAATTAGAGACTAGGTAAATCAGAAACTAAATGTTTCTTAGATAACTTATTTAAAACATATATATTACAATGTCCAAGTCTCCTATGCTAGATCTAGGATTCATTTATTTTAGCAGTCAAGCAATTTACTTGTTGTTTACACAAGGAATTGAAATCCAGGGTATACACATTATCTGTTCTTGGTGTTCTAAATTTAAGAAATTTATTTTTGAAAATAGAACAACAATTGATAGAAAAATCAACAGCATAACCATCATCTCATAGTTGAGAGATACTTATCAGATTTTGTTTCAATCCTTGTACATAAAGTACTTTATTAATTGAGACAGCTTCTGGGTCTCCAACTGTTCCAATATCAATGAATTTTCCTTTGGCATTGTCACCAAAAGTGACAATTCCACCATATTTTTGAGTGAGTGTAGAGAAATTCAATGAGTTTCCACTCATATGTCTTGATCAGCCACTGTCCATATACCATATGTCCTTTTTTCTATTGTGACCTTCTCCCTACAAATACATTTACACAGATTTCTTTGGTACCCATATTTTGTTGGGTCCTGTAGTGTTAGCTAGCAAGGATCTGGGAATCTAGACTTGCTTTGTTTTTCTAATTTCACATGGGTCAAACAGATCATTTGATACAAAATCTTTCTTAATTCCACCTATTTGGGGTTGTCTTAAGAAACAGTTTTTATAAATATGTCCCCTTATTCCATAGTAATTACAATTTAGTCTTTTTGCACTTGGAATAAAATAGTTTCTGTACAGCTTGGGTTTTTCACCTTTACTGCCAATTCCAAATCTTTCCTTTTTAATTAAATTTTTCCCAAGGATTTAATTTAAAGTATTTTCTCCTTTGGTAAAATCAAGGGATACAGTTTTATGAGTTTCTACTTCAGTTTGCAGTGATTTTATCTTTGATTCATAATCTGTATTTTAAGAATTAATTGAATCAAATTTTTTAGTTAACTCCTTATATTGTTTCATCATTATATCTCTTTCATCAGAAAAAGCCTTATGAACATTCTTTAAAGACTTATGCTTCTTAAATAGAGAGTCATATTTTTCATCAAGCATATTGCAGTAAGCTTCAAGTTTTTCATTAGAGTAATTAGATTCAGAACTAGAATCAGAAGAGTAGTAAGATTGTACCTCATCTGTTTCTGCCATAAAACACATGTTGGCTTTCAAATTTGCTTCCTCCTTCTCTGAGTCTGATTGAAAAGTAATACTAGAGTCTTTAGATACACTCCATGTAGCTTTCATGGCTTTCTTGTCCTTATGCTCATAGTCATTTCTTTTGAAAATTTTCTTTCTCTTGTCTTCTTTTAGCTGAGGACAATCAGGTCTGATATGCCCCATTTTCTTGCATTCATAGCATCTTACTTCCTTATCATCTTTATTAAATGATTTTTTGAAGCCTCTTTTCTTTCTATAGAATTTTGTGAATCTTCGAGCTAGATGAGCCAATTCCACATCAGAATTAGATAACTCGGAACTCTCTGTCTTCTCCTTTTCATTTTTCTTCATGTTTCTGTTTTTTCTCTGTGATGAAACTTTCAAGGCAGTATATTCTCTATTGATAAGAACTTTATGTTCCTTAGCTTCATCTTCTATCTTAGGTTCATACATCATTAATGTTTCAATCAGTTCGCTCATGGTTAAATCTTTGACAGGTGTTGACTGTCTGATTACTGTAGAGATTCCATTCCATTTTGTAGGCAGTACTCTCAACAATTCTGAATGTATCGAATTTAAGCTTAGTAGTTGCATATCTCATTTCCCTTATATTGTTGGTTCCTTCGTAAGAAACAACAATAGTTTTCCACATTTCATATGTTGTTGGGCATTGAGATACTCTGTTAAACTCATCAGGTCCTAGACCACATATAGTTGTATTCATTGTCTTTGAATTCATATCATATTCTACTTTAGTAGCTGCACTCCATGTTTCAGGTTTTTCTGGTATTTCATATGGAGTTAGAATCATAGAATAGACTCTGTATCCAAGATTTTTTAGATAGATAATCATTCGAGACTTCCAAAATCCATAGTTTTCTCCATTGAAGTATGGTGCTCTGACCATAGACATTCCCTCTCTTGTATCAGTCTTCTTGCTCTGTGTATAATCACTTTCAGCTAGTTAAAGCTTTGTCAGAAAGCTCAAACTTTGATACCAATTGTTGGATCGGATTACACCAAATATACACAAGAGGGGGGGTCAATTGTGTCTTTTCAAAAATCTTTACCAGATTTTGTTCTTCCTTTTAACTTTAATCAGATAAAATGATGCAGCAGAAATTTAAATGGCAGTAACACAAGATGTATAGTGGTTTGGGGAATAGAAGGCCCCTAGTCCACTCCACCAATGCTCTACTCCACGAGCTTGGTGATTTTCACTATCTGGTCCTCGTTTCAACAGACCGGTTCACAACTGAGTACAGGTAGTTGACACATTTACAATCCAAGGAAAAACAAAGCCTTATGGTTCACTTACAGAACCTACACATCTTAGTACGAGAATTCGATCACTCAAGAATAGAAAAAAAAAGATTTTCGTATTTTGAAAATACTTTCTAGATGTTATTCACAATTGCAACAATAGGAAATTGACATTAGATAGATCATTGCCTTCAGAAATAATAATCTTCACATAAGAAACATTCTGATTCGATCCCATTTCAGTAGATATAGAAATATAATTTACAACTTGAGTAGTAGAAAATTCATATTAGATCTTTGTTGTAGAACAAGTGAATCTTCTATCACGTTCCTTCCTCTTTTAACAAATAGAGCTTTGACGCTCCTTTTGAACCAGCAGATCGGTGTGTTTCAGTAGTCTCTGTTTTTCCTTTTTGTTCAGAATAATCAAAAGACCACAAACGATCAATAATTTTTGATGCAGTTCAAAAAGCCCATATAAATAAAAGAACGATAAGAACTTCTTCTGTAAAATTAGATCCACAAAAGTCGCATTTTTACTCGCGATATTCAAACATTTAAGTTTACATAGTAGTCATAACTTCCCTGAATACTCGGCATAAAAAGATCCTTTTAATTTGATTATAAAATCATTGATGAAACAGTTTTGAATTAGTCAAAATCATACTTTAAAATCAGTTTTAAATCTGGCTTGAAACCTGCCTAATAATCAGTGTATTGACCGTTGCATAAAAATATAGACTTTAAATTCTCTGACGCCAAACGTAAGGTTAAGTTGAACTGTATGCATCCTCTGAACATAAGGTTGATGACGTAGTCTTCAAACGTAAGGTTCACAACATAAGGTTGACAACGAACGTAAGGTTTATTCCAAATGTAGGGTTGGTCATCCATACTTTTACATGATCCATACTTTTCCAAGAACGTATGGTTGTTTACAAAAGTAAGGTTGATGAACCATTCTTTTGAGAAACAAACGTAATGTTTAATATTTACATACGGTTCTTCTTCCATAATTTTTTGATATCCCAAACGTAGGGTTACTTCCTAACGTATTTTTCTTCTTCCATACTTTGTCGATAACTTATGGTTGTTTAACCATACTTTTTCCTTATCTCAAAAAAGTATACACGATTTTTATCCTTACAGTACGTTTATCCACGTAGGGTATGAATAGTGTTTCCATAACACGCTCAAGCAGATTCTGAATAAGTAGCGCATGAACAGTGTTTCTAGAACACGCAAAATATAAATACTTTAATAATAAATTCCCGTAATTTCAAGAGTAAAATAACATGATAAATTCCTGCAAAATTCATTACAAATAAAATATTTAGAAAATAATTAAGGGTATTTGTGAGCATCAAAATTATCATAAATAGATAGAGTATTAATATAAACTCCCCCTTTAAATAACAATATTATGTATTTTTAAAAACAACACTTGCTCAACAATGCACACATTCATGCCCCTGCATACCAATCCCATCGGCATATATCAAAGGAAATAAGTGGATATAAGAGGAACCATATCCCCACTCCCATTGAGGAATGGTAACACATTTTTATTCCTAATGTGGAAGTTCATTAACATCTTTTGGAAGAAATAGATGGGAAGATATATATTTATACCCATATCATACAAAGTTTTCTTTGTATCCTAGTTCTGGCAGTAGAAGATGATCATCAGTATATCCCAATAACCAATAGAGGTTAGGAACACATTCTCTCCCCCACCATTATAGTATATCCAAAATATATATTAAGGTCTACTCATAAGAAGGAAAATATTCCTACTCATATTCAGGAGGATCATCAACACATCACAGCAAAGAATGAACAATAATATCAGGCACACATTCTTGTTATAACTTGATATCAATGACCAATTTGGGGTAGTAATATATTCTTTAAAATTATTTAAATATGTTTTAGCATATTATAGCAGAATCTTAGTATCAGGCACATATTCCTACCTCCCTTCAATGTGTATAATTTCATCAACATATTATGGTGCCAGCTGGGATGCCCTAAAAAATTAATGTATGAACCTAGTGTTTAATAGCATGTATGAAAAATGACACCAAGCACGTAAGGTAATATAATATCTGTATACTTTATAATATATTTACTATTTAAAATATAGTCTATATATTTCAATGTATGAAACACCGAGTTAGATTACCAATGCCCACAAAAAGAACGTTAGCGTAAATCATACTCAACAACGACCTTCCACTATAGCTTGAGTTACACACAAAAGTGACCTTCTTCAATGGCTTTCTTTGTACGCAATATCGAGTCTTACCAAGAAATAATCCATAATTAAAGCATTATTATTTAATAAAATAATATACAACATAGATGTTCTATTTGTGGTTATGAATAGTATTAACTAACTTAATAAAATATATGGTTTATACAACTAAATAATTGGTTAAAAATAAATTAGTAATTAATATAATAATCAATTGAATATTAAAATGATATTTTTATATAAAACTATTTTTTATGCTCAAAAAGCTGTTTTTCCCTAAAACAATTAAATTAATTACAATTAGTGAGTGATATTAATGTAATAAATATTTTACATATTCAATAAATTATTTTTTATATTCATCCAATATATTTGATAAGCATAAGAAAAGATAAAACCCAATATTTCACATAAAAACCTATATTTTTTATTAAGTCATTTTTAGCACCTTTTAATGAAAAACTTATTTTAAATCTTAATTTTGACACTTTTATAAATTTAATTAGATAAAATAAAATTTATTTTTGAATTAATAATGTCAAAAGTATCTTAGGATGAATTTTTGGGCTTTTTCTGAGAAACATCATTTTTATTGAATAGTGAAAAATACTACATTTTAGTTAAAAACTACCTTTTCATTTAAATAACTAATAATTTTAAATTATATTATAAATTTGTTTTAAAGTTACATTAGTTCAATTATAAATCTATTAATACAATTTAGTTCATTATAATCAATTTATGTTTTTAAATTTAATATAAAAACATAATAATCTTTTGAACATTTTTCTTCTAAAACATGTTAATAGGTCTGTCTACGAGATTAGCATTAATCCTAATTTTTCCTCTTCTGGGATTTGAATTTTTAAAATATGAAATAACCCATTTTAATCAAGATAATATTTTTGGAATAATAATATCTACTTAATTTTTGAAAAAAATGATTAGTGAAAGTGATTAAAATTAATTACAGTGATTAAGGTGTAATTAAGATTAAAATGGACTAAAAGCCTATGTTTAAGGGCCCAATGACCTATCCACCTATAAAAAATAATTGGATGGAAATATTTAGGCCATTAACCTTCCATTAATGAGTTTGGGTGATTTTAAATGACTTTTTATAGGTAATAACATGTGTACACCTAACTTCTTTTCAAAAATACTAAGTGAGTCATTTTCCTTCCCTATAAAAGGCCACCACCTCTACCCATTCTTCACACCTCTCAAGCCTCTTAAGTTTTAAAAATATCTTCCCAAATGGCCTCCCAACATCCCTAACCTTGACTTATAAGCCTAAATTTTGTAATAATACCTTCCATGGATGCCTTTTGATTTAAACCAAAAGAAGTTACTCGATTAAAACGTAATGTCTTTTCTCAATCTCTCTAGTTTAATTTTCATTCTCCAACCCCTAAAATCTAATTATTCTATTCTTGTATAACAACACTAACATAAAACATTTACTAGGATTTTGTTATGATGATTTTATAACTACACTTACACACACCTAAATCTAATGGGTAACGAACATAATGTTTCTGTGGACGGAAAACTGCTGACTCACGAAAGGATGATTGTTCATAAGTGAGGAAGTGTGGACTATCACCCCCTCAAGGAGTTTTGATTCATTCACACTAATCATGGAATGTATAAATGATATTTTTAATTAAAAATAAGTTAAATACCCAGAATATATAATATATTCATGATATAATTACCTTTCTAGATATATATATATATATCATTTTCTTTATTACCCCTTCACACCCATTAAAAGAGATAATGTCGTTCGTGGATGTGTGGACTACCACCTCCTCACAGTAATGTGATGATTTTACACCAAATAATTCAATATATAAGTATATATGATTAAATAATATGATATTTATTATATAATTATCATTATGGAAATATTTTAGTTACTTACCTTCTTTCCAAAAAAATCATTTAAAAATGGGAATATTACTAATTCGTACATACAACCTACTGTCTCCATGATTGTAACATATTACCATTTTCATAACCATATTTAATTATTTATTTTTAAAATATAATTGATGTAAAAATATGATAATTATTTCAGGGTTATTATTTTTTAAATTTTATATAATAAACCCTATGACCATAGTTTACCAACAATAGTTGTTTGGATAGATAAACCGAATTTGGTCAAAAACTCCCAATGTAAACCTAACTGTTTTAGTAGTTGTGAACAACGTGGAAATAATTGAAATAAAAGTAATTATAAACATGAAAAAGGTTCAAAAGAAATTAAAAAATAACATAAGTTTATTATATAGGAATTTAAAGGACATTCACCCAAAAGGAAACACAAGGTATGGGGTTCTTGTCTCATTTTCATTATGTGAGGCATACTTAATTATGTTACACATAAATTATTATATATAGTGTACTTACTACCACATTGAAATATAATATCATGAACCCTATTATATTAATGGTATTTAAATGTTTTATTTAATACCTTTGGGTTTTCCAATTCATATTTTTCCACATTGTTAAGGGATTTTCATCTCACTTTTTAGATCTATGAGATTAATGTCATATTTACTAGTTACTTATTTTGTGTTCAATACCTACTACCCATTTTGATATATTATATCATTAACTCCATTATTCTCATGATATTATAATATTCATTTAATGTCATACCTTCTCGGTGATTATGATTTAAATATTTCAAAGTGGTATGGGACACTTTGGAATATTTAAAGATTATTCTCCTCAAATATTTTTAATCTGACTTACTTTTGTGATTTCTAATTTCTCTTGAATAAATAACTTTATTGTAATCATTTTTCATTGGAAATTTACTTGAATATCCACATTAGTATTTCTTAAACCATATACCATTTTTCATGCGGTGTTTACTTGGAATGTTATTTGATAAATCTGTATTTCTCATCCAATACGGTTATTTGGAAAGGCATATTATTTATTTTGATTATACAATATGTGGAAATCTTTGTAAATGAATCAACAGGTGGAGCCGAGACTCTATATTGCTCTTCGATGCATTGATAGGTTCTCATGAGGCAATTAAATGTGCAAATGGGTTTCTCCCCTTAGTTTTAAACTATCTTGTGAATGGTATTGATGATAATAGTTTTTCATGTTCCGGATACATGAAATCTGTTAAGAAATAAATTTCCCTCATATTAGTTTTAGTTATTATTCATCCAGGAGATTTTGTGTTGACATATATGTGGATACATTTCATTTTAGTTCATTAATTAGTGGAATGTGTTTCAGTTTCATACATTTCCATATTTATTTTTCATTATCTAGTTATTGGAATTAAATGTATTTATAGTTATTAAATTGCCATATTTTTTATTCACTTCCATATCATTTTGATTATTACTTGGTATATGTGCCCAATTATTTACCATGGTATAATTATTACTCTCATTGACTCATTATTTCTTCTGTTATATTATTTCCTTATTGAGAATATGATCTCACCCTTATTATTTTTCATTCCTTAGGAATCCAAGAAGTGTACTATGAAAGAAATGAAGGAATATACTAGATGGATTTTAGTTATTCTTAAAGCTATTTATTTTTATAGAAGAAAAAATTATATTGTAATTAGTGTATCAATTTTTAATACAATTTTTATTTATATATCTGGTTTCACAAGAATACTAAAATGATCAGTCCTTTGGGGATTTATTCTATGTAATCATGCCAATTTAATTTATAGCATACATCAGATTCATGCTATCTGGGGTTGGGTCACTACAGTTGGTATCAAAGGGAGGATTAGTAGCAACCTTGGTAACTAAATTTAGGAAAACCTGTATTAGTAAACATAACCCTAAGGTATAATTTAAATAAGTAAAGATGAATACCCTATAATTTTGGTAAAGTATAGATGATGAGGGTATTCCCAAAAAAAATGTACCTTTTAAGATACTACAAGTGGTTGTGGTTCTGGAACAAATGTACCATGGAGTAAAAACTCTGACAAGGTGTTCTGGGCTTGACTCAGGGTAACCTAGTACATGAAAATGGGCCTTACTATGCACCTGATTTGACATTCTTAGGGGATATGAATAGGATTATAAACTTTTTTTACAAACCATTATGAAGGATTTGGATACATAATAAGTAAAGTAGGATAAACCTAATGATTTTTAGATTGAAGATAAGGTGTCATGATTTAGTAATCCATCTAATGATATTATAGATAATCCCTAGACAAAGGAAGGACCAATGTGGAAATAAAATAGATGATGTATTTATATATTGATGTTTTATTGAGAACCTATGTTAAAATGATATTTAAAGATTAACCTAATTTCAAGGATGTCGAACATATTTATATTTGAAAGTTATATTAACATGGTTTTATAAAAGGACAACCTGTAAGCCGGGTGACAACCAATCAAATTCAATAATGTCGCGGTACTTAAACCCATGACCAAAGGATGATATGGGTTTCATGCCAACCACTGACCTACACAATGTCTTTGTTAATTTTCATTATTTTTTGTTGAAAAATTTAACAAATAATTATTAATGATGAACTAGTAGTAACACTTTATAGGTTTATAAATTAATATATAAACCATATTTAAGTTGGGAGATAGTTAAATACAAATAGTAAGACATGTTACTCTTTTATAGGCCCTATGTTCCATTAAAAGTATATTTTATTGCTTAAGGAATAAAAAATCTATTTTTGGTAATTAATTTTTAGGAGTAAAATTATGAATTAGAATTTGTTCAAATCATTACCAAAAGTTAGGGTTGTTTATATTACATTTAAACCTATCATGTAAGAATATTTCGTTATATTCTTGGTTAGTAAAATAATTACCCAACATTAGGAAAATGACTTCGAAATAAAAAATTTGTCCTAATAAATGAGTTTCTGTTGAAACAATGGACTTATAAATCATCAAATATTTTTGGCTTTAAGTCCCTCATCTTTCCATTGATCATTAAATTATTTTTTATTTATGACCTTGTTCACTTTCTATAAATATTTACACTTTTACTCCAAGTATGTATCTCTAATTCCCACTAATGTTCTTCTACTTAGAGACCTAGATACATGGTATTCCATGTGACCTTTGTAATTTCCATTCTCTCTTTTATTGAGGATTACTTATGAACCCTTCTCATGATGTGGCATTTCAAACATAAGAAGTATCAAACAACCTATCACCATAATCAATTTTATATTGATAAGACACAATTTAAATAAGGTGGGGAGAATGTGACACCCCGAAAAACTAAATTTAGAACCTTGTGTTCGATAGCCTGTATGACATGTGATAGCAAGAGCATATGGTAATATAATATCCGTATACTTTATAATATATTCACTATTTAAAATATATTCTATATATTTCAATGCATGAAACACTGAGTCAGCTTGAAATGAACATGACACAGAGTTAGCGTACATCATACGCAACAACAACCTTCCCCTACAACTTGTGTTACACTCAAAAGTGACCTTCATTGATGGATTTCTATATACACAATATCGAGTCTTACTGAGAAACAATCTATAATTAAAGCATTATTATTTAATAAAATAATATATACCATAGATGTTATATTAGTAGTTATGAATATTATTAACTAACTTATCAAAATATATTCCTTATACAACTTAATCATTGGCTACAAATAAATTAGAGATTAATATAGGAACCAACAGAATACTAAAAGGATATTTTTATAGAAAAATATTTTTATGCTCACAATGCTATTTTACCAAAATAGATTAAATTAATTACAATTATTGAGTGATATTAACGTAAAAAATATGTTGCATATTTAATAAAAAAAAATTCATATTCATCCAATAGATTTGGTAAGCATAAGATAAGATCAATCCCAATATTTCACATAAAAACATATATTTTTATTAAGGCATTTTTTTCGTATTTTAATAGAGAACTTATATTAAATAAAAAAAATTACACTTTTATGAATTTAATTTTATAAAAAAACTTCTTTTTGAATTAATAATTTCAAAATTATCTTAAGATGAATTTTTTGGATTTTTCTGAGAATCTTTATTTTTAGTGAATAGTGAAAAATACTGTGTTTTAGTTAACAACAGGATTTTTGTTTAAATAATTAATAATATTACTTTTTATTATATATTTTTTTTAAAGTCACATTGGATAAATTATACATATATTAATACAATTTATTACATTATAATCAATTTACCTTTTAAAATTGAATATTAAAACATAATAATCTTTTGAACATTTTTCTACTAAAACCAGTTAATCCGTCTATCTACGAGATGAGAATTAATCCCAATTTTTTCGATTTTGGGATTTGAATTATGAAAATAAAACATAAAAATATTTAATAAAAAAATATTTTTTTTTCTAATAAGATCAACTTAATTTTTGACAAAAAATATTAGTGAAAGTGATTAAAATTAATTATAGTGATTAAGGTTTAATTAGGCTTAAATGAACTAAACCCATTTTCTTAAAGGCCCAAATGACCTAGCCACTTGTTGAACACTCATTGGTTGGAAATATTTCAGTCATTCACCATCTATTCACGAGTTTTGGTGGTTTGGTAGGACTTTTTTTAGGTAAGAACATGTGTACACCTAACTTCTTTTTAAGAATACCAAGTGAGTCATTTTCCTTCCGTATAAAAGGCCACCACCTATACCTATTACTCACACCTCTCAAGCCTCCAAATTTTGGAAACAATCTACTCCAATGTCCTCCCAACATCCCTAAATGCTACTTAGAATCCTCCATTTGGTCATAATACTTTCCATGGATTCATTTGTCTTTAAACCAAAAGAAGTTACCTGATTAAAAGGTATTGTCTTTTCTCAATATCTCTGGTTTCATTTCCATTATTGATCCCTTAAAATATCCTTATTATATTCTTTTATAGTCACTCCAATATCATTAATATAATACGATATTTTTATTCTGGTATTATACCTACACTTACACACACCACCATATAATGGGTAATGAACATAATGTTTCTGTGGACAATGAACTACTACCTTGCGAAACAATGATTATTCCTTCATCCATTACTGCCTCTCATGGTAGCCATTATGATAGACACTATATTTATATATGTTATATATTGTATTTATTTTTTATTTATACTTATTTAATACTTTTATTACACCTAGATTTAATACTTTCCACTTTACATTAATATGATAACATCGTTTGAGGAAGTGTGGACTACCGCTCCCCCAAGGCGTTCTGATTCATTCACAGTAAAAAAGGAATGTGAAAAGGATGGTTTTAATTAAAAAATATTTAAATACAAAACATAAATAATATATTAATGATGTAATTTCATTTCTGTTAATATATATATATATATATATCATTTTCTTAATTATCCTTTCACACAATTTAAAAGAGATAACATCGTTTGTGAACGTGTGGAATACCACCTCCTCGATATGATGTGATTCCTTTTACACCATATAATTATATATTATTAAATATGATTAAATAATATGATAGTTATTATATAATTATCTTTCTAGGAATATTTTATTTACTTACCTTTTTTCACAACAATCATTTAAAAATGGGAATGTTACTCATGCATATGTATGACCTACCATCTCTATGATTGTAACATATTATCATTTTCATAACCATATTTAATTATTGATTTTTAAAATATAATTGAAGTAAAAATATGATAATTATATCATTCTTTTTATTTTGGAGATGTAATATAATGAACCCTATGTCCATAGTTGACCAATAATAGTTGTTTTGACACATAAACCGAATTTGGTCAAAAACACTCGATGTAAACTTAATTGTTTGAGTAGTTGTAAAAAACAAGGTAATATGTAAAATAAGTGTAATTATAAACATGAAAAAGGTTTTCAATAATGTATAAAATTAATATAAGTTTATTATAAAGGAATTTAAAAGATGTTCACCTGAAAGGAAACACAAGGTAAGGGATTCTTGTCTCATATTCATTATGTGAGGCATACTTAATTATTATACACCTAATTTATTATATATGGTTTAATTACTGAAAAATTAACATATAATATCATGAAAATTATTATCTTCATGGTATTTAAATGTTTTATTTAATACCTTTTGGTTTTATAATTCAATTGTTAGCACATTGGTAAGGGATTTTCATCTCAGTTTTTAAAAATGTGAAATTAATGTCATATTCACTACTTAATTCTTTTATGTGCCATACCTAATTACTATTTTGAAATTTTATATCATGAATCCTATTATTCTCATGATATTATAATATTTATTTAATGTCATACCTTTATGGTGATTATTATTTAAATGTTTCAAAGTTGTACGAGATGCTTTGGAATGTTTAAAGATTATTCTTCTCAAATTTTCTTAATCTCAATTACTTTTGTGATTTTTAATGTCCCCTGAATAAATAAATTTATTATAATCATTTTTCATAAGAAATTACTTTAATATCCATATTAGTATTGGCTAAACCATATACCATTTTTCATATGGTGTTTACTTTGACAAATATTTTATAAATCTATATTTCTCATACAATACGATTATTTGATAAGGCATATTATTTATTTTGATTAAGAAATATATGTAATTCTTTGGACATGAAATGATGGGTGGATCCTAGACTTTATATAGCTCCTCGATGTACTGACAGGTTCTCATGAGACAAATAATTACACAAATGAGTTTTTACCCTTGTTTTTAACTGTACCATGAAAGCTCTTGATGGTAATATGTTTTCATGTTCCTGAGACATGACGTCCATTAAGAAAGAAATTTACCTCATAGTTGTTTCAGTTATTATTCATCCATGAGATTTTCCATTGACATATCTATGGATACATTTCATTTCAGTTCATTAATTAATGGCATGTGTTTCAGTTTCCAAACTTTCCATATTTATATTTCCTTATCTTGTTATTTGAATGGAATGTATTTCTAGTTATTACATTTCCATATTTTTTATTCAGTTCCTTCTCAGTTTGATGATTACTTGGTATATGTATCCAGCTATTTACAATGCCATAATTATCACACTCATTGATTAATTATTTATTCTGCTGTATTTTACCTTTATTGAGAATTTGAGCTCACCCTTATTATGTTTCATTCCCCAAGAATCCAAGAAGCATACTATGATAGAAATAAAGGAATATACTAGATTGATTAGAGTTATCCTAGAAGCTGTTTATTTTTTTAGAAGAAAAAATATGTTGTAATTAGTGTATCCCTTTACAACGAAATTCTCATTTATGTATATGGTTTACCAATACTACTAAACTTATCAGTCCTTCAGGTATTGATTCCTTCTAATCCTGAAAATGTATTTGATAAAAGAAACCAACTATAGGCTATCTTGGGATGGGTCTCTACACCAGCCAAGAAGTAGCACACATTCCTAGTCATTTTAAAGAATTCAATCAGCCCATTTAATGGAACTGAGGGGGTAAACTAATGATGGTCCCATATATGAAATTCATTAGGAATAACACATGAGTCTATCCACCAAACAAAAAACATATAAATGAAAATCACACTATGGGTAACCCAAAGATCAGTTCAGGCCCATATTCCAGCCATGCTCAATGATAGTGTTCCTGAGGCCCTTAAACAGACTTTAGTATTGTACCAAGATTCTTCTAACTCATCATATGATAGAGTAAGTAACTATAGTTATATATTTCCTAATATTAATACCATTGGATCTGAGGATCCTCCCCATAGTATTTTCCTTGAAGTTCCTCCTTTTGGAGATATTAAGATCGATCATGGGAATTATTCTTATGATGTGAGCCCTAAAAAACTCCTTGTGGTCAAAAGATCAAATGATAAGTGGTTCCTACCCTTTATATAGTATAACATGAAGTCCCACCCAAGGGAATATCTATAGTAATCCTCTCTATGGTTGGATAGTAAACTATAATGGTAGTCCTCCCTATAAGGACATTCACTTTGAAGTTCCTCTCTATAGTGATATTACACTTCGATATGATGGTCCTCACCTTTCTGAACTAACATTAGGAGATCCCTCATATAATGAGGCACTAGAAAGATTAATTCCATATACACCAAGTTCCATATCCATGAAGAGTGAAATTATTTCTCAACTGAAATACATCCCAAGGAAATGGTCATTTTTCATATCGCCTTGGGATCGCTTCCAATATAATAGATAAAATTTCAATAGATCATGCTTCCCTTAATAAAGAAGATGGGAAGTGAACACTCTATTTATATTATGTAGAATAATATATCATAGAAGATAAATAGAGGGATGTTGTGATGAGGAAATAATTGTAAAAAGATAACATACATATAATGTTTTTTCCTATAACTGCTTTTCAGAATAACATTATGAAAACATTAATAAAGGGATGAATACATCATCTTTGAAAACAATTATGGAAAAATATTTTTCATTTTAAGATAAAATTTTTTCATTATGTGGAATATAAGAACAATATTAAGGTAATTGAATAATTTCACCGATGTATTTATTTAGTCTCCCTTTTAGGGAACAGTTCCTAATGTTGGAAAAGTAATATGATATTCTCAAACATTTATGACTTTATGCTTTGATAAACCTATGTAAACTAATTAATGATTCTATATATCACATGCATATCAGAGGATGTGATGAATATGGAGTGTTTAATTTTTCCCCACACCTAAACCAAAAAATCCCACCAAGAATGATATCACACAACATCATTATTTTAGGGTTAGTCTATATGCACGAAAGTTGGTATAAACAATAGGTATTTTTATATAAAAAATATTATAAATTTAAAACCATATGAGAGGGATATATTAAAATAACCATGTATCTAAATTTTTGAAATGGTTGAATAGACATATCACTTGAGAAATGCCAAACCTTCAGGCATTTTTAATTCCCCCAATAGTGAGAATCTCACACAAAGAGCACAAACTACACCTAGATCATGATTGAAAAAAAATCCCAAAATATCATGTGGGTGGAATTTCATGGATACCTCCATAACCATCAGAGAGAAATCCCACTCTTAGGTTTGGGGGCCTTTTTACCACCACTGCCACCCAGAAGACCATCAAATCTTTTATGGGTCAAAAAATCAATGATTGAACCACATAAATTCCATCCCACATGGTTGGAGGAATTTTTATCACAACTTCCTTATGCTCAATGAAATTAGTTCTTATTCAGGGTAGATAACATGACACTGAATAGACCTCTATAGTTTCTCTCATAGCACAACTCATCTCTCTCTTTGGGGACACACTTAGAAAATGTGCCTGGAGATTCTATTTGGATCATTCTTTACAAACTATCTCTAGAAGAATATTGGAAAGAGAACTTGAGGCCTAAAAAATTATAAAAACCAAAAATGAAATTCTCAACAAGGAAGGGAAAATTAGAGTTTTGATTATCTTATTTATGAATATCCATGAAGTAATTAATCTCTTTAACCTCTTAATGAGTAAATAATCCAAGTATCATATTATGCATCTCTGATTATTATAAACACTAGTCTCACTGGTGATCTGTATCATAAAAATGATATAGAAGAATGAGATGTATAAGTTTCTATTAAAAATATAGTCCATGCTAAAACATTCATAGAAAGTGTGTTCACTCATTAATAGAGAAAAACCCATAATTTAATAGATCCCCAAAATTCTCCATTACAACCTCTCATATAGATTAAAATAAAGAAAAATGTAATTTTATGGATACATATCACTCATTATTTAATGTAATTTAACCTCCTATAATTGAGGAAATATTCACTTAGTATGAGGCATTGATAAACGAGTTAAAGGGAATCAATTCTAAGTTTATCTTGGGTAATATTCCCTTTGGGTATACCCTCCATAAAAAGACTTACATTCCTCTTTTAAAAAATCTCCCTCGAAAAGAAGATCTTTTCATACATGAAAGAGAATATCTAGTTCATCTTCCTACTATGGGGTCTATAAAACTAATTTTTCTAGATCAAATGGGTGAAGAATAGTATTAATTACCACTATTAGAGAGAGATCCAAAAACATGTTAATAAATCTACACAAATCCAAAACAAAATGTTTTTCATCATTGAACGCATGTTGGACTACTATGCTAGGATCTACCCATCACATCCCCTACTCAATTATCTACCAAACCAGATATTACATCAGATCTTATTGACAATATTGAGACATTAATATCTTGAATGGAATCTATGGTGGGGTAAAATACACCAGTGAAACTGGAAATAAAACCATCCCCAAATTGGTGTATGTCACTTTTCCTCTTCAAAACTTTAGAAATATAACTTTCTTAATGTTTAGTGGAACTAGGAACCTATAGTATCATTTGACGCATTATGTATCTTGATGTAGTCCCTTGATGTTAACTCCTGAGTATTAAGAGGTAGCTATACTAAGGTGATTTATGCAAAACCTAGATGCACTAGCATTTGTTTGGTATAACAATCTACTAGCAATATCAATAAAAATATTGGAAGACCTTTGTAAGAAGTTACTCAACCAATTTAGATCCACGTTGAGGAATAAGGTAGTGCTATACCTCTCAAAAACCAAACAATGTAAAAATGAGAGAGCCTTAGACATGAAAGATATAACATATTCATTGAACATAAAACTCCCTCAAGAAGAGTTTCAATGGATCTACATTGAAACGCTCTGTGATTATTTTAAAAATCCAATCTTCCACATAAAGTAACTGAGATGTTTTCATAAGCATGATATAATCACACATAAGTTGGAAAACACTATTCGAAAGATCAAACTCAACCATTTACCAACAGAAATAGCTCTATGATAGAGGACTGGAAAACAAAAATAGAACTACTATGCTTTAACTGGCACAACTCTAGACCCAACACCTAATATTGTGCAATATTTCATGGTACCACCTCTTAGATATAAAAAAACAATAATTCCTTCACCAGTAAGGGGGGAAAACATGGGAAATCATTTTATGAAGATCATAATAATAATGTTTATTCTTTTCAAAATGATAAAGTCCTTGGATATTTCATGAAATCTATAGAAACAAATTTTCTAAAGCTTTTAGATCCTAGGTATCCCAATTAGGATTTTCTCAAAAACTACCTAAATTATTATCCTTACCATAAAATATTAGTACATGTCATCCAAGAATGTTTTGAATATAATTACATCCTTCAGAAAGTACTGGATTCAAAAAAAAGTTGTGTTATGAAAGCCACCAGTGCATGTGTCTTGAATTTCTATAATTTCACTTCTTGAATAATGATAATGGAAATAAATCACAAATGAGGGTACATAGAATATTGATGATTGGATGACTAGGAAGATGGTCACCCAAGTACACACTAACCTCATGGAATAAATGACCCATCCAATCAAGTCCTCATTTTCTTCTAGAATGGTTCAACTAAGTTTTTTGGTACTAAAATATCCTAAGAACCATCCATTTAAAATCCATTATAATTAGTGTGAAAAGAATTAGGTATAGAAAAGGTAACCTGTATCAATTCCCAAGCCTATATGAACCCTTTAAGATTTCATTCCTTTGATACCAAGAGGATGGGAACCACCCTACTAAATGGACCAATAAGAACCTCCCCTCAAAATAAAACCCTTCTCAAATAAAGCATCTCTTTACAGCTCTGTCAATGTGATTCATTTGACAAATACCCTCTCTAATGAAGAATAATATTAAAAAGAATTTGGTTTTCTTTATCACAGTTAGAGGGAGATAGGAAGTGGTCATTATGGCCAAATGGGCCAAGGAATATGAGGTCAATTTGGATCTTAGTATCTAGGTCATATCCTTACTGAGACCGTATACACTACAACTAGAAAGGTAGGAATCACTATAATCCTATAAGGAGTATCAATCTACTATAGAGTCATATAAGTCCTCTTCAGGTCCCATCATTGTGGAATATCAATTAAAAAATTATTACTCATCTTATCATCATCATAAGGTGGTAAAATCAAGTCATCCTAAACCATATGCAACTAGGATGTATTTAGCTTCCAATTATGGAAGAAAATCACTAACATAGTCAAGAACAACTCTTGAGACTCAGACCAAGGAGTACACTCATGAAATAAATTATAAACCCCTAACAAAAAAATATAATATCCATAAGTAGATTGTTATTATTCTAGATAAATTTTCAATATTAGGTTCCCTTCATTTATCAATGGAGCTCTGGTAGTCATTTTTTGAGGTTCTTCAAATCCCTCAATCATTTGAAGATAATTTTACTTTTATTGAAGTGTACCAGGTAAAATTTTACCAGGTTGAGTTCCAGATGATCATTTCCATCATAGATAATGATATAGATATCACCAGATAAGGGAATATCAGTCCCTTTTACATTTCTATCAAGATAGATGATATTGAGGGTCATCAATCTCTCATTGATAGAAGTTTCAATATTAGCCTCATTCTAATCTAAACTATTTGATGTGTAGCCCATAGAGAAGATTATTTTTCTCCCTCTAATTTGACAATACATGGGTATGAGAAAAGGGAAAAAAGACTCTTGGCTAAATCAATCATGGGACATAGTTTGGATACCTTGTATCCAATTTTGAATTCAACGGTTTTTATCAGGATATAACTTTAAAAGTCTTTTTGGGAAGATTGTTTCATCACCTACATGCAGAAATAACATCATCATGACACCAATGCCTTAAATATTCCATTAACTAATAGGATAAAAAAATTTCGGGTGATAATACCCCTTTTTATTCCTATAAATCTTAATATATAGATGTGGGACTCTATCTAAGAGAGGTAAATAACCCGCTACAGATGACTACACATATATCACTTCCGCCAATGGTTTGGAGATGGATCCTATTAACCCATTATGTGAAATCAATGAATATTATGTATTTTCCATTAATTTGATTGAGGTGATCACTCTAAATTTAAGAAATCATATACTTCTGTGAATCTCATTTGAAAGAAAAAGGCCAATTTACCTCCATCATGTCATACGATGGTCATGAAGCTACCCTTAAGGAATGAGTTCTATAAATAGAGTAAGAGGTAAACATGCTACCCATGCACATAAATCTTAGTCCGGAATGTCTTTATATGAGGGTCGGTCTAAAAAACATTCATACCAAACATCCAAGGATCTTTGATCAGATTAGCCCTGACCCTTGAGGTAGGAGACAAATGCACGAACTAGGAACATTTTATACCATCTTCATGATATTGGTCATATCCGTCGAATCCAATCATATAGGAGAAAGCTCCAACAATAGAAATGACATTTACGTCTCAAAGCAAGGCGCCTCCACTTTGTCTCCAAAATCTATGGATACCCTTGCATCATTATTTGGATAAAAAAATGTCCCAACTTCACTGTTCGAAATATAAATGGACCTAACTCAACTTCAATATCCCATAGTGTTAGTATTTCTTCTACCCCTAGTGATAGATGAAAATAATGAGATCACATCTATAATTTTCCTCATCGTAATATCTATAAATTAAAGATTTTAGATTTTAGAGACACATACTTATATTTTATAAAAGATAAAAATTATATCATATCATCTTCTATCACTAAAAAATCCATTTATCACATACTTCTACCAAGATTAAGGTAATTGGGGAGGAAGGAGACAACTTTTAGAGTATCTTGAACCATAAATACGATGAATTGGTACTATCATAACCCAGAGACAACTCCCTATCATTTATAATGCACATAAATAACCCTATATTGTCTCTCAGTCATGAAAAAATTCATTCATTACCCATTCCCATCAAAATTAAAGAAAAATAAAAAGGTGAATAAGATCTTAGATATTCCCATACATCATTTAAGTAAAGCGTATCCACCACCATTGATGATATTTATAGGTAAATCTAGGCATAGTGGAATTCTCATGTCCCACCTTAATTATTATTTTCTTATATCCTAAATAATAATATTTATATGTCTCCATTATGTAGTATCATGAAGATATATTCACTCATAATTACTCGAAAATGAACAGGATTGATCTTGATATAGCCACCCATTATTTGGGACTACCTGGAGATCATCATAGTTACAAACAGGCTGCCAAAAGTATGCACCTAACTCATGTTTTAAAAATTGAAGCTAATGTTAAAAATATTATGAAAGATGACTTCATTAGAGAGATTCAGTACCTAAAGTGTCTTACCAACATCATCCCTTTCAATAATTAAAATGTAAAAATTAGAGTTTTCATTAATTTAACGAATATTTCACATCATTGAACTGAGGATTAATTCCCAATTATACTCACATAACATTTGATTAATGTAAATGATGGGTTCTATTCCCTCTCCATTATAGATGGTTATTCTAGTTATAACCACAATATAATTTCTCTTGAAGATTAGGATTACACCACCTTTAAGGATCCCCAAGGAGATTATATTTACTGAATAATGAAATTTCATTTGAAGAAATAAAGTTCAACATATCATCATGACATGAATCATATTTTCAATCCCGTTTTAGGAAAGCCTATGTAATGTTATGTTGATGATATGTTAGTAAAATATTAGTAATATTGTGATCATATCTCTAACCTTTAATAAACATTAAATAATATACAATAACATATCTTGAAGATGAACCCCATAAAATGTGATTTTGAGGTTACATCAAGTAAATTTCATGGCTTCATGCTATGCCATCACAACATCTAAGTAAACTTGGAGAAGATTAAGGAAATCCTTACCTACTGTATCCTCAAAATATCAAATAGTTAAGAGGGATTCAAGGGTTCCTTTTTTAAATCATTTGTTTCATAAAAAACCTTATTGGAACATTCATTCCCTTAAATAAACTCTTGAATAATGGAGTTATTTATCTATGGGATGAATATTTTTAGGATGCTTTAACAATATCAAGAAATACCTCTCAATCCCAATGGTGTTGATGCATCTAATAGAAGGGAATCCTCTTATCTTATATGTGGAATCCATTTATACATCACTTAGTGATCTTCTCACACAAAAGAATGATACAAGTAGATAGAATAGTATTTAAAATCTTATTAAAACCAATGAAGATACTGAGACCTAATATTATGGTATTTAAAATAATTACCTTTAATTGATATTTATATTTTTTAATTAAGGATCTACCTACAGTATCATGAGGTCCATTTGCTCTATCACATTTACCCACTCAAACACATACTCAATTTCACAATTCTAACAGAATAATCAGCATGTTGGGTGGTCGTACTTCAATAGTTTGATATCCAACTCAAACCATAGAAGGTTGTCAATGGAAAAGAATTGGTAGACTTTCATATAGTGCATCCCATCATAGGAGGGGCACCAATAGAAACTAAAATACCTAATGAAGAGGTTTTTTCTATTCAATAAGCTCCATAAATGTGGGATATGTACTTTGATAGTTCTACCATAATCACAATAGTAAAAAGTATGGAAAACCCTAAACTCAATAGAGTTGTTTTGGGAATTATTCTCATTTCACCAACGAAAGAAATTTTAATTAATATTTTTTATTTTCCTAAGGATTTACTAATAATGAATTAGCATACCAAGCCATCATTATAAGATTAAAATTATCCCTAAAGATAACTGTGACTTTTTGGAATGTCAAGGGTGATTTAGAGTTAGTGATCAAGTAGATTAATGGTGAACATGACATTAAAAAAGAATAATTAAATCAACTATTTGATAATATTAAAGGGTTGATTTCATATTTCCATTTATAACTGAAACTATTCTATGTTCTATGTTCATGAAATTACAAGGTAGATACATTGCATAATGCAACCAATACCTTGGTAGAATTATCCAATGACTTAACAATTATCTACATTACACACTTTAAGGTAGTATCTCTATTCACTAAGAATAATAGGGAACAGGTCAACGAGATTAGTACCACCTCTAAATAAGGATATCCAATACCCTCATAAAATTATATAACTATTTAACGGATTTACCCCATGATGGACTATATCTAAAAAGGAATTCTTCAATCATATTGATTCAAGAGGGAATAAATTTGATGATGGGTCATAAACTTCATCATTTATGATGGCCTGAATGCTCATAAAGTCCTCTATAAATTAGGTTTTGATGGAATCATCCTCATATACATTGAATGAAGAGAAAATCTCACTATTATAGAAAAATTCATTTTTGTGCCTGTAGTGCTCATCAATTTTAAACCAATCTATCAAATCAGATCATGAGTCTTGGATGCTTCTATCTATTGATGAAAAATAAACGATGGAATTCACTATGAAATTTCAAGCCTATGAAATAAATTCCAATTTCATTGATCAACCCCTGGAATTTATAAATGCCAAAAAATATTCATATCCATTTTACAACTTGGGAATATATTCTTTGTGGACATATCCCCAATCCATAGGCAAGCCGTTTAAGTACATCCTTACTACCACTAATTTATTCTCTAAGTGGGAAGAGAATATATCCCTCATAGCAGTTGGGAAAAAGGATATCATAATCCTTGTGAAAATAAACATAATTACTTTATTTGGTGTCACTTATATTATATGTGTAACACCCCAATATTCCATGGTACACTTCTTTTGAAATAATTCAATGGCATTCATCGTACGAAACCCCGAGTTCAAGCACACTATGACATATCAAAGTAGTCGTTTAAAAAGTAGTTACGAATAGTATTAAACATATTTTGAAATTTTATAAACATTACTTTTAAAAATATACTTCATTTTTAAATTAAAATTATTAAAATTATCTTAGGGGGAAATTTTGGTAATTTTATGAAAAGTTTCAATTTTTGATGAATAGTGAAAAATACTGTATTTTAATTCAAAACTACCTTTTCATCTAATTTTTTTATATTATTAGATTGTATTTTAAATTGGTTTTAACGTGTAATTGGATTATTATTTTATCATTTAAACTAATTATGTTCATTGGAAGTAATTTCACATTTAAATTGTATATAATGACATGTTAATCTTTTGATAGTTTTTACTTCTTAAAAACATGCTTTCTGATTTTGAAAACTGGAGTTAATTTTAAATTAATTATGGAAAATTTTTTGTTTTTAATTTGAAAAAATTGATTCCAAATTTGGAATCTTAAGTTCCAATTTTTTTAAAAAGTTACCTTTTATTTTTGGACATTATGAATACTAACTTCAGTAATTATTTTTATTCACCATGGTAAAAGGGTAAATCTAGTAAATAATGGTAAAAAATAATATTATAATAATATTAAACTACCCTAACACATGTCTTAATCCTATTGGATGAGATATTTATGACCATGTTCATCCTTGGTTCTATTTTATGTCCCCATGGAGCCACTTGGGTATGATAATGACATGTTATAAGAATTAATTTAAAGTAAAGAGATATATAACATAAACATGTATCTTTTACTAAAACAATTTTAATATAAGGTTATATAACTTATATATTTTACTATAAATATTTATTATAAATATAAAAATATTTCCTAAATCATGGTATTTTATTTATAATTTTTATACATTAAAAAATAAAATTATTTATGGTACAATGATGAGGCATTGATTACCTAATTAATTAATGATTTAAAGAAATGATTTTAACACAAATACAATTCTATTAAAATATATAATAGTCCTAAAAATAAAAGATTAAGCCAACTGATTTATAAAATTTTAAAAGTTTCATTAATTATCCACTTATGGTTCTATTTACATTTTATAGTAAATATATTAACAACATATTATGAAACTTTAAGAAGACATGGTAAGAGTTAATGTTTTTAACTCAGGGTTAAAGCTAAAAGATAAGGTTAGTTTTGTGATATAAACTTGTCTAAAACCTATTGGTTGAGATGATTTAGACCCAAAATAATATTATCTTTGAAATAAATTATTTTGGGACCATTTTAAATTGAATATAAATTTATAATAAAATAATATTGCAATACCTTCCTAAAATGCCCCTCCTCCCACTTATAAAAGGCCACCACATCTACCCACTTAATCACACCACTCAATCCCCTTGTCTCATACAAATTCTATTCCAATAAGCTCCAAACATCAATACCTTACTCCTAGAATCCTTACTATGGGCATAAGTCAATTCATGAATTCCTTTTGGCTCAAATCAAAAGAAGTTACCCGATTTTGAGGTAATGTATTCTCACAAGTTCCTTTCTTTTATTTTCCTTCTCCACTCCCTATGATATTATTATTATTTGATTACATAAAAACACAATTATACTCAATATACTAGTATGTTTTTATGAGAAATATTCTAACTACACTTACACACACCTCTATCTAATGGATATGAAAATACTATTTTTGTGGATAGCGAACTACTGCTTCACAAAACGATGATTGTTCAATTTTCTCCTACCACCTATCATGATGGTCATTATGATGGAACTATATTTATATATATATATATATATTATATTTATATTGTTTCTATGATTATGTAATTATTATTTATATAATACCTTTATGCTTTCTATAATGTGTGAATATGATAATTTCATTTCAGGTAGTGAGGACTATCGCCCCCTCAAAGTGATATGAATCGTTCATGCTATACATGGAATGTATATAGGATGGAGTTAATGAAATTATGTAATGTATATAAAATATGATATTATACTGGAATTATAATATACCTATATATAATTTATTTTTCCTTCCTTTAAATATAAAAAAGAAATGTAAGTAGTGTTCATGCATACGTACATCTTACTGTCTCCATGAATGGTGAATTTCATTTCTTATCTTGAAATGTTATGAAATATTATAAATACATATATAATGGATCTAAATTCATATATACTGGATGTATATGATACTTAAATCATGAATAATATTATGTTGATGAAGGAATTTTGACTACATAGACAATTTACATCAAAACAAGTTCATTTTTGACTCAAGTACCGAACATCAACAAAACTACCGATATAAACTTAAATAATTATATATTTTTCATAACATGATAAAAGAAGAAACTTGAGAAACTTTATAAATCAAGTAAGAATTAACCTATGTTTATTATTTAGGAATATAAATAACGAACGAGATAATTCAGACTCAGGGGAAGGGATTTAGTCTCAATTTCATTAAATTGAGGAATATTGAAATGTTATTCACCTAGTTCCATTTATATGGTTAATATTCTACCCTTTTATTCATTATCTTGAATCTCATTATTTTCATGATATTATGTTATTTACTTCATGGGAATTATGGATAAATCTACATTAGTCATTCAATATGGTTATTTGATAAGTCATATTTTTTATTTTAGTAATTCAATATGAGAAATACTCTGGACTGGCAATGACGGGTGGAGCCCAGACTTTATATAGATCCTCGATGCATAGATAGGTTCTCATGAGAGGAATAAGTTGGCTAAATTAGTTTCTACCCTTAATTTTAAAAAGACTTATGAAAGTTATTAATGGTAATAGGTTTTCATGTGCCTGAGACATGACGTCCTTAAATAAAGTATTTCCCTCATTTAATTTCAGTTATTATTTATGCATGAGATTTTGTATCAACATATCAATGGAAGTATTTCATTCTTAGTTTATTGATTTATGGCATATGTTTCAATTCATTACATTCCATATTATTTGTGCCTTATCTAGTGTTGTAAATGGAAATTGTTCTCAGATATTTAATTTTCCATATAGATTAATTATTTCTTCTGTTGTACATACCCTTACTAGGAATTTGATATCACCCTTATTATGTTTCTCTCCCTAGTTTATGAAGAAGATAACTTTGATTAAGCATTAAAGGATATAGTATATTTTAGTTATTTTGTAGCATGTCTTATTTTTTTCCCAATGTACTATGGGTATCATGTATGTAATCTGGATTTTCAATACTACTATAATATACAGTCCTTCCGAATTTGTTTCGTTGTAATAATGCCAATGAAAAGTTAAAAATTCACTAAATTCAGGTTATCTGAGTACGGGTTGTTACAGTTGGTATAAGAGTAAGTTTTTCAACAACCTTGTAAACTAGATATAGAGAACATAGATTTGGTAACATACCCTAATACATACATTGGGAATAAATTTAAGATAATTCACCCATACTAACAAAAGCTTATAACTTATGATAAGAAAATATATTTTAATAAGAATGAGGTTTCAATTTGTGAAGAAGATATAGAATTCGTTATCTTTAGAGAAGAAATTTTATCACCGGATTCTTATCAAAATCCACCCCCATTATCTTTACTGAATGGGGTTATTGATGAGGAACAAAAATCAACATCTTGGGATAAAGGAGGTAATATTAAAATTGTGTACGTACCTATTGTGAAGGAATACATTGTTTTTTTTCCTGAAGATTTACCTGGACAACCCCCAGAGTGTGAAGTTGAGTTTTTTATTGATTTAATCCCTTATGAAAGGCCAATATCAAAAAATCCTTATGGAATGGCCATTGTGGAATTGCTAGAGCTAAAAAACAACTTGAAGAGTTCGATCAAAAGAGATTTATCCACCCTAGTGTTTCTCCATGGGGATCCCAAGTTCTCTTTTTCAAGAATAAATATGGATCCATGAGGTTGTGTATTGATTATAGGGAAATAAATGAGATTAAAATAAAGAAGAAGTATCATTTACCTCGTATCAATGATTTATTTGATCAACTTCAAGGAGCTCAATTATTTTCAAAGATTAATCTTCATTCTGAATATCATCAATTACGAGTGAAGAAGGAAGACATTCTGAAGAAAAAATTTTAGATGAGGTATGGTCATTACTAATTTATAGTAATGCCTTTTGGATTGAATAATTCACCCTCAGTTTTTATGGATCTCATGAATAGAGTATTCAAAGAATATATTTATGGTTTTTTGTGGTATTCATTGATGATATTCTGATATATTCTAATTTTTTTTTAATACCATGAGTATCACTTGAGAATCATTCTTGAGACTCTCATGAGAGAAGAATTATATGGTAAATTTAGAAAGTCTGAATTCTGGCTTCAGGAATTTTCTTTCCTTGGCCATATAGTCTCCAAGGATAGAATCTATATTGATCCTTTAAAAAAACAATTCAAGAATGGCTAGCACCTACAAGTATAACTGAGGTACACAGTTTTATTGCTTTAGTAGGTTACTATTGGCGTTTCATCAAGAATTTCTCCTGATTGGCTAATCCATTAACCAATCTCACACGTAAGCGGGTTAAATTCATTTGGAAAAAAGAGTGTGAAGAATTTTTTGATTAATTAAAGAAAATATTAGTCAATTATACTATCTTGACTTAACCATCTGGGAATTATGGGTTTTTTATTTATAGTGATGCATCAAGGAAAGGAATTGGTTGGTCCCTTATACTGAATGATAGGGTTATTGCATATGCATCAAGGAAATTAAAAACCCATTAAAAAAACTATTCAACTCATGATCCTGAGTTATATGTAATAATAATTGCTATAAAGATATGGAGAAACTATCTTTATCCTGAAAATGTGAGATATATACTGATCACAAGAGTTTGAAATATATTTCCACATAGAAGCAACTCAACATGATACAAAAGAGATGGTTTGAGCTACACAAGGATTATGATTTCACAATACACTACCACCTAGGGAAGAAAAATAAGGTGGCGAATGCCTTGAGCATAAAGGACCACAGATTTTTAAACAAGATGAGAGTTGAAAGGGATCCTATGTTCATGGATCTAGTAAAGACAGATATGAGAATTATCTTTGAGGGTGAAGCATCACTAATTTTTCAAATGGTTGCCAAATCATCTTTAATATAAAGGATAAAAAGGTCTTATACTGATAACGAGTAGTTTCAAAAGAAAGTTAAAGCTATGAATGATGGTAGAATGATTGATTTATCATTTGAAGATGGCATTTTGAAATTTGGAAAGAGGCTTCGTGTTCTCGCTATACCTGAACTAAAAATGGAATTATTGGATGATGCTCACAGCTCCAATTTCTTTATACACCTCGGTGGCACTAAGATGTATAGATATTTGAAGGAACATTTTTGGTGGGACAACATGAAGAGGGAGATTTCTAAATTTGTGTCGAAATGTTTGGTTTTTCAGAAGGTGAAGGCTGGAAGACAACATGCTAGAGGAGTCATGCAACCTATTCTTATACCTGTGTGGAAATAGGATGATATTAGAATGGATTTTTTCATGGGGCAACCAAAGACTCCTAAAAGGAATGATGTGGTATGGGTTATTGTTGATTGTCTTACTAAGTCATCACATTTTCTTGCTATAAGAGAAGATTTTTCACTTGAACACTTAGAAAGACTACATATTAATGAAGTTGTAAGACTTCATGGTGTACCCTTATTGATTGTTTCTGATCTTAATCCCTGTTTTACATTAAGATTCTAGAAAAGTATTCAGAAGGCCCAAGATACTAAACTTTATTTGAGCACTGCATACCACCCTCAAACTGATGGACAATCAGAATGGACTATTAAAACTTTAGAATACATGTTGAGATCCTACTCACATGACTTTCAAGGTATGTGGGATCAGTATTTACCTCTACTAAGATTTTCCTATAACAATTTCTTCCATTCATGTATTCAAATGGCACCATATGAAGCGTTATATGGAAAGAGATATCATACACCAACTTGTTGGGATGATGTTGGTGAAATAAAACTTGTAGGTCCAGAGCCTATTTAATAAACAATAGATAAGGTGAAGATTATCCAAACCCATATCAAAACATCTCAAAGTAGGAAAAAGAGCTATGCCAATAACTGAATAAAATATTTGGAATTTCAAGTAGGAGATCATGTTTTCTTGAAGGTATATTCCTGGAAGGGTGTAATACAATTCGATAAGAATTGTAAATTAACTATCAAGTAAATTAGAACATTTAAAATTATATAACTAATAGGATTTGTAGCCTACCATATTGTAATGCCTCTAAGTCTCTCGAAAGTTCATGATGTGTTCCACCTATCACTGTTAAGGAAATACATGCCAGACCCAATGAATGTACCCACCTATGAAGAAATAGAACTGGAACATGATATTTATTATTTTTAAGAACCAATAAATATCCTTGATACCATATTATAATTTTTGATAAATCGTATAACTCGTATGGTAAAATGTCTTTGGAGAAACCAAAAAATAGAAGAGGTGGTGTGGGAAACTGAAGAACATATGATAAAGAACCACCCAAATCTTTTTATGTCATGATATTATAGAAATTTTTGGGATGCAATTATTTGAATGATGGAATAATTTAACACCCCAATCTTCCATGGTGTGCTTCTTTTTAAATAATTCAATGTCTTGCATTGTACGCAACCTCGAGTTCAAGTACACTACGACCTATCAAAGTAGCCGTTTAAAAAAACAATTATGAATATTATTAACCCAATTTTTAAATTTTATAAACTATATTTTTCAAAATATAATTATTTTTTATTTTTAATATTAAAATTATTTTAAGGTGAAATTTTGGTAATTTTTTGAGAAGTTTCAAGTTTGATGAATAGTGAAAAATACTGCATTTTATTTCAAAACTGCCTTTTCATATAATTTATTTATATTGTTAGATTTTATTTTTAATTATTTTTAAAGTGTAGTTGGATTAATATTTTATAATTTAATCCAATAATTTTTATTTTAATTAATTTCACATTTAAATTGTACATTGACACATGTCAATCTTTTGATAGTTTTTACTTCTTAAAAAGTCACTTTTTGGTTTTGAAAATGGGAATTAATTTTATATTAATTATTGCAAATTATGTGTTTTGAATTTGGAAATATGTATTACAAATTTATAAGCATAATGTCCAAATAGTGTAAATAGGTACCTTTTAGTTTTGGACATTATGAATAGTAACTTCAGTAATTATTTTAATTTACCATGGTAAAAAGGGTAAATTTGGTAAATAAGGGTAAAAAATAATATTATAATAATATTAAACTACACTAACCCATGTCTTAATCCTATTTTATGAGATATTTCCGACCATGGTAATCCTTGGGTCAATTTTGTGACCCCATAGATCCACTTGGGTGTGATAATTACATGTTATAATAATTAATTTAAAGTAAAGAGAAATATAACATAAACATGTATCTTTTACTAAAACAATTTTAATATATGGTTATATAACTTATATATTTGACAATAAATTTTCATTAGAAATATAAAAATATTTCCCAAATTATGGTATTTTATTTATAATTATTATACATTAAAAAATAAATTTATTTTTGGAAAAATGATAATGCAGTTATTACCTTATTAATAAAAGATTCAGATAAATGATATTATAAATATTAAAATAAATATAGTTTGAAAATATTCAGGCCATACAATAATTTTCGGGACTATATTGGCATATTATATTTTATTTAATTCCTCCGGTTCAAAGTAATCAATTTTTTATAACTTTAATTAAAATATTTTCCTAAATAGTGTCAAAATTGACATAAATGTATTTTTAAAAAAATACTATTTTATTAAATGATATAATAGTTCTAAAATCTATGATTTATAAAACTTAATTATATAATGTTAAAAATTTCATGAATTATCCACTTATGGTTCTCTTGTAATTTTATAGTAAATATAGTTACCATATATTATGAAAATGCAATGAGATATGGTAAGAGTTAATGATTTTAACTAAGGGTTAAAGCTAAAAGATATGGTTAATTTTGTGATAAAAAATTGTATAAAACCTTTTGTATGATATTTTTTCCACCCAACCACATCTTATATTTGAAATAAATTAGTTGCGGACCATTTGAAACCGAAAATCAATTTATAATAAAATAATATTTCAATACCTTCCTAAAGTGCCCCTCCTCCCTCTTATAAAAGTCCACCACCTATACTCACTTAATCACACCTATCAAGCTCCTTGGATCATCCAAATTCTGATAAAATAAGCTCCCAACATCCCTCCCTTCCTCCTAGAATCCTTACCTTGGGAAGAAGGAAATTCGAGAAAGCATTTAGGCTCAAATAAAAAGAAGTTACCCGATTTTGAGGTAACGTCTTCTCACAAGTTCCTTTATTTTATTTTATTTCTCCAGTCCCTATGATCTTATTATTATTTTGTTACATAACAACACCAATATCCTCCATATACTGGGATTTTTTTGATAATTATTCTAACTACACATACACACACCTCCAACTAATGGATATGAACATACTGTTTCCGTGGACGGCGAACTACTGCCTCACAAAATGATGATTGTTAAATTTTATCCTACCACCTCTCATGGTGTCCATATTGATGGAAATATATTTATATATATTATATTTATATTTTCTCTATGATTCTGTAATTTTTATATAAATCATACTTTCATTCTTTCCATAATGTGTGAATAGGATAATTTCCTTTAAGGAAGTGCAGACTACTGCACCTCAAAGTGATATGACTCAATCATTCCATACATAAAACATATAAAGGATGGTGTTAATTAACTTATGTAACATATATAAATGATGATATTATAATTTAATTATAATATATCTATGTATCATTTAGTTTTCCTTTCTTTAAATATGAAAAATAAATGAAAGTACCATTTATGTGTACGTACAGCTTACGGTCTCCATGAACGATGCATTTCATTTCTTATCATCAAATGTTATAAACTATTATAAATACATATATACTGGATCTAAATACATATATACTGAATATATATGATACTTAAATCATGAATAATATTTTGGTGATGATGGACTTATGACTAAGTGGAAAATTTATATCAAAACAAGTTCATTTTCGACTCAAGTACCAAACATCGAAAAAATGACTAATATGAAATTAAATAATTATGTAATTTTTATAACATGATAAAATAATAAACTTGAAAAAGGTTGTGAATCAAGTATAAATGAACCTAAGTTTATTATTCATTAATGTGAAGAATGAACGAGACAAGTCAGACTCAAGGTAAGGGATTTCATCTCAATTACATTTCATTGAGGAATATTGAAATGTTATGTACCTAGTTCTATTTATACAGTGTATATTCGACCCTTTGATTTGTTATCATGAATCTCATTATTTTCATGATATTTCGTTTTTTCCTTCTTGGGAATTATTTATAGATCCATATTACTCATTCAATATGGTTATTTTATAAGCCGTATTACTTATTTTGGTTATTCAATATGAGAAATACTTTAGACTTCCAATGACGGGTGGAGTCCTGAATTTATATAGATTCTTGATACATCGATATGTTCTCATGAGACGATTAAGTTGGCCAAATGTGTTTCTACCATTAATTTTAAACTATCTTGTGAAAGGTCTTGATGATAATAAGTTTTCATATTCCTGATACATGACATCCGTAAATAAATTATTTCCCTCATTTAATTTTAGTTATTATTTATCCATGAGATTTTTCATTGACATATCTATGGATTTAGTTCATTATTAGTTTATTGATTTATGAAATATGTTTCAGTTATTTACTCGCCATATTATTTGTGCCTTATCTAGTTTTGTAAATGGAAAGTGTTCTCAGATATTTACCTTTCCTTGTAGAGTAATTATTTCTTTCATTGTACATACCCTTACTGAGAATGTGACCTCACCCTTATTATGTTTCTATCCCCAAGTTATGAAGAAGAGAACTTTGATTAAGCTTTAAAGGATGAATTATATTTCAGTTATTGTGTAGAAAGTATTATTTTGTTTTCCCAATGTACTATGGGTATCATGTATGTAATCTGTATTTTAAAGACTGTTAAACTATATAGTCTTTTGGGATTTGTTTCCTAGTACCAATTCCAATTAAATTTAATAATGTACTGTCTTTAGGTTATCTGAGGTCGGGGCATTATAATATGATAGATAATTCCATTAATTTCAACTATTCTAAGCTGAAAAGGTTATTTCTTTGGTATAGAATTCAGTTTAATCACTTATCCATGTAGTGGAAAATGAAAAAGACAGATTCTTTCAAGAAGACATTATCTATCATACTCTAGAAGGTGGTGGATAAAGGAAAGAGTTTATGTCCTAAAAAAACATCTACATGATTTTTGGGAATATCACACCACAACTCGCGCCTCAATACAAGAGACCCCATATTTTCTTGTATACATGACAAAGTTTTTCCTACTTTTGGATGTATAGCTTTTTTTTAAAGGTTGGGACCGAAGCCTCATTTTTATTATTAAATCAAAGCAAAGACCTCTTTTAACTGGGTAGAGGGAAACCCATTACATATCCCGAAGTCCCAGTGGGCTTGTATCCCATTACATAGCACATAAGCCCAATTTTTGGCCCAATTCACATTCTGTGAATAGTAACCCCGCCTACTACAGTACTGCACAGTACTGCCGCTGCTACAGTACCCACTGATGAACAGTACCGCCGCTGCTACAGTACTGCTACATATATCTATTTAAAATCATCTTTCCAGATATGAAAAAATATCATAAATGGATAAAATATTCATAATGACTCAATGATAAGAGTTTTCACACTTCAAAACTTTTAAGTTCATCATAACTGAGTTTCAGGATCTTTTAAAAATAAATTTCATTTTTGTTCATTCTTATATGGAGATTTGGTATTACTTCTCATAAATACATTAATACCAAAAAAGAATACTCAGAATATTGAACTAAAGTAGAAGGGACCTTAAGTAATAAAAAATGTCCACCCTAATGTATCTTACTCATTGGATATCTTGGAAGGATGATGAATTGAATTAGTCACAAATTAAAGTTTTTTCAAGAAGTACTTTGCATAGCCTTCATATCGTCAATATCAAGCCCTTATCATATGTCCTTAAACCATATAGTATGATCATCACTTTTGCATGATGTTAAACTATATGGAAAATGTCCTAGTTCTATAATTTAAACTATATATCATATAATCATCACCATATGATGTTAAACTATATATTCTGTATCCTAGTTGTAGGATGTAAACTAGCATGATAATGTCTTCACAATGTGATGTCAAACTACAAGGTTACCATCCTCACTGTACAAAATTAAACTACATGTTGAACATCCTTATCACGTGAAATTAAATAATATAACACCATATGTACCATAGATTCTAAATATTTTGATATATGTTTAAAATAACCCTATCATGTTCCCTGTTATAGTGCATGTTATTCTCTAATTGCCCCTTATTTCTTACATTTTTATTGACTTATGTACACTTAAAGGCCTTTCCCAATCACCCCATTTGGAATACTTAAGATAACTATGACCAAATACATGAGGTAAAAGGATATACCTTAAATGAAATTGAACTTATTAGAGCATCCTATTCTACAAAACAAATTTTCCTAATATATGATTCGGTTCTGTGTAGGAATCCATCACGCAAAATTAGCCAGTACCCAAAATATATCAACACCCCAGTCCATGTATATGTTTTCAATATATACAAGTATATTATTTCAAATAAATAATAATGGCTTGATTATCAATTAATTTATGATACACAGTGACTTTAGGTTCCTTTATCCTAGGCCTATCTATGAATAAAAAAAATTCCCCATTTTCTGGCTTATGATCTATATCTGGATAGGGAATTTCTCTTGATCTACTATGGTAGGATATATAGAAGCTCCTTGATCTAGTATCATTTGAGATTTATACTAAGGAATTGCCTCTTTTACTTTGGTGTTTTTTCCTCTTGATAATAGATTACTTTCTTCATCGAAAAACACTGGGGTAAAACCATGTTTTCTTCCCCTGCACATGAGTATGATATATGTGGAAGAGACCATATAATAATTGTGGATGTATTGATAAAATTCTATATATTACACAAAAAAATGTTTAGGTCGATAACCCTAGTATAATTCACATTCTCCTACATATGATCCAGATATTTATATGAGTCTTCATCATAGTTGTAACACCGCAACACAACTCACTCTGAAGAGTAAATTGATCGGACCATCACATGACCTTAGGAGGACCTCCCTAAATTCCAAAGGATACTGACCAGTAGTGGGGGTATAAGGAGGTATCATGGGGTGATTATAACATATGTATCAAAGTAAACAATAATAAGAGAAATAACCAAACATTATCCACAATAGTAAATAAAAAGAGTACATGGAACCAAATATTAAAATGAATGTGGAATCAAACAGTCATATATCAAGACTGATCACCCACTAGTCTGATCACATATATATAATGAAATACAAGAACAAAAAAATATAGAGGATCTACTACTTCCCCTAGCCTAAACACATCCCAATCACTTGATCACATCCCATTTATCTTGCTCAACCCTGCTAAAACTAATCCTCAGCCTCATCCCAACCCATACCTACAACAAGTGAGAGTTGATTAGATACCCATGTGAAATGGATCTCCAACAAGGGAGTTTATAAAAAATATATATATTTCACCAACAATGTGGTCTCTTAATAACAAAAAATATCATGATATCCTATTGTTAAAAGCTAAAATATAACCAATAAATAAACTGAATGACATAAAAAATAAATAGATAAACCACCAACAATACATGCTTCAGCTAATTGATGGAATGTCTTTCATCATATTATGGGGACCATACAAACCACAATATCACTACTGAACCAAGGGAATACATAAAACACTATCCAATCCCAATAACCAATGTAGATTCTCAGGTATGTTGCCTCGATCAACCATACCTATTTTGGATAATGGTGAAGTGTCTCTGCTCATGAGAATCACCTCAGGGGACCTTTTTCCACATTTTGGGGATCCCATTCTCACACCTCCTATGATGAGTAGAAGACCCCAGGTCATCACCAGGTATCCCACATCCTTAATTCCAAATCCTAGACCCCAAGGTAGTACCTAGGAATTCTCAATGTCAGGCTTAGTATTGATTCCTAAGAGGGGGATTCCCTAGGTAATTATAAGGACCCTAACTCAAACATTCCATAATCTAGTTAAATAAGATATAATAGACTTATGACATCACAATGGTATTTTTGGTTTATATTTTTAGATAATTATTTCATAATTCAAACATAAAAACCCACAAGAATACAAAGTGGATGCTACTAAAACAATTTCCATTTCCTCCATACTACAAAACATTTTAGTGAAATATGAATTATTCACAACATTTAGCTTGGATTATTATTTAATATTATCAATCCTTAAACCCAGTGAAAGAAAATTTAAATACATGGTAGAAGCACAATAATCTCAGTAAGGGACATAGAAAAGGAAAGGAACCATTAGTCCATGAATACGAATAATCATATGAAATAATTTTCACAAATACATACTTCTCACCCATAAAGTATCATATACTTAACTTGTGGAAACAATATATTCTCATAAAACATATAAAAAATAAATAAAACCATATAGGTAAATTGGTTAATTACTTACTTAATATTGAAACCCTCACAGCTACTATATGATTTGTAACTGTCACGGTTACCTTACAAGGTAACCCTCACGACTACCTTATAGTCTAAACATCACAGTTACACTTGGAATAACTATTATGGTTAACATAAATCATAACCATACCTAATTTATTTTAGGGAGATATAGGCCCCATGATTTATCATAAAAAATTCCCAATAACTATAATATGACCCTAAAATAATAATACTTGCATCATAAAAATCATTCCTTTAGAAAAATCAATTAATTTAAAGGAATTCTATACACATAAAAAGGAAAACTTTTATTAGATAATAATCATGGAATATTTTATATAAAACCTTAAAACAAAAAAGTATCATAAAAGTTCAAAAATAAACTCATTCTTTATGTGTTTAAAAAATATTCCTTTCGAATTTTGTAAAAAAAAGAAATTAAAAGATTATTTTTAAAGGAAATTCTCTTACCTTGGGTTTGAATCCCTTCAAATGTGTTAAAATATCATGTATAATAGATAAAATAGTGTTATTAATTTATTAAAGAACTATATTCGTATTTATAATACCTTATATGATCTCTTTATAATGTCTTTCCACCCATTTATTGATTATATTTTGTTATTTTTATGGTTTTGGGTGCGTTTATTTTATGGTTTCCATGGATGGTTGAATATGATTTTCTTTTCGAAAGGAATAAAAAATAAAGAAGTGGAAAGAAATGGAATTAATATGTTTACATAGTTTTAAATGATACCAGATATCATTTTTTCTATTATGTGGATGATTCATTAGATAAAACATTAATGAAAATGATTTATTGTATTTTTTGCGGTTTTTACGAACATCATGAACTTATATCATTTTATTTAATATCATAGGTTCAAAAACATTATATAACACTAAATATATTTCAAAAATCTGATTTAAGTATTATAATGGTTTTATGACCATCCTTTAATTTGGTAAATTAAAATGAAAACACATCGTTCACGATGACGGTAAATCAACACATCATGGATGATGTTTTCATTTTTTAGAATAAGAGGAGAAGATGAGAGGTTTTATGATAGATATTCCATTAATAAAAAAACATTATAGTATATATAAGATAATGGTGTTATCATTTCACTTGGATGAGGGTATCTGAGGAGATAATAATAAAATAAAATAAATTGAAAAAAATTAAAGAAAATTAAAGGGGATTTTACCTCTTGAATTCTTCTCCTTGAGAACCTCCTTAATTCACCTAGATTTAGTCTTTTTGTGAGACCATAAAGTCTTGGACATGGGTAAGAGTCTTGGTAATGAAATTGGGATGAAATTAAACAATTTATAAGGATTTTAGGTTTGAGGAGAAGAGGTGGTGAGGGTGGTATTTATAGTGGAGGAGAGGGTTTTTTCTTGGTTATTTTATTCATTAGTTTATTATTTTTGATCAAGACTATGAATAGTTTGAGAATTGTCACTCAATATATTAAAATAGTGTATATTTAGATATTATGATCTTATATCATCCATAAATCATCTATGATTCAATAAATCATGTATTTTTTAAATACTGTAAATTGTCGTATTTTACTATTCAGAAAAAAATCAAGTATTTTAGAAAAATCCTAAAAAATAACCATAACCATTTTTCAATGTTTAGAAATAAAAATAGGAAATAAATTTATGATAATAAATTTATAAATATGAGAAATTTAATTTTTAATTAAAATCATTATTTATTCGAAAAATACCAATTTTGAAATTATAACCGATTTTAAAACATTTTGAAAAATTAATTTATGTCTCAAAAAATTATCTTATAATCATATGAAAACAAAATATTAATTTATAAATTTTTTTATGAATATAAATTTTATTTTAAATCATTATAGTAATTATAAAATTGTAATTAAAAATATATGTGTCCCAAAAATACCCACACTTAATTCACCATTTTCAAACCATTTATTTACTTAATAAATGATATAAATATATCATATTTTCACTAATAAGATACATAAATTTTATTTATAATCTTATAGATGTGGTTAGTATTCTATTAGTATAGATTACTTAATTTCTATAAAGACTACTTATTTCATTATACATTTATAATGAATTTATGTTTTTAATTCTAGAACAGAAACAAATTATTTTATAAGTACCTGGGTTGTTACATTCTCCCGTCCTGAAAAATGTATCCTCGCAATTTTTATTCACTTATTAAACAAGTGAGGATACATTTCCCTCATAGAATTTTCAGATTACCATGGTGTTTCTTCAACCATGTGGTTTCTTCAAAAAACCTTAACATGGTGAATTAACTTATTCCACAATACTTTCTCTCTATAATTAAGAATATAAACATGTTTCTCTTTATAAGAAATGTCTATATCTAGCTCAACTACTTCTGGAGTCAAAATATGAGATGAATCTAGAACATAATTTCTTAAAATCAAAACATGAAAAACATTGTGTACCGTAGATAAACTCTGAGGTAAATCTACTCAGTAGGAAACTTTTGAACTTTCTCCAAGATTTCATAATGACTAATGAAATGTGGACTTAGCTTTACTTTCTTACCAAAACACATAACACTTTTCCAATGAGAGATTTTAAGAAAAATATGATCTCTTACCTCAAAAGAAAATTATTTCCTCCTATTATTTTCAAAACTCTTATGCCTGCTCAAAGTTGTCCTCATGTGTTGTTGGATCATCTTCACTTTATCAGACACTTCCTCTAATAATTATGGTCCCATAAACTTCCTTTCCCCAACTTCATCCCAAAATTATATATTTTGACATTACTTTTCATATAATTCCTCAAAAGGTGTCATCTGTATACTGGAATGAAAACTTTTATTATAAGAAAACTCAACTAAAGAAATATTTTGATCCCAAATTCCCAGGAAATCCATTGAACAAGATTAAATAATATCCTCCAATGTATAAATTGTTTTCTCTGAATATCCATCAGATTGCGGATGAATAGCAGTGCCAAAACTTAATTCAGGTCCCAAATACTTCTAAAGGACTTTACAAAAGTTATAAGTGAACCTGGTATCATGATTAGATATAATGGAGAGAGGAAAACCATTTAACCAGACAATCTCTTTAAGGTAAAACCAAGAAATTTGATCTAATATCAGAGTATCTTGAATAGGAAGTAAATGTGTATATTTATTCATTTGATCAAAAATACTCCAAATCACATTATTAATACAATAATTCTTTGGTAGTCCCACAACAAAGTCCATGAATATATTTTCTAATTTCCACTCTAGAACTGGGAAATGATGAATCATCACCTTTGGTAGTTTTCTCTCTACTTTAACCTTTTGAAAAGTCTAACATTTCACGATAAAGTCAACAATATATCTTTTCATTCCATCCCACCAGTAATATTCCGAAAGGACTCTATACATCTTAGTACTACTAGGATGAACTCAAAATAGAGAATTATGACCTTCACGTAAAAATACTTTCTTCAATTATGAATCATAAGGCACACGAAATCTCTTCTAAAATCTCAAAATAAAATCACTATCAATGTTAAATTATAGAAAATTACCCTTTTCCCCAATTATAAATTTTTTTAACTCAAGGTATTATTTATGTGATTGCTTAATTCTATCTAAGAATGATGACTTCCATGTAAACTGAAATAAAATAGAGTAATTTCTAACACCAAAAAGTTCCATGCAAAAATTCATCAAATCATTAATCAAGGGGTCATGTTCCAAAAGTAATATGGTCAATGTAGAATGATGTTTTTCACTCAAGGCATCCACTAATTTTTTTTCCTTTCTAGGAAGCTAATTTTTCATTCAGTCATTATCCTTTATCAGGTCAACCCATCTTCCCTATCTTGTGTTCAATTATTTCTGAGTGAATATATACTTAAAACTTTTATGGTCAATATATATTTCACATTTGGCTCCATATAAATGATGTCTCTAGATTTTTAAATTGAAAACAATAGTTTCAGATTCTATATCAGGTGTAGCATAATTTAACACATGAGGTTTCAGTTATCTTGAAGAATAAGTAATTACCTAATAATTATGCATCATAACACAGACAAGTCCCTTCAATGAAGAATCAATGTAGATAAAAAAAATCAAATTTTCTATAAGGAAGGTCCAAAACTGGAGCATTCACAAGTCATATTTTTAGTTGTTGAAAAAAAACATCACATTATTCTGTCAAAACAAATTTAACCCCTTTTAATGTTAAATTAGTTAGCAGGCTAGATAAATTTGAAAATTTCTTATTAAACCATCGGTAATATACTTCTAATCCAAGAAAACTACAAATCTTAGTAACATTTGTCGGTCTTAGCCATTAATTAACCAATGTTTTTGAGGAATCAACTGTTATTTAATCCTTATTTACAATGTTCCCAAGAAAATAAATTGGTTGGAACCAAAAAACAAATTTTCTAAAATTTCATTATAAATTCTTTTCATTGAGTTCTTTCAAAACAATCCTTAGATTTTTTTCAAGTTCCTCATAACTTTTTGAAAAAAACAAAATATCACCAATAAAAACAACAACAAAAAACATGACCATATATTCATGGAAGATTCTATTCATAAGATCTATAAATATGGAAGGGGGATTTTTCAAACCAAAGGGAATTAAAAAAACTCATAATGTGTTCGGAACGTTACTTTTGGAATGTCATCCTCCTTCACCTCCAGCTGATAGTACTCAGATCTCAGGTCAATCTTGGAAAAATACTTAACTCCCTAGAGCTGATAAAAAATTCATCAATATGAGGCAATGGATACTTATTATTTATAGTAATTTCATTCAAAGATATATAATCAACACAAAGTCTCATGGAACCATATTTCTTTTTAACAAAAAAACAAGATCACTCCATGTCCAAGTGCTAGGAAGAATTAAACCTTTATTAAGTAACTCATATAACTACTTTTCAACTATAAAAGTTCCACTTGAGCCATTCAATAAGGATGTTTTCAGATTTTTTTAGAATCAAGAACTAATTAAATAGTAAATTCAACTTTCTAATTAGATATAACAATAAGAAACTCATATTAATAAAATCAAGGTATTCATTTACCACTAGAACATCATTAATCTGAATAGTTTCCTTGTTTTCAACAATATGTACATGATAAATTTCATTTCCATATTTTAAAATTTTATCGGCTTCCTGATATGTTATCAATGGTATGAGTTTATTCTTGTATACAAACTGAATCTCTTTCTGAAAAAAACTTATTTAGCTCTACAATCAATCTTAGCATGATAAAGATAAATCCATTCTATACCCATAATAACATCAAACTCTAATAGGGGAATACAAACAAGGTTTTTAGGTAATTTATTTCCACAAAAAAACAATATGAAGATTATTATAATATTTTTTGGCCTTAATGTTTCCCCCTTTTGTTTTTACCATAAGTTCCGATTTCATTTATTTAGGTGAAATTTCTAATTTACCCAAAAATATCTCAGAAATAAAGGAATGTGTAGACCTCGTATCAAAAAAGAAATTATAAAAATCTGATTAAAAAAATGAAGAACCTGATACCACTTCATTTTATGGACTAAAATATACTAAAGAAGTCCCAAAGGATTTTACTACAGCTTTCTTCTTGTAGTCTGGATGCTTTCTATCATTCAGATCTCTCTTTGGGAAGGAATTTTCATAATTCCCCATCTCACCATATTTAAAACACTTTAAAGTTTTCTTATCCAAATTAAATATACCAACACCAAGATATTTTTCATTGAAATATCAGTCTATATGTCCAAACTTACCACATCTAAAACACTTACTAGATTTTTTAAGGCATTCCCCAGGGTTCTTTTTACCACACTTCCCAGAAAATGGACACTGAAATTTCTTACCTTCAGATTTATTTGATTGATTCTAACCCATTTATTGACATATGAAAATTTTCTCTTGCTTATTGTCAAAGTAGACATGATCATCAGAAAACTCCATTTCTACCCTCTCAGTAAATCACATAGGTTTCTCATACATTTTTAATTCACAGGAATCTAATTCCCTTTTGTATCATGGATTCAATATTGAGTAAAAATGATTGATTTTACTATAAATATCTCGAATAAGATTTGGGTCATACCTTTCCAAAATGGTGTGGTTTTCTATATACAAAACTAGTGAATCTTCCTCCTTTTTTCTATTCAAGGAATTGTTTTTCTATCCTAATTCGAACAACCTTAGGAAAATAATTTTCAAGGAAAATATTCTTAAATTCATCCCATTCTAAGGCATCAATTTCCTTTATATCTCTAATATTCCTAACCATTGCCCACCACTGGTTGGATTATACTTTAAAATGATAAACCCAAAGACTAAAATTTTGATTATCTGAACACCTCATGATATCAAATATCTTCTCAAGGGATTTAATCCACCCTTCAACCAGCCCTGGTTTAGAAGATCCACTAAAAGATGGAAGGTGTTTCCTCATAAAATGTTCCACTATCATCATGTTAATTTGTGGTAGAGCTGAATTATCTCTTAAATGGATATTTCTACCATTTATATCTTACATCAAAGGATCCATTACAATTACAAAATGATCGGTTCTAATTCCCACCATTCTAGACTATGGATTCAGAAAGACATCATACTCTTGATGCCTTCCTACTTTATCTTCCCTATTTATTCTATAGAAATCCATTAAGAATAGACATATATTAGATGAAGAAACATGGTAATATTTAGATTATATATCATTTAAACTTAATAATAAGGTAAAAATCATTTATGGTATTCTATTAACATTATCATAATCCCTAATGTTATCTAAATATTACTCAGATATAAACTATAAGGGAACAACCATAAACATTACATAATCTTGTTAATTAAACTATAATAAACTTATTACATTACCAAATATATTTTCAATTTAGAGTTTTATATAATTATATCACAATTAATACATAATAATCCATAATAATAAAAATCGGATGCTACTAAAATATTGTTCATTTCATCCATAATAAAAAACATTTTAATAAAACATGAATTCTTAACAACATTCATCTTGGCTTCTTATTTTATCTTACTAATAGTTAGAACCTATGAAAAACATTTTAAAAACTTTGTATGAGAACAAAAAACATAGTAAGTGTCATAGAAAAGGAAAGGAACCATTAGTCTATGAATACTTATAAACATATGAAATCATTTTCACAAAGACCTACTTCTCAATCATAAAGTATCATATACTTAACTTTTGAAAACAAGAGATTTCCATAAAACATAAGAATAATAAATAAAACCATATAGGTAACTTGAAAATTACATACTTAAGATTGTAACCCTCATGGATACCATAATATTTTTAACTTTTACTGCAACCTTATAATGTAACCCTCATGACTACCTTATGGTGTAACCATCACAGTTTCACTTGGAATAACCATTACAGTCAACTTTCAACATAAAATTACCCAATTAATTGTAGGGAGATATAGGTTCCACCCTTCATCATAACAAATTTCCAATAACTAGAACATAACTATAAAACAAGAATACTTGCATCATAAAAATCATTCCATGAGAGAGAATCACTTTATTCAAAGGAATACTATGCACATACAAAGGAAAAAATTTTCTTAGATAATAATTATGAAATATTGTATATAATACCTTAAAAAAAATTAATCATGAAATTGTTCAAATCCTTTCATTTCATATATGTTAAAAAAATTCCTTTTGAATTTAAGAAAAAGAAATTAAAAGAGTATTTTTAAAGAAAAGTCACTTACCTTGGGTTTGAATTCCTTAAAATGTGTTCAAACCTCCTGTATAATGGTTTAAATATTGTAATTAATTTATTAAATAACTATATTGATATTTATAATACCTTATATGATCTTTTTATAATATCTTTCCACTAATTTATTGATTAAAGTTTGTTATTTTTATTATTTTGGGTGCATTTATTTGAGGGTTTCTGTAGTTGGTTCATTATGGATTTTATTATTGAATGGAAGAAAAAATATAGAAGAGGAAATAAATGAAATTAATATGGTTACATAATTTTAAATGATACTATATATTATCTTTTTTTCTGGTATGAGGATGATTCATTAGATAAAACATTAATGAATATGATTTAATTTATTTTTTCCATTTTTACAGCCATCCCGAACGTATATCATTTTATTTAATATTATATTTATATATTGTTTATAGAAAATTATATGACTTATAATATATACAATAAAATCTTATTTGACCATAATAATGGTTTATGACCAGCCTTGAAGGTGTTAACGAAAAATGAAAACACATCGTTCAGGATGACGGCAAATCAACACATCAGGGATGGTGTTTTCATTTTTTAGAATAAGAGGAGAAGAGGAGAGTTTTGATGATGGATATTCCATTAAAAAAATAAAATTATTTAATATTTAAGATACTGTATTTTTCATTTCACTTGGATGAGGTGATGTGAGGATAGAATAAGAAAATAAAATAAATTGTAACGAAAATGAAAGAGGATTTCACCTCTTGAATTCGTCTCCTTGGGAACCTCATTATGGTATTTAGATTTGGTTACTTGGTGATACCAACAAGTCGAGGATGTGTGGAAGAGTCCTGGGAAGGTAATTGGGTATAAATTAATCAATCTACAAGGATTTTAGGTGTGAGGAGAATAGGTTTTGAGGGGTGGTATTAATAGTGGATGAGAGGGGTGTTTTTTTGATTATTTTATTCATTAGTTTGTTATTTTGGCTCAAGAATATGAATATTTTGATAATTATAACTAAATATATTAAAATAATTAATGATAGTTTGATATTATTGGCTTGCATCATCCATACAACATCTATGACTCAATAAATCATGTTTTTTTAAATATCGTAAATTACGGTATTTTACTATTTACAAAAAATTCAAGTATTTTAGAAAAAACCCAAAAATTCACCATAACCATGTTTTTGACAAGTATAATTAAAAAATGAAATATATTTTTTGGACATAATTTTCTAAATATGAGAAATTTAATTTTTAATTAAAATCATTATTTATTCAATAAATATAAATTTTAAAATAATAATTGAATTTATAAAAATTGGAAAAAATAATTAATGTATCATAAAATAATCTTCTAATCGTAAGAAATATTTATATTAATTTATGAATCTATTTTATGAAGATAAATTTTCTTTTAAATCATTATATTAATTGTAAAATTGTAAATAAAAATTTATGTGTTAGAAAAATGTCAACACTTAATTTATCATTTTCAAACCATTTTATAACTTAATACATGATATAAATATATCATATTATCACTTATAAGATACATAAATTTTATTTATACTCTCACATATTAGTTGACTATTCTATTAGTATAGATTCCTTAATTTTTATAAATACTACTTATTTCATAATACATTTATAATGAATTTACCTTTTTTACTTCCATAATGGAAACAAATTATTTTATAAGTACCTAAGTTGTTATAGTAATCCTATACATCAAATCCTGAATGATTCTTTGGTGAATCAAGAAATAAAATTGAATACCCTCCTGGATCCTACAAACTATCACTTAGGAATCCATAACATACAACTCCTTAGTTCTACAATATCTACTGCATCCACCTGAACCTAAGGGTATCATAGGAATCTATTGAGGGGATCAAACAGTCACCCTCGGGATATTCAACATCCATTATTGGGGATATATTCCCAACCATCACCTTATATTTTTAGTCGAATACGAAGGGTTCCTGGAATTAAAAATGTTCTATTGGTATTTCCATTCTATTCCCACACTTCTTGGGAATTCATAATGGCCTCACAATAAGAATAGATTCCTAAACACCCTAGGAATTCCTATACCCCCACCATCTCATATGCTCTAATACGGAATCCTATTTATCATCCCTAGAAATCCACTAATACATCAATCATAACACTGAATGCTATTCAGACCAGGCATCCACCCCCAATATATCGTGAGAATGTATCCCAATAGAATAGGGAAACATAGGGTCCCAACCAACTCAAAATGTGATTCCTAAGAATATTAAGAAATCACATTAGTTTTGGGCCCAACTGTTGATTCCTAAGAATCCTTGGAAATCCAAATATCATCAAACATAAATAAAAAGTGAATATAGGATGTCCAAATACCTAGAACCATAATCATCATTGTAGCGCCTTCAGGCATATACAGTAGTTTGTGTTCTAAGTGTTAGGATGGTATGTGACTGAGTATGATATACTCTATAATACCAAACGTAGGATCGAAATAAGAATGAGATTCTCAGATACAAGAGGGGGGGTGAATTGTACCTTTTAAAAATTCCCTTAGAAATTTTTTAGGATGGTTATGTTTAACAAGGTTAAACAAGATAATTCACAAGACCTCTATGAGTTATAATAAATTGCTTGATTCTGAAAAAGTGATTCCAAAAAAGGAACTTAACTAAAGTTACAAAGATTAAGATTCTACCTTAAAGCGTATAGAATCTAACTAAATCAGAGTATAAGGAAGTATAAGAAAGTTATTCTTTCCTTAACAATACAAAATATAGTGGAAAAAAAAACATGTAGCAAAACAAGTAACAAGTAATAAGTCTTTTAACCCAAAGATAAAGGTATCCAACAACCTTGGATAAAGGTCCCCTGATTTATACTTTCAAGAAAGTTTGTCTTACCCACATCTAGATAAGCCCTCGATACGAAGATCAGAGTTTGTCTTGCTATCCCCGCAAGCCCTCAACTATCTGGTAGTCGGCACCTCTGTCTTCCTCAGCAAGGAAGCCCTCAACTTCAAGGTGTTGGAACCTCTGTTTTCCTATCCCTGGAAGCCCTTGATTGTACATAGCAACAATCAGAGTCGCATGAAGAAAATATACACAAGGAAAAGTTTGAACAAGTTGTTCAAAATTTCTGCACGAATCTTGAGAGTTGATAAGAGCCTCTCTCTCTCTAGAAATCACTTCAGGAAGTTTAGATCACCAAAATACCAAAATTTGTAGCTTATTTTCAAATGAGCTCCTATTTATAGGAGAAGCTCCAATGGTCGGCTCCCTCCTCCAACAGTCATATTTCTCCTTAAATTTTGGAGTGACCTGTACATGTGTCACTCAACCAACGGTTAGTCAATAACTGAAATCACGACAGAGTTTTATAATAAACAAGTGTAAGCATAACTAAAATGATATTCAGAATGGATTAGAAAATTAAAGTTCAGAATGGAAAAGGTTAAAGTTTAGAATAGAAGTAAAAAATAAATTCAGAGTTTATAATAAAGAGATATTCAGATTCTGTTTTATGGGAATTCGGAACCTGAATTCTATAGAATTCCATAGTATGAATTTCAAGTAAATTCAGAGTCTAGATTCACAGGAAAACAGAACCATAACTTATAGAGTTAGGAGTTAAACTTATAGAAGTTTGTAGTCGAACTAGTTAAAGTTCGGAGTCGAACTCATAGAAGTTCAGAGTCGAACTAGTACGTGTTCGGAGTCAAAATCATAGAAGTTCAGAGTCTAGAATTTGGAGTGGAACTTCATGAGAGTTCGTATCCAGAATTCAGAGTTGAACTTCATTAGAGTTCGTATCCAAAATTCGGAGTTGAACTTCATTAGAGTTCGTATCTAGAATTCAGAGTTGAACTTCATTAGAGTTCGTATCTAGAATTCGGATCCTAAAACAGAATGCTTCATGTCTAAGTATTATATGATTCCGATGCTTTAGATATGAATCAAATTTATACACTTAAGAAAAATATTGATATGAACAGTGAAAACAAGGTAGGGGTAAATTTCCTTTGGGAAGGAAATTTTCTTTATGGAAGTAAAACAAGGGTAAAATGAAATTTTCCTTAAGAAAAGGTGTTTGTGATTTTCAAAACAAGAGTAATGGTTAAGTCATAAGGAAACTTTAATGACTTATCAATCTACCCCATGAATGAAGGAATGAAAAAATTCATAAGGAAAACCTTATTGACTCAAAAATCTCCCCCTTTTTGGAAAGCACAAACATCCTTATGAAAAAGAATGTAATGACTTAGAATAAATTTCTAGAATTGTAATTAAAACTTATCTCCCTTTGTTTATGATCAATGGTGAATATGACTAACTCCCCCTTAGGCTTTGAAACTCTAAGGATCGTATTCTAGATTTCTGGAATGAGAGATTTCATTTGAATTAAGAATTCTTAATGAGAAATCCCCCTTACTTAACGATAGTTCTTCTTAACTTAGAAATTTTTCTTCTCCCTTTTAGATTTTTCTTTCTCCCTTTTGAGTTCTTTTTCCATCTCCCCCTTTGTGATTTTCAAAAATAATTTGAGGGAATGGAAAAAAAATAAAGTACCTGAGACATTAGTAAGACATAAAACCAAGACAAGCATCGACAATTTCATTATGATTGGAAATATTAGTACAAGGAAAAATAAAACAAAATATCGGATTAGTCTATCTGTATTCTTTTTCCTTAGGGATTAGCTTCTTCAGAAGGGTTTTCAGTTTATTTAAGTCTTTGTGGTCCTCCTCAGCTTGCTTCTCAACAACTATGATTATTTCTTCTTGAGATTTTAGGACCTCTTCCTGAGCCTTTATGGCCTCTTCATAAATCTTCAGCAATTCATCCTACTTTACAAGCTTCTCTGTGATCTCAATATGGAGATATCTTTCCCCCTTTCAGTTTTGAGAAACATATTTAAGCTTCCCATTCAGATCTTTCACTTATTGATTCTGAGTATTTTGCTCAAGGGTCAGCTTTTCCTGAAGATTCTTCATCTTGGCATCCTCGGTATCAAAAGCTTCTTTCACATCATTGTGAAAGGTATCAAGCTCTGTCAAATCCTCATCGATTTGATTTGACCATAAATTCATTTTGCTGTATGATTTTATGTGGACCTCATAATTGATAAGAAAATTTTTGTGATCAGCCTCAATCTTCATACATTTATCCATCCCCATGGATACAGATTCTGACTTCTGATTTAAGTTGTACTGAACCATCTGACACCTGGAGTCTATATTAGGAAAGATTGGAATTGTATCCACCAACTTCTTCAGAGACTCAAAAACAAAATTGTGTCCCAGTGCAGATGACTCTGAATCCAACATCTTTTTAGGTGAATTTTCTTCTTCAATTTCCATAAGATTTATTTTAGAAGAACCTCCAACATGGTTTTTCCTTATGATATCTTTTGTTTGGGTGTCCATAAGCACTTTCCTACCCTTATCAACTTTCAGAATGGCTTTCTCATCAGGATATTCTTCCTCACTTTCAGATAGTTGAACTATCTTGTCTTCATCAGGTTTTTCCTTCTCTGCTCCTTCCTCAAGAAAGTGCTTTTCATATCATTCTTCCTCAGATAATTCATTCTATTTCTCTTCCTCCTTGTCTTAATCTTTCTTACCATCTTTCTCATCTTCCTTTCCAAGAGTGAAAAGATTTGAGGACTCAGCCTCAGATGTTCAGAGTGGTAATTTTTCTGATGGATTTTCCTTTTCTTGATAATCTTCAACTTGTTTAATCATATCATCTAAATCACCGCTATCTTCTTCTTCTTCTTCTACTTCCTCTTCTTATTATACTTCTTCAATAAATTCTTCTTCTACATCTTCAAAAAATTCTTTCCCTTTAGATTTTTCTGTAGTGACAAAATTCTTCCCAGGAGTCTTAGGTAAACTTTCAACCAAGAAAGACTTCGGAATGGGAATATTCTCAGAGGCTATTTCTTTGGATTTCAAGAGAGATTGAACAATTTCAGTATCATACAATTTCTTCTTCATCTTATTCTCTTTTTCTATCTTCTCAAGATATTCAGTAGTCTTCTCTCTTAAATACTTGGCTTCAAAAGGGTCCAATCCGAATTGTGGCTCCCTTTCCTTCCTCTTTTCCTTATTTTCCCTCCACGTTGCAACCACCTCATCCAGATACGCTTTCTGTTTCTTCAGTTTGGGAGGTGCGAATTGAGCTTCCTTAGATTTAATAGTCTTTTCTGTCTCCTCCACTTCCTTCAGCTTCCTCTTCTTCCCTGCTTTCTTAGATTTCTCGGCTTTTTCAATATTTTTCGAAACAGCTTCTATGTCCTCCTCTGGAAGATCATAGAACTCTCCTGTCTGTTTTGAAAAAGAAACTTTCATCCTCTTTAATGTGTCATCACTAATCAGCATCACCTTGCAATTTATCAGTTTTGAGGTATTAACAACCTTGAAAGAATCAAGACACCGAATAATAAGCTTGGATAGAAGGGCAGGATACATAATAATTTGAGATTTCAAATTCCCATTCTTGATGTTCTGAACCGTAATAAGGATGTGCCTCATCAGATTGATCTTTCTTAGATTTACAGAAAAAAATCCAAGATGTAAATATAACTTCTCTTTAAGTTATCCTTGTCACCTCTTCTTAGTACGAAAAACCCTTGAACCCACAACTGTAAAATCCGGTTGTTGGTAGATAGTTGGGCAATATTTGTTGTTTTGTCATCTTTGAGCCCAAGGAATTCCATAGCCTTCACCTTACTGAAACTTCCTTGCACATCCGGTAGCTTATGGGAGAAAAATTCGGCTTCACCATAACATGAGAGCCCCACCAAGCTCAAAACCTTGGTGTAAGAAAGCTTGTAAGTCTTTCCATAGCTCTTAAAGGAGAACTTTTCTCTGCCATCTTCTTCATAAAAGGAAACAGACTCATAAAATTGTACAAGAAAATATTTTTAAACAATATCCCGATCCCCTGGCTTCGATATGCAGAAATCTTCCCATACATTGAGCTTAATATTATTAGAAATAATAGAATCATACTTACTAAAAAAGTTCAGATGAACCATCCTTTCCCTGTAGACTAACCAACTTGATATTGGCTTCATAGTAGAGATTTCTTGAGAAGTGGCTTCTACAGACATTTAGTATGGAGGAGCACTGAAAGATTCGAAACGGTCTTAAGAAGGAAGGGAAAAATTTCAACACATGAGAGATTGAAATTGATGTGGGACAACCATCATGGGTCCCCTTTATATAGGTGATGGTGGTGACCTTTCAACTTCCAAAACCAATCTAATGGTTGAAAAACCCTATGATCTTATCTAACGGTTTAAAACATACTCGCAAGGAAATCTTTAATCTGATATTTGGAGGTTTTAAAAACATTCAGATTTAAGAAGAAATGAATCCGCAAAATTTAAGAACAAAGGAAACTACCAGCAAGTAAAAGTGACTACAAAAACTTAAGTACAGAAATCATACCTTTCAGATTGGCTAGGAAGAGTATTCGTAATAGTTTATATTCTTCTTGAAGAATATTTGACTAAGAAAAACTCACTATGAAAAAGTTTTATTGCAAAATCTTTGAGTACCAAAACTCAATTACGAAAATTATGAGTATGAAAATTCCCATTACAAAAATTATCATTATGAAAATTTCCATTACAAAAATTTCAAGTATGAAAATTTCCATTACAAAAATTTCCATTACGAAAATTTCCAGTACAAAAATTTCCATTACGAAAATTTCAATTATGAAAATTTGAAAAACTTCAAAAAGAGATGTACTCCCCCTATGAAAAAGAGTTTGTTACTGTAAGGAGAATGGTTTAACAAAAAGTTAATCAAGGATGATTACCTTATAGTTATCATTCCTAACTTTTGTTTAATGTATTCAAATCTATTTGAGGGTAAAGATTTTGTGAAAATATCAGCAAGTTGATCTTTCTTTCCGATACATTGAAGAATGATATCTCCTTTTCGTGTGTGATCCATAAAAAAGTGATGCCTAATATCTATGTGCTTTGCACGAGAGTGATGTGAAGGGTTTTTTCTAAGGGAAATGGCACTTGTGTTATCACACAAAATTTGAGTCTTAGTGAAACTCAATCCATAGTCTTTGAGTGTGTGTTGCATCTACAACACTTGATCACAACAACTTCCAGCTGCTACATATTCCGCTTCAGAAGTGGAGAGTGCTACAGAATTTTGCTTCTTGCAAGACCAAGAAACTAATGAATCTCCTAAAAAATAACAAGTTCCATATGTACTCTTTTTATCTATTCTATATCCACCAAAGTCAACATTTGAAAAACCTTTTAAGATAAAATCATTTCCAGAAGTATAAAATAGTCCAAGATCCATGGTTCCTTTTAAGTAGAGAAAAATTCTTTTCACTGCCTTTAAATAAGATTCCTTAGGATTGAATTGATATCTTGCACATAAGCATACTGAGAACATTAAGTCTGGACGACTAGTTATCAAGTATATTATGCTTCTTATCATACCTCTAAAAGATGTTTGATCTACTGGTTTCCCAGCTTCATCAAGATCAAGTGTGTTTGAGGTACCAATAAGAGTACTTATACTCTTAGTATTTTCATATCCATACATTTTAAGAAGATATTTAATATACTTATGTTGGGATATGTATATACCTTCTGGTTTTTGAGAAATTTGAAAACCAAGTAAAAATGTTAACTCACCCATCATACTCATTTCAAACTCAGATTTCATTAGATCTGCAATGGAATCAGTTAAAGATTGATGAGTTTAACCAAATATAATCTCATCAACATAAATTTGAAAAATCAAAACATTTTTGTTATATTTCTTTATAAAAAGGGTTGGATCTGCATTTCCCCTAACATAGTTATTTTGAAGCAAAAAATCATGTAAGTCTATCATACCAAGCTCGAGGGGCCTGTTTAAGGACATAAAAATCTTTGGTAAGTCTAAAAACATGATTAGGATGTTTTGTATCTTCAAAGCTAGGAGGTTGTTCAACAAAAACTTCCTCTTGAACATAAAAATTAAGGAAAGCACATTTTACATCCATTTGAAAAAGCATGAAATTGAAGAATACTAAAAAGGAAAGTAAAATACAAATAGATTCATGTCTATTTACTAGAGCATAAGTTTCTTCATAGTCTATTCCTTCTTATCAATTATATCCTTCAGCAAACAATCTAGCTTTATTCCTAATGATGACTCCATTTTCATCACACTTATTTCTGAAGACCCATTTTACTCCAATTACAGAAGTTTCCTTAGGTCTTTCAACCATGTTCTAGACTTTATTCCTTTTGAATTCATTTAGTTCATCTTGTATGGATTTAATACAATCATCATCACCTAAAGCTTCATCAGTGCTTTTTGGTTCTAATTGGGAAAGGAATGCTAAATGCCCTACTTCATTTCTTAAGGAACTTCTGGTCATTATAGGTTGATTTACAACACTAATGATAATATCATTGGGATGATTCTTAAGAAATGACTGGTTTGGGTTTTGTAAAACTTGTTTATCAACATAGGGTAGGAAATCTTCTGGGGTAAATGTTTCAAAAGTATCTTCTTGAACATTTTCCTTATCAGAAGGATTTTCTATCAAAGGTTGATAATCATTTTTTGAAAACACATCTGTAGATGTAGGTTGGGGTTGTTTAAAAACAAAAGGACCAGTTTCATCAAATTTGACATGTATTATCTCTTCAACAGTACAAGTGTTTTTGTTAAAAACTCTATAATCCTTAGAAATTGTGGAGTAGCCTAAGAAAATTCCTTCATCAGATTTTGGTGTGAATTTGTGTAAATTATCTTCAGTATTCAGAATGAATACCTTGAATCCAAAAACCTTAAAGTAGGAAAGTCTAGGTTTTCTACCATTCCATAACTCATAAGGAGTTTTATTAAGAAACAGTCTAATTAAAACTTAGTTTATAGTATAACAAGCATTACTTACAGCTTCATCCCAAAAATGTTTAGCAATAGAATACTCACTCAACATGGTTCTAGTTATCACTTGAATAATTCTATTTCCTATTTCAAAAACACCATTTTGTTGAGGTGTTATGGGTTCTGAGAAGTTGTGAGTAATACCTTTTCGACTACAAAATGTTTCAACATTAGAATTTGGAAATTCTCCTTCATGATCACTATGTATAGTTTTCAATAGAAGGTTTATCTCATTTTTTACTTGGGCTCTAAAACTTTTGAAATATGAAAAAGCTTCAGACTTCTTTGCTAGAAAATAAACCCATGTAAATCTTGTGTAATTGTCAACAAAAAAAATACATAGTACTTACCCCCAATGATTCCAGTTTGTGTTGGACCAAAAAGATCCATATACACCAACTATAGTGCATCCGTTATTGAGACTTCACTAATTGATTTAAAACTTGATTTATGTTTCTTTCCATATTGACAAGGGTCACAAACATTTGAAGAATCAAATCTAAGCTCTAGTAGATCCTTAAATAAACCTTTCTTAGAAAGATTACTTAAGTTCCTAAGGTTACAGTGTCCTAACCTTCTATGCCACAACCAATAATGATCTTCCATTACACTAAGGCAAGGTAAGTCTTATCACTTAAGGTCTTCTAATTTTAGTGTGTAAACATTCTCTTTCCTATTGGCAGAAAGAATAAATTCTTTCTTGGAATTGTGTACTAAGCCATTATCATTCCTAAAATTCACAAGGTATCCTTCATTACAAAATTGACTTATGCTGATGTGGTTGTGCTTAAGACCTTTAACAAATAAAACTTTTGAAATTAAAGTTTTTTCAAGAATAACGATGTTACCTATACCAATAATTTCTCCCTGAGAATTATCTCTAAAAGTTACTTTTCCTCCTTTCATTTTGATAATATTTTCAAAATAGTCTTTGTTACCAGTCATATTTCGGGAACATCCACTATCCATGTACCAAGTATTATTGTTGGTACTTTCCCTATTTTCCTGAAAATAAGAAAAATTTAGGTTTTCGAAATCCAGACTTTCCTGGATTCAGAAATCGTAGAAAGTAAAATTTTGGGTACCCACATATTCTTAGAAAAATAAGCTTTATGAAATCCTAAAGATTGGGTTTTCTTTAAGGAACAATTCTTTGCTCATTGACCACTACATTGGCACTTTGTGAAAAATGGGGCACTTTGAGGAACAAAGTAGTTGTTACTAAAAATTGGTTTAGAACTTGTGTAACCAAAACCAGAAGTATTCCTTTGAGGTTGAATTTGTGAATACATTTTACCAAAATTTTATTTACCTAGGGTAAAGTTTGAAAAACACTTCCTCAAGGAAAATATTTTTGATTTGAGTTTTATAACAAGATTCTTGTCTTCAAAAACATTTGAACTATAGCTAGGCTCGAAAACATCTTTCTTAGAAATTACCTTTTCTAGATCTTTTGAAATTTTATTCTTCTCAGAACTTACTTGCTCGTGATTTTTTTGAAATACTTTCAAAATCAGCATTTTTCTTATCAAGATCTTTAGAAAGATCTGATATTTCCTTAGTAAGAATAATATTCCTATAATTTTTTTTATCAAGTTTTTTCATGAGTTTTGAATTCTCATTTTCAAGTAGTTTGGAAAACCTAGAAACTTATTCATAGGTAGGTATAAAATTATCTTCATCAGAAGAGGATTCTCCATCCGAAGAGTTATAATATTTACTATCATTATCACTTAAAGAAACATTGGTCATTGATTCAGCATTGTGTACCTTAGCCATCAACCAATTATTATCAATAGCTAGCCTAGCTATAAGACCAAGATTCTTCTGTCCATAAGATTCATAATATGAAGATTAATCTAAGGATTATCCACCACTAGCACTCCATGTGTCATTGGATTTAAACACTTTCTTAGCTTTGTACTTGTAACGCCTTTTTCTGTTTTTCTTAGAATTCCTTTCCTTTCTTTCTTTTCTCTTAATCATAGGGAAATCAGGCCTTATGTTTCCATCTCTCTTACATTCATATCATGTAACTTTAGAATCTTTCTTGTTTTTTCTTTCTTTCTTCTTGTATTTGTATTGAAAGTTCTTCTGTCCAGCTATTTTTTCATCCTTCGAGCAATATTTTCTAATTCATTTTCTGAGGACTCACTTACACTAGATTTGGAATGGATAACAACTTTCTTAGATCTGAATCTAGTAACTCTCTTAGGAGTCTTGGATTTAATATGATGGGAAGTAGTAGTAAAAGCTACACTGTCATTCCCATTCTTCTTCTTCACAATATCAGCATCTCTCTTCATTCTAGTCTCATGCTAAAGAAGTGTTCCAAATATCTCATAAAGGGTAATCTGAGTAACCTTTCTATTCTCATCAATTGCAGTCCTTTTAGATTCCCACTCATTTGGCATGATGTTGATGATCTTGTCAACAAGGGCTTCATAATATAATCCTTTTTCACCAATTTGTTGTAAACTATTCACTATAGTCATGAATCTCTGTTGTACTTTGCATATGGGTTCACTATAAGGAAAACTAAAACCATGATATTCAGCGCTAAGCATGGATCTTCTTGTCTCAATTACTTTGGATGTACCAAAATGGGTAACTTCAAGTTTCTTCCATATATAATTTGTTGCTTCACAAGAAGAAATTTGGCTATATATATTTCTATTCATTGAACATAGTAAAGTATTGTGTACCTTATAGTTGAGTTGATATCCATGCTTTTATTGATTTGTAAAGGCACTTACTTCTTTATTAGGAATTTTGTATCCTCCAGTAAGCATAACAAAATTTTCAACCCCAGTGTTGATAATGAAAGTCTTCATATGATCTCTCCAATATTTGTAATCATTACCATCAAAAATTGGTGGTTTGGTTGGATTAATATTGTCTATGGAACCAACGTTTAAACCTTCCATCCTTAAGAAAAACTTTGGCACACAAACTTGTCAGAAGAATAAGTCTGTAAACAAAAGAAAATATTCTAAGCAAGAAAAATTGTATCTCTAAGAAAAAATTGAATCTGAACTATGATTCTGAAAAGTATGAATCCGAAAAATATGAATCCGAAAATATGATTATGAATGATCAATTATCAGAAATATAAGGGAGAAGATAAAACTTCTGAATCTAATCGTGAGATTAATTTATATTGAACCAAATCCTCTAATACCAATTGTTAGGATCGTATGTGACTGAGTATGATATACTCTATAATACCAAACGTTGGATCGAAATAATAATGAGATTCTGAGATACAAGAGGGGGGTGAATTGTACCTTTTAAAAATTCCATTAGGAAATTTTTAGGATGGTAATGTTTAACAAGGTTAAACAAGATAATTCACAAGACCTATATGAGTTCTAATAGCTTGCTTGATTCTAGAAAAGTGATTCCGAAAAAGGAACTTAACTAAAGTTAAAAAGATTAAGATTCTACCTTAAAGAATATATAATCTAACTAAATCAGAGTACAAGTAAGGAAGTATAAGAAAGTTATACTTTCCTTAACAATACAAAATACAGCGGAAAAAAAATTATAACAAAACAAGTAACAAGTAATAATTATTTTAACCCAAAGAGAAAGGTATCCAACAACCTTGGATAAAGGTCCCTTGATTTATACTTTCAACAAAGTCTATCTTAACCACACCAGGATAAGCCCTCGATACAAATATCAGAGTCTTTTTTACTATCCCTGAAAGCCCTCAACTATCAGGTAGTTGGCACCTATGTCTTCCTCAGCAAGGAAGCCCTCAACTTCAATGTGTTAGAACCTCTGTCTTTCTATCCCTGGAATCCCTCTATTGTACACATAAAAAATCGGAGTCGCATGAAGCAAATCTTCACAAGGAAAAGTTTGAACAAGCTGTTCAAACATTTTTCATGAATCTTGAGAGTTGATAAGATCCTCTCTCTATAGAAATCACTTCAGGATGTTCTGAGCACCAAAATTTGAAAAGTTGTAGCTTCTTTTAAAATGAGATCCTATTTATAGGCGAAGCTCTAATGGTCAGATCCCTCTTCCAATGGTCATATTTCTTCTTGAATTTCGGAGGGACCTGTATACGTGTCACTCAACCAACAGTTAGTCAATAACTGAAAGCATGGAATCGTTTTATAAAAAAGAAGTGTAAGCATAACTAAACTGATATTCGGTATGGAGTATAAAATGAGAGTTTGGAATAGAAAAGGTTAAAGTTCGGAATGGAAGTAAAAAATAAATTCAGATTTTATAATAAATAGATATTCGGATTCTGTTTTGTGGGAATTCGAAACCTGGATTCTATAGAATTCCAGAGTCTGAATTTCAAGGAAATTCGGAGTCTAGATTCACAAGAATTCAGAACCAGAACCTACAGAGTTTGGATTTGAACTTATAGAAGTTTGGAGTCGAACTATTAAAAGTTTGGAGTCGAACTCATAGAAGTTAGGAGTCGAACTAGTAGGATTTCGGAGTCGAACTCCTAGAATTTCGGAGTCCAAAATTCAGAGTGGAACTTCATGAGAGTTCTTATTCAGAATTTGGATTTGAACTTCATTAGAGTTCGTATCCAGAATTCCGAGTTGAACTTCATTAGAGTTTGTATCCAGAATTCAGAGTTGAACTTCATTAGATTTTGTATCTAGAATTCGGATCCTAAAACAGAATGCTTCATGTCTAAGTATTATATGATTCCGAGGTTTTAGATATGAACCTGATTTTTACACTTAAGAAAAATATTGATATGAACAGTGAAAACAAGGTAGGGGTAAATTTCATTTGGGAAGGAAATTTTCCTTATGGAAGTAAAATAGGGGTAAAATGAAATTTTCCTTAAGAAAAGGTGTTTGTGATTTTCAAAACAAGAGTAATGGTAAATTCATAAAGAAACCTTGATGACTTATCAATCTCCCCCATGAATGAAGGAATGGAAAAAGTCATAAGGAAAACCTTATTGACTCAACACTAAGGCGACCCCTGCAATCGTCACTATTAAAACACATGCACCCATTTAGGATCAATATATCAATAGGGCACCCAGTTGGCCACCCTAGGTCACTATACAATAGCATCACTCTCACAAGGGTTCTCTGGGTCAACTAAGGTCTGGGGTCAACTCCCGATTCTTAGATGTTTCTATATCCCTCGACATAATCATCAATATAGTGTGTCCTCACCAAGTTCATGGGGTATTCCACATTGGTAGTGCTATGAGAGATGGAATATGACCCAAATTAGTCCACAAAGTCACTTTAGATTGTCCCACCCACCCAACTTGATCCCAATATATATGAGGTTTATCCACTTAGGCCTATTCACTTTAGGCAGGGGAGGAGCACTCACCCTGAATCGTCACTATGATCCTATTATCTCTATAGTATAACAACGAGACACCTAAGGCCTGCATGTTCTGAGTATGTCTATGTCATTATATACTCCTACTGGATATTTCCAAGGATCCAAAGTAAAGGATACTCAGTTTATTACAACTTACCTTATATAATACATACCCCTCTAAGGGGTTCAGGACCCATAGGCCCACTCCCAAGATAATGCCTCAACCATCAATGGTTGTTGTATCTTACTAAATCACTAGGTCTGTCACAACCTAGGAATCTTGATCTATTCATCTTATGCATTCAAACAATTAAATTTCTTCAATTAAAAATTTAATTCAATTCCAAAATTCAAAATAACATAAGGTCACTACCTCTAGTGGTGATCCTACATGTCTCATTCCATAAAACAAAAGAATAAATACCCTGAGATTTTACATGAGACCACCTACATCAATTAGAGATTCTCTCATTTATTTCCATAGTCTAGAAGTTGCAGTGCTAACCCACTTACCCTCATCCAATTCTAGGTCAATTACCAAGCCTCCAACTAAATCTAAACTTCTATAATTAATCTATTATAAAATTTATAATTAATTAAACAAATTAATCGAAATGAGGGATAACATTTTTTCACTCACTGATGAACCCATCACATTGGAACCATGAGAAAAAATACACAAGAGGTCCACTAAGGACCCTATGTACCATTCTAGGCCAAATCCCTAGTACGCATCACTAATTTCATATTTAATTTAACAATAATTTAATTAAAACATTAATAAAATTAAATATGGTTTCGTACCTTAACAAAACGCTGATATACCAAATTAAAACACCACCACAAGAAATATTCTATCAAGGGTGAATAAAATCACCAATAAAATAAGGTGATTTCATCATGTTCTAATGTAATTGACAATGAAACCCTAAAATGAAGAAATGAAAATTATAAAGAAAATAATAAGAGATTAATATATATTTCTTGGAGGATGGAACTCACCTAACATACCTGAGGAAATCCCCAAAACACCCCAAGATCAAGGGTTCATCAAGGTATAAGGAGGTAGGGTGTGATGCCCATCAGTGCATGAAAATGGGAGAATGAAACTGAGTCTCTTCCTCTATAAACATGAGGGGATAATGTTATAAAATTTTCTCTTAAAAATCCATTGGTGATCCAGTGGATCCCATCAGCTGACCAGTGTCCTGCTGCAGTTTTATACCATCCCCTATTTACTCTCCTTGATTCCCTCTCAATATCCTTGTCCACTCTCTAAGCCCTATTACTCATTAAAAAACACTCATTTGAGGTTTCCAAAAATAAAAAAAAATCATTCTAAAGTCCAGTTATCAAAATAACCCATCCACAAAATGAAAACTAAAAATCACATTAAATTTCAAAATGGTCTTATGGAACTGGGCATTACAAACTTCACACCATAAAAATTCTTATCCCATAGAGGTCTCATCAGGAATTCTATCATTATTCCTAACATAATCTGGTCACCAATACTGATCTAAATGGATTTTTTACTTTCTTGAATGCCCAACATGCCTCTCAAGAACAATTCTAAATATAATATACAAATCTTCATGATCCCAAACCAAGGCTCCTACAAATCATCGAATCACCAAAATAGTTCTCTCTCATGCCAGTATACATTAAGATATGAAGATATCATCATCCAATTATCCATCTATCTCATGGTTCTCCGCACTATATGACCTAAATAAAAGAGTCCAATTCTGAGAAAAGGTACCTCCCACCATTGGAATTGCCTCTGAACACATATCCCACACTCTAAGACACACCTTGTGCAGCTTTTAATATACCACACCCAAACATACTCAAAACAACTTGTCCAAAATTAGTACCCCGTTTCACTCTCAAATTACAAAAAATATCCCCCTTCATCCAATCATAACACAAGCATGCCATATTTTCCTCAATAATACCTACTTAAATCCTAAAACATACCTTTAGTATTGAAAATGACATTCTAGATGCAGTTCCTAGCTCAATACATGCAATTACATGAAAAACATTTGGCCAGAGCTCCTTTATCCAACCTATATAAAAAATGATCAACTATAACTATTGATTCATTTCCTATTAATCTGATATATATACCTTATGAATAAGATAAATCTTATGATCATATAAAAAATCTCATTGGATTCCATACCTTACACCTATTAAGATTCCAAGGTTAGATCCTCAACTGTCTAAAATTTCCATTATGACCTTCCACAAGCACTAATGCATCTTTGATTGAAACACGCCCAACTGCAAAGAAAATTATCATTCTTTATCCACCACCACATCCAATTTTCTATATGGAATTCCATAAGAAATCTAGGTGTGGATCACATTTTTTCACATCATCATCCCAGTACCACCAAGACTACCCCAAAATCAGTTTCACGTGATTGCGGCCCTTCCATCAAAAGTTTCATATGCCTACAACTTATATGTTAGTACCCAATAAAGGGGTTTGATTACCATCACCTTTAAAAAAATTGTAACCCCAAAGTCCCATGATCTATTCATCATTGTACTCAAGTATTAGACATGTTCATACCACTCTCACCTGAGTGATAAAATGAAAATAAACTACCACTGGTTCTTGGATTCCAAGAATAGACCCTACAATTGTTTTTGATATTCGGTCAAAAACAAGGGCATAACCCTATGACAATTGATGTTGTACTCTCCACTATATGACTTCATATATACTAATCCTTAAGAATAACTCAATAATCTCTATCCTCAACACACGCATACATCTCTTCTGAGCCAAAATCATTTCATCCCAAAAAACACCTTCCTATGATCAATTCCCTGATCGACCATGCCCCCATACCTGATCCATTTCCAAAACATCCCTCATTACAAGGGCACTCTTCATTTCCATCAATCCAGGGAAAATAATTAATTAATTAAACTATTAATTTCATCAGTCCTCAACTCACATATATCCACTCAGTGATCCATGATTCAATGGAACAACATGAAACTAGTGTGATCCACCTCAATCTACTCTAAATTTAATGGGTATATGATTCTGTACCACCCAACCAAATAGTTTGACTCATAATCCCATGAGTTGAACGCCATTAAAATTAGTCTAATGTGATTACATCACTGACCATACTCCCTAATAGGTTAGTTCATCAAGATAATCACATTATTTTCCAACATCCAGTGTCATTATAAAGCCTCAAACACTTACCCATGCTCGCACCACACTCAAAAGTGCACCCAAGAAACATAGGTTCGGGCATTCAAATTATATCTCCATCCAATACCATCATCAATGCCAAAGTTATATCACTAAAGGTGAATTACTCATTAAAAATAACATATTACCTTTCCTACATCTTATACCTAATAGCTTATCCATGCATAGATAAAATATCCTAAAGCACTAAGTCATACTTATTTCCCCTAAGGAAATAGTAAACAAGATTTAACCCCCCTTGAAGGCCACCCTCGTATAAAACACAACTTTATAACTCAATAAAATCTCATGTATTACCTCAAGGGTATCTACGTAATCTCACCTAATACATAAACCAGTGCCTTACTATGTTCATTATCATGGGAAACACCACATGGTTCCTTCCCATAACCATATGAAATCTCACATGTCAATTCCCTCTCAAGATTCTTGTCTACATAGTGGCATCACATACCAACCCAGTAGCCAACGAAGGAACAAATTCTCACCAAACATCCATACACATGACTTCTCCATTTATAACCATAATATTAGGATGATCTTCCATGGAATCATCTAAGATGATCGATGTTATGGAATCATAGTCACCCGGTTCAGTTAAGTACAATGTCATTCCAAGATATACTATAAAACACTATATAGGTTGTTATTGAATCTTTAAATAACCAAACCTACATAATAATCACCCCCAAGGGGTTCTTCTCTAAGTTATTGAATTCATTTACTAACCCCTCATGGGTTCTAATCGTCCCTTATAGAAGGGATCGTACCACCATCATTTTTCTCACCATTGTATCTATAATACCTCCTACTAGAATAAAATTCATGTACACAAGTAGGCTTGAATAAGTAAAATTCCACCAATTAATTGTACATGGAAATGTGTTATGTACAGTAAATAACACATTAAATAGATGAACCTCAGACATCAGTAAAATATTCACACTCTTAGGCTTATATATCATGTTAATCCTACATTCCTGACATGATGCATGAGATTCCTATTACCTCTACAGTGTAACAACCAAAAATCTAATAAGTGGTCTCTTTCCAATGGTCCAAGAGACTAGAACCAATAACTTATAAATCATAAATCGCAAAACTCCTGTGTGTCATGCTAATAGAAAATCAAAAATAACCATCACAATGAACATCAAGAACAATAATCACATTCCTAGTAACCAGCCTTCCACCAGGAAAGGTATTTATGATGCACCACTTTGGGTTCCATCACAAGACCCAGAACATTCATATGTCTCCATTATACCAAATCCCTAAGTAATAAAAAAAATAAAAAACATATCTCATACCACTTTATAGTACACCATCCTAGATCACTCTGAATTGTAACTAGACCAGACCACAAAATAATCTCAAGCATGCCTCCTCGAATTCCTAAGGTTGCCAACTAGAAATGGGGGGTCTAAGTTGGTACTATGCAGAGGCTATATCCCTAGTATCAGAGTGTTCAATAATAAGATAAATAACTAAACATCATTCACATATGTAAATAAGCATAGTATTTGAAATAGAATAACATAATGAATTCAGAATCATGATACATCAAGACCAATCACCCACCTTTCTGATCACATGTGTAATTTAAATATAAGAAAAAAATAATTTATACGATAATTCACTACATCCTTGATCCTCACTACATCTGAATCACCTTATATCATCTGAGCTATCCCACTCAACCTTTCTGAACTTTATCCTAGGAATTGGATCAACTTATACCTGCAACAAGTGATAGTTTCTCGGGTACCCATGTAAAATGGTGGTTCGAGAAGGGTGTGGGTAAAAAAATCAGTAGGTAACCACCAATGCATTTATATACTAAATATAAATGTTTTGATCTATGTTTGTGATTTAATAAACTATAATCAATAAATAAACTATAGGATATAAATAAATAAATAAATAAATAACCAATAATATTTGTTTTAACACATCGTAGGGATATCTCTAAGCATGTTGTGGGAGTCATGCCTACCACAAGATCACTATCACCCTAAGGACATAAACATAAAACATAGTATAATCCTAATAATTAACATTGATCCTCAGGTTTTAAACCCCAATTGACCATACCTGGTTTAGCCATTGATTCAGTGACTTTGATAATTAGCATCTCTTTGGGGGACCTATGTACAGACTTTGGGGATCATGTTCCTGCACCTCCACTTAGGAGTATAAAACCTTAGGTAACCACTATTAATCCCTCATCAAAAAACTCTAGGTATAGACCCTATGGTATTACTTGGGCATCCTCGATGTCAGTCTGACATCTGATTCCTAAGAGAGGGAAGCCCAAGGAAATCCTATACTTCCATGGGTGACTAATTCATGAGTAACCCTATAAATTAAATAGAATGCCCTCTTATATCCCATGGAATGCCACCCAGGAATCCATAACATATAGATCTTCATCCATACCATATATGGGGCATCCACCAAATCTTAGGGTGTAACCTATGAATTGATCAAGAGGATCCAACGGTCTCCCTTGGGATGTCCAACATCTATTCTCAGGGATATACACCCACCCAACACCTCATATTGCCATTTTAATCCTAGAGGTTATAGGAATTTTCAAAGGTCTTATAGTGTCACCAATCGAATCCAAGGATTCCTAGGTATTCGGAATGGTCTCACTATAATAATGTAATCCTATACACCCAAGGAATTCTCGCACACCCAACATCTCATATGCTCTAATTTGAGATCTTAGTTATCATCCCTATGCATCCACTACTATATTGATCATAAAACTGGATGCTAGTATAACTAGGATTATACCCCCACTATATAACGAGACTGGATCCCAAACAAATTAGGAATCCCAAGGTATCACACAACTCAATATTTTATTCTCAGGCATCCGAAAAAATCACATCAGTACCTGACCAAACAACTGATTCCCACATGTCCCAAAAAATCCATATATTAGGATACATACATTAAAAGTACATATGGTATGGCCAAACACCCACACTTATCATCATAATTATAGATACTTTAGGATTATATGTATATCAGGGATTCATGGTGACACCTAAAACATTCACTATCCAAAAAAATGAATCCTCTTGGGGTCAATCTATTAACAATTCACCCACTCAGGACCCCTGGGTTACTATATTTTAGCAGCACCCTCAAAAGTGTACTTTGTCTTAAATAAGGTCATGGGTTAACTCTTGACACCTAGTGGTTTCTACATCCCTTGAAATCATCATCAAGATAGAATTACCTCTTAATATACATGGAGTATCCCACATTGGAAACACTCTAAGAGAGAACGTGGTCCATCCCATTCCACAAAGTCACTCTAGGTCATTTCGCTCAGTCAACCTAATCATTATCTTCCTCAGGTCTATCCAACTAGTCCCATTTACATTGGACAATGGAGGGACAATCTCCTCAAGTAAGTAATATGATTCTATTAGCTCTACGGTATCACCAAGAGACCCCTATGTCCTATATGGGAAAAGTTTATTGATATCATTTTACAACCCTACCAGGGGTGTCCAAGGATCTTAATCAAGACTTTCTCATTATGGTCCAAATTATATCATATAATACACACCCCTACAGGGGGTTCAAGACTCAAGGGACCATTCCCAAGAAAAATCCTCAACCACTGATGGTCACAGTGTCTCAATAATGTAGTAGGTCTATCATGGCCTAGGAATCTCGATCTATTTGTCTTTGGAATCAAAAAAATATAATCTTTTTAATTAAAAATTTAAATAAATTCAAAAATTACAAATAATATAAGGGAATTTCCTATAGTATAATTCCCATATGTCACATTAGATAAAACAAAATCATAAATACCATGGGCTGCATGCCAGACCGCCTGCCTTAATTGTAGATTTTCTCATTTATTTATATAAGTCGACAATTGTGGCCCCATCCTTCCTAGCATCATCAAATTCTATGTCAATTATTGATCCTTTAACTCAATAAATACATTAAAAATTATTTAATTATAACATATATAATTAATTTAAAATTTTAATCTAAATGGGGAATGATCGATGTTTTACTCACGGATGAATTTGTTTCATCGAAACCATGACTAAAAACCACAAGATATCTATTGAGGACCCCTAGTACCATCCCGAGGTAAGGCCCTGACACACATCACTAATTATAGAATTAATTTAAGACTAATTTAATAAAAACCCCAATAAAATGAAATACAACATCATACCTTAATAAAATATTGAGTCAATATAGGAAAATATTGACACAGGGCATTCTATATTAAAGATGGAAAAAATTCCCAAGAGAATCAAAAGATTCCACCATGATCCAGTGTAATTCCCATAAAAAACCTAAACTGGAGAAATAAAAATTAGAAATAATAGAAGTGTATATCAATAATGGTTTTAGAGGATGGAACTAAACTCAAAATACTGATAAAATCCTCAAAACACCCCAATATCAAAGGGTATTTAAGGTGGGAGGAGGAAAGGTTGGCTTCCCTTGGTGTGTTTAAAAGAGAGAGGAAAAGGGGGTATCCCACTAAAAAACATAAGGTTGTAAAGTTGTAACTTCTCCCCTTAAAAATCCAACCAGCTAGCGAGTGGAGGCCACCAGTTGGTCGGTGGCCTACTGTAGTTTTGTAGTAGCCCCTACAACCTCTTCTTAAGGCTCTCTCGAGTTACTATGCTACTTTCTAAGCCTCATTCCTCATCCAAAAACACCCATTTTAGTTTCGTAAACTCTTATAATTTAATTTGAAGGTATAATTATCAAAATTACCCATCCATCAAACAAAAACTCAAAATTCCTCTGGATTAAAAAATGTGCATACAAACATGGGTCATTATTGTAGAATTCTTCACTTATAAACCTACATAAAAACTATTATCCCTTTTTCATGAGCTTGATCTGCATTTAAAATATGATGAAAGAATATTGTGTGACTTGATTCATATTTTGACAGTGTAAATAGTAAATCCTAGATCCCATATCTAGGTCTTAGCCACAAATTCAATCAACTAAAACTCCCTCCTCCCATACACATAAGGGTTTCTAGTGAAGAATTACTTTTGAACATTCAATGGGAAATGATGTAAAATAAAAACTAATTTATCCTAGCATTGTAAGTATATCCATGGTCCAATGATATTATAAAATTTCCCCATTTTATTTTATTTTTTATGTAGTAATATTTAAGTCCTTGTTGTATAAATTTAAACATCAAAACATATGATTCATCTTTTATATCCCTGAACTTCTTGGAGTGGGACATCTTATGTGACACATTACCTATGTGTGGGATAGATCCATGTAAATATATCTTTAATATAACCCATATCCATAAATGTATGATAGGTTTTAGTGCTCAATTCCTAATAAAAATTGGATCTTTTATCCTGATAATGGGATATAGATCTACTCTCAACTTAAATTCCATAACCTGAAAAAATAAAAAATTACCCCTATACTATATAGGTTTTAAATCTACATTGGGGTCCCTTTTATAATTCCTTAATTTTTGACATTAAAATTAACAACACGTGGTCCACATTGCATAACCTTACATTTCATAGAACGACACCCTATATGTGGCCTAGTTTCCCTACATGGAAACCTGATACTTGTAAAGATTCCAAATCTAGGTTATCTTTCTAAATAAATAGTTGGATAAAATTCCATTTTATTAATTATTTATCCTAAGGTATGGAGTATGCCATATAAAATAAAGACTATGTGCAGATTGATTCCTAATACATTTTTGAACCTCATGTTCAGAACCCTATCACAATTCCTCATTCATTTTCATCCCTTATGAAGGAATCACATAATCCTAGGTATGGTTGGACTGAGTCTTAAATACCTTGATTCTCCATTTTGACCATATTTATTCATAAATCACAATTTAGGATTGGAGTGTCTTAGATTCTTGAATACCTTTCATTGGTCATTACTAACAAGTGCATTCAACTCCAAAGTACACTTTATCTTGAATATACATTCTATGTCCCTGATATGGATCTTTTATATGTTCCCTTGATATTTCATATCAACCTGAGCAGTCATTATCTAAAAGGAAATATCCACTAATTTTTTAGGCGTTTACGTAATGTTAGTGGAATCCGTTTTTTGAATGCATTCTACAATTTCCCAAATATACCTGCTCTACCTCACAACTCATGATTCAAGAACCTCTATTTTGGATTTATGATGTCACTATATCTAGGTAAAAAGGAATTTGTACATTCCTAGCCTTTGGGTTCCATTTTGGTTTTATTCATGTTCATAAATTCCATGCATCATGGCCATAAAATGTATGCACCCATCCCCCTAGGATATTCAATAGTTTCATTGGGCCTTCCATTCACATCAGGTAAACTTGTCTCTTTTCCACTAAATGTATTGTATCAATCCCCTTGGTTCTAAGAACAATGAACTTAAACTATGTTCACTTATTCTATAAGATATTATGTACTATTATTGTGTTCTCAATTTACATTCGGCTTTCACCTCATCCTTTCCATATAGATTGTACCATTTCACATATGATTAAAGCTACATGGCCTTAAAATCATCATTTTTTGGAAAACAAATGTATGTCCTTTCACTCTATTCCCTCAATGGTCCAGACCTTATGACCTTAAACTATTGTTGAAAAAGTCATAAAAAATTTCAAGATGAAAAAATCTAAAAAGAAGCCTAAGAAAAATTCAAGCCTCTGGTTACTAAGCCTTCTATTTTTGGGGTTTGGAAATGCTAGAGAAAGAATTGAAAATTCACAGTGCTTGTAAAGACCATCATATGATCCAAGAAAAATCCTTTCCATTCTCACTGAACCAACTAGTTCAAGAAAAATTTAGAGCAGTGACACATCATATCTCATTGTCTTGATTATGTGTTCTGTACATAGTGGAATAGCTTTTAGGGTGCTAGAAACCTTTATGAATAACTCTTCCTTCCATGAACCTACTTCATTTACACTCACTTCTAAATCCTTGTAAACATTTCCTTGGATATCATTAATTAGTGAATTAGACTTCAATGGACACCTCTACCGACTATGAATATTATGTCTCTGATATGCCTCTATATAAGTGATCCTGATATGGCCTATCAACCAAATTCATCTTCATGCTAAATAAGAGAGTCTTCTAACCCCCATACACCCTGACACTATTGAATTAAAACCTATCATTTGAATATGGTATGTCGTCATCCCCAACATATGTTTTTCATCTCCCACTATTGATTCAAACTCCTTGGGTTATAATTTATAAAATCCACGATCCAATTATGTGAGTTGATTTGATACCCTTTATGTTATGCACTTTTTCATGAGACTCAATTTTAGAGGTGAAAATATGACATCTCATTATTTAATTCTTAATTATTCCTCGCACCATGACCACAAATTATGTGTACTTTGGTCAAATTTATAATACTTAAAAATGTTGATCTATGTGTTCCATGAACCATGGCCTTTAACTATGTTCACTTTCGTCGAATATATACAACATTAAACTACATAAATATATGGTCCCCACACCATGACATTAAAGTAGTTTCATTTTGGTCAATGATTTCACACATTAAATGTAATGACATCGAGTTAAATCAATTATATTTCCCCTCTTATGTCTATTTCATATTGTATAGATCACAGAAAATCACTTATATAATGCAATAAAAACTTTATAAATGAATAATGAATGAAATAAGAGGTATTTCTAGATGTTAAGGAACCTATACAAATGAAATAGTAACTTGACCTTAGGAATAATAATATGACCATTATGGATAGTAAATCAGCTACAAGAATAGTAACATCACCCATGAAATTATAAATAAAATTTATGCATGTTATAAATGAAGGAATTATATAATTATATCATAGTATAAGTAAGTGAATATTTTAGAAATTATTAATTAAGTGTTGGTATTTTTTAACGTCATAAATATTTGATTAAAATTTTATAATTAATATAATGGTTTAAAATAAAATTTATTTCCATAAAATAGATTAATAGATTAATATTTTTTTCTTATGATTTTAGGATAATTTTATGAGACCTTAGTTACTTTTTTAGAATGTTATAAAATTAGTTAAAAATTTAAAATTTGTATTTTTTGAGTAAAAGATTATTTTAATTAAAAATTAAATTTCTTATATTTAGAAAATTATTCTCAAAAAATGGAGTTCATTTTTTAATCTACATGTCAAAAAATGTTTGTGGATAATTTTTTAAATTTTTCTAAAATACTTGATTTTTTTGTGGATAGTGAAATACGGTAATTTATAGTATTTAAATTATAATCCAAATACATGAATTAAATCAGCATGCATAATGTCATCACACTTGTTTCAAAATCACATGAACTATTTAATTTATGTAGTCATAAGAATAAAAAAATATTCAGTCTTTTTTTAAAATTAAAAAACAAATGATTAAAATATTCAAAAAACACCCCACTCCATCGCTATAAACACCACCCCACACCACCCCTTCTCCTCACATCTTCCAGGCTTTGAGACTTGTCGAATTTTGTCCCAGACTTCATCCCAAGCCTATAACCCACGTCCAAGAGCTCTTGGTATCATCAAAATACCAAAACCATTTCCCTAAGGTGGTTCACACGGAGGATAATTCAAGTTGTAAAATCCTATTCTTTTTCCTTTTATTTTCTTTTCAAGTTATTTTCTTTTATTATTCTCTCCCCAAATCACCTAATATAAATAGAATGAAAACTCTAGTACCTTAAATATACTATAATTTTATTATTCTAGTGGAATAATCCATCATCAAGTCACTTCTCCTCTCTCTTTTATTCTAAAAATTGAAACATCATATGTGAGGTGTTTTTTCATCGCCTTCAAGGACTACAAGTATTCATTTTCCTTCACCATATTAATGGATATTCATGAAACCATTTTAATGTTTGAAATATATTTTAAAATTTATATTTCATTCCTTTTTATGTTCTATAATTAACAAATTTACATAATACTAAATGATAAAACAAAACGAGTTCATTATGATCTAAAACCGCTTAAATTAATATAAGGGAACATCAAAAACATGTTATCTAATGATTCATCCTCATATCTGGGAAAAAATAAGATTAATTAAACTTATTTATGATAATTAATAGAATTTAATTCCAAATATATATAATTATGACCGTTTTACATGAACTTCATTACATATAAACAGGCAAACTAATCATGAAAACCAAGAAAATGAAAACTCTGGAACGATGAAATTAAACTCTATAACTCATAAATAAGGACATAAATGAACTTAATAAAACTATAATAAATCTAAAAAATGTATTAAAGTTTATTAATTAATTAATTTATTGATTTAATTTGATTATTTAGGACATTAAGTTCAAGTGAAGAACACATTTGGACCTAAGGTAAGGGTTTTCTTCCCAAACCACCATTTTCATTCGGGTTATACTTTCTACCTCTATACACCAATATAATTATTCATTATTTTTATGTGATTCTTATAAATTATATTTATATATTCCAAACACATATTTCTATATCATATCATCTTTTTATGGTATAATACTTGTTTTATAAGGTTCCCTTCTCAATTATTCCCGATAAACAAGCCCAGTTAAAGGGAATTTCCCGATTTCTTACCCATTTTCAAGTACCATACATAATCTATTTTAAGACTCAAATATTTTTATTAATTCAATAATGTTTTCATGAAAACACATATTTTTTCATTTATTGTTTTATAAAATCAATTATGAAATATAAAAATGATTTTCAAAAAATAACTCTTCTTTGCAAAGTAAAATGGGTATTTCTCTCAAAAATTTCTCAATGATTTTATAAGGGTTTTTTCATTTATTTCAATAACTTTGTTGAATTTTATTATTTATTGAGATTGATATATTATTTTCATCATCTGGGTTTTTCATTTATTTCAACACCTTTGTTGAATTTTATTATTTATTGAGATTGATCTATTATTTTTATCATCCACTATATTTTATTAAATTGTTAATGGTCAGTTTGACTATGGATGTGCTATCTTGACACCATTCACCATACTACTCAGAATGGTTACTAATTATGTTTACATATTCAGGAAATTAATTTAAATTTAATATGTATATATTGTTTTCGTTTATCCCCATTCATATAAGGAATTAATTGGACTTATTAATTGATGGGTGGGCCATCTATAGCCCCCCGATTCATTGGTAGGTCTCATGAGATAAACTAGACTGGGTTTTTACCCATTTTGTATGGTGTATTGGTCGAGGCCTTAAAAATATGTTTATGATGTCTGGAATTATGCATTACCTCATTATGAAACTAGTAATTCATATTACATATGGTTATTAAAATATTAGAATAAACATGATTATGTTTTATAATGGAATTATTTAATCAAATTTTATTCCTATCATTTTATGCTCAAGATTATATTTTATTGACCATTGTTTTTAGATATTTTTGATGCATTATTGTTTATGTTTATGATAGATTCTGCTGTATTACTTACCCTCACTAAGAAACTGAGATCACCCCATTCTTATGTTTTATTTTATCCCAAGATGCAAAGATGAATATTATGAATGACTTGTAGGTATAATCTCAGAGTTATGGATGTTTCTAATAGAATTTCTATATTGTATTTTCTTTTCAAATTTGTAATGTAAAACATATATTTGTATCTAGTTTTCCAAAACTACGAAAATATTTTGTACATTGGGATACAAATTCCTCGTTTTTATGCCAATGTAATGAAGTAAGGCACCGACTCTAGGCAACTGGGGTTGGGGTCACTATAGTTGGTATCAAAGGAAGTTTAGTATAAACCTTGTAAGATATATTTAGAAAACATATATTAGGTAACATAACCCTAAGATATAATTTGAGGATAATAATGGAAGAACATCCATGAATTTTGGTAAAGTGGAGATTAGATGGATCTTTATAGAAATACATCCATGTCTGGATACTAAAAGTGGAAGTTGTTCTAGAAAAAATGTACGTAGGGGTAACAACATTGATAAGGTATCCCGGGCCTGACTTAAATTAACCTGGTACACAAAAAAGGGCCTTAATACGAACCTATTTTAACACTCCCAGGGCATATGATTAGGATAATTCACATTCTTTTATAACCATTATGAAGGATTCAAAAAGTAAATCTGTCTCCGAGGAAAACATGTTAATAATTATGAGAATAACTATGAATAAAAATTCAATTTAGGTTAAGTGTTTTTATAGTTTGAGATTATACATTGTGATTCACAACCTAATTTAGTGTATGTCATTATTTAGAAATGGTGCTTAGTGGAAGGAATGGAAACTGTATTAATGCTCGTATCCCATGTAGGTATTTCCCTCCTATACAAGATAATAATGTTGGTATTGGAGTTTTGACTAGTGATGAGAAACTTATAACTATAATGAGATAGATGACTCAGGTTGTGAATAATAATCATACCCATATAGAGAATCCTGATCCACAACATGGAGAATCAATGTTAGATTTATTTATTTGACAATAACCTCCATCATTTAATGGGACTAAAAACCCATTTGTAGAAGATCAGTGGATAAGTTCCTTAGAGAATATATTTCTTTCTTTGGGAAGTAATGAAAGAGAGAAGGTTATCATGTAAGTTTATCATCTATCAAGATATACAGATCAATGGTGCTCATTAATTCAAAATAAAAAATGATGAGGAAGAAATTATAAATATGTAATTGAGGTATTTTAAGGAAATTTTCTTAGAAAACTATTTCCCCCACAGATAGCATGCATATATGGAGCGTCAATTCTCGAGTCAAAAAAATAAAAAGGATGAAAACATTGAGAAGTATGAAAAAAACCTTACAAGGTTATAAAGGCATGTCACGAACTACATATGTAATCCAAGGAGAAATATTGATCGATTATTTGATGGTTTAAAACCATTCCTTCAAAGAGAACTAGTCTCCCAAAATTTCTCATCATATGAAGATATAGTCTCATGTGCTATCAAGACAGAAAAATAATTCTCTGAGTCCTATGACTTTAAAGAAAATCAAGAGAAGAAGAGGGATATTGAAAACTTTGGAAAATGAAATAAGGAAAAGGGGAATAAGGGAAGTGATTATTTTCCATCCTATAATAATTTTTGGAAGAAACACCATGGTACTTACCTAAAGGGTATGGGTGTTTGTTACAAGTTTTGAGAAAAAGGACACCAAGCCTGTGATTGTAAGGGAAAGAAATAATCTACCAATATTCAATGTTACTATTTAAAATTGTTGATACATTATGAATATTATTATCCTAAGTTTCAAATAAACTTTCCCCAGAGAAGTCCAAGGGAGCAAGTCCAAGATTATACGGTCACAACTGTTGAGGTTGAAATTCAAAATGACGTGGTGGTAGGTACTTTAATCATTTCATAAAACTTATCCATTTCTTTATTTGATTCTAGATCTTCATATTATTTTATATCTTCCCAATTTTTCAACAAAATTATACATTTTCCTTTTTATTTAATAAAGGATTTTTCTGTCAAAACTACTAAGGGAAGTATTTTTGCAACAAAGAGGTGTCGGTAAGTCCCTATTATGACACATAAACATGCTTTAGTTGCTTAACTTATCATCATACCTATTATTGAATTTGACATAATCCTTAGCATGGACTAGCTTTTAATATATGATGTGAAAATATATTTCAAAAAGAAGTAAATCATGATTGGTGAGGAGGATGTGGAATCCCTTATCTTTATAGTAGAAACATCATCATTATATTCTTATCTGGATCCACTCCAGTTGAACTACTCAATAAAATTATTATGGAGGAAGATAAAAAATCATCTATGGATGAGGAAAGAAATATTAAAATTGAAAATTTACCTATTGTTCAAGAATATATTGATGTATTTCTAGAGGATTTACCTGGATATCCTCCAAAGTGGTAAGTTGAGTTATCTATTGATTTAATTCCTGGTTCAAGACCTATATCAAAGACTCCTTATAGAATTTCCACTGTAGAATTAGTGGAAGTAAAGAAAAACTAGAGGAATTGATTGATAAAGGATTTATTTTCACTATTATTTCTCCATGGGGAGCCCCTGTTTTATTTTTCAAGAAAAAATACAGTTCCATGAGGCTGTGCATTGATTACAGAGAAATCATTACTATTGTCATAAAGAAAAAGTATCCCTTTTCTCTCATTGATTATTTTTTTGATCAACTTCATGGAGCTCAATAATTTTTTACAATTGGCCGTCGATTTGGATATCATCAATTGCTTGCGAGGAAGGAAGATATTCCAAAGTAATCATTTTGAACAAGGTATGTACATTACTAGTTTAAATTAATTACATATGGGCTTATTAATGCACCCTATATATTTATGGATATAATGAATAGATTTTTCAAGGAATATCTTGATGATATTTTTTTTATCTTTATTGATGATATCTTGATATATTCCAAAATCTATAAGGAAAATGAGAATCACTTGCAGGTTTTTATAGAGTCTCTTAAAATAAAAGAGTTATATGGGAAGTTTATCAATTGATAATTATGACTTTAAATAGTTTCTTTTATTGGAAATATTATCTCTAAGGATGGAATATCAGTTGATCATGTGAAGAAAAAGGTTGTTCAGGAATGGCTTACACTAAAAAAACACAAATGAGGTGTGTAGTTTTATTGGTTTAGTAGGTTATTATCAGTGTTTCGTTCAGAACATCACCCGATTAGAAAAATTGTTAACCAAGCTTACTTGTAAAGGGTTTAAGTTATTATTGACAAAATAATTTGAAGAATTTTTTAAAGAATTGAAGAGGAGATTGGTGAATGATCTGATCCTGACTCTACCATCAGAAAATGGTCAATTTGTGAATATCATGAAACCACTATATATATAAATATCAAGAAGATCGAAGGAGATATTTGGGTCTTGACATGTCTATTAAAAAACTGGAAGAGAGATTGACTAGTTTTTTCTTATTTACCTATAAAGACAAGGAAAAAGGAACCTGTGCCCACCATGAAGATTTGGTTTCCATGAAAGAGAATAAGTTCCAGTCTTCGATAGGCAAGAGATAACTTGGAAATCCTTATAAATTGAAGAAGAGGAATTTGATTCTTTTTAGTAAAGAATAATAGAAGTTTTGGGTTTATTTTTGAAATAATAAGAGTCTATGAAAATGGATTTAATAGTATTACTATGAAGGATAAGTAATGATACTCAAAGATGTATCCATTCACATACTAGGATCTAACCCAACGTATGTGTTAATATTTGAAAAGGCTAAGAAATCTATAAATGGTGTGATTTTATTTCTTAAGAATAGTGAGAAAATGAGGAATAAAGAGAAATGATATCACATGTTGTTCTACCCCCAAAGTAGTGTATCAAGGAGGAAGAAAGGCAATGATCCTTGGATGGTAATGAGCTAACCCAAAACCTATAATGGTAGTGAGGCTTGGGAGGTAGTGAACTTACCCAAAAACTTTTAACCACTAAAAGTAGTAATCCTAATGGTTAATTGGTGTATTGAAACTATTTTGATAGAACTATCTTAGGATTATATCAGTGTGGGTGAACCAAGTAAAAAACAATTGTCCCTGCATGCATTATATTCCCACATCTTCTCAAAGTAAATTGGCTAGTTTATGGGTGAATATAAAAGGAAACATGTTGAACATTTTTTCTACCCCCATGGGAACAAGTTCCATAAATGAAAATCATTAAATATTTTTAAAAGGTTTTAAATTAGGAACCCTCTAATTCACCCCTCTTAGGGTACCTAAAAGGGACCTAAAAAATAAAATAAATAAACTAATTTTCTAATTATTAATTATTAATAATGTATATTCAGGAATAAAAATGTAACTATATACCTATGTCTTAGAAAGGAGTTTTGAAAATCAATTATGCTAAATGCATGATTTTGAAATAAATATATTTTTTAAATAATAATTAAATTTAAATTATATATAAACTTATTTTCTTAAAAAGGAATTCCAATTTAGAATCATTGTGAAGAAATATTCCAATGGTATATTTTATATAATTTTCTATCACAGATGAATTTTTTGGTAAATAATAAAATATAGTATGTGTACACATTATGATTTATAACCTTATTATTATATTAAAATGGTATAATAAATAATATAGGGACTTTATCAACTATTTTCTTATTTATTAAAATAATTTATTTTAAATTTATAAAATTAATTTTTCAAAACAATAAGGAAATTTCCAAAGCCTTAACTATATAGTTAAATTTAAAAAAATATATGAATAAATATATTTTTCATGTCCAGAATAATGTAATTTAAATTATTTTAGTTCTTAAACATTTAATAGTTATAAAACAAGACCTAAATGTCAACAAAAATTAAACTAGGGAAAGTCTAATGGTTTTCATTTTTTTCAAAAACTAGTGTCCATGACCTATGTTTAGAAATTAATAAACAATTACCCAACATCTACTATAAGTAATCACCCATCGTACCATTCAACTCTACTCCAAATCTATTGATCACGTATTTTCCCTCAGTTTCCCTCTTAATAATCTTTTTGAAGAGACTTAACCAAATAAGGGTTTGAAAGTCTATATATTTTTCTCCCTCAAAGTCTGTCCCAAAAAGTTTTTCTCAATATATTTAGTTAGGTCTGGGTTCTCAAACCCTCATCTACATTTGTCTTTAGATATTCCCAAATATTTAATGATCAAAGGATATTATTCTCAATATTTTATAAGTTACATATCTGGGTAATGGTTTATATACCTTTATCTTCATTTCTATTTTGAATTTATTTTTAATTTCTTTACATTTAAATATGTAATGATGTTGTGTTTCATTATTAAAACTCAATGAATATGTCATGAATAAGAAACTACCATTTAAAGCTATTTTATCACCCTCATAATCCACTATATTTCCTTGAAAATGTTTTCCCTAAAGTATATTGTTCCATTTTTTCTTCATTCACCAACCATTACATACATTAATTTTCTCTTAATACCTCAATATGATGAACGTATCCAACCCTACTACACCATTACCAAGTATGCTTTCTATTACAATGTAAATATCCAATATTTACTACAATATTGATGGATATTTAAGAAAATATCCATGTAATTCAACATATTGAGGAAACTTTGATAATTTGAATACCAATTAATCCTATATACAAAAGTACTGATAATACATGTGTCTGTAAGTGGTTCCATTTAGAACATTATGATATATATTTTTACCTAAAACAATTAATATAATAGAATCATTGGACTTATTATGTGATGGTTAAGGATCAAAATTTTATATCTCCTTGATGCATCAATAGGTCTGATGATACAAACTAGCTTGTGTATTTGGTGTATTCCTTACCAGTTTGTGTGTGATGTCTTAGAATAAGCTCTTGATGCATCAATAGGTCTGATGATACAAACTAGCTTGGGTTTTTGGTGTATTCCTTACCTGTTTGTGTATGATGTCTTCGAATAAGCTCTTTATTGTATGTTTATAATTTAATTCATTACACATTCCATCACTATGAGATCAGTTATTATCATTTATATGATTACTTATATCCATTGTTATATTATCCATGGATAAATTATGCTCATGTTATAAGTTATATGGAGTTATTTATTTATTTATTCATGTTATATTATGTAAGTCTTGTTTATCTCATGATAAAATATGTTGTATGATATCACATACTGAGTGTCTAAGCTCCCCTCATTATTTTGTTTCCCTTTTTCATAGGAAATTAAGAAGGGTACTATAAATTATTTATGGATACTCTTGGAAGAATTATACATTCTAATTAAATCTTATATAATATATTATGATTTTAGATGTAATAGAAGGATCATGTATATATATGGTCTCCTAAGACTAATAAACTATTCGATCTTATGTAATCTGATCTCTTGTATTCTATACCATTGTAATAAAATAGTTGTCATATATAGTTTACTGAATTAATGGGTATTACAATTGGTATTAGATTAATTTTTATATAAAACTTAAGAACTAGATTGAGAAGAACAATATTAGAGAAAAGAACCCTAAACCAAACCCCTAGAATATTCTTGAAATTTACTTAGAATGCATAAAATACATAAAAAGCATTTATAAAAAAATATATATATAATATATTATAATTTTTAATTAAATTCCATAAACATCATGGACAACCAAAAAAACATTCGTATTAAAAAACCATTCATTATCAGATTGGCATAACATCAAACACCCTTCTTTAACATGACTAAAACCACATGTCAATCATGTGATCCATGATATATTATCCATTCACCATTATTTAGTCACACACTAAAGTCTCATTATCTTAATGGATTCTATGTATGAGGGGTCAGGAGTGGTGTGTGAGCTAGTACCAATTGGGGAAAATTGTTAGGACGGAATATACAAAGTAACACACAATATGGGGGTGAATTGTGTCTTTTTTCATTATCTTCCAAAATTTTGGATTTCGACACACTCTGTAATTAAATAAGATAATAAGTGTTTTATTCTATATGATAATATTCAATGGAAAAAAATAAAGAACACAACATTTTATAGTGGTACGGGGCACAAAGATCCCCTGGTCCACTCCACTAAATGATCTCTCTGTGAGATTGGTGAATTTCACTACTCTTGTCCTCTTATCACAAGACCAAAATACACAATTGAGTGTAGAATTTGACACCTTTAAAAACAAGACTAATAAAAAATACTTTTAGATCTATAATAGAGAACTAGTTATCCACAACTTAGATCGAGAAACTAATACTCCACCAAAACTGAGTATGAGCAGCCAAAACTGAAATAAATCAAAAGATGTTGATTGGTTGAAACTGATTGAACATTACAATTACAACAGTAGAAATTGAAAATTGATGGATCCTATTCTTTAGAAAATATAGTCTTCATGAAATAATTAGTTTTAAGAGATCCTAGTTGCATATAAGATCTTCGATTTAAGAACAACAACAAAATAGAGTAAAAGCGCACTTATAGTAGAACAAGATAAAACTTATTTATATACAAAGTGTAGTCTCTTCTAATATGTTCAATCACTGTAGCATTGTGCAAGGGTTTTTTTATCATAGTATGATCATATATGAAAATAGGTTTTTTGAAAAAAAATCCCATATAAAAAGAAATACACCAATGGAATATATAAAGAACAAAATCCTGCTTCAGAATTCTAGATCTACAAAAGTGCCTTAAAAATCATAGATAATCAAATTTAAATAAATCAAGGGAGTCGTAAGTTTCCATAAGAATAGGAGTGAAAAAATCTGTTGAATGTGGTTCTTTAAATCAAATATAACTATATTTAAATCAATTGAAAATGATATTTAAAATAGCCTATAAATCAGTCAAGATCATTGTATAAATCACAGAAAATATCTTGAAAATATCTGACACATTGAAAAGTCAAACGTAGGGTTCTTTCACAAAACAAAAAATTACCAAATGTAGGGTTCAACTACGTAGCATTCATTCTCCTAATATAAGGTCAAAAATGTAAGGTTGATCATAAAATTAAGGTTGATGATCAATATTTTTTTCTCTTAAAACTTTAGGTACATTACTTATGTAGACTTCTTTAACCATACTTTCTCTTCTTGAAAAATGTAAGGTTCATTGTAAACATAAGGTTCCTTAACCATATTTTCTCAATAATGTTGGTTTGATTAACCATACATACTGTTTTGAACGTAGGGTTGAGATACCATAATTTTTTCTTCTAGCTTAAGGTTGAATACAAACATATAGATCTTGATTCATACGTGCTGTAAAAAACGTAGGGTTTATTCCTTATGTTACACTAGTCCATATAGGGTATGAACAGTGTTTTCAAAATGCTTGAAAGTGCGTCACGAACACTTTAATAAATATTCCTTAAAAATTAGAAGCTTGAAAATAATTTTAGAATAAATATAAAGAAATATTAATTCCATGAAATACACATAAAATAAAATCATTAGTAAAATATACAAGGGTATTTTTCAGCATAAAAATAATTATAAATTATTGAGTATTGTTGAGACAATACATTCCCAACAGTCTCCCCCTTTTGATGATCACAAAACCCATTAAATTATGAACACAATATATAATTTTGTAAATATACTTAAGGAAAATATTTATAACTATATTTCGATTTTACCATGTTATTTCAAAAAAAATGAAATGTTGTGTTTACCTAATTTTACCCCCCTTTTGTGATATCAAAAATAAAGTATTGAAAACAAAGAATAAAACACATTTAATTTTTCATAGAATAGTAAGTAAATAATATAATATAATATTCAGATAAATATGACTGGGATTCTAGCAATTTATATAAACATAAAATAATAAAAAATAAAGAACAGAAAATAATATTAACAAAATTTTATTAATAAAATATGTATAGATACGATAGACAGTTTCGACTTCAGAAACAAGTTATCCAACTAGTAGGGTTTGCTCAGGGTTTGGATCTAGTAAAGGCTCTGAAGGGAACTAAGTGTCTTGAAACAATTCATTCAATTCTTCCATCTATACATGTAATCTTTCATCAAGATTATCACTCAAATTCCTTATCAAAACTCTGGAATCCTGATTCACATGTAGAATTTCAACTAAATTGACTTTCAAAAAGACATCAAAACTTTCTTCCTGCTGCATAAACATAGCCTACTTAACACTTAACTTGTTGAGAAGAAACCTAACACCTGGTTCACTTTTAGTCAATTACTCAATAAGATATATTTGATTTTCCAACAAGACTGACTAAGGTGCACTATTTCACTAAAGGTTTTTCAATATTTCATTCATATCATCCATAACAGTTGTGATTTCTTGAAATCTTCAAATCAAATATAGTGAGGTTGAATATGAAGAGGTATAAGTACTTGAGAAATACTCCCCCTGATGGACTCAAACATGCTTCCCAAATACCACTCTCGATCTGAAAAATCTATTTTGGAAATAGACTTAGACTTGATCTTTCCAATATAATCTAGCATCTCCCTCTTTAAAGCATCAAAATCCCTTTTTGACATGGAATTTTATTAATTTTCTGAATTTGAGTCTAAAGAGACTCAAACTCCATCCTTAGGGATAATGAATTCTTCAAATCATTAAAATATTTCATAGAGTCCTCTGTATCCTGTCTAAGAATATAATTCTCTTCCTAAACCTTATTGAACTTAACCAAAAGATCTTCAATTTGTTAATTTAAAGAATAATATGTCCCTTCATCTAGATTCTTTTAATGATAAACAACCCCAATGGCTAAGGGATTAGTGGAAGAATTCTCAACTAACTTTTCACTGGAACATGAAATATTATCAAGAACTTTTGCCTTTTCTCTAGAGATATATCCTGTTCTCTCCAATGACTGGTAAAATGCTGAGATATCCAGATTCTCAACATGATCTGTAACCTCAATTACTGATCTTTTCACTTGATTTTATTCTTGGGAATAATTTTCCTAAATAAATTTGCCTCAGAAAGCCTCATCATGTTCCTGAGGAACATCCTGAAGATCTCGTATCTGAATTTCATCATGTTGATCTTCTTCTTAAACTTCTTGTTCCAAATGAACCTAATGGGTAGCTTCTCATAAACCTAACACTTCTTATTTATCTGGTGGTTATTCTATATTCCTTGATTTCATAACCAGCTTCTCAATAACTTCTTCTTCTTCTTATTCTTGATTTGATGCACCAAAAAATCTCATTTTTTTCTTAGAGTATTTAGAAAGTCCTTCTTTCCTAGATTCTCTAATTCCTTCATTTCTCACATCACTTTTCTCCCCGTGAGAAAATGAACCTGACTTCTGTTGGTCATCTGTACCTGTAACACCCTGATATTTTATGAGAAGTATATTTTTTTTATGTCTTATGTTATATGCAACTTCAAAGGGATCTGTTACTGCACACAGCACTATCTTGGCTTGCGTTACACGCAATCACGACCTTCCTCGATAGCGTGTGTAGTACGCAATACCGAGTTTCACTAAACAACGATATATTATTATAATATTATAAACCAGATGTTATGAATATTATTAACTTAATTTTTAATTTTATAACATTATTATTAATCTTACATATTTTCTATAACATGGTATGAGAACAAAATAATTTTTTCGGGTAAAATAAGTATTTTTCAAAAAATGCAGTTTTTCCACCTTTTGATGGCGCACCAAAATTAAATCTAGTTTTGACAATTTTATAAGTTCAATTTGACAAAATAAAATTCTTATTTGGAATCAGGATATAAAAATTTACTTTGGATAAATTTTTCATATTATTCTGATAGCTTTAATATTTTAATGAATAGTAAAAACACGCTATATTTTAATTAAAAATAACTTTTTTCATTGTAATAATTTATATGGTTTAATTATAATATTGTGTGGTTTTAACGTAAAAATAGAATATATTTTTACCATTTAATAAAATGTATGTAATTAGCATTAATTTTACATTGAATTCATAGGTAAAAACATTTCAATCTTTGGAAATGTTTTAACTTTTAAAACTTGTTTGCTTAACAAAGGGATTAATTTTAAATTAATTACTAAAACTTCTGTGTTTTGAATTTTAAAAAATTGATTCCATATTTTGATTAATTGGTTCCAAATTATGTTAATAGGTTACTTTTATTTTTTTGATATTATGAATAGTAACTACGGTAATTTTTATTTACTATAGTTAAAGGTAAATCGGGTAATTAAGGGAAAATATAAGATTATAAAATTACCCTAACACTTTCCAAAATCCTATTGGATGAATAAAATTCGACCCATATCACCTAAGGGTCAGACTAGATTCATTTCATGGACTTTTGACCATGAAATAATATAATTATTATTAAAACAAAAGAAAGTAACAACATGTCACTCTCCTAAATCTTATAAGTGTAATAATTTTAATTTAGTGATAAACATCATAAAACTTCATATATAAATAGTCCCAAAAAATCTAATAAAATTTTCTACACCATATGAATTTATTTATAATTTTTAGGGATTAAATAATTACCATTAATTATGACACAATATTGATGTTGAAATTATTTTATTGATTGAACTATCAAATAAATGATTTTAAAAGTATTAAAATAAATATTATATGAACTATTTAATGTTCTCCACTAATTTTCTAGATAAATATAACATGTTATTAATCTATTAAATCTTTTATTTCAAACATATATTCTATGTATATTTTATTTAAATTCAAATAAATTAATAGTGTCAAAATTGATACTATTGTTATTTTATAAAAATTACATACTATATAATCGTTTAAAAATCACAAAAATATTTAAAAATTAAAAATTAAAATGTATATGGTCGAAAATGTAATACCTTATACAATTATGGACAATTCACAACATATAAGTAATTATTTATAATGATTTAAAATTTAGAATATTATTACCACAAATAAAATTAAATAGATTATATAAGGATAAATCATGTTGATAATTTTTAAAATAAATTCCCAAATTGTCTAAATTTTATTGGTTGATGATATTACAACCCTATATAATCTAAGTTTTTTATTTGAGTCATTTTTTGAGCTTTTTAAGTGGGGTTGTAATTTATTATAAATTAATATTTCTTATAATTCCAAAGGTGCCCCTCTCCTCCCTTATAAAAGGGAACCTCCTACCTCTCCTCCTCACACCACTTTGAGCCTTAATTCTCGGCCAAACCCTGACCATTTACCTTATCAACTTCCTTATAAACATACTAGAGGTCCTGGTCTTCTTCAAAGACCATCTTTAGTGCCCTAAGAGGAGGTTAAGAAGAGGCACTTCAAAGAAGAGGTAATGTCTGTTACCGATTCTTTCAACTTTATTTCTTCTTCTACTTATTTTTCTTTAGTTATTTAATTATGAAGTAATAAAATCAGTATCACTAATATACTGATATGTTATTATAAATATGAAACAACCCTATCTATCCATCCTATGGAAAATGAAATCACTGCGCGTGCGTACGTACGGAATACCGTCTCCACCCCGTGGTGTAATCTGTTTTCCACCACCACCTTACATGGATGGGTATAATGGTGTAATGAATAACTATATATGATTATTGAAATGTGATATTGATTCTAAAATAGTATACATACACTTCAATACAATTCCACGATCATGGGAACGATATCATCGCTCGTGCGTACGTACAGCCTACTGTCTCCACAATGTGATGCGACTCGTTATACATGATCTTCATTGCATAATGATTATATAAATGAATTTAATGAATAAATATTATATATATTACACTAATACCATTCTGGAAATGAGGTTTCTATAACCTAAAAATAAGAATAAGAATTTATTTGACAAAACATGCATAAGAACAAAAAGCAATAAACACCTGAATAACAAGTAGCAATGAAATATTAATGATAAGAAGCTAAGAATATGACCATATATGATATCGTAACAATGAGTATGATTCTGGAATAAGTCAATGACATTATTTAAATAATTATACAGGAGGTTCGAACACTTACGAAGCAAATCGGACCTAAGGTAAGGGAAAATCTCGCAATCTCATTTTTATCCGAGATTGTTTATACTTCGGAATTTAATGGGGCATATTTATCATCAATATCCATGTTTCCTAAATATGTAATATTACTTATATCCTCCTATAATTTTTTAAATCCAATTTTACCCATTGGTGAGTTTTTAGTAAAATATATGAATGGAATCTTTTGTCGTTTTTAGTACGAGGTCCTTTTGACTTTTCCAGCCAAAGTACGAGAAGAATGTTTTTTTAACTTATACGGCATGAATGTATTTTTATGATTTCATAGAACATTATTTCCATGAATATTCCTTTAAAAGTTTTCAAGTTTATTTTTAATCAACTTCTTTTAGTTTAAAATTGTATGACATGTTAAGAAATGAAAAATGTTTTTGATGTAGAAAGGATATTTTCCTCAAGAATGGAGTTCACGTGTTTTATCAAAATTATTTTCCATCTAAGATAATATAGGGTTCTGTTTCTCTCCAGATTTTTACATTTATTTGATTATGTTATGATGGAATTAATGTTATGATGTCCTTTTTATCTTATATGATTTATTTTATGATGGCATGATGTTTAAGAATCCCATTTTTATTACATGGGTTATGCTATGATGTAGGATTTATGATCTTGTGGAACACATAAGAATGGTATTATTATGAGATGGGTGGGACCTATATCTCCCTACAGTGCATTGGGTAAATATTTATATCTCATGAGATAGACATGGCTGGAACGGCAGGTTAATCCGGTTCAGTGACACAGGACTGAAACGAGGAGTGAACTCAGTTCATAAATGGACTTTATCCGCCAGGATAATCTTGGCAATGAGTATTGACTACTAAGAAATGATTCTCTATGATTATGTGTGTATGACACAAAGTTTCATGTTTTAAGTTATGATTATTTGGATCACATTTCACTATTATGATTGATCCCATGTCATGATATTATGATCTCTTTTTCAGGATAAGATTTTCAAAATGTTATGTTCTTATGAATATGATATGATTGATATTTCTTATGTTTACCCTTAATGAGAATTTGAGCTCACCCTTTTGTATGTTTTCTTTTCCCCAAGTCAGGAAGAAGGGTATTAAGTAAGATATTCCAAAAGGGACTCTAGATATGATAAAATAAAAGGGAGACAGTGTAGATGATTTATGAATCAGTTGTTTATGTTTCCCAATTTTTAAAGACACTATAACTATACGGCCCTTACATGGTTTTGTTATATGTTGTAATAAGTATTCTTCGATTTTGAAGTAATAACAATGTATGTAGTGTATGGGTCGTTATAGTTGGTATCAGAGGAAAGGTATAGTCACCCTTTGGAAACTAGGATGTGAAATCCTTAGTAAGAAACCTAAGGTTATATCTAAGAATAGAACAAATATTAGTGTTTTATAAATGGTCATGAATAACCTATGATAAGTCCTAAAGCGTGAAATTTTATTCTTGATTATGTGGTTTTACTATTACGATTAGTGTTTCTCACACTATGCTTATTGGTTTTAGTCAATGGCTAGAACCTGAAGGAACCGTGTTAATGCTGAATGTGACGAGCAATGCAATGATTGTCCCCCTGAGCAACCAAATGTTATGGGAGCTGGAATACAAAATCTTGTATCCATGCTCACACAACTTTCTCAAGCTATGAATCATGCAGGATTTCCAAACGAGCAAAAGAAGGGGCAACATTTTGTTGAATCCTTCATGAGGCAGCGTCCACCCTAATTCCGCGGGTCTACTGATCCATTAGTGGCTGAACAATGGATCAGTACCACTGAAAAGATATTTTCAGTTCTTCAATGTTCTAAACATGATAAAGTCATCTTAGCAGTATATCGTTTGGAAGGTGAAGCTGATCAATGGTGGAATATTATCAAGAATACGAGGCCAAGAGATGAAATTGAGTCCATGGAATGGGACGAGTTCAAGAACTTATTTTTAAATAAGTACTTCCCTCGTATTCTTCCAATAAAGATGGAGAAGGAGTTTCTTGAACTAAAGAAAAAGGATGATGAATCTGTTGGTACCTATGAAGAAAATTTTACAAGACTTGCAAGGTATTCTTCTGGGATTATTATCCAACCTGAGAGTAAGATCGATCTATTCTTTAGTGGCTTAAAACCAAGTCTTAGAAGGGCGTTAGCCATAAGGGAATTCAATAGCTATGAGCAAATCGTTCGATGTTCTCTCAAGGTTGAGATGGAGATTGGAGTAACCCATCAGTCATATTCGTTTGATAAGAAGAGGAAAATGGAATTCAAAGGAAAATCAGAAGAGCACATTGAAAAGAAGATGAGTTTTCCCTTATGCTCAAAGTGTGGAAAGAAACATGGAGGGAGTTGTCTTAAAGGGACAAGTAAATGTTTCAAATGTGTAAAAGAAGGACATTAGGCATTTGAATGCCACAATTATGGGAAGAAGATGTCTAATGATGCAAACAAAGAAAGGGATACACAGAATGCACCTCCAACACTTCAATGTTTCAAGTTCAAGGAGATGGGGCATTATGCCAATAAATGCCCAAATCCAAGGGTTGTTGATGATGATCGACGTCAACAAACTCTTAAGGCCAAAGACAAAGGAAAGTCACATGCAATTACTATCGGTGATGTGGAGTACGATAACGAAGTTGTGAAAGGTACACTTACCATCCACTCTAAAGTAGAAAATGATTTATTTGATTCTGGATCCACAAACTCTTTTATTTCTGAAAAATTTTCTAAGGGTATCGACGTATTACCTCAACAAATAGATGTTGAGTTAGCTGTGACAACCCCTAATGGCACAACAGTCGCATCAAAAGTTTTCAATTCTTCTCCAATTGAAGTTTGTGGGAAAGTGATTCCTAAAAATCTTGTGATCCTTACTATAGTGGAATTTGATGTGATTCTTAGCATGTATTGGCTTTCTTAATATGGATCTCATATCAATTTCCAAATAAGGGAAGTCACATTTCATATTCCAGATCAATCTATGATCGTATATCGATGCAAGGATGAACATAACCTTCCAGTGTAAATTTCTTCCATCTTATAGGTCTTGATTCCAATAAATGAAGGTTATTTATCTCAAATGGTTGGTGAGAAAATCACGATTAAGAATATGCCCATTGTATAGGAGTTTGATGATGTCTTTCCAGAGTAATTTCCAGGTCTTCCACCAAATCGTGAAGTTGAGTTTTCAATAGAACTCATACCGGGTACTATGCCCATTTCAAAGACACCTTATATAATATCCCCAATTGAGTTGCAATAATTGAAGAAGAAACTCCTAGAGAATCTTGATAAAGGATTCATACTCCCTAGTGCGTCACCTTTGGGATCACCTGTTCTGTTTGTTAAGAAGAAAGATGGATCAATGATACTCTGCATTGATTATTGAGAACTTAACAAGATCACTATCAAGAAAAAATATCCTCTCCCATGCATTGATGACTTATTTGACCAACTACGTAGAGCTCAATACTTTTCCAAGATTGATCTTCGTTTAGGGTATCATCAATTAAGGGTCAAAAAAAGAGGATATACCAAAGACGGCTTTCCATACAAGGTATGGACACTATGAATTTATAGTGATGCCATTTGGTCTTACTAATGCCCCTGCTATCTTCATGGATCTAATGAATAGAGTCTTTAGAGACTATCTTGATCAGTTTGTGGTAGTCTTTATAGACGATATTCTTGTCTATTCAAAGAGAAAGGATGAACATGAAGATCACTTGATAATTGTATTAAAGACCCTAATAAAGGAGAAGCTTTATTCCAAATTTACCAAGTGTGAATTTTGGCTTCAAAAAGTTTCATTTTTGGGTCACATAATCTCAAAAGAAGGGATATCTGTGGATCCAGCAAAGACAGAGGTTATCGAATGATGGTCGAGACCAACAACAGTAACTGAGATCTGATGTTTTCTTGGTATGGCTGGATATTATCGACGTTTTGTGAAAGATTTTTCACCATTATCAAATCCACTCACCAGGTTGACTCAAAAAGGATTTATGTTTGTGTGGATGGAGGAGTGTGAAGAAAATTTCAAGGAGTTGAAAAGAAGGTTATCCAGTGCATCTGTGCTCACAATGCCTTGTAGTGGAGAAAGGTTTGTGATCTACAGTGATGCATCAAAGAAGGGATTGGGGTGTGTTCTCATGAAAAACGATATGGTGATAGCTTATGCCTCATGTCAGTTGATAAAATGGCTCCTTATGAAGCTCTCTATGTAAAGAAATGCCAAACTCCAACTTACTGGGATGAAGTTGGGGAAATAAAGCTATTAGGACCTGATCTTGTTAATGAGATGGTAGAAAAGGTCCGATCTATTCAACAACACATAAGAGTAGCTCAGAGTTGACAAAAAAGTTATGCCGATAAATGAAGAAAAAACCTAGATTTTTAAGTGGGTGATAAGGTGTTCTTACGAATATCTCCTTGGAAGAGAGTAATGATATTTGGAAAGAAGGGAAAGCTAAGCCCTAGGTATATCGGTCCTTTCGAAATACTGGATCGTGTTGGGAAGGTAGATTACTGATTGGCGCTTCCATCAAATCTCTCTCAATTTCATAATGTGTTCCATGTATCTCTCCTGAGAAAGTACATACCTGATCCTTCACATATACTAAGCTCAGAAGTTGTACCGCTGGAGCAAGATCTTTCTCACGAAGAACAGCCGATAGAGATTCTGGATCATAGGGAAAAATTTCTACAAAACAAGACCACTCGCTTGGTTAAAGTTTTATGGAGGAACCACCAATTAGAAGAAGCTACATGGGATCTTGAGGATATGATGAGGGAGAGGTATCCTCATCTTTTTGTTACAAAGTGACGAATTTCGAGGGTGAAATTCATTTTAAGGGGGGTAGAATGTAACACCCTGATATTTTATGAGAAGTATATATTTTTTCATGTCTTATGTTATAGGAAACATCAAAGGAGTCTTTCACTGCACACAACACTAGCTTAGCTTACGTTACACGCAATCGCAACCTTCCTCAATAGCGTGTGTAATACGCAATACCGAGTTTCACTAAACAACGATATATTATTATAATATTATAAACTAGTTATTATGAATAGTATTAACTGAATTTTTAATTTTATAACATTATTATTCATCTTACATATTTTCTAGAATATGGTATGAGAACAAAATAAATTTTCGGGTAAAATAAGTATTTTTCAAAAAATGCAGTTTTGTCGCCTTTTGATGGCGCACCAACTTTAAATCTAGTTTTTGACAAGTTTATAAGTTCAATTTGACAAAATAAAATTCTTCTTTGGAATCAGGATATAGAAATTTACTTTGGAAAATTTTTTCATATTATTCTGATAACTTTAATATTTTAATGAATAGTAAAAACACGCTATATTTTAATTAAAAACAACTTTTTTCATCGTAATAATTTATATGGTTTAATTTTAATTTTGAATGGGTTTAAAGTATAAATAGAATATATTTTTACAATTTAATATAATTTATGTCATTATCATTAATTTTACATTGAATTCATAGGTAAAAACATTTAAATCTTTGGCAATGTTTTAACTTTTAAAACCCGTTTTCTTAACAACGGGATTAATTTTAAATTAATTAATGAAACTTCTGTGTTTTGAATTTTGAAAATTGGATTTCATATTTGGATTTAGTGGGTCCAAATTATGTTAATAGGTTACTTTTATTTTTTGATATTATGAATAGTAACTACGGTAATTTTTATTTACTACAGTTAAAGGTAAATCGGGTAATTAAGGGTAAATATAAGATTATAAAATTACCCTAACACTTACCAAATTTCTATTGGATGAATAAAAGTCGAACCATATCACCTAATTGTCGGACTAGATTCATTTCATGGACCTTTGACCATGAAATAATATAATTATTATTAAAACCAAAGAAAGTGACAACATGTCACTCTCTTAAATATTATAAGTGTAATAATTTTAATTTAGTGATAAACATCATAAAACTTCAAATATAAATAGTCTCAAAAAATCTAATACAATTATATACATCATATGAATTTATTTATAATTTTTAGGGATTAAATAATTGTCATTAATTATGACACAATAGTGATGTTGAAATTATTTTATTGATTGAACTATCAAATAAATTATTTTAAAAGTATTAAAATAAATATTATATGAACTATTTAATGTGCTCTACTAATTTTCTAGTTAAATATGACATGGTATAAATCTATTAAATCTTTTATTTCTAACATATCTTAAGTTTATATTTTATTTAAATTCAAATAAATGAATAGTGTCAAAATTGACAATATTGTTATTTTATAAAAATTACATATTATAAAACCGTTTAAAAACACAAAAATATTTAAAAAATATAAATTAAAATTTATATGGTCTAAAATGTAATATATTATAAAATTATGGACAATTGACAACATATAAGTAATTATTTATAATGATTTAAAATTTAGAATATTATTACCACAAATAAAATTAAATAGATTATATAAGGATAAATCAGGTTGATAATGTTTAAAATAAATTCCCAACTTGTATAAATTTTATTGGTTGATGAGATTACAACCCTATATAATCTAAGATTTTGATTTGAGTCATTTTTGGAGGTTTTTAAGTGGTTTTGGAATTTATTATAAATTAATAGTTCTTATAATTCCAAAGGTGCCCCTCTCCTCCCTTATAAAAGGGCACCTCCTCCCTCTCCTCCTCACACAACTTTGAGCCTTCATGATCAGGAAAAACCTACCCATTTCCCTTCTCAAATTACCTAGAAACATCCTAGAAGTCCTGGTCTTCTTTAAAGACCATATTTAGTGCCCTAAGAGGAGGTTAAGAAGAGGCACTTCAAAGAAGAGGTAATGTCTGTTACCGATTCTTTCAACTTTATTTATTATTCTACTTCTTCTTATTTAGTTGTTTCATTATGAAGTAATAACATAAGTATAACTCATATACTGATATGTTATTATAAATATGAAACAACCCTATTTCACCTTCAATCCATCCTACGGAAAACGAAATCACTGCACGTGCGTACGTACGGAATACCGTCTCCACGCCGTGGTGTAATATGTTTCCCACCACCACATTACTTGGATGGGTATAATGGTGAAAATAATAACTATATATAATTATTTTAAATTTATATTTATTCTGAAATAGTATACATACACTTCTATACAATTTGACGATCATGGGAACGACATCATCGCTTGTGCGTACGTACGGCCTACCGTCTCCACGATGTGATGTGACTCGTTATACATGATCTTCATTGCATAATGATTATATAAATGAATTGAATGAATAAATATTATATATATTACAATAATACCATTCTGCAAATGAGGTGTCTATAACCTAAAAAGAAGAATAAGAATTTATTCGACAAAACACGCATAAGAACAAAAAGCAATAAACACCCGAATAACAAGTAGCAATGAAATATTACTAATAATAAGCTAATAATATGGCCATATATGATATCATAATAATGATTATGATTCTGGAATAAGTCAATGACATTATTTATATCATTATACAGTAGGTTCAGACACTTACAAATTAAATCGGACCTAAGGTAAGGGAAAATCTCGCAATCTCATTTTTATCCAAGATTGTTTATACTTCAGAATTTACTGGGGCATATTTATCATCCACATCCATGTTTCCTCAATATGTAATATTACTTCTATCCTCCTACAATTTTTAAAATCCAATTTTACCCATATATGAGTATTTAGTAAACGATATGAAAGGAATCTTTTGTCGTTTTTAGTATGAGGTACTTTTTAACTTTTTCGGCCAAAGTACGAGAAGAATTTTTTTAACTTATACGGCATGAATGGATTTGTATGATTTCATAGAACATTATTTCCATGAAGATTACTTTACAAGTTTTCAAGTTTATTCTAAAGATCCATAAATTTCAAGTAATTTTTTTAAATACTTTGAAATTTTACGAGTACGCAATTTCTGATGGCGCTTGATTTCGAGGCCCGGTGTGCCCGGAATCAATTTTCGAAGCTTAGCTCGGGTACGTTCAGTGAACGAATGAGCAGGTTTTTCTAACTTTTAAACCGGTGCTCGGAATTAAAATCTGAGGGCACTGATGAATTCGCCTGGCTGGGATTCGCTTAGGCGAAGCTTAACTTCGGCTAGCAAGGGCCGAGAGAAAAAGTTATTTTTCGAACCTTTGGAGAAAAATAATAAAATAATTTAAATGAATTATTTTATTTTTCTTTCCCCCTTTTTGGGTGGCAGGGCAGCGACAAGGCAGTGACGATGCACATCAATGAGGCTCATTAATGGGTCATTAAACTCATAGCGTAACGACGCTTTAATGACACCATTATGGAAACGCTGCAACGTGATCCTTTATATATTTTGGCACATCGAGAATATGTGGAGAAACAAATTGGAGGATTCTCTGTCAAACCTCTAACGGAATTTCGCCCCAGCGAAGTACAAAGAACACCGACAAAACCTCTTCTTCTTCAACGCCTTTCGAATATCAGAGCTGGAAAGCGACATCGACGCCTTAACCCCCCTTGAGGAAGAGCGTGCGACAACGAACCACTAAGAGGTAAGAGTTTATTTTGAGAATGATAATACTCCCATGTTTGTTTTCCTATAAAACATGAACGTGGATCAACTCATTATCAAGTTGATCTGCGAACTATTATTTGTGGGGTGGGGATTTTTTTATTTGCGGGGAAATTGTTGGGAGTTGTTTCAAACCACTAACGCGGTGGGTGCGGACAAAAAAACAAGTCCAAACCCACCATTTTTCTATTCTTGATGCGCGGAACGTTGGGAGATGATGGAATGGGACCACAACGGCGTTTGAAGGTCGTTGTAGTGAAGAGCGGGTCCCGAGATGACCACAGACGCAGACAGGAGCAAGAACGGACCACCGGAACGACTCCGGTGGCCCGCAGAAATTTCCAGCGGCGCCAGCGACCGGAGGCGGTGACGCCCCGGCACGCCTCCGGTAGGAGCCATAGTGGATGAATCCATGACAGTAGGCAGCCGGATCCCGTGGCCGCGTGGGATTCGGAGGAGGACGCATCGCCCGCCACGTCCGCCGACTGCAAAGGAGGGGGGACCGCGTCCCCCCCTGCTCGGCCCACTGGCCGAGCCAGCATGCCCCCCCCCCAGCTGGGCTGGGGCGGGTCGTGTGGACCAGGCCCGGCTGCGCCCAGCCGGGCCGCGCCCAGACACCCCCCCCCCACTTCGGACTTTTTTCTGTCTTTTTCCCATAACTTGGGATGCAGACCTCCGATCGACGCACCGTCATTTTCATTGGGATCCTTGGATTGAGATTGTCGTTTCGGTATATTACAATCAAGGTTTTGGAGAACCGTGGATATGGCCAGGTTGGTTCGAACTCAAAACCAACCGGGCCCTCGGAGTGAAAACGCTTATAACTCGAGCTCCGGACGTCCGATTGACGTGCCATCGACTTTGTTGGTTTCCTCTTTGTGAGATGGTTCTTTTGTCTTATTCCGCTTGAGGTTTGGATGCAGCTGGAGTATGAACGAGTTGGTTTTAACTTAAAAACCAACCGGACCCCATGGACAAAAATGGCAATATCTCTCTGTCTGGGCGTCTGATTGACGTGTCGTCTTTCACGTTGAGTTCCTATTTACAAGACAAAACTTTGGGATACATAAACTCTGGACTTCGTGATAGTTTATGTATCGACCCCCTTGGCTCGTGGAGCGGACCCTCTGGAAATCAAGCATGCTATGTTCGGGAACCCTAGAGCTGGCTACGACTACGACGATGACGACTGCACTTGGATCCTCCGTGTGTTCGGCAGCGAGGATGACGGTACTTGGATCCTCTGTGGGTTCGACAGCGACGATGACCGTACTGGGATACTCCGTGGGTTCGAAGGAGATGATTATTTTTCTTTTATCCTATGTGGGTCCGACAGTATTTGACTCTGTACTTGTATCCTATATGGGTCTGGCAGAGTAGCTTGTCTTGTATCCTTTGTGGGTCCGACAGCTTAGCTGGTCTTGTATCCTATGTGGGTCCAACAGCTTAGATGAAACAGTGGCTACATCTAATCATCTCTATCGCCTTACGAAGTGTATACCTGTGTGAGCTGAGTCTTGACTTTCAATCATTATCTTCGATATGATTGACTTGTCATCATGTGTGGATTGGGTTGTGTTTTCCTGTGTGGATTGGGTTGTACTTTCTTATGTGGACTGGGTTGAACTTGGGCTCGTGAGTTGGAGCAGAACTGGAATTGATGACTTAGGTATATGTATGGGCATATACCTACATAGTGTTGGTTGATACTTCGTGATTGTATCTTTCCATTGTGGTTTATCCTTCGTGGATTCTGGGAGACCTTCTGGAGTCTCGGGGTCCCTACTGAGTATCGTATACTCACCCCTGCACGGGCTATTCCCGCACTACGTTGTGTTAGATGCAGACGACGGACAACACTGGTTGAGGAGGAGGCTCGTGGAGTTGAACGGTACTTGGAGGAGGATCATTGGATGGGACGTACAAGGAATGGACGGCCGGACCCGAGGAGATGAGGAGATTATCTGTACCCACCCTTCAGGTGGGAATTCCAGTGGACAACTCGGTGTTGCTGCTTTAATTTTCTATTGTTGTACTTTACTTTCAGTTGGGTTTGTATTCTGACCCATTTAATTTCTAGCACTTACTTTTGTACTCAGTTTACTTAGTGTTTACTTCAACTTGCGTACTCTGTGGTGTTTGTTTACTTCAAAAAGGAAATGTCTTCCCTTTTATTAGGATTTACGCCTTTGGTGCTAGTCACCATCCCCTAACCTATGGAAGGTGGGCTTGGGGTAGTTACTCCACAGGCCCCGAGGACGGGTCGTGACAAATTGGTATCAGAGGAGTCGGTTCTACCACAGAACTCAAGACTCTGATAATTTCCTTCTCTATGGAGAAATAGTGTTAAGATTATTGAGTGTGGTTTTCAATCCAGGTAGTCCAGTGTTGGTGCAGCGACCGACGTATCCATACACCAAGACCCTGACTTCTGACTTCTGACTCAGTGCACGAAAACATTTATTGCATGTGTGTTTCAAAAGTTTTCTTTGTGATTACTTTATGCCATCTCACCAGGTATACTGTATTAACCTTGGTACACCTATTTCTTTTCAGGATGGCCCCACGATGGCAGCCAGCTAGGGTTCCAAACTTTGTGTGAGACGACAGCCCACCGAGCGACGAGGCCTCGGTGCAGGGCCCCATTACTGTGGAGGAACCGGTGGTACCTCTACCCACCAAGACACCGATGCCACCCTCCCCAACGGCAGAGAGTGCACACCTCCTGAGCGCGTTGCACAAGTTTCAAAGGCAGAGGCCGCTGAGGTTCTGCTGATAGACGGATCCTCAGGCAACCGAGGATTGGCTGGAGGTTGTCGTCAGTGTCTTCAGGTTGGTTGGGATGTAAGCAGACCTCATGGTGATCCTTGCCATGAGTCTCCTACACGCTGTAATAGGTAGATGGTGGAGCCTGATGCTCTAGGTGCACGATGAGGCATCTCTTCTTTGGATGGACTTCGAGAGCCTCTTCTGCTCGGAGTTCGTTCCGGACACCCTCCATGCAGTGCGCATCCAGGAGTTACTACAGCTGCGGCAGGGCAGCATGTCAGTAGCCCAGTACTCGGTGAGATTTACCGACCTCTCGCGCTACTCCACAGACATGGTACGGGGCCCATTCTTCTGGGCCCAGACCTTTGAGCAGGGGCTGAGGCATGAGATCATAGCTTCGACGATTCCACTCAGCATCTCGACTCAGGCGGGGGTGCTAGAGCGAGCCCTGCTAGTGGAGAGCTTTCTCGTCGGGCAGCCATCAACAGCAAGACCCACCGCAGGACGACACAGAGTGGAGTCTTCCACAGCAGGCAGTCAACAGACGACGCAGGGGTCCAAGCAGACCAGGCCATTAGGTGGGAAACCTCAGGACATGGGTTCGGCTGTGCAGGGCACACGGCACAAAGCCAGCCTTCTGAGGAGCAGACAGTTCTATACATGTGGCGGGCAGGGTCACATGGATCGTGACTGGCTGATCCTCCATGCAGACAAGCAGCAGACAGTGGAGGGACCTCCTAGCCAGAGGCAGAGGTTCGACCGTGGCGGTCCGCAGGGAGCAGGTGGACGAGGCAGAGGAGCTGGCCGAGTAGCGGGTGGTGGACGACGCTTCGAGGCTCTACCCTGACCACCCCCAGGAGGTCCACCCCGACCACAGGGAGCTGGCAGGAAGAGGCAGGCTCAGCTCCAGGCAGCAGATTCTTACGACCGCGGCACACCCAAGATGATTCGAGGTACTATCTATGTCTACTCCACCCTTTTTGCAGTTCTTATAGACACAGGTGCGAGTCATTCTTTTATTTTCACTGCCCTTTTTCAGAGCTCAGAGATTCTGACGGAGTCGTTGGCTCGATCCTTGTGGCTAGAGACTCCTACGAAAGCATACTCGATGATTATGCACTAGTGCCGGTAGTGTGAGATTACTCTAGGAGGAAAGAGCTTCAGCTGGGATCTTCTTGTAGCAGCATCGAGGCCTTACGACATTATCTTGGGTATGGACTGGTTATCTACAGTCCATTCCCAGATTGACTGTATTAGGCGCAAGGTGCGGTGTGTCCGCACGGATGGGACCAGGTTCACCTTCACCGGCGAGAATGGAGCCTTCACAGCACAGGATGGACTCACGCATAGAAGAGGGAAGACGATCACACATCAGTTGGCTAGTCTTATCCTTGAAACAGTCGACGTGTGGAGTCTGAGTTTCCCTGTAGTGGTGGATTAGTATGCGGACGTTTTTCCAAATGATGTTCCAGGAATACCTCCTCGTAGGGAGGTATATTTCTACATAGACCTGTACCCCGGGACATCACCGATATCCACCCTAGCATATCGGATGGATCCCTCCGAGCTTTGTGAGCTGTGGGTACAGCTGGAGGACTTACAGGGAAAAGGTTTCATCTAACCCAGTGTTTCACCCTGGGCTTCCCCGATCCTTTTCTCCAAGAAGGCGGATGGGGGCTTGTGACTGTGTGTCGATTACCGTCGCCTGAACCAGGTGATTGTGAGGAACAAGTATCCACTTTTGAGGATTGAATACCTCTTTGATCATCTCAAGGGAGAACGTTGGTTCTCGAAGATATACCTCCGGTCAGGCTATCATCAGCTCCGAGTTTGGGATGAGGATGTGAAGAAGACGACCTTCAGGTTTCAGTATGACCACTATGAGTTCTTGGTAATTCCCTTCGGTGTGACCAATGATCCATCAGTGTTCATGAGCCTCATTAATAGGATCTTCCATCCCCACCTCGATCAGTTTGTCGTATTCTTCATTGATGACATACTGATTTACTCGACGACCGAGGAGGAGCACGCCTACCACCAACGGGTTGTACTGGATACACTCCAAGAGCACCAGCTTTATGGTAAGATCTCGAAGTACCATTTTTGGCTTTGAGAGGTCCACTTATTGGGGCACGTCATCTCTGAGGCGGGAGTTGTAGTGGATCCTGCGAAGGTCGAGGCGGTACTTGCTTGGGAGCCACCCAAGAGCGTGAGAGAGGTGTGGAGTTTCCTAGGTCTGGTTGGGTACTATCAGAGATTTGTTATAGACTTCTCCAGAGTTGCAGCACCGCTTTCATCTTTGACCAAGAAGGGGAAAACCTTCATGTGGTCAGACAGATGTAAGAAGAGCTTCCAGGAGATGAGGCGGAGATTGACCAGTGCGCCCATCTTGAGGCTACCGGAGGAGGGCGTAGGGTGCGTAGTTTACTATGACGCATCAGGGACTGGACTTGGGTGTGTCCTGATGCAGGAGCAAGTAGTTATATCTTACGGTTCACGGCATCTGAGGCTGCACGAGGAGAACTATACCACCCATGACCTGGAGTTAGTAGCACTGGTTTTCACCCTGAAGATGTGGCGACACTATCTGATGGGCGAGTGCTTTACAGACTACTCTGACCACCAAAGTCTCATGTACATATTCTCGTAGAAGGACCTGAACCTGAGATAGTGGCAATGGCTCGAGTTCCTCTTGGATTATGACTTTGAGATTGTCTATACTCCTAGGAAAGGGAACGTTGTGGCTGATGCTCTCAGCAGGAGATCGGGCATTCAGCTACTTGGAGAGATGACAGAGCAGTTAGCCTCTTTGTAGATATCCTTCGTGGATAGTGATGGTGCAGCCTATCTTCAGTCCCTTGCAGTCACTCCTCCACTACTTCAGCGGGTCAAAGAGGCACAACGTAGGGACGTGGACTGTGAGACACGACGTGTACAGATATCCTCAGGACAGGCACCTGATAGATTTTCTTTAGGAGGAGAGCACGTCATCCTTTTCAGGGGACCTACCATGGTACCAGTTACATTACAGGAGGAGGTTCTGAGGGAGGTCCACACTTCCCCTCTATCGGTACATCCTGGAGTAGTGAAGATGTATCAGGACCTCAAACGTCAGTACTGGTGGTCGGGTATGAAGAAGGTTGTGGCAGGATTCGTTTCTCCATGCCTCACTTGTCAATAAGTGAAGGCATATCACCAGGTACCTGCAGGATTGGTACAACCCTTAGAGGTCCTAGAGTGGAAGTGGGATGGGATATCCATAGATTTCATGATGGGGCTTCCACGTACTTTCATAGTACATGACTCTATTTGGGTGATTGTAGACAGACTCACCAAGTTGGCCCACTTCTTACCTATCAGAGAGCAGGGCTCAGTGGAGAGCTTGGGATGCCTCTACATTCAAAAGATCGTATGGCTTCATGGTGTGCCATCATCTATCATCTCCGATCGAGATGCTTGCTTTACTTCTAGGATTTGGAAGGGGTTGCAGGAGGCCTTTTGGACGCAGCTACGACAGAGCACCGCGTTTTACCCTCAGACGGATGGTCAGACGGAGAGGACCATTCAGACTTTTGAGGACATGCTCCGTGCATGTGTCCTTGACTTTTTTTGCAGCTGGGAGGATCAGCTAACCTTGGTAGAGTTTGCGTACAAAAACAGCAACCACTCCACCATCAGGATGGAACCTTATGAGGCACTGTACGACCGACCTTGCAGATCACCTCTATGTTGGACTAACCCTGAGGAGTTAGCACTCGTAGGACCAGATATGGTTCAGTCTACGACAGAGAAGGTGCAGATCATTCAAGAGCGGATGAGGACTGCTCAGAGTCGACAGAAGTCCTATGCTGATAGGAGGCGAAGACCACTAGAGTTTGAGGATGGTAACCATGTTTTCTTACAGGCCTCACCTCGACGTGGATTACGGAGATTTGGTCGGGTGGGAAGTTATCTTCGTGCTTCATCGGACCATTCCAAGTTCCCTGCAATATAGGTGAGGTGGCATATCGCCTAGCTCTTCCACCTCAGTTGCACCGGGTGCACGACGTCTTCCACATATCTCAGCTAAGGAGATACGTGCACGACCCAACATATATCGTCGATCATGGGGAGTTGGACATCGATGACGGGGAAACTTTTACTGAGGTCCCGGTGGAGATTGAGGATCGACAGGAGTGGGTCCTAAGTGGATGGTCAATTCCTCTAGTGCGCATCAGGTGGTAGCACGGGAACCTCCAGGAGAGCACATGAGAACAGGAGGCTCAGATGCATGCTCAGTACCCTCATTTGTTTCCCTAGTTTATGATGTAGCTTTACGGGGACGTAAATCCATGAGGTGGGAGTAATATAAAGACCCATAAATTTCAAGGAATTTTTTTAAATACTTTGGAATTTTATGAGTACGCAATTTCTGACGGCGCTTGATTCCGAGACCCGATGTGCCCAGAATCATTTTTTGAAGTTTAGCTCATGTACGCTCACTGAACGAACGAGCGGGTTTTTCTAACTTTTAAACCGGTGCTCGGAATTAAAATCTGAGGGCACCGATGAATTCACAGCGCCGGGATTTTCTTAGGCGAAGCTTAACTTTAGCCGAAAAGGGCCGAGAGAAAAATATATTTTTCGGACCTTTCAAGAAAAATAATAAAATAATTTAAATGAATTATTTTATTTTTCTTTCCCCATTTTTGGGTGGTGGGGCAGCGACAGGGCGGTGACAATGCACATCAATGAGGCCCATTAATGGGTCATTAAACTCATAGCGTAATGACGCTTTAATGAAACCATTATGGAAACATTGTGACGTGCTCCTTTATATATTTTGGCACATTGAGAATATATGGAGAAAGAAATTGAAGGATTCTCTGGCGAACCTCTAATAGACTTCTGCCCTAGAGACGAATGAAGAACGCCGACAAAACCTCTCCTTCTTCAACACCTTTCAAATATCAGAGCCGGAAAGCGACACCAACGCCTTAACCCCCCTTGAGGACGAACATGCAAAAACGAACCACTAAGAGGTAGGGGTTTATTTTGAGAATGATAATACTCCCATGTTTGTTTTCCTCTAAAACATGAATGCAGATCAACTCATTATCAAGTTGATCCGCGAACTATTATTTGCGGGTTGGGGATTTTTTTATTTGTGGGGAAATTGTTGGGAGTTGTTTCAAACCACTAACGCGGTGGGTGTGGACAAACGAACAAGTCTGAACCCACCGTTTTTCTGTTCTTGATGTGCGGAACGTTGGGTGATGATGTAACGGGACCGCAACAGCGTTTGAAGGCCGTCGCAGTGAAGAGAGGGTCCCGAGACGACCGCAGGCGCAGACGAGAGCAAGAACGGACCACCGGAACGACTCCGGTGGCCCATGGAAATTTCCGGCAGTGCCGACGGCCGGCACCAGCCGGCTGCCCGGAGGTGGCGGTGGCGCCCCGGCACACCGCCGGCAGGAGCCGCCGCGGCTTCAGCCGCGGTGGTAGGTTGCCGGATCTCGCGGCCACGCAGGATCCGGTGGAGGATGCGGAACCCGCCGCGTCTGTGGAGCACAAAGGAGGGGGGAACACATCCCCCCCAACTTAGCCCGCTGTCTGAGACAGCGCCCCCCCCCCCCCCCCCCCCGTCTGGGCTGGGGCGGGTCACACGGACCGGGCTGGGCCGCGCCCAGCCAGGCCGGGTCGAGCCTAGACCCCCCCCCCCCCCACTTGGGATTGTTTTCAGTCTTTTGCCCATAACTTGGGATGCAGACCTCCGATCGACGCACCATCAGTTGTGTTGGGATCCTTGGATAGAGATGGTCATTTCAGTATATTACACTCAAGATTTCAGAAAACCTTCTGTATGGCTGGGTTGGTTCGAACTCGAAACCAACCAGGCCCTCTAAGCGGAAACGCTTATAACTCGAGCTCCAAACTTCCGATTGATGTGTCGTTGAATTTTTTGGTTTCCTCGTTGTGAGACGGTTCTTTTGGCTTATTCTGCTTGAGGTTTGGATGTAGCTGGAGTACATATGGGTTGGTTTTAACTTAAAAACCAACTGGGCCCCAGGGACAGAAAAGCCAATATCTCTCAGACCGGGCGTCTGATTGATGCGCCATCTGTCACGTTGAGTTCCTATTGACGAGACGGAACTTTGGGATACATAAAATCTGGACTTCATGATAGTTGATGTATCAACCCCCTTGTCTCACGGAGCAGACCCTCTAGAAATCGAGCATGCTGTGTGTGGGAACCCTAGAGCTGGCTGCGACTGCGACGATGACGACTGCACTTGGATCCTCTGTGGGTTCGGCAGTGAGGACGACTGTACTTGGATCCTCTGTGGGTTTGGAAGCAACGATGATCGTACTGGGATCTTCCGTGGGTTCGACGACGATGATTACTTTTGTTTCATCCTATGTGGGTCTGACAGTATTTGACTATGTACTTGTATCCTATGTGGGTCCGGCAGAGTAGCTGGTCTTGTATCCTTTGGGGGTCCGACAGCTTAGCTGGTCTTGTATCCTATGTGGGTTCGACAGCTTAGATGAAACAGTGGATACATCTGATCATCTCTATTTCCTTACGAAGTGTATACCTGTGTGATCTGAGTCTTGCCTTTTAATCATTATCTTCGATATGATTGACTTTCTATCCTGTGTGGATTGGGTTGTGCTTTCCTGTGTGGATTGGGATGTACTTTCCTATGTGGACTGGATTGAACTTGGGCTCGTGAGTTAGAGTAGAACTGGAATTGATTACTTAGGTATATGTATGGGCATATACCTAATTAGTGTTGGTTTATACTTCGTGATTGTATATTTCCTTTGTGGTTTATCCTTCGTGGATTCTAGGAGACCTTAGGGAGTCTCAGGGTCCCTACTAAGTATCGTATACTCACCCCTGCATGGGCTATGCCCGCACTACATTGTGTTGGATACAGACGACGGATAGCACTGATCGATGAGGAGGCTCATGGAGCTGGACGAGACGTACACAAAGCGGACGGCCGGACCTGAAGAGCTGAGGAGACTATCTGTACCCACCCTTCAGGTGGGAATTCCAGTGGACGGCTTGCTGTTACTGCTTTACTTTTCTGCTGTTGTACTTTACTTTCATTTGGGTTTGTATTCTGGCCCATTTACTTTCCAACACTTACTTTTTTACTCAGTTTACTTAGTGTTTACTTCAGCTTGCATACTCTATGATGTTTGTTTACTTTATAAAGGCAATGTCTTCCCTTTTATCAGGATTTACGCCTTTGGTGCTAGTCGCCAGCCCCTGTCCTATGGAAGGTGGGCTTGGGGTAGTCACAACATGGGCCCTGAGGATGGGTCATGAAATTTATTTTTAATCAACTTCTTTTAGTTTAAAATTGTATGACATGTTAAGAAAGGAAAAATGTTTTTGAAGTAGAAAGGATATTTTCCTCAAGAATGGAGTTCAAGTGTTTTATCAAAATTATTTTCCATTTGAGATAATATAGGGTTCTGTTTCTCTCCCTATTTTTACATTCATTTGAGTATGTTATGATGGAATTAATTTTATGATGTCCTTTTTATCTTATATGATTTATGTTATGATGGCATGATGTTTAAGAATCCCATTTTTATTACATGGGTTATGCTATGATGTATGATTTATGATCATGTGGAACACATAAGAATGGTATCATTATGAGAAGGGTGGGACCTATATCTCCCTCCAATGCATTGGGTAAAGATTTATATCTCATGAGATAGACATGGATGGAACGGCAGGTTAATCCGGTTCAGTGACACAGGACTGAAACGAGGAGTGAACTCGGTTCAGAAATGGACTTTGTCTGCCAGGATAGTCTTGGTAATGAGTCTTGACTACTAAGAAATGATTATATATTATTATGTGTGTATGACACAAAGTTTTTTATTTTAAGTTATGATTATTTTGATTACATTTCACTATTATGATTAATCCCATGTCATGATATTATGATCTCTTTTACAGGATAAGATTTTCAACATGTTATGTTCTTATGAATATGATATGATTGATATTTCTTTTGTTTACCCTTACTAAGCATTTGAGCTCACCCTTTTGTATGTTTTCTTTTCCCCAAGTCAGGAAGAAGGGTATTAAGTAAGATATGCCAAAAGGAACTCTAATATGATAAAATAAAAGGGAGACAGTGTAGATGATTTATGAACGAGTTGTTTATGTTTCCCAGTTTCTAAAGACATTATACCTATATGGTCCTTTCATGGTTTTGTTATATGTTTTAATAAGTATGCTTCAATTTTGAAGTAATAAAAATGTATGTAGAGTATGGGTCGTTATAGTACCAACTAGCATAATCTAGTCTTTCACAGTACTCAAGTAAAAAATCAAACTTCCTGAGAGTACCGACATTCATAACATTACTATGATGACACTTAACTCTTGAATCAAATAAATGAATCAACTCCTTCATGATTAGAATAAAGGAAAGTATATATCCATAGGGATAAAAAGACATCTGATCCTCTACTTGGAAACAATAATTCAAATATCAAAGCATGTATCTATGAAAATTGAACTTCATTTCACTTATGAGAAGGAACATAATATACATGTATGGATATAATATTTTCTCCATTTCAACTACCCTTGATGCAATTTTAGTTCTAATGAATTTAAAGAACACATTCTAATCTACCTAAAGATCCTTAACAAACATTTTCCGAATTTTCGTTGATCTAAATAGAAAATACATAATATCCACAGACTTATGATCATTATTTACAATAGATAGAAGGTAAAAATTAAATAAACCTTCGTGAGGACATTCCAAAATCTGAGCTATTTCTATATAAGAAATATAAAATTCTTTATCTTCTATTTTTTCAGATACATAATCTTGTGTTTCACCAAAACTGAACTATACACTGTTGAAGAAATTCTTCTATTCTACCTCATAAACAAACTCTGTATTCACTTCATTGAATAAAAATTCCAAACCATGAAATTCTAGTGATTTGTTAAGAAACAAATTCATCACATACAGCAACTTGAAATCTAAAAACTTCCATTGAAGAATCTTCCTTAATGTAACTTGTTAAGGCTTCAGGTCATTGGGTTCTCCCTCATCAGTTCTCTTAGCCTTTTCCATTTATGAGAATCAAAAGTTCTGAGATTTTTGGATTCTAGGTTTTTGAATATAGATGAAGGTTTTAGTAGATGAAATAGTTTGAGAAAAAAAGGGGTAAGGTAAGTAAAAAGGTTTCTGACAGATAATGACATTGCCTTGGTTTCCTGTTCCAATTACATAGGGTAATTATTACAATTTTTGAAAACAAACAACTTAAAAACTAAAAACCAATATATTTAAACAAATAAACTTCAAGAGTCAAATAAATAGTAAACAAATTTTAACAAAAACAAATATTATTTAGAAATGAAATAACTTAAAATTATTTATTTAAAATTAAATAAACTTATATCCCCCTTAAAAAATAAAACTAGCAGTGGGAAGTGGTTTGGTGAAAATATTAGCTTATTGATTTTCAGTATTAACAAATTCTAAATATATATCCTTTTTAAGAACATGATATCTTATAAAATTATGCCTTATATCAATGTGCTTAGTCTTGGAATGACTTATTGTATTTTTTGAAATATTTATTGCACTGCTATTGTCACATAAAATAGGAATCCTGTTAAAGTTTAATCCAAAGCCCAGTAGAGACTTATTCATCCACAATACTGGTGCACAGAAACTGCCAGTAGACCCATATTCTGCCTTAGTGTTTGATAGGGAAACATAGTGTTGTTTCTTACTAGACCATGAAACTAATAATTTTCTTAAAAAGTGATACCTTCCTAAGTTACTTTTTATATATAACATACAACCTCCAAAGTCAACATCTCAATATGAAATCAAATTAAAAGCAGAGATTTTGGGTTAAATAATAGATTGAAAAATAGTTCCTTTTAAATATCTAAAAATTATTTTAATAGTAGTTAGATGGTATTCTTCAGGATTTGATTGAAATCTACCACAAAGACATACATAAAACATAATTTATGGTCTTCTAACAGTAAGATATAATAAGATACCAATCATACCTCTATATAACTTATTTTCCACTAGTTTTCCAGCTTCATCCAAATCAAGTTTTATATTGGTACACATGGGGGATGTTCGACATAAACATCCTCTATTAAATAACCATTTAAAAAGGAAGACTTAACATCCCTCTAAGATAATTGAAAATTAATATGAGATGAATAAGCTAAAAGGATTCTAATATATTCTAGTCTAGATATAGGGTCAAAGGTCTCATCATAATCTATTCCTTCATCTTAATTATAGCCCTTGGATACTAATCTAGATTTATTCCTATTAATGACCCCTTAATCATCCTATTTTTTTCTAAAGACCCACTTGGTTCCTATAACTGGACAGTTGGTTGGTCTTTCTACTAGTTCTCAAACTTTATTTCTTTTAAACTAGTTTAACACTTCTTTCATTGCTAACATCAAACTTTTACCTTCTAAGTATTCTTCAATAGTCTTAGGTTCTAAATGAGATAGAAAGGTATAGTATTATGCTAGGTTTTCTACACTTTTTCTAGTTCTAATTCATGTTTCTAGGTCTCCTATAATGGTTTCTAAAGGATAGTTATTTAGGGTTCTAAACTTTCTAGATAGAACACTTTCATGTTCTTTAGTATCATGTTTTTCTTGAACTAGACTGAATTTTTTTAATATCATTTTGAAAATCAATTTTAAGGGTTTTAAGTCTCATGTTATCAAAAGAGTCAGTGACTTCATCAATTTGATCTGTTTTCTTAATGAAAGGATCAGTTTCATTAAACTTCACATGATATGATTTTTCAATAATCCTTGAATTTTTATTAAATTATCTATAAACTTTATAGGTAGAAGAATATCCTAAAAATATTCCTTCATCATATTTTGGATCAAAATTTACAAGTTTATCCTTAGTGTTCAATATGTACACCTTTCATCCAAAAACATTAAAGTAATTTACTTTAGGCTTAATGTTATTTTAAATTTCAGAAGGTGTCTTTTTGAAAATAGTCTGAATTAAACCTCTATTCATGATATAGCAGGCTGTACTTATAGCTTCTGCCAAAAATATGTAGAAAGATTGTATTCATTTAATATAGTCCTTTCCATTTCTGGAATAATACTATTTCTTCTTTCAAAAATTCCATTTTGTTGAGGTGTTATTGGTGTAGAGAAGGTTTGTTTAATGCCCATATTTGAGAAAAAAGAATTAAATTATTGATTCTCAAATTCTCCACCATGATTACTTCTCAATGAAATTATTTTAAAACCTTTTTTATTTTTAATAATTTTACAGAAGCTTTCAAAAACAGCAAAAAATTCGCTCTTAATTTTTATAAAATAAACTCAATTAAATCTAGAATAATCATCAACTAAAACATAAATATATAATTTACCATCCAGACTTTCTACACTTGATGGTCCAAACAAGATCTATGTGGATAAGTTCTAGAGGTTTAGATGTATAAATTTTGATAATATATTTGAAAGAAGATTTATGTTGCTTTCCAATTTGGCATACATCACAGAATCTGTCATAATCAAATTTAAGACTGGGAAAATTAGAAACTAACTATTTATTAGATAATTTATGTAAAGAACAAATATTACAATGATCCATTCTCCTATGCTAGATCCATGATTCAATTATCTTAGCAGTTAAACAATTCAATTTTTTGTTTACAAAAGGAATTTAGATCCAAAGTATTAACATTATCAGTTCTTGGCACTCTAAATTTAAGCAGTTTATCTTTAAAAACTGAGAAAGAATTGTCTGGAAAATCAATATAAAGATCATCATAACAAAGTTGATAGGTTCTTATCATAATTTTCTTCAACCCTTGCACATAAAGTACTCTATTGATAGATATGGTCTTCATATCTCCAATAGTTACAACTCCAACTCTTTTACCTTTGGAATTATCACTAAAAGTGACATAACCTCTATCTATTTGAGTCAGTGTGTAATAATTTTATGGATCTCCACTCATATGCCTCGAATAGAAACTATTCATATATAATATAACATTTCTATTCTTATATCATATTACCTACAAAATTATTTAAACAAATGTTTGTTTTGGTACCCAAACTTTCTTATTTCCAATAGTGTTAGCTAGCAGAGATCTAGGAATCCAGACCTAATTTGTTTTTCCATAGCTTATATAATTAGATTTAGATAAATTATTTGAAATAATGTCTCTTTTAATAACATTGATTTGATGATTTCTCAAATAACATTTATTTTTCACATACCCTTTTATTCAATAAAAATAACAAGTTGTATATTTTGAATTGGGGGAAAAATAATTCTTATATGGTTTAGATTTATCACCCTTACTTCTCATACCAAATATTTCCCTTTTAATAACATTATTTTCAAGGATTTCATTTAAGATATTTTCTCCTTTATTAAAAACAAGAGCATCACTCTTATATGATTCTACTTCATCCTGTAAAGCTTTTATATTCTTTTCATGATCAGCATAGTTTGATGTAGACGAGTTAAATTTTTCAATTAACTCTTAATGTTATTTCAGCAAGGTATCTATTTCACCTAAAACAACATTATAAATTTTCTTTAAAGATCTATTCTTTTTTAATAAATAATTGTATTTCTCTTCTAACATAGAATAGTAGGTAGCTAATTTACTATTTGAGAAATTGGCAGAATCAGAATCAGAATTGGATGAGTAATAGGTTTTATCCTTTTCCTCTTCAACCATGAAGCACATATTAGCTTTAAAATTTGATTGTTATTTTTCTAAATCAGATTTATATGAACTGATGGAGTCTTCATAAACACTCCATGTTGCTTTCATTTCTCTTCTTCCTTAATGTTAATAATTATCATTTTTCTGATATATCTTATCTGGATTTCTCTTTTAATCTTTTAGCTGAGGAAAATCAGGTCTAATATGACCTAATTTCTTGAATTCATAGCATCTGACTTCTTTTAACTCTTTCTCATCCTTCTTGAAGGATTTTATGAATCCCTTTTTATTCTTATAAAACTTTCTAAAATTTATAGCTAACTGAGCCAGTTCTATTTCACAATTAGATAAATCAGAATTATTATCCTTTCTGTCTTCCTGTTTCATTTTTCTTTTTGGATTATGAGATGTTAACTTTAGAGCAGTGTTCTCCTTTTTCCCAATTATTCTATGATCTTCAGCTTCAGATTTTATTTCAACTTCATACATCATCAATTTTTCAATTCATTCTTTCATTTTCAGATCTTTGATAGGTGATGATTGTCAAATATCAGCAGATATGCCATTTCATTTAAAAGGTAGTACTCTCAGTACTTTTAAGGCTTGATCAGATTTTTTGATAGGTTCACCTAAGGATGTAATATTATTGATAATTTCTATAATACATCCATTCATATGTGTGATTATTTCTCCATCAAACATCCTAAATGTGTCAAATTTTATCTTTGTTATAGCATGCCTCATTTTTCTCACATTATATGTCCCTTAATATTAAAAACAATAGTTTTACACATTTTATAAACAGTAGGACATTGGGAAACTCAATTGAACTCATCTGGTTCAAGATTACAGATAATTGTATTCATAGATTTTGAATTCATATCATATTCGACTTCAGTTGTAGCATCCCATGTTTCTAATTTATATGGAATATTATAGAGAGTGGTGCTTTTATAATAAACTCTGAATCTATGATTTTTTCGATATATAACCATCCTTGATTTCCAACAACCGTAATTTTCACCATTTAAGTATGGAGCAAAAACCACGGACATCCCTTCTCTCATAGTATCCATTTACATCTCTGAATAAACATTTTACTTTCATCTTTCTATAACTTTATCCAAAATCCCTCCTTTAATATTAATTATTAGGTCAGAATATAAAAATTAACACACAAAAGGGGGTGAATTGTGTCTTTTTACAATCTCTTCCTCAATTCTAGATTTCGACACTCTCTATAAATAAAGTAGATATGCAGTGTTTTTCTTCTATATGATAATATGTAGTGGATAAATAGAAATAAAGAACACCTCTTTTTAGAGTGGTTTGGGGCACAAAGATCCCCTAGTCCACTCCACCAAATGCTCTCTCTATGAGCTTTGTGAATTTCACTAATCTGGTCCTCTTTTTACAAGACCAAACTCAACAACTAAGTGCAGGTAGTTGAAACCTTTACAAAAAAGACTAATAACAATGTATTTTGGTTATATAATAGAAAACTGATTATCCACATCTTGGATTGTGAAGCTGATACTCAACTACAACTAAGTACGAACATTCAAAACTCAAATAAATCAAAAGAGATTGATTTTTTGAAACTAATTGAACTTCATAATTAAAGTTCCAATAATTTATATTTTATGTATCTTCTTCTTCAGAAAATATATTCTTCAAGAAATAATGAGTCTGAAATGATCTTGGTTGCACATAATATCTTTGATTTAAGAACAACAAAAAACAAAGTAGTAGCGCACTTATATTAGAATAAGATAAAAAATGTATATATCTAAAGTGTAGTCTCTTCTGATGTGTTCAATCAATGTATCATTGTACAAGGATTTTTTGTCAGAGTATGATTTTATATGAAAATATGTTTCTTTCAAAAATACCATTTCAAAAATGATACACCAATGGAATATATAAAGAATAAAATACTGCTTCAGAATTCTAGATCCACAAAAGATACCTGAAAAATTGTAGGTATTAAAATTTAAATAAATCAGGGGAGTCATAACTTCCCTTAAGAATAGGAGTGAAAAAATACATTGAATAATGTTATTTGAATCAAATATAAGAAACTTTAAATAAATTAAAAATGAGCTTTAAACTGCCTATAACTCTGTCAAGATCATTTTAGAAATCACAAAAATATAACAAAAATATCCAAAAGGTTGAAAATTCAAACATAGGGTTCCTTCACCAAATGAAAAATACCAAACATAGGGTTAAAATATGCAGTGTTCATTCTCCAAATGAAAAGTTCAAAATGTAAGGTTGATCATAAAAGTAAGGTTGGCGATCGATAAATTTTTCTCTTAGAATGTAAGGTACATTACTTATATAGGGTTATTTAACCATATGTTATCCTCTTGAAAAACATAAGGCTCCTTCCAAACATAAGGTTCTATAACCATACTTTCCTAATAATGTAGGGTTGATTAACCATAGTTACTATTTTGAACATAGGGCTGAGATACCATACTTTCTTCTTAAAATGTAAGGTTGAATACAAACATACATATCATGATCCATACATGCTATACAAAATGTAGGTATTATTCCTTACATTATTCTAGTCCATGTAGGGAATGAACAATTTTTCCATAATTCTTGAAAATTCATCCCGAACACTTTAATAAATATTCCATGAGAATTAAAAACTTGAAAATAATCTCACAATAAATAAAAAGAATTATTAATTCTATGAAATACACTTAAGTAAAGTATAATTTAAAATAGAAAATGGTATTTGTGATCATCAAAATCATAATGAATTAAAGAATATTTTTGAGACAATAAATGCCCAACATATATGGTGTTCCTCTTGGAAATAATTCAAAAAACCTATCATCAGAAAGGTATAACTTGTAAATGGAATTGCCTCTCCCTAAACCATCTCCATGGGTGAACAAAGGGACAAGAAGAACAAGAAACATGCACAACTCACTCCTGATTGTCCCTCCTTCATACATTATATATTCTATAAGATTAATAAATATACTTTTATTCATAACTCTTAGTTTTATTCATGATCAAATTGATCATATTATATTTATAAATTGATCTTAATGGAATGAATATAAATTATTTCCATAGTTATAACTAATTTTTAGATTTCCCTCCAGATAAAATCAATGAGGATAGAGTTGGAGCTTGGTAAATTATCACTATATTATAGTATTTTACTTGGGTTATCACTAAGAACCTTGCTCATATATAATAACTTGTTTCTCCTCAACATGGTGTAACAATGTTGGACTAATTCATACGAAAACATTCTTAATCATTCAATGAAACCACTAATGCATTAATAAATAAATAATGAATTAGGTCCTAAGAAAAAATATTCCACACTTTTTTATATAATGAAAGGGAGAAGGTTATAAAATATTTATATCATCCAAGTGGGTATGTTGATCAATGGTGGTTGTTGATTCAAAACATTAAGAAGGTGAAGGGGATAAAGAGTATGAAATGGAATTATTTTAAAGTGATATTCTTTGAAAATTACTTTTCATATGAGTAATGAGATTATATGTAAATTAAATTCCATAATTTAAGAAAAAATAAAGAATAAATTGTTTCTAAGTATGAGGCTATGTCTAAAAGGTTATAAATACATGATTTATACAACATAAGTAATCTAGAAATAAATATTGATTACTTCTTTGTGATGATGAATCCAAGAATTCGAAGGGAATTAGTCTCTCAAACATTTTTAACATATGAGGATAAAGTTATAATTACATAAATATTGATAATGAATTATTTATATATATTTTTTCAAATTAATTATAGAGAATAAGAGTATGGATGACCATCATCTAGGGGGAACATTGATTAAGGAGAATAAAATAAGAATGGAATTCTCAACATGAAATAATAATTGGTAGAAAATTTATAGGACTTACCTGAAGGGAATATGAGTTTTCTAAAAGTTTGAGGATAAATTCAATCCAGATGATGAATGCAATGGTAAGATAAAATATACCAATGTCTAAAGTTTAAACTATTAGGAGATGGGACACTATTCCAATTTGTTCCCCAAGTGTTAATGGAATCTACTTCAAAATAGGCCAAGGGATAAATTTTAGACTTATACAATAACTACATTAGAAGTTGAAGTACTGAATGATGTGATAGTTTTACTTTTATCAATTTATAATTATGCTAAAAAATTATTTTATAAAAAAAGATTGTCGGGATCCACCTCTAGTAGCTGACCATAATGAAATTATAAGAGAATAGAAAGGGAATGCATAATCTATTGATGGGTAGGATATACTAAAAATAGAGTATGTACCTATTATGGAAGAATATATGAAGTGTTTTCTAAGGAATTATGTATACATCCACCTAAATGTGAAGTTAAATTTTCAATTGAATACATCCTTGATGAAAAACCCATATCTAAACCTACCTATTGAATAGTCCCAAATTAATTGAGGGAGTTTAAAAAACAACTAAAAGAGTTTTTTTATAATGGATTCATATTCCCTAGTGTCTCACCATGGATAGAACATATCCTATTTGTAAAAAATAAGGATGGACCTATGATGTTGTGTATAAATTATAGAGAAATTAATTCCATTACTATAATTAAAAAGTATATTTAAAGTGAATTGATGAATTGTTTGATCAAATTCAAGGTTTTCATTACTTATCAAAGATTAGTATTTTTTAGTTATAATTGATTAAGATTTAAGAAGAATTATATACTAAATAAAACACCCTATATGAGGTATTTAAATTAAGATTTTACATTAATTTCATTTGCATTAACTAATATACCCTTAATTTTTATGTATTTTATGAATATATTTTCAAGGATTATATTAATAAATTTAAATAATTTTTTAAGTATTATGTCTTAATATAATGAAAATTTTATAAAGATTAAGAGAATAATTTTTCAATTATTCTTGAGAATATTTGATAAAATGAGTTATATGGGAAGTTTAGTAAGTGAAAATTTTTCCTTCAACAAGTTTCTTTTCATGAACATATTTTCTATAAGGATGAGATGTATGTTTAAAATTCAAAGACCAAGGTATTTAATGAATATCCCACACCAATAAATATAACTAATATATGTGGTTTTTTAGTTTGGTAGGTTATTAATAGTGATTTGTTCAAAACATTTCCTAATTAACCAACCCATTAATCAAGTTATCGTGTAAAGGGATAAAATTTACAAGGTTAAAGGACTATGAATAACGTTTCTACAAAGTCAATATGAGATTGATCAATACACTAGTATTAACTTTAACATCATTTAATTTGAGATTTATGATATATACTAATGTATCAAAAAAGGGACTATGATTCATCCCTATCAAAAATGATATATATTTTGCTTATGCATCAAGGAAATTAATGATTCATGAATAAAACTATCAAACTCTTGATGTTAAATGAGAAGCTATAATATTTTCTATAAATATATGAATATACTACATTTGTTGTAAAATATTTAACATATATATGAATCAAAAGAGTTTCAAGTATATATTCACATAGAAAGAGATTAACATAATACAAACAAGATGGCTAAAACTGCTCAAAGAAAATTATTGTGTGATACACTTCCAACTTGTAAAGGTGAATAAGATAGATGATGCATTAATTAAGAAGTAATATTTTATATTTTCCATGATTATGATGGAAATGGATCTAATTTTAATGGATTTAGTAAATTTAGACATGAAAATTATTAGGTAAGGTAAAATTCCACTCCTTTTTTAAGTGATTGAACAACCCTCTTTACTGGAAAAGAAAAAGAAATCTCAATAATATGACAAGGATCTTCAAAAGAAGATTAATACCATGAATAAAAAAAATTAAAGGACTTTAACAGTAATGGTGTTATATTAATTATTGGGAAGAGACTATATTTCCCATCAGTAATTGATTTAAATAGGGAATTGATGGATGAATATCATAAATCAAATTTCTCTATATACCCTAGTAGCACCAAGATGTGTAGGTATTTAAGAGAATATTTATAGAAGGATACCATGAAGTAGTAAATTATATAATACCTGTCAAGATGATTTGTGTGTTAATAGGTAAAGGCTAAGGGACAATTCCCATAGGGTGTTATGAAACGTCTCACTATACCCATATAGAAATGGGATAATATAAAAAAGTATGTTGTTCCTAGGATTCCCAAGACATCTAAGAAGATTGATTCTATATTCCTTATTATAGATCCCCTTATAAATTATGAACAGTTCCTATTAATAGGGGAGGAGTTTCCCTATGATCCTCTTGAATGACTCTATAGTAAAAATATTGTTAGGATTCATGGTGAAACTCTATCAATTTCATAATATTGGGACCCTCATTTAACACAAAAATTATTGAGGAGTCATCACAATGCTCTAAACACTAAGATAAATTTGATCACTACCTATCATCATCCATCTAATAGGAAATATAAATGTTATCTAAACATTATATGATATTTTGAGTACATGTTCAGTTGAATTTAAAGGAACATGGGACTATTATCTACCTTTATTGTAATTTTTGAACAATAATAGCTTCTATTAAAGCATTAAAATGGCACTTTTTGAAGTATTATATGGGAAAATATCATACTCTGACCTCTTAGAAGTATGTTCAAAAAAAGAAACTAGTTGATCTATAACTTATTATGGAGACAACTGAGAATGTTCATTCCATAAATAATAACATCAAGACAACACAAATAAAATAGAAAATTTGTGTTAATAATCAAAGGACTTGTAATTTCAATTAGGGGATCATGGATTTTTAAAGTTGCCTCTATGGAAGTGATTTATAAGTCTTGGAAAGAAGGGGAAACTAATTCCATTGTATGTTGAGACTTTTTAAATTTTATATAGAATTGGAGTCGGGGAATACTGTTAATACAATCCAATAAACCTCTATAAATTATAAGACGTCATTCATGTCTCATTATTAAGGAAGTATATGATAGACTCAACACATGTACTCACCATTGAATAAATATAGTTGAAGCTTGAATTATCTTATAATAAAGTGCCTATCCAAATTATTGATAATATAAAGAAATTTTTATAGAATAATAAAACATGATTGGTGAAATTACATTATAGGAATTTCAAGTTAAAGGATAAAACATTAGAACCTAAAGAGGTAATAGTGAATAATTACCCACATTTATTTTTTCACCGATGTATACCACAAATTTCAAGGATGAAATTATTTTAGGGGGGGAATATAAGACCAATGATTTCAATATAGTGAATAAATAGTTTTTCACAAAAACTATTACATAATGAACAACCAATTATTCCCTTATAATAGTACAACATAAACTACTCTAAAAAGAATGACTATAATACATGATACATCACTACTATAAAGATTACAAAAATAAGTGGAATATATGTGGTATAGAAACTAAGGGAATGATATAAATAATTTTAGTTGTTAGAATTAAGTGTATATATAAAGAGTAATATTATTTTTGGAAGTATAATAAGGCCACGAGAATTTGACTATCGGGTATTAGATAGTTAGAATAGTAACATCCCTATAAGAACATTTTAATAGTAATGTGACCCTTATAAAAAAATTCTAATAAAATATATAAAATAATTTGGTAACTATAAACATATGCCTTAGACATGAGTTTTTAATATATTAGTTCCAAATAAACTATTTTTAAATACATAATATTTTTTATTTAATATGAAAATTTCTTATATATAGAAAATTATTTTCATAGAAAAGACCTCAAATTTAGAATTTGTATACTGAAATTAAAAAATGGTGAATTTTTCATAATTTTCCCAAATAGTAAATGTTTTAAGTAAATAGTAAAATACAATATGTGTATATGTTAAAAATTATAACTTAATTATTATGTAAAAATGATATAACAAATTATATAAAGACTTTCTAGAACAAAAATGTGTTTATTCATTAGAATATTGTATTTTATTATAGTAATTAAAAAATTCCAAACCTATAAAGAAATTTAAAAATCCTAAATTATACTTTTATATTTAAAAAAATATTAATTAATATCAATTTGATGTCAAAAATAACAAAATTTAAAGGAATTATACTCTTTAACTATTAAAAGTCCTAAACCAGACCCTAAATGAAAAATATCACGGATAAAAAATGATGTAAGTCCAATGGTTTTTAATTTTTTCATTACCTAAAGTGGAAGGCCTACGTTTAGAAATTAATAAAACATTATCCCTTATTAACTATAAATATCCACACAGCCTCCCATTCCTCTCAACTAAAAAACCATTGAGCATTTTTTCCCTCATTTTCCATCTCAAAAATATTTTGGAAGAGAGTTAGGTATATAAGGATTTGAAACTCAATCTCCATGTCTCTCTAAAATTTAATCCCTAAGGGTTTTTCTCTAGAGACTTAGTAAAGTAAATGTTCCCAAACCCTTATATATATTTAATTTTAGAGAATCCATGACTCTTAAGTATCTAGTGATGTCATTATCAAGATTTTAGATGGGATATATCATGGAAAGAGTTTTAATACATTTATCTTCATTTCTCTTTTGAAATTCTTTTGAAATACTTTTCATTTCTATATATAATAATGTTTTGTTTCATAATTAAACAAACATAAGTGTGTTGTAAATAATAAACTACCATTTAAACATACTTTACAACCCTCATAGTACATTATATTTCCATAAAATTCATTTTCCCAAGAGAATATTATACTATCATTTCTTGGCTCACTAACCATTACATTCATTAATTCCTTTTAATACCACCGTATGATCAAAGTATACAAGCCTATTATACCATTATTAAGGATAATTTCCATTTCATTATGGATATCCTATATTAGCTAATATATTGTGGTGTATTCACCTATATATCCAGGTGATTCAATTTATTGGTGAAATTTTTATAATCTATATACTGATTAATCTTATATAGAAAAGTGTTGATTACCAATAAATATGTGTGTAATTGGTTATGTTTCAACAATTATGATATGTATTTTAACCAGAATATTTAATATTATTGATGTATTAAAAATATTAAGTGATGGGTGGGGCTTAGGATTATATTTGTCCCCTTGATGTATTGGTATCTCTCATGTGGCAAGATAACTCAAGAATTTTGGTGGGAGACTTACCTGTTTATGTATGATGTCTTGGATTGAGTCCTTAAAGGTTTGTTTAGCATGTCCTAAATTACTAATTATGTCACTATGATATCAGTTATTGTTATCCAAGTGATTATTTATTTCCATTATTATGTTATGCATGGATATATTATTCTTATGTTATCGGTTGTATGGAATTATTTGATTATTTATTCCTACCATATTACATATGCCTTATTTATTTCTTGATATATTATATTTTATGATACCACTTACTAAGCATTTGAGATCACCCATTTATTGTGTTTTCCTTTTCCATATAAAATCAAGAAGGTGTTATATATGATTAAATTATAATCAAATATTAATAATAAATTCTCATTGAATTTTATGTTTTATGTTATTTTTTAGATATAATATAAGGATCATGTATATATCTAGTCTTCTAAGACTACTAAAATTTTGGATCCTATGTAATGTGATCTAATGTATTCTATACCAATGAAATAAAATAACTATTGGATCTGGTTTTCAATATTTTGGGGTATTATAAACTTCTCAATTTATAATATACTTATATTAATTATAATAACATTCGAAAAATATAAAATAAAATAAATCATTGATACTATTTTTTAACATCCCAACCGGGAAGGATTTTGTATCTAATAAAAATGATACATGAATTTAGGTTCACTACACAATTTCTAAAGGATTGGGACTATCATTAATAGTTTTAAAAAATATTATGAGTGATTTACTCTCGAATGGGTCATCATTATATAATAATCAATCATATTTGAATAAAAATAACTATATCTACTCTAAATCCATAATTATCTCTATGTTTCTTTAAATTTCATCCAAATAAACAATATTTATTCCCATATCAAATACATGTTTCACTTATGTGTGATAAAAAGAAAAAATAAATATGTAAAAATATCTTTAACTACTCTATAATAACATCCAAGAATATATTTCCCCAAATTTCATAACATATCCTAAATAAAGCACTTATACAAATCCTTTACCCTTTCTTGAATCATGTGATATAAAAAATTTATGTACATGAGATGTGTGTATATAGTGTTTAATTATAATAAATCATTATGATACACTGAAGGGTCCAAAAATCCCACAAAATAATGTGTCCCTATATATAATAATGAAAATTATATAATAAAAATTAAATTTTTATTTCAGAATTGATCCAACATATACACATGGAGTAAATCTAAAATTTTCCAATCAAGCATTAGATATCAATCCATAAATTTTCATTTCCTATGATAACTCCATCACTCTATTAGTATAACATATCCATCACATTACCATTTCACATGTGTCATATCATATCCATCAAATCCCCATTTCAAAAATGGTGTAATATAGCTATCAAATTCCCTGTTCACACATGGTATAACATATCCATAACATTATCATATCATACATGGTGCAAAATATCCATCATTTACCCTTTTTATTATAGTATATTATAGAGAAATATTTCCCATTTTTATCATTGAATAACAAATTAAATGAAATCCTCAATTTCTCATGGAATAACATATCGATTAATACACAACTTTCATGGTATTCATATATCACACATACTTAATAAATTATTATAGAATGTATAGAAAATAATTGTTTAGTAATCTATGACTTAAAAAACATCAATATCATTCCCAAAACCTTTAGAATCACTAAAAAATATATAAAAAATCCCAAGTTTTAATATTTCATAAAATCATATTACCTATATTTTATATCAATTATACTCACTTCAAAATTAAAATCACATTATTCCCACTTCATTAAAATTTATATAAATTCATCTTTATTCTAAAAACTTCATAAAAACATGTTTAACATGTGATTATTAAATGAAATAGGAATATGAAAATTCATAATTAATTTTATAAAAGATCAATCCCTCCAAAGTTCCCATTTGGCATCCCTTATGTCAATTTATGCATTATATTAGAAATATTACACAAATAATAATGATTAAAGTATAGAAATTGTTATAAAATATTATAATGGAGAGATGGTGACTAATAATACATAAATCATATAGAATCCACTAAATATTCAAATTAAAAGGAATGAGAACTATTTTCATCAAATAATATCCAAATTGAAACAAATACATGAGAAATACAATGATTAATTAATCCCAAACCATATGAACCTAACTCTATAAATCGATCATAACTTCATTAAGATATGAAATGTTTAAAATGATTATAAGATTGGGAAAATTTAAAGGAGAGAAATTCACCCAATTAACTAATGAGAAAATTCCTCAAATGATAAAGAAAATGAGATATAAAATAATATTAGTTGTTAAATTATCATAATTACTTATATATCATTACCTAAACTAATAAAAATTACTATTTAAATTTTATGCATCATCGATTCCATCACTAAACATGAAATAAAATTTTCATCTCAATAATACGTATCCCATATCAGTATGTTAACCCTTATGCAACTCAACTTTAGTATTACACATTTCATTTTTATATGATCAAACCTTATACACCACATTTTCATGAATTTAATAATACATAGTCTTTAAAATTTTGAAATTAATTCCATATAACTTCTGAATTGAGTGGAATTTGGTGATGAAGGAAGGCGAGATGAAACCCTCACCACACGGAGACTGGGTAGATCTATCCCACATAAGAGGATTGAACCTATTATCATATGACTCACCAAATCACTGCACTCCCCAAATCATAAAGGACACAAATAAGGTTTATACTCTTGAAGAAAATTTAATTGTTTTCTCTTTCCCGATAATTCCTACTGGATCTTTAGTCTTCTTGAAAAATTGCATTGTGAAACGTATTGTTAAAAAGGGTTCTACACCTCATGTATCTACTTTGGATGGTGTGATATCTCAAAGGTTGTAACTTTGAAATAACTCTTTCATTTCGTGAATATCTCTTTCCAAGTTTATGAAAACCTAGAAAATTTCTGACTTTGTTGCCCATCTTTCTAAGATATGGGGTTTTAATGATTTTAAATGGGTCTCACTGGGGAGGGGATTCATCCATTTTTTATTTCCTTCTACTGAATTGAAAGGTATAGCATGGGGTTTTGGGTCAGTAAACCTCAAAAAAATAACTCTTAGTATTTATGGATGGAATCAAAATTTTATCCTTTATGGTGTTAAGGACACTTTTTCTCAAGTATGGATCATGATTTATGGTTTAAATTGGGTTTTATGGCACTCTAAAATTCTGTTTGATATTACATCTGCAATAGACATTCCAATTTTAATGGACCTAGCCACATAGAAATCTAGATTTGGCCATTTATTCATAATTTTAGTTGAAATATATTTAGAATCTACTTTTCATGATAAGGTGATTCTCTCCACTTCTCAATATGGAATCAACTTGAGAATTGTGTATGAAAAATTGTGTATGTTTTATGAAGTGTGTTGTATGATAGGACACTCCAGGTCCAAGGGTCTTTTAAGAATTAAGTGTGTTAAATTCATGCTGAAAGGGAATGATGAGTCTCAATTTAGAAGAAAGGATAACCTCAAACTCTTCCAACGAAATGCTGCACATTTGAAACAACACCTAGGTGAACCTTAAGTTCCTTCTAGCCAAATTTCTCCTTCTAAAAATTCCAGGATGGGATGACTCACTCTAAGTTACAGTCTCCTGGACATATCTCAACTTAGATCTCACAACATGATGAAGGAATTCCTTTCACCCATCAACTATGTAACACCCTGACCCTAGTTACCCAAAGTCGGTGCATTATTACATAACATTGGCATGATCATAGGGAAATCATGTCTCGAAAGACCGATCAGTTTAGTATTATTGGAAATAAGATTCATACATAAGTTCAACTTTACAATTTGAAAAGAAATAAAACAAGAATTTATTCCATTAGAAACAACCAAGACTCCTAAATTATGGCTACAAGTCACTCATAACTAACTTCGTCATATCCTGGTAAAATGAAATATAAGAAATGGGTGAGCTCAAACACTCAGTAAGGGTAAGCAATACAGTGGAAGATAACATAAATATTAAGCATGGTGAATAATTGAAACCACATGCCTTTACCAATAATAAACATGAATACTTTTATGGAAGGAATATGAGCCAAGTAAATAATTCCATAATAAAACATAATCATGGGTACTCTACTAGTTGAATGACCACATGAACCATCAATATTATTTTCATAATGAGGGAATGTATAATGTCGTACATTCTGAAACATTTTTTCAAGGCCTCGGCCAAGACGTCTAAGAATGATTAAGGCCTCGGCCAAAACCATATATCAAATTGGTAAAGGCCTTGTCCAATTCCACATCTAGTTGTCCCATGAGACCTACTGATGCATCAAGGAGCTATAGAGGGCTCCACCTATCACTTACTAAGTCCAATACATTCTCATATGAAAAGGTTGAAATATAACATAAACATTCATATTAAAACTAGCATAAGAAATGTCAATACTTTAACCATAAACCATGAATGGTATAAAAATAGCACATCCACAGTCAAACATATCACAAAACCTTCAATACAATATGGAATTTTTTTATCAAAATAAATCAACTTTAAATAAACTTCAAATCCATCAAAGGATGTTGACATAGATGAAATCAAAACCTTTTTTAGAGAAATATCTCTTTCTATTTTGAATTCATTTAAGATTCACATAATTATAAAGAAAACATTTATTTTGAAAATATTCTTATAACCTTTTAAGGGAATCTTTGATGATGTTATAACGGTGTAAAATAGCTACACACGCCTTATAAGTAAAAAACATTCTTACCTTAATTTTGTCAAAAAGGTCATAAAGTACCTTGTTTGGAAAATGACGGAAAGATTCCTTGGGAAAAAATATAAGGTTATAAATTAATTTACCCCTTTATCTAGTAAAAATGTTTTGAAATACATTTTTAATATACATGGATGTGGATGATAAAGATGTCCCAGTAGATACTTACGTAAAAACAACCTCGGATAATAAAGAGATTGTAGAATTAACCCTTACCTTGTAATTTTCCTTGGTCGAGGGTAAGTTAACCTACTATATAATGGTGAAATAATTGTTATTAAATTATACAAGAATCATATACATTAATATTATATCATATATGATCTTTTAACATTTCTTTGTTAATAATATTTTAGTATTATCGTCGTTTCGGGTGTTAACTTACTTGTTTTCTTTTTTGTGTTTTGTTACATAAGTAATGTTTTTTATGGGTAGGTTGTATATTATTCATATCCAAAATTATATCAAGTCCTTAAAAATTAATTTTAATCATAAAATAAAAATTAGTCTTGAATGGATGTGATGGGGAATGAATCTCATCGCGTTCGTAGAGACGGTAGTCCATACGTACGCACGAGCGAAAATATCATTATTTTGATATTAGAATCATATATAATTGAATGATATATCATATATAAATAATAATTATAATTTTATATTTATTATTTAAATCATTTATACTCATTCTTATACTCATCAAAATAATAATGTATTGAATAACAATTACACCACGACGTGGAGACGGTAAGCCGTACGTAAGCACGTATGGTGATATGTCATTCAAAGGGTGGATAGAATATTGAATATGGTTGTACCATATTTATAATAACATCACATTATATATAATATACTGGAGTTATTATTTTATAATCGAAACAACAAAGAAAGAGGAATTGGAAGAATAAAGTAACTTGAAAGATGTGATGAAATATTTACCTCTTCTTCGGGTTCTTCCTTTTGATTTAATCAAAAGGGCTCCTTAGGTTGGATTTCTGACTAAAGGAATGTATCTAGGTCAAATTTAGGAAATTTGGGAGGACATTTGGGTAGGGTTTTTCTGAACCAAAAGGCTGTGAATGTGTGAATTTGATATAAGGGGAAGTGCCCTTTTATAAGTGGGGTGAGGGGCACCTTAGAAAAAACTTGAAATATTATTTTATAATAAATTCATATTTGGTTTATAATGGATCCAAATTGATTTATTTAGAGGATAAGGTGGGTATGGGTCTAGAGACACTCAACCAATAGGTTTTAGATAGGTTTGGGTCACTATATTAACCTTATATTTTAGATTTAACTTTTAGTTAATTAGTTTGACATTTACCACGTCTCTTTGTATTTTTATATTATATAGCTAATAAACTTACTATAAACTGTCAAAAGAACCCCAAGTGGTTAATTAATAATATAAATATAATTATATAAGTCATTTTACCTAATATTATATTTTTAGGAATATTATATCAATTAAAAATATAATATGTTTTTAAAAATTATTTTCTGTCAACTTTGACACTATTTAATAATTGTTTTTTTTAAATCCTCAAAACTTTATTAATTAAAAAAAATCATTTAATGAATCCTAAAATGTCATATTAACCTAGAAAATTCGTGTATGGCATCAAAATATTCAAATTATTTTCATTTTAACATTTATAATAAAATTTATTTGATTATTTCATTAAAAAGAAAAATACTGCATCACTATTGTGGCATACATAAATTTAATTATTAAATGTCTAAAATTTATAAATAAAATACCATTATGTATTAAATCATTTTATCTTTCTAATTAATATTTATAGTAGAATTTATCTTATGTGTAACCCTATGTAAAATTGTTTTACTAAAAGATATATGCATATGTCATTTTTTTATTTAGTTTAACTTAATTAATATAAAGTGACATTATCACATACAAGTGGCTCCATGAGGTCCCAAAATCGAACCAAATATGCCCACACTACTGGAAATGATGTTTTTCCCTATGGGTGTTTACCAACGGTTTGCTAAGACCGTTGGGCTTGAAGGATTAAGAAATCCTTTCCCAACGGTTCATTGAAACCGTTGGGAAAAGACACCCCTTTGCCAACGGTTTGAAGAAACCATTGGTAAAGGGGTGTGTTAATCACCTTTTTCCAACAGTTCTGTTGAACCGTTGGGAAAGGGTCACCCCTTTGCCAACGGTTTCCTCAAACCGTTGGTAAAGGGGTCCTTAGCATCTCTTTCCCAACGGTTCTTAAAAACCGTTGGGAATTATTTCCCCCAAATCCAGCCGCGGGGCTGCTCTCCCCCATTCGCACAGAAACCTAATTTCATCCGCTCCACCGCTCTCCTATCGCGAAATCCCCTATCCGAAGAGGTGAAAACCATCTGAAATCAGGTATCTTTTCATTTATACACATATACTTCCTTATTTTTATTGTTATTGCTTTAGTATTTTAGTTTTAAGTTATCAATCCACCTCTAGCTCTCTGCTACTCTCCAAATCCCCCATCCGAATAGGTGAAAACCCATTTGAATCATCTCAAATCAAGTAATTTTTTCTTTATACACATATGGTACCTTGTTTTTATTGTTATTGATCTAATATTTTAGTTTTAAGTTTGGATTTTGATGTGATTTCACCGTGTAAAATAGGGAAATGAATAAATATTTTGTTAATTAATTAGTTTCCCCTGGAATATCAGTTGTGTTATAATGTCCATGCTAAATAAAGGGGTAATGTAATAAAAGACCTTGAATAAATAAATTGTGGAAGTTGGGGTATGTTGCCTCTATGAGAGATTTTTTGTTGTGTTTCATTGTATGTTGTAGGCTGTTTTATGGGGATTGAGGTGACCAGTTGGGCTTTGTGATATGTGGGGTTGTAATGTGATGGTTAGTGGGCATGGATGTGTCATGTGAAGTTGTATGATAGTGATGATGTGTGGTGGTGTTGTGTTGTGTGGAGGTGTTGTGTGGTGAAGTTGTGGTGTATAATGTGGTGAGGTGGTTTTGGTTGTGCGGTGGTTTGTGATGTGCAATATTTTTATTGTGATATGTGGTTGTTTTGGTGAGATGGTTGGTCGATGTAACATGGTGTCGATGGTTATTGTGAGATGGTGAGTTGTTGTGTGGTGGTTTTATTAGTTTCTTGGTTATCTATGGAATAAATTATGTTGTTAAAACAAAAAAACAAGATATTAAATAAATGAGATGGAATAGAAATGGATGTGTGGTAAATGGATTTAATTAATTTAACATTAAATGAATAGACAATGTAAGTGTGAATGAAGTGGATTATAAATGAATGTGAGAAATGTTATGCGTCTTGTGTGGTGGTGGTGTAGTTTATCTGTTTTATGGTAGTAGTGAAGTGTGTGATTGTGTAGTTAATGTGAACCCATAGGTTGAGTATTTTGTGCTATCTATATATCATGTATTTTTATGTTATTTCTACACATTCCAGGGGGTGGTATGTCTAGGTGGTGGTGGTGGGGTTGCAGGGGAGGGGGTGTGGGCTATTTGGGAGGGTGGGCGGGGCTATCCAGGGGGGTACGGGGTGTCCAGGGGAGTATGAGGGTGGGCGGGCTGTCCACAAGGGTAGACGGGCTGTCCACGGGGGTGGTCGGGCTGTCAAGGAGGGGTGGGCGGGCTGTCCAGGGGGGGTGGGTGGGATGGCCACGGGGGGTAGGGGTGTCCAGGGGGTGGGAGGGCTATCCAAGGGGGTGGGGGGCTGTCCATAGGGAGAAGGGGTGTCGAGGGGGGTGGGTGGTCTGTCCACGGGGGTGGTTGGGCTGTCTAGGGGGTAGGGGGTGTCCACGGGGGTGGGCGGGGCTGTCCAGGGGTGTGGCCTGTCCTGGGGGTCTGGGTGGGGTGTCCTGGTGGGGGAGGGGTGTGTGGGGTGTCCAGGTGGGGTGGTATGTCTAGGTGGTGGTGGTGGGGTTGCAGGGAAGGGGGGTGTGGGTTGTTTGGGAGGGTGGGCGGGGCTATCCAGGGGGTACGGGGTGTCCAGGGGGGTACGGGGGTGGGTGGGCTATCCACAAGGGTGGACGGGCTGTCCACGGGGGTGGCCGGGGTGTCAAGGAGGGGTGGGAGGGCTGTCCAGGGGGGGTGGGTGGGCTGGCCACAGGGGGTAGGGGTGTCCAGGGGGTGGGCGAGCTATCCAAGGGGGTGGGGGGCTGTCCATAGGGAGAAGGGGTGTCGAGGGGGGTGGGTGGGCTGTCCACGGGGTTGGTTGGGCTGTCTAGGGGGTAGGGGGCGTCCACGGGGGTGGGTGGGTTGTCCACGGGGGTGGACGGGGCTGTCCACGGGGGTGGGAAAAGGCTGTCCACGGGGGTGGGCGGGGCTGTCCAGGGGGTGTGGGCTAACCTGGGGGTCTGAGTGGGGTGTCCTGGTGGGGGAGGGGTGTGTGGGGTGTCCAGGGGGGGTGGTATGTCTAGGTGGTGGTGGTGGGGTTGCAGGGGAGGGGGGTGTGGGCTGTTTGGGAGGGTGGACGGGGCTATCATGGGGGGGGGGGTACGGGGTGTCCAGGGGGGTACGGGGGTGGGCGGGCTGTCCACAAGGGTGGACGGGCTGTCCACGGGGGTGGCCGGGCTGTCAAGGAGGGGTGGGCGGGCTGTCCAGGGGGGTGGGTGGGCTGGCCACAGGGGGTAGGGGTGTCCAGGGGGTGGGCGGGCTATCCAAGGGGGTGGGGGGCTGTCTATAGGGAGAAGGGGTGTCGAGGGGGGTGGGTGGGCTGTCCACGGGGGTGGTTGGGCTGTCTAGGGGGTAGGGGGTGTCCACAGGGGTGGGTGGGTTGTCCACGGGGGTGGGCGGGGCTGTCCACGAGGGTACCCTACTAATATGGTTATGGGATGAGGCATGCTCTGATGTGATAACACATTAAGTTCTTGTTGGTTTTACATTTTTCCAATAACACATTAGTATGTTTTTTTCACATGTGTAGTTGATACCATGATTATTTTCTTCCTTTATCGTTTACTTAAATGTATTTTCTATTAATGTTCAATCCTATTGAATTGTTTATGAAAAAATGACTTATATGAATTTTTTTACAGAATGGACAGAAGTTGGATGTATGAAACCGATCATATCTCAAGCGATTTTCAAAACAATTTGGAGAGCTTTATAGATTTTGCATTTCACAATGCTTCAGAGAGTGGTCGCATACACTGCCCATGTTCCAATTGTGTTGGTAGACCTTGGTTGAGTCGTGAAGAAGTCAGCTACCACATAACAAAAAATGGTTTTCAAGCAAACTACTTTGTGTGGTATCACAATGGGGAGAAAATGAAATCTCAAATTGGTGATGATCGAAATGAAAGGACTAGAATGGAGAATTTGTTAGATGATCGGTTTCCGTTTATTCGTCATCATGAAAAAGAAAGGATTTCGAATCAAGAGGACGTCGATATGAGGAAAACTGATGCATCTAGTGAAAATGATGATATTGATAGGGGGAAAAAATTGAATGATGCTTCCATGACTCCAGTATATCGACAATGCGATAAAATGAAAAAGCTGGAATTTTTAATCAGATTGTTTCATGGAAAAACTATGTATGGGATTTCTAATATAGCAATCGATTACATTCTTACCCTCTTGAAGGATTTACTTCCAGATGATGCAGATATTCTCTCAAACCACTATATGGAATGGAAGTTAGTTGAAGAACTTGGATATTCCAGAAACAAAATTCCTGCTTGCCCGAAAGATTACAGTTTATTCTGGGAAGAAAACGCTGAACGAAATGAATGTATAAAATGTGGCACATCCCGCTGGAAGTCAAAATCTGATGGAACACCATCCCGCGTTCCACAGAAAGTAATGTGGCACTTTCCATTGATCCCCAGACTCTAGAATCTTTTTATGTATGATTACATATCAATAAAAATGAGATGTCATGATACCGAGAGAAAGAAGACTAATGATGAGTTGGTTCATCCTACAGATGGATTTTCATGGCAGAGATTTGATGCTCGACATCTTGATTTTGCAGCTGACGTGCGTAATGTGAGGCTGGGACTTTCATGCGACAGTTTTAATCCGTTTGGGCAGATGCTTACTTCGCACAGCACATGGCCAGTTTTTATACACATTTATAATCTTCCCCCATGGTTGTGTATGAAAAAATCTTTCACTTTCATGAGTATACTCATATCTGGTCGTTCTGATCCTGGAATTGATATTGATGTATACATGCAACCTTTAATAAAAGAGTTTAAACTTCTTTGGGATGTGGGTGTGCGCACATACGATGCATGTTCGAAAGACATATTTCATATGCATGTTGCGCTTATGTGGACGATCAATGATTTTCCGGCTTATGCAATGATGTCTGGATAGAGCACGAAGGGAAAACTGTCATGTCCTGTTTGTATGAAGAATACACGATCCAGAAGACTGAAACATCATTGTAGTTTCAGTTTTATGGGACATCAACGATTTTTGCCAAAGGATCATCCATATAGAATGAATCATCGAAGATTTGATAATACTATAGAGACCGTTGATCCACCTCACCATATGTCTGGAACTGATGTGCTTAATGAATTGAAAGATTTCAGTTTTTTGTTCGGGAAGGGTCAAATGAAATCTGGAAAGAGAAATAATGTTTCCACATAAACCTGTTACAATTTGAGGAAGAGGGGTATCTTTTTTGAATTGCCTTATTGGTCAACCAATTTGCTACGTCATTGCTTAGACGTAATGCATATTGAAAAGAATATATGTGAAATGTTGCTTTCAGTTCTTCTAAATGTCAAGGGGAAGACAAAAGATGATTTATGATCTCGACGTGACTTGGTGGATTGGGGCATCAGACTAGAATTGCATCCTGTGCGTATCAGTGAAAATAAATGGAAACTTCCATGTGCTTCTTATGTGATGAAACCTACTGAAAGAAAACAATTTTTGGAAGTATTAGAGACTATTAGAGTTCCTGATGGCTATTCAAGCAACATATCTAAACGGGTCAACAGAAGAGAGTTAAAGCTAAAAACTTTGAAGACTCATGATTATCACGTTCTACTGCATGAGTTGCTTCCAATAGCAATCCGTCGTCTTTTGTCCAATAATGTAAGGGTGGGTGTTATTCGGTTGTGCCATTTGTTTAGAGATCTTTGTTCTAAGAAGTTGTCCAAGTCTTTCTTGCAAAAAATGTTGACAGATGCCCCATTAATTTTGTGTGAGTTGGAGAAAATATTTCCCCCATCATTTTTCACATGCATGCTGCATCTGACTGTCCATATTCCAACTGAAATACTTCTCGGAGGACCTTTTTCTTTTCGTTGGATGTATCCAACTGAAAGAAATATGTTCACATTAAAGTCTTATGTTCGAAACAAGAATCATCCTGAAGGTTCTATCGTGAACGGTTACTTAGCTCAAGAATGTATGGATTTCTGTTCAATGTATTTGTCTGATCTTACTACAAGAATGAACAGACCAATGAGAAATGAAGAAGAACAATATGAGCAAATTGAACCCAGTTTTCCATCACTTCCTCAAACAGGAGGAATTCCTGGATCATATACATTGAAGACATTAAGCCATGAAGAGCGGGAGATGGCACATCGCACAGTTTTGTTCAACTGTGATTTGTTCGATGACTATATCAGGTAACAAAATTGAATATGTATATATTACATATATATCTGTTAAACTATTCATATTTTTTTATCTACAGGGAACATAAAACAATGATAAATAGGAAGCATCATTCTTTATCTTTGAGAAGGAGAGAGACTTTTCATAGCAAAGAGTTTTCTGCTTGGTTAAAATTGAAGGTAAAAATATTACTGTTTAAATTAATTATTTCAATATTTACTTAAGTTTAACTGTCATTTATATTGCAGGTATTGAGTTTGTCTACTGACTCTATCTCTGAGGAAATAAGAGCTTTGGCTTTTGGTCCTAATACCGTGGTTCGTGACTGTAAATCAATTGTTATCAATGGGTACAGATTTATTGTCACTGAACGAGCCAAAAACATGAGAACACAACATGATGGTATTATGGTTACTGCCACAACAGATTGTTATGCCATTGCATCAGATAGTAGACCGCGACTTGAAAATGTGGGTTATTATGGAGTCGTTGAGAAAATAATAATATTGGATTATTACTCTCATGGACGAGTCACAATGATGAAATGTCATTGGTTTGATTTGATGACGAGACATGGAACATTTATTGATGATTGTGGATTTCGAGTAATTAATATGACCCGCACTCTTGCAACCGAAGAACCATATGTGTTGGCATCAATGGCTAAACAAGTTTTTTATGTCAAAGATCAACTTCAACCTGAATTTGGTGTCATAGTTGAAGTAATTCCAAGACATATTTTTGATGATGCTGATGATGGAATTGACACTTTCCCTATTGCCATTGGAACCAATCCATTTATTTCTTTTGATGACTCCAATAGCTCAATTGTCAGAGTTGATTGTGAACCTGAAGTTGTGGTTGGAAATATATAGAATCATTCATCCATGTTCTCAATTCTTTTGGTTTACCTCGAGTTGGGTTGTTAAGGTTGGTAATATTCATATTTATTTATTATTGATCACAAATATGTTTTAGCTGACTTGACCGTTATGTGAATTTTCAATGTTTATTGGTTGCTGTTTTATTTGAATTGCATTTTCTAATTTGGAATTTAATTGTATTCAAACCAAATCAAACAATATTTCTAACTTGGTGAACATTACAACTTGTATGTTTTATTAAATTCATTCAAGCTCTTCTAAAACAATTGATAGCTAAATTACCAATGAATCCCCTCATTCCCTCATATATTTAGTTTTTTGGTTTACACATTAATTTTCTTTTTCTAATTAATTACATATTTGTTTTCAAATGCAGGAAATGCAGCCAATTGAAGAGATACGAAGAAAAAAAATGGCGGAGAACAATCGTCGGATGGAGGAGATGGGCATTCCACCATTAGTGCCTACAGTGAGTACTTTATTTCAAATATATATATATATATATATATATATTTATTTACAGAATATATAATGTCATGTGATTAATTTTTTTGTAAACTTTTTTGTAGGATCCACCATTACGTCGACAGTTATTCGACGAGGAGCCTAGTACTGGTCCTAGTACTCAGGCCGGTGGTACGAGGAGGGTTCGTACCCGAGGTGGACGTAGAGTTGTGCGTGCCCGAATAGACCCTGCCCCTCCCACTGACATTTCAGCCTTCCCACATTCTGATCCCGGTGTGTCGTTAGGGACACACGGGGTATTTAGGCCTCCCATGTTTTCGCTACCTTCTGCATCTTCTGCCCCATCATTTTCACATCTCATGATGATTCCCACTCCCCAGTCAGCATCAGGTCATACAGCTGTTCCATCTTCTTTTCCTTCTACTTCTGTCTCTCTGAGCTTTTATATTCCATCGTCTTCGACTCCTGTTCCATCTTCTTTACGAAGCGCGTGCATCACTTAAAACACGAATATTGAGCCGTACCGCGCAAACCGCACGTCCGATTGATGTTCCGTCTATGCGTACACGTCACGAATAATAATTAGAATGTTTCACGGTGGTTTCAGGTCAATCCAAGGTCGTTCGCTATGAATTTGACCGTTTGACGCCCGTTTTGGCTATTTATGATACCAGAACTGCGTTGTCGGTCACCGCGGGCACACGGCACGTCCAATTGACATGCCGTCTGCTCGACCACTTCATAAATCACTCACAGGTATTTTGCGTCTGATTTCAGGCCATTCTGAAATCATTCGGCCCGTTTGGACCACCCTCACGCGCGTTTACAAAGCGCGTGCATCACCTAAAACACGAATATTGAGCTGTACCGCACAAACCGCACGTCCGAATGACGTGCCGTCTTCACGTACACGTCACGAATAATAATTATAATGTTGCACGGTGGTTTCAACTCAATCTGAGGTCGTCCGCTATGAATTTGACCGTTGGACGCCCGTTTTGGCCGTTTATGACACCAGAACTGCGTTGTCGGTCACCGCGGGCACACGGCACGTCCGATTGACGTTTCTTCTGCTCGAACACTTCAGAAATCACTATCCCTTATTTTTCGTCTGATTTCAGGCCATTCTGACTTCGTTCGGCCCGTTTGGACCCCCCTCACGCGCGTTTACGAAGCGCACACATCACTTAAAACACAAATATTGAGCCGTACCGCGCAAACCGCACGTCCGATTGACATGCCGTCTGTGCATACACGTCACAAATAATAATTAGAATGTTGCACGGTGGTTTCATGTCAATCCGAGGTCGTCTTCTATGAATTTGACCGTTGGACGCCCGTTTTGGCCGTTTATGACACCAGAACTGTGTTGTCGGTCACCGCGGGCCCACGACACATCCGATTGACGTGTCGTCTGCTCAACCATTTCATAAATCACTCACCCTTATTTTTCGTCTGATTTCAGGCCATTCCGAAATCGTTCGGCCCGTTTGGACAACCCTCACGCGCGTTTACGAAACACGCGCATCACTTAAAACACGAATATTGAGCCGTACCGCGCAAACCGCACGTCCGATTGACATTCCGTCTGCGCGTACACATCACGAATAATAATTAGAATGTTGCACGGTGGTTTCAGGTCAATCCAAGGTCGTCTGCTATGAATTTGACCGTTGGACGCCCGTTTTGGCCGTTTATGACACCAGAACTGCGTTGTCGGTCACCGCGGGCACACGGCACGTCCGATTGACGTGCCGTCTACTCGACCACTTCATAAATCACTCTCCCATATTTGTCGTCTGATTTCAGGCCATTCCGACTTCGTTCGGCCTGTTTGGGCCCCCCTCACGCGCGTTTACGAAGAGCGCGCATCACTTAAAACACAAATATTGAGCCGTACCGCGCAATCCGCACCTCCGATTGACATTCCGTCTGCGCGTACACGTCACGAATAATAATTAGAATGTTGCACGGTGGTTTCAGGTCAATCTGAGGTCGTTCGCTATGAATTTGACCGTTGGACGCCTGTTTTGGCCGTTTATGACACCAGAACTACGTTGTCGGTCACCGCGGGCACACGGCACGTCCGATTGACGTGCCGTCTACTCAACCACTTCATAAATCACTCACCCGTATTTGTCGTCTGATTTCAGGCCATTCCAACTTCGTTCGGCCTATTTGGACCCCCCTCACGCGCGTTTACGAACCGCGTGCATCACTTAAAATACGAATATTGAGCCGTACCGTGCAAACCGCACGTCCGATTGACGTGCCGTCTGCGCGTACACATCACAAATAATAATTAGAATGTTGCACGGTGGTTTCAAGTCAATAAAAGGTCGTCCTCTATGAATTTGACCGTTGGACGCCCGTTTTGGCCGTTTATGACACCAGAACTGCGTTGTCGGTCACCGCGGGCACACGGCACGTCAGATTGACGTTCCGTCTACTCGACCACTTCATAAATCACTCTCCCGTATTTTTCGTCTTATTTCAGGCCATTCCGACTTCGTTTGGCCCGTTTGGACCCCCCTCACGCGCGTTTACGAAGCGCGCATCACTTAAAACACGAATATTGAGCCGTACCGCGCAAACCGCACGTCCGATTGACATGACGTCTGCGCGTACACGTCACAAATAATAATTAGAATGTCTCACGGTGGTTTTAGGTCAATCCGAGGTCGTCCGCTATGAATTTGACTGTTGGATGCCCGTTTTGGCCGTTTATGAAGCCAGAACTGCGTTGTCGGTCACCGCGGGCACACGGCACGTCCGATTGACGTGCCGTCTCCTCTACCACTTCATAAATCACTCACCCGTATTTTTCGTCTGATTTCAGGCCATTCCAAAATCGTTCGGCCTGTTTGGACCACCCTCACGCGCGTTTACGAAGCGCGCGCATCACTTAAAACACGAATATTGAGTCGTACCACACAAACCGCACGTCCGATTGACATGTCGTCTACGCGTACACGTCACGAATAATAATTATAATGTTTCACGGTGGTTTCAGCTCAATCTGAGGTCGTCCGCTATGAATTTTACCGTTTGACGCCCGTTTTGGCCGTTTATGACACCAGAACTGCGTTGTCGGTCACCGCAGGCACATGGAACGTCCAATTGACGTGCCGTCTGCTCGACCACTTCAGAAATCACTCACCTATATTTTTCGTCTGATTTCAGACCATTCCGATTTTGTTCGGCCCGTTTGGACCCCCCTCACGCGCGTTTACGAATCGCGCGCATCACTTAAAATGCGAATATTGAGCCGTACCGCGCAAACCGCACGTCCGATTGACGTGATGTCTGCGCGTACATGTCACGAATAATAATTATAATGTTTCACGGTGGTTTCAGCTCAATCTGAGGTCGTCCGATATGAATTTGACCATTGGACGCTCGTTTTGGCCGTTTATGACACCAGAACTGCGTTGTCGGTCACCACGGGCACACGGCACGTCCGATTGACGTGACGCCTACTCTACCACTTCATAAATCACTCTCCCGTATTTGTCGTCTGATTTCAGGCCATTCCGACTTCATTCGGCCCATTTGGACCCCCCTCACGCGCGTTTACGAAGCACGCACATCACTTAAAACACGAATATTGAGTCGTACCGCGCAAACCGCACGTCCGATTGACGTTCCGTCTGCGCGTACAAGTCACAGATAATAATTAGAATGTTTCACGGTGGTTTCAGCTCAATCCGGAGACGTGGTGTGGCCGGAACCACTCAAAGTGTCCGTCTTTTGTTTCAAAAGGACGTCATATAAGTGAAAAGCATCAACTAACATACGGAAAACCGACCAAACGAATTCCGAATCTGTTGATAATTTATCCCAAAAATCCATGGGTCATATGTGACGTGTACGAGCCAACCCGGGATGAATCTGAGTTGCGGTGTGGCCAGGATAAGTCTAAGTGACTCTCTTTTGTTTAAAATGGACACCATTTTAAGTACATACGGAAAAACGACCAAACAGATTCAATTTCCATTGAAACTTTAGGAGAACGATCCATGGGTCATATGTGAAGTTTACGAATCATCCCCACTTCAATCTGACATGCGGTGCGGCTGACACCACTCAAAGTGTCCATCTTTTGTTTCAAAAGGACGTCATTTTAAGTGAAAGGCATCAACTGACATACGGAAGAACGACCAAACGCATTCGGATTCTATAGATACTTTTGCACAAAGATCCATGAGTCATATGTGACGTGTACAAGTCAACCCCGTCTTAATCCGAGACGCGGTGTGGCCGACACCGCTCTAACTCTGTCTCTTTTGTTTAAAATGGACATGATTATAAATGAAAAGAACAACTGGCATACGCAAAACCGACCAAACACATTCGTAATCTTTTGATAATTTATCACAACGATCCATGGGTCATATGTGACATGTACGAGCCAACCCGGGATGAATCTGATTTGCTGTGTGGTCAGGATTAGTCTAAGTGTCACTCTTTTGTTTAAAATGGACAACATTTTAAGTACATACGGAAAACTGACCAAACGCATTCGGTTTCCATTTAAAATTTAGGAGAACAATCCATGGGCCATATGTGACGTGTACGAATCACCCCCGCCTCAATTGGAGACACGGTGTGGTCGTCACCACTCATAGTGTCTGTCTTTTGTTTCAAAAGGACGTCATTTTAAGTGAAAAACATCAACTGGCATACGGAAAACCGACCAAATGTATTCGGATTGTGTCGATACTTTAGCACAACAATCCATGGGTCAAATGTGACATGTACAAGTCAACCCCACCTCAATCTGAGGTGCGGTGTGGGCGGTATCACTTTAGGTGTATGTATTTTGTTTAAAATGGACATCATTTGAGGTAAAAATATATGGTATAGAAAAAACCGATCAAATTATGAATTGAATTTCGGATTCCACATATAATTGTCATCTAAATTTTAAATTGAATTCTATATAAATTATGTATGTTTATAATTACGTTATGAATTCTAATTTAATTATCATCTAAGTGTGGTCGGGACCACTCTAAGTGACTTTCTGTTGTTTAAAATGGACAACATTTTAAGTACATACGGAAAACTGACCAAATGCATTCGGTTTCCATTGAAACTTTAGGAGAACGATCCATGGGTTATATGTGATGTGTAAGAATCAACGCTACCTCAATCCGAGGTGTGGTGTGGCCGGCACAACTCAAAGTGTATGTCTTTTGTTTCAAAAGGACATCATTTTAAGTGAAAAACATCAACTTACATACGGAAAACCGGCCAAACGCATTCGGATTGTGTTGATACGTTAGGAAAATGATCCATGGGTCATTTGAGACGTGTAAGAGTCAACCCCGTCTAAATCCGAGACGCGGTGTGGCTGGTACCACTCTGACTGTGTCTCTTTTGTTTAAAATGGACAAGATTATAAGCGAAATAAACAACTGACATATGAAAAACTGACCAAACGCATTCGTAATCTGTTGAAAATTTAGGACAACGATTCATGGGTCATATGTTACGTGTACGAGTCAACCACGCCTCAATCCGAGTCGCGGTTTGGCCGAGACCACTCTAAGTGTATCTCTTTTCTTTAAAAAGGACTACATTTGAAATTCATATGGAAAACCAACCAAACGCATTCTGATTGTGTTTATATTTTAGCACAACAATCCATGGGTCATTTGTGATGTGTACGAGTTAACCTCGCCTCAATACGAGGCACGGTGTGTCCGACACCATTCAAAGTGTCTCTCTTTTATTTAAAAAACACTTCATTTTAAGTGAAAACAACAACTGACATACGGAAAACCGACCAAACGATTTCGGAATATGTTGATACTTTAGGACAATGATCAATGAGTCATTTGTGACATGTACGAGTTAACCTCGCCTCAATCCGAGGCACGGTGTGACCGGTATCATTCCAGATGTATGTATTTTGTTTAAAATGGATATCATTTCTATTAAAAATATATGGTATATGAAAAACCAATCAAATTATGAATTGAATTCCGGATTCCACATATGATTGCCATCTAAATTTTAAAATGAATTCTAAATGAATTATGTATGTTTATAATTATGTTATGAATTCTACTTTAATTATGGATGTGTATATTTTCAGGATGAATTATATGTGTTGGTTGGTTGGTATGCATTATTTGTATGTGTTGGTTTGTTCTCTATATGTATGCATTATATGTGTTACAGGTACAATAATTGGATTGATAAATGAATTGAAAACTAGGGCATAATTGGATTGAAAATTGAATTGAAACCGAGGGTGAATGCCCAAAAACCAGACCTGTAGGCTGTTGTGCAATTTGCACAGAAAAGCCTATGCCAACGGTTTTCAAACCGTTGGCATAGGCTCTATGTAGCTGTTTTTACCAACGGTTCAAGGAACCGTTGGTAAAAACACCCTATCCCAAGGGTTTGAAACCATTGGGACACCCTTTTCAATGGTTGTTTTTACCAACGGTTCATGGAACCGTTGGTAAAAACCTTTCCCAACGGTTTGTAAACCGTTGGGAAAGAAAATTCTCTGTTGATTTCCCAACGGGCCAAACCGTTGGGAAAGGCCTTTCCCAACGGTTCTGTGTAAACCGTTGGGAAAAGCCTTTCCCAACGGCTTACTTCCCCACGGTTTGCAGAACCGTTGGTATAACATATACCAACGGTTCTGCAGCTTTTCCCAACGGTTCTAAACCGTTGGGAAATGCTAGATTTCCAGTAGTGCCATGGCCGTACATGTATCATACAATAGTGTTAGGACATGTGTTAGGGTAATTTAATATCATTATAATATTATTTTTTTACCCTTATTTACCAGATTTATCCCATAACCATGGTAAATAAAATATTTACCGAAGTAATTATTCAAAATGTCTAAAAATAAAAGTTACCTATTTACACAATTTTTACCTCCTGATTATAAATATTGAATCCATTTTTCTAAATTCAAAATATATAAGTGGTAGAAATTAATTTAAAATTAATTGTCATTGTCAAAACAAAAAGTGTGTTTTTTAAGAAATAATAACTATCAAAAGATTAACACCTGTTTATGTCTAGTTTAAATGTGAAATTATGTCCAATTGCCAAAATTGTATTAAATGGTAAAAATATATTCTAATTATACTTTAAAACCACTAAATAGTATAATTTATCACTATAAATTATTTGGATTAAAAAAATTGTTTTTAATTAAAGTTTAGTATTTTTCACTATTCATCAAAAATTGGAATTCTCAGAAAAATACCAAAAATTCACCATAAGCTAATTTTGATATTCTGAATCCAAAAATGAAGTCCAATTTGAATAATAAAATTTAAAAAATTTCAAAAAAGTGGGTATTACTATTCATAACGGATATTTTGATTGGTTGCAGTGTGTTATAATCTCGAAGTTGCGTACAATGTAAGCTATTGCATTCTTCAAAGGGAAACATACTGTGGAAGATTAGAGTGTTACATTCTCCCCTACTTAAAATAATTTCGTCCTTTAAATTTCTAGAATACTACCACACAAAAGGATTCGGGTGGTTCTTTATCATAAGTTCATTGGGTTCCCACATCGCCTCTTCCATCTTATGGTTTCTCCATAGAACTTTTACCAGATGAGTCATCCGGTTTCTCAACACTTGTTCTCTGGTATCAGGAATCCTAACGGGCTCTTCAAAATAATATAGATCGTGTTCTAGTTCTAATTCCTCATAGGTGAGTACATGTGTTGGGTCAGGCATGTATTTTCTCAACAGTAATACGTGGAACACATCGTGAACTTTGGAGAGACTTGGCGGCATTTCCAAACAGTAAGCCACATCCCCAATTCATTCTAGAATTTCGAAAGGTCTGATGTACCTGGGACTCAATTTACCTTTCTCACTGAAACGTATGACTCCCTTCCATGGAGATACCTTCAAGAAAACATTATCTTCTACCTGAAATTCTAAATCCTTTCTTCAGTTATCAGCACAGATCTTTTTCCTACTTTGAGATGCTTTGATGTGGGTTTGTATAACCTTCACCTTTTCTATCATTTCCTCAACAAGTTCTAGTCCTATTAGTTTTCTTTCACCAACATCATCCCAACAGGTTGGTGTGTGACATATCTTTCCATATAACGCTGCATATGGTTCCATATGAATATTTGAATAGAAGATATTGTTATAGGAAAATTCTACCGGAGGTAAATACTGATCCCACATACCTTGAAAGTCAAGTGAGAAATATCTCAACATGTCTTCTAAGGTTTGAATAGTCCATTCTGATTGTCCATCAGTTTGAGGGTGGTAGGCAGTGCTCAAACAACGTTCAGTATCGAGGGATTTCTGAAGACTTTTCCAGGATCTTGATGTAAAATGGGGATCACGATCAGAAACAATTGATAGAGGTACTCCATGAAGTCTCACAACTTCATTAATATATATTCTTGCTAGACGTTCACGTGGTAAATCTTCTCTTATAGAAAGAAAATGTGCTGACTTGGTAAGATGATCAACAATGACCCATATTGCATCATTCCTTCTGTGAGTCTTTGGTAGTCCCATGACAAATTCCATCGTAATATTATCTCATTTCCACTCAGGTATGCAAAGAGGTTGCATAACTCTTCCAGGAAGCAGCCTTCCAGCTTTCACTTGTTGATAAACCATACATCTTGACAAAAAATCAGCAATCTCCCTCTTCATGTTGTCCCACCAAAAATGTTCCATCGTCCATGTATTTTCTAAAAAGTTTAACTTTCAATTGAGTCACTTTTATTGGTTCGACACAATCTTAAGTCCTTAATGAAATAGTACCATCGTACAATCCTTATATACTCCATAATTATTATAATATGTACATCATTAATACAATACTCAAATGAAAAAATAAAATAATAACAACATAATAACTCTTAATAATTCCTCTTCATCTTCGGTGGTATCATAACTTGATTATTATCCAATAGCAGCATTTGGGGTATACTCTGATGATTTGTACATTGATTCACGTAGTGTCCCAACTCTTTGCAGATGAAGCATTGTACATTTGAAAAATAAATCTTACCCCTGTAATCACGTAATTGGTGTCCTTTTTCTCCACACTTATAAAAAACTCTCATTCCTTTTAAGCATTTACCAAGGTGATTCTTTATACAGTTATCACATATGGGAAAATTCTTCTTTCCCTTATTCCCTTTATCTATTTTTTTCTCTACCATATTTTTCTTCTTTGGCTTCCCTTCAAATCCATAAGACTCAGAAACTTATTTGCTTATCTTATTAACACATGATATTATTTCTTCTTATAATGATAATACGTGGGAGACTATTTCCTTTCTAAATTATGGCTTAACACCATTAAATATATGATCCTTATTACTCTTTGGATCATGCATATTGCTGGAGCTCTTATTCCATCTACTAGGCTCCATTTCTAAACAATGGCATACACTAGGTTAGTTTATGAATCACAATGCATAATTTCAAACTTCTAAAATAGATAACATAAATTGAATAGTTCATGGATATAATCCATAATCATAAAAATGTTTTCTTTGAGGAAGTATATACTCATAAACCCTTCATAATGGTTTGTAAAGAAAATGATAATTATCCTAAGCATGTCCCTCGGGAGTGTCGTAACCAAGAGTGCAGTAAGGCCCGTTGTTGTGCACCAGTTCCCGTTTGAGTCTAGCTCAAAATAGTGTTTTTGGGTTTTACCCCTAGATACATATGTGCCAGAGCCGCCTCCACTTGCTCGTATCCAGATAGGGATGTATTTCTTGGAAAACTCACAAAATCTCTACAATACCAAAATTCTAGGAAGTTATTTTATATTAATCCTCAAAGTCTATCTTAGGGATATGTGTTCTAATCAAAGTTTATCTAAATCTAGTTTCCAAGGTTTGTACTAAACTTCCTCTGATACCAACCGTAACACCCCAACCCTAGTTACCCAGAGTCGGTGCATTATTACATAACATTGGAATGATCATAAAGAAATCATGTCTTGAAAGACCGATCAGTTTGGTATTATTTGAAACAAGATTCATACATAAGTCCAAATTTACAACTTGAAAAGAAATACAACATGAATTTATTCCATTAGAAACATCCAAGCCTCCTAGATTATGCCTGAAATTCACTCATAACTAACTTCTACATATCCTGGGAAAATGAAACATAAGAAAGGGGTGAGGTCAAACGCTCAGTAAGGGTAAGCAATATAGCAGACGATAACCTAAATATTAAGCATGGTGAATAATTGAAACCACATGCCTTTACCAATAATAAACATGAATAATTTTTTGGAAGGAATATGAGGTGAGTAAATAATTCCATAATGATGGGTATTCTACTAGTCAAATGACCACATGACCCATTAATATTATTTTCATAATGAGGGAATGTATAATGCCGGAAATTTTGAAACATTTTTTCAAGGCCTCGGCCAAGACGTCTAAAAATGATTAAGGCCTCATCCAAAACCATATATCAAATTGGGAAAGGCCTCATCCAATTCCACATATATTTGTCTCATGATACCTACAGATGCATCGAGGAGCTATAGCGGGCTCCACCAGTCACTTACTAAGTCCAATACATTCCTCATATGAAAAGGTTGAAATATAACATAAACATTCATATTAAAACTAGAATAAAAAATTTCAATACTTTAACCATAAACCATGAATGGTATAAAACTAGCACATCCACAGTCAAACATATCAGAAAACCTTCAATATAATATGTAAGTTTTGTATCATAATAAATCAATGTCAAATAAACTTAAAATCCATCAAAGGACGTTGACATAGATGAAATCAAAACCTTTTTTAGAGAAATATATCTTTCTATTTTGAAATCATTTAAGAGTCACATAATTATAAAACAAAACATTTATTTTGAAAATATTCTTATAATCTTTTAAGGGAAGCTTTGACAATGTTATAATGGCAGAAAATAACCGCACCCGTCGTATAAGTTAAAAAAACATTCTTACCTTAATTTTGTCGAAAAGGTCATAAAGTACCTTATTTGGAAAACGACAGAAAGATTCCTTTTGAAAACATATAAGGTTATAAATTACTTTACCCCTTTATCTCGCAAAAAATGTTTTGAAATACATTTTTAAGATACATGGATGTGGATGATAAATAGGTCTCAGTAGATACTTACGTAAAAACAACCTCGGATAATAAAGAGATTGTAGAATTAACCCTTACCTTTTACTTTTCCTTGGTTGAGGTTAGGTTAACCTCCTGTATAATGGTCAAAAAAAATTTTATTAAATTATACAAGAATCGTATACATTAATATGATATCATATATGATCTTTTAATATTTATTTGTTAATAATATTTTAGTATTATCGTTGTTTCGGGTGTTAACTTACTTGTTTTCTTTTATGTGTTTTGTTACATAAGTCGTGTTTGTTAGGGGTAGGTTGTATATTATTCATATCCAAAATGATATCAAGTCCTTAAACATTATTTTTAATCATCAAATGAAAATTAGTCTTGAATGGATATGATGGGGAATGAATCTCATCGCATTCGTGGAGACGGTAGTCCGTACGTATACACGAGTGACAATATCATTCTTTTGATATTAGAATTGTATATAATTGAATGATAAATAATATATAAAGAATAAATATAATGTTATATTTATTATTTACATCATTTATACTCATTATTATACCCATCCAAATAATAATGTATTGAATAACAATTACACCACGACGTGGAGACAGTAAACAGTACGTGTGCACGTATAGTGACATGTCATTCAAAGGATGGATAGAATGATGAATATGGTTGTACCATATTTATAATAACATTACAGTATATAGAAGATATTTGAGTTATTATTTTATAATAAAAACAACAAAGAAAGAGTAAGTGGAAGAAGAAAGGAACTTGAAAGAGGTGATGAAATATTTACCTCTTCTTTGGGTTCTTCCTTTTGATTTGATCAAAAGGGATCCGTAGGATGGCTTTCAGACTAAATAAAGACCACTAAGTCGAATTGAGGGAAGTTTTAAGGATATTTTGGCAGGGTTTGTCCGAACCAAAGGCCTTTGAATGTGTGAATTTGAGAGAAGGGGAAGTGCCCTTTTATAAGAGGGGTGAGGGGTACCTTAGGAAAAACTTAAAATATTATTTTATAATAAATTCATATTCATTTTATAATGGATACAAATTTCTTTATTTAGAGGATAAGGTGGGTATGGATCTATATACACTCAACCCATAGGTTTTAGATAGTTTTGGGTCACTATACTAACCTTATCTTTAATATTTAACTCTTAGTTAATTAGTTTGACATTTACCATGTCTCTTTGTATTTTTACATTATATGGTTAATAAACTTACTATAAACTGCCAAGAGAACCCCAAGTGGTTCATTAATGATATACCTATCATTATATAAGTCCTTTGACCTAATCATATATTTTTAGGAATATTATATCAATTAATAATATAATATTTTTAAAAAAATTATTTTATGTCAATTTTGACACAATTTAATAATTGACTTTTGTTAAAGTGATAAAAACTTTATTAATTAGAAATAAATTAATTTAATGAATCATAAAATGTCATATTAACCTATAAAATTCATTAATGGCATCCAAAAATTCAAATATTTTCATTTTAACATTTATAATACCATTTATTTGATTCTTTTATTAATAAGGAAAATACTGCATCACCATTGTGTCATAAATAAATATAATTATTCAGTGTCTAAAAATTATAAATAAAATACCATTATGTATTAAATATCGTTATATTTCTAAAGAATATTTATAGTATAATTTATCATATATTTAACCCTATGTAAAAATTGTTTTACTAAAAGATATATGCTTATGTCATTTTTGTATTTACTTTAACTTAATTAATATAAACTGTCATTATCACATACAAGTGGCTCCATGCGATCCCAAAATAGACTCAAATATTCCCATGGTCGGAAATGTATCATCCAATAGGATTAGGACACATGTTAGGGTAATTTAATATTATTATAATATTATTCTTTACCCTTATTTACCGGATTTACCGTTTAACCATGGTAAATAAAATATTTACTGATGTAATTATTCAAAATGTCTAAAAAATAAAATTTACCTATTTACAAAATTTGGACCACCTTATTTTAAATATGGAATCCATTTTTATAAATTCAAAACACATAAGTGGAAGAAATTAATTTAAAATGAATTCTCGTTGTCAAAACAAAAAGCGTGTTTTTTAAGAAATAATAACTATCAAAAGATTGACATGTGTTTATGTCTAGGTTAAATGTGAAATTATGTACAATTACCAAAATTGGATTAAATGATAAAAATATATTATAATTATAATTTAAAACCACTCAATAGTATAATTTATCACTATAAATTATTTGGATTAAAAAAGTTTTTTTAATTAAAGATTAGTATTTTTCATTATTCTTCAAAAATTGGAAGTTCTCAGAAAAATACCAAAAATTCACCCTAAGCTAATTTTGTTATTCCGAATCCAAAAATGATGTCTAATTTGAATAAGAAAATTTGTAAAATTTAAAAAAAGTGGGTATTACTATTCATAATGGCTACTTTGATTGGTTGCGGTGTGTTAGAATCTTGAAGTTGCGTACAATGCAAGATATTGCATTATTCAAAGGGAAACATACCGTGGAATCTTGGGCTGTTACATTCTCCCCTAATTCAAATAATTTTTTCCTCAAAATTTCTATAATACTACCGCACAAAAAGATTCTGGTGGTTCTTCATCATAAGTTCCTCAGGATCCCATGTCTCCTCTTCCATCTTACGGTTTATCCGTAGAACCTTTACCAGATGAGTCGTCCAGTTTCTCAACACTTGTTCTCTGGTATCAAGAATCCTAAAGGGATCTTCACAATAAGATAGATCGGGTTACAGTTCTAATTCCTCAAAGGTGAGTACATGCGTTGGGTCAGGCATGTATTTTCTCAACAGTGATATGTGGAACACATCGTGAACTTTGGAGAGACTTGGCAGCATTGCCAAACGGTAAGCTACAACCCCAATTCTTTCTATAATTTCGAAAGGACTGATGTACCTGGGACTCAATTTACCTTTCTTACCGAAAAGTATGACTCCCTTATATGGATATACCTTCAAGAAAACATGATCTCCTACCTAAAATTTCAAATCCTTTCTTCGGTTATCGGTATAGCTCTTCTGCCTACTTTGAGCTTCTTTGATGTGGGTTTGGATAACCTTCACATTTTCCATCATTTCCTCAACAATTTCTGGGCCTAAGAGTTTTCTTTCACCAACATCATCCCAACAGGTTGGTTTGCGACATCTCTTTCCGTAAAACTCTTCATATGGTGTCGTATGAATAGTTGAATGGAAGCTATTGTTATAGGAAAATTCTACCATAGGTAAATACTGAACCCACATACCTTGAAAGTCAAGTGAAAAATATATCAAAATGTCTTCTAAGGTTTGAATAGTCCATTCTGATTGTCCATCGGTTTCAGGGGGTAGGCAGTGCTCAAACGAAGTTTAGTATCCAGGGCTTTCTGATGACTTTTCAAGAATCTTGATGTAAAATGGGGATCACGATTAGAAATAATTGATAAGGGTACTCCAGGAAATAACATAAATTCATTAATATATAGTATTTCTAAACGTTAAAGTGGTAAATCTTCTCTTATAGCAAGAAAATGTGCTGACTTGGTAAGATGATCAACAATGGCCCATATTGCATCATTCCGTCTAGGGGTCTTTGGTAGTCCCATGACAAAGTCCATCGAAATATTATCCCATTTCCACTATATTAGGTTGCATAACTCCTCCAGGATTTTCCTTCCAGCTTTCACTTGTTGAAAAACCATACATATTGAAAAAAAATCAGTAATATCCCTCTTCATGCTATCCCACCAAAAATGTTCCTTCATACATGTATTTTCCAAAAATTTTAACTTTCCATTGAGTCACTTTTCTTGGTTCAACACAATCTAAAGTCTTTAATGAAATATTATTGTCGTACAATCCTTATATACTCCATAATTATTATAACATGCAAATCATTAATACAATACTCAAATGAAACAATACATTAATAAAAACATAAGAACTCTTAATAATTATTCTTCATCTTCGGTAGTATCATAACTTGATTATTATCCAATAGAAGCATTTGGGGTATACTCTGATGACTTGGACATTGATTCACATAGTGTACCAACTCCTTGCAGATGAAGCATTGTACATTTGAAACCTTTTTCTTACCCCTGAAACCACGTAATTGTTGTCCTTTTTGTCCACACTTATAACAAACTCCCATTCCATTTAAGTATTTACCAAGGTGATTCTTTCTACGGTTATCACATATGGGAAAATTATTCTTTCCCTTATTCCATTTATCCATATTTTTCTCTACTATCTTTTTCTTTTATGGCTTCCCTTCAAATCCAAAGGACTCAGAAAATTCTTTACTTATCTTATTAACACATAATACTATTTCTTCATTTAATGATAATATGTGGGAGACTATTTCCTTTCTAAATGTTGGCTTAACACCATGAAATATATGATCCTTATTACTCTTTGGATCATGTTTATTGTTGGAGGTCTCATTCCATCTACTGGGTGCCATTTCAAAACAATGTCATCCACTAGGTTAGTTTATGAATCGCAATGCATAATTTCAAACTTGTAAAATAGTTTACATAAATCAAACAGTTCATGGATATAATACATAATCATAAAAATGTTTTCTTTGAGAAATTATATACTCATAAACCCTTCATAATGGTTTTTAAAGAAAATGAGAACTATCCTAAGCATATCCCTTGGGAGTGTCGTAACCTAGAGTGCAGTAAGGCCCGTTGTCGTGCACCAGTTCTCGTTCGAGTCTAGCTCAAAGTGGTGTTTTTGAGTTTTACCCCTAGGTACATCTATACCAGATCCCCCTCTACCTACTCATATCCAGACAAGGATTTATTGCTTGGAAAACTCACAAAATCTCTACAATACCAAAATTTTAGGAATTTCTTTAATACTAATCCTCAAAGTCTATCTTAGGGTTATGTGTTCTAATCATAGTTTATCTAAATCTAGTTTCCAAGGTTTGTACTAAAATTCCTCTGATACCAACTATAACGCCTAGACCCTAGTTACCTAGAGTTGGTGCATTATTAGATAACATTGGCATGATCATAAGGAAATCATGTCTCGAAAGACCGATTAGTTTAGTATTATTGTAAATAAGATTCATACATAAGTTCAACTTTACAACTTGAAAAGAAATACAACATAAATTTATTCCATTAAAAAAATCTAATCCTCCTAGATTATGCCTACAAGTCACTCATAACTAACTTCTTCATATCCTGAGAAAATGAAACATAAGAAAGGGGTGAGCTCAAACGCTCAGTAAGGGTAAGTAATACAGCAGAAGATAATATAAATATTAACCATGGTGAATAATTAAAACCACATGCCTTTACCAATAATAAACATGAATACTTTTATGGAAGGAATATGAGCTGAGTAAATAATGAAATAATAAAACATAATCATGGGTATTCTACTACTCGAATGACCACATGAACCATCAATATTATTTTCATAATGAGGGAATGTATCATGTCGGACATTCTGAAACATTTTGTCAAGGCCTCAGCCAAGACGTCTAAAAATGATTAAAGCCTCAGCCAAAACCATATATCAAATTGGGAAAGGCCTCATCCAATTACACATCTAGTTTTCTCTTGAGACCTACCGATGCATTGAGGAGCTATAACGGGCTCCATCTGTCACTTACTAAGTCCAATACATTCCTCATATTAAAAGGTTGAAATATAACATAAACATTCATATTAAAACTAGCATAATAAATATAAATACTTTAACCATAAACCATGAATGGTATAAAAATAGCACATCCACAGTCAAACATATCACAAAACCTTCAATACAATATGGAGGTTTTTTATCATAATAAATCAACTTCAAATAAACTTAAAATCCGTCAATGGATGTTGACATATATGAAATCAAAAACCTTTTTAGAGAAATATCTGTTTCTATTTTGAAATCATTTAAGAGTCACATAATTATAAGGAAAACTTTTATTTTGAAAATATTCTTATAAGCTTGTAAGGGAAGCTTCGATAATGTTATAATGGAAGAAAATAGCCGCACCCGCCGTATAAGTTAAAAAAAATTCTTAACTTAATTTAGTCGAAAAGGTCATAAAGTACCTTGTTTGGAAAACAACGGAAAGATTTATTTTGAAAACATATAAGGTTATAAATTACATTACACCTTTATCTAGTAAAAAATTTTGATATAAATTTTTAAGATATATGTATGTGGATGATAAAGAGGTCCTAGTAGATACTTACGTAAAAATAACCTCAGATAATAAAGATATTGTAGAATTAACCCTTAACTTGTACTTTTCCTTGGTCGAGGGTAGGTTAACCTTTTGTATAATGGTGAAATAATTGTTATTAAATTATAAAAGAATCATATACATTAATATTATATCATATATGATCTTTTAACATTTCTTTGTTAATAATATTTTAGTATTATCGTCGTTTTGGGTGTTAATTTACTTGTTTTCTTTTATTTGTTTTGTTACATAAGCCATTTTTTTATGGTTAGGTTGTATATAATTTATATCCAAAATGATATCGAGTCCTTAAACATTATTTTTAAACATCAAATGAAAATTAGTCTTGAATGGATATGATGGGGAATGAATCTCATCTCGTTCGTGGTGACGGTAGTCCGTAGGTATGCACGAGCAGCAGTATCATTCTTTGGATATTAGAATCGTATATAATTTAATGATATATCATATATACAGAATAATTATAATGTTATATTTTTTATTTAAATCATTTATACTCATTATTATACCCATCCAAATAATAATGTATTGAATAACAATTACACCACGACGTAGAGATGGTAAGTTGTACGTACGCACGTATGGTGACATGTCATTCAAAGGATGGATAGAATGATTAATATGGTTGTTCCATATTTATAATAACATCACAGTATATAGAATATACTGGAGTTATTATTTTATGATGGAAACAAGAAAGAAATAGGGAGATGAAGAAAAAAGGAACTTGAAAGAGGTGATGAAATATTTACCTCTTCTTCTGATTCTTAATTTTGATTTGATCAAAAGGGCTCCTTAGGTTGGCTTTCGGACTAAAGTAAGGCATATAGCTCGAATTGGGGGAATTTTGGAGGATATTTGGGCAGGGTTTGGTATAACCAAAAGGATTTGAATGTGTGAATTTGAGAGAAGGGGAAGTTCCCTTTTATAAGAGGGGTGGGGGCACCTAAGGAAAAACATAAAATATTATTTTATAATAAATTTATATTCGGTTTATAATGGCTCAAAATTAATTTATTTAGAGTATAAGGTGGTTATGGGTCGTGATCCACTCAACCAATAGGTTTTAGACAGGTTTGGGTCACTATATTAACCTTATCTTTTAGATTTAACTCTTAGTTAATTAGTTTGACATTTACCTTGTCTCTTTGTATTTTTAAATTATATGGTTAATAAACTTACTATAAACTTCCAAGAGAATCCCAAGTCATTAATTAATTATATACATATCATTATATAAGTCCTTTGTCCTAATCATATATTTGTAGGAATATTATATCAATTAATAATATAATATATTTTTAAAAATTCTTTTATGTCAGTTTTGACACTATTTAATAATTGATTTTTTCTAAAGTAATAACAAATTTATTAATTAGAAATAAATTAATTTAATGAATTATAACATGTCATATTAACCTATAAAATTCTTTTATGTCATCAAAACATTCAAATTATTTTCATTTTAACATTTATAATACCATTTATTTGATTCTTTCATTAATAAGGAAAATATTGCATCACCATTGTGTTATAAAACAATTTAATTATTCAATGTATAAAAATTATAAATAAACTACCATTGTGTATTAAATCTTTTTATATTTATAAATAAAACTTATAGTTGAATTTATCTTATGTTTATCCCTATGTAAAAATTGTTTTACTAAAAGATATATGCTTATGTCATTTTTGTATTAACTTTAACTTAATTAATATAAAGTGTCATTATCACATACAAGTGGCTCCATGGGGTCCCAAAATCGACCCAAAGATTCCCATGGTCAGAAATGTATCATCCAATAGGTTTAGGACACATTTTAGGGTAATTTAATATTATTATAATATTATTGTTTACCCTTGTTTACCGGATTTACCATTTGATCATGGTAAATAAAATATTTACCGAAGTAATTATTCAAAATATCTAAAAATAAAAGTTTCCTATTTATAAAATTTGGACCTCATTATTCTAAAAATTAAATCCATTTTCCTAAATTCAAAACATAGAAGTGGAAAAAATTAATTTAAAATTAATTCTCGTTGTCAAAACAAAAAGCGTGTTTTTAAAAAAATAATAACTATAAAAAGATTGACACTTGTTTATGTCTAATTTAAATGTGAAATTATGTTCAATTACAAAAATTGGATTAAATGGTAAAAAGATATTCTAATTATACTTTAAAACCACTCAACAGTATAATTTATCACTATAAATTATTTAGATTAAAAAGGTTGTTTTTAATTAAAGTTTAGTATTTTTCACTATTCATCAAAAAATTGGAAGTTCTTAGAAAAATACAAAAAATTCAACCTAATATAATTTTTATATTCCTAATCCAAAAATTAATTCCAATTTGAATAATAAAATTTATTAAATTTCAAAAAAGTGGGTATTACTATTCATAACGGCTACTTTGATTGGTCGCGGTGTGTTAAAATCTCAAAGTTGCGTACAATGCAAGCTATTGAATTATTCAAAGGGAAACGTACTGTGTAAGCATGGGGTGTTACATTATCCCCTCCTTAAAATAATTTCATGCTTGAAATTTCTAGAATACTACCAAACAAAAAGATTCAGGTGGTTCTTCATCATAAGTTCATCGGGTTCCCACGTCGCCTCTTCCATCTTATGGTTTCTCCATAGAACTTTTACCATACAAGTCGTCTAGTTTCTCAAAACTTGTTCTCTGGTATCAAGAAACCTAACAGGCTCTTCACAATAAGACGGATTGGGTTCCAGTTCTAATTCCTCATAGATGAGTATATGCATTGGGTCAGGCATGTATTTTCTCAACAGTGACACGTGGAACACATCTTGAAATTTGGAGAGACTTGGCAGCATTGCCAAATGGTAAGCTACAACCCCAATTCGTTCTAGAATTTTGAAAGTTCTGATGTACTTGGGACTCAATTTACCTTTCTTACCGAATCGTATGCCTCCCTTCCATGGAGATACCTTCAAGAAAACATGATCTCTTACCTGAAATTCCAAATCCTTTCTTTGGTTATCAGCATAGCTCTTCTTCCTACTTTGAGCTGCTTTGATGTGGGTTTGGATAACCTTCACCTTTTCCATCGTTTCCTCAACAAGTTCTGGGAATACAATTTTTCTTTCACCAACATCATCCCAACAGGTTGGCTTGTGACATCTCTTTCCATATAACGCTTCATATGGTGGCATATGAATACTTGAATGGAAGCTATTGTTATAAAAAAATTCTACCAGAGTTAAATAATGATCCCACATACCTTTAAAGTCATGTGAGAAAGATCTCAACATGTCTTCTAAGATTTGAATAGTCTGTTCTGATTGTCCATCAGTTTGAGGGTGGTAGGAAGTGCTCAAACAAAGTTCAGTATTCAGGGATTTCTAAAGACTTTTCCAGAATCTGGATGTAAAACGGGGATCACAATCAGAAACACTTGATAGGGGTACTCCATGAAGTCTCACAAATTCATTAATATATAATCTTGATAGATGTTCAAGTGGTAAATCTTATCATATTGAAATAAAATGTTCTGACTTGGTAAGATGATCAACAATGACCCATATTTCATCGTTCCTTCTAGGAGTCTTTGGTAGTCCAATGACAAAGTCTATTATAATATTATCCCATTTCCACTCAGGTATGGGAAGAGGTTGCATAACTCCTCTAGGATGTTTCCTTCCAACTTTCACTTGTTAACAAACCATACATCTTGAAAAAAAATCAGCAATCTCCCTCTTCATGTTGTCCCACCAAAAATGTTCTTTCATCCATGTATTTTCCAAAAAGTTTAACTTTCCATTAAGTCGCTTTTCTGGGTTTTACACAATCTCAATTCCTTAATGAAATAGTACTGCCATACAATCCTTATATACTCCATAATTATTATAACATATACATCATTAACATAATACTCAAATGAAACAATACATTAATAACAACATAAAAACTCTTAATCATTCCTCTTCATCTTCAGTAGTATCATAACTTGATTATTATCCAATAGCAGCATTTGAGGTATACTCTGATGATTTGGACATTGATTCACGCAGTGTCCCAACTCCTTGCAGATGAAGCATGGTAAATTTGAAACCTTTTTCTTACCCCAACAATCAAGTAATTGGTGTCCTTTTTCTCCACACTAATAACAAACTCCCATTCCATTTAAGAATTTATCAAGGTGATTCTTTCTACAGTTATCACATATGGGAAAATTATTCTTTCCCTAATTCCCTTTATCCATCATTATCTCTACCATATTTTTCTTCTCTGGATTCCCTTCAAATCCATATGACGCAAGAAATTCTTTACTTATCTTATTAACACATGACATTATTTATTTATATAATGATAATACATGGGAGAATATTTTCTTTCTAAGTGTTTTCTTATCACCATGAAAGATATGATCCTTATTACTCTTTGGATCATGCTTATTGCTGGAAGTCTCATTCCATCTACTGGGCGCCATTTCTAAACAATGTCATGCACTAGGTTAGTTTGTGAATCGCAATGCATAATTTCAAACTTGTAAAACAATTAACATAAATTGAACAGTTCATGTATATAATCCATAATCATAAAAATGTTTTCTTTGAGGAAGTATATAATCATAAACCCTTTATAATGGTTTATAATAAAATAAGAATTATCCTAAGAATATCCCCCAGGAGTGTCGTAACCAAGAGTGCAGCAAGGCCCGTTTTCATGCACCAATTCTTGTTTGGGTCTAGCTCAAAGCGGTGTTTTTGGGTTTTACCATTAGGTACATCTATTCCAGAGCTGCCTCTACCTGCTCGTATCTAGACAGGGATGTATTTCTTAGAAAACTCACAAAATCTCTACAATAAAAAAATTCTAAGAAGTTATTTTATACAAATCCTAAAAGTATATCTTAGGGCTATGTGTTCTAATCAGAGTTTATCTAAATCTAGTTTCCAAGGTTTGTACTAAACTCCCTCTGATACCAACTGTAACGCCCCAACCCTAGTTACCCAGAGTCGGTGCATTATTACATAAAATTGGCATGATTATAAGGAAATCATGTCTCGAAAGACCAATCAGTTTAGTATTATTGGAAACAAGATTCATACATAAGTTCCACTTTACAACTTGAAAAGAAATACAACACAGATTTATTCCATTAAAAACATCCAAGCCTCCAATATTATGCCTGCAAGTCACTCATAACTAACTTCTTCATATCCTGGGAAAATGAAACATAAGAAAGGGGTGAGCTCAAACGCTCATTAAGGGTAAGAAATACAGCAGAATATAACATAAATATTAAGCATGGTGAATAATTGAAACCAAAATCCTTTACCAATAATAAACATGAATAATTTTATGGAAGGAATATGAGCTGAGTAAATAATGCCATAATGAAAAATAATCATGGGTATTCTACTAGTCGAATGATAATTTTGATATTCCGAATCCAAAAATGAATTCCAATTTGAATAAAAAAATTTATAAAATTTCAAAAAAAAGTGGGTATTACTATTCATAACAGCTACTTTGATTGGTCGTTGTGTGTTAGAATCTCGAAGTTGCGTACAATGAAAGCTATTGAATTATTCAAATGAAAACGTAATGTGGAAGATTGGGGTGTTAAAAACTGGATGGAACAAATAAGTTCATTTGGTATGATATTACTGAAGGTAATAATCAATCTGAAAGAGGCCTTTCATTCAAGGACACTCTGGTCAAATGCTTGGAATTTGAAGGAAACGAATCAGAATCGTAAGATATCCAAATAGAGAGGGATATCTCAGAGCAAGCAGTGGATGATGATAGAGTTAGTAAAAAGATTCATGATCTAAAATAGAGAAAGGGTAAGATAATGCTAGATGTTGTGACCTTAGAGAAGATTATGTTCAAAGATAATCACCAAAGTACAAAAATATCCCCTACTAATAATGAGGATGGAGTGCTCTCTTACTTCCATTCAAAAACCCATGAATCAGTTGCATCTAAGGTCACTGTTTTCCTAGTTACTGGTGCGTTGGACACTTATTGTAACATTAACCTCAAGCAAGGGAAAGGTATGTCTCATATTCCTTCTAATATAATAAATTATATTTAAATTAGGGTAGAAATTAGTAAGAATGATGCTGATACTCATGTTGAGATAAGTGCTTCTGGAGAACCCCCATAACTATAGGTTTCAGGTGTGCACAATGATTCCCTTCCTAGTGACTTTGTACCTGAAACCCTACACTTGAATGTGATTTCTTCTCCTATACAGATTAAATAAATGTTTCTCAGCCCCCCTATGGGATTACCTAATGAATGTAGTATGATTCTGCAGCAAGATAAGCCCCACAACCATGATGATAATCCTGAACCTAGGTAGGCCTCCAACATGTTTACTTTGGATAACTTCAACAAAGAATAGGTGGAACATATCACTACCATGCAGAAGATGGAAAATCTTGATGCCTTACCACCAAAGGAAGGACTTATATCTATGTATATCATCTCATCTCATCTTGAGAAGGTACTTTGTAATGTTAGAATTTATAACCCATTTTATCTTCTCAATGCTAATAGTAAATATGTTGGATCAAGGAATGATGATCCCTATGTGTCTATAATGACTCCCATTACTACGAAAGGACCTCCGGATGATGAAGGTGGTGTGTAGACATAAGAAAGGACTGAGAGGAGGGGTCGAAATCCTTGTGGAAAAGGTGGGATCCTTCCTTACCACAGCATGAGTACCCACTCTAAAATAGGGAAATATTTCTTTTTCTTTTTTTCTAATGTACCACATTGTTCTTCTTGGTACTCTCATCTGTATGCTTTATTTTTTTTCAATAAAGAGGACATTACACCTCAATATTTTTAAAACCATATATCTTTTCATTCATATATTCAATATTATCCGGAATTGAATTCTTTATTTTGATCTTTCACTATTAGTGTAATTAAAAATTCAATGTTATTTAATAAATTAAACATTATATTAAATAATATATACCCTATATAAAAATTTTATTAATGTTATATATTAATATTAAACCATAAAACGCATCGTCCCAATTTTCCTTCACCTAGAAAAGCTATAAAATCAAATGAAATTTTTGAAAACACTAAAATAAATTCAACGACACTAAATTAAAAATGAGAAAACTCACTGCATGGTCCTTAATTAATAAGGTTTAATAATGGAGGAAATTTTGTTCTTAAATAAATCCATTTGATTCTTCCAAAATTCATGGTTACTAGAATGGTTACTGAGCTATTCATCAATCATGAATTATTTAATATCTAAAATTTTAAAAACATTTATATTTAGAATGCATGGTTATTTAACTATGAATTTTCCACTGCACATAATTTTCTAAAATCAAGGGTTCATGTATAGTCATTTAACTAAGTACATCCTATCCATTTCATAAAAATTCCCTGCAGTCTCTATTTCAATTTGGAATCAACGAAATGAATACATACCATCTTAAGCTTGTTATAATTATACCCACCATAGGGCTCTACACCCTTAGGAAGTTATCAGGATCCATATTCTATATAAATTTATATTTTTTATTTTTATATAAAGTTCTCTATATCTCAAGTCTCTTCTTGAATCGATATATATTTCCATAAAACTCATACCAATGGAAATTTTTATTTTTTATCCTTGGTTTATATTAGTTTTTCCATATAAAAATAGTTTGGTTCCATGTAAACCATGCCCCAATCTAAGATGTGAAATGGTTCTGGTTGGTACTTATTAATTCAGTTACATGATGTAACACCCCAAGCTTCTACGGTACGTTTCCCTTCGAATAATGCGATAGCGTGTGTTGTACGCAACCTCGAGTTCTAACACACACCAAAACTAATTAAACTAGCCGTTGTGAATAGTAATACCTACTTTTTGAAATCATATATATTTTATATTTCAAAATGGACTTCATTTTTAGATTCGGAATATCAAAATTAGCCTAGGGTGAAATTTTGGTACTTTTCGGATAACTTTTATATTTTGATGAATAGTGAAAATTACTAAATTTTAATTAAAAACAACTTTTTTAATCAAAATAATTAATAGTGATAAATTGTGAATTTGAGTGGTTTTAAAGTATATTTAGAATATATTTTTACCATTTAATATAATGTTGGTCATTGGACATAATTTTACAATTAAACCGAACATAAACAAGTGTCAATCTTTTGATAGTTATTACCTCTTAAAAACACGCTTTTTGTTTTGACAGCGGGAATTAATTTTAAATTAATTTATGCCACTTCTGTGTTTTGAATTTAGGAAAATGGATTCCATATTTGGAATCAGGATGTTCAAATTGTGTAAATAGGTAACTTTTATTTTTAGACATTTTGAATAGTTACTGTGGTAAATATTTTATTTACCATGGTTAAAGGGTAAATCCGGTAAATAAGGGTTAAAAAATAATATTATAATAATACAAAATTACCCTAAAACGTGTCCTAACCTTATTGGTGTACACATACCCGACCATGGGCATCCTTGGGTCAATTTGGGGACCCCTTGGATCCACTTGTATGTGGTAGGGACACATTATATTAATAAAGTTAAAATAAAAATAAAAATGGCATAAGCTTACATCTTTTAGAAGAACAATTTTTACATAGGGTTATACATGTTGTATTTTCGATTATAAATATTCATTAGAAAGATAAAAATATTTCCTACATAATGATATTTTATTTATAATTTTTAGACATCAAATAATTTAAATTATTAATGACACAATAATGATGCAATGTTTACCTCATTAATAAATCATTTAAATAAATAAGATTATAATGATTAACATATTATCTAAAACCTGTCCAATTCTTATTGGTTGATGTTATTTAGAATATGAGTCATCTTATCTTCGACCTCAATAAGCTTTGGAGCCATTAGAAACCGAATATGAATTTATTATAAATTAATATTTCTAGCTTTTCCAAAGGTGCCCCTCACCCCTCTTATAAAAAGGGCACTCCTCCTTCTCATTTCTTCACACCTTCAAAGCCTTTTGGTTCGGCCAAGCTCTGCCCAAATACTCTCCCAACATCCCTCACTACAACCTAGAGGCCTTAGTTTGATCAGAAAGCCAACCTAAGGAGCCCTTTTGATCAAATCAAAAGGAAGAACCCGAAGAAGAGGTAATGATTTCACCACCCTTTTCTAAGTTCATTTCTTCTTCCACTTCTTCTTCCTTTGTTCTTACCATTCTAAAATAATAACTCCAGTATCTCACATATACTGTGATGTTATTATAAGTATGGTACAACCATATTCAGTATTCTATCCACCCTTTGAATAACATGTCACCATACGTGCGTACGTACGGCTTACCGTCTCCACGTCGTGGTGTAATTGTTATTCAAAATAATATTATTTGGATGGGTATAATAATGATGCGTAACTCATGTAAATAATAAATATAACATGTTAATGATTCTGTATATATGATATACCATCCATTTATATATTATTTTAATATCAAAAGAATGATATTGTCGCTCGTGCGTACGTACGGACTACCGTCTCCACGAACGCGATGAGATTCATTCTCCATCGTATCCATTCAAGTATAATTATAATTTTATGATTTAAAAATGATGTTTAAGGACTTGATATCATTCTGGATATGAATAAGATACAACAAACATGGCTTATGTAACAAAACATATAAAAGAAAATGAGTAAGTTAACACCCGAAATGATGATAATTCTAAGATATTATTAATAAATCAATGTTAAAAGATCATATATGATATCATATTAATATATATGATTCTTGTATAATTTAATAACAATTATTTCACCATTATACAGGAGGTTAACCTACCCCAACCAAGGAAAAGTACAAGGTAAGGGTTATTTCACAATCTCTTCATTATCCGAGGTTGTTTATATGTAATAATCTACTGGGATCTCTTTATCATCCACATCCATGTTTCTTAAAAATGTATTTCAAAAAAATTTTACTATTTACAAGAATATGGGTTAAAGTCATTTATACCCTTTTTTTGACTTTTTATAAGAGGTTTATAAAGGAATCTTTCCGTCGTTTTCAAAACAAGGTCCTTTTTAACCTTTTCGACAGAATTGAGGTAAGAATGTTTTTTTTAACTTATACGGCGGGTGCGGTTATTTTCCGCCGTTATAAAATCGTCGAAGCTTTCCATACAAGCTTATAAGAATATTTTCAAAGAAAATGTTTTATTTTATATGGATCTTAAATGATTTCAAAATAAAAGGAGATACTTCTTTAAAAATAATTTTGATTTCATCTATGTCAACATCCTTTGATGGATTTTAAGATTATTTGAAGTTGATTTATTATGATACAAAACTTCTATATTGTATTGAAGGTTTTGTGATATGTTTGACTGTGGATGTGCTATTTTTATACCATTCATAGTTTATGGTGAAATTATTGACATTTCGTATGCTAGTTTTAATACGAATGTTTATGTTATGTTTAAACCTTTTCATATGGGAATGCATTGGACTTAATAAGTGACGGGTGGAGCCCGCTATAGCTCCTCGATGCATCGGTAGGTCTCATGAGACAAACTAGTGTCTTGGCACAAGGCCTTGACAAAATCTTATTTGTAGTCTTGGCACGAGGCCTTGGCTATGTGGTTATGATAGTCTGGCATTATGCATTCCAACATTATGAAAGTGGTTATTGATTTTTTCATGTGATTATTCGATTAGTAGAATATCCATGTGAATAATTAAATGGCATTATTTCATTTTATTTATGCCATACCATGTTGAAATTTCATATTTAAAAGGCTTTTGTTTTAGTTATACATTGCCTTAAATGTTTATTCTTTCCGCTATATTGTTATCCTTACTGGGCATTTGAGCTCACCCCTTTTTTATGTTTTATTTTTCCCAGGATGTGAAGAAGTAAGTTATGAATGACCTGCAGGGATTTTATGAGGGGATAATAGTGTGGTCTATTGAGACATTATGTTGTTGTAGTAGTTTTTCATTTTATAATGTAATGTAAAACTTATGAATATATCTGGCATTTTCCAAGGCTACTAAACCAATCGGTCTTTCGAGATTTGATCTTTCTTATGATCATGCCAATGTTACGAAGTAATGCACCGACTCTGGGTAACTGGGGTCGGGGCGTTACAGTTGGTATCAGAGGAAGTTTAGTACAAACCTTGGAAGCTAGATTTAGATAAACTCTGATTAGAGCACGTAGACCTAAGATGAACTTTGAGGATTAGTATAGAAGAACTTCCTAGAATTTTGGTATTGTAGAGATTTTGTGAGTTTTCCGAGCAATACATCCCTGTCTGGATACGAGCAGGTAGAGGCGGCTCTGGCACAGATGTACCTAGGGGTAAAACCCGAAAACACCGCTTTGAGCTAGACTCGAACGGGAACTGGTGCACGACAACGGGCCTTGCTTCACTCTTGGTTACGACACTCCCGGGGGATATGCTTAGGATAACTCTCACTTTCTTTACAAATCATTATGAAGGGTTTATGAGTATATACTTCCTCAAAGAAAACATTCTTATGATTATGGATTATATCCATAAATAGTTCAATTTATGTTAAGTGTTTTATAAGTATGGGATTATGTATTTTGATTCATAAACTGATCTAGTTTATGCCATTGTTTAGAAATGGCGCCTAGTAGAAGAAATGGAAACCGTATCAATGCACGCACTCCATGTAGAGATTGCCCTCCTACTCAAGATAATTATAGTGGGGCTGGTGATGCAACTGGTGCTGATCAGCTAATCACCGTACTGGGACAACTTACTCAGGTTATGAATAATAACCTTACCCGTATGGAGCACCCTGATCCAAAGCGTGGAGGATCAATGTTAGATCGATTCATGAGACAACAACCACCAACGTTCAATGGGAATACAAATCCCTTAGTAGCTGAGCAATGGATATTTTCCCTAGAGAAAATATTTCAGGCTTTGGGGAGCAGTGAAAGGGAAAAAGTTATCATGGCAGTTTACCGCCTCACTGGAGATGCTGATCAATGATGGTCATTGATTCAAAATACGAAGGAAGATGATGAAGTATCAAATATGGAATGGAGGGAGTTCAAAGATCTGTTTTTAGAAAAATACTTTCCTCGCGACCATCGAGCAGATATGGAAAGACAATTTCTGAGTCTGAGACAAAAGGAGGATGAGAATGTCACAAAGTATGAGGCTAACTTTACAAGGTTAGCGAGGTACGCTGGTGATTATATTCGCAACCCAAGAAGTAATATTGATCGTTTCTTTGATGGATTAAAACCATTTCTCCATCGAGCATTAGTCTCACAATCCTTTTCATCGTACGAAGACATTGTCTCATGTGCTATCAAGACCGAAAAGGAATTCTCTAAGTCTTATGACTTTAAAGCAAAGCAAGAGAAGAAGAGACCTGCTGATCAATCTGGGAATGGAAATAAGGGGAAGAAGGGAAAGGTTGAATATCCATCTTGTGGTAAATGCGGGAAGAAACATCCTGGTACTTGCTTGAAGGGAATGGGAGTCTGTTACAAGTGTGGTGAAAAAGGCCACCAAGCTCATGATTGCAAGGGGAAGAAGGAAGCTACCAACGTTCAGTGCTACAATTGCAGGGAGATGGGGCATTATGCAAATGCATGCCCTAAGCGTCAGGAGAACTTACCTCAGAAAAGGCCAAGGGATCAAGGCCAGGCTTATGCTATCACTACTGCTGAGGTAGAAGCTCCGAAAGACGTGGTGGCAGGTAATTTAATGGTTTCCTCAAGTTTAGCAAATGCATTATTTGATTCTGGATCATCGCATTGTTTCATATCTTCCCAGTTTGCTAAGAAAATTAGATATTTCCAATTTGATTTAATAAGGGAGTTGTCTGTTAAAACTCCTAAGGGAAGTATCGTTGCAACAAAGTTTTGTGAATCAGTCCCCATTAGAGCACATAAATTTTCTTTATCTGCTGATTTCATCGTCATACCTATGATTGAGTTTGATATAATCCTCGGTATGGACTGGCTTTCGGACTATGATGCGAAGATTTATTGTAAGAAGAAAGAGGTTACGATTCTTGATGATAATGATAAGGAGCACCTTATTTTTAGAGCAGAATCGTCACCACCTAATTCTTATTTAGATCCACCCCCAACAGCTCAACTTAATTCAATTATTGGGGAGGAAGAGAATGAAATAACTGTCGGTGAGGAAAGGAATGTTCAAATAGAGGATGTACCTGTTGTGAAAGAATTTGTAGATGTATTTCCGGAAGATTTACCTGGACATCCTCCAGAACGAGAAGTTGAGTTTTCTATTGATTTGATTCCTGGATCAAGGCCTATATCAAAGACCCCTTATAGAATGGCCACTGTAGAGTTAGTCGAACTAAAGAAACAACTAGAGGAATTGAGTAATAAGGGATTTATTCGCCCTAGTGTTTCTCCATGGGGAGCCCCTGTTCTTTTTGTTAAAAAGAAAGATGGATCTATGAGGTTATGTATCGACTACAGGGAGATCAATGCTATAACAATAAAGAACAAGTATCCCCTACCTCGTATTGATGATTTATTTGACCAACTGCATGGAGCTCAATACTTTTCAAAGATTGACCTTCGATCTGGATACCATCAGTTGTGTGTGAAGAAGGAAGACATTCCGAAGACAGCATTTCGAACCAGGTACGGGCATTACGAGTTTACTGTAATGCCGTTTGGATTGACTAATGCACCCTCTGTGTTCATGGATCTGATGAATAGAGTTTTCAAGGAGTATCTCGATGAATTTGTGGTGGTATTTATTGATGATATCTTGGTATACTCCAAAACCTACGAAGATCATGAAAATCACTTGCGCATTATCTTGAAGACTCTGAGGAGGCATGAATTATATGGGAAGTTTAGCAAGTGCGAATTCTGGCTTCAGGAGATTTCTTTTCTTGGCCATATTGTCTCTAAAGATGGAATCTCTGTTGATCCTTCTAAGACCAAAGCAATCCAAGAATGGCCAGCACCTACGAGTATAACTGAGGTACGCAGTTTTATTGGTTTGGCAGGTTATTATCGACGTTTCGTCCAGAATTTTGCCCGATTGGCTAACCCATTAACGAAGCTCACACGTAAAGGGGTTAAATTTGTTTGGAAAAAAGAGTGTGAAGAATGTTTCGAAGAACTGAAGAGAAGATTAGTCAATGCTCCTATATTGACTTTACCATCGGGGAATGATGGGTTCGTTATTTATAGTGATGCATCGAAGAAAGGACTTGGCTGTGTCCTTATGCAAAATGATAGAGTTATTGCCTATGCATCACGACAGTTGAAAATTCATGAACAAAACTATCCTACTCATGATCTCGAGTTAGCAGCAGTGATCTTTGCTTTGAAGATATGGAGGCACTACCTCTATGGTGAAAAATGTGAGATTTATACTGATCAAAAGAGTTTGAAGTATATTTTCTCACAAAAAGAACTCAACATGAGGCAAAGGAGATGGCTTTAATTACTCAAGGATTATGATTGCACGATACACTACCACCCGGGGAAAGCAAACAAAGTAGCAGATGCTTTGATCAGAAAAGACCATGGAGTTCTGAACATGATGAGAATTGAAAGGGATCCAATTTTCATGGATCTAGTGAAGATGGACATGGGAATAACCAGGGAAGGTGAAACATCAATGCTTTTTCAAATTGTTGCCAAACCATCTTTACTAGAAAGGATTAAGAGTTCTCAGAACGATGATGAAGAATTTCAGAAGAAGATTAAAGCTGTGAATGATGGGAGATTGAGAGACTTTGTGTATGAAGATGGAATTTTGAAATTCGGGAAGAGACTTTGTGTTCCCAATATACCTGATCTAAAAAGGGAATTGCTGGATGATGCTCATAGTTCCAATTTCTCTATACACCCTGGGAGCACCAAAATGTATAGAGATTTGAAGGAACATTTTTGGTGGGACAACATGAAGAGGGAGATTGCTGATTTTGTGTCAAGATGTATGGTTTGTCAACAAGTGAAAGCTGGAAGGCAACAGCCTGGAGGAGTCATGCAACCTCTTCCCATACCAGAGTGGAAATGGGACAATGTTACGATGGACTTTGTCATGGGGCTACCAAAGACTCCTATAAGGAATGATGCAATATGGGTGATTGTTGATCGTCTTACCAAGTCAGCACATTTTCTTGCTATAAGAGAAGATCTACCCCTGGAACGTCTAGCAAGACTATACATTAATGAAGTTGTGAGACTTCATGGAGTACCCCTATCGATTGTTTCTGATCGTGATCCCCGTTTTACTTCAAGATTCTGGAAAAGTCTTCAGAAATCCCTGGATACTGAACTTCATTTGAGCACTGCTTACCACCCTCAGACAGACGGACAATCAGAACGGACTATTCAAACCTTAGAAGACATGTTGAGATCTTGCTCACTTGACTTTCAGGGTATGTGGGATCAATATTTACCTCTGGTAGAATTTTCCTATAACAATAGCTTCCATTCGAGTATTCAGATGGCACCATATGAAGCGTTATACGGAAAGAGATGTCGTACACCAACCTGTTGGGATGACGTTGGTGAAAGAAAACTTGTAGGCCCAGAACTGGTGGAGGAAACGGTGGAAAAGGTGAAAGTAATCCAAAATCACATCAAAGCAGCTCAAAGTAGGCAGAAGACCTATGCCGATAATCGAAGGAAGGATTTGGAATTTCAAGTCGGTGATCATGTTTTCCTAAAGGTATCTCCATGGAAGGGAGTCATACGTTTTGGTAAGAAAGGTAAATTGAGTCCCAGGTACATCGGACCTTTCGAAATTCTAGAACGAATTGGGGCTGTAGCTTACCGATTGGCAATGCCGCCAAGTCTCTCCAAAGTTCACGATGTGTTCCACGTATCTCTGTTGAGAAAATACATGCCTGACCCAACGCATGTACTCACCTATGAAAAATTAGAACTGGAACCCGATCTGTCTTATTGCGAAGAGCCCGTCAAGATTCTTGATACGAGAGAACAAGTACTGAGAAACCGGACGACGCGTCTGGTAAAAGTTTTGTGGAGAAATCATAAGATGGAAGAGGCAACGTGGGAACCCGAGGAACTTATGATGAAAAACCACCCGAGTCTTTTTATGCAGTAATACCCTAGAAATTGCGAGGACGCAATTATTTGAAGGAGGGGAGAATGTAACACCCCAAGCTTCTACGGTACGTTTCCCTTCGAATAATGCGATAGCGTGTGTTGTACGCAACCTCGAGTTCTAACACACACCACAACTAATTAAACTAGCCGTTGTGAATAGTAATACCTACTTTTTGAAATCATATATATTTTATATTTCAAAATGGACTTCATTTTTAGATTCGGAATATCAAAATTAGCCTAGGGTGAAATTTTGGTACTTTTCGGATAACTTTTATATTTTGATGAATAGTGAAAATTACTAAATTTTAATTAAAAACAACTTTTTTAATCAAAATAATTAATAGTGATAAATTGTGAATTTGAGTGGTTTTAAAGTATATTTAGAATATATTTTTACCATTTAATATAATGTTGGTCATTGGACATAATTTTACAATTAAACCGAACATAAACAAGTGTCAATCTTTTGATAGTTATTACCTCTTAAAAACACGCTTTTTGTTTTGACAGCGGGAATTAATTTTAAATTAATTTCTGCCACTTCTGTGTTTTGAATTTAGGAAAATGGATTCCATATTTGGAATCAGGATGTTCAAATTTTGTAAATAGGTAACTTTTATTTTTAGACATTTTGAATAGTTACTGTGGTAAATATTTTATTTACCATGGTTAAAGGGTAAATCCGGTAAATAAGGGTTAAAAAATAATATTATAATAATACAAAATTACCCTAAAACATGTCCTAACCTTATTGGTGGACACATACCCGACCATGGGCATCCTTGGGTCAATTTGGGGACCCCTTGGATCCACTTGTATGTGGTAGGGACACATTATATTAATAAAGTTAAAATAAAAATAAAAATGGCATAAGCTTACATCTTTTAGAAGAACAATTTTTACATAGGGTTATACATGTTGGATTTTCGATTATAAATATTCATTAGAAATCTAAAAAGATTTCCTACATAATGATATTTTATTTATAATTTTTAGACATCAAATAATTTAAATTATTAATGACACAATAATGATGCAATGTTTACCTCATTAATAAATCATTTAAATAAATAAGATTATAATGATTAAAATATTATCTAAAACCTGTCCAATTCTTATTGGTTGATGTTATTTAGAATATGGGTCATCTTATCTTCGACCTCAATAAGCTTTGGAGCCATTAGAAACCGAATATGAATTTATTATAAATTAATATTTCTAGCTTTTCCAAAGGTGCCCCTCACCCCTCTTATAAAAAGAGAACTCCTCCTTCTCATTTCTTCACACCTTCAAAGCCTTTTGGTTCGGCCAAGCTCTGCCCAAATACTCTCCCAACATCCCTCACTACAACCTAGAGGCCTTAGTTTGATCAGAAAGCCAACCTAAGGATCCCTTTTGATCAAATCAAAAGGAAGAACCCGAAGAAGAGGTAATGATTTCACCACCCTTTTCTAAGTTCATTTCTTCTTCCACTTCTTCTTCCTTTGTTCTTACCATTCTAAAATAATAACTCCAGTATCTCACATATACTGTGATGTTATTATAAGTATGGTAAAACCATATTCAGTATTCTATCCACCCTTTGAATAACATGTCACCATACGTGCGTACGTACGGCTTACCGTCTCCACGTCGTGGTGTAATTGTTATTCAATATAATATTATTTGGATGGGTATAATAATGATGTGTAACTCATGTAAATAATAAATATAACATGTTAATGATTCTGTATATATGATATACCATCCATTTATATATTATTTTAATATCAAAAGAATGATATTGTCGCACGTGCGTACGTACGGACTACCGTCTCCACGAACGCGATGAGATTCATTCTCCATCGTATCCATTCAAGTATAATTATCATTTTATGATTTAAAAATGATGTTTAAGGACTTGATATCATTCTGGATATGAATAAGATACAACAAACATGGCTTATGTAACAAAACATATAAAAGAAAATGAGTAAGTTAACACCCGAAATGATGATAATTCTAAGATATTATTAATAAATCAATGTTAAAAGATCATATATGATATCATATTAATATATATGATTCTTGTATAATTTAATAACAATTATTTCACCATTATACAGGAGGTTAACCTACCACAACCAAGGAAAAGTACAAGGTAAGGGTTATTTCACAATCTCTTCATTATCCGAGGTTGTTTATATGTAATAATCTACTGGGATCTCTTTATCATCCACATCCATGTTTCTTAAAAATGTATTTCAAAAAATTTTTACTATTTACAAGAATATGGGTTAAAGTCATTTATACCCTTTTTTTGACTTTTTATAAGAGGTTTATAAAGGAATCTTTCCGTCGTTTTCAAAACAAGGTCCTTTTTAACCTTTTCGACAGAATTGAGGTAAGAATGTTTTTTTTAACTTATACGGCGGGTGCGGTTATTTTCCGCCGTTATAAAATCGTCGAAGCTTTCCATACAAGCTTATAAGAATATTTTCAAAGAAAATGTTTTATTTTATATGGATCTTAAATGATTTCAAAATAAAAGGAGATACTTCTTTAAAAATAATTTTGATTTCATCTATGTCAACATCCTTTGATGGATTTTAAGATTATTTGAAGTTGATTTATTATGATACAAAACTTCTATATTGTATTGAAGGTTTTGTGATATGTTTGACTGTGGATGTGCTATTTTTATACCATTCATAGTTTATGGTGAAATTATTGACATTTCGTATGCTAGTTTTAATACGAATGTTTATGTTATGTTTAAACCTTTTCATATGGGAATGCATTGGACTTAATAAGTGACGGGTGGAGCCCGCTATAGCTCCTCGATGCATCGGTAGGTCTCATGAGACAAACTAGTGTCTTGGCACAAGGCCTTGACAAAATCTTATTTGTAGTCTTGGCACGAGGCCTTGGCTATGTGGTTATGATAGTCTGGCATTATGCATTCCAACATTATGAAAGTGGTTATTGATTTTTGCATGTGATTATTCGATTAGTAGAATATCCATGTGAATAATTAAATGGAATTATTTCATTTTATTTATGCCATACCATGTTGAAAGTTCATATTTAAAAGGCTTTTGTTTTAGTTATACATTGCCTTAAATGTTTATTCTTTCCGCTATATTGTTATCCTTACTGGGCATTTGAGCTCACCCCTTTTTTATGTTTTATTTTTCCCAGGATGTGAAGAAGTAAGTTATGAATGACCTGCAGGGATTTTATGAGGGGATAATAGTGTGGTCTATTGAGACATTATGTTGTTGTAGTAGTTTTTCATTTTATAATGTAATGTAAAACTTATGAATATATCTGGCATTTTCCAAGGCTACTAAACCAATCGGTCTTTCGAGATTTGATCTTTCTTATGATCATGCCAATGTTACGAAGTAATGCACCGACTCTGGGTAACTGGGGTCGGGGCGTTACACATGAAGGATGTTATAAACAAATTCATAATGTTGATATAATGCTAAATAATATTAAACTTCACCAATATGTTCTATAATATCAAATATACCAACATATTGTTCTACCAAATTTCTTTACTTCCTAATATGGTGGTGTCTCGATTGATAATACATCTATAATAAGGTATTAATTCCAATATCAAACTTTAATGTTTATCAAGTTTATCTATATAATATTAATATTGACTTAGTGTCATTGTTATATACATATTAATCAATTTAATTTTATTAATTTTATCCTTCACTAAATATTTTCTATTAAATACCCTTTGTTCTATCCCAACCAAAAAAAATAGTGACTAAAAGGGTTAGTCATAAAAAGACTCAAGTGGTTCAATATAGATTAAAGATTGATAATTATTATAATAGTAAAATCTCACAAAAGACAGGTAAAATTTCCAAGGCCTTCTAAAGTTGAGTACACATGCTAAAGGAATATATTTCAAATTTTGTATAAATAATTCTATTTGTATATCCCTAAAAAGGTAATTAGTTATTCTCATTTTCAAAAAATTATCCATAGAATTTATAATCACTTGACCAAATCTAGATATAAAGTGCATAACTCTATCTAGGATAATGAACTTTGGAAATCCTCGAAGTATAATAATTTTCATAACATATAAATTACAAATAAATTCAATTGAATTCATTAATAAAATAAAAAATAAGTGTTTCAAATCTATAGGTAAATCCACCACAAACCAAATAGAGTCATGCTTTCAGGTTGATTTTGGAAATCCTGTCATGAGGTCCCTATAAATGTCTTCCCACTTCCATGTGTGTATGGTTTAAGGATGAAATAACCCATATAGTCATTAATTTTATATTTTTACCTGATAAAATCAAACATCAAGAAAAATAATTATTTATCTCTTTCTTTATCCCAGAACACCAAAATAGAAGTTTTATATAATGATATATTTTGGTAATTATAGGATACAACACCCAAATAAAATGATAAATTTACCCACTGTTACCTATATTAAATACCTAGGAACTACTAATTGACCCATAAAATAAAGAATATATTCTGATTTCTTACACCAATAATCAAGGATCTCTAAACTATTTAAGGTGATTTAAATGACCTTACGCTCGGAATTATATAGTTTTATGTATTTTACTCACTTTAGATATATAGATGTTACATTAAAGTTAGATAGAACCATACCATTCTTATTTTATTCCATTTTAAATTAAAATCATTTAACACTCCCATCAACTATCTCTAGTCTTTAGCTTACTTAACTGATTTGGAGTTTTCCAACTCAAAACATTATCCATGGGATTCCCTTACCCAATAGGATGTGAAAATTCAAAATAAAAATTTTCATGATACTCTACCCACCTTCAATACATTAATCTCATATAATAAAATTAAAAGATGACCTTTAATCTTTTTTAATTCATATATACCATGAAATTTAATATTTTAATCTATAATATAATTTATATAACTCTTCAAACAATGAAGAACTAAAACCATATCCAAATCATGAATATATTAATTTTTTCTCATGGTTTCAATTATCTCAATCCATGTGTTGTGATTTGATTTCCTTATATATGAACACATCTCAAACATCTCCCTAAGTACCACATACAATATGTATTCATTTCTTAGTATAGGAAAAACAATAATTAGAACTAAATTATGTATGTTATTAATATATTTCAAAGGCTTCATAAAATTTATCATTATACTGAAGCATTACACCATTACAAGTAAAATTCATCATGTCACTAACTGGCCTAGATACCTTGGTACCCTGATACCCAAGCCAACACTATCATGGCCTGAAGGGTGTTCCCAATCCCCATGGGTTAGAAACTAACACCGAACATCACACAAGATAAAATTGGGAATGTTTTCTCTGCATAAATATCAGAAGAAACAGTTAAAAGTCAGTATGCTCAAAAGAATACTCCACAGTGAGAACTATACTAGAAGTCTAATAGGTATATAAACCCAAATTACAACCACAGAGTACTAGAAAACAAGATAAATAGCATAGGTCCCAACAAACACAGAAACTCAAATCCCAAATATCAATAAAAACTACCACCAACAAGTGGTGCTTTCACCTTGCTTGAACCTAGAAGGAGTAAATCTACAAATGATCAAAAGCACTCGTAGGGTGTGATCTAAAATCCAGATAGGGTCTCACCTAGGATTATAAAAGAATATTCCATATTAATTACCAAATAAATATATAAATTTTATATAAACAGTAATGGAGGTACAAAAGAATATCTAAAATAATTCATGCTTTACATTTCAATTAATGGAAATACTTCAAACAATGGATGAATAAATATTTTATGTAAAATAGTTTATATAAATTTACAAGGAATCTATAAAATAGTTTACAAATAATGGAATATATATCAAAATAATCTCAATGGAGAAACATGGTCGTCTTCCAAGAGGTATGATAGTTATAGGTTAATGGATCCTCACACACTCTAATAGGTGATCACACCATTATGTGTACACACATCCCTATGACACTGGTCAAAGATGACTCGTCACCATCCCATTAGGGATGTGACCTACTAATAATGTTTTATTATAGTTGTAAAGAATCAATAGAGTGTTGTCCCAAATAATTCAATAACTACCTAGGCTTTCATGTTCTCAAAGAAAAATCAATAATTTGAAATATATCTCAAAAATATTCAAAGTACAATTAACCCATTTCCCAATTCAATATGCCAATTTCTATTTAAAACCCAAATTTTTATTAATCAGTTCATGCCTTTTTCAATATAAAACCAATTGTTTCTTATCAAAACCATTTAATCCAATGTTTTCAAATACCAATTTGAAATCAATTTCAAAATTCATTTCCCACAAATCAAATTCCACAATTTCCATCAAATCCAAATCACACCCCAATTCATTGGAATTAGGGGGTTTTCCCGATTTTAAGACAAATCATTTTCAAATCACAATTCATGCTGAATATTTTTTTCACAATTTAAATTCAAAGAAATTTAATTTAAATCAAGAATTTTAGTGTTAAATTAATTGGTCATTCATAAATGGAACAACCTACTGAAACAAAGAGGCCACATAACACAACGCCCATAATGGGAAACTCCAACGAAGAATAATGAAAGAGGATATCCGATAATCAAAATGAGATTCAAGATCTAAAAAATAAAGATTAGATTCTCCAGTAATATTGATATCTAACAAACCCTAAGGAAGAGAGGAGAAAAGAGTGGGAGATAAGTAATGGGGAAATAATTATTACTAGGAAAGGATCAAATGAAGATCATATAGATTTGATCCACCTTGGATAGGGTTTGGAGGAGCCAAAAGTAGTTCTTAGAATCCCTCACAAGCATGGAACTATAATATGGTGAGTTAGGCCTGATAGGGAGATAAAAAGGGGGTTTGGGAATTTTTTTTAACAATTTCCAAAATAATAAAATCTCATGTGCACGGTTATCTAGGAAGGGTTGCATGATTTTTCACACCATGTGCCCTACTAGTGGGTTTCCATGGTTTTTCCTTAGTGGTTGTAGGGTTTTTCAAACTATATGCAAACCATGGAAACCCTCACTACTTGAGTTTTCATGATTTTCACAAGAAGGGAATGCAGTTTGGGAAAACTGAGTACCAACCTTTCACAACCCAAGATTCTTAAAAATTTCCATGTTTTCACCCAAATAATTCCTAAATGAAACCCAATAAAATAATGATTAAAATAGGGGTTTAGGAGTACCTGAAAATAGTAACAGGATGTTACAACCTTCCCCCCATAGATTTGTTTTGTCCCCATAAATCCTGTTAAGAATCTTTCATGTTAAAAATAGGAGTTCAATTCTCTCTCATCAGTGCCTCTCTATCCAAAGTCTCATGAGTATCATAACCTTGCTTCCATATCACTCAAACCAAATGTATCTTCTTCCCATGAAGTACCGTGGTTTTAGAATCAACTATCCTAACTAGATTCTTAGTCATGGATAAATAAGGATAAGCATCAAGATCACTCCAGCTCAAAACATGATATGGATCAAAAAAACACTTGTGTAGCTGAGATACATCAAACATGTTATGTACCAATGTCATATATGGAAGAAGTTATAAATGGTAGGACAATTTAACCACTATATAAATAACCTTAAAAGGTCCCACAAAATGATTAGAAAGTTTCACTTTCCACTCAAGTCATCAAAGACTCAAATGAGTTGAAACTTTCAAGGACACATGATCACCAAATGAAAATTCAAAAAAAAATCACTGAATATCAACATGAGATTTATATCGACTTTGTTCCATCAAAATTCTATGTCAAATCAACTGAATATTTTTTTTTGCCTCTTAGACCAAGCTCTTTCCAACTAAAGAAATTTCACCAGTATCCAACCAACACAATGGAGATTTACATTGCCTTAAAAGTAGACATACTTAACACAAACTGGAAATTATTTTTATAAGAAAAATCAACCATCCCTATATGGTCATCCAAAACTCCACTAAAGTCAAGTATGCAGGCATGAATCATATCTTCAAGAATATTTATAGCTCTTTTTGTATGGCTATCTGACTGCAGATGTTATGTCGTACTCAAAAAAACATGAGATCCATGTTCCTCATGAAGGCCTCTCCAAAATCAAGAAGTAAACTAGGGATATATTTTAGAGACTATAGAATATGGGACTCTATGGGAAAAAACAATATCTTTCATATAGTGATTTCCCAACTCCTCAACTTTGGTTGTATCATGGATGGGTATAAAGTGAGATGATTTGGTTAGCCTATCGATCAAAACCCATATCGCATTATTCTTTTTTTAGGTATGCAAAAACCCAACCACAAAGTCCGAAGAGATCTCACCCCACTTCTAAGTCACCATTGGAAGTGGATAAACAATACCCAAAGATCTTTGGGACTCGGACTTGAACTATTGGCATATATAACAATGAGAGACAAAAATCAACAATGCCCCATCTTATACATGGCCACCAAAATCATCACTGCATGTAATAATACATATTCACGGTTCCTATGTGAACTTCCCACTAGGAATTATGGTAGTCACCCATAATAACTTTACTTATAGTAAATGGTGCAACACACTAGTTTTGGAAATATAGAATACCCTCTATGGAGAACTACAACTCAATAATGGTCTCCCCACTATAAAGAGAGTCCATAGTATTTCAGAATCCATCATCAAGCTCATGTTCCTAAAGAATAATACCAAGAAGATAAGAGGTAAACTGAACACTAGCAAAGTAAACCTAGTCCCCAAATCCCTAAACTCCTATATGAAACTGTGCAAGAAGATCCATTATGTTAAACTCTTCTGATGATTCTTTCAAGGCCTAGGATGGAATTTTTCTACTCAAATCATCTATGATAACATTACCTTTCCCTAGGGTATAGGTGATGTCAAAGATGAAATATTGTAGGTACTTCACCCAAAGCCTCTAATGAAGATTCAAATATTTTTGAGAGAAGATATAACTCAAGATAATATGGTCGAAATACATAGTAAATCTTTCTCTGAAAAGTTAAAGCTGACAAATCTTAAATGCATGCATCACATCTACATGTTCAAGGTCATGGGTTGGATAATTCTTCTCATGTAGCCTAATCTGTCGAGATCAATAGGAAACAACATGATCACCCTGCATAAGAACACATCCTAAACCTAAACCTAATGCATTATAGAAGACCACATAGCCTTGACTGGCCTCTGGAAGAGTCATCACCGACATGGTCATAAAAGGACATTTCAAATCAATAAAATAACTCTGACACTTCTCATCCTAAGAAAACTTTACTCCCTTTTGAGTTTGAGAAGTCATTGGAGAATCCATATTTGATAAGTCCTTTACAAACTGGAGATAATATCCTAAAAATCCCAAGGAGCTCAGAATCTTAAAAACATTTCATAGTTGTTCCCATGTCATAAAATCATTCACCTTTTCAAGATCAATATATATACCATGTTCTGACACCATGTGTCCCAATAACTTCAATTCCTAAATATAGAGATCACATTTTGATACCTTTTCATAATGTTAGTGATTTCTCTACAATTCCAAAACTTCTCTCAAATGACGCCCATGACCGTCCTTGGACTTAGATTAAATAAGGATTTCATCCACAAAGACAGCCATGAAAATATCAAGATACCCATGGAAAATCTTATCCATAAAATCCATAAAGACTGCATGAGAATTTGTGAAACCAAATAGCATGAAAAGGTACTCATTATGGCCATACCTACTCCAGAAGGCAGTTTTCTAAATGTCATATTCTATTATTCTCAACTTATGGTAACTAGATCAAAGATAAATCTTTAAGAACCACTTCATCCCTTTAAACTATTTGAATAGATCATCAATATATGGAAATGGATACTTGTTCTTTACCATAACTTTATTGAGTTTTAAATAATAAACACAGAGGAAAAGTGACCCATCAACTTTGTTCAAAAAGAGAATAGGTGTTTTCCAAGGTAACACACTTAGCTGTATGAATCCTTTCTCTTAAAGAAAATCCAACAGTTTCTTCATCTCTTTCATTTTAGCATGTTTATGCGGTAAGAAGGAATGGATATTGGATGAGTACCCAAAACTAAATTTATATAAAACTTTACCTCCATTAACAGTGAAAAACCAAATAACTTAGAAAGGAAAATGTTGGGAAAATCAATGAAAATTGGATAAAAATCACCACTAAAAGATTCTCACTCCAAATAAAAGGAAAACACATATATCACTTTCCCCAAATATCAATAAAAATGTATTGATCTACTCAAACTTGGGTAAAATTATCCTTGAAAGATACAGCACACCTCATCAAGTGCAGTAAAGGAGACCTATTAAAGATAAAAATCACTTTAGGATTTATTAGTAGTGATCCATCCATCCCAAATACATCATCAAGAGGTTTCATTTCAAGAACCATAAATTCCCAAGAAATCTTGATATTTGATAACAAGAAAACACAAGAAAGACTAGATACTCTGCCCTCTCTTCATTCTGAGGGGTGTAGTAATATCCATCACATAAGATAAAATCTTCATAGGAAGATTTAGTAAACTTACAACACGGTTTGAAATAAACAAATGAGATTCACCAGTGACAAATAAAGTAGTAACTAATGATGAAGCTATAGTAATGGTGCCTCTCACATTTGTTAGACCTGTATCTACTTCCTCTAGAGACTCTTCCACTACCTGAAGAAGATTCATTCCAAATAAATGTGGCTAGAACCCATTTTTTTAGGAAGCATCTGATTGTGACACATTTGTATTAGGATATGATGATCACGTGGAACTACATGGAGTGTAATAGACATGGAATAACTTTTAAAAGTTACCTGGGCATCAACAGGAACAAAATATCTTGGGTGCCTTGGTGAAAATCCATTTCAAGTGCCTAGGTTTTCCACACCGGTAACAAATAAAAGGGCCTCTACCAAGTACTATAGGAGTTCTAGAAAAAAGTTGCTATCAAAAACCACCATGAGAATAATCACGCTTACTATTCTATTTAAAGTTATTTACAGAACTACCATTGGGAGAAAAAGGAACTCTTGTCTACCCTAACTTACCATCTAATTCCATCTCATCCACAAATGCTCTATTCGACACCTCATCATAAGAAGATAGATTCAGAATGAAATCCTGATAATTGATATTAGATTTAAGTCCCATCTCGAGCCATTGAGTATTCATCTTCTCATTTGATATTATCTCATGTGAAAATTTTACAAGCTCAATAAAAAATTCATATTTATTCACGGTCCTCTTAGCCTACTTGAGTTTGAAAAACTCTATAGCCTTGGAAAACAACATCAACTCTAGATAGAACTGGTTTGTGAAAAGATATTTAATATATTTTTACTCTAAGACATCGTGCTTATTCACCATCACCATTGAGCCCCACCATCTCCTACAAGGTCCCTCTAGATTTAAAGTGGCACATTTCATCTTGATTTCATCTGGCATCTCCAATAACTCAAACAGAAGCTCAATATTTCTCAACAAACCCTCATCCAATTGAGGATCATTAGAGACTTGGAATTCTAGTATATTTTGGTGAAGGAAATCCTAAACATGAATCCCGAAGTCTTCCCTCTGAGGTTCCACAATTGGAACTTGAATGGTAATTGGTGCAAGTTCCTATACTAGAGATTGGACAACACACACAATAACATCAATCAGATTCTGATCAAAGAGAGGATTTATCACTGTGGTTCATCAGAAGATTCCTCCTAGATCATACTCGCATGTATTCATATATTCATGATGCTACAAAACACTAGTAGATAACATTCAAGACATCATATTAACACTCAAACATATCAATAAGGGAAATTAATCCCATTATATAGGTCAAAAATATTTGAATTTCAACCTATCCAAATCAAAATCAGGGAAAATTATAGAACTAATCCTCATGAAGAAATTCACAAACCACCCCTTGTGACTTAGTGAGAGTTGGTTAGGAACTCAATTGCAACTAACTCTTAAGTCCCAACAAGATTACTCCACTATATACTAAAATCACAGAAAGATGCTTAACATTCACCTTTGATACCACGTTTTCATGAACTAGCCTAGATACCCTAGTACCCTAATACCCAATCTGGCTCTGACATAGCCCTAAGGGTATTCCTGATCCCCATGGGTTGGAGACTATTAGCTGGAATCACACCAAATAAAACTGGGAATGATTTTTCCACATAAATAGTGGAAGAAACAGTTATAAGTCAGTAATCTCAAAAGAAAAGTACATAGGGAGAACTAAAAAAGAATTCAAAAAGGTATATAAAGACAAAGTACAACCACAAAGTACCATAAAACAAGATAAACAACCTAAGTCCCAATGAACACAATAACTCAATGGCCAAATATCAACAGCAACTACCACCTCCAATGGTGTTTTCCCCTTCCTAGAATCTGGTTGGAGGAAATCTAAAAATAACTGAAGGCAATGGTAGGGTGTGATCTAAAATACCAATAGTGTCTCACTAAGGATTCAACAATAAGACTCTATATTAATTAACCAAATAAATCTTTCAATTTTAAATAAACAGGCATGGAAATACAAAAATATATTTTAAAAATTATGATTTACATTTCAATTGATGGTAATACTTCAAAAAATGGATTAATAAACCTTTTATAAAAAAAATATTTTATATAAATTCATAAGGCATGTGTAAAATAGTTTACAAAAAATGGCATATATATAAAAATAATCAAAAAGGAGAAACATGGTCATCTAACAAGAGGTATGATAGTTATAGGTTAAGGGATCCTCACACACTCAAATAGGTGATCATGGAAATATGTTTACACGCGTCCCAATGACACTGGTCAAAGGGGACTCATCGCCATCCCATGGGGGTTATGACCTGCTATATATATTTTTTTAGAGTTGTAAATCTTCAATAGAGTGTTGTCCTAAATAACTCACTAACTAATTAGGATCATATGTTCTCAAAAAACAATCAATAATGGTAAATGTATCTCAAAACTGTTCAAAACACAATCAACTCATTTCCCACTTCAATATGAAATTTTCAATTTATAAACTAAAACCAGTTTTTAATAAATTCATGCATATTCTAGGATAAACCCAATGGGTTCTTATCAAAACCATTTAAGACATTTTTTTGAAATACATGTTTGAAATCAATTTCACAATTCAACTTCCCCAAATAAAATTCCATAATTTCCATCAAATTCAAATCGAACCCCAATTCACTAAAAGTGAGGGTTATCCCAATTTCATGCCAAATAAATATTAAATACCAATTCATACCGAATAGGTTTTTAAAAATTTAAATTCAAATAAATTTAATTTTAATCAATCAATTTAGGGTTAAATCAATTGGACAATCATAAAATGAACCACCTATCAAAATAAATAGATCATGTCTCACAACACCCATAATAAGAAACTCCAATGAAGAAAACCAGTAAAGGAGATATGATAATCAAACCTAGATTCAATATCTAAAATAATTGGAATTAGTTCCTCCAAAAACATGGAGATCTAATAAACCCTAAGTATGAGAGGAGGATTGAGAAGTAGAGAAGGGAAAGGGAAATAATTCTGACCAGGAAAGGATCAAACAAGGATCTCCAGGATTTGATCCCCCTGTTATAGGGTTTTGACGAGCCAAAATTGGTTCTGGGGATCCCTACCAACCTAAGAAATAATAATAAGGGGACTTAGTCTCAATAAAAAGGTAAAAATGGGGTTTGAGAAATTTTTTAACAGTTTTCAGAATAATAAAATCACATGTGCATGGTTATTGGGGCAAGGTCACATGGTTTGTCAAACCATGCACCCTGGCTGTGAACCCCTACTGGTGGGGTTTCACAATTTATCTTTCATGGTCACAAAGTTTCTTAAACCATCTAACAACCTTAAAAACCCTCTCTACTTTGTTTTACATATTTTTCACTAGCTTTGTGCATGGTTTGGGAAAATTGTGCACCAACCATCCACATCCCAAGATCCCTTCAAAATTTCCAAATTTTCACGCAAAGCATCCCTAAACAAAACCCAACCAAATCATGATAAAGGGAGGGGTTGAGTAGTACTTGTTAATAGTAATAGGATGGTGAACATCACATGTGAAGACAATTTAGAGAACTATGAAATGAAAATCTATTATTATTTTTCTAACCCAATGATATTTTGGGTTTTAAAGAGAATATTAGGTCTATAATAAGATGTTATGTATTTCACCTTTCTATAATCTATAAAAAACCTTTATCAAAAAATAAATGCCAAAACAATTTCATTTCTTGAATCTAAAAGTGCTTTTTTCGAGAATTTAAAATATAGATTATGGTCATGAAAATTTTGTAAAATGATCTTAAAATGTCTCTCATGATCCACCTTTGATATTATTTTAAACAAAATTTAATTTATAAATACTAACACAATGTTATCCAAAGACTTTTAGAATATTTGATTCATTAAATTCATGAACATCATAGGAGAATTTATAACTTTGAAATATATAAACTAGAACTCATAATAGTCATAGAGAATTTTCAAAGATATATTTGGAATATATTTCTCCCTTTACCTCAATTTATGATATCTATAAAAGAGATCAATTTTTGAAAACCATTGAGATACCATCTACTAGTTAAATAGGTCATCAATGTGAGGTAAAGTGTATTTATTATTTATCATTACTTGATTCACATTTCGGTAATCAATACACGATCAAACAATACCATCATCCTTCTTGGAAAATTACATCGGTGTTGCTCAAGGTGAATCACTAAACCATATAAATCTTTTTTGGTCTAATATATCCCACTGTGTCTTTAGTTCTCGTAATTCTATTGGTTTCATGTTGTAAGAAGGTGAAGAAATTGAGTTTTTTATAGGAAAAAAAAGGGAAATAGATAATTTCAAATCTCTCTTTATAGGAAATCGTCATAAATCCTCAATAAATAATATAAATACTTATTGATAAAGGTGGAAAATTTTCAACCTGACCTGAAATAATTAAAACAGGTTTTGGTTACATAAAAATTAGATTGGGTTATAATTAGGTTGAGTAATGTGATATGAATAATATTCTGTTTAGGTTTGGGTTGATCATTTCTATCCTAAACTATGTAACCTGATTAAAATATATAATTATAATATAAAATTTTAAAATATAATCATTATTATTTTTATAATACATTATATTATTTTAAGAAACTTAATTTGAAGAAATTAAACAAAATTATAGCAGATTTTTTTTTGGTTTAACAGGGTTGAGTTACAACCTAAATAATAGATATTTCATATTAATTAATTTATTTTTAGCCTAAATGGGATAATTCAATTTGGATAGGTTATTTAGTTTATGTTATGTTAACTAGTTAGACATGTTGTGATGTGGTTATTGTTTTATATTTAAAGTTAAATTGTTTAGAAAGTCAAGTTATTATTGAACCCATCATAAATGGGTTGGTTCCAGTCAACCCATTTATTTAAATGGGTATAGTTAGGTTGGAAATTAAATGGGTTCACGTGATGGCCAAAAAATATGAAATCGTCCTATAAACTAAAATTATCACCTATATGTGTTGATAACCATTAGGATTTTAGGACAGTTACTCAGCTCTATAGACTCAATAGACATCCTTGTAATATATAAATTTTTGTAGCCATGTCTCAAATGATTAGACCACCTCATCTTGTATTAATTTCATATTCCCCTTGGAATGTATAGGTAACTACATCTATAAAATAAAAAATATATACTTTTATTATAATATTCTATTTAATCCTTTTAATTCATAATTTAAACCATCACAGTAATCATATAAAAAAATTCAATTTGAAGACTAATTAACCACATAATACTTTAACAACACTAATTATCATTGTCTAGGATGGATATTTAAACCTCTTTTTATTCTTCTCACCCAAAGGGGTGTCAATATTCATGGGGTAAGATATTAAATCCACTCATATAAAAAAATGATCTACTAATCATAAAAAAAACAATAGGATACTCTAGTATTAACAAATTTAAAGATAAGTATAGAATTAATTAGAATAGTTTCTTATAAAGTGAAAGGTCCCACTTCGATATTAGACTCTTGGACCACTTGTCAGCTATAAGAATTAAACATTAATACTTTTAAGGTATAGGTATATCATTATATCTATATTTTTTCATTCATCATTAGGTTTATAACTCAGTTTTACTCAACCTATCCATTTAAATCTTTAATCCCTATATTTTTATAGAGGAACCATTGTTGTCCTTCTACGTAATCTCCTTATAGAGCTTCTTCAAGTGACCAATCCTTTCTCACTAGAAGTATGGTCGAGGTATAACTAAGCATCAAGATATCACATGTACAACATATCTACACTGTATTAACTTGGGTATAGTATTTCCTAGTGAGAATCTAGAGGATTTGATCATTGATTTCTATAAGAGTTCCTTTAGTTTCCACTTTTGATCACTAAAAGATCTTTTTCATCCATCTTACTAGAGGAGGAAATTTCCCACCCTTTGAATTTTATACATAATAACATCTTCCATTTATACCCAATTAAATACTTACTCATGTGTGGATAATCGGGAAAAATGCTTGACTATATATTAGTCCAGAGTCTCATCTCAATCCTACAAGATTTAATTTACTCGTTCATTATCATCACTAGTAAAAATTTAAAAAGTGTAGTAAACTTCACTACAAACTCTGTGACAAAAAATATTCCCTAATACAATTCTAAAAACTAAACCATGTTATATTACATCAATTCATTATGATAGTATTGACAATTAAAAATATTCTTAAGGCCTTCATATCATTATCCTTATACAACACAACTTTATTTATTTTCTCCCACCACTTCTTTTTAGGCCTTCAAGTACATAGGTTGAAAATAAAAACATAGAAGTTTGTGGTGTTTATAAAAACTAGAAGATATGATTTATCTTCTCCTTTCATTCTACAACCTATTTCTATCATGAATTACTTTTAATCATCAATAGATTATTCCTATAAAACTCTAAGGCATGATTTATATCTCTAATCCTATCATAATTGGTATCTCTACTAATAATTTGGATAATCTATAAGAACTTATTCAAAAGTTGATGATCCATGGGAGTATTCTCTATTACCCCACTTCTCTATCTTGTTGGAACACATTAGGGTGGAATCTTAATTATACAAGATATAAATTAATCTTATTAAAAACACATACTTTCTAACCAAGATATCAGGAAATAAAATACATATCAAAGAAATTCCATTATCTAGGACTACATAAAAGTGGTTATTTATATCATTATTGTTATAATCCCTTTTTCAATCATTCTAATCAATAACTATAAAAAAAGTGTTTTTTTTCAAAAAAAAAAATCAATTTGAATATCATCAATCAATTGAGTCATTGAAAACCATTTTCCCATGAAAATAAATCATTTCAAAACCATTCCCATGCTTATATAAAAAATACATTTTAAAATAATTTCATATGAAAAAATCCTTAAATATTACTAAAAATACAAATAATATATTTATTGCCTCAATATTTCATTGGTAAGAAAATTAATTTATATAATAAAAAACATCCTAAAAAATCTTCATAAAACTCTTATCATACACAAGCTTCATGGAAACTTAAAGGTTTATTATGAAGAAGTTAGTTATGCCTTTTTATAAATATATTTTAAGTCTAAACCATCCTATTATCCATTCCTATTGAGTACCTCCAATGACTTAATTTAAAACTTGTGTTTGATATCATTTTTTAATGTTATATTCTGATATCTGAGATACCAAGACCTAATTTAGGGTAACCACATGGCTTAAATAACATTCCTTAGCCTCTAGAGGCTGGTTATGGGTGTTGAGTGTCAAAGCATAATTTTTTTGGGAGTGAGTTTCAATGAAAAAACATAAACCATAAATGAATGTAATAATAAAAAAATATACATTCACTAAAACATTTTAATATAACAAAACCAAATAATATAATAATCTCAAAATAATTAACAAGTCTCTAACCTAACAACATCCAATAAAGCTACATAAATACAAACCAAAAGAAAAAAAAGAACTATCGTCTCTATATGGAATCAAACATAAAATATCTATCTATATATCTATTAATGTTTATATGAATATATTTTAAAAAATAATTATATGTTATCATTAATTTCATCATGAAAAATAATTTCAGCATGTATACCCATATGCATGTGTATAGGTGTGTATAAATCTCAGTAGTATTTCTCTAATGACCCTAATATATTTCCATAAAAAAGTAAATCCATAAAAAAATTTCAATTTCGTGTAGAATATTTAAAACCATTTTTAATATCTAATAAAACCAAATCAATTCAAAAATAAAATTTTATTAAACATGTAATAATAAAATCTACTATAAAAAAATTTTCATCAAAATCAATACAAATATTTAGTTTCCTTTTTCATGAAACCCTGTTTCAAAAAAACACCACAATATTTAGTTTAAATTATTCCTTAAAATCTCACCAGTTTCTAAACATGATATCATATCATCAAAAACATTCACTAGATTTATCATATGTTCCTAGGTATATTTTAAGAATCAAAACCCATAAGGGAACCCACTAGTTAGTGACTAAAACATTACCGGACTAATTCATTTCTTTCCCAGCCTAATGTATGGGAAGCATTACACTCATCCAAACATTTACCATCTAATTTGACTACATCTATTTCCTTTCATGGTATGGAAATTAATTTTTCTCTCAACTATATATCCATTTCATACATTAATTCACACACTCCCTCATCTTTCCACTATAATGATCTACCAAGATCTAGGTTCGAAATTTTCATTAAAAAGGCCATATTTCCATTTATATTTCTTAAATTTGAGTCACCAAATTCACTATTAGAAATTATTTAAACAAAACCCCATTATATGAATCAAATACGTATTTTTTATTTAAATTATAATTTTTTATTCGTAATCATAATGAAATATCAAAAAACTCTTATTCGAGAGAAAAAAATCAACAAAAATATTTTTAATTATATATAAATGATTTATTAAAAAATAATTCAGATTAAAAACAATAATAAATTTTAAAGTATTCATATTAAATTAAAATTATCTATTTTAATTCAAAAATCTTGTAAAATACCAAATCTCCAAGTTTCCAAAAAAAACCTTCTTTCCAAAATCATTATTTCCTATATTAATACTTATTATTTATCATAAATCATTTACCAAAACATAACTGTAATTTTTATAAATATTTAATAGAATAAATAAAAATTACTCAAATACTATAAATAAATGAATCCACTAACCTAGATATTTCATCCCAATATCCTTTAAAAATTTCAATTCGAAGTCTAGTTAAGAACATTGAATTTCAATACCTAGAAACAAAATTCCTTAATAAATCCGTAGATCCAATAATATATATATCTAATATCCCAAAAATATATATTAATAAGGTAGATAAGAGAAAACATATATTTTTTTAATAAATATAGAGATTGGGGATCTCTTTCCTTCAATTTAGTGTTGATTCTCCCAATTTTTTTGATAAATTTATCCAAAATGGTAGAGACCAATAATAATCATTTATGATACACTCTAAAACTAGTTATGGTTTGGGGTTTAATAATGTTTAAAATAGGTAAACAATGTTTTCCAAACTAGATATGTATTTTTTTCTAAATTCATATCTTACATGAACAATTAATTAATCTTTCATCGACCATAAATTCATTATTATTTAAAATATTATAAAATGTATGGTTGGATTACTATATTATTTAACCATAAACTAAACCATAGATTTTCTATTGACTCTAATTTCTTGAAATACATGGTTCATTCTTGGTCATTTTACATTTAATAGCGAATTCATTTCCTAAAAATTATTTTTCTCATAATCTCATAAGGCTACCTATTCCCTAACAGGGGTGAATCATGGTGTGATTCAAATAAAACTTCTTCCATTCATTAAATTATTCAACAAAATTTTTTCCATGAGTTAGTAAGAAATATAATTTAATTGAAAATAATATTATGAACATATAGATATAAATCATATAAATCCAAGAAAGCATGCAAAAAAATGATTTTACTTGGTTCACCCAAATATGTTTTAAACAAGGAGTATATTACCAAGAATTTATTAGTGTACCAATATCCACTGTCCACTATTATTAATATAATATTTAGGTTGTGGTCACTCCAATACAAGGTCCACTATCTATATAAAGGTTTAGGGATCACTCACTACTACCCCAAGGTCACTCCCACTTCCTTTCTCAGCACTCACTACTTCAAGGATGCCCTTCAATAGTTTATTTATATGAAGGTATTATTTGGATAAGTATAAAGAGACTGATATATGGCATAAAAAAACTCCAGATATTATGCTCCAATAAAATATACCATAGTTCTCAAGTATTCAAACTATATATAAAATAACTCTAATAAATGATTTATTTTCTTATTGTACATGAATTACTTTATTCAAAAGTAAAATATGATCAACTCTATTTAATAATGACGTTTTTATAAAACATCATATTAGTTACACATATCGTCAATCAAGCACCATAATATAATTTATCTTTGTTAAGAGAACTGGTATTCAATGTAATTCACTAGTCTCTTATTTCACTTGATATATAAATAACATATAATTACCTTATATTTTCTTCTTTTATTATATTGTATATATTAATGACATGTGATCTCTATACTTATTTTCATCTTCCATATATATCTATATACTCTATAAGCCTTATCCATCTTCAAAAACTCATCCTTATCATCCTATTTGAATATGTTTTAAGATATGGAAATAAAATCCCAATAAAATTGAGTCAAATTGTCTGTTTGAAACCTCCCATAGAACTAATAGCTTCTAAAACACCCATGTTCTTGAGTTTTACAATGTACTTTATTTTACCTTTAATTTAATTCTTAAATTTTATTTGAAATTGTAATGTGACTGAAAATTTATTATTTTAATTAATAAGTGTTGATAATGCCATGTGATTATGGGAGTTGGATGATTATATTACTTTAGAAATTAATTATGGGAGATAAATTTGATGAAATTATAACTTTTTTATTTTAATGTTTAATGAACTCATTCAAAGGAATTAATTTCATAAAAAGAATTTTACATGTCATGTGAAAATTATGCTTAATCCATAATGTGACATGACTTATTGGATTTAATAATGGTAAATTTTGAGGAATAACATAATTAATAGGGCTAGCCAAATTAAATTTTGGTGTATCATGAAATTTTAAATTTTTCACTTCAAAATTTTTTATGGGTTTTATCATGGTTTATGGAGAAGATATATAAAGGTGTTTAATTCATAGAATTAAATTTAGGGAATTTATAGAGAGAATTTATAGAGGAAATTAGGATATTTAATAGGGGATTTTGACTCATTATATTTGGTTTTATGTAGAGTTTTTGTGGATGGTAGGATGAGAGGGTCTATAAATTAGTGGGATGATAATTTCATTCTATTATTTTTAAGAAACCCCTCATGGCCTTACAGTGGTGCTGGAATTTTGGTAAGTAAAATTTGAATAAAAGTCAAGGAATAGGTTTGAGTATTATGGTATGTAGATTGTGTTATTTTATGTATTTTATTTTAATTATTTAATGTATCTGTTGGTGTTCATATGTCATAAAACACTATATTTTCTATCGAAAGAGGTGTTAAAGAGGAGTTTATGATATTTGGAATAGGTTATTCCCAATTTTATACTCACTGGTACATTTTCCCTCTAAATATAATCCTTCTAGATTTCATAATAAAATAGTTTCATTGGTTTTTTTCAAGTGGTATATGGGTCTTGCAACTCACTAGGGGATCATGCACTCTTGGATAGAGAGTTGCACAGGGCGATGCAAAAATTCTCTAGAAAAATGGTTATGACCTTTAGTTCATGAATTGAGATTTATTTATAATTTTGTGTACAAGAATCTTTGGTTTTCTTTAAAAGAATCATCTATTCAATAATTTAGAGGTAATTTTAGAAAACTCAACTAGGTGGGTATACTAGATACTTTTTAGGAGATTGGATAATTCATTTATTCTTTGTTTATTGATTTTTGATCATACAATGGTTTTATTATCAAGATTTTTGTGAAAGGCTATTATTTTGGTATAATCATTAATTTTTTATAAACTAATTTATTAAGAATACCCTAATGAAGGGATGGATTTTTTAAATAATTTAAAAAATTTATTGTTTATTTAACGTTGTGGGTACATGTGTGAAAATGGTCATGATAAGACCTATTTTAAGAATACCTAAACTTCTACTGTGGTAAAGTGAATAATTTAGAGAGTTCATGTCAAGTAGATAAATAATAAAAATCTTAAAATTCACTCCTTGTCATGGTAAAGTAGATTTTTTGGAGTTAAATTTTTGAAAGGGAGATGATTTGGTTTTTACATTATACATCTGGCCAGTGATTGATTTATTTAATTTGATTGCGATATTTTATGATTTCTCCTAGGTGTAATTTCTAAAAGGCATGACACAACCCGACCCACTGAGACCCCACTTGAGTGGATGGTAAGCCATGTGTTCCACCTTATTCACACCTCCAATAGGACAAGGGTTCGAGACTAGAACCAAGAAGGAGTAACATACATGGGAGACATTTCCCCATAATAACTAGAATAGATATGTAACTCCAATACCTGATACAACTAATAATCACTAGGAATTTATATAAATATAACTAACTATAAATAATACATGTATGAGAAAAAAGTTATCCAAAGTTGTGTCGCATAGAAAAATCTTTAAATAAGATGTATATAAATTATAATGTCACCGGGTATAATGGAAATATGACAAGGGAAAACACTTCATCATTGTAAGATCATTTTATAAGTAATAAACAATATAAATTTAAGAAAATGGTTTTTATCTCAGGTAAAAATACTTTTAAATTAAATCTAATTCTTTATCTTGTACCAAAAATGGATTATTAATAAGATAATGGGTGTATTGGGGGTGTATAAGGATTGTTTGAAGCCCAGATCCCATATTTTTGGAAAAAATAGACTGGATAAATGTTTAGGAGAAACTGTGTGGGGAATTCCACATGGTTACCCCTAACTGTGCGAGGCTGGATAGAGGAGAAAGTTGGGCACACAGTTTTCCCTAACTATGCACCAGGGGCCACACACCCATGCAGGTATCTATAGTAAATCCATTAGCAGAGTATGTGTATAGGTTTCTAAACCATGTGAGGATAATTATGTGGGGTACCCCTTGAGAAAACTCTCCATGAATGGTTGGCACATGGTTTGGTGAATCGGGGGGGCAAACTGTGCACCCCTGTTTTTCTTGGGTGAAATGACCAAATTCCCATTAATGTCATAATATCTTACCCATTACTCCATTTCTCATTATAGTGGAAAAGAGATCCTCTCTTCTCCCATGTTTAGCTTCCAAATCTCTATTTAATTGTTTTTTATCTTATTCCTTCATCTGAATTTTGATTTGATCACCATTCATCATGTTGGATGCACATTGGTAAGTGATCTATTCAACTTGAGTCATTTTGTCATTTCTCTTCTCCTCGAAAGAGTTATTTTGATATAGGATCATATTCCATATTTTTAGGGTGTTCAACCATTATTTAGATTTATTCTAATCTAGGACATACTAAAGGATGATATTTAATGAGGAAAGTTTATAGCCTCAAGGTCGGTGGTATAGGACTCGTCCCTCAAGTCTCACCATTTTATAAACTATCATCATTGAGCACACACTGATTTAATCAGTAGTTTCCTATTTAATTAATATTTCATGATTATAATCATCATTTTTGTATTATATATCCCTTTATATACATGATCAATATATCGTTGGAGTTTGAGACCTCAACACCGACCACCCCAAGTAGGGTACTTCCATAATTATGCCTTGGTAACCCATGTTGGTTTACCTATGACACTGTTCGACTATGTGAATTGACCCTGCTAATGTTAAGCCTTATTTAATTAAATGAATAATGAATTGATAATGGATAGAATGTGTATTTTCTACTTGACCCTTCTAAGGTAATTTTTTGAATATAATAAAAGAATTACAATTGTGAATGGAAAGTATATCATGTGTAACACTTGGCCTAAATGAATGTAATTAAATGACTTGGTTTCATGTTTATAACACACCTAGACATGTTTAATGGAAGGCAGTAGAGTGAAAATAATTAACAATTAAGTAATTAAAGTACTAAATGGTTTCATTTCCTTCTCAGCCTAGCCACTTAGTATGGAAGGTCATGGAATGAACCAATTGAATTATTAAATGGAATGAGTTTTACATTGCCTAATTTAAAAAATGAACTGTGTATGAGGTGCCTATTACATATGGACATGACATCATTATAGGAGTGGTCAAACTTGATCTAGTCTTGGATTCCTAAGGTAATTTCTTGAGCACTCATGGGTGCCATTCCGATTCAAGGATGTCGGTTTCCAAGGGAGATACCCACCTTGGAACATGGTTTTTGTCTACTTGTTGATTCCCGGAATGATTTCATAGGATCCATAAATTATCATTTAGATATTATGATGTCTTGGATACACTCCTTGGATATAGATTGACATCTTCATACATGTGGTTCCATGGATACACCCATTGGGCCCAGTTATTTCTTAGCCTATTTTACCTTGGATGAAAACATTGGACTCTATTTGAATTATATTATGGTGAAATGACTTCGGTGATGCCCCTTAGATTACACTCAGTCCCTTTATCTCAGATGCAGGTTATCTCTAAGTTAGATCGACCCCTGAGGTTAAGGATTCTTTGGTTACTACCTTGGATCCTCTTCACTATCATCATCATAAAGGATGCCTTGGTTATTGGCTTAAATCCTCTATTATTATTATCATAGGATGCCTTGGTCACTACTTGGATCCTATTACTTACTCATTATAAAATGAAACATAATTAATTAAATGACTACATGTTCAGACACCAACTAAGGCTAAAGTAGGTATCAGGGTATTTACATTATAGTACTATATTATATTTATATATACCTATACACTGTTAGATTATATTTATTAAACTGGATAGTATAGACGTCATTGGTGGTGCCCTATTGAGATTTATCTCACACCCAATTTGGTCATCCATTGGTACCAAAGTAGATTATATGTAAGTTGGTGTTGACAAGGGGAAGTATCCCACTTTGGACACCTGATCTTAATTTCTTGATTAGGATAGAGCTTAGTAGTAGACGGTCAGGCCATCTAGATGCCTGGATAGTTTTTGGATTATTTTTTTCTTTTTTTTGTATATCATGTATTTCCTTTTTCCATGTATACCTATTTTCTAGTTTTATAGATACATGAAATCCATTATCATCATTTTTTATATGATTTAGTTTCTAATTAAGAGTCAATTATTATTTCCTGGATTTTTATGTATGCTTCAGTTATGGCAGGTTACTAGTCCAGTTGATATAATGTATATTTATATTGTTCCATATATTTACATATTATTCCTCTATTTACCTATTATTACATATACACTATGTTACACTTTGGTAATGAGGTGATTTTCTCCCACAGATTCACCTTAGGCTCTTGTTACTAGTCGGCAGCCTCTGGCATTTGGGGAGGTGCACTTGAGGCCATGTGGACAAACATCTTTGGGGCACCTTTGAGTGTCACTCAGGTCGAGATGTCACAAAGTGGTATTAGAGTGTTTTTATTTTATTTTTTCAAATTGTTTTGGAAATATAGATAGGAGATTAGAAACATGATGGAACTTTGTTATAATCCATACCTCATAGTAGCTAACCCATGTTTGGGGTAAATTTCAAGTTGTCTATAAATAATTGTTCTATTTTTTCTTATTAAAGTTGATATCCTTTCATTTTTTGGTGATTCACATGAGTTGGGTTATTTTATATTTCTTATTGATATTTATCTAAGACTCGATGAGATGAGTGAAAGGAATCATCTTTACATGCATCATAATAGGAACCTAGTATTAAAATATTCCATGCCATATAGGTTCATTTCACCTCTTTCATTTCTTGTGTTTCCAGTGATTATTGAGTGATCCTAGCTTTATATATATGATTATGCTGCTAACATATTTTACTGGGTAGGTAGTTGGTTATTTAATGTTCAGAATCAACCTAAATGGTTTTTTTCCTGTATAGGTTGATGGTGGTATCTTAAATAACCAGTTTCTACCCTTGTTAGCAATGTAAATTAGGTTACATGATATTATCTTTGTCTATGATTGAGTTATTTCTAGTTTCAATTTATGAGTTTTATGGGGAATAATGTATTGTAATGGTTAATTTACTGACTCGATCAATCATATATTACTCATTACATTCTGAGATTGAATGTATACGTGGTTAAATACAAATTGAATGGGTTCTGATTTCAATGATAAGGTATATGAGCCCTAATTCACTAGGAATGGTGATCCATTTAATCAAATTTTTATATGTAAATAAGAAAATTAAAATTTTAAATGTAAATATTGTCTTATAAAAATCAAAAAGTTTCAAGTAAATGAAGAGGAAGATTTTGATTAAACCTTTCACTTATTGGAACCCCTATAAATTAAACCTAAACACTAACTAATACCTAGCCTTCTAAGCAGGTAGTTGGGGTAGTACCTTGGGTAATGGGACCTTATCCTTATACAATAATTCCATTAGTGATTATATCAGATCTTTAATCTTGTTCTGATTCATGTTCATGGAATTTGTAGAGAAATTTTTCCACGATGTCCATGTGTCATGAACTAGGAGGGTGACGATGACCATACTTCATAGATGTTGATCACTAAGCTGCCAGTATTACCAATAGGAGTGACACCTAATGAACCACCTATTATACCTAAATTGGGAACTGAGACTCAGTTTCATGAGGTATTATTATGTCAGATGCATTCCATGTAGGTTGCTTCATGACCTACACCTAAGATGGTCGATCTAACACGTGAGTTCCCACGGTAACATCCACCCACATTTTCAGGGGACGGTGGTCAACAGGCCACTAAGTCTCAGTTGGAGGTCACTCTATCTATCTTTGAGCATCTGGATATGCCTCTATAAATGTGGTTCAATCTTTTTATCTATATTCCATGTGATTCATCCAAGCACTGGTGGGATGTGATTACCTATGTTGGTCGTCTTTAGGTCGTGGTATGGGATGAATTCTAGACTTCCTTATATGATCACTTCTTTCCTAAAACACTGATAGATGACTGATCCATAGTGTTTATGCATCTAGATCAAGGTTTTATTTTATTTATGGACTATTCAATGTGTTTTACTGAGTTAAAATGCTTCACACTACTTCTAGCCGGAGATGAGATATTACAAGCATGATGTTTTGAGGATGGGCTCTAGTATGCCATCTATAATTAGGTGTATTTATTTTACCTTCCAACTTTTTTAGATCTTAAATCAAGATTTTATCATTGATTTCAATCTAAGTAAAGGTGATAGTATCAGGAATAGAGGTTCAGTTCCACTGCAAGCCAGTAGTTCTTCTGGTAGAAGGAAGCGATCCCTTGAGGTTTCTCATCAGAGAAGTGGCATCCAGAGTACTTGTACTAGTAGCTTCATGGTATTCCATTAGTTTGTATAGAAGGGGAATCTAATGACTTAGTGTGATATAGAACATTTGGAGTGTCATTCCTACATATGTATGGGTTATCTTCAATGATTCTTTCAGACCTTTCCATCTGGTTCTAATGGAAGAGGGTCAGTACCAACTCCACCTTTAGGGGATGGATATTTTACCACATCAAATGGGGATTTAGAGTAGCACTGATAGGAATGGATGAGGATAAGGTTGTGGTCATGGTATCCAAACTTCTGATTATCAGCAAAAGTAGAGTGAATCTGCTTGGGGTAGTATAGCTATAGAATAGGGTCATGGATCAAGTCAGTTTCATGCATTATAGTTGATACCTGAGGATCAGAGTGTAGTACCATCTACAGTATGAGGTACTATTCTAGTAGCCCCTATATTGTATCTTCTTTATTCAATATAGGCACTTCTCACTCTTTTTTCTCTTTATGAACCATAGAAAGTTTCAGTTTGGAAATTCAACATTATTGTGGTGTGATGACCTTGGACACATCATTGGGTGTCTAGTTTGAGGGAATATGCCAATGTAGGGACTTCACATTGAGGTAGGAAGTTGTACCTTTTTATGGTATCTCTTCATAATTGAGATGATGTGATTTTATTTCATTATCAGAATGGATTGGATGGTTCTTTATCACTCCTATGTGGACTTCTATAGCCATAGGGTGTTGTTTACATCACCAGAGGGAAGCATTTATATCTACAAGGGTGAGTGGGATGGAGTGACCATCCATATTTATAGTATCTTCATAGAGGATCAAGGATTAAACCTATAATATTATCCATCCATAGTATATTGTTTAGGGTATGTTTTTTCTAATGATTTATCTAGATTACCTTTTGAGATAGAGCTAGAGTTTATGATCGATCTTATTCTAAGAGAAACTCTAGTGTACATTCCCCCATATAATATGGAATCTACTGAGATCTAGGAGATCAAGAGATAGTTGGAGGATCTATAGGATAAGGGTTTTATATGGACTAGAACATCTTCTTGGGGTTCACCCATGATTTTATCCAAGAAAATGGATGGGGCCCTTAGTCTATGTGTGGATTACCTACAGTTAAACAAACTTATGGTTAAGAACCATTATCCATTGTCTTGTATAGATGATCTATTTTACTGAATCTAATTAGTGAGGGTATTCTCAAAGATCGACCTAAGATCAGGTTATCATTTGGTGTGATTCGGTCCTTCAGACATACCTCATATAGATTTTTTATAGCATGTATGGCTTATATTAGTATCTTACTATGTTTTCCATTATTAAGAATGTGACTGAAATTTTCATGGATTTGATAAATAGGTTTTTTCATCCCTATCTATATTCTTTTGTCTTGGTCTTTATGGATAATATCTTGGTTTATTCTCATACTCATAGTGACCATGCTAAACATCTTCAGATCATTTTAAATACACTGAGAGAGCAACAAATTTATTTCAAGATTGCTAAGTGACACTTCTTGATCGATAAAGTTCACTTATTAGGTCATATTATCTTACAATCAAGATTATTAGTTGACCTAGAGAAGGTGGGTGATGTATTTTCTTAGAAGTATCCCAAGAACATGTCTGATATAAAGAGTTTCTTAGATCTAGCTGGATATTAAAGTCATTTCATACAAGGATTCTTACACATTTATTTACCTCTTACTAGTTTTAAAAAGAAGGGTGTTAAGTTCCTATATTCAGAATAGTGTGAGAAATACTTTCAAGAGATGAATGAAAGTATTATTTTGGAACAAATTATGATTTTTTCAAAGCCTAGAAGTAGCTATACAGTGTTTTATGATGCATAAGCCATCATATTGGGAGAAATTTTGATGCCGAAGGATAGAGTTGTTGTGTATAGATCTTGTTGGTTGAGGCATCATGATAGAAACTACCTAACACATGACCTTGATCTATTAGTAGTTGTCCATGCCTTACTTTTCTGGAGACACTATCTAATGGGTGAGCGCTTTTTAGTGTATACATACCACAAGAGTCTCAAATATATCTTTATTCAGAATGAATTGAATCTCATACTATGAATATGGGTCAAATATATTCATTATTTTTACTTTGATGTTTCCTATACGTCCAAATGGGGAAATGCAGTAGTGGATGCGCTGAGTCTGAATACTTAGGAATAAGCCCTACAAGAATCCAGTGATGAGTGAAAATTGATAGCCCTATTTTCTAAGCAATATCTGGAGTTTCATGAAAGTCATATAAATCCTTTCCATACTACCTTGATAGTTATCTCTTCACTCCTTTATAGGGTGAATAACATGAATTTTTTAGACCCTGAGGGATTGGTTCTCCAGGAGAGTATTTCTGGTGAGGACCTACCTCTAGATTGGTCAATAGATGGAGATGATATCATTCGTATACATGGGAACATCTGGGTTTCTACGGATATAATAGAGGAACTAATGTGATCATACCATGCTTCTCAATGGTAATTCATCCAGGTGTCTCCAAGATGTATCGATATATACGATTCTATTATGTGCTTCTAGTGAGATTTAAACATACAATTTGTTAGATCAGTGCCTCAAGTGAATCAATTTAGGAAAACAGTGAAAGAAGAGTCTCTTGCTGGATGGAGAAAAATACTTCAATGAAAATAAATTGAAGAGACCTTCAAGTTGTTAAACTAAGTGAGAATTATCCAAAGTCTGTGAGATAAAGAGAGTGGACAGAAGTGTTCTGAGGGACACAGTGAGCTATCCCAGAACTTTTGTAAACACAATGTGTTTGGAACAGAGTGACTATGTTTGAACTCTTATACTCCACAACTAGTGAATATTAGTGGATTTTGGTATGACTCACACACTATCAGTGTATGCTCCTTGGACGTATCCCTTAGTGGTTAACCAAGTAAAATTATTGTGTTCCATCTCTTTGCATGTGAATGTTTGATTGCTGATCATATCCATCATACAGGTTTAACAAGTTACTTCCAACATGGGAACATGATCCATCACATTAAAAGAAAAATATGACACCCTCATTCACCCCTCCACTCTTAGGGTTACTCAGGGTCCTACAAGGGGTATAAGAGCCTACAAGTTTCTATTGTTAAATATTTCCTTCTTTTTCGTCATGGAGAATTCGGTAAATGTTAGGGGAGTTCCCCTATTTGATGGAAGAAACTTTCAGATATGAAATAACAGGATGATATCTCATCTAAGATCTCTTTTAATGGAAGTCATTTTTTCTAATACACAAGGAATACAAGTCACTAATCCCACGGGGCTGTTTATGACTAATAGATATAGGAATATTCTTGATGCATACGCTAAATCATAGAATGCTCTCACTGTGGTACATTCTAATCATAACTACCTAAAGGTGATGAGCTATAATTTAGAAAATTCTATGTGGGAAAAGTTTGAGAATATATAATAAGGAGACAACCAAGTGAAGGAGGTGAAACTAAAATTCCTTCACAATAGGTTTGACGATCTAAAGATGCATCCTAATGGGAATACAGATTCCTTCTTCAATAAAATTATTGAAGTAGTAGGAGCAATTAGAGGTCTTGGGGAATAAATCAAATACATTGACATTGTAAATAAAATTTTGAGAATGATTCCACCTTTATAAAACCCAAAAGTGATGGACCTTGAGGAAAGAGATATATCTAGACTTTCTCTTAATGATCTGATGAGTAGTCTGGTGGCATATGAAATGAGGTTAAGTCCAAAAGATGTGACGACACATGTCATCAATGAAATGGCATTCAAATCCGTGGAAAAACTAGAAATTTTAGAATATAATGTTGATGAAGAAAATGAGGAAGGAAAACTTCTTTCACTCTTTTCCAAGAAATTCAAGAGAGTAAAAGGTAGATTCAAAGGAAATATTCCATCGACATGTTTTCATTGTGGTAGATTTGGGCACATTGCTTCTCGGTGCTTAAGGAAGTTATATGATGATCTAGTTGAAGACAAATACTCACAGGATCCTCAAAAAAGGTTTTCAAAAAGTGAAAATTCAAATCTAGAAAGAAATTATAGAAAAATATTTTTTTCTATGAATAAAATTTTGATGATAATGAATTATTTAAGGAAGAATAACCACAGTTTAAATCTAGAAACCAAGCATCTATGATGGATACTATTGAGAAATCAGAACAATAAAAATATAAAACGAGATATCATTAGTTGAGTGTTGATGCTAATCTAAAGTTACAACTCAAGGATTCTCTAAGTAATCTTGATAATCAAAGTAACATATGAAAAAAATGGAGAGAAGTTGTGAAACAAATTTCAAAATATGTTGATTAGCTTGAAGATAAAATTGAACGACTGAAAGAGGTAGTGAAAGTACATTCAACAACCATTGAAAGCATATAAAATGTATTTGAACTAAATCTAAGAATTGAAGAATATGAAAAGGTAATCAATAAAATCACCTCCATATTGGAGTATAATTCCAATAATGTTGATGGTCTTGAATAATAAGTTGTTACTATTAGGAGTAAACTTGAAATTGAATCAATTTCAAAAGAAACAAAGAAGAAAATACAGTTCAAATGGTTCTCAGATGTAGAGATGCTAGAGAGAAAAAACATGGTTATGATGGAGTTTAAAAGATTTTGAATGATCAAAGACCTGCATGCATCGGAAACAGTGGAATCAGTTTGGATGCTGAAACATAAAATGCTACAAATAAAGTGGGATATAATAAAGAAGATGAAAGTTTGACATGATGAAAAGTCACCGGAAGTGATGAAAAATAAACCCTCAATTAAAATGAAATAAGAACTTAAAACTATCCTCAGGTGTCCATAAATGATAGGAATCCAAACTATTTTCATAAATAAGGATAAATGAGGAGGAATCTAAATGAGAATACATTTCCACTTATGAAATGTCAATTTTTTGGATATCTTGGACATACCATGTCATATTGTGAAGAGGAAAGGATATATTTGAATGGGGAAGAACTAGGACTTCAACAAATTAGAACAAATTCATATCCTAATTCATATAGAATAAATAATTTCTATGTATATTGTTTTCTTCCAACTTTGTCCATAAAGCTGTGTATTACAGGTAGAGTAATAACATGAGAAATTCATAAAAAAACTCAGAGACAGGTTAATATTCTCTAAACATATGGTATTCCTACTACAAATAGGTTTTTTACTTTGTAATAATAGTATGAATGTAAATAACCCATCCATGAGGAAAACAGATCTGAAATTTCATCTCCATCCTCCACTCAATCTAATATTTTTTTGAAGGAAAAGAGGAAAAATGAAAAATCCAACCTTGCAAAAGTAGCTCTCAAAGCTGTAACGAATAACAACACATGGATTCTTGATAGTGGGTGATCATCTCATATGATTAGAAATATAGACCTATTAATTAATGTTAAGAAAAAGGTTGATGGAATAGTAAAGTTCAGTAATTATAGCGCTTTGAATATAAAAGGGAGTGGAAGTACTGAGCTAGCTAGTGGAGAGCTGAAGAAAACTGAAGTTCTTTATGTAGAAATTATGCGTCACAATCACCTTAGTTTTAGTCAAATCTATGAATCAGGTCTTATAGTGAAGTTCAATCAAAATAGGTGCACTATAAAAGGGAATATATGGAATTCTCTTATGAAAGGTTTCATAACAGATGGAACTTATACCAGGTTAATATGAGAGAGAATATTTTATACCTAACTATTGAAGAAGAAAATGACTTGTGGCACCAGAGATTGGGGTACATTAATCAACAGGGCATGTAAAAATATATCTAAGCTGAATATAGTCATGTATATCTTCAATTTTAAACATGAGTGGTAAAATAATTTTGATTCCTTCATATGATGAAAGTTGGTCTATAGTTCATATCGTCTGAAGAAGAAAAGGGAATCAAATCTTCTTGATCTCAACTATACAGAAGTATGTGTCCCAATAAATGTTACTGGAATGCATGGAGAAATGCACTTTGTTATTTTCATTGATGATTAGAGTATAATGGGATGTGTGATGGTTATACATAGGAAATAACAAGTTATTGATTACATGAAAATTTATCACTAAATCACTAAGAATGATATTGGACAGACAATCAAAGTTTTGTGGTCTGACAATGGAGGGGAATACACATCCACTGAGTTAAAAAATTACCTAGAGAAGCATTGAATACAACATTAGGTGGCTGTTGTGATAAATCCACAGAAAAATGGATTTTTTGATCATAGGAATCGATAGGTGAAAATATGGCTAGAACTATGCTAATTGAGATTCATATCCCTCAACATTATTAGAAAGAGGTTGTTCAAGATGTGATGTATATTCAAAATCTAAGAGGGATTTATATGGATGAAACCAAGACACTGTATGAGTTATGGCATGGAAGGAATCCCTATTTGAAGTATTTATGTATTTTTAGAAGTAAATGTTTTATCAAAAACAAATAATTAAACTAAGGTAAGTATGGTGATTTAGCATATTAAGGAATATTCCTTGAATATTCAATGAAAAGAAAGTCCTAAAAATGTTTTAATAAGCATATCTATTTTTTTTTGGAAATTAGAGATGTTAAGATAATTGAATATAAGGCCACAAATACTATGAGGGGATGTTATGATGATGTGATTGAATATGAAAAATACAATGAGCATGGAACAGTTTCAAATGAAGATATATAGGAAGGAGTGAAAAAAATTTAGAGATTAGAACAAGATTTTGATTCCACAGAAGAATCAGACTACAAAACTATGGCTAAAGAAGATTCTTCTGAACCACACAAGAGAAATCAAAGATCCGAGATTCATCAATCCAACATCATTGGGGATTGGACTCCACCCACAAAAACAAGGAGAATGAGAAATAATGCACAATCTGTACTCCTCTAAGTTGTGTAACCATCCTCATTTAAAGAAGCTGCAAAGGATGAATCATGGGTTAAATTCATGAATGAAGAGTTGGATCATATATACAAGAACCAAACATGGGATCTAGTCAAGATACCTGAGGTTCACAATGTGATTGGTATAAAATGGATTTTTAAGAATAAATTAAATGACCATGTTAATGTGATTAGAAATAAGGAACAATTGGTTTTTCAAGAATCTTCAATGATTGAAGGTGTTGATGTTGAAGAAACATTTTCTCATGTGGATAGACTAGAGTCAATCAAAAATTTTCTTTCCATAGAAATTTAGAGAGGATATAAAATCTATCAAGTGGGTGTCAAAACAACATTATTAAATAGTATTCTTCAAGAATAAGTATATATAAAAAAAAACTAGTGGGTTTTATACTCAGTAATTATGAGATAAAGGTTTGCATAATAAAGAAGTATGTTTATGGTTTGAAGTAGGCACCACAAGCATAGTAATCTTGGCTGGATTCTTATCTAAATATGCTCAAATTTAAAAGAGGAGTGGATCATAATATCTATGTGAAAAATTCACAGAAAGATCAATTCATGGTGTTAGTTTACGTAGATGATATTATATTCAGGGGAATAAGGCATGGATTAGTGGATAAATTTAAAAATCACATGAAATAAAATTTTTAAATGTTCATGATTGAAGAACTCTCATATTTATTAGGGTTTCAAGTGATTTAGATGAAAAACTACACTTGTATCTCTCAGGAAAAGTATGAAAGATATATACTAAATAAATTCAATATGCATAACTCCAAACCAATGTCAACTCCGATTGTGGTTGTAAATAAACTTAGAAATCATGAGGATGAATCTTATGTGGATCCCATAATGTATTGTAGAATCATTGGAAACTTATTATACCTGACAGTGACATGAACATATATTGTCTTTACAACATGCTTAGCTGCTCTATATTAATGTAATCCAAAGGAAGAACATATAGAAGCTATAAAAATAATTATGATGTACATTTAAGGAACTCACAATTATGTCTTATACTTTTATGTAGGAATATATAGTGAACTATCAACATTTTTTGATGCTGAATGGACTGGAGATGTGGTAGATAAAAAGTCCACAAGTGGTGGAGAATTCTTTATTGGTAAGAAATTTGTGGGATGGTTGAGTAAGAAATAAGAAATCACTTCTATTAGTACTTTTGAATATGATTAAATATCTGCTACAAAGTCTTGCACTTATCTAATTTTGATTAAGTAATAATTGTCTGATATTGGTGATGAGGTGAAATATCCAATGGTGATTTACTGTGATAACAAGAACGCAATTGATCTTATGAAGAATCTTGTTTAGCATTCTCATGTGAAACATATTGAAAGAATACATCACTTCATCAAGGAAAAAGTTGAACAAGTCATGATTAAAATAGATCATGTGGGAACTGATGAGAAAGTGGCTGATATTCTAACCAAGCCACTGACAGGAGATGTTTTTTTGGAAACATAGGTTGAACCTCAGTGTTCAACCACTACCTAGTGCATAAGGAGGTCACAATATTCCCCTATCCCCAGTTTTGTTAACTATTTTAATCTGTTTATGGAAGTAATGCAGGTTTATGAGGGAGATATGATCTATAGGGAGTTTTATTCGAGCTTTACAATTTTATTTGGTTCTTTGGGTTTATTTCCAATGGGGGAGAATAAAGAAATGCAATGGTACTGAATGGTACAAAAGAGGATAAATGAAATGTTTTTCTGGTAGTAGGAAATATGGAGAATATAGAAATTAAAAAATATTCAATGGGGGATAATGATGAGTTACAAAAGGGGAAAATGAAGGGAGAAAATGATAATGGAGAAAAAAATTTCATGTTATGGGGAAATAGTCAGAGTTTAGCTAGGTCAACTTTAATCTTTCTAAAACACAAGAACCCAATTAATGTCTTCCCTATTTTTTTCTACGCCAAAAATTTATCACGGAGACATAGACTGTAGGTTGAGTTTTTTATTACATATCTGCTTTTGATTGTGGCTAGTGCTATATTGAATTTATCTGTATATTGCCAATAAACCCAAAGGGGGAGATTGTTGGAACCAAGGCCATTATTTTCAATAAATGGAGTATGTTTTTTTTTCAATCCTCACATGAAATATTAGGGATTTTATAAGGAAATGGGTCTTACACTTCAAGAAGACTACAATATTGAAGGTGGCATCGTTTCCCAGTGCTTGCAAAATTTTTGGGTCGAAAAATCGAAAAATAGAGAAAATTATTTTTGGAAAAGGTATTTGCACACAAGATTGAAGGATGTTTGGAAACTTTACTGCAAGGGTTGTTTTTGTATCATTGCATAAAAATATGGAAAAGGAAAAAAGTGCATGAAATATTCAAATGTGTATGAAAGATGAAGTTGAACGGAAGAGTCTTACGCACCCAATGTGATGTTAAAAGGGGTTTTTCATGTAATGAGTGAAACTTATATGCACAAAAAATACACATTAGAAACTTTTATGTAGTTTCATTAAGGTCTATAAATAGGTGGCTACCCCCACTCAAGACTTAAGAACTTTTCAAAAAGGATCGGGTTCCTCTGCCACATGAAAGACTTGTGTGCGGAAGAGAAGTAGAGAGAGAATCTTGTGTAAAAAGTGTTCCTATAGTCTAAAAAGACCAAGTGAACCTTGTGGTGTGGTTACATGAAAGATAAGGGTGAATAAAAAATAAGGGTTACGTGACGTGAAAAATCCCAAATCTTTCGTACAAGGGTAGGTGTTGTGTGCAAGTGTCGGTGTGTGATTCTAGTAAGCCTTTAACATCCAGTTTGTTAGATCAGTGCCTTCAAGTGAATCAATTCAGGAAAATGGTGAAAGAAGAGTCTCATGATATAAAAAGACAAAAAATTCAATGAAAATCTATTGAAGAGACTTTCAAGTTGATAAAATGAGTGAGACTTCTCCAAATTCAGTGAGCTAAGGAGTGTCAACAGAAGTGTTCTTAGGGATGCGGTGAGCTATCCCTAAAATTTTTCAAAGGCAGTGAGCATGGAACAGAGTGACTATGTATGAACTATTGTACTTCACAACTAGTGAAGATTAGTGGATTTTGGTATGTCCAATGCACTGTTGGCATATGCTCCTTGGACGTATCCCTTAGCGGTGAACCAAGTAAAATTTGTGTGTTCTGTCACTTTGAATGTGAATGTTTGATTATTGATCATATCCATTGTATAGTTTTAATGGGTTCCTTTCAACGTGGTAACAAGATCCATCCAATTAAAAGAAAAAAATTTACACCTGGATTCACCCCTCCCCTCTTAGGGTGTCTCAGGGTCATACATGATACAGTTTGGGTAGTCATTAATAGATAGAAGAATGTATCCTAATTCCTTCCTATATGAGAGACTTTTTCAGTTGATGAGTTAAGAATATTGTATGTCCATGAGATCATAAAATAGCACAGGTTCCCTCGTACTATCATTTTAGATAGGGACACTCATTTCACATCATGGTTCTGGTAGGGGTTATATAGATCTATGGGTACACAAGTTCTTCTGAGAACATATTTTCACCCTCAGACTAATGGTTAGTCAAAACGGATGATATAGGTTTTAAAGTACATTCTTCGAGCATACTTCCTTGATTTCATCGGTTATTGGGAGAAGCATATCCCTCTCATAAAGTAAGTCTAAAATAATATCTATCAGGTGACAATTCAGATGGATCCTTTTGAGGTCCTATATAGTAGGTCATGTTGTTCACCCCTATGCTAGTTAGAGGCAGTTGAGGCAGTGCTACTGGTTCCTCATCTCATTCAGGAGACTTTTGAGTATCTTCAGTTAATCAAGAAGTGTATGTCTACTACTTAGTCTAATAGAAATAATATGTTGATCGCTATCAATGACCTCTATAGTTTGAGGTTGGGATTCATTTTTCCCTATGGGTATTAACCAGACTTTGGTATAGATGGATACGGAGGTAGGGGAAGTTGTCGCCGCTCTTTTTCGGGATGTTTGATATTTTAGATAGAGTCATACCAGTAGCCTATCGGTGTCTATTACCTCAATGGTATTATTCCATGCACGAACTCTTCCAGGTTTTGTAGATTTTTCATTATCATGTCAGCCTATCTCATACTTTTGATCCTGGGGAGTTTGAGTTAGATGTTGATGCTTATTTTTAGAGTATCCTATACAAATCATTAACCATAGCAAGAAGGATCTATGAGGCCGGTCTATTCCTTTAGTACGGGCACTATAGTAGCACGACCATGTACAAGATGACACTTTAGAGTGGGAGGCCAACGTATGTTCTCAATGGATGAAGTTATTCTTAGATAGTGTGTTGTTTCCCTTATAAGGTGAACTTGGGGATGAGTTCCTTTAAGGGGGGAATTCTGTAAGAACCGATTTTTTATATTAGGTATCGATCCTTTTAAATTCAATACATTTATTTATCTTGGACCAAAAATGGATGCTAAATAAATCATGGGTGTATTGTTGTTGTCTGGTCTTGTTCGAAGATCAGACCCCAATGTTTTGTAAAATGAATATTAGCCATATAGTTAGGGGAAACCATGCAGGGAAGGTCACACGGTTACCCCTAACCGTGCGAAGATGGAAATATGAGCTATTAGGGTGCACGATTTTCCCTAACCATGTGCCAGGGGCTGCACACCTATGTGGGAATCTCAAAAAACTATAAAAGATCCATCAGCATGGTTGGATCATGGTTTCTTAAATCATAAAGGCCTAACCATATAATGTCCCACTTGAGATAGTTTTTCATGCACGATGGGCACCCGATTTTTCCAACCGTGCATCCTAACCATACACCCCTATTTTTCTTAGGTGAAATGACCAAATTTCCCTTAATGAATTAATATTTTACCTATAATTCCCTGACCCCAGTTTCCAAGAGTTGGTGCATTATTTTATTACATTTGAATGATAATAAGAAAATCAAATCCCAAAGGACCAATCGGTTTAGTAGGCTTGGAAATACTTGATACAAACAAAAGTTTTACATTACAACTTGAAATGAAAAACAACATATTATCCCCTTTGAAAACTCTCATATCCCCAAGACTATCCCTATAGGTCAATAATAATATACTTCTTTTCATCCTAGGGAAAAATGAAACATAAGAAAGGGTGAGTTGTAACATCCCAGGATTTCCAAGTTTTATTTTTTTAATATGTTTTATTAAATTTGTAAATTTATAATTAAAAAAATGTAATGATATTTTTGAAATGATTTTCTTTAAAAATAACAACTGAAATTGAGTTTTTTTATTAAATTGATTATAAGTTAATTATGATACATATAATTAATTATACTTATTATTTGTAGTTTTCAAATTTATTTTAAAGACAAATATGTTTTTTCTTTGAAAGAATATTTTTGAGATAACTATAATTATTTAATTATTTTTAAAATAGAATTCATTTTTAACAAAAAGTTTACTTAATAGAATATTTTAATAAAATTATTATTAAGGGAAAATGTTAGAAAATTATGATTATTACTCTTAAGATAATATATTTTATTAAAATATGAAAATATAATATGTTTAAGTTTTATAAATTTTATAAATTATAATTTTATTGTCAAAAACATTCACATTATATATATGATAAAAAAAGGTGTGATTTGAATCATTTATATTAAAAAATGAATTATATATATATATATGAAAAGGTGAATTTAAATAATGAAACATATTAAATGTTTTATAAAAAAATATATGTGTTATGAAAATATCAATTATATATATATATATGTAATTATTGTTTTTTATTATTAAAATGGTAAGATTAAAAAATAATAAAAATTGATAATGATGGAATAAGTTGTGTTACCAAAAAGTCAAAAGAAAAATTGGGAAACCAGGTTAAAGGGGAAAAGGGAAAAAAGAAACACAAAAAAGAAAAAAAAAATGAATGAAATTAAAAAAAAATAGAAATAGGGGCATTGATTTGGTTTAGGGAGAAAATGGGAGTGAGTCTCGGGTGATCTATGTCACGGCTAGGGCTTAAAGGGGGGTTAAGGGTCTCCAGATCGAGCAGAGGGTGAGCGGTGGTCGTGGAATCGTGAGGCACCATCGAGTTTGAGCAATGGGAGCCACAGCTTGTAGTTGAGTCCATGTACTAAGAGTCGAGTCAAGTCACGATGTGGATGGAGGCTGAGCAGCATCGACTAAAGGAAAGGTAGAGATCCGAGTTAGGGTTTCGTTTTAAGCTCTCCAATCTAGTTCAAGGTAGATATTCTACTTTTTAGACCTGAATCTCTTCAGATTAGTTTTCTTCATCAATCTATGTATTTATTTGTCATTGCGTTGTTTTTTCTTCATCATATTTACTTTATAAACAACAAATGCTTTGTTTTGGGTATGTGGTTGATGTTCATTCATATTGTTTGGGTTAATTGAAATTTTTGTTTGTTTTGTGACTTATATTGTTTCTGTATTTTATGTTTGGGTCATAATTATCACCATTGTATATAATTTCTATCAATTCGTACACCTGTTTTAATGTATGCATCAATATTCATAGCTTACACTATAATCTTAGATATGTCTATAAGTTGAAAATTTTGGTGGCTATAAATAGTAGTATCTTTCAGTGCCTCTACCTAAGTTTTGCACACTTACCTCAGTTCTATTTTGATTATAAACTCACTTCTACATTTTGGATTGTTCAAATCTCATCTATTACACTGGTTCTATTTGAGGTAAGGGGGATATTATGATCTTTCATTTTTATTCTTGCTTTTGGAATTCATTTTGTAATAGTTTAATTTATTGGTCAGTTTGAGTTTGATTTACAAACAACAAGAATAGATAATCTCAATTCTGCAAAAGATAAATTTATTTATTATCTAAATTATGTTTTGGAAGTCCATTGTAAGAGAGATTATATAATTCTAGTACCCATATTATAATTTTAAATAACTATTTCTATTTATTAATTCATGTTTTAATTCATGGTTGTGTAGTGAGTTTATTTATTTATTTATACTTTGATATTCTGCATTAAATGAATATATTATGTTTATGAAAACTGTGTTTTAATAAATCTTCCACAACAGATATTAATATTTATATAATTTTATGTTTTAATTTGATTTTATATTAATTATACTAATGGATATTCTCATTTATCAATGTTTTATCAAACATGAATTTATTCCATGATGATGATTTTTATAAAATCAAGATCAATCATATATATATGGATGAAATGGTTATTGTTGCGTTTATAATCTCTATGTTTCTAAAAAATGCACATACCATGTCATCATGTTATTTTAAAATTATGATTGTCTCATCTGTATATAATCATTTCCATGTGTCTATGCATGTCATCATCATTCATTGCACTCGTAATAAACTCATGTTTTCAAGTTAAATTTTAAGGTTTATTTCCAATATTATAAAGCACATGAATTTATTAAAGAATTGAAATGTTTTTTTAAGATGTTTATTTATAATTATATGGGTGAAATGTATTTATTATGATCAATTATTTATATGAATATAAAAATTATTCCATGAAAGAAAGACTGAATACATGGGTTTATGTAAAGGCTTATGGTATGAGTATTGGTTGTAATAAAACTCGCAAGTTATATGTAATGAATGTTCATGAATATATGTATGTATATACTTATAAATAAAAATGAGATTGAAAGTGTATTTTAATGCAGTAACATATTTTCAAAATTAAAAACTCTAATCAAAAAATATATAAGTAAATAAATCTTAAAATGTTTTCAGAAAATCTGATGCTGGATCGTTATAAATATAGAAGGTTATTGGGAAGATAACCCATCCTTTGCTAAGTGGGTAGGCCCAAGACAGCCTTCAATGTTTTAAGTGACCTCAGAATAGTTTTTTTTCAGAAGATTGTGTATTGTTTTTAGGAAAACACTTAATTATGTCTAGGAAAATTTCAAACGTAAGTATTTTCTAAAATGATCTTGTATCTTTAAGTTGTAAGTAATTTAAAATAATATTTAAAAAATGATATTTCTAAATGTATTTACAAAAATATTTTCAAAAGAAAATTTTATAAGGATTTATCAAAGGGTTTTAAACCCCTTACTGATCATTTTAATGCTCATCCCTTATTTTAAACATATTTTCACAGGTCACTTTGATGTCCAAAGTTGGGCATCATCATTTTCACACATGTAGAAGCGAAGTTGGGTTTTTTTTGTTTAATTTAAATGAAACTCTGATAAATTGTAAGCTTGTATCTTACTCTCTGGAACCAAGACCTATAAAAGGTCCTCTATTGTGTAATGTTTAAGGGTTGGTGGTTATAATTTGTATCATAGGAATTATCTACACAACTTTGGAAATTATATGTTGTCGAGTATAGGAATATATCGATTCTAGTGTTTCATAATCCTAAAGACAGAAATCCAGATTTTTTTAGTCTGACTAAACAAATTGCGAGGATATAATTCTATTGAGAGGGGAATAATGTAACATCATAGGATTTCCAAGTTTTATTTTTTAAAATGTTTTATTAAATTTAATTAATTTATAATTAAAACAAAGTAATGATATTTTTTATATGATTTTCTTTGAAAATAACAATTGAAATTGATTGTTTTTAATTAAATTGATTATAAGTTAATTATGATACCTATAATTAATTATACTTATTATTTGTATTTTTCAAATTTATTCTAAAGACAAATATGCTTTTTCTTTGAAAGAATATTTTTAATATAGCTATATTTATTTAATTATTTTTAAAATAGAATTCATTTTTATCAAAAAGTTTATTTAATAGAATATTTTAATAATATTATTATTAATTAAGGGTTATTTTTTTAGAAAATTATTATTATTACTCTTAAGATAATATATTTAATTAAAATATGAAAATATACTATGTTTTTGTTTATAAAGTTTATAAATTATAATTTTATTATAAAAAACAGACATTATATATATATGTTAAAAAATGTGTGATTTAAATCATTTATATTAGAAAAAACGATATATATATGTATAGATATGTATATATATATACAAAAACGAATTTAAATAATGAAACATATGAAATGTTTTATAAAAATAAATATATGTGTTATGAAAATAACAAATATATATATATTTAATTATATTTAATTATTTTTTTTTATTATAAAGGTAAGATAAAAAAATATAATAAAAGGTGATAATGATGGAATGAGTTGTGTTGCACAAAGTTCAAAAGAAAAATTGGAAAAGCAGGTTAAAGGGAAACAAGGGAAACATGAAACGCAAAAGGAGAAAAAAATCATTGAAAATAAAACAAAACAAAAAAGAAAGAAATATAAATAGGGTGTCGATATGGTTTAAGGAGAAAAGGGGAGAGATTCTCAGGTGTCATGGGTGTACTTCCCCATGGCTAGGGTTTCAAGGGGGAGGTCGAGAGTCTTTAGGTCAAGTAGAGGGGGATCAGTAGTCATGGAATCGTGAGGTGACATCGGGTTCGAGCAGTGAGAGTCTCAACTTACAGTTGAGTCCATGTGTTGAGTGTCAAGTTGAGTCGCACTATGGATGGTGGCTGAGAAGCATCGACCATGGGTGAGGTGGAGATCTAGGTTAGGGTTTCGTTTTAGGCTCTCCAATCCAGTTTGAGGTAGATGTTCTTCTTTTTAGATTTGAATCTCTTCGGATTAGTTTTATTCATCAATATGTGTATCTATTTGTTGGTGCATTGTATTTTATTCTTCCTATTTACTTTATGAACAACAACTGCTTGGTTTTGTTCTTTGGCTAATATTCGTTCATATTGTTCAGTTTAATTGAATTTTTTTTTTCTGTGACTAAATTGTTTCTTTCCTTTATGTTTTGGTCCGCAGATGTCCCTATTATCACCATTTTATATAATTTTAATGAATTTGTGTGCCTATTTTAATGTTTTCAACAGTATTCACAGCTTTCACTGTAATCTTAGATATTTCTATAAGTTAAATTTTTTGGATGCTATAAATAACAGTGTCTTTTAGCACCTTTACCAGAGTTTTTCACACTTTCCCCAGTTTTATTTTGAGTATACACTTACTTATACATTTTGGTGTGTCCAAATATCATCCATTACGCTGGTTCTATTTTAGTTAAGGGATATATTATGATCTTTAATTTTTATTCATGATTTTGGAATTCATTTTGTAAGAGTTTAATTTATTTTTTAGTTTGAGTTTGATTTACAAACAGTGTGCATATATAATCTCAATTCTACAAAGGATCAATTTATTTATTATCTAAATTATGATTTGGAAGTTAATTTTAAGTGATATTATATAATTCTCATATCCAGATTATAATTTTAAAGAACTCTTTTTATTTATTAATTCCTATTTTAATTCATGGTTGTGTAGATATTTTAATTATTTATTTATGCTTTGATATTCTACATTAAATGAATATATTATGTTTATGAAAACTATTTTTTAATAAATCTGCTACAACAGATATTAATATTTATCAAAGTTTATATTTTAATTTGATTTTATATTAATCCTTATAATGTATGTTCTTGTTTATCTATGTTTTCTCAAAAATAAATTTATTCAATTATGATGAGTTTTATAAAATCAAGATCAATTATATATATATATAGATGAAATAGTTATTATTGTGTTTATAATTTTATCACCATGTTTCTAAAAAATGTGCATACAATGTCATCATGTTATTTTAAAATTATGAGTGTTGCATCTACATATAATCATGGCCATGTGTCTATGCATGTCATCGACATTCATTGAACTCGTAATAAACTCATGTTTTCAAGTTAAATTTTAAGGATTATTTCCAATATTATCAATCACGTGAATTTATTCAAGAATTTAAATGTTCTATTTAAGATGTTTATTTATAATTATATGGGTGAAATATAGTTATTATGATCAATTATTTATATTAATTGAACAAGTTTTCCATGAATGAAATATTGAATACATGAAGAGTTTATGTAAAGGATTATGGTATGAGTATTGGTTGTAACCAAACTCGAAAGTGATATTCAATGAATGTTCATGCATATATTTATGTACATAATTATAAATAAAAATAAGTGTGAATGTGTATTTTAATTTAGTAACATGTTTTCAAAATTAAAAACTCCAGTGAAAATATATATAAGTAAAGCAATCTGAATTTTTTTCAGAAAATTCAGGGTTGGATCATTGTAAATATGGAAGGTTAGTGTGGGGTGAACCCATCCTTCACCAAGTGGTTAAGACTAAGACATCCTCCAATTATTCAAGTGACCTCATACTAGTTTTTTATTTTCATAATATTGCATATTGTTTTCAAAAAACATTGGATTATGTTTAAGAAAATTTTAAATGTAAGTATTTTCTAAAATGATATAGTATCTTTAAGCTGTAAGTAATTTCAAATAATATTTTAAAAGGGTATTTCTAAATGTATTTAAAAAATTATTTTCTAAGGAATATTTTATAAGGATTTATTGAAGGTTTCTATACTCCTTAATGGGAAATTTAACGCTCATCCATTGTTTCAAAATTATTTTCATAGGTCCCTTTAAAGTCCAAAGTTGCATGTCATCGTGTTTGCACATAGAATCAAAGTTGGGTTTTGTTTGTTTAATTTTAATGAAACTATAATAAATTGTAATCTTGTATCTAACTCTCCCAAACCTAGACCTATAAAAGGTCCTCTGTTGTGTATTGTTTAAGTTTGGTTCGTTATATGAGTTTAGATGCTCAGTAAGAATAAACAATTTAGTGGAAGCTATCATAAATAAGCATAACCTTTTAAGGCAAGGTATAAAACTAAAATGAAAGACTTTTAACCATAATTTTCAGCAAAATATGGCAACAATAAATCAAATAATTCTATTTAAACTTTCACATGTATATTCTACTAGTTGAATAATCACATGCAATATCAATAACTAATCTCATAACAAGGAAATACATAATATCGGACATCATAATCATACCGTCAAGGTCTCGTTCCAAGACCATTACCATACTGTCAAAGCCTTATGCCAAGAAACTAGTTTCTATAATGTGACATATCGATGCATTTAGGGGCTATAACAGGACCCTCCCATCACTTACTAAGTCCAATTTATTCCTCATATTAAAAGGGTGAAACATAACATAAACATTCATATTAAAACTAGCATACGGAATATTGACACGTTAACCATAAACCATGAATGGTATGAAAATAGAACATCCACAGTCAAATATATCATAAAACCTTCAATAAAATATTGAAGATTGTATCATAATAAATCACCTTCAATCAAGTATAAAATCCAACAAAGTATGTTTATATAGATTAAAATAATCCAAAAAATTTATTAAAACTCTTTGAGAGAAATATCCCTTTTTTACTTTGAAATAATTTAAAATCGACACAATTATAAAAGAAAACATTTATTTTTAAAATAACCTTGTAAAATTTTAAGGGATGCTTCAAAATATTAAGGCATCAGAATGTTATAAAATATCTACTTGCATCGTATTAGTTAGAAAAACATTTTTCCTTAATTTGTCGAAAAGTTCCTAAAGTACCTCGTTTGGAAAATGACAGAAAGATTACTTTAAAAACATTTTATAAAAAGTAAAAAATGGGTAAAATTTCTTTAAACAATTTTCCATAATATTTTGAAATATATTTTAAGAAACATGGACATTGATGATAAAGATGACATAGTAGATACTTACGTATAAACAACCTTGAATAATATTGAGATTGTTAAATTAACCCTTACATTTTACTTGCCTTTAATAGAGGGTGATTTAGCCTCTTTTATAATGGTTGAAACATGTTATTAAATTATACTAGGACCATATCCATATTTATGATATCATATATGATCCTCTTATATAATTTTGTTAATAATGTTTCAATATTACCATTGTTTCAGGTGTTAACTACTTTGTTTTCTCATTCTTGTTTATCATGTAAGTCATGTTTGTTATGAATAAGATATATTTTATTCATATCCAGAATGAAATTAATTTCATAATTATTATTTTTACTCATCATATAAATTTTATAATCATTCTTGAATGCTTAATGTGGAGAATGAATCTCACCTTGTCGTGGAGACGGTAAGCTGTATGTATGCATGAGTGACTGTATCATTACCTTGATGGTTAGATGGTATGGAATTGGATGGTATATTAATTATACAGAATAATTATAATGTTATATTAATTATTTATATCCATTATACTCATCATTATACCCATCCAAATAAATTTGTGTTGAATAAAAAATTACACCACAGCGTGGAGATGGTAAGCCGTAAATACGCACACACGGTGATATTGTTATTCATTTGATGGATAAAATGAAGAATATGTTTTTACAATGATTATAATAACATATGAGTATATGTATGGTTCTGGATTTATTATTTTTTATATGGAAACAACATAGAAATAGGAAGTGGAAGAAGAAAAGAACTTTGAAAGAGGTGATAAAACAATTACCACTTTTTTGGGTGTCTCCTTTTAGTTTTTCACAAAAGACTCCTTAGGTTGGATTTATGCCAAAAATATGGACACTAGGATGAATTTTTGGAAGTTAGAAGAATAATTTGGTAGGGTTTGTCTGAGCCAAAGGGCTTTAGAGGTGTGAATTAAAGAGAAGGATAAGTGCCCTTCTATAAGCAAGGTGAGGGGAACTTTTAGAAGATCTTAAAATATTAATTTATTATAAATTTATTTTCAGTTTCAAATAGATCAAAAGTTATTTATTTCTAGTATAAGATTATTTTGGGTCTAAATCCTCTCAAAAAATAATTTTTATATAAGTTTAGGTCACAAAACTAACCTTATAATTTGGGTTTAACCCTTAGTTAAACAGTTTAACTCTTACTGTGTCTTCTTGTATTTTTACACTATAGGGTTAATATAGTTACTATAAAATACCAAACAAACACAGATTGATTAATTTATGACATATTTAACACTATAATAGTTATTTGGATGAACCTTAAATTTTTAATAATTTTATAACATTTAATTTAATATTATTTATTTTAAAGTATCATTTATGTCAGTTTTGATACTACTCAAAATTTTCATTTTTAAAAATATCAAACCAACATTATAACTTCAAAAAACTAATTCTAATATGTCATTAACATTTCTATTTTATCTAAAAAATTCGTGTATGTAATTAAATAAGTCAAATTATATTTATTTTAATACTTTTAATAACATTTAATTGATTATTTATTTTATAATTTAATTGTTGTATCAGTATTGTGTCATCATTTAATTTAATTATTTATTTCCTAAAATTATAAAAAAAATTAAAATTATGTAGATAATAATTTTATATTTCTAAATAATATTTATAGTTGACCATATAACTTATATATCCTCATATTAAAAATGATATATTTAATAAAATTTGAATATGATATTTTTAACTCTTCTTTAAATAAAATATAATAAATGTCCCAATCTAACACAAGTGGCTCAAAAAGGATCAAAATTTATAAATAAGGTTTATTTTGGTCAAAACACACTTATCCAATGAAATTAGGACAAGTTTTAGGGTAATATTATATTAATATAATATTAATTTTAACTTTAATTACCCTATTTACCTTTAACTGTGGTAAATAAAATCCAAAAGTTGTTATTCACAAAAAATTATTTTTATATTATTAGACAAAATTTTTCATAATATTACAATAATTTATGTTTGTTTTTTCAAAATTCAATTCATAGAAGAGGTAAAATTACGTTTAATGCAAATCTCGTACATGTGGCAAGAAGGCAGGTAAAAGAGAAGTTCAAAAGATTAATAAATTTTTATATATAATTATATTATAAAATGTTTCCAATGAAATATATTGGATTAATATATTTATTATTTATCTATTGTTACTTTAAAATCAATTTACTATAAAATTATTATTTAAATGAAATAGTTAGTTTTTAACAATAATGTAGTATTTTTCACTATTCATCAAAAATTGAAACATTTCAGAAAATTATAAAAATTTTATCCTAATATAATTTTAATATTAAAAATTCAAAAATGAAGTCTATTTTGAAAAATAAAATTTATAAATTTCATAATTTGGTTAATACTATTCATAACTACGTTTTAAACTCCTAGTTTGAAAGGTCATGGTGCGCTTGAACTCGATGTTTTGTGTAACACAAGATATTGAAATATTTAAAAGGATGTATACCATAGAATCTTGGGGTGTTACATTATTCCCTACTTAAAATAATTTAATCCTCGAAATTTCTAGAATATCACTTCATAAAAAGATTCGGGTGGTTCTTCATCATAAGTTCTCCAGGTTCCCACATCGCCTCTTCCATTTTATGGTTTCTCCAAAGAACCTTTACCAGATGAGTCATCCAGTTTCTCAACACTTGTTCTCTGGTACCATGAATCTTGATAGGCACTTCATAATAAGACATATCAATTTCTAGTTCTATTTCTTCGTAGGTGATTACATGCGTTGGGTCTGACATGTATTTCCTTAACATTGATACGTGGAACACATCATGAACTTTAAAGAGACTTAGAGTAATTTTCAAATGGTAAGTTAGAGCTCCAATTCGTTCTAGAATTTCAAAAGTTATAATGTACCTGGGACATAATTTACCCTTTTTACTGAATCATATAACACCCTTCCATGGAGATACCTTTAAGAAAACATGATCTCCCACTTGAAATTCCAAATCCTTTCTTCGGTTATCAGCATAGCACTTTTTCTTACTTTGATTTGTTTTAATATGGGTCTGAATAGTTTTCACCTTTTCTATCATTTCCTTAACAAATTATGGGCCTACAAGTTTTCTTTCACCCACATCATCCCAACAAGTTTTTGTATTACATCACCTTCTATATAATTCTTCATAAGGTGCCATATGTAAACTTGAATGGAATCTATTATTATAGAAAAATTCTACCATAGGTAAATACTGATCGCACATACCTTGAAATTCAAGAGAGAAATATATTAACATGTCTTCTAAGGTTTTAATATTCCTTTATTATTTTCCATTAGTTTGAGGGTGGTAGGTAGTGCTCAAACGAATCTCATTATCTAGGGCCTTTTGAAGAATTTTCAAAAATTGTGATGTAAAATGGGGATCACGGCCAGAAAAAATAGATAGGGGTACACCATGAAGTCTTACAACTTCATTAATATAAAGTCTTGTTAAATGTTAAAGTGGTAAATATTCTCTTATAGTAAGAAAATGTGATGATTTGGTAAGATGATAAACAATAACCCATATCGCATCATTTCTTATTAGAGTCTTTGGTAGGCTCATGAAAATGTCCATCATAATATTATCCCATTTCCACACATGTATAGGAAGAGGATGCATGAAACCTCTAGGATATTGTCTTCCATTTTTCACCAATTCACAAACCAAACATCTTGAAATATAATTAGTAATATGTGTCTTTATATTGTCCCACCAAAAAATTCCTTCAAATATCTATACATCTTAGTTCCATCAAGGTGTATAGAGAAATTGGAGCTATGAGAATCATCCAATAATTCCCTTTTTAGCTCGGGTATAGAATGTACATAGATCCTCTTCCCAAATTTCAAAGTATCATCTTCAAATACAAATTCAATCAGTCTCTCATCATTAATAGATTTAATTTTCTTTTAAAACTCCTCATCATCAGACTTAGAACATTTTATCCTTTATAATAAAGAAGATTTTGCAACCATTTGAAAAAGTGGTGATGTTTCTCCTTCCATGATAATTCCCATATCCATCTTTACTAGATCCATAAACATATGATCCCTTTCAACTCGCATTTTGTTTATAACTCCATGGTCTTTTCTACTCAAATAATTTTCCACCTTATTTTCCTTCCCTGGGTGGTAGTGTATTATGAAATCATAATCATTGAGTAGCTCCTCCTTTGTCTCATGTTGAGTTATTTCTCTGAGAAAATATATTTAAAACTCTTATGATTAGTATATATCTCACATGTTTCACCATAGAGATAGTGTCTCCATATCTTCAGAGAAAAGATTACTGCTTCTAACTCCAGATCATGAGTTGGGTTGTTTTTTTCATGAATTTTTAATTTCTTTAATTCATATGCAATAACCCTATAATTCTTTATAAGGAAACATCTAATTCCATTCCTTGATACATCACTATAAATAACAAAACCATCATTCCAAAATGGTAGAGTCAATATAGGAGCATTCACTAATCTTCTATTCAATTATTCAAAACATTCTTCAGACACTTTTTTCCAAACGAATTTAACCCCTTTACATGTGATCTTGGTTAATGGGTTTGCCAATGAGTCAAAATTATAGACGAAAAATCAATAGTAACATGCTAAACCAATTAAACTACGCACCTCAGTTATACTCATTGGTGTTGTCCATTCTTTCATTGATTTTGTTTTTGTAGGATCAATATTCCATATTTGGAGACAATATGGTAAAGAAAAGAAATTTCATGAATCCATAATTCACACTTGCTAAATTTCTCATATTTTTCATTTCTTCAAAGAGTCTTCAGAACAATCTGAAATTGGTTCTCATGGTCTTCATAGCTTTTGGAGTATACCAATATATCATTAATAAGTACTAAGAAAAAATAATCAAGATATTCCTTGAACACTATGTTCATTAGGTCCATGAAAATAGAGGGTTCATTAGTCAATCAAAAGTTCATTTCCATAAATTTATAATGACCATTCCTCGTTCAGAATGTTGTATCTGGAGTATCTTCCTTTTTTACACACAATTGATGATATCCAGAATGAGGGTCAAATTTTGAAAAATATTGATCTCCATTAAGTTGATCAAATAAATCATCAATGAGAGGCAAGGGATACATGTTCTTTATTGTAATAGCAATGATTTCTCTATAGTTAATGAAATAACTCATTGATCCATCTTTCTTCCTAACAAAATAACTGGGGCTCCCCATGGGGAAAAACTAGGGTTAATAAATCCCTTATTACTCAACTCCTCTAGTTATTTATTCAGCTCTAATAATTCCAAAGTTTCCATTCTATAAGGATTATTTTATATTGGTCTTGTATCAGGGATTAAATAAATAGAAAACTCAAATTTACGCTCTAGGGGGTTTATAGGTAAATATTTTGAAAAAACATCAATGTATTCCTTTATAATAGATACATCCTCAATTTGAATATTTATTTCTTCATACATAGATGTTATTTCCTATTCCTCCCTAAGAATCTCATTCAGTAAAGCTACTGGGGGTGGATTTTGATAATAATCAGGTGATGAAGTTTATTCTCTAATGATAATGGATTCTATATCATCCTCACAAATCGTAACTTCCATCTTCTTGCAATAAATTTTCATATCATATTTTGATAGTCAATCTATACTAAGAATTATATCGAAGTCAACCATAGGTATGATAATAAATTCAGTATATAAATCACATTTATATTCCATAATGGGAACCTCCTAACACATCTTTGTTACAATGAGACTTCCATTAAGGTTTTTAACTAATAACTCTTTTGTTAAAGTGAATTGGAAATATATAATTTTTAAATAAAATTGGGAAGATATAAAGGAATGTGAGGATCTAGAATCCAATAAATCTTTTCCTAAATTTGAGGAGATGATTATAGCACCTACCACAATATCATTAGAAGTTTCAACCTCAACAGTTGTGATTGTAAAATCTTCACCCTGCACCCTTGGCCTTTTTTGAGGCAAGTTTCCTTGACTCTTAGGATAATCATTTTCATAATGTCCCATTTCTTAAAAACTGTATCATTAAACATTGAAAGATTATTTATTCCCCTTGAAATCATGATCTTGGTGGCTTTTTTCTCCACACTTATAACAAACTTTCATCCCCTTTAGGCAAGTACTGAGGTGCTTCTTCCCACAATTTCTACATTGTGGAAAGTTAGATTTTACCTTCTTCCCCTTATTTATTTTCCCAGAGTGTTAAGTGGGCTTATTCTTCTCTTGGTTCCTTTAAAAATCATAAGACTTATATAATTCATTTTCTATCTTGATAGCACATGAGACTGTATCTTCGTATGATGAGAAATATTTTGAGACCAGTGACAATCAGAGGAATGGTTTTAACCCATCAAAGAATTTATCAATCTTACTTCTTGGGTTATGTATGTAGTCTGAATCATGTCTTACTAACCTTGTGAAGTTAGCCTCATACTTTGCAAAATTCTCATCCTCTTTTTGCCTTAGACTCAAAAATTTACTTTCTATATCATCTCTCTATTCATGAGGAAAGTATTTTTCTAGGAAAAGTTCTTTAAACTCCCTCAATTTCATATTTTATACTTATTCATCCTCCTTTGTGTTTTGAATTTATGACCACCATTGATCCACATCTCCTGAGATATGGTAAACATCCATGACAACTTTTCCCCTTTCATTACTCCCAAAAGTAAAAGATATTTTCTCTAAGGAACTTATCCATTGCTCAGTTACAAATGGATTTGTAGTCCCATTGATTTTTTGAGGTTTTTATCTCATGAAGCAGTGTAACATTGATCCTCTGTGTTGTGGATCATGGTTCTCTATACGGGTAAGGTTATTATTCATAACCTGAGTCAGCTATCTAAGTATGGTTATAAGTTATTCAGAAATAGTTGTATCACCATCTCCACTATCATTATCTTTCATAGGATACAAATCCCTACATGGATTAAGTGCATTGATATGATTTCCATTTCTTACACCAGGCTCCATTTCTAAACAATGACATGCACTATATTAGGTTATGAATCATAATTCATAATTCAAAACTTGTAAAATATTGAACATAAATTGAAAATTTTATGCATATCTAATCCATAATCATAAACACAGTTTCTTTGAGAAAATAGTTAATTATAAATACTTAATAATGGTTTGTAAAAAAATGGTAAGTATCTTAATCATATCTCTCAAGAGTGTCAAACCAGGTGTGCAATAAGGATCATTATCGTATACCAGGTCACCTTGAGCCAAGCCCAGAACACCTTGTCAGAGTTATTACTCCAAGGTACATATGTGCTAGAACCACATCCACTTTTAGTATCCATATAGGGATGAATTTTCTAGTAATACCCATATAATCTCTACATTGACAAAATTCTAGGATATTCTTCTATACTTATCCTCAAACTCTATCTTAAGGTAATGTTCCCTAATCCAAGTTTTTATAAATCTAGTTTCTAATGTTTGTACTAAAATTTCTTTGATACCAACTATAACACCCTGACCCTAGTTTCCCAGAGTTGGTGCATTATTTTATTACATTAGTATTATCATGAGAAAATCAAATCCCGAAGGACCGATTGGTTTAGTAGCCTTAGAAATACTAGATACAAACACAAGTTTTACATTACATCTTGACATGAAACAACATATTATCCACTTTGAAAACTCTCATATCCCCTAGACTATCCATACAAGTTAATCATAATATACTTCTTCGCATCTTGGGGAAAATGAAACATAATAAAGGGGTGATCTTGGATGCTCAGTAAGGATAAAAAATATAGAGGAAGTTATCATAAATAAGAATAAAATTTTAATGTAAGGTATAAAACTGAAACACAATCCTTTTAAACATAATATTAAGTATAATATGTCAAGAATAAATCAAATAATTCCATTTAAACTTTCACATGGATATTCTACTAGTCGAAAAATCACATTAAATATCAATAACTAATCTCATAATGAGGAAATGCATAATACCGGACATCATAACCATACCATCAAGGCCTCATGAAAATACCATTACCATACAGTCAAGGCCTTGTGCCAAGACACTAGTTTGTCTCATAAGATCTACTGATGCATTGAGGGTATATAGAGGTCCTTTCCTGTCATTTACTAAGTCCAATGCATTCCTCATATGAAAAGGATGAAACATAACATAAAAATTATTATTAAAACAAGAATACGAAATGTTGATACTTTAACCATAAAACATGAATTGTATCAATATAGAATATCCATAGTCAAATATATCATAAAGACTTCAATACAATATAGAATATTGTATCATAATAAATCAACCTCAATCAAGCATAAAATCCAATAAAGGATGTTGACATAGATGAAAATAATCCAATAAATTTATTAAAACTCTTTGTGATAAATATCCCTTTTTTATTTTGAAATCATTTAAAAGACGCACAATTATAAAAGAAAAAATTTATTTTTAAAATAACCTTGTAAAATTTTATAGTAAGCTACAAAATATTAAGGTGTCATAATGATGTAAAATAGTCGCCCACAATGTATAAGTTAATAATTTTTATTTTAAATATTGTGGCATATAAGCCTCTTTATTGAATCAAAAGAAGGTAGAAAAAATACAAAGGAATCGAAAACAGAGATAAAGGATAAAAATAACACGTTTAATCCATTTTAGATCGAGTGTTCATATTGTGATGAGGGGAGCGTCCACCCCGCCCAAAAGGATGCCACCCTCTTTTCTTAGTTTTGGACTGCATCCACGGTCCCCCTCCATCATCAAAAAATTCAGCATCATTAGCATCTGCCATCTCATCCAATCCACATACACAAACATCGCTTTGAACATCTTCCTCACTACTACCAGATGCAAGAAGATTAAAAGAATTATGAGTACTTACCTTTACAAGATGTTTGTATTTCATGATTCAAGCATTTTCATTCTCAGGAGACTTCAAGACTGAAGTACTATTGATAGTCCATTCTGAGCACCCAACCCCCTTTTGATTGAGAGTCTATAGAACAGTGTTTTTGATGATCCTGTCAACTGTCAGAATGTCATCAAAAAGGTCATAAAGTACATCATTTGAAAAATGATAGAAGTATTCCTATCAAAAAGTTTTATAAAAAGTAAAACATGTGTAAAAATGTATTTAAAAAATTGTCGATAATATTCTAAAATACATTTTAAGAAACATGGACATATATGATAATGATTTCATAGTAAACAACCTCAGATAATAATGAGATTGTGAAATTAACTCTTACCTTATACTTTCCTTTAGTTGAGGGTGATTTAGCCTCCTATATAATGGTTAAAACATTTTATTAAATCATACCATTACTATATCCATATTTATTATATCATATATGATCCTCTTATATCATTTTGGTAATAATATTTTAGTATTACCGTTGTTTCAGGTGTTAACTGCTTTGTTTACCATTATCGTTTGTCATGTAAGTCATGTTTGTTATGCATAGGATATATTTTATTCATATCCATAATGACATTAAGTTCATAATTATTATTTTAACTCATCATATAAATTTTATAATCATTCTTTAATGGTTAACATGGAGAATAAATCTCACCGTGTTGTGGAGACGGTAGGTCGTTCATACGCACGAGCGATGATATCATTACTTTAATGGTTAAATGGTATGGAATTGGATGGTATATTAATTATAAATTATCATTATAATTTTATATTCGTTATCTATATCCATTATAATCATCATTATAATCATCCAAATAAATTACTATTTGATAACAAATTACACCACTGCGTGGAGATAGTAAGTCGTACGTATGCACACATGGTGATATTGTTATTTTTATGATGAATAAAATGAGGAATATGGTCATACCATGATTATAATAACATATCAGTATATTTATGATACATTATTTATTATTTTTATGTGGAAACAACATATAAATAGGAATTAGAAGAAGAAAATAACTTTGAAAGAGGTGATAAAACAATTACATCTCTTTCGGGTGTCTCCTTTTAGTTTGCACAAAAGGACTCCTTATGTTGGATTTATACCAAAATTGTGGCCTCTGGGATGAAGTGAGGGAATTTGTTAGAATAATTTGGCATTTTTTGGTTGATGCAAAGGTATTTGGAGGTGTGAATTAAATAGAAGGAGAAGTTCCCTTTTACAAGAGAGGTGAGGGGCACTTTTGGAAGATCTTAAAATATTAATTTATAATAAATTGAATTTCGGTTTCAAATAGATAAAATGTGATTTGTTTCCAATATAATATTATTATGGGTCTAAATACTCTCATAAAATTATTTGTAAACAAGTTTAGGTCACCAAATTAACCTTATCTTTTGGTTTTAACCCTTACTCAAACAGTTTAACTCTTATAATGTCTTATTGTATTTTTACACTATAGGGTTAATATAGTTACTATAAAATTAAAAACGAACCTAAATTGGATAATTTATGACATATTTAATATTATAATATTTATTTGGACGAACTGGGGAATTTTATGAATTTTATAACATTTAATTAAATATTATTTATTTTAAAGTATCATTTATATCAATTTTGATACTGTTCAAAATTTTCTTTTTTACTAATATCACACCAACATGATAACTTAAAAAATTACTTTAATATGTCAACAACATGTCTTTTTTATCAATAAAATTAGTGTATGTCATTAAATAAGTAAAATTATATTTATTTTAATATTTTTAATAACATTTAATTGATTCTTTCTTTAATAATTCAATTACTACATCATTATTGTGTCATAATTTAATTTAATTATTTATTTAATAAAATTATAAATAAATTAAAATTATGTAGATAATAATTTATCTTTATAAATAATATTTATATTTGACTATATCACTTATATATCCTCATATTAAAAATGATATAGTTAATAACATTTGAATATGACATTTTTAACTCTTCTTTAAATAAAATATAATAAATGTCGTAATATAACACAAGTGGATTAAAAAGGATCATAATTTCTACCTAAGGTTTATTTTGTTCTAAAAACTTATCCAATGAAATTATGACAATTTGTAGGGTAATATTATGTTAATATAATATTAATTTTATCTTTAATTACCCTATTTACATTTAACTGTGGTAAATAAAATCCAAAAGTTACTTTTCACCAGATATTATTTTGATCTTATTAGAACACATTTTCATACTGATTACAACCATGTATGTATGTTTTTATAAATTCAATTCATAGAAGCAGAAAAATTACATTTAATGAAAATCTCGTAAATGTGGCTTGAAGGCGGGTAAAAGAGGCGTTCAAAAGTTTAATAAATTTTTATATCTAATTCTATTATAAAATAATTATAATGAACTATATTGGATTAATATATGTATTATTTATATATATTTACTTTAAAATCAATTTATAATAAAATAATTATTTAAATTAAATAGTTTTTTTAACAACAATGCAGTATTTTTCCCTATTCATCAAAAAATGAAACTTTTTAGAAAATAATTGAAATTTCACCCTAAACTAATTTTGATATTATTAATTCAAAAATAAAGTCTATTTTGAGAAATAAACTTTATAAATTTCGTAATTTGGTTAATAATATTCATAACCTCTTTTTAAACAACTAGTTTGAAAGGTCATGGTGCGCTCGAACTCGAGGTTGCGTGCATCGCAAGCTGTTGAATTATTTAAAAGGAATTTTACCATGGAAGATTGGGGCGTTACATTACCCCCTTCTTAATTTTCTCATTCTAGTGGACACGAGAGCCTCTCTTCTCCCATTTTTGGATTCCAAATACCTATTCCATAGTTTTTGATATTTTTCCTTCATCTTAAGTCTGATTCGATTACCATTTATCACGTTGGATGTATGTCGGTAAGTGGTCTATTAATATTGAGTCATTCTTTGGTTCTCTTATTCTTGATGGAGTTATTTAGATATAGGATCATATGTTCTATTTTAAGGATGTTGTTCTGTTCTTAATATTTCTACTGATCTAGGCCAAACTGAAGGCTAATACTGGACGAGGAAAGTGTTATAACCTCAAGATAGGTGGTCTATGACTCGTCCCTTATGTTTCACCATTTTATAAACTCTTGTCATTGTACACACACCAATTTCATCAGGATTTAAATATTTAATTAATATTTAATGCTTATAATCATCATTCTCATATTCTAGAGCTCGTTCTATACATGACCAATATATCATTGGAGGCTGAGACCTCATCTCCAACCACCCCAAGTAGGGTGATTCCATAATTATGCCTTGGTGACCCATGTCGGTTTACCTATGAAACCATTTATGTGTATAGATTGACCCTGATAATGGTAATCCCTCTTTAACTAAATGAATCATGAATTTCTAATGGATAACATGTGTATTTTCCACTTGAACAGTATAAGGTAAGTTTTTTAATTTAATAAATGAATAAAAATTGTGAATGGAAAGAATATCATGTGTAACACTTTTCCTAATTGAATGTAATTCAGTGACTTGGTTGAATTTCTATACCACACCTTTCCATGATTAATGGAAGGTAGTGGAGTGGACATAATTAATGATTAATTAATTAAATCACTAAATGGTTGCATGTTCTTCTTATCCTTTCCGCTTAGTATGGAAGGTAATGGAATGAACCAATAGAATTATTAAATGGAATGAGTATTACATGGTCTAATTAAATAAATTAACTATGTACCAGGTGCATATTTAATATAGACATGAAATATTTATAGGAGTGGTCGGACTTGAGTCAACCTTGGATTCTCAAGGGAATTCCTTGACCACTCATGGACTCCATTTTGATTTAAGGATGTAAATTTCCAAGGGAGATACCCACCTTGTAACATGTTCCTTTCCTACTTGTGGATGTATAGCATGACACTATAGGATCCCTCCATTATCATTCAGATATTAAGATGCCTTGGATACACTCCTTGGATATGGCTTGACGTCTTCGAACATGTCGCGCCATGGATACACCCATTGGGCCCAGTCATTACTTAGCCTATTTTACCTTGGATGAAATCCTTGGACTCTATTAGAATTTTATTATGGTGGAATGCCTTGGGAGATTCCCCTTGGATTACACTTAGACCCCTTATACAAGATATACATTATCTCTGAGTTGGCTCAACCCCTGAGGTTAAGGATGCCTTACTTACTACCTTGGATCCTCTTCATTATCATCATCATAAAGGATTCTTTGGTCATTCGCTTAGATCCTTTATTATTATTATCATAGGATTCCTTGGTTAATCTTAGGATCATATTAATTACTCATTAAAAACTAGAACATAATAATTAAATTATTACATTTTTAGACATCAGCTGAGTCTAAAGAAGGTATTAGGATATTTACATTATAATACTGCTTTAAATTTATATATACCTGCACCCTATCAATTTATATTTCTCAGAATTTATGGTATATATTTCATTGGTGGTGGTCTACTGAGATTTATCTGACACCCTATTTGGGCTTCCACTGGTACCTAGGAAGATTATATGTATGCATGTGTTGACAAGAGGAAGTGTCCCCCTTTGGACACCAAATCTTTCTTCCTTGCATTAGGATGGATCTTAGCATAAGATGATTGGGCCAGTGCTCAGGATGATTGGGTAGTTTTTGGATTCATTTTACTTCTGTTTTATAGAATGTATTGCCTAATACCATGTAGACCTATTTTCTAGTTTTATAGAGACATGAAATACATTATCATCATTTTGTATATGGTTCAGTTTCCATTTAATAGTTGATTATTGTTTCTTGGATGTTTATGTCTTCTTATGCTATGTTGGGTTACTAGTCTAGTTGTAAAAGTTTCTATTTTTGTTGATCCATCTATTTATATATGCTTATGTTATTTACATGTTATTAAATATCTTCTATGATACACTCTGGTAGTGATGGAAGAGTATCCTTATGAACACACCCTAGGCCCTAAATACTAGTAAACGACCTCTGGCATATGGGGAGGTGCGCTTGAGACCATGTGTCCAATCTGCTTTGAGGCACCTTTCAGTGGCACACGGGTCAGTACATCACAAGTAGACACTAGCATCAATCACCATAAGGCACCCCTAATCATCTACTCTAAAAAATATACATCATCTTCACATAAAATAAGGACATATACAAACTATGTTTCATTTGTATAGAAATAATATTTGTGGTCATGAAACTCATATAGGGGTGATTATAGATACTCAAGGTAAGAATCCATAAAAACAAAAAGAAGAAAAAAATACAAATGTTATCTAAGGATATGATAACCAAATATAAAGAAAGAACCTTAATCTATATAGCTCATCCATATAGCGATTATGCATTGGTGGGAACTAGAATATAATTCCACTTGTAATACCTAAACTATACAACATCTCATAATTACCATGTTTCCACTTTAAAATCACAGTGGGGGACATACACCTCGCCTGGATTTGTGTGTCGGTCGAGTGGGTTATTCTACCCATAGATGGAGGACCCTCTCCTCATCTTGAAGGGTGGATACCTACCCCATCAGTCATATAGATGACCTTAACCTCATCAAGGAAAATCTAATGAGGAGGTTACAAACTCCTAATGATGACTGAAACCTTTTAGGATTAAGGGGTAACAAATCCATACCCAAATCACTGATGCAGATGACCCATGACCTATATTTTTTGAGGGGGTTCTGACTCCCTAGGTGTGAGTTGGACCCTCATATTATCACTAGTATTCTACTAGGAGATTTGCTTACTCCATTCCTACTCTTGACATCTTTTTAAAACACTATTATCATCTTCAAAAATCTAAGTGACTCCATCATCTTAGAACACCTTAGAAACAACCACTAATGATGAAGAGATATGCACCATCACAATATACATAGAAAAATTATTATAATAAACTATTTATTTGTCTATTTATAACACCTGGGTTAGAAGATATAAAAAACCAAAGAAATAGAAAATACAAATCATATATTTATGCCATACATGGTGTGTGATCCTTAAGTATAAGTCAAGTGTGCACTACCACTATCCAGTTATACGGTCTTAGTATACATGGTGCATCTTTTATAAGGCATGATGTGTTTATTCCAAAAGTCAATTGAGATTATACCATATGATCATGTCATATGAATCTTACCTACATAGTATATACTCCTTATAAATAAGGTATACGGTACTTGAGGGTTAGTCAGCATGCATCTCACCAAGATTTTAGACATGTTTTCCACCAAAAATGGGGTATGATCCTAAACTAAATTCCATGTACACTAGATTTAATATATGAGTGTTTATTGATGAGGTCAGGTTGTGTCCTCTTTACCAACATAGCATTCTCCCTAGTTTACCCAATGTTTGAAGCTCAAAGGTAAAGTCAAGCATGTACTTTAACACAATCTGGTCATGTGTCCTAGTTAAACACATCATGTACCTCAAGACTATACATCATGTGTTATATATCCCACTAGTGAGACCCTATCCATATATAAAAAATGAGACATGGTGTTTTCTATTTTAAAACAAAAAGTATTATGTTTAAATCTTTTAAATAAACCATTGTCATAAATCGAAAAGAGACATGGTGTGTGTGTTTAAAGGTCATACATTGTGTTATTCCATCTCTTTTCCCAGTATGCTTCTTTTTCCTGATCAAATCATTTTACCAAAAATTTCACCACCTTTAATGCTTGTCACAGATCACCCTTTTCTCTGTTAGTAAACTCGCGCCACACATTACTAGAAAATTTTATAGTTTATATGATGAGTTTATTATGATGGACATATAACCCATCACAAAAATTAATTTTAGATATAATATTTTATGATAGACTATTATTTCTTCATAAATAACTCTAATATAAATGACTTTTTATGATGGATCAAAAGTTTTTCACAAATAGTCTTAGAACACATGCATGCTAATGTGTGCCATCTGGAACAAAGGGCTATTTACAATGGAATTTTTTTAGTCCGTTTCAAATAAAAAAATTCACAAAAAGTCTGCATCCATCGTAAATAGTTAAATGATGATAAATAATTATGGTGTTGAACATTCATGATGGACTCTCTATGAATTACTAATATATTTTTTGAAAATCAGAAGAAGAAAAATATAGGAGATAATATTTGGGATAAACTTTAGATCTGTCATAAATACTCATCCCAATAAAAAAATATGTCATAATAAACCATCATAAATAATCCTCACAAAAAATGACATCTATTGCAGAATATTTCTAATAAAAACCATCTAGTGTAAATAATCAAGTTATAAATACCCCCTCTTCCAAACTAATTTTTCATTCATCACCCCACAATTCTTTCAATTCTCTTCCCTTTCTCTCTATTCCGCTTTTCCCGAATTCAGATTTACTAGTTGGGATCTAGTTGCAAATTTTTTATGTGAAATATAATGGCATTTTTAAAACATTTTATTTTTGATTTAATTTATTATCTATTTTTAATCATTTAATAAATTTGTAATTAATTAGTTGTTTTATGTTAATTTTTATGTTAGTAATAATTTATTTTTCAAAGTTTTTCTAATTTTAAATTTTTTTTGAAGTAATTTGATTAATTTGTTAGTTATAATATTTAAATAGTAGTAAATAACTATTATTAACAAAATTTTATAAATATTTTTTTGAAATAAAATATTGCAAATTAGTATAATATTACTAAAACTATTTACATAATATTACTTAGCAAATTATTTATTTTAAGAAATATTAAAAAGTAATTAAAATTTATTAAATTGTTAATAAATTTAATAAATTTAATTTATTATTTTTACAAAGTATAATATAATATAAAAATATTTCATTATTTGAAAAATTATTAAATAAATTGACAACTGACATGAGTGTTAAAGTCACCTCATCATCCTCCATGAAACCCAAGTTCAAAACAAGGTGGGAACGAATTTCTATAGGTATTGTAGCAGTACTGTAGTAGCATTGTGCATTGTACTAGGTATTGTTGTGTGGAACTTTAGCAATAGTCAATACAATAAAATAGGCATTTAACAGCGCTGGTATTTATTAGTGATAGAAAAAATGTTGATAAATGGAATATTTATTGGTGTTAAAGAAAGTTCTGATAAATTTAACCATTTATCAGTGTTTTTTTGTAGAGTTGATAAGGGAAACTTTTATGACTGCTTTATTTTTATCACTGATAAAGGGTATCATTTATCAATGCTTTATTTTTAGCACTAAGAAATATTAGTGCTTTTTTAGCACATATAAAGTTCTGAATAAATAAAATGAAATAATTAAATAAATAAAAAATAAAAAATGTGTTTATTAAAAAAATATTACCAATTTTATTAAATAAATAATTATTGATAAAAATAAATATATTGATTATACATTATTAAGTATTAAACATTATATTAATTAGATAATTATGATAATAAATGTTATTAAATTGTATATATTAAATATATAGATATATATTAATGTATATAAATATGATTTATATATTAGAAAATGTTTATGTGCATTACATTAAATAGTCATATATTTATTGAATAATGGCTGATAATTAAAAATTAATATGAATCAAAAATATTGACTATAATTTCATAGTACTTGACATATAATTGAATATCATTTGATTTTTCAATTTAACATATATATATCGAATGTGTGTTATATTGATTTCATATATACGTAATTGATTCATTTTTATATACAATGCACACACACCAAACTTATCCATTTTTTCAATATTGTTAAAGAATATTTATTCATAATTTATTTAATTTAACTCATTTTTAACATATATGCATGCACTTAAAATTATATATTCATTAATAATGTTAAAAAAAATTGTAAAAAAATATTTATATATAAATATATTTATAAGTGTACATTTACTATATTTATACAATTATATATTTTTAATTATAAATAAATAAATATTTCTTAATTATTTATATAATTATCAATAAATAGTTATGTATATTTAAATAATTATCAAATTTATAATAAATTTACTTAAATAATGAATATATTTACTATATTTATATTTATATATATTTATTAAATATATATATGTATATTTATATAAATATATATATTGATATAAATATAATTTTTTAAAAATATTTCTATAATTATAAATAAATAATTATAAAATTATAATAAATATATTTAAAAAGGAATATATTTACTATATTTATATTTATATATTTTTATTAAGTATATATAAATATTTGCAATTTTTTTAATTATAATTATAAATCCTTTAACAATGCTTAAGTAATAAGCACTGATAAAAGCATCTTTATCAGCGCTTTTTTCACACTAATAAAGATGAGGCTTTATCAGCGCTGATCAAAGTGCTGATAAAATGAACATTTGTCCACGCTATAAGTTTAGCACTGATAAATATTGGTTTTTTTGGCACTTTTTTAGCATTGATAAAGATTCCTTTTATCAATGCTTAAGTAATAAGCACTGATAAAAGGGATCTTTATCAGCGCTTATTTGTAAGTACTGATAAAAGTGTCATTTCTATTTTAAAAACCCAAACCATTTGCAAACTCGTCACGATATAAAAAGCTTTCCACAAAAGCAACCTGTTACCAGCACTCCTCCCCGGGGAAACAAAGCTCGAATCCCACGACTCGACTGTTGTTAGAGATCCAGTTTCATGAACATATCATCTAATATCCAGTTGTCGATTGGAGTTAGGTTTTCGAAGAGGGTCTCAGATTTTCTTACCGAGGTCATCTTTCTAATTTTCTTTATGTAGTTTTGGTTTTGTTTTTGATTACTTCTTCTATGATTTGTTTATGATTCGTTGTTTATGATTTTTTGTTTAAGATTTGTTTGTGATCTATTTTTTAGGGAATGCCTTGTGGTGTATTGTTTGTATTGACTATCGATGCATGATCTGTTGTTTATATCTAACACTGAATATAAGGTTTTTCTCTATTTGATATTTCTTATAGACTATAAGTGAGTTTTTATACTGGCGTGACATGAATGTGTGTCTATATAGATATTGCATCATTTATTTCCATAGTTTTTTATCTAAAAGGTATGCCTATATCGGGTAATGATGATTTTGGTTCTGCATGTCCATTGACCCCAAGGGTCATGCTAGAATTTTGCTTAACCTTGGTTGTAATTGTTTCTATTTGGGGGGGACCACCTCCCATTTATAGTTTTTTACACCCAAAGCTTAAACCATACTTTAGTGACATTGAATTGTGTTATAGATCATATAATGATCTGACCTGGTGTTGTTTTGGTAATTTAAACTAGGGTCATTACACTATACACCTTCCGGTTTACACCTATATAGTTTAGTGATAATATCATTTATTATCTTCTTTTATCTCCCTCTCATTATCATATTCATCGAGATGATTAAACATAATGTATCCATCTATGTCCTTATCTTGTATCCTCAAATTAGAGACATAAATAATAAAAATATTCATTAGAAATATGATGTGTCCCTTATGTTCCTTCTATAGGAATCGTTCTCACCCTCACTCTCTCTATGTGGTTGATAATTATGTATAATGGATTCCAAAAAAATTAACTTCTATTATTGGTATAATATAATGTGTTAGTGTATGTAATACTTCTAGAAGTTTTCACTGGATATGAGATTATCTTTGTCCAATTTAGAATATAAGGAAAGTGATGAAGTCAAGTAACTTTCCATTATAAAAAAAAAATCAAATAATATTTATTACATTTTAATATTTAGGTGCTTATATATTCTAGTAGAAATGATTCATTTTTCCCTTCTCACAGCCTAGATGAAGGCATTATCAAATTACTTGAATGTTTTTAGGCACGATTTTTTATTTATAAATACATTAACTCATAATTCCATGAAATGTTGAGTGGATCAGTCTAAACATTAACCAGACTAGTCCACCTTGTGACCTTATGCATGACACCATAAATTCCAGAAGTTGTGGACTAACAGTGGGGGTCTACAGGGGTATTGTTGGTATGATATAACACCACAATGAATAGTCTCCCAAAGTCTCTTCACAGGGAATGTCATATGGAAAAAGATATTTTCAGAAGATATGTTGTTACAATTACCCGGACATAGTAAGAGAAATAACATCTTTATATATTACATAATAGTGAAGATGTTGATCCATACATTGAATCCCACAAAGAAATTATTAGATATTTGAATTCATCAAGGGATGAAGGATGGATAACAAATACACATAATCAATAGTTTATAGAATGGTTCAAAGATCAAATTTATAAGGAGTTATCTGAAAATCTGAATTCAATTGCCAAACAACTTCAATGGAAATCCAAAGGATAGAATAAAAATGTTATATTTTACACTGGTTTTGTAATCAATGGTTATATGTTCTATAAAAAAGAACATGATGACTTCAGTATAATGTGAAACATTGGTGTTACAATTGTGTCTGAAGCAATGCACATATCGGATTACAAGGATAAAAATCCAATTTTTGCATATATGTCATATTTTGGAATTATTTAACAGATATACGAGTTGTATTATATAAAATTTCAAGTATCACTTTTCTGTTGCAAATGGGTTGACAATATCAATGGCATGGAAGTTGATGAAATGAGATTTGTGAAGGTGAATTTCAGTATAGAAGGGGGAAAAGGCAATCCATTCACAATGGCATCACAAGCAGTGCAAGTATTTTATGTCTCTAATCCAACAAATAAGAATTGATCAATTGTCCTACTAGTGACTAAAACAAAGGTTGAGTCAGATAAAAATTTAATTGAGGATGACCCTTTCATCGGGACATCATAATCAGTCCTAGTCAGTCCCAATGTAGACAATGTATGGTATGTTAGAGGGGACTATAAATAGGGTATTTGGATTCTCAAAATAGGAACCAAATCCTTGAAACCTTTAAAAAAATAAAGAGAGTTCAATGTGAAGGTAATTTTTTTAATATATTATGTTTTTACTCATAATATTATATGTTATTTACTACATTAACATAATCTAAATTAAATGTTTGACTACTCATGCAGACAATTTCTTCTGCATATGACGATGTTACCAATCCCTTAGAAGAAGATTTTTGTCCATGTGTCATGCCTTTGCAAGAAGAGAAACGATGTTATCTCTAGTCAAACACAGATATAATCTTGATATTTTCAAAATAAAATCATTTTCCATAGAATTAAGGTATTGTTTCATATTTATGTTTAATTTATTTCTTTTTATTAGTACTCATATAGTAATTGTTTTCTTATACAAGTGGATTTTTTTTTTGAGTTGAGCTGGTTTGTTCGAAACTACTCATGTAGTGTTGGTAGTTAGACAAATAAATTCAATGGAAATCATGGTAACATTGATATTTAGGATTGTTTTTTGAATTTAAGAAATAATTTTTATTTATGTAATTGTATAAACCAATGTTTGAAATGTCTATAATATAGTGTTTTTCTAGTATTTGTGTTGGAAATTTCATTTCATTTAAATTATGTATTCATACTTGTTTTTATTATATCAGGTGTGTTTCCGGTGTGTTTCTGGGTCTTCTGGTGTTGCAGTGTACTGTAACAGCACACTGTAGTGGTGTTGTGGTGTGTTTTTACACCACACTGTGATATGGCCCTTTATCAGTGCTTTTAAATGCACTGATAAAGAACACATTTATTAGCACTATTAAAAGCACTGATAAAGGACACTAAAAATACATTTGTATTGTAGGGTATATTGGAACTGAAATAATGAAATGAATACAGTATGAATAAATACTGATAAAATATTGAAATAATTATTCTGTTAATTAATTTCAATTTAATTTATTCAATTCTAAAAAATAATGACATAATATAATAAGTAATTAATTATTCAAAAAATATTAGAGTAAATAATTTTCATAAAATTATTAGAAATATTGATTTGAATTTATTTTATTCATTTTTACAAACCACTAACATGTTTTTGGAATTTAAAATAAAATAAATAAAAACAAAAAACAAAATATAAGTTAATTATAAATAAAATAATAGTATTTATTTATTTAATTAATTATTTATGATATTAAAATAATTTTAAATTATTTTTATTAATATAATTTTATCAATAAAAATTAGTGTTAGAAGTAAAATATTAAAAATTAATATAATATTGCTAAAACTATTTGAATAATATTAGTAAATAAATTATTTTTAAAATAATTTATTAAATAGTAATTAAATTTATTTAATTATTGAGTAAAATTGAAATTGAAATTAATTTATTCATTTTTTCTTTGTAAAAATAGATATATATATATCAATTATTTATTAGAAATAATATTAAAATATAATAAAATTAGTAAAAAATAAATGGGTAACAAAATATTTTGAGAAAATTAAAAAATATTAACGACAGACTAATTTGAAAACTAATAAAATATTTTTTATTTTATATAATTTTTGAAATAATTTTTGAAAAAATGATAAAAAAAATAAATTGACTTTAATTTATGTTATTAATTTCTAAAAATAATAAAATATTAAAAAAATTATTAAATATTATAAAGAATGCTAAAAATGGATATTAATAAAAATTTAAAAAAAATAGGTAATAAACTATTAATAAAATAAAAAAATTATTAAAAAAATAAAAATTAATAACTTGAAAACAAATCATACATTTTTATTTGATATTATATTAGAAATAAAAAAAATGAAAACTAAAAAACTATGACTAAATACAAATAAAATAATATAAAATTTATTTAGCTAGTTTATTTAAATTTAATTTATTCATTTCTGAAAACTAAAAAAATATTACAATAAATAATTGATTCATCAAAAAAATATTAAAGTAGATAATTTTACAAAATTTTAAGTAAAATCGATTTAAATTTTTTTCATTCAATCTTACACACTACTAACAAGTTTCTAAAAGTAAAACCATTAGAAATAATAATAACAATATTTCAGTTTGTTATAAATAAAATAATAATATTTTTAAATTAATTCGATTGTTATAATATTAAAATAATACTAAATCATTTTTATTAACAAAATTATATTAATAAAAAATAATGTTAGAAATAAAATATTACAAATCAATATAATATTACTAAAATTATTTACATTATATTACTTAATAACTTATCTGTTTTTAAAATAATTTGTTAAAAATTAATTAAATTATTAGTAAAATTAATTTAAATTTAATATATTATTTTTTACAAAATAATAATATATTATAAAAACTAATTATTTATTAAAAAAATATTTAAAAATATAAACTGTAAAAATAAATGGTTAATTATATATTGGAAAAAAATTTAAAATATCAAAGGATGATCAATGTATAATTTGAAAAATAATATAACAATTTTATTTAATATATTATTATAAAAAAATTGACACTAATAAAATAATTATAAATTAAAATTAATATAATATTAAAAATATTTATTAACTATTAGAAAGAATATTAATTTGAAAAAATTTGTAAAAGTAGTGAAAATTAGTTGATAAATTATTAGAAAATAATAAAAAATTATTAAAATAAAAAATATGTAATTTGAAAACTAATAAAATATTTATATTTTATGTTATATTAGAAATAAAATAATGAAAACTAACAAACCATGGAAAATACTAAAAATATATTCCAATACTTTGTTAGTTAATTGATTTCAATCTAATTTATTCCTTTCAAAAAACTATTAGCATATTACAAAAAAATAATTAATTATTCAAAAAAATATTAAAGTAAATTTTATTTTAAAAAATATTTATAAAATAGATTTGAATTTAGTTTATTCATTCTTACAAACTACTAAATATTTCCTAAATTAAAACTTTTAGAAATAACATTAGAAAACAATAGTTAGTTATTAATATAATAAAAGTGTTTATTTAATTAATTAGGAAGTTTCAATGATCAAAACAAATGTGGGGTAAATCCCCATTTATTAAACAAGGGAAACCCCTTTTTAACTATGTTAAGGGATACATCATTACATGACTCATAGGCCAAGTGGAATGCTTGCTGAATACATAGGCATTATTGACGTCTCCACATTGTGGCCCATAGAACCATGATGTGGTGATCCTATGCTATGTCGCAACACCCTAAACATTGCACCCACAATGCCCTAATCACCACACCCACAAAACCTTCTAGAGTTGTGAATGACATGTATGCGCTATGGGTTTTCTTCTCCATACTATTTCACCTAAGAACTATGATGTGGTGTTCCACCTAGAATTTTCAAGCTCAACAATTCTCTGTGGTGCTCCTCCTCAATGCATGTCTTTGGCCTTTCCCCTTTGTCATGTCCCTCTTTCCAACATCGTGGCTTTCACCCTGTATCAAGGCCTTTGCCTTTACATCGTGGTCTTATCCATAAATTCCCCCAAATTCTAGTCTCTTAATGTTTGAACCCTAGTTGATGCAAGATTATAGGGAAGCCTTTACCACTAGGTTAGGACCCCAATAAGAGACGAGAATACTTACCACTATAATACTACAAATTAATTAGTTATAATAATATTATAATAAAAAAATTATTATTGTCATAAAAAAAATTATTAATAAAAATTCATATTTGAAATATAATATTATAAATTAATATAAAATTTCTAAAAATATTTACATAATATTACATGATAATTTTTTTTAAAAATATATACTAAATAGTAATTAATTTTTATTACATTATTTGTAAAATTGACTTTAATTGAATTTATTCTCTTTTATAAAGGAACAATATACTATAAAAAATAATTAGTTATTAAAAAATATTAAATATGAAAAAAATCTTAAAATTAGTAATAAAATGGGTAGTAAAATATTGGTATAAAATAATAAAATATTAAAGACTAATGAATTTATAATTTGAAAACTAATAAAACATTTTTATTTTATATATTATTAGAAACAATTTTATTAAAATCTAATATATTTTTTAAAATTGAAATTAATTTATTTTATTAATTTCTAAAGTCTAATAAAATATTACAAAAAATTAATAACTATCCAAAATAATGGTAAAAACTTAAAATCAATAAAATTTGTAAAAGTTGGGTAATAAATTATTTGAAAAATAATGAATTATTAAAAACTAAAAAATGAGTAATTTGAATGCAATTAATATATTTGTTATGTTTTACTTGTAATGATCATAGGATTTTCTGGTTAATACTTTCAGAGTGAATTTAAATTTTTTGTTTCAGAATATGGGATATTTAGGGAATTAGGGCTTGGAATGGTATTTCGGGGGTTGGAATGCCTCAAAGAAATGTTTTAGTTGTGGTAAAAGCCCCAAAAAAGGTTTTTGGTGCTTAGGTGGATATTAGAACAAGGTTAGGGTAACCCTATTGTGGAATTCTCTTGAAAGATATATAACATTTTATAGCTATAAGGCATTGTAGTATGGTGTGTGTTATCAGATTTTGTTAGTTTTTTGTGAGGAAGAGGACCATATATGAACATGAGAGGTTGTTTCATAAGGGAATGTATGAGGGGAGAATTATCCACAATAATTTGGTTGCACAATAGGGGCTCCTAGGTAGTAAGGGAGTTAAGCATTGTCTCAAGGAGTGTTGTGTCATGGAGGGTCCTCGGGAGGTAAGATCATCCGGCTACCCTCAGAGGTTTATTACATCATGGATCCCTGTGCCTCACCTATCATAACCCGTCCCCCAAGGCCCGCGTCATGACTACCCCAATCCTGCCTTCCATAGGCTAGGGGTTGGCGACTAGCACCGAAGGCATATCCCAAAAAGGGAAGGCATTTTCCTTTAAACCTGTACACATACACATAGCTCAAACAGCGGAAAGAAAATAGTAAGTAAACTACAACCATCACAGAGACAACTATATAGAGTAAAATACAAACAAAAAGTAAAAAGGGACCAGAATACAAGCCCCAAACCACAAAGGAAAGTACAACTTCCATATTCCATCCGCTCAGGACCCCACCTAAATGGTAGGTGAAGGGTAGCTGCCTATAGCCATAGAAGTACGCATGTTTGTCCCATCTCAATAAGAACCACCTGGTCCTAGACCACCAATGTCTCCATCGAAGCGTCTTCTCATCCCATCTCACTGAGCACAACCTGGTCCCATACCACTAAGGTCTCCATCAAAGCGCTGATCTCTTGAACGGGATACGACACATGTGAGTGAATCTCATGCAGGGGTTAGTAACACAATACTAAATAGGGAACCCAAACCACAAAGAAAATACCACAAAGTAAAAAACCACTATCAAAACCACAAAGAAAAGACATTTAACACCATGTATAATCTAGATTACATAAATAAAGACCATCAATCATATCGCTGAACACCATGGGTTGCTGGGGTACTCCCCCATGATGAGTATTGTGGGTATACTGGGTCACACAGAGCTGCTCGACATCGTGGGACTGCCAGGTCACACAGAGTTACTTCCTACTAGCCTTGGACTATTGTGGTACTCATCCCTAATGAGTATCATGGGTATTCTAGGTCACACAGAGTTTCTACCCACCGTGGGTATGCTGGGTCACATAGATCCACTTCCCACTTTGTCCAGCGTACTAAGGTACCCCTTCTCGATGAATACCGTGGGTCTACCAAGTCACACAGAGCTGCTCCCCACCGTGGGCCTGTTGAGAAACATAGAGTCGCTTCCCACTAGGTCATAGTAGTTGTTCCATATAGGGTCGCTTGTCAACAGTTTTCAGGTCTCAGTCAACCGTAGGATCTCTACACGCAGTGCCCTTGATTCCAGGAGAAACCGCTCCTCAAGCCATTAATCATATTCCAACTTCCGTGAAAGCTTCCTTATAGTACTCCAAAAGATCTTCCTCACCACGATGGTTCCAACACCCCAAACGACTCATCAATTGGATTCCCAATTTGAAAGATATTGGTGTTTTAGAAAATCGGGACCGATTGCATATGGGTCTGGTCTGACCCGGTCGGACCGACTGGACCAACCCGGCCCATGGGTACTGCATGACCCAGCCTGGTTCGACTGAACTGACCTGACCCAGTTCGGGTCTGGGATGGCTCAGTCTGGCCTGGCCAGTGGGCCAAGCCCATTGGGCCTTGCTAGACCCGACCTAGTTCGACCGGGGGTCCAGCACGCTAAGTCATCTGGCACCTCGGTGCCATCCATCCTGGCCCGCAACTGGAGGGCCGGTTTGTTCCCATCCTAGGCCACTCGATGGCCCTGTGCTAATTTGTCGGCTCAACCCGCAAAAGCGGACCGACTTTGATTCCAGCACGCAACTGTCGGGCTGACCTCCCTCAGCCCAAATGATTAATGGTTTCTGGTTCTGTATGCCATAGTTGGCTAAGCCGACCACGTTTTGTTTCTCATACGCGATCGCTAGACCGGGTTCCAGCATAGAGGTGTGGTCTGCTCCAATTGATGCGACTGGATGGCCGTGTCCCTCCAGTATCCATCGGCTCACTACCAGCAGCTCTTGCTGGTCACGAAGCCTTCTTAGGTACACTGTCATGGCATGCCTCAACCTACCCACAGCCTCCACTGGTGGGTTCTTCCAATAACAACTGGGTCTACTCTAGTGGTCCATTATTTGTGTCATATGCACCTAAGGTCTCCATGGGTTGCCTCCTTTCCTACTAAGGCCTCATAACCTATTTGTTTCCATTTTAAAGGTGCAGCCATGAAGAACGGACAAGATGAAGGGGCTCATAACTTGTTTATGTCGGCCCACACCCTCCGTTTTAGAGTTTCAAAGAATGATTTAATAGGGGGAGTTTTTGGGATTCCAAAAAATGAATTTACCCCATAATTAAAATCCCAAATTTCAAACATCCCTCCCACAAGAACATACGATCCACGGATCAACCTGTTTCTTGGTTGATTTGTGTTCATTGATTAGAAAGAAGAACAAGATACTGTAATTCAAAAACAATAAACCCCTAACTCAATATAGTTCATTATTGACGTGATCTGTTCGCGGGGATTCAAGTTCCGTTCGACGTCGTTGGTGTTCTTCACTCACTAGTACCCTTTCTTCGAGGCGTGTCGATGTTGTTAGCGATTCACCGGTATTAGTCATTCATCATTGGAGAGGGTTTCCCCACTATAGATTAGACATAGGAGTTCCACATTTCTAATCTTGTTTCTCCAACCTCGTTAATCCATTAAAACAGAAACATGTCTCAATGTTTCTATTATGCTGCATCATCACGTCGTTACGTTGTTTCATTTATGAAACAATGTATTTGTTACACTTCATTTAAAGTGTCACTACGTTGCACATTAACAAGCCATTAAAGGGATTCATTTAATGTGACTCTTTATCGCCTCTTATCCATGTTGTAGTGTCGTCGTGTCACTACTTAAAGGTGAAGGAAACAAAAAAATAACTTTTATGTTATTTTTATTTTTCTCCCAAAAAGTATGAAAATTTAACTTTTTCCCTCAACCCATGTCAGTCAAGGTTAGGTCCATTATTAGTTAATGTATTTGTTCCAGATGCAACGGTTCCCTTGTATTTTCAATCTGAGCACCTGTTTATAATTTTCCAAAATCATGCATGTGCGCCATTTTAATTCGCTTAAAAAGTTTCAAAAACTATATTTCACCCTCGACACACACCAGTCAAGTTTAAGCTCCGCCAAAGGGAAACATGACCTCATGAGCTCAACAGTACTCTCAGATTTCTAATCTAAGTTACCATTTATAAGTTACAAGGATTTTATAATAAAATAATTGTTACTTAATTATTTTATTTACGGGAAAAAACCAACTTCCTTTTTTGGCCCGCACCGGCCAACGTTAGGCTATACCTAAGGAAAGAATACCCTAAAGAGCTCAATGGTGGTCTCAGATTTTCAATCTGATTCACAGTTCATGAGTTATAATCATTTAAAAAATAAAATAATTTTATTTAATTATTTTATTTACGGTTATTCCATTTTTGGGTTTTCTTACTAGAGGTCTGCGCCAACTAAAATTAAGTCGCACATAGGGTAAACCTGCCATACTGAATGCAACAGTGCCTCAGTTTCTGATCCAGGCACCCATTTAAGAGTTATTCAATTTTTTCATGAAAACCACTCACATGCGCTATTTAAAACTTAACATTCTTCGATGGATCATTCCGGGTACTTCGGGGCTCAGAATCTCATGTTGTCTCAATGCATGGTCTCAAAATAATTCCATATAATTAAAAAAAATACTTGTAATTTTTGGAACATTACAATACTCCCACCTTTAGGGATTCACATACCTGTAATCCAAAATAAGGCTAAACAAATAAATAGGGGTACTGAGCATGAATCTTATCCTCCAACTCTAATTTTCTCTCTTAGAGATTCTCGTGCTTCCACCGAATGCGCATTAGAGGAATCGACCATCCATGAAGGACCCGCTCATAGTGATCCTCTATCTCCACTAAGAACTTTGAAAATGTTGTCCCATCATCAATGTTCATCTCTCCCTAGTGGATGATGTGTGATGGATCTTTCATGTACCTCCTCAGCTGTGACATGTGAAAAACATCATGCACCTGGTGCATCTGTGGGGGGAGGATCTAGGTGGTGTTCCACCTCTCCAAATCTGCTTAGAATCTATAAATGTTCGATGAACCTCAGATATAACTTTCCACCCCGGCCAAATCCTTGTATCCCTCGTCAATGGGAGACTCGTAGGAAATACTTAGTCCCCCTCCTTGACCTCCATGGGTCTTCATCGCCTATAAGCATAGGACTTCTTTCGGCTCTGTGTAGTCTTCATATGCTCTCAGATGACCTGCACCTTCTTGGTGGTAGCCTGTAACATCTTTGGACCCATGCGTACTAACTCCCCTAGGTCTTTCCAGCATAATAGTGACCTGCATGTTCGTATGTACAGTGCCTCTAATGGTGCCATATCAATGGTGGAGTGGTAAATTTTTTTGTATGTAAACTCCACCAGTGGTAATTGGTCCTCCCAATTATGACCAAAATAAAGAATGCAAGCACGAAGCACGTCCTCCAAGGTTTGTATGGTTCGCTCTGTCTTGCGATCCGTCTGTTGGTGAAAGGCTATGCTCAAGCGCAGCTGAGTCCCAAACACCTCATGTAATCCCTTCCACAGCTGGGATGTAAAGCAACTGTATCTGTCTGAGACAATCGTTAAGGGAACCCTATGAAGCTACACTGTCTTTTAAATGTATAGGTGTCTCAGACCCTCTATCGATCCCTACTCCTGAATGGGTAGGAAGTGAGTTGACTTTGTGATTCAGTCTATGATCACCCAGATAGTATCGGGCCCCCTTGACGTATGTGGTAATCCTGCCACAAATTCCATCGATATCCCATCCCACTTCCACTCTGGTACCTTGAGGGGTTGTGTCAAACCTGTTGGAACCTAGTGCTCTACCTTCACTTACTGAAAAGTAAGGAATCTAGAGACAAACTCTACCACTACCTTCTTCATACCTGGCCACCAGTATTGATGTTGGAGGTCCTGGTACATCTTCTCCATACCTGGATATACCTCCAAAGGGTATGTATGGAACTCCCTCAATACTTCCTCCTATAACACCACTGGTACAGTTTTTCACCCTTTGAAAAGGATTACATGCTCCCCGCCTATTGAAAAGACATCAGGAACTTGTCATGTAGGCAAATGAGCATATCGGGCCTCGTAGTCGACATATCAAAGCTGGGCCTCCCTAACTCACTGTAAGGGTGTAGGGGAAACTTCCATCAATTGAAGAAAAGTTGTCTCCTCTATATCCATGAAGGGTACCCAAAGCAATTCCAACTTCTCTGAGGCCTCATTCAGTAGTTGTGGACTCGATCTATAGCTGAGATGATTTTCCATCACATTACCCTTCCCAGGAGTATAGAATATCTCAAAGTAATAGTCATGGAGGAACTCTAGCCAACGTCGTTATCTTAGATTCAGATCCTTTTGAGAAAATATATACTTGAGACTCAGGTGGCCATAGTAGATAATGAATCATTCTCCCATAAGGTATTATCACCACATCTTCAGTGTGAAGGATACCACTTCCAACTCAAGGTCATGTGTCACATAGTTCTGTTCATATAGTCTCAATTTTCGTGAGCCATAAGCAATCACTACTTTCCCCTGCATCAGGACACAACCAATCCCGATTCCTGATGTTTCACAGTACACCACGTAGTCGGTTTCCTCCTCTGGAAACCTCAATATAGGAGTACTCATCAAGCTCTTCCTCATCTGCTAAAAGATCTATTGACATCCTCATGTCCACATGAAGGGTTTCCCCTTCTTCTTCAATGATTTCATGGGTTATACCTATCTAGAGAAGTTGGGTAAAAACCTTCGATAGTACCCATCAAACCCAAGGGAACTCTGCACCTCAGTAACTCTCCTCGGTGGGTCCTAAGAAAGCACCACCTCAATATTCACTGGAACCATGGAAAATTCAGCTTCTGAGAGGACACGTCCCAAGAAAGTGGACCTTTCGTATCCAAAACTCACACTTAAAATGATTTATATAAATTTGGTGCTCTCAGAGTGTGTCCAGAACCATCCTCATGTGTATTGTGTGCTTCTCCTCGGATGTTGAATACACTAAAATTTCATCAAGGAAGACCACTACAAACCGATCTAGGTATGGATGAAAGATCCTTTTAATGAGTCCCATGAACATTTTTGGGGTGTTATTCATGCCAAAAGGAATCACTAAGTACTCGTAGTGGCCATAGAGACATCTAAAATCCATCTTCATTATTTCCTCATCTTGTACTCAAAGTTGGTGATAGCCTGATTTGAGGTATATCTTCAAGAACCATGTCACTCCCTTCAGCTAATTCAATTGGTCATCAATCCTTGATAGAGGATAAATGTTCTTCATGGTCACCTGGTTTAGGTTCCAATATTACATGCATAGCCTCAAGATTCTGTTTTCCTTCTTGTCAAACAACATTGGGGATTCCCTATGGTGAAACGTTGGGCCTTATGAACCCCTTCCTCTGTATGTCTTCCTACTATAACCTAATCTCCATGATATCTATGGAATCCATTCGATATGCAGGTGTAGATATTGGTGTCATCTCAGGGTACAAATCAATGCATAAATCTACCTCTCTATGAGGAGGTAGTCTTGAAATATCCTCTATAAAAACATCCTTGTACTCATCCAAGTCTTTGAGACTGACGTCGATTTCCTACTTTCCCACTACTGACAACCACTGGTTGTACGTGCTCATCCAAATAACTTTCAACAACAATGGTTCTCCCTAGCACCCTAGCATAAGTAGTAATGTACATAGGAATAGTGCTAGCTCGGATTTCCCTAAACACATCTCACTTGGTGGTCTGAGCCTTGAAGCACCGGTTGCATCATATTCATCGAGTACCTGGAAGGGTCAGTACACCTTGATGAATAACCAACTACTGACATGTCATCTCAATGAAGCTACAGAAGCTCTTAGGAATGCATATTCCTTAGCTTTTTTTTGGCAATATCCCCTTCTCATAGAGAGGCGCTCAAGCTGTGTCCACAGAAAAGTTACCTCATCAAAAGATCAGGTAATCTAAACCCCACCATAGCCCTGCTAAGCCATATAGAAGGATCATTGCTAGGACTACTATCTGATCTAATGGTTCCATGACTAGACAGAAAAACTCAGTCACCACCTCAAGCCAATCTTTAGTCGCCTCTGAGTCGGGCTCACCTCGGAACATGAGGGGTCTCTTTCACTGAGACTCGTGTAAGGCATTGAGTCTACATGCATCCTCTACCTATAGAGCTTTTAGTAACCGATGCCCAATAGGTGGTGGTATTTTTGGACAGCACCTGAAGGTTCCATCTCGGGAAATGGTCCCTGTACCAAAGCCTCATCACTCTGTGGGCCATCCTCATGGTCACTCACTGGAATTCTGGATGGCTGTCTGCGTGGAGGCATCTTGAAAGAGAATAAAGATGAACCATGGTTAATTTATTATACCTAGTGAGCTAAATCTGACTCAAAAAGATAATGGAAAAACACTTAAAGATGCATGAAACTAGTCTTTTCATGTACAGGGTTGGAAAAATAGAATTCAGGGTCCTGGTGTATGGATACATCAGCCACCGCACCAACACTAGACTCTCTACCCTGAATGTAAAACTCGAAAGACTTAACAATGTTTCCCAATAAAAATTTACAGACTCTTAGTTATTCTGGTAGAATCGACCTCCCTTTGATACCACTTTGTCATGACCTGTCCCCCAGGCCCCGTTCCGTGATTACCCCAAACCCACCTTCCATATTTCAGGGGTTGGTGACTAGCACCTAAGGCATATCCCAAAAAAGGGAAGGCGTTTTCATTTAAACTCATACACACAAACATAGCTCAAACTGCAGAAATTAAACACGAAGTAAACCACAATTGTCACTGAGACAACTACAGAGAGTATAGTACAAACTTAAAGTACAAAGGGACTAGAATAATAGCCCAAAAACACAAAGGAAAGTAAAATTATCATGATCTGTCTTCTCAAGACCCCACTTGAAGGGTATGTGAAGGGTAACTACCAGTAGCCGTAGAAGTATGCATGTCTGTCCCGTCTCACTGAACACATCCTGATCCCGGACCACCAAGTTCTCTATCAAAGTGTTTGTTTGTCTCATCTCACTAAGTACCACCTGGTCCCGGACCACCAATGTTTCCGAAAAATCATTTATCACCTGTACGGGACATGACACATGGGGTGAAGCCCTTGAAGGGGTGAGTAACATAATACTCATTAGGGACCCCAAACCATAAAGGAAAGACCAAAAAGCAAATACCACCAAAAAACCACAAAGCAAAGATATCTCACACCAGGTATAATATAGTGTATAGAAATCAAGACCATCAGCCATATAACTGAACACCTTAGGCTATTGGGGTAATCTTCCCTGATGAGTACCATGGGTATGCTGGGTCACAAAGATATGCTCCCCACTGTGGGTCTATCGGGTCACATAGAGCTTCTTCCCACTAGCCTCTAACTATTTTGGTACTCATCTTTGATGAGTACCATTGGTATGTTGGGTCACATAGAGCCACTCCCCACCATCATTCTGCCAGGTCACACAAATTCACTTCCCACTGGGCCATCATAGCTAATCCATATAGGGTCTCTTGTCAGCAGTCTTCAGGTTTCAGTCTGTCGTAGGATCTCTGCACATAGTCCGCTTGATTCTGAGAGAAACTACTCATCAATCCATTCATCATATTCAAACTTCCATGAAAACCTCCTTAGATAATTCCAAAATATATGCCTCACTTCGAGGGTTCCAATGCCGCAAATGGCTCATCAATTGGATGCACAATTTCAGAGATATTGGTGTTTTAGCAAACAAGGATAAGTTGTGTCTGGGCCCAGTCAGACCCGGTCAGACCGACTCGCCCAACCTATCATGTGAGTCTCGTATGACTCAACCCAGTTCGAATAACCCGACCCGACCCACTTCGGGTCTGGGTTGGCCCATTCTGGCCTGTTTAATAGGCCAGGCCCATTCGACCTTACTGGACTCGGCCCGGTTCGGCCGGGGGTCCAGCCCATCGAGTCGCCTAGAGACCTGATCCCATCTGGCCTGCAGAAGTGGGACAACTTTGATTATGGTCAAAGCCACGTAGTGTCTCGGATTTCCCGGCCAACCTCCCTCAGCCCGAATGCCTAATGGAATTCGGTTCGGTGCGTCGCAGTTAGCTAAGCTGGCCACATTTTGTTTCTCACACGCGGTCGCTGGATCGCGTGCCAATAGAGAGCCACGGCCCGCACTGCGTGAGACACTCCACCTGACATGATCGGATGGCCGCGTCTCTCTTCCAGTATCCAGCCTGCTGCCGGCAGCTCTTGCCACACCACCATGACCCAAGACGGTCACGACATACTGTCATGGCGCACCTCCGCCCGCCCGTGGCTGCCGACCTCGCCAGCGGATTCTTTCACAGACCATTGGGTCTGCTCTAGTGGTTTGTTCTTCAATCCGTCTGTGCCTCCAGTCTCCATGAGTTTCTGCCTTTCCAGCTAAGGCCTTGAAATCTCCTTTTCTCCATTTTGAAGATACGGCCACAAAGAACACACAAGAACGCACAAGACAAAGGGGATCGGGCCTTGTTCGTGTCGTCCTGCACACTCCACGTTAGAGTTTCAAAGCAATAATTAAAAGGGGGAGGTTTTGAGATGCCATTAAATGAATTTACCCCACAATTCAAATCCCCAAGTTCAAACATCCCTCCCGCAAGAACATACTATCCGCAGATCATCCTGTTTGTGGGTTGATCCACAGTTATTATTTAGAAAGAATAATTTGATATTGTAATTAAAACACAATAAACCCCTACCTCGATAGATTTTTTCACTGAAGTGATCCGTTCATGTGGATTCAAGTTTTGTTTGAAGCTATTGACGTTCGTCTCTCATCGGTCCCCTTTCTTTGAGGTGCGTCGATGTCATTAGCGATTCGTCAGCATTCATCATTCATCGTTGGAGAGGGCTTCCCCACCATAGATTCGTCAAAGGAGTTCCATGTTTCTGATCTCATTTCTCTAACCCCGTCAATCCATTAAAATATAAATGTGTCATAGTGTTTCTCTTATGCTATGTTGTCACATCGTTACATTGTTTCATTTATGAAACAACATATCTGTTACACTTCATTTAAAGTGTAGTTACATTGCACATTAAATAGTTTTTAAAGGGATTCATTTAATAATACTTTTTGTCACCTCGTCGCCAGGTTTTAGTGCTACTGTTTCACCGCTCAATGCTAAAGGAAACAGAAAAAATAACTTTTTAAGTTATTTTTATTTTTCTCCCGAAAATTATGAAAATTTAACTTTTTCCCTCGACCCGCACCAGTCAAGGTTAGATCCCATCTTTGGTAATATCCCCTTTTAGGATGCAACGGTGCCCTTGGATGTTCAATCAGAGCACTAGTTTAGAAGTTTCCAAAATCACACATGCGCACCATTTTAATTCGCTTAAAAAGTTTGAAAAACTAACTTTCACCCTCGACTGGCATCGGTTGAATTTAGACTCCACCCAAGGGAAACACACCCTCATGAGATCAGTGGTAATATCAGATTTCCTATCCAAGTTACCATTTAAGAATTATAAGGATTTGACAACAAAATAATTGTTACTTAATTATTTTATTTATGGAAAACAACTGACTTCCATTATTGGCCCACGTCGGCCAACGTTATGCTCTTCCTAATGAAATCATACCCTCACAAGCTCAAAGATGGTCTTGGATTTTTAATCTGAGTTACCGTTTGTGAGTTATAAGCATTTGAAAAATAAAATAAAATAATTTAATTATTTTATTTACGATTATTCCATTTTCGGGTTTTCTCACTAGAGGTCTGCGCCGACTAAACCTAAGTCACGGCTAGGGTAAACCTGCCATACTAAATTCAACGGTTCCATCATATTTCTAATCTGGGCATGTGTTTATGTTTTTTCCAATTTTTCTGGAAAAATTCTCATGTGCACTATTTAAATCCAAACATTTTTTGATGGATCATTTCGGGCACTCTGGGCCTCATAATCGCATGCTGTATTAGTGTCTGGTCTTGAAATAATTTCATATAATTAAAAACTACTTGGAATTTCCGGACATTACATCACCACAAAAAAGTGTTTGAGGGTGGGACTTTATGATAAAACCCAATTGGTTGTGCCGCAAGGAAACCCGGTTGAGGGGATTTGTGATGTGTCTTATAATGACCTGATGTTTTATGAATAAAATTTCATTTTCAAATGAATAAATGCCTTATTATTAAATGAAATTATAGAAAACACATGCATTACTTTGGTTATTTTTTACCATTATAAGTTATATCCTATTAGATTTAAAATTCTTTTAAGAACTATAATCATTGATAATATAACCATTGTACAATGACCATTAATATTGGTATATATTTAGGGTTATGATAAAGTCTAATTGACATAAATGGAATAATCATTGACCTCAACCAGTATGATTATACCCTATAAAGCTCATTTATAGAAGAATATAAGGGAGATGAAATCATTGGGCTTTGACCATGACCAATCCCAATCAAATATTAAGTGACTAAAGCATGATAGAAATTTTTTACCAGAGAAGTTCAAATTTATCGAGATCACAACCCAAACCATTTTCCTTAAAGATCCCCATGAAAGTGTCACCATAGCACATTATACCCTTATGGAATATGCTAGTGTAATAATGGATTATGTATCTAGACCCTAATAGTATGAATTTTTATATTTTAAATTTAAATAAAAAATATTATATTTGTTCATTTTATTTTTACTTTATAAATGATTAAATAGTGAGTTTGATAAAAATTAAATTTTAATACGATGAAACTAAAATTTTATTTTTGGAAATATATAATTTCAATCAAGATACTCTTTTGGATAAATTGAATAATTTTGTAAATAAATTTTATTTTAATAAAATTTTCTTTTTAGATAATATTTATTTAGATATAAATGATGATATAATTTTATAAAGTAAAATATAATTTTTATAAGGGTTAGAAAATTATTATCGTCATAAAAACCTATATTTTTTTAATAAATAAGGTTGTTTTATTTAAAATTAGAAATTATCATATTTAGGAATATTTTTTGATAAATTAAATATTTTTTTGAAATTAGTGCATTGAAGTTATCCGACAGTGAATTTTTCATAATTTTCTGATACATTCAAATTTTTTAGTAAAAATTAAATATGGTATAAATATATGGTATGTATTATGACATCATAAAATCTCAAAAGTGATGTAATAAATACTAGAAATAGAATCCCTAATAAAAATTATATTTCACCATTAAAATAATGTGTTTTTTTGTATTATATTATTTATTTTATAAATCCTTAATAAATCCTCCATAACCTCTATTTTAATTTGAAGGTTTTAAAATTAATTATTTATAAACATGACTCACTTACACATCAGCAATGGAGTTATTTTAATGGTCTCAATTGTTATCCTTATAAAATATTTAAAATCACTTCTCTTTGGTAGAAACCATGGGTAAAAACAGTGGAAAGGTTTGTGTTTTTCATTATTTTACCATATAGAGTAAAAACCCTATGTTTATAAATTAATAACGAATTATCCTCTCTTTTTCTATAAAAAACCTACCCAACCTTTCATTCATCTTGACTCAAAACCCTTGTATAATTAATTTACTCTACCTTTACCTCTCTATATCCCTCTCAAGGTATCTCCAAACTCTTAAGAAGCTTCTACCGAGATTTTAGAAGCACCCTTTCAAATTAGTGGATCCTCCCTTCCTCTTTATTCAAGAACATTCTTTATATTATGACTTTTGATTTCTAATTTCTCATATTGGTATGTGTTTTTACACATACCTATTAATCTTCTTATGATTTACAATTTATTATAGACATATTTCACTATAATTAAATCCTTCCATGGATCATTATGTATCCTCATTATGATGTTAAATTTATCCTACAATTTTTCATGCCAAACATTTTTTTAGTTATTACCCATGCTCATTTCTTATCAAGGGTATTAAAATATATGTACCTAACCTTAATTTATTGGTTACTTCCATGTATGTAACCTAAACTCTTTAATCATGGGATTAAAAGTGATGAAATATATCCTTATGTTTTATAATCTATTTGGAAAACTTATGGATGTACATGGTATGAATATAACGGGTGGGCCCAGAATTATATAACCCACCAATGCATTGGATAATGTTTTTTATCTCATGACATCTAATTTATGGATAATTTAATTTTACCCTAAGCAAAAAAATGTTATAATTTATCAGTGGTTATCCTTGACTTATATTTATTATCATGTAAAGGTGAAGAAGGAGGATATCACCAAGACTATTTTTTGTTCATGATACAGGCACTATGAGTTTATAGTGATGCCATTAGGACTCACTAATGCTCTAGTTATCTTCATAAATTTCATTAATAGAGTTCTTATGGATTACCTTGATAAATTTTTAGCAGTATTTATAGATGATATTATTATCTACTCCAAGATAAAGAAGTAACATGATGATCATTTGAATGTTGTACCGAGGACCTTTCATAAAGAAAAGTTTCATGTGAAGTATAGTAAATGAGAGTTTTTGATAGATTAAGTAACATCCTTGTGGAATGTTATCACCATAAAAAGTATATCTATGGATCCTCTAAAAATAGAGGCTATTAATGGATATCACAAATCATCATTAATGACATAAATCCATAGATTCTTTGGATTATATGGGTACTATCATCAATTCTTGAGAAACTTCTCACAATTATCAATCCCACTAAGAAAGATAACTCTAAAGGGAATCAAGTTTTCCTATATTGATGAATGTTAAGAGATATTTAAATAGTTGAATAAGAGTCTAATCACTAAACCTATGTATTTTTCTTTGAATTACTATTTTGGATATGTTATAAAAGGAATATTGACATATTGGATCTTGTAATGAACCTCAGACTTGTGATTCATGAATAACTTTTTGGTGGAAAGTCCAGGATACAAAGGGAACAATATTATTATTCTTGTTTTTTTATATTATTATTGAGATGTTTATTCAAATTTTATGTGTTTTTTATATTTTTTATATCACTGGTTTGACTGTTTTCCTATAGTGGTAAGTGTAATTTTCATACATCATATTTGGAACATAGGATTCACATTACATATGTGTGTTTGGGTGTTAGGTTTTGACTTTGATATGTGAATTTGTAAGATATTTTAATGCCTATAAAATTTAATACATTTTGATCGGGTGGTGTGATAGAATGTTTATAGATGTGGCCAAGAGTTTTTAGGAAAGGTTCACTAGTAGAGGACTGATCAGTGTTTTTTTAAAGAATTGGGTGCAGTGAGGTGGAAACCACATCAATCATGTAAATGGACGATTGAAAGTGTGTTTCTAGTAGGTGATTCCTAGGGTTGAGAGAAAAATTACCTATAATCAACCTTTTAAATTAAATCCTTATGGTGGGGATCACCATAATCCATAGGATGAATTAGTTTTTAGTTATTCAATATCTTCAAATATATGGGTTCAATTTAGCACTATCTCGGTGTTAATGGGTAGTGTTCCTTGGATTTTTGAGTTGTGTAGTGAAATTGTGTTTGGAATTATGGGGTATAACATAGTGATATGATAGATAATGATGAACAATGTAGGTTGGTAATGATTTTTTGAGGACCATTATGGATTATTGAGGATAATAATCATTATGGTGGAGAGTTTTTAATGACCCCCAACTTTTCATGTCATTATTTTCATATGGAATTTAAATTTTTTGTCTCAGAGTAGTGTATGTTTAAATAATTGAGGCTATGTTCAATATTAAAAGGGTTATAACACATAAAGTATATTTTCTTATACATTTATAGAGTACTGGGTGGTGATTTGAGTGCTCAAGTGGGCATTGGAGCATGGTTGATGGGGAAATATTATGGATTTCTATTATTGGTGAAAAACCATGCCACAACCTTGGGTCGTTGTGTCATGTCATGTGTTATGAGAGTTTGTGAGTTTTTTAGAAGTAATAAGACCATTTTATATCCCAAGAGGCTACTCTATGTGGTTATTTTTAATGGGAGACCATTCCACATTACGTGAGTTGTACTGAGGAGGGTTCCCATGAGGTAGGGTAGTCAGTCGATATTGTGAGGAGTGTTGTTACATAGATATGGGGTTGTTTCATGGAGGTTTCTCAAGAATAAAAACCATAAATCTAACATTTAGAGGTTTGTTTTACTAAATATCCATGTGTTGTTTCATAATAGGTGCTCAAGGGTGGGTCTTTATATCATATCATGGTGGGTTTTGTAGTAAAGTGACCTGGTTTAGGGGATTTTTACCATGGACACTAAATAAACTCCACAAAGGGATTTATGAACTATTTTTTAACAAGGTAAAACTCATAATTTTAGGTTCATACCCTCTTGGGATTTTGGGAACAAGGGAATTAGGATAAGTCAATTTCAATTCCCCCCCCACCCTTATCTTTTTCCCTTCCGATCCCCCATGGTGATAGATGTTGTTTAGACAATCCTGTAGTGAATTCATGGTAAAATCTTCCTCTACTTTCCCTCTATTATTCTTTCCCTTTAAAAACTATTAATTTAGATGTCTTTGGATATGGTTTTTTTGTTGACTTTATGAATCATGGTGGAATCAAAATAAAATGATGGGGTTTTTTCTCATCATGGCTAGAGGGCCTCTCAGAAGGATAAACACATAGGGTTTCATATGGTTTCAGTTATGTGGTAATGCCCAATGATTTTTTCAGTGATTATACCAATTTTTATTAAATTAAATAATTAAATATAAATTTTAATAACTAATTATTTTTGTTTTATGGATTGGGATAAGAGCTCTAGTGAGGATGAGATCATAGAAAATCATGGACGGTCTTATATGAGGTTGTACATAACATCAAAAGTATAGAAACTCTATAGTTAAGGTAGGTGGTCCCTTCAATACAAAACCATATGATTTTATATGACTAAGTGTTCATGCCTATAAGATTTCATGGGACCAGGTGAAGGGACATGTACTAAGAGTTCCCTAAAGAAGTAGAAAATGTGGCATTGATCCTCCTAGGTATGAAAGAAGGGATCTTTATCAATTAATGTGAATTACTATCTCATTTTTATCATGTATCCAAGGGGAGAAGGTTACATTTGTGGTTAAAAATAACCATGGTAGGTCTTAGGGATTGTAATTAGTTTTGGGTAGCCTAGGTTGGTTTCTTAAGGATATTTGGGTAGGCATGAGTAGCTTAAGCCTAGTAGTGAATGGTGAGATGGTTTTACATCTCACTCTTGGTAAGGAGAACCATCCTGAGGGTGGATTGAGATTTGGTTTTTTATATTGTGTGATAGGATCTTTGGGACTAGATAAGAGTAATTTGGATGTTTTTATCCAAGTTTTGGTCTTAGGATATCTTTTGAGAGTGATTTTTTATGGAACCCAAGAGATATATTTTTATGAGGATTAGGAAAAGAGATGACGCTCCCACTTGAGTCTTGGATCGGTGGAGCCTATGGGCTATGGAAACACCCCCACGGTGTTAGATATAGTGTTATATATAGCTTGGTACCAACAAGAAGAGACTCATATGGGTCTAAGAGACATAGTAGATTCCCTAATGGAAAAAAATAGAATATTGAGAGGAATGAAATGATGGGAATGTTCGATCGATATGGTATTGAGGAGATTATCATGTGAGTTCAGATAGATAAATAGATATACATCAAGACATGGTGATAGGTCTATAGTGACTAAAACCCTGGGGATGAGAAGCTGAGATTTTAATATGATCTATATTCCATGATTTTCGTTACATGAATGTGTTAACAATATGTATGTGGTTGATGATGAACCGCATTACGGTTCCCAAGGCCTAGCCTCACCTTGAGTGATAATGTATTGGTATAACCCTACCTTGAGTGAAAAGGTAGTGGTAGGGATATGATTTCAGACCCTAAATTGATTTATAAGGTAGTTGTTCTAATAATGACCTCACCATGAGTGAAAATGTGCTGGATAAAACCTAATTTGAGTGATAGTGTAGTGGTTAGGTTATGAAGAAATACCAGACCCTACATTGATTGATATTGTAGTATTCAGGATAATGGCCTTTCCTTGAATGAGAAGGCATTTCTATAGGTATTATTACATGATATATTTGGTTCATATGTAATGTGATACAAGATGTGGATGGATAATCTAGCCTTGAGTGGCATGTTAGTGGTATGAACATGGGTGTTGAACTCACATTGAGTGAGAAGGTGTTGGAAGGACCATCTTGAGTGAGAAGGTGAATCCTAGGTTTGGGTGTATAACCCTACCATTCACCATTGGGTAGTGATCAAGGACTTGTTAGACACTCTGGTCTGAACCTACATGTATGGGTTATGATTTAGTGATACGCCCAACCATAATTCGTTGAGTATGGGATAAGATATAGATCATAAGGAATAGGGTTACTAGATTCTAGCTTATGGTAAAGCTGATATGGATGGGTGTTGTGGTGTCCCAGTTATCACACAATGACCCAATGTGTATAGATTTGTTATGGCCTATATAACACATGAAATTTTAAAGTGCATGTGTGTTCATGTTTATTTGTTATTTACTTTTCTCATGTATACATGTATATGATGGTGTATATTAGAAGAACTTAGTGATAACCTACTGATTTTTATGCTCATTAACAATATATTCACTCTGATGTGCATGAAAACATTATGTCTACTTTATACGTTATATCATGGGTTGGGATATGGATTAGGTTGGGGAAGCTTGATAGGGTATTAGATATAGGGATTAAGGTTAAGTGAGGGTATTAAAGTAAAGCTTCTTGTGTATTTTATTTTATTTTCTTATTTTATATATGATTGGCCCAATGGGTGATCAGTGGGATGTATTCTTATATGATAATATTCATTTTGTTATATCAGAAATCTTATTTATTACTTATATATATTCTAATGTTTGTTTTGGATGTTGTTTGTTTATATATATTTATTATTGATGGCCATGATATCAAAATAATTGTCTCTACAACATATAATTTAGGTCATCTTTGTTAGTCAAAATCCTCTAGCATAAAAATAGGTGAACCTAGGGCTATTTAATACTCTAGTCGGGACACTAGTGAGTAGTCTCTATCTAGGGCATCATGATACTAGGAAACAAATAATGAAAACTAACAAACTATGAATAAATACTAATAAAATATTTTAATAATTATTCATAAATTTGTTTTCAATTTAATTTATGCATTTCTAAAAACTAATAACATATTGCAATAAATAATTAATTATTCAAAAAATATTAAGGTAAATAAAAATAATAAAATTATTAAAAAGAAAATTTATTTGACATTAGTATATTTGTATTTACAAGCTACCTACAAGTATTTAAGATCAATAAAATATTAGAATAAATAATAAAAACAAAAATGAAATAATTATGTAAAAACTAAATATATAAAAACTTTTAATAAAAATATCTTTAATAAACTAATTAATGTTTTTTTCTAGAAAACTATAGAACCAAAAAGTAAATAATAATTTTTATTATGAGATCATGATTAGATAAACCATCATAGAAATACATATGGATCTGATATAAATATTATCTACATTAAGGGTGTCAAAAAAATTATATCATTTTCATAATCAAATTCATAATTTGTTTCAGAAGGGAATATTATGTATCCATGTAAGAAATGTGATCTCAAGAGATTTAAAACTTTTCATAATGTTGGAATTAATATATTGAATTTTTATTTTTGGATATATTAGGTTTTTTTGTATCAGCATAGTGAACGTAATTTAGAAGATAACAAAAAAATAGTTTTAGATCTAACATAGTTTCAAAATTTATCACATGAGGTTGACGACCCATCTTTTCAGGAAATAAAAACTCAGAATGATAATCAAAATCCTGAATTGGAACCATCTCAGTTTTATGATTTGTTGAAATCTGGTGAATAGGACATATATCTTAAATGAAAGTTAAAGAAAATAGAATATTTTTTAAAATTTATGGATATTAAATCAGATTTTAGAATGTTAAACAATTTTTTTGATAAAATATTTTATTTGGTTAAATTATTATTTCCTGAGAGAAATACATGACTGGTAAATTTCAATGAAAGTTATAAATTGGTTCATAATTTGGGTATTGGTTTTTATAATATCCATGAATGTTCAAATGATTTAATTTTATATTATAGTGAATATGAGTCATCAGTTAATTGTTTAACATATTGGTAATTTAGGTATAATAAGGTACAATAAGAAAAGTCTAAAACAATTTATATTAAATATTGAGGTATTTTTCAATTTCACCATTATTGTAGCATCTATTTCTATCTCACAACACACATATATTCATGAAATGGCATAAATCCAATATTTTTATATGTAAAATCTTAAATAATACTTTTGATCATGATTTATGAAAACACTTTGATTTATTGTATTAATATTTTTCTTCAGTACCTCATGACATATGGTTAAATATTTTTACTGATGGTTTTTTTTCATTTGGTACTTACAGTAGTCAGTATTCTTATTTTCATATTATCATAACTTTATACAACTTACCTCATTAGATGATGATGATAGAACCATATATCAATTTATAATTATTAACTCTAAGACATATAAATAAAAATATCAATATTTTTATAAATCCATTGATTGATGAATTGATTTTATTGTGGATTGACTGTCTAATTACATATAATGTTGTTGTAGAATTTAAGTTTACACTGAAAGAAGCATTAATGTGGACACTCAATAACTTTTTATGTTTTGTAATTTTATCTAGATTAAGTACAGATGGTCCAAAATTCTATATGTTTTGGATGGGTGGAAGTAAATCATTTAGTCATGTCAATAGGACAAAACATTATTTTTTTTTACTTTCATCAGAAATTTATTTTTGCAGATCATCTTTTCTAAAGGAATAGAAATAATTTTACTAAATGGAGAATTGAAAGAGATAGAAATATAACAATGATCTAGGATATTTAACAAAAATATATCATATCTACATTACCTACCATTACTTTTTTTCCAACTATAGACCAAAAAAATAGGTTTCTGTTAGAGATTTAACAATTGGAAAAAGAAAATTATTTTTTCAGACCTTCCATATTATTCGAATTTGTAGGTTTATCATAAGCTTAATGTAATGTATATTGAGAAGATATATTTTGATAACATATTCTATACCTTGTTGGATATACCTGGAATAAATAAATATACTATATAGGCATAGTTAGTCATTCAAAAAAATTGCCATCCCAAAAATGAGTTATTTTAAATTGAAATATCAAAATAATTTGAAGATCCAAAAGACACTTATGCACTTTCTAAAGTAATTAATTTATTATTTTGAAAAATTATTGTAGATTTGAGGTTACCAAATGGATATTCTTATAATGTTTCTAGTTGTGTTAGAAATTTTCATATTAATAGGTTAAAAAATATTAATTGTCATGTCATAATGGAAAGACTATTATCTATTAGTATTAGAGGGTTGTTAAATTATTCAATTTTGGATGTGGTGGGTAAAATATCATATTTTTCAAAAACATTTACAAAGTAAAAAAGACTATGATACTCTAAATATAATAAAACATGATGTTGTTCTAAGTTTATATTAATTAGAAAAAAAATCATCAAGATTTTTTTATTCAATGGAACATTTAATATTACATTTTTCATATGAAGAGAAATTTGGCGAGTCGGTTAAGTTTCAATGGATATATCTATATTAAAAATATATTAAAAAATGAAGAAGAAAGTATGTAAAAAATCATTATTTGAAGGTTTAATTACATAATTGTTCTTATAGAAGGAAATTTCAAGTTTATTACCTTATTATTTTCAATCTGAATATCTCTCAAAACATAATTTAATGCATAAAAATGATGGAATTTTTTATGATAATAATTGATAATTTATTATCAATATTTAATCAACATAATATTTTTTTAGTGGCGATCATGAATGATGGATTTTATATAATGAAAAAAATAGACATCATATATATGTTTTTCTCAATTGTGAATAAATTCATGATTTGTGAAGTAAGGGAAACATTTACCTATAATTTTCTTAATATTTTTAAAAATTAAATTTACATTAATTTTTTTTATAGATTTTATGATGATTGTATCAAAAATAATCCATAAAAATTACCATGAATAATCTTGAATAACTTCAATGGTATAAGTTTTCCTAGTGGTTTCAAATACTGGTAAGTTAAATTTTTTATGAATCAATTTTTTATTTTACCTATTGTTATTTATTTTTTATTTTTTTAAGTATCGTAACACAAAAAAAAAATTATATTAAATTATGGGAACTGATTATGTACCAAGATAATTGGTAAAATATTATAATGTGTATGTGATTAATGTATTTTTTATTTCATACACACACATATGATGAGTCAAAAAAATGAGTGAATAATGGTATTTGTTTAAAAGGAACCCATCGCAAAGAGAATAAAGTTGACTTTTATGATATAAGGCATGAAATAATTGAATTTTCTTATCTAGGATATAATTACATAACAATGTTTAAATTTCATTTGTTTGATACTGATAAAGGTTTGTACATTCATCCATAGTAAGGAGTCATTTAAATTAAATATAAAAATTTTCTTTTTGGAAAATGAACCATTGATGATACCATATCAAGAACATGAAGTTTATTCTGAAAATTATTGTGATACTTAGAGAAATTTAAATTCCTAGTAGAGTGTAATAAAATTGAAATCTTGTGATAATCATTTTATAGAAAATGAAAATGGTTATATTGAAATTAAAAATATTAAAATTTATCCTGAAACATCACCCAATACATCTCTTACTCGAAGAGATACAAATATAAATGATTTGAATCTATAGTTAAGGTTTTATGATGTTGATAATGTGGATGATATAACCAATTAATTTGAAAAAATGGGAGATAATGAAATTGAAGCTCATATATAAATTGATGATATGAGGGAGAATATAAATACATTAACACCAATGAATATAAAGATAAATATTAAGAATGATGTATTATATTCTAGTTATATTCATAATCAGTATATATTATTTTTTCAATAAATATTTTTTAGTTTTTTTATATTTGATTTATGTATTAAAAATTATTTATAGGTAACATTATTTTTATGTTTCAAAAGGATGAAGATGATTATGATAAGATGTATCATACCCTTTTCATTTTTTTTATTTCCGATGATGAGTCATATGATCCATCATCTAACCCATAGGATGCTTCCACTACACCGTTGACTACAAGAGATCGTGACCTAGCTAAATTGATGATTCCATTCTATATTCTCAAGCATAGTCTATCTTTAATTTTGATTCATGATTAAGGAAGTAAGTTAAATTGTTTATTTTATTTTATTTCCATTAATTTATTTTATTTATTATTTCTCTTATTATCTTCTTTTATCTATATAGTTTTTCATATATAGTTATTGGGAAGGTAAGTTCGAATCTACATAACTATTTTTCTACACCATGGGTGTCATGGGATCATGTTTTCACTAATTTTTGGAATCACATGTTTGACCACTAGATTGTATATAAATAAATATTATTATTTTAAAAACTATATATATTTAATTATTAACCTATTGTTATTATTTTTTTTACAGCCCTTGGTCGATGGTAGTTGAAGATCGTACATCTAAAAGGAATTATAGATTTATATATATGATAATTTTCATGAATTTTTAAACAATATTAGAAATAGATCCATGGAGAGGGATTTTACTAGTTTTTTACGATTCTTTAATATTTCATTGACTTAACTACATCCCTACCTAGAGTAGGGATAAATTATTATCCAACTTGATAGGAGAGAATTTTATGAGGATTTTGTTATCTAGTCAATTGGATCATGGTAGGCAGGAGTTCATACATAGAGTTGGTAGTCATAATTTTATTATATATCAACGACATATGATAAGTAATATTGATTATTAATTTATATATACTTTTAATACAAAATAATTAAGTTATATTTATATAGTATTTAGTAGATCCTATTGTTATGATATTTTATTTCTTCAAGAGGATTTACACCAATCGTACTATATGTGAGATTGTTGGTGTGAGACAGTATATGATTATGGTTAGCATTTATTTTTTATTTTTTCAAATTAATATAAATTAATTTCTTTACCTTTTTAACTTATAATTACACTTGAATGAGATGTATGAGGTCATGAATTCTCACACATAAGAGATTCATGTTGAGACTGTGGGTGGGGATTATGAGGGATCGTATGAGTCACATTTAAATGAGGTGGCTTAGATGCGTGTAATCGTGCAAGATATTCAGAAATTTTGGGTGATCGATATTGATTTAAGATCGATGCTAGGAACTTATTATGGTATTTTAGTTAGGGAATCAAAAAACTCAAAGGGAGATCATATGGGATCATGATTTTTTATAGATATAGAGTATATGTAGAGGATGTAAGATTATAAAGAGACTATATAGAGATTGCACAGAGCAAGAAGAGCACCATCAGCAAAATGAGCATCAACATCATTAGTAGGAGAAACAACATGAGAAAATGAGGGAATACATGTGATGACATAGATGTGGTTTTGAGATAGAGTTACCTCCACCTGATAGTCCTCCTATATCTAATCCCCCACCCCCATTGGATTTATTATTATTTTTGGATAAATATATAATGTATTAAATTTTTATTAGGTTGTGTATGAAAGCTTTTTAAAAAAATTAATTTATTTTAATTTTTTTGATTTTATTATATTTTTTCACTTATTTGAGATAAATTAACCATATATCAAAGATGATTCAATAAAATTTTATTTTTGATGTATTAAATTTATATCATATGGATTTTTTGGTGATGAATTACATTTTCAACACAAAAACGGTAGGATATCAAATACTTGTTGTGATGAATTTCATTTCCATTATAAAAATTTTAGGTCTTGGCATAATAGTGATGGTCTATCTCTAATACCACTAATTTAAACAGTGTTTTCATAAATAAGTTATTTTCAATATAATTCTATTGAAAATAACATTTTTTTATGATATTACATTGTAAAGAAGACATCACAAATGCCTAGAAATTTTATAATTCATCGTCATTGAATCCTCTTGATGCCATTCATCATCGCTTTGAAGCTGCTCTCTAAACTACAAAGTCCAACCCATCTTTATCCCACCATATCTCACCAAAACTTCCCCATCACACCATAATATAATACACAGCTTAGGGTCACCTTGGTAGAATTTCCCTCATTTTTCACCATTTCATCATCCTGTTACCATCAAAATTTCAGCTATAATAATGGATGGTAGAATCCTGATTTCACATAAGGAAAATATAATAGGTTAGGAACATAGAATACAAGATAGCAAATAAATTTAATTAGTTTGTTGTATTTTTAGACTTCTAATGATATTATTGGAAACTTATTCATCGTCGAACGCATAATAATCAATAGTTTAATGATTATAATCATGAGTAAGAAAATGGATTATCCAATCAATATAAATGAAAATAATACATGAATAATAATCATCTAATATCCATAAAAAATATAAGTATGAAGGTAAAATTTTCATAAAATGAATAATGGAACAACCAAAATTATCAAATTTATACCTTGATAACATAAGCATCGAAGATCCATAATCCAACCCCAACCCTCCATCCATCATTAACTCCATAGATGATCGAATCCAATATCCTCTTCTTAATATCTAGAGTTCAGTCATCACCAATGGTGGAAAACCCTTGATAGAGGCATCATAAATGAATATATAGTATGAAATCAGGCTAATTGAGAAAAAAAATTAAATAATCATAATGGATTGGTCTGGTACCTGAAACCCAGACACATAAATTACACCTCTCTTAGGTTAATCCTCTAATTCCAGACATAACCATAATGTTTTATTTTCCAACTAAGGATCCATTAGGTATATATTGATTTTTCAATATGTAGGATAGATATTTTTTTATTAAATATCCCTTTAAACTAGAATAGTACATAATATCTATGAAACTCATATTGAGGGTAAACACCATGTCCTGAGATAATTGGGATGATTAAAAAAATTAAGATCATTTACTAGGGAAATATTAATATTTTTTAATGGTTCAAGACACTAAATCTTATTAATAAGCTAATTCCTCCCAATATAAAACTCAGGTTACTAAAAGACTATGAGTTTCTAGTAACTTTTAGAAATAAGAAGTTTCTAATATTTGAAAAAATGGTGAGTTTTTTATTAAATTTTGTAAAATTGGGAGTTTTATAAAATGATTTTTAGGGAGAAACCATGGTTTATAAACTATTTAGTATAGGATGAAATTGATTTAGTGTTTCATCTGAAATGTGGTATTTTTGAAAATGGTTTTGATATCTTGGATTTTTAAATCTTGGTTTTGAAATAATTTTCATAGATTAATGTTTTGGATAAAACTATTTTGATTTATCAATATTGTTTAGTATTTCATTTGTGAGATTTTATCATGAAAAAATATTTATTAAAGTCATCGGGGAAGTCTAATTGAGTTCATACTCATCCCATTTATGTGAACTTCAATGGTTGTATAGACATGGTTTTTATTGATACCAGTTAAGTAAAGTTTGCATACTTAGTCAATGTAGAGACATAGATATACTATAGAGATATTTTTGGAGGAGTTAGTTTTTTTTCATGAGTTAATTTTATTTATTTATAGTTATCATGTGTTTTTCTACATTGGATTTGGATTTATAAACCTCATTTTTATTTTTTGTGAGTATTATATTCATATAAATATTTTATCCCTTTGGTAGATATATTTTAAGGGTAAATATTTCCCCAATGGTTTATTTTATCCCTAGGAACTATTTTCTATCCTTTGGTGATTAGGGTAACATGCTTGAGGCCATGTGTCACTCTAATTAAGGTCACAATATTTGAGCCCATGATTTTGGGTGTTACAAAATGCAATTAGAGAATAGTTTTAAAGTTGAGTTTGGGAATTTCTAGTAGTTATGGATAATACAATAGTTTTAACTTTAAATGTACCCAAAAAAGACTTATACAATGTTTTTATATATAACCATGAGTTACTAAGAAGTCCAGGTAAATGAATGGTTGATGATGTCCTTGTAGGATGTTGTTATTTGTGTTATGTTAATCCATGATGGGTAAAACCCAACAAGAGTTCATTAATTATAATAGGTATGGAGAGTAACTACATCATATGACTGTGTTTTAAAAAATAAAGGGGTTTTTATTTCATGAAAAGTGTATTCTCATTGACAATAATGATTTATAGTTTTTTAAAAGTGGTTTTGAAAATAAATCTATAAAGTAATTTCTTGAATTATTCTAATAAAGAAATGGGAAATATAGTTATATAAAATAAAGAGATATGGATCTAGTAAGATACAACATAGAATAAGATTGATATATTGATTATTATTTTATAAAGGTAGAAGGATGCTCTCTCCCCACTCCTTGTTCCCTATGCTGATGCCCTAGCCCGATGACGACACCTGTGGCTCCCCCCTTCCATGCCGGAGGGGGGATGCTTTTCTTGAGTCTTCCTCTGAGGCTCGGATGCGTTCCTTCTCCCCTTTCTCAAACCTTGGGTTTTTAATGTATTTTCCTCCCATCTCTATTTTCCCGAAGGTACCAGATCTCTTTAAGGGTGCGCCTCAGATCTCGATTTCACCCTCAGGATTCAATGAATCCTTGAGCCGTCTTGATCTAACGTTGGTATCTCATTTCAGGTATCATCGGCCTTCGGTCAATTCTTTCTATAGGTTTGTGTTTGGATCCTGGGGTTTGTAGGAACGTGAAATCTCCAGCCTTCTGGATAAAAGACATATCATGATCCATTTTTCTTCAATGGAGGATTTAATTACTTCTTCATCCAGAGCCCCGCGTAGCTGTAATGGAAATATTTTTTATCTCTTTCAGTGGACCTACAACTTTCATATGAATTAAGACTCTCCCTCCATCATCGTATGGGTATGACTTTATGAGTTACCACTGCCTTTCCAAAACCCCTCAATTATCTGTTTTTTAGTAAACCTGGTGTTTCACTATCTGTGTTCGGATTCTAGAATGAGCTTGGTATGCCACCTGATATCTCCCCATATTTGCGTTGAGGTGGACGCCTCCAAGCCACCAGTGTAATGGATTTGGATCACAGTTGGGAAATAATTTCGATGTAAACATGTTGTTGTATTTGAATCCAGGACAGGATTCTGTTTGTTATGCAAGCGCTTAGGTCATCGGTCTTCTTCTTGTCGTGGAGGGAATCAAGTAGATCATGGGGATCCTGATTTGAGGTCGAATGGAGATGTGGAAGCCACTACGATCTCCGTGGACCAGCAAGATTGGTCATTTCCTTCTTAGGCGGAGGCGAGTCCCGGGAATCCGAAAGTCTCAGATATCTTCAATCACTTGAGAAACGATTTGGCTATCCCTAATCTAGTTTATGAGGATCCATCACCAGATAAAGGTATGAGAGTGGATGTGGTACCAGATCCTAGTCCCTATTCTGTGAAGTCTTTATCTTATGTTGGGTTAGTGTGCTCTAGGAGTGTTCAAAACTCTGGGGAAGTGTGGAAGATGTCCAACAAGAAGGGCCCTACTGGCGGTGAGATTAGGGGGAATATCTTTCAAGGATCATAGGGATGGGTGGAGGCTCTGGATAGGCCCAGCCATGGAATAATGATGCCAGTATTAAATCTTGGAAACCGATTTGCTGCCTTAAGGGCTGAGGAGTTTCCTCTGGATTTTTGCAATCCCGGATGGGTTGAGGTTCAAAAGGAGGGTGAGTTTTTTAGTCCAGTTTTTGTAGACAGTATATAGGATGATCATATTAGAGGGGTTTATAGCCCCAGAAAAAAAGGGGAGGAAGAGTTCACGTGACTCGGGAGGTTCCAGTCTAGTCAAGGAGAAGTCTTCCAAATTGAGGAAGGACTAACCCCACCTTCCTAAACCCATGGAGACCTGATTGGCCTAGAAGTTGAGAAGCAAGGGGTTGATGGAAAACTCTTCTTGCACTAAACAGAGTATAATAGGTGGGTTCTTGAAAGAAATTGAGAAGAAAGATTAAGAAAAGGAAATAGATTATGGTTTTGCTGGCAATGAACTACTACAGGATACACCTGGAGTAGCAGATTATGATAATGGAGTGGCTAAGCTTATCAAGGTAGGCCCACGAAAGGGTGTTTTAACTGTCCAACAGTGGGAGACAGGTGTAGAGGATGCATCAAATTGGAATCCTCTGGAGTTTCTTATGAATTTATAAGAATTAGTGGTATAAGAAATGTTCAACATCAATGCCACATGAGAGGAGGTGGACAGGATGATGGAAAGAATGATTCGAGTTGTTACGAATGGTGAGCATGGTTCCTGGATCAGCAAACAAGAACTTATACTACTAAGAGGTTTAAAATAAGGGAATATTAACATAGAGGAGTACATTCACACCGGGGAAAAATTGGTGAATAAATTTTATGAGCTTATAAAGGACGACCCAGGAACTCAAGTAACAACTCTCTCCTAGAAATTATTTAGGGTTACTACTATGAATAGTCTTAAGCTATTTTTCAATGAGTTTGTGAGTCTTATGGTGTTTTCTAACCTGGATGAACTCTTTTGGTTTATCACTTTCTTCCTTAAAAGTTACTTGATAATAAAAAAGATAATTTGGTGGTGGTATAGTGATTATTGTTTTGTTAGTTTTATGGTGTTGATTTTTTATTCTATATGTTATACAATTTTATTGCCTAGAAGGATTCTGACTGGACATGAGTGGGATTGGAAAACAATTCTCTAATGCATAGTATTAGTTAGTTAAAAAGATTTTGTAGGATATCAAATGAATTAGAAGATACACTAATTAGTGTAGGTTGAGATAAGTAGATTTATACTTAGAGTTACTAAAGAAGCATCCATATTTATTAAGAGGTGATGTTGGGCTATAGAAATTTAAGTAGTGGTTGGAAATGTTCATCCAAATATGTAATTTATTAAGATATATGGAGACCTCAAAGTTATAGTTTAGATATTTTTTAATAGAGGTACCATCTAGGAAGTGGTTTGAATTAGTCAAGGAAGTACATAAAGAAAAATATCTACACAAAGAAGGTTTCTAGATGTTCCATAATGATCAATATTTCCTAGATAAGATAAAGTTGGCTAGAGATCAGAAGTTTTTTGGATTTTAAGAAATGAAATATTTCTATTAGGGAACATATATCAAATTTTAATGGTATTTTGATGTATGTATTATATATTATAGAGAATAAAAACTTTAAGGTTCAAAGGCTTGAGATATGGTTGTTGTTAGAGATGTAGTCAAGGATTATTCTGTTGAAACTTTTTGATTCATTTTTCTAAAATAAATTATCTTGAATTTTTTGTTTTTTTGAATAAAAAAAACTCAATATATTACTTATAATTACTTAAAAAAAATTATAGTTCTTTTTTTTATAGTTTATCTTCCAAATAACATGTTCTGAATGAGTTTATTTTCAACCATGAACATTGGAAATAGTATGATGTCACCTATTCCATTTAGAGTAGAAGATAATGTTAGAGCTTTTAGGTTTGTTATAAGTGATGGTCATGATTCAAGATCTCAGAGTTTACCATTATAAGGTTGTTATACTCTACGCCTATAAATAGAAGATATAAGCATTTATGATTTATTTTTTTTACTAGGTACCAACTTTTGATATATTTTCACTACCTTAATGACATCAGATAATTCAATTATTTTAGTTTTTAGTGTGATCTTATATATTCCTTTTGTGTGAGTATTTTATTGAAAAATCACTAAGTTCTTTATTGTGATCCTTTTATTATGGTCCTATTTGATTGAATAAATATGGGTCTTATAACCACTACGATTGAAATTTTGTGTTTATAAAAATATCAGGGATGAGTACTTTCCTAATTTTTATTTTTTGATCAAAGAGGATCTCTATTGTAAGATATTTATATTTATTTCCTTTATTAAAGAAATAAAAGTATAGGATTTTCACTTTAAATAATTTAGGTCAATGAAGTTTCATGGTTTTAGAACTTGTATCCATTAAACCTATATATTGATCTTCCCATCACTTTAGATTAAAAGAAAATAGATTTGTTCATATGAACTATGATATCCATTGATAATTTTATTTAGGGGTATATGAATAGTTATATGAAACCTCAATTCATGATTACAGTATTTTTTATTCTTAATATTCTTATTCTATTAATTTTATTATGTTTAATTAAGTTCTGTCTTTCAAATAGATTTTATTCCATGGTGTCTACTAGTTGTGAATAAATTAAAGAAAATATGTAAGAAGTTAATGACAAACCAGGATCATGATATTTTAGATCATTTTATATCTAAAGATAGTATTTTAAAACCTACTTCTAAGTTTAATTTCAAACCTATTTATGTTTCAAATTCAAATGATCAGAATAAAGTTATAAAATTTAATTTTAAAGTTGAATGTTTGAAGGATTTACTTTCTAATTTTATTTGTGGAAGGGAAATCTTGATAATATTTTGGGGTAGTTGAAATCAAATTGTAAATCTTCTAGAGTATATGATAAATCTTTTGTTAAGTCGTATTTCTAGACTAACTATTTTTTATGAAAAGTGAACAGTTTTGTATTAAATTTCAATGGGGAAATCATTTGAAGAATAGATATTCCTTGAATAAGGATTAGTTATTTAGAATATTTAGATATTATATTTCAAAATAACTTTCTTCCATTCAACATTGAAGAGTTGGGTTTTTAATTTCCTTTTTTCTAACATTTCTAGATCCAAGAATGTTAGGGTACCAAAATATTCATTTTATACAATTTAGGAAGGTTGAGTACCAGTATAAAAAAAATGGTATATAGATAGCGATTATTAATGAAATATTACTGGAAACAATTATAAATGTTGGGACCAAGTTGTATGGAGAAAGAAGTGAGAAAAGTTTTATTTTGAATAGTGTTGTCTTTTGTGGTCAAAAAGGATAAATCAATTCACTTTGTAAAAGGCCTTTGAAAACCAGACGATTCTTTGCTAAATTGTATTTCTCAAAAATTATAAGTTGTTTGGAGAACTTTTTATGCAATACTTTTAAAGGAAAGTGGGAGTAAAGGTGTTTCCAATTGTATTCATGTTTGATTGGAAAGAAATATAATACTGAAATATTGGGAAGTTTCAATACTTTCCTTGGAAAATATAACGATGCTAAAAGTGCTCAATAAAAGAATATATGTCTTGATAGACATGGTTTATAATGAAATAAGTTGTTTGTTGACCAATCTAGATGATTAAAAATTAGTATGGTTGGAGTTTACTAAAGTGAATTTTTAAAATGGTGTTGTTTCCTGGTGTCTGTCAAATGTTTAGGCCTCAAAATCGGGAGTTTGGTTTGTTTTTGGAAAAGGAATAATTTCTCTAGAGAAAATTTTGCAGACCATGAAGGAAAGTTTGTGGAATTCATTGGTGGTATACAAAGCGGTAAAGGAAAATTAGCAAAGGTCGAATTCCGTTTAGTAGTGCTATGCAGACTGTAAATCATGATATGTGAATGGTATGTATACCGCATAGGATAAATGGTTTGGAGATGGATCACAATTTGTAGGATGCATGTGTTACACAGAAGGCATAAAGTTTGCTACATAGGTTTTCATTTTTAGAATTGAGATGGTGATCAGATCGTGGGAGGACCATGGTATGCAGAAGGTCAATAGTTCGCGACGAAGGGTGTAATTCAGAGAATAAAGACGATGATTTTTCCGTGACAAAGTAATAAAGACAGTATGCAGACTTCATAGGTAAGAATGATTCATGGATGAAAATGGTTCACGTGAAAATTGCAGTCCATGGGAGAAGCTCAGTACGTAGTGAAGGTAGTACCACATTAAAAAATGAGGTAAAATGGATTAGCAAAATTTTTGGAGTTATTTTCCTATGTAATGGAGCCTAATCCATTCATTAAGTGAGAGTGATTTTTAAGAAAATATCTTCACTACAGGGAGAAATTTGAATAAGTCCAGAGTAGTTCACGAGGTAGAATTCTGTGAAGGGAAGTATTTAGCGGAGGAGAGATTCTATATAATGATTTGTGGTATTGGAAGGAGCAGTCTGCTGAAGAAAGAATTTTGTAGTATGTAGAAGCAGTGCGCAGAAGTGGTATGTGGAGGTGGTTTGAGGAGGCGGTACGGTGAGGTGGTATGTGAAAATTGTACATGGAGGTGGTACGCGGAGCGGTGAAAGTTTTTGGAACAAATATTCTTCTCGGAGGAAGATGTGGTCTATGAAGCACTCATAGTACGTGGTGCAATTCACTTCATGGAGGATACAGACAGTTCATAGTGGAAGCAGGATAGTTTGTAGAGGACTCAAGGAAGTTCCTACCAGTTTCTGGGTAGGAAATATAAGAATTGTTTTAAAGATCAAATTTGTGAAAAATGATCAAGAAGTATGAAAAAATTGAATTGCATAATTTTTTTCTAGAAGAAGCACATGCACTATTGTATTATTTTCAAAGTTCTATATGAGAGAAAGAGAATATCCTACTAATTTTATTCCACACCAAAAGATTTTTTTCTAGTGTACTTTGTGGTATTGGGTTGTTTTTATACCATACCAAGGTCATAGATACTCTTATTGAGTAATTAACCATATATATTCTTATGTTCTTGTGGATGTGTGTTTGGATTGTGTTCAGTAGGGAAAGAATTATTTAACAGGAGGTGAAGGTTTTTTCAGAATTAATGAAACATAAAAAAAAATATCACTAATTCACCCCTCCCCCTCTCAGTGATACTTGAATCCTAACTGGGAAAGATCAATTGGTATCAGAGAATAAGGTTCCCTTCATTTATTCTTTGTTGAAGTTTTGAAGAGAATTTATGATGGAGAATCTGAATTGTGTGAACAATATAAGGATTTTGATATTTTATGGAAAGAATTATCATATCTAGAAATATATAATGATGCCTTATCTTGTGTCTCTTGGGTATGATGTTCTTGAAGCTACAATAGATGAATTTCATCTTATTGATGATAAGGTTCATCTTACACCTACCAATAAGAATAATCTTGAGAATGATGGAAGAGTTAAAAATGATTTACTCTCATCACTTTCTGAAAGTGAGTTTCTAAGAGTAAAAGTTGTTGCTACAGCTAAACGTATCTAGGATAAGATGAAAAACATCTATGAAGGAAATACAAAAGTGAAGAAGGTAAAACTACAAATCTGGAGGTTTAAGTATGAAGATTTGAAAATGGGAGAGTTTGAATCTTTCGGGGACTTCTCTACCAGGGTAAATGACATTTTCATTACTATCAAATGTCTTGGTGAAAAGTTGGAGGATTCTACAATTGTTGAAAATATCTTAAGAATTATTTCCAATAAATTTGATGCTAAATTTTCTTCATTGGAATACAGAGACCCTAAAACATTATCTCTGGATGATTTTCATATCACTCTCATCGGTTATGAAATGAGAAGGGATAAGACTATGAAGAAAAAAAACAAAATCTGATAGAAAAATGTCTTTCAAAGACACTAAGAAAGAAAAATATATGAATTCTCTTGAGGAAGATTATGTTTTTGACTATGACTCTAAAAATGATGTATGTAAAAATATAAATGAAATCTTATCCTTATTTTATAAAAATTTGAGAAGAGGTACAGGTAAAAATAAAAGGAAACTACCCTTAAAATGTTTTGAATGTGGAGTCATTGGGCATTTGTGGCTAATTTCCCTCAAATAAAGAAATATGAAGACAATGATAGAGATGAAAGAAGTCCAAGAATATCATGGAAGAAATATGGTGATAAGGATAAATATTATACTAGGGGGAAGGATAAAAACTTATTTAAATCTAAAAGAAGAACCTTTTTATCTAAATATGGTGATGATGAAGATAGTAAAGTTGAATTCGAAAAATATTTTCAGAGAAAGATAGAGAGAATACCTTTATTGTAGTAGTGAATAATGATGATTTTAGGAGCAGTGGTTCTAAATAAGAATAAAATCAACTTGAATTGCATCTGAAAGAAGAATTGAAAGAATGTTTGGGAAATATTCTAAGGCATGAAAAGGAAAACAGAAAGTTTATAAATGAAAGATCATCATCAAAAAATCAATAAGGGTTTCCTGATAAGAAAGTAAAGCTGGTAAAAGAGATTGATGGTCTGAAAAAATATCTTGGGAATGAAAACAATCGTACTGAACTTCTGGAAGTAAAGTTGAAGTCAAAAGAAGAAGAGTTGAAACTTGTTCAACATAAACTTTCTAAAGGTAAAGAAAAAAATAATTGTTTCAAAAACTTGAACTCAAAAGTTGGTGAAAGTTATGGTTAATAATGAACCTAATAAGGATCAAAAAAATTATCTTCAAATGTTTAGAAGAAAGCAAGAATTAGTTATGAGGAGAATAAAGTTGGGAAAGTTATGTATGTGTCCAAATCTAACAATGCTGAAAAATCAAATGTATCTAAAAATCCTAAGTTTGAAAAAATTTATATTACTTCTGGTTCTGATAAGTCTAGAAAGAAATCTTAGTTGAAGAAGAAAGTTATGTTTGAAAATAGGAAGGTTGATGGTCAACAAAGTTCTGTTAAAAAGGTTTTCGATAAGCCTATAAAAAACTCCAGTCAGTATGGGAGATTCAGAGGAAAATATTCTTCTATTATTACTACTGGTATTATGGTAGATTTATACATTCCTCAAATATATTTTGGTTTAATCAACAGTATTACTATTATTCCATAGTTTATGGAATTCAAGGTTTTCAGGGGAGTCAATCCTCTCAAAAGAATAAGTATGAGAAGGAATTTTAGAAGAAATCTGAGAAGGTTGGTGTGAAAGTTGAGAATAGGTTCCAACCACTGGAAACTATTTTTAAAAGATGAGATCAACCTAGACATCTTTCTAAGGGTTGTCTTGTTTTTTTAATGGAATAAAAAAAGTTTCTTAACAACTCTTAGAATCCAGAGGTAAATAAAGAAATGGAAGAAGAAAATGATCTTGTTGTTGAAATCGATTTGAAATCTATAAAAGTAGAACAACCCTAGATTCTTGATAGTGGGTGTTATTCTCATGTGATAGGATACTTAAAGCTGTTGAATAATTTGAAAGACTTCAAAGAAGGAATAAAGAAATGTTGAAATGTTGAACCTCTGAGGATCAAAGGTGTTGTATTAACCATCATCGGGAAAGAAATATGAAATCTAGGAAAACATTATATGTATATAGGGTGAAATACAACCTACTGAGTGTTTCATAACTCTGTGATGAGGGAAACAAATTTATCTTCAAAAAAGATGGTTTTTTTTTGAAAATTTTAGAAGATATAAAGATATTAAAAAGTGTCCAATGTAAAAAAGAAAACTTGTTCCAAGTTGGTGAAATATAAAACTCATGTAACATGGGTTTGGTGGAATAAAATCAGTTGTGGCATAAAAGTTTGGGACACATGTGTCAGAGAAACATGAGAAAGTTATCAAAGTGAGACAGTATCTGAGATATTCCTAATATGTCGAGAATAACAGATTGGTGTTTCGCTATTTGTCAAAAGGGAAGATTGCAAATTTGGTGTATAATAAAGTTGACATTCGTTCAAAATTACCCCTAGAACTTTTTCATTCTAATATATGTGGTATAATGAGAAAATAATTCACAAATGGAGATAAGTACTTCATTACTTTCATTGATGATTTTACTTGCTTTACTTGTGTTATGTACATGAGACATAAATCAGATTCTTTGAAAATGTTTAATAGTTTCCAAAGGAAAGAAGAGAAGGATTGTGAGAATTCAGTTAAGAAGTTGATAACTGATAATGATGGGGAGTATAATAATTAAGATCTTGAAAATCATTTTGAGAATCATGTAATTTGGCATTAGTCTAGTTCACCATACACACCCCAAAAAAATGGGGTCGCTAAAAGAAAGAATAAAAGTCTAGTTGAAATGGGTTAAACCATGTTACTTGAACATGGTCTCTCTCATTACTATCGGAGGAAATCCATGTGTACTATTGTGTACATTCAAAGCCTATGTTTCTCTAGAACAAGTTTAGATATGACTCCATATGAAATGTTTTATGGAAAAACTCCATGTTTTAAACACTTAAGAGTTTTTGGGAGTCCATGCATCATAAATAATAAGGGTGTAAACCTTGAAATGTTTGAGAAAAGAGGTAAAGATGAAATTTTTCTTGGCTATGCTCTAGAATTTTTCTTGTCTATAAATGTTTCAACAAAGAAAATTTATTGAAAATGTTGAGAAAGGAAAGTAGACTTAAGCAGATGTGGAAGTTGAGAAGGATAAGGAACATCTTGTTAATAATTCTAATGATGTTGTCGACAGTGGTAATCCTGCTCATGAAGAATAATTTGACTCAACTATCTCTAGTGATGATAGAGATACTCAAAAATCACATCGGAGGCTATATAAACAAGTGGAAGCTCAGAACATTATTGGTGATCAACATCAGATGGTTCAAACAAGATGAACAATGAATTTTTTTACACATACTTTTTTGTATTCAAAAGTGGAGCCTAATGATGTGAATGAAGCTTTCAAGCATTCATAATGGGTTTAGGATATTAATGAAGAGCTTGATCATATAGAAAATAATGATACGTGGGATCTCGTACCTAGGCCAAATAAAAAATTTATTGGCACAAAATGGGTTTCTAGAATAAGCTGAATGAAGAAGGTTAATTGATAAGTAACAAGGCAAGCTTAGTGTGAAAAGGTTACACACATATTAAAGGTGTTGATTTTTATGAGACTTTTTCTCTGGTGTCAAGGTTAGAAACCATCATAATTTTTATTTCTATTGATGTAAAATGAGGGTACAAATTTTTTCAAATGGATGTAAAGTCTGCATTTCTGAATGGGGATATTGATGAAGAAGTTTATATTGAAAAACTTTGTGTCTTTGTTGTTGGGAAAGGAAAAATTTATGTTTGTAAGCTGAAAAAATCCTTGTATGGGCTAAAATAAACTCCAAGGGAATGGTATTCCAAACTGTATACTTAAGTAATATGATTTTCATGAAAAGAAGAGTTGAAAACAATTTTTACATCAAGTAAACTCAAGAGTTTTCTCTAATAATAATTATTTATATTGACGACATTTTATTTTCTAGGAATGATGAAAGATCTTGAGAAAGCTTTTTTGAAGATATGAAGAAGTTTTTTGAGATGTACATACTGGGAGAAATTAAATACTTTCATAGCTTACAAATTTTACAAAAGAAGAACCACATTTTTCTTTCTCAAGAAAAGTATGCTGAGGAACTTCTTAAGAAGTTTGGTATGGAAAATTCGAAACCAGTTACCACATTAATTTTAATGGGAACCAATTTGTATAAATATGGTGAAGGAAAATAAGTTAATTAGAAAGTGTTTCGAAATATGATTAGTATTTTATTGTATTTAACTGCCTCAAGACCCAACATTTTTTATGTTGTCATCTTAAGTGAAAGATTTTATAGTGATCCTAAAGAATCACACTTAATTGATGGAAAAATAATTCTTAGATATATCAAAGGAACAACAAATTTTGGAATCAAGTATGATGGATCAGAAAATATTGACTTGTTTGAGTATTCAGATGTTGATTGGGTAGGAAATATTGATGATAGAAGATCCACATCTGGTGGAGTTTTCTTTCATGGAAAAAGTTGTTTTAGCTGGCATAAAAAGAAATAGAATTCAATAAATCTTATCATGACTGAAGTTGAGTATGTTGTTTCCATTCAAGATGCTATCCAACTCATGTGGATTAAAACTTAGTTGGAATACCTACTTGTTGAAGTAAATTTACCCTTGATCTTGGGATGCGATAATCAAAGTGCAATCAATCATACAAGGAATATGGAACAACAATCTCGTTCAAACCATATTGACATAAAGTACCACATCATTAAAGAGTATGTGGAGAAGAATGAATTTAAGCTAGAGTATGTTCTTACATCAGAACAAGTTGTTGACATATTCACAAAACATTTACCCAAGGAACCATTTTTCAAATTGAGGTTGAACATGGGTGTCCAACCTATTTCTCATCAAGGTTAAGAAACGTGTTTCTATCCCATATCCCATATTAACTTTGGATAGTGTTTTAAAGGGGGTAATTTTTTTATAAATCTATCCTTATGGAAGCATGCATAAAGGGTGGGTTGTGGGTAAGGTGTGAATTCAGCGTGTAAGTCTGTGAAATATTCTAACTGTTTGTTGGAGTGGTTATAGGGAAAAACATTTTTATTCCAGTAAAGTTGAAGAAGTGGAGAAAGATGATTAAGAATTCTGAGGAAGAAGGCTGTGGAAGAAAGATGAGGATGTTCTAGAGTTGGATGAAGAGGAAAGCTGAAGAGATTTCATAGTCACTAGTTTTGGAAAGCATGTTTATTTATGTCAATAATTATTTTTTTCCTACAATTATTTTTCTCATGTAGGATTAGAATTGTTGACAAGTAATCCATATCTTGAGGTTACAAATTTCAGTGATTTATGAATCTTGGTTGAAAAAAATCCAAAAGGGGAGATTTTTGGGACCAAGTTAGATGGATAAGGAAGTAAAAAGAGTTTTCTTTTGAAGAGTGTTATCTTTTATTACCAAAAATGATAAAGCAATTCACTTTGTAAAAGGCCTTTAAAAACCAAATGATTCTTTGTTGACTTGTATTTCAAAAATATCATAATTTGTTTGGAGAACTTGTGATGAAAGAATTTTTAAGGAAAGGGGAATTAAAGGTGTTTCCAAACATATTCAGGTTTGATTGGAAAGAAAGATGTTGCTGGAAGATTGGGACGTTTTAATACTTTCCTCAAAAAATCTAGTGATGCTAAAAGTGATAGATCAAAGATTATATATCACGATAGACAAGTTTAGTGATGAAATTAGATGTTTGTTTACAAATGGTGATGATTGAAAATCAGTATGTCTGGAGTTTTCCAAAGAAATATTTTAATATGGTGTCGTTTTCCAGTGTTTTCTCAATTTTTGGGCCTCAAAATCGGGATTTTGGTGTGTTTTTGGAAAAGGAAGAATTTCTATGGAGAACAGTTCATAGACCGCAAAGGAAAGTTCATGGGCCATGAAGGATAGTTCATAGGATGCATTGGCGGTACGCGTATTGACGAGGGAAAATTGGCAAATGAAGGATTCTGTATAGTGGTGTTATGCGGACTACGAAGCACGGTATGTGAATAGTATGCAGACTGCATAGGAGAATTGGTCTGCAGATGGATTACGATTTGCGAGATGCTTACGGTATGCAGAAGGATTGAATTTCACGGTGAAGGATATCATTTGTGAAATTGAGGTGCTAATCAGTTTATGGGAGGACCACGGTATGCATAAGGTCAACAATTCAGGATAAAGGGTGTTGTTCGTAGAATGGAGATGGTGATTTTGGCCACTGCAAAGGAATAAAGGCAGTACACAGACTTCATAGGGAAGAAATTTTCATGTATGAAAATGTTTTGTAGGAAAATTTTGGTTTGTGGGAGAAGCTCAGTATGTGGTGAAGGTTGTACCACATTGAAAATTGTGGTAAAACATATTAGCGAAATTTTTGGAGTTATTTACCTATATAATGGAGCATAATAACTTCATTAAGTGAGAGTGATTTTTAAGAGAACATCTTTGTTGTGGGAAAAAATTTAGAGAAGTCCAAATTAGTTAACGAGGGATAATTCTGTAAAGGGAAGCAGTTGGTGGAGGAGAGATTCTGTGTAGGATGAAGTGGTATGCGAAAGATGAAATGGTTCATGAAATTGGAAGGAACAGTCTGTATAAGAAGGAATTATGCAGTACGTAGAAGAAGTATATGGAAGTGGTATGCGGAGGCAGTACACTAATGTAGTACTTGAAAATGGTACGTGGAGGTAGTATGTGGAGCGGTGATAGTTTTCGGAATAGATATAGTTCGTGGAGGAAGAGGTGGTCTGTGAAGCACTCACAGTACACAGTGCAATTCACTTTGTGGAGGATATAGGCAGCTCATGGTTGAAGTAGGATAGTTCATGGAGGACTTAAGTAAGATCCTACTAGCTTCGCAGTAGGAAAGAAAAGAATCGTTTCAAAGATCAAATTTGTGAAAGATGATCAAGACGAACCAAAACATTGAATTACATAATTTTGTGATAGAATAATTATTGAATTGTTGGACTGTTTTCAAAGTGCTATACGAGTGCAAGGTCATATCCTACTAATTTTATTCCACACAAAAGGATTGTTTTTAAGTGGATTTTGTGGTATTGTATTGTTTCCATACCATATCAAGGACATAACTACGCTTTTTGAGTAGTGAACCTTATAAATTATTGTGCCCCTATGGATGTGTGTTTGGATTGTGTTCACCATGTAAAGAACTCTTTAATAGGAGGCGAAGGTTATTTCAGAAGTAAGGAAACATAAAAGAAAAATATATCACTGATTCCCCCCTCCCCCCTCTCAATGATACTTTAATCCTGACTAAGAAACTTCACTAACTTCCAAAATGTACAAAAAAGTTAAGGGTGGACATGTTAATTTCATATAGAACACAAAAGGTCAAATTATCAATATTAGTGATGTATCCTTTCATAGTGAGACATTAATTTAAAATTTTCTATATGTTATAAGGCTTAAGAATAACATTGTTATTATATTATAATTATTTGATGGGGGATACTACATGAAATTTGGGAATGAAAGATGTATCATCACTAGTTTGGAAGGATTTCACATTTTATCTCTCAATAGGCATGATAATGTTTACACTATTAACTTATATGACCTTACTTATTAGAACATTACTTTACTTAATGAAATATATGATAATTCATGGCTTTTTCATAGAATATTATGACATTATAATGTTCATACCTTAGTTAAACTTTATAATAAAATAATTTTTAGGGATCATAAAAATATAAGATTAATTCTTATAGATTCAATGATGCCTACCAATATGGTAAGAAAAATAATTATAACTTTAAACATATTTTTCAAGTCTCAACATTTAAAACTTTACAGTTAGTGCACATGGATATTTTTAGACTAATAAAAACTATAAGTATTGGAGGAAAACACTACGTGTTTACCTTAGTTGAAGATTATTTAATTTTTCTTAAATTGGAAGCACGTTAATTTTTTTAAATAAATCTAGTTAAAAAACTAAAAAATCCTACCATTATTACTATCTGGAGTGATCATGGTGGAGATTATGTAAATTCCTTTCTTAAAAATTTTATAGTGAAATCATATTACACATAACTTTTTGGCACCAAGAATTCTATAAAAAATGAGGGTGTAAAAAGTTTGAATATAACACTCCAAGAAATTTACTGATCTATGTTGTGTTCATATTGTATTGCTAAGAATTTTTAGGCCGAAGCTATTAGTAGTATCAATTACACTATAAATCAAGTTTTACTTTGCCTAGTTTTAAATAAAAAATCTTACGAATTGTAGAATGAAGGAATCCAAAAAAATGGTTACTTCAAAAGTTTTGAATGTAATGTATTCATTTTTAATACTAAAGATAATTTGCATAAATTTGATATGAAAGATAATGAAGTAATTTTTCTCAGTTAATCAATCACAAGTAAGTCTTATTGTGTTTTCAATAGATGAATACATATCATTAAATAAACAATACATGTTATGTTTTCTGAATTTGTTCCTAATTCTAAGTTAAAACTGCCAAATTATGAGAATAATATGGATTGTTTTTTTGAAACCCCTTTTAATTTACTTCTTGTAAGTTAACCACATTTATCAGTGACTATAATTCTAGAAGGTAATATTATAAAACCCAATCATTTGAAATATGTGAAAGAACCTACTCTTTTACCTAGATTCTAGATAATGTTAATGAATCATCAAACTAATAATATCATCGGTGATTTTTATCAATCAGTTAGAACCAAAAGTTATTTACAGAATGAATATGATAATATTTCATTATTATATCAATTTGAACCAAAAATAGCATATGATTCCTTGGGACATGAGAGTTAGATAATTATGATGCATTAAGAACTTAATTAATTCAAATATCTTTCAGTAATATGATTTAAATGGGTCTTCTAAAACTAGTTTAATGAAAATGGAACCATATTTTAGAATAAATCTATCCTTATTGTTAATGGTTATAATAGAAATGTGAGTATAGACAATGAAAAAACTTTTTTCGCTGGTGTCTATAATTGATTCCATCCAAATTACATTATCCTTTTTTACTCATCTAGATTCTAATCTATTTCAAATGGATGAAAAGAGTTCATTTATTAATATTTTTTGGGGAGGAGGTTTATTTTAACAACCCCTATTTTTGAGGATATAAATTTTTCCAATAATTTTTATTTACATACCATGGTATATTTCAAAATTAAATAAGCTATGAGATACTAGTATGATAGAATATCCAGGTTCTTTACAAAAATTAAAGGAATATCAAATCACACTCTTTTTATCAAGAAATTTTTTAATGATAGTGGAATCGTACAAATCTATATTGATGGAATCATTTATATATCCACATAAAGATAAATATTAAATTGTTTCTTAGAATATATAAAAATTTAATTTGAGATGATTATGACGGGTTAACTTAAACTCTTTATTGGATACCAAATAACTGAGAAACTAAATGAAATTATCTTAACATAACATAAGTATATCATAGATTTACTTAAACATTTTGGTTTTGATAATTATTCTAGTATTATTATTCTATTATGTAACTATTATAAGCTTGATCTTCATGAATCGATGAAACTTAAATATCAAAAACTCTATAGAGGTGTGATTGGAAGTTTACTTTACATAAAAACAAGTTTTTTAGAGATTATGTATTTTGTGTGATTATGTAGGAAATTAAAATCTAATCAAAAAGAGTCTTATCTTAAGGTAGTTAAATATATCTTTTATTATTTTAAAGTAACTTTGAAACTTATAATATTTTACTCATCCATATTTTATTTTATTCATAAGATTTATTCAAATACAGATTTTGATGTTTATAGATTGTATAGAAATATTACATCCAAAATATTCCATTTCATATATGAGGCTTTAGTTTATTGGTCTAGAAAGAAGAAACATTCAATTTCATTTTTTACTAGTGAATATGAATATGTAGTAGCTAGAAATTATTGTACTTGATTTTTTTGAATGCAATACACATTTACTGATTTTAGAATGAGGTTCTCACAAACAAATATTCTTTATGATACTATCTATTCTATTTATTGTTGGAACCAATTTTTTTCTTTGCTGGAGATGGAGTATGTTTATGATCATTATCAATCTTCACATGGAAGATCAGGGTGTTTTCAAGGAAAGGGATCATACAGTTCAAGCTGAAAATAGTATTGAAGGTGGTTTCATTTCTCAGTGTTTTCCAAATTTTTGTGTCCAAAAATTGGAGAATAGAGGAAAGTGTCTTTGGAAAAGTTAGTTGCATGAAATATTGAAGGTGGTTTGAAAACATGTTCAGAAGGCATGTTTTGGGGTCATTGCATCAAAATATGGAAAAGAAAAAAAATTGTGCATAAGTTCCAAATGTGTGCGAAGGATGAGGTAGTGCGGAAGAGACTTGCGCACCCAATGAGACATCAAAAGGGGTTTTGTGTACTCAAAGAGAATATTGAATGATGCATTAGAGTATTAAGTGTAGGGTCGTCAAGGACTATAAATAGGAAACTACCCTCATGCAAGACTTAGAACTTTTCAACGAAGATCAGGTTCCTCTACCCCACGAAAGACTTGTGCGTGGAAGATAAGTAAAAAAGAAAATCTTATACACAAAGTGTTCCTATAGTCTAAAAAAGACCAAGTGAACCTCATGGTGTGGCTGTATGAAATTTAAGGGTTGTGTAAAAAATAAGGGTTGCATAATATACATCTTGTGCAATAATACCAAAACTTGAATGCAAGAAGTGGTCTTCCTGCTAGTGCATTGTTGAGCTTCTAACAGGCTTCAAATATCCAATTTATTTGTTCAGTGCTTTCAAGTGAATCAATTCAGATATTTGATACAAGAAGAGTCTCATGCTACAAATATATAGATAATTCAATGAAAATCTATTGAAGAGACCTTCAAGTCGATAAACTGAGTAAGACTTCACCCAGGGTAGTGAGAAAGGGGGAGTCGACGGAAGTGATCCAAGGGATGCAGTGGGCTATCCCTAAATTCTTGTAAAGGTAGTGTTCCAGGAGTAGAGTGAATGTTTCTAAACTCTCATATTCCACAACTAGTAAAGTTTAGTAGACTTTGGGACAACCAAAAATCTGTTAGCATATGCTCCTTAGACTAGCCCTTAGTAGGGAACCATGTAAAATTGTTGTGTCATCTCTTTGCATGTGATTGTTTGTTTACTCCTCATTCTCATCAGAAAAGTTTAACAGGTTCCTACCAATATGGGAACAAGATCTATAACTGTAAGAAGAAAAATTTGACACCCCGATTCACCCCTCCCCTCTTAGGGTGTTTCAGGGTCCTTCAAGTGGTATCAGAGCCTACAGGTTGCTGGTGTTAAATCTATCCCTCTTTGTTGACATGGAAAACTCATTAAATGTCAGAGAAGTCCCCCTCTTTGATGGAAGAAACTTCCAGATTTGTAAAAATTGGATGAGATCTCATCTAATATCTCTTGGAATGGAAATCCTTTTTTCTACTTCACAAGGAATACAGGCCATTGATCAAACAGGGCTATCTATGATTTATATATATAGGAAAATGATTGATGCAGATGCTAAAGCATAGAATTCCATCACTACAACTCTTTATGATCAGATATATCTAAAGGTGTTGAGTTTTACTTCTGTAAAGTCTATGTGGGAAAATATAGATAATATATATTAAGGTGACAACAATTTGAAGGAGTCGAAACTACAATTCTTGCATAATAGGTTTGATGATTTGAATATGAATCCTGATGAGAATGTAGATTTCTTCTTCAATCGAATTACTAAAGTTGTAGGATCAATTCGAGGGCTTAGAGAAGAGATCAAAGACATTTAAATTGTGAAGAAAAATTTTAGAAGGCTTACACATCTCTACAATCCAAAAGTGTCATCCCTTAAGGAAAGAGATCTTTCTAAACTTTCTTTGGATGACCTGTTGACAAGTTTGGTGAACTGTAAAATGAGAGTCAAGCCAGAAGATGAAACAACCTGTGTAATCAAAGAAATGGAATTCAAATTCATGGAGAAAATTGATATTTTAGAATATAGTAGTAATGAATAAAATGAGGAAGATGAATTTATTTCCCTCTTTTCCATGAAATTCAAGAGAGTAAAAGAAATATTTGAAGGAAAGATACCCTTGACCTTCTTTCTCTATGGTAGAGTTGAGCACATTGCCTCTCAATGCTCAAGAAAGTTTGATGATGAAGAAAGTGAAGCTAGAAACTCACAGAAGCCTCAGAAAAGGTTTTCTCAAAAGGGAGACTTTAATTCCAGAAGTAAATTATAGAGAAAGATCTTTGTCTATGAATAAGAAGATGATGACAATGATTTTTTTGAGGAAGAAGAGCTAGAGTTTAAATATGGAAATCGAGAATATATGATGGCTACCATTGAGAAATCAGAACCATTAAAAGAAAATAATAGATAAAATTAGTTGATTTCTAATACTGATCTCAAGTTGTAAATTAAGGGTAACAATGGTAATCTTCAGAATCAAAGTAACAGATGCCGAAAGTGGAGAGAATTTGTGGAAGAATCATCAGAATATGTTGATCGGCTTGAAGATGAAATTGAATGAATGTAAGAAGCAATGAAAGAATAGTCAACAACCTATGAAAGCACCACAGATTTGGTGGAGATAAAGATCAAAATTAATGAATAGGAAAAGGTCATCAATGAACTTACATCTAGACTGGTGGAGAAGTCCAAGACTGTTGAGGGTCTTGAAGAAGAATTTGTTACTCTTAGAAGTAAACTTTTAAGTGAATCAAATTCAAAGGAAATAAAGAAGAAAATACACTTTGGAAGATTATTAAATTATGAGTTTATAGAGAGAGATAAACGTGGTTCAAAAGAAGTATAGAAGATATTGGCCGATCAAAGATCCACATGCATGGGAAAAATTGGAATTGGTTGTGATACTGAAACATCAAAGGCTAGAAATAAAATGGGCCAAAATAAAGGAAAGCTGAAAGATGGAAATATTGAAAATACACTTGAAGTGCTTGAAAAGAAACCCTAAAATCAAACTAAAAAGATAAATAAAAACTATCCTAAAGCTTCTAAAATTGTAAGGTAGTCAAACAATGTTCTTAAGGAATGATACATGAGGAGGAATAAAAATGAGAAGACATTTCCTCTTATGAAATGTCAATTCTGTGGATATTTGGGTCATACCATGCCATACTGTGAAGAAGCAAGGAACTATTTGAATGGGTAAGAGCTTAGAAGAAAAAAGAGGAGAAATAATTCATATCCTACATCTTATAGAATAAATAATTTCTATATATATTAATGTAATTGTTATAATTTTTTCCATAAAGCTGTTTATTAGAGGCATAGGACATGTATGAACAATACATACAAAACTCAGAGAAAAATCAATACTCTTCAAATAGATGGTGTTACTCTTACAAATAGGTTTTATCCTCTAGAAGAAAAGTATGAGTATGAAGAACCTACCTGCAGGAAAGATAAACTTGAAATTCCATCTTTATCCTTCACTCAATCTCATATTTCATAGAGGGAAAAGAAGAAAATTGAAAAATCCAACCTTGTAGAAGTAGTCCTCAAAGCTACAAAGAGAAATATCACATGAATTATTGATAGTGAATGATCATCCCACATGACAAGTAATACATAATTTTTAACAAATGTTAATAAAATTTTTGATGTAACAATAAGGTTCGATAATGATAGTTCTTTAAAGATCAAAGGTAGTGGAAGTACTTAACTAGCTAATGGCTAGCTGAAAAAAATTTACGTTCTTTATGTGGACAGTTTTCATCACAATATCCCTAGTGTGAGTAAACTATATGACTCAGAACTTATAGTGAAATTCAATAAAAAGGGGTGAACTATAAGAGTAAATATAGGGAATTATCTTATGAAATGATGTAGAATAAAAGACAACTTGTATCTGGTTGATAGAAAAGAGAACAATCGATACATGATAGTTGAAGAAGAAAACAACTTGTGGCATTAGAGATTGGGGAAAATTAATTAATAAGACATGTAAAATATATATAATCTAAATATATTCATGGATATCACCAATCTAAATCATGAACGGGAAATGACTTGTGATGCTTGCATATGGGGAAAGTTAGTCTGCAATTCATATCATCCAAAGAAGAAAAGGGAATCAAATCTTCTTGATCTCATCCATACATATGTATGTGGTATGATAAATGTTTTCGTAACTCATGGATAAAGGTACTCCATCCTTTTCATTGATGATTATAGTAGGATGCCTTGCATGATGGTTATACACAGGAAATGGAAAGTGCTTGATTACATGAAAAATTATCGCTGAATCGCTAGGAATGATACCAGATGGAAAATCAAAGTTCTATGGTCAGAAAATAGAGGGGAATACACATCCATTGAGTTTGAAAATTACATGGAGAAGAATAAAATACAACATGAGGTGGATACTGTGAAAACCCCACAGTAAAATGGATTTGTTGAGAATAGGAATCGATAGGAAAACAATATGGCTAGAACTATGCTGATTGAGATTCATATCCCTCGACATTATTGGAAATAGTTTGTTAAATCTACGGTGTATATTCAAAATCAAACAGGGATTTATATGGGTGAAACCAAGACACTGTATGATTTGTGGTATGGAAGGATGCCCTCTTTGAAGTATTTCAGTGTTTTCGGAAGTAAATGTTTTATCAAAAAGAAAGAAGGAAATCAAGGATTGTATGGTGATGCAGCAGATAAAGAAATATTCCTCGTATATTCAATGAATAGAAAATCCTAAAAATGTTTCAATAATTGTATTTACATAATTTTGGAAAGTAGGGATGTTAAGATCATTGAAGATAATACCACAAATACCTTTAGTGGATATTATACTAATGTAATAGAATATGAGGAAGAATGTGGACATGGAATAGATCCAAATACAGAAGTAGAAGAAGGCATGAAAAAAATTCAGTAGTCACATCATGATGTTGATTCAGAAGAAGAATTAGAAGATGAAACCATTGCTGAAGATAATTCTTCCAAACCTCATAGAAGAAATCATAGAGCATAAATTGATCATTCCAACATCATTGGGGATTGTACAACACCCACATAGACAAGTAGAATGAGGAATAATGCTCAATCTTCCTTCCTACCAGTTGTTTAACTGTCTTCATTTCAAGAAGCTAAAAAATGATGAATCATGGGTTAAAGCTATGAATGAAGAGTTAGATCAGATTGATAAGAACCAAACATGGGATCTAGTTAAGAGACCCTAAAATCATAATGTGATTGGTACAAAGTGGATTTGAAAGAATAAATTTGATGAGAAAGATAATGTTATTAGAAATAAGGTGTGACTAGAGTGTAAAATATATTCACAGATTTGATGATGAAGAAACATTTTCTCTGGTGTCTAGATTGGAGTTAATCAGGATTTTTCTTACAATGGAATTTAAAATAGGATAAAAATTGTATAAAATGGATGTTAAAACAGATTTCTTAAATGGTGTTCTTGAAGAATAAGTCTACATATAACAACCAATGGGTTTTCTAATTGGTAATGATGAAATGAGGGTTTGCATATTAAAGAACGATCTCTATTGTCTGAATTAAGAACCACAAGAATGGTAATCTCAGCTGGATACTTATCTAAAAAAACTCAAATTTAAAAGAGGAGGAGTGGATCATAATATCTATGTGATGAATTATCATAAGGATCAGTTCATAGTACCGGTTTACGTAGATGATATTATATTTTGTGGAAGCAGACAAGGATTAGTGGATGAATTTTCTAGTCACATGAAATAAAAATTTGAAATGTCTCTGATTGGTGAACTCACGTACTTCCTGGGGATGAAAGTGATTCAAATGAAATATTACACCTTTACTTGTCAAGAAAAGTGTGCAATATAGTTTATAAACAAATTCAATATGCATGACTCCAAACCAATTTCGACTCTGATTGAGGTTGAATCAAAACTTGGAATGCATGAGGATGGGACTTCTGTGGATCCCACCATGTACAAAATAATCATTGGTAGGTTATTGTACTTAACTACAACAAGGATAGATATTGTATTTTCAACATTCTTAGTAGCCCAATTTCAAAGTGATCTAAAGTTATAACACATGGTGGTAGTTAAAATAATCATGAGGTATATTTAAGTCACTCACAATTATGGCTTATACTTTGACGCAAGAAGAGATAATGAATTATCGACATTTTATGATGCTGACTAGGATGAAGATGTGGTATATAGAAAGTCTAAAAGCGGTGGATCATTATTTATTGGAAAGAAATGTTTGGGATTCTTGAGTAAGAAACAATAAAGTACTTCTCTTAGTACTACTGAAGTTGAGTATATCACTGCTACAAAGGTTTTCAGTCAACTACTTTTGATGAAGAAACAACTGACTGATATTGATGATGAGGTGAAACAACCAATAGTGATTCACTGTGATAACAATAGTGAAATTGATCTTATGAAGAATCATGTCCTTCATTCTCGTATGAAACACATTGAAATCAAATATTACTTCATCAAGGAAAAAGTTGAACAAGGAATGATTAAAATGGATCATGTTGGAACTGATGATCGAGTGGCTGACACACTGACCAATCCATTGTCAGCACATGTTTTTGAGAAGAAATAGTTTAACCTCAGTGTTCAAACACCTCCCAGGGCATGATAAGGTTACGAGTGATCCCCTCTCTCTAGTTTTGTTAACAGTTTTAATCTGTTTGTGGAAGTGATGCAGGTTTATGGGAGAGCTACGATCCATGGGGACTGTGTTTTGAGCTCTATAAGTCCAAATTAGGTTATTTGGGTTTATTTTTAATGGGGATAATATATAAATTCAATGTCATTAGGTTTCAATAGAATGGAGAAATTCAATGAGTTACGAAGGAGGATAGTGAGAATGGAGAAAACAATTTAGTGTTATTAAGAAATAGCCAGAGCATAACTTAGACAAATTTAAGCACTCCAAAACATGATAACTCAATTCATGTCTTCCCTATTGTTTTCTACACTGATAATTTCTCATGTAAACTTAGAGTATTAGATGAGTTTTTTCTTGCATATCAGGTTTTGTTGGTGGTTGGAGCTTCATTGAATTTATCTATAGATTGTTAAGAAACCCAAAGAGAGAGAGATTGTTGGACCCAATGCTATTCTTTGATAGAAATGGAGTATGTTTTCGTTTATTGTAAATCATCACATGGAAGATCAAGTATTTTTTAAGGAAAGGGATCATACAATTAAATTTGAAAACAATATTGAAGATGTATTCGTTTCCCAGTGTTTTCCAAATTTTTGGGTCAAAAAATTGGACAATGGAGGAAAGTGTCATTGAAAACGGGATTTGTGTGCAATATTAAAGGGGGTTTTGAAACTTGCATGCAAGTAATTTTTTGGGATCATTTCATCAAAATATGGAAAATGAAAAAAGTTTGTGTAAGTTCTAAATGTGCACGGAATATGAGGTGGCACGAAAGAGACTTGTACACCCAATGCGACGTCAAAGGGGGTTTTGCATGCTTGAAGATAATATTGGGTGACACATAAAAATCTTATGCATAGGGTCATAGAGGCCTATAATTAGGAAGCTACCCCCATGAAATACTTATAAATTTTCAATTTAGGTCAGGTTCTTCTATCGCGTGAAAGACTTGCGCGTGAAAGATAAGTAGAAATCAAATATTGCATACAAAGTGTTCCTTTAGTCTGAAAAAGACCAAGTGAAACTCATGGTGTGGTTTCACACAAGATAAGGGTTTTACAAAAAATAAGGGTTGCATGAAATGCATCTTGCGCACCAATCCCAAAACTTTCATGCAATAAGAGGTGTTCTGTGCAAGTGAATTTTTGAGCTTCTAATAGGCTTTGAATATCCGGATTATTTGTTTAGTGATTTCAAGTGCATCAATTCAGGACTTCAATGAAAGCAGAGTCTCGTGGTAAATAGAGACAAATAATTCAATAAAAATATATTACAGATACCTTTAAGTAGATAAACTAAGTAATACTTCACCTAGGGTAGTGAGTTAGGGGCAGTCGATGGAAGTTTTCTGAGGGAAAAAGTGGGATATCCCTAAATTCTTGTAAAGGTAGTGTGTTTGGAATAGAGTGAATCTATCTAAACTCTTGTATTCCACAACTTGTAAAGATTAATGGATTTTGGTATGACCAAAAATCTTTCGGTATATTCTCCTTGGAATAGCCCTTAGTGGTGAACCAAGTAAATTTTTTTTGTCATATCATTGCATGTGATTGTTTTTTTACTGCTCATTCTCATCAAATAGGTTTAAAAAGTTCCTACCAATGTGGGAACAAGATCTGTCACTGTAATCAGAAAAAGTTGACACCCTGATTCACCATTCCCCTCTCAGGGTGTTCTGAGGTCCTTCATTTATTTTTCTAAGAATCTAACACTTCACTCGCGAGCTAAACACATAGATATAAAACATCACTCTCAATCACAGAAAAAAGGAAGATATTAACCTCATGTTTATCATAACTGGGAATCAACTTCCTAATATATTTACCAAACCCTCACATTCAAAAATAATTGAATACATGAAACCAAATATAGGTATGATTAGTATTAATTTGTCATATTTTGATTCATGTTACTTATTCTTCTGAAATTGAAAAAATCCTTGAGAAAATAAGAGGGAATTCCTTATTTATTTAGAACTATTTTAAATCATAATGTAGGTATAAATTATATTCTATAAGGCCTTGGAATGGTAGTTAAATCTATATTTATTAAATTTTATAAAAATATATCATTTGGATGCATGTTACTCTTTTTATTTAATAATATTCATTTTCATGAATGTATACTTTACTTTAAATGTGTATCTTATTAAGTGACACATGAAGACCACCTCACAATGGTCGATTTTATTCTTATGTATCTTTATGAATTTAAAATTCATTCACACAAATATATTTTCAATCATTGATCTATTCTTACATAGATTATTTTTTACTCTTATGCATATCATATTCTTATGGTATGAGTTTTTTCTTACATTGTTTCTATGGATCATGTATATTCTTATATGACACCTTACTATTCTTAAGAGGTTTTATCTCTGTTAGGTTACATTTTTCATTTATATTTTCCTAACTCATATATTTTCTTTTTGATAATCCTAAAGGGAGAGAAATATTGAACAGAATTATTCCTTTACAAAGGGGGTAAGTTTAGTGGATTCTAAATGGAGATAAAGGCGAAGTTTTGTAGTAAGAAGTATTATAAAGGGAGAGCTTCTCATAAGTTTTTTAGTAAAAGGATAAAATTTCTTCTATGCATTTTCTAAGGGAGAGATTTTTTTTAAATGAATGGGGAGTTTCAAATTTACTTTATTTCATTAAAATTTACTAATTGATCATGGTTTTTATTATTAAAAAGTGGGAGATTATTGACTCATTTTCCTTAAATTAATTCTTTCAGAAATTTTATTTTGATGAATAAAAACACAATCAATATATTACTATTAATTGAGGTTTTTATTAATATATATTTTTTCATTTTTATTTTCTGAATGATAAGTTTCAGGTGAGCTAATTTCAAACCATAAACATCTGAAACATCATGAAGTCACCAAAACTATTTTAAGAGAATGGTCATATTCAAGCTTCATGTTTTTTATAAGTGACAATTGTTATTAAAGTTCTCTCATTTTACCACTGTAAGGTTTTTATGCTCAAAACCTACAAATAAGAGACTGATACTTTGATGATTCATTTTATTACTAGATTATTATTAAGTTCTAAGTGCTAGAATTTAGTGACTTGAGTGCTTCTAATTTTTTTTATTTTTTAGTATGATCTTATATCTTCTATTTATCTGAGGATTTCATTGTAAAACATTAAAGTTTCTAACTATAATTTTTTTATTTTGATCTTGAATGATCAAAGATTTCTAGAGATAAGAACTACTTCTTCTAAAAATATATATTCAAAGAAGTCGTGGGATAAGGACTTGGATAGTTTTGATCTTTTTTATCAAATAGGGGATCTATGATAAGAGCTTACTATTTCTTACATTTGTCAAATAAATTCAATGATAGGACTTACACTTCATATCTTTTATATTAATTAAGTTACATGGTTTCAAAACTTATATCTTTTGGATGTGGGTATTGATCCTCCTTCCACTTTGGATTAAAATAGAAGATTTATAATTATATAAATTATGATATCCTTTAATAATATTGTTTAGGGGTGTAAAGATTATTATTAATAACCTAATTTCATCATTACATTATATGTTGTTCTTAATATTCTTATCTTGTTAACTTTTATGTATTAAATTAAGTTGTATAATCTAAAATATTTTATTTCATGGTGTTTATTAGTTTTTTTACTTTTATAGTTTGGAGCATATAACTTCCATACTACTCCTTACCTAGGGTATGTAAAAAAAATATAAAAGTTTAATTCACCCCCCACTTGAAGCTTACATGCTAAGACAATAAATCTACCCACTTACATGGAAGTGGTTAGTATGATGGCTTCAGTAGAGGAAAATATTATAGATACCTAGAAGGTGGGTACTTTTTACCTTTGTTGGGTGGGTGAAGAAAGTTCTTCATTGGTTAGAATAGGAAGATGAAATACTTTAAAAGGAATCACACAAAATTATATTCCCACTTCTCTCAGGTGAATATTCTACTAGAGTGTTTCTAGTATAGAAAAGTGGGATATTTTCAGTTAAAGTGTCTAGCTCTATATCCTTTTTCCTTAAACTATTTTATGGTGCATCATTTGAAGAAATATTCTAGGAGATTATAATCCAAAATCAATGTTGTAAAATCAAACCAAGAATATGGTTTGAGGATACATGTTGATAAACCGAAGAAAACTAAGTAGGGGACTCATGGTAGAGTGGGGAGACTACTTCTAGAAGAAAGGATATTGCCTTATAATTTTCAAGGAAAGCTCTTTGAAAATGAGAAGGTATCATAAAAGACAAATATTGATGTTGGATAGCGAAAGGTACCATTTGAATTGCTTCTATGATTATTGTTGGCACCGAAATCCATCCCATTTAGGGAGAGGACTCCTAGATGTTGTAGAGTTAATCATTGCTCCAAAAGAGTAAATCCCCCCAAACCATCCCAAAGGGTTTCTTCATGAAGCCATCCACAAGGATGGACCGCCTTCATGAGGACTGCCTCCATGATCATCTCCACAACATCATGGACCCTTGATAATTATGATGGAGCGTGAGCTCTCCATGACATCATCGTTCTTCGCAATTTGCACCCCTATGATCCTCTATGCGGCGTCTCTCACCCTATGTGAGTTCAATGCATTCCAATGGATCCCCTCCTCTATGTGGAATCACACCTCTCCACGGTGATTTCTACAACCCTAGTCAACCTTTGCTTCATATAAATAGAAGGCTCACCACCCCCCCCCCCCCTCAAACTGATGTTACTCTGCCATTTCAACTTCCAAAGCTCTTATTTCGCAAAGACCTTCAAAAAACCCACAAATGGATCTCCACAGGTAATTGGATTCTGCGAGACGTACCTCTTTGTGTTCTTCACAGCCTCCACCTATGGTGGGGATTCCCTTTGCAAAGTCATATGACCTTCAAAAAAGATGTGGCCCCTCTGGGGTGCTTGAGGTTTCACAGAGCGTAGATCCTTCATGAAGCACTCTACAAAGAAAGAGTTGTTTGCTGAGGCGAAGCTCTGCTCCATTAAAGGATCCCCTTCGTGGTGACCCTTTCCTTCACAAAGTCTCTTTCCTTCCCAAATACCTTTTCCTTTGTAAAGTCCATCATATTAAATAATTCCATCCTCTTCGTGAAGCACCCAATCTTTACTAAGACCCTTTCCTTCGCAAAGCACCTATTTCCAATATCTCTTAATTTGTACACCCTTCTCCTGTACAACCCTCTAGGTTTGTACAAAGTGATTTCAAGGTCCCTTGGTAATGCTTCGTGTTATGTTGATTTTCCTCATGATTCTTCACATAGGCACGCTAACGGCTATTTCTTCTTCGTATATCCACACTAACGTGAGCCCTTTAAGGGATAACTCCACAACCACATCTCCATAAGGCATTACTGGTGCCTTCCCTTCACCAAGGGTTGAAGTGTGCCAATTAAGTAAGTCCTAGGGGTGAGGAGTGAATCTTCACCATCCGAGCTGTAGGATGTTAAACTGCCAAGCACCTGCATCCTCGACACAAGATGTTAAATTGCGATGTCCACATGTGTGGTAGGTACAAGAAGATCAGAGAGGGGATGGGCATGGGTTCCCTCTCGCTCTCTCTTTCCCTATGTTCTTTGTCTCCATGTGCACCTCAGGCAGTCTCCACGTAATCCTAGACACACTTTGATGGGATGATTCATGTACAATGACCATGTCCTCCTCATACAACCGGACACCCTCCTTTCTCGTCGGGGTGCTAACTAAGCGTAGGCCCCTGTTTCCTTTGTGGGCTGCTAGCCATGTGTAAGTCCCAACCCACTTCTCACTAACGCACCTTCTCAACACGATCATCAAGTTTATTGATACCTCTTGTTTCTCACACCGATCATGACTCACTTGGTCTTAGAGTATTCATAGACCATGACATCCTATATGGGCCACTTACCATGAGTAAACCCCGTCATTCTCCACTACCCATCGGTCTCGACCAATTCACGTCGGCTCACCTTCGTCCCACATGAAACTAAACTATATGCATTCAAACTACGTGGGTTTTTATTCCTATATTCTATATAGGATACGTAGTAATCCTCCTTGAGGTGAAACCCCAAACACTGGTAAAATTCAGTGTTCTTCTTGTTGGGACCCACATCCTTGGTCCACCGTTCAGTGGTGTCAGACCATTTCTAGGGATTCTAACCATGAATAAGCCCTACACTCAATCCATATTCCTCCAACCAAGAGTTCCCATCTTGTGATTGGCTAATAACCATGTGTAAGCCTCAAAATGTCTTCAGGTTTCTATCCTTTGTGTACAATCTGATTCCATTACCCATCTTGAACTATGTGGAATTTGATTCCCTACCATAGGGATACATAGGAAGCCTCTCTGAGGTTCAAACCCATCACCCATGTCCCATCCTGGTCTCTCCCTTGAGCCTTTGTGTTTTGGGAAGGTCATTCCCCAACCTGGAGGTTCTACTTCCTTCGGGTCCCATCCATGCATCCATTCTCATGGGCTACCTCCTCAGGTGTCCCATCGCCCCCACTGAATTATGTAGACTTTGATTCCCTTCCACGGGTGGTATGTAGGAATCCCCTTTGAGGTTCAAGTCCAACACCACCATCATATTTACATCAGTTACATCCCATTCATCTCATCCATGTCATCAAATCACCCATCATATATTTTGGTTTTACCTGAGCTGCCACATCCTGGAGAGATCATGTAATTCACCTCCTCACTACTCATAGTGGTACCTGGGCCTCTAACCACATGCAATCCCTATCATGTCTTTGGGTTTTTTTCATTCTATACACCCTGATATCATGATTCTCCCTCTCAAATTTCATGGATTTCTGATCCCTGTCTTCTATACATGGTACGTAGGAGGCTTCCATGAGGTTCAATCCCATCCAATGGTAAACCTTAGTGTCCCCTTTGTTGGGACACAATCATCCTCAGATTCATCCTTATTGGGTGTTTTGATCCATCCATCTAGTACCCAGGTTCTCCTTCTTAGGGATATACCCATCTGATCCACTCTCATCAGTGTTCTGATCAGTCTGATCCATATTTTCTAGATATTAAACTCGCATCATACCCCGTGTTAAACATGAGAAGCTGAGGAAAACCTTAGAGACATGACTCTAGAATAAAATTACCCTCACTCAAAGTGGGATTCCTTGGGCATACACACCCTTGAGAATCCCTATCAGAAGGGGAATAAATCCAGGTGTACTAGTGTTTCAACACCCAGACATGCTAGTGATGCCCAACGTGACTACCCCCCTGACTGAAGGTAACTTCCCTATCAATACCCTTGGAATGTATTGATAGAGGCAGTGTTATTAACCGGCATCCACAATGATATGGCACCAGGAATGAGATTTACGAACAATGTCTTAAATCTATAAGGGAGACCCGAACTATGCAACGAATTCTGAGGAGGAATCCATGGAAGGAGAGACCAACATCATATCATCCCATTTCAATAAAGGATAAAACATCCTTCAATAATAGACGGATGCCACCAACCTTTGGAAATAAGGAATGCAGGGCAACAAAAAGCCAGCGCGTCCCCACGAGCAGATGTACCCCCTGATGAAAGCATCAGAACCAGAAATGGTGAACCCGAAGTGAATCTTATCTTCAATATGGAGATTAATAACATTAGAGACATCAACATATAAGTGTATCACCAGATCTAGCTATCTGGTGCCAAGTACCACCAAGTAAATAGTGGGCCTGGTGTGAAACTCACCAAAGTTTGGGGTAGTTGATCATTGGGAATTCTGGTCTACGACATTGTCAGCGTGGATCATTCTATCTAGCCATGGAAGGTTGAACGGTGCAAGGGCATTGTGCATTGGTTTCCAATTATTTGTACAGATGAGTTTTTCCTGCTTTTTAGGGCCCAAGATCAAGCTACCGGAAACTGATCATCTCCCTCCTACGAACATAGGGGAAGGGGAAGTATGAATATGGAAATTCCCCACAACTTCATCTCCTATGTGATGGCTCCCATGCCCGCAACTAATGGGAGTCCACTCCCCCTCTCACCCTCTGAATTTATTCAACAAAGGGTGATTGATACTCTTGATCAACGATATGAATAGGAAGGGGTCATCCTAACAAGGGACATGGACCGACAATACATGGAGGCATCGGTGCCCCATCAACACAACCACCCCCAAGGGCCACGTTGGGAGCCACTTCTCCCCACTCCAACCTTTAACAGCTTCAGGAGACTATCCCCAGAGCACTATTATAAATCACTCCCTTTTACTAACTAAGTAAGGGATTTCGGAGTCCACACGTCCATGATATCATCTAGGGAGCCGCCAAGGAGGGCTCCCACATGGTCGTGTCAGTGTCTCTAGTCGGTCCTACAGACCGAAGAGTAGATTGTCCATCCCCCTGCACAGCAGACTCTAGTTAGATTGACCCAGTGTCAACGTTGGGTGAAATCTCAGGAGTATGAGCTCCAGGGGACATCATCATTCACATCTTTAGTGGACCTAGCCACCATCGACATGATCTATCAGTACTCTATCATTATTGGGAAGTGGAACCTATGGGTTATAGAGCAGGGTCACTTCTAATCCCAGTAAAATTTGAAGTACCGGTCACCCTGTGAGTAGGTTTAACTAGCTATCTCAGTTATCGGGGCAAGTAGTATCCATCGCAGGACAGCCCGTGACAGTGACATTCAGTATAGGGGCCTCCTCATGCCACTATCATTAGCCCAAGAAGAGTCCCTCCCCATCTTTTTGACACCCAGCACAAATTTATTCCTCGTTCCTTCGATCTGAGGAATAAAAATTTTCCTCACATATCAGGTTCTCAATGTGAGGGTCTTCCTTGCCTAGTCACCCAATAACATGGAGGCCCTCCCCATGTGGTCATCGATTCTGGTGGAGGTCCTCCCCATGCTAGCAAACACTAATGTGGAGGTCCTCCCCACTTCATCAATGGAGAACACAGAGGCCCTTCTCGTGCCCAGTATAATCAGTACAAAGGCCCTCTTCCTACTGCAGCTATCAGGGCCGGCCGATGTGAAGGTCCTCCTAGCACTACGGACGACCACCATGGAGGTCCTCCCCATGTGTTTATCACCTTCAGCGGAGGCCCTCCCCACTCCAACAATATAAAACATGGAGGTCCTCCTCGTGTTCCATTCAACAATTTTCCAGGTTCCCCTCACACCCCATCTCATCAAAGTAGAGGTCCTCCCCACGTCAGCAACAACTGATATGAAGGCCATCTTCATATCCCATCAAGTGTGGGTGGAGGTCCTCCCCAATATGGCACCAATATAAGAATAGGACCTCCCCATGTCAAAAAAACTACCTTGTCCTGAAAAACCATCATGGGGTAGGAGGGTGGGTCACCACTGACAAAGGAAGAATCCTGAGAATCTTCAAGGCATAATCAAACCCATCTGCTTTACAAATTCTGAGGCAAAGTGTGATTCAGTGATGGAACCCTCACCCTGATCTTATGTGTTAGGGGATGGGGTAGGAAAAAGGCGTATAAACCTCATCCTTTTGAAAAGTGTGGTCCACCGGATCCATGCATCCCTTCGACGATACATACTTGAGGAGGAAGATTTGGCCCCTTTCCAGAGACTGGCCGTGGAATCCTCCTTATCATCAATATGATCATTCGCCACCTCAAAAAGAGATCAGAAAGAGTTTTTCTGGGGACCAATAGATGAAGAGAAACCAAATGACCCACCTCCAATGAATACATACCCTATGCGGGAAGTAGTGGTCATTAGTCTGTCTTATAGGGATGTGGTGGCACAATAAGTGCATTCTTCAAAAGACAACCAAGATGAAACGGCTTGTTAGCTCACATGTCGTACACTCCACCAGCCAGTCAACCCTTGCAATGAATCCACTTCAGTCCCATTACTGATCCCTCAACCACCACAGGTCAATGAATGGATCAACCAAGTGTTGTATCCCATGTCTGAGCTAAGAAGTTTGTGGAACCTGATCGCTGCGGATCATCTCTCTGAGATGTTCTAGCCCATCACAATAACAGGTTTCATCATTCTAGAATCTCTCACCCATGAAGAGGTCATATGCTTCCACCAGACTCTATGGGTACCTCAATTCAATCTTCTTCATCGACGGGTATCTTATCCCAAGAGTCAGAAACACTTTGACGACATCAGCCAGCAATGTCGCATGGTCGACTTGCCTGCAGTCCCCATGGCTCAGTGCCCTGAGTCACCCAATCATCATCATACCCTCCAGAAATGATGCGTACAGAGATTTATAGTGATCCGTAGAATTATTAAGGTGGCTTCAACCCATGTTCAGATATGTGGTTGGGGTAGTATGCTTCCCTTCATTTTAGTCATATCCAGCACCAGCCCGACTTGCCATGTGATATTGAGGATATACCTCAAGGAACAGTCACAACTAACATGGTCGGCCTATCAGAGAAAGAAACTGAACTAGGTCTCATTAAGAAGAACTTACCCCCATGGTGGTGCCACACCTGTTGGATCCTTTGGGCAGGGTTACTCACCAGCAAAGAAACTTATTGGGCCTTCCTGCACCTTCCGAGTCATTGTCCTTTGGTCAGGACCCCAATAAGGGTAAAGAGAATGTTGGGACCGTCAAACCCTCTAAGCCGTCTATCTCAATACAAAATATGGAAGATGACCCTGAAAAGGCTCTGCTGTGTCAACAGCTCGCAGAACATAAAAAGATGGTTGATGACCTTCTCTCTGAATGTGCAGCAGGATGGTGACTAAATTACGGTAATCCTCGATCAGGGCAGTAGGAACAGGTGCAGCCTCCCCCCAACAAGTTTCCTCCTGGTGACCTTGACCATCCATCCTATATAGATAGGTTAGATGCTCGAGTTTATGGTAATAGGGAATGATATGCATCACCAAATCCACCCTAGTTTCTTGATAACCCTCCTCGGGACCCATCTCAGGTCCCCCCAACTATTCTGCAGGTCGTTCCCCTATCATCCCCACAAGTCATCCCATCAGTCTCTCCACAAGCCACTAGGCCTACTTACCATGTTGAATAACCCGCCAATTCACTGGTGGTAAGATATCATCATCAAGATCAGAATCCTTGTTTAGATGATTTAATGGTAGCACTTATTTCTCACCTCAAGGCCCGTGAAACTTGATAGGTGGAAATCTTGCCAAATTAAAAGCCATATCCACCATGAGTGGATGATATTACAGCATCCTCGGGCTTTGGGAATCCCACTTTCTCCCCCTTTAATGGGACGGGTGATCCGTTGCAGCATCTGGCCCACTTTATTTCAAGGTGTGGGAACTACAGCATAGTCGGAGGCCGCCCAACTCCGGGGTTTCGTATAGACACTAGAAGGGCCCATATTTTTCTGGTGCAACCAGTTACTCATTAGGTTAATAGCTCATTGGGAGGATATTTATAGGCAATCTCTCTACCAGTTTGATTCCACTACCCAGATGACAATAATTGCTGACCTATTCAAATGAAAACAAAGGTCTGACGAGTGCATCATAGACTTTGTTTCTAGGTGGAAGGGCCTCACATATTCTCTTGATATTACACTAACCTAGGAGAAACTGCTGACGATGTGCATGGGGAATGTGAGGACCAAACTGGTCCATTCTCTTATCACTCAAAATTTCCTAGGTGGGTTTTGGGATTTCTCTGATAAAGCTCAACGCTTAGAAGAAGGCTTGGAGCAAGCCAAAAAGGCACATACATTGCCTCCTATGATTCCTACAAGAAGAGCCGCTAAGGCTGAGCCCACCGCAATAGCACAAATAGAGGGCCCCAAGAAGCTGGAATTGTTACTAGTAGAGCCACCTTCATAGCATCATCAAGTCCCACCACCTCAGGCACAGCCTCCGGCCCAACAACACCTACCTCAAAATCGTAAGGTGCCCTCGCGTAACGCACCACTACCACCTAGGTGGGATAATCAGGTTCCACCTCCTTGACAGGCTCCTCTAGGACCTCGTTAGGGCCAGGCTCACAGAGCTCCTTTCCCAGATTTAAGGAACCAGACATACTCATTTAATGAGGCTTAGGTTCCTGGTTACTTCTGAATCACCTTGGACTAAGGAATCATGTGGTTTCTATAATGCAAGAGGCTTGAAGAGGAAGATCTCACTGATCACCCCAATTACTACTCCTATCATTGGTTCCTTGGGCACACCTTCAAGCAGTGCTATGTGTTTAAAGAATGGCTCCAAGACCAGGCCAATAACAATATAGTAAGGTTGTTCCCATACCTAGAAAACATGGCATGTGTGTTTATAAATCTTTATAGTGATATCGAGGGAGAATTATAGCAAGTTTCTAACTACGGGTCTCAAAAATACAGTGACTATATGGCTCTCAAGGCAATCGCCTGTGCCCATGGTGTTATTATTGCACATTTTAATCAACCCAAGCCTTCAGAAGTCACCACGTTAACTGTATCCACTACTTCTGCATCAACATCTCATCCTTCCTATTCCCAAAAGGGAAATCATCGACGATATAAGGGAAATAAAAGTCCCCCACTGATGCCATCGTCATCCTGTACTCTTGGTTATTTCATTCCCTCAAAGACTATTATTTACCTTATAATCTACCTAGTGATGGAGGATTCTTCAAGTGGTAATTAGGGGTACACTTCAGACAATACTGTCGAGATGATAAACCCCTGCATGGTTCTCAATGACGAAGAGCGTCAGGCGAACCCTCAAAACATCCCCAGCCGACGCCAGTGTCAACAGATCCGTGTATATGTGAATCACAGAATGGATTGGTTAGTGCTTCCATCCATGTTGTGAATTCCATTGAGACCAGACAACAGGCCTAACATAGATCTCAACACGTTCAACCTTCTCATCTCATTTCATCAAATCTTCCTCCACTACCGTTTGTGATACTTGATCAGGAAGAGCCACCATGACCGTTCTATGGTTAGTCATGTTTTTTCATTGATAGAATTCAGTTATATAGCCCTCAATCGGTATCCACACTATACGGTTTGACTAGTGAGCAATAGGACATTCCTAGAACCTTCTAGAACCTGTCAATTCAACCAATAGCGCCTGTCAAACCTCTACCACAGAGAGACCTTCTATTAGTAGAAGTGTACGCCTAGTATGGAAGTATGATATCCTCAAGCTTCTTTCCAAAATTCCTACTAAGTGCTCTATCCTTGAGGATCTCTACATGTCAGCAGATATACGTGAAGCTCTTATAGAGTCTTTAAGAAGCCCCCTTCAGTTTGAGATAGAGGTAGCAGTTGTAGAAGCCTTCCATGATAAGGAAGTGGTGTATGTGGAATTTCAGGACATTATATCTTTATTTGGAGAAGATGAAGGTTCTCCTGTATAGGGAAACATCCACTCACTATACATCACTATCCATTTCAATGGTGTGGAGGTCTGCTGCTATCTTACCGATACGGGCTCTAGGATCAACCTTATCCCGACCCGGATACTCCAAAATATGGGACTGTCTGAGGTAGATCAGAGTCCCTCTGACCAGAAAATTCAATGTTATGATAGGATAGAGCATATACCATTTGTCAAAATTCACCTGAAGACCCAGTTCGGTGGCCTAGTTTCCATCACCGAATTCATGGTTGTCTCACAAGACACCACTTACAATGCATTAATGGGTAGACCATGGCTCCACCTATATGTGTAAGTTCCTTCCTCATATCACCAATGCCTTAAGTACTTCCTTAATGGTTTAGTAGGCATAATCCAAGGTTATACATCTCTCGTTTCCTCTATTGAAGCCTGCTACTTGGATGCCGACTATTAGAAAGGCAAGGACAAGTAGATTCGGGCTAATGAGGTTTAACACACTATGGTTGTGACCGATCCGTGGACAAACCTGGATGATGCCTATGTTTTCCTAATTCACCGATTGGAGCCCATGACCCCAAACTTGGGGCAATGTTTTGTTTTCTCTGGAAAGAGGGGGAAGCGCGTTCCATGCACCACATATTCAAGTAAATCCTTAGGACATTGGTGGAATGCTACATGGATGACCATGTGGTTAAATCTCGCCAGCTTCAGGATTATCTCAGGGATCTTGAGAAAGTGTTCGGATTCCTCTTTTCCCACCATATGAAGATGAACCCCTTGAATTGGGCCTTTAGGGTCACCTCTGGAAACTTTCTTGGCTTTGTTGTTAGTTATAAAGGCATTAAGATTGATCTGAAAATATCAAGTACATCAGTCATATGTATCACCCGAGTAACATTCGGTATCTTTGAGGCTTCCAAGGACACTTACACTAGTGTAGAAAACGTTATTTACGTCGGTTATTTTTCATTTTATACATCTGTTTTTATCCGACGTTAATATGGATGACTTTATAAATAACGTTTTTTACGTCGATTATTTAAAAACTGACGTAAAAACATAACATCGCAGTGTTTATCACATCGGTTAATTAATAACCGACGTGCAAAAACCGAGGGGGGTTTATAACGTCGGTTATTATATAACCGCCGTGATAAACCGAGGGGGAGTTTATCACGTTGGTTATATAATAACCAGCGTTATAAACCTGTGCGGGGGATGTTTATCACGTCAGTTATTTAATAACCGACGTGATAAACCCCTGGGAAATGGTTTATCACGTCAGTTATATAATAACAGACGTGCTAAACCAGTCCAGGGGGGGTTATCACGTTGGTTATTTAATAACAGACGTGATAAACCATTTCCCAGGAATTTTATTATGTCGGTTATTAAATAACCGACGTGATAACCATTCCATAGGTGTTTATCATGTCAGTTATTAAAAAAACAGACGTGATAAACCCTTCCCGGTTTCTTTATCACGTCGGTTATAAAATAACCAACGTGGAAGACAAATTTTTTTAAAAAAAATTGAATGAAGTCCTTTTCTCTCCCCCAGAAACAACCAGAAACCAAATCAAGAATTCGTACCACAAAAACAGAAGTAGATCAAAACAAGAACCAAAGCAAAATTAAGGATTTACATTGATAACATATAAAACTTACCCCACTTGACAACCCCCATCACACCCCTGGACTGCCCCCCGACCCCCGGGACAGCCCCAAACACCCCGGGACAACCCCCCCACTGGACTCCCATCATCCCCTGAACAACACCCCTTCACCCCACTTGACAGCCCCCACCACACCCCTGGACTGCCCCTGACCCCCTGGACATCCCCAAACACCCCGGGACAACCCCCCCTCTTGAACAGCACCCCCTAACCCCCTCACCCCACTTGACAGCCCCCACCACACCCCTGGACTGCCCCCCGACCCCTGGACAGCCCCAAACACCCCAGGACAACCCCCCCCCCCCCCCTCATGTATACCCCCCACACCCTGGATAGCTCTCCCCCACCCCATTGGAGCCCCCACCACACCCCTGGACTGCCCCCCGACCCCCTGGACAGCCCCAAACACCCCTGGACAACCCCCCCCCCCCCCCCCCCCACCCTCATGTATACCCCCCACCCCCTGGACAACACTTCCACACCCCTGGACAGCCCTCCCACACCCCTGAAACAGACCAAAAAGTTACCGAAAACAAACCAGAACCCCCTCACCCCACTAGACTGCCCCCCCCCCCCACACCCCTGGACATCACCACCACCCCTTAGACATCCCCCCACCCTCCTATAGACCCCCCCCCCATCCCCTGGACAACACTCCCACTTCCCTGGACAGCCCTCCCACACCCTTGAAACAGACCAAAAAGTTACCCAAAATAGACCAGAACCCCCTCAACCCACTAGATAGCCCCCACCACACCCCTGGACTGCCCCCCCCCCCCCATCCCCATGGACACCCTGGACCCCCCCCCCCCCCCACCCCACTAGACACCCCCCACCCCCCCCCCCCCCACCCCCACCCCTGGAAACCCCCCTCACCCCACAAGACACCCCCACACCCCTGGACACCCCCTGGACAACCTCCCACTCCCCTGGACAGCCCTTCCGCCCTCCTAGAAACGCTCCCACCCCCTGGACTGCCCCCCACTCTCATGGACACCCAGGACCCCCACCCCACCGGACAGCCCTCCCAGACCCCTGGACACCCCCCAACCCCACTGAACACCCCCCACACCCTTGGAACCCCTCCCCCTAGACCAGAATCCATACCAGAAACACCATCATAAGTAGACCAAAACAAGAAGTAGGGAAAAATTAAACATTCACATATATAACATTCAAAACTTACACTGTCAACTTCAAAAAAAACTAAATCCAACCTAAACGACTACCAAATACACAATTACAACGACAATATTTAAAATTACATTTTACATTACAAACAACTAAAATTCAATCAAACCTGTAAAATAATTTGACCACTACACTTGTAAGTGTTTGATGTCTTCAGTAGTATATGGTTGAGGGTCATCAAAAATCTACAAATGAAAAGGATAGTAGTTAACGTGTATAATGAATAAATCAAATTGAAATATTATAGAAAAGTTTAAGAGGAAATCTTACCAAGTCAAAATTCACAACTGTCTCAGTTGTTATTATTTCATACATAAATATTAACATATAATATCTGCATTCGATGACACCTTGTTGTTCATGAAATTTCTGTTTGAATGAGTGTAAATTCAATATATAATTTTTATGTAATAAATCAAAAGGTAAAAATTATAAATGGATATTTACCTTCGCATTTACATATTTGATCTTTACACTCCTTTTCTTTGTGTTTTTTTGAAAGTAGGCCCATGCCCTGTTAGAAAATAATACGAATGGGGTAAATTTAAAATTCATTATAATATATAAAACTATTGAGAAATTGAAACTTACTTTTCCAAAATATTCTTAAAAATTTCCAGCACATCATCATGGACAGAGCATATCCAATAAAGTGCTTTCTCCCTTGGGCAAAAAACCCCTAACATCCAATGATCACTGATAAAAGGAAATTTAAGGTTAGTGGTTTTTTATGTTAAAAGATAATGAACTCTTTGATAGAGATGTGTTTCATAACTCTCACAAAAAGGAATCATCCAACATTGTGTGACTATATTATTTTCAAGTCTTTCAGCAATATAAAACATTCTTTGTTCCTCATCCAATGCACATGCTTCAGGGGAAATCAATTGCGGGTCCATGAATCCATATACATCTGTCAGCTCATTCCTCTCACAAATTTTATAAATATACCTAATACAAAAAAGACATAAGTATACATTTTTAATAAATATAACGCAGGGAAAAGGTGTTAAGACTTACATTGAAAAAAATTTCACCACGTTGATTCCCAGCTTATCTCCAGTAACAAGCTCTATGATATCAGTTTTCATAATCCCCACACTTATTGCACGTCCACAAACATGAGCTTCCATTGGAAAATCATAATGACCCGCAAAAAAATTTGAATATCTTGACAATCTGTCAAGACTACTAGAATCTGTATCTGATGTCATAACCATTTGTCTTTGTTGTTGTCTATACAGTATTTCTTTACCTTTGAAGTATTCCTGTGAAAATAAATAGAAAAATATATTAGTTTTCAAATGATAAAACAACTTTAATAAAAAAATAAAATAAAAGATATAACACTCATACCTCTATGGTAATGAGTTGAAGAAGTCTGGATGGCCAAATTAAAAAATGGTCGATACTATGTCCAACTGTCGTCACCTCATCTGTAGGTAATGGTACTCGAGTTGATCTATCTATAATATCATGTATATTGACCCTCTGATTCTCTACCTCTAATTGTTGATGATGAACTGTATCTCCTATACAATATATCAACCCATATGAAACTATATGATGTTGAGGATCATCAACATACAAATCAAAATAAGTAGGAAGCTGCGGTGGAGGAGTAGGATAAAAAATGGGGTCTGTAGGCTGAGGTGGGGGAGTTGGATCTACTGGCAGAGGTGGAGGATAAATAATGGGGTTTGTAGGGGGAGGTGGAGGAGTGGGAGCTGCAGTCTGAAATTGTCTTTGCATGTCTGAAAACATAGACTGTACCGACGCTCTAATATTTTCCTCCATCGTCGCATTAATATTATGAACTTCAGCCTCCAAGGATTCTATTTTTTTTATAAACCCCCTCAATGTTATAAGTTGAAGAACATGGCAACACTTTTCTTACCGATAAACCTGCCGGATATCCTCTTACACGACCAGGATGTTCGGGCTTTCCCAATGCTACAGATAAAATATCTTGCCTCCCAGTAGCTGTAAATGCCCCCTGTGAACTCTTCTCCTCAAGAGAGTCATGTATTAATTAACTGAACATTTCTATAATGATTGAAATTATATGAAGAAAATAGTTAAATTAAATAAATAAAATAGATATCTTACAATCCTCTCAGATACGATTCTCAATTTTTCCGAAAGATATTGCCATGTTTTTCCCTTCCGAGCTCTCTTCCATTTTTCATGTCTAGATGGAGGGGATGGAGGGGATGGAGGGGCCACCTCTCCAGAGTTTGAAGACTCAGCTCTTAGTTGTTGAAATTTTTCCGCCATCATTTGTTCTTCCAAAAATGCATACCCTCCCCGAGATAAACAATGAGGGTATACATTTTTAGATTGGATCTCCTGATGAGCTTTCCTTGTTTGATGTAAATTAAGAATAATAAATCATTAACAAAACATTAATAAGATCATTTATATAATAAAGCTTATAAAAGTTTACATTTCCCTTACCAAAAATGACTCTTTTATTCTACTTTCAAAAAACTATCTCCATGTGTCTTCATCTATAAAAGGATATATACGACATGGATTGTCATGACTCCTATGACCATAAATGAAATCAGATGAGAGGGTTGATTTGAAATCCCTCCATCTCCTGGCAGCCAACGATAAGCATTTCTTCCTGACTCCTCCAGTGTCAGGAATATCAAATGTCATCTGATAAAGAAGAGGTTAAACATATTATATATACTAGAAACATTTAAAGAATAGTCAAACAATAGAAAAAGCTCTTACCAAAATCGTCTCCCAAAACTGAGAGATTATCACTTTATCCACACTTCTCCAGTCATCATTCAAAATGCTTACTTTTCTCTTAGCCTGAGTTGCTACAAAACTCTTAAAATCTTTTTCATTTGACCTCTAGGAATACAATCGTCATCAAACTCAATGAGTATCCTTTGATCCTGCGTATGGGTAAGTGCTAATTTTGGTAAACGTGTGCACCCACATTTACCAACCTTTGAACTCCTTGTCGTAATAGGAGCACATGAGGGAGATTGGGGAACATCACGAGGAGCATGTGAATGTTACTCCCCAGAGGTATGACCAATATGCTCATCTATAGAATCATGTGGTTGATCAACTGAATGATCTGTCATTATCCTTCAAATCAAAAAAAACAAACATTAGTTCACAATTATAAAAATTCAAATATTTTAATACTACTGTGATCAGAAAATAGAAAAGTGTACTAAGTTATATAATAGTAAACATTGGTAATATGGTAAGCATGTTAAACAATGGTAAAGATGGTAAATATAGTCAAGATGGTAAACATGGTAAACATGGTAAACCTGGTAAACCTGGTAAACATGGTAAAGTAATTGTCACTGAACAAAAATAATATATATATAATTCATGTAATGGTGAACATGATAAAGTAAACTAAACAAACTTAAAACAAACAAAAACTTATACTTATTTTGTTTTAATACATGTTTTAATAAAGAAAAAAATTACAATATCTAACATTTTATGAAAAAAATAAATGTAAACAAGAAATAAAGATATGTTACCTGTAATTTTAGGAATGTACAAATGGATTTTTTTCCCAAATTCTTTCGACATGATAGTTCCTTATGGAACAAACCATGTCTTCAACATGCTCATCATTATGTTCTGTTAATCTTTCCATGGAAGTAGGGATCTCACATAAATCAGCATCTTCATCAAGTTCATCCTAACCAACATATTGTTTTCCCTTGTAAAACAACAGCCCACTGCATATCTGATTGATCTACTACATAGATTTTTTTTCATGTGTTTCCATTATAAAAGAATCAGTTGTGTCTTCCAATCTATTCAGATTAACAAGTGTCATTCCAAATTCATCGTGCCTGACACTATTTTTACCGATAAACCATTTACAATTAAAAATAGGAACTTTAATTTTAAAGTAGTCAACCTCCCATATGTCTTCAATCACTCCATAATATGCACTTGATGTAGAAATTGGTTTTTTGTCCTTAGCACTCGAAAAATGCATTGCTTATGCAAACACCAATACACCACTATTCTTAACAGCACTTATATTGTCCTGATCTTTCGTATGAAATGTGTAGCCATTAATTTCATAACCAGACCATGTTATCACATTTAAACATGGACCACCCACTATCCATTTTAATGTCTCTGATATATCTAATCTACCAAGAAAGATATTTTTAAACCATGACAAAAAAGTTTTGTTGTGCTCATTCAAAATCCACATTTCTTTCTTCTTTGGATGACATTGTTTCAACTCATTAATATGCAATGTGATATACGGTTGAGCATCAGTTATGTTATTCAAGATGTATGATTCTAACTTCTTCATTTGTTCAGCTGACAATGATTTGACTTTCAATCCATGAATCCCCTTTCCCTCATTATTAACTCGTTCATGGCGAGATGGAGGCAAACATATGTGTTGTGCTGCAGCCAAGTAGCTCGTACAAAACTCTGCTACCTCCTCAGAAATATACTTTTCAATAATGGAGGCTTCAGGTCGATATGGATTTTTAACATACCCCTTTAATATTTTCATATATCTTTCAAAAGGATACATCCAAAGAAGATATACAAGTCCACAAATCTTTATTCCTCGAACCAGATGAATCATTAAATGCACCATTATATCAAAAAAAATTGGAGGAAAATACATTTCCAATTAACAAAGTATAAAAATTGCGTCCTTTTCCAAAATGATCAAAGCATTCACCTCAATCGCCTTATTACAAATTGAATTGAAAAAATAACAAAACTTCATTATAGTCTTTCTAACACGGATGGGCAATATTCCATGCAATGCAACTGGTAGAATTTTTTGCATTATGAAGTGACAATCATGTGATTTCATACCTATAAACTTCAAGTCCTTTAATGAGACAAAAAAATTTACATTTGAAGAATAACCTTGAGGCACTTTTATATCATGAAGACACTGACAAAAGATAATTTTCTCCCTCTTCGATAATGTATGACAAGCCAGGAGAAGAAATGTTCATCTTCCTTTAGGAGTGGGAGCTAACTCCAAACGTATTCCCATTGATAGTAAGTCTAATCTTGCATTCAACCCATATTTTTTCTTTCCTTTAATATCTAACAATGTTCAAATCAAACAATCACGTATATTCTTCTCCACATGCATGACATCAATATTATGTTTAACTTCATGATACCTCCAATATGGTAGATCAAAAAAATATTGACCTTTTCTTCCAAATATGTCTATCATTACCAGATTTTTGTGTCTTTTCCAATGTCACATCAAGGTTTTTCACCCTCTCAAAATAAAGATCAGTGGATAAAGGTTTTGGAGCAGTATCAAATTCTTGTGAGCCATTGAATGCCTTTTTTAGTCTTCTATAAGGGTGATTCATAGGAAAAAACTTTCGATGACCCATGTACATTGTTTTCCTCCCATGATGCAATTGACAATATGACGTCTGTTGTTCGCAAATTGGACATGCTTTATGCCCTTTAACACTGTATCTAGACAAATTTTCATATGTTGGGAAGTCATTTATAATGAACAAAAGCACTGTATGAAGTTGAAAATATTCCATTTTATAAGAATCATACACCCTAATACCATCAGCCCATAACAGTTTCAAATCGTCAATCAATGGTGACAAGTAAACATCAATATCATTGGCGGGTTGCTTTGGACCAGAGATCATTATACTCAACATGACATATTTTCACTTCATACAAACTTCAGGAGAGAGGTTGTAAATTACCAATATAACAGGCCATGAACTATGTGTGCTACTGAGGGTTCAGTATGGATTCATTCCATCTGTTCACAACCCTAGTATGAGATTTCTAATTTCATTTCCAAATGTATAATACTACGCATCAATTTTCTTCCATTGTGGGCAATCAGCTGGATGACATATTTTTCCATCACATACCCGCTCATCAGCATGCCATCTTAACCTTTTTTCATCATATGAATTAGTAAATAAACGTTCGAAACGATGAATTATAGGAAGATACCAAAATACCTTTAAAGGGATCTTTGTAATCTCTACATCAGCCTGTGATTTTTCTTTCACCTTATACCATGATGTCCCACATTTAGGACACTCCGACAGAAATTCATATTCCTTCCTATATATAATGCACTCATTCAGACAGGCATGTATTTTCTTGTATCCCAATCCCATCGGGCATAATATTTTCTTGGCCTTATAATGTGAATCTGGAAGATTGTTATCTTTTGGAAGAATGTCTTTCATCAATTGTAGCAGCTCTGTAAAACTTATGTCACTCAATCCATGTTTCGCCTTCAGGTTAATCAATCTTAACACCGCCGAAAAAACCATAAAATCTGTACAACAAGGATATAATGGTTTTTCAGCATCACCATATAGACGTGCAACTATCGGTTCTATCTCAATTTGTTCTGCTATAATATCGCGAATCATTTCTTCAATTCCATCAGAGTTACCATCTTGAGAATCATCATCATCAGTGAAATTTCATCCAGTTTCACCATGCCAAATCCAAGGGTTGTAACTCGGATTAAAACCATGACAAATCAGACGATCTTTTATCTCACTACTTTTCAACTTCTTCATATTCAAACATTTCAGGCATGGACAGAAAAAAATGTCACTACTTAGAACATTTCATTTAGAAAATTCCAAAAAGGCATCAACACCTTCCTCATATTCATTGCTCATTCGATGTGCGGTAATCTAACTTCAACTCATTACTACCTATAACAAATATCAAAAATATATATATTTTTAAGATAAGACGAATATATTTTTATATTAAAAAAATCATAATTTGAATGTAAAACAATTTTGAAATATAAAAAAAAATCTACGCGTATTTAAAAAAATATGCTTGAATATTATTCTAAAAACAAAATATAGTTAGATATAACAGTTTTAAATTCCATTGAATCAAAGAAAACCATGGGGCCTACAGTGGTTGATAGAAAATTGGAGAAAATGGAGTAAACATGAGAATCAAATCAAATTTAAATTAAAAATTCAGATGGAGAAAATCACAATGTAAAGCCAATCATCACGACAAAATCATCATGTCATAATCTCAGAATCCACGATGCAATAGTCAATCACAACTAACACTTATCCCCCACCTCCTTGGACACCCCCTGGACACCACCATCCCCTTGTACAGCACCCCCCCCCCCCCACCCCCTGGACACCACCCCCCACCCCCTTGGACACCCCATGGACAGCCCCCCCCCCCCCCACCCCTCCTAGACACCCCCACCCCCTGGACATCCCCCACCCCTCTAGACAGCACCCCCACCCCTCCTGGACACCACCCCCACCCCCTACCCCCTTGGACACCCCCCCTAGAAACCCCAACCCTCTGGACAGCCCCCCACCCCCTACCCCCTTGGACACCACCCTGGACACCCCCAACCATTTGGACAACCCCCCACCCCCTGGACAGCCCCCCACCCCTCTAGACAGCACCCCCACCCCTCCTGGACACCACCCCCACCCCTACCCCCTTGGACACCCCCATGGACACTCCCAACCCTCTAGACAGCCCCCACCCCCAGACAACCCCCAAAACCCTCTGGATAGGCCCCCACCCCCTTGGACACCCCCTGGACACCCCCAACCCTCTGGACATCCCCCACCCCCGGGACAACCCCCCAAACCCTCTAGACAGCGCACCCCCCCCCACCCCCCCCCCCACCCCACCCCCCCGTGGACACCCCCCAACCCTCTGGACAGCCCCCCACCCCCCGGACAACCCCCAAAACCCTCTGGATATGCCCCCACCACCTTGGACCCCCCCCCCCCCACCCACCCCCCCTGGACACCCCCCAACCCTCTAGACAACCCCCCCCCCCCCCAACCCCTGGACAGCCCCCCATCCCTCTAGACAGCACCCCCCACCCCTCCTGAAAACCACCCCTCACCCCTACCCCCTTAGACACCCCCCTGGACAGCCCTCCACCCCTCTAGACAGCACCCCCACCCCCTGCCCCCTTGGACACCCCCCTGAACACCCTCCAACCCTCTAGACACCCCCCCCCACCCCCTGGACAGCCCCCTACCCCTCTAGACAGCACACCCCACCCCGCCTGGACACCACCCCCCATCCCCTACCCCCTTGAACACCCCCTGGACCCCCAACCCTCTGGACAACCCCCCACCCCCCCGGACAACCCCCCAAACCCTCTGGACAGGCCCCCACCCCTGTGGACAACCCCCCCCCCCCCCCCCACCCACCCACCCCCTTGGACAGCCCACCCACCCCCTTGGACCCCCCCCCCCACACACACACACACACCCCTGGACTTCCCCCCCCCCCCCCCACCTCCATGGACACTCTGGAGAGCCCCCAACCCCCTGGAAAGCCACCAACCCTCTTGACAGCCCCCCAAAACCATGGGATTTTAACCTCAAGCTACTAGTTTTGGCATATCTATAAATTTTAACCTCAAGATACTAGTTTTGGTATCATACCATTATTCAAAATGAGAACCATGAATTGTATCTCCTACTAGTCTAAAATGCTCTATTGTGCAATGAATCGGTTTTTAATAGCATATGAAGACTTATAATAGTCCACGAAAATAAGCGACATAAATAGATTATGGAACAACAAAAAGTGATACCCAAAATAGAAACAACCAAGGATCCAAAGCAAACATTCCACCATGAAAAACCATATATATACTTATAAAATAAATCACACTGGTACACGGAATGGGGGTATCACAATGGTTTACATATAAATTGCAGTAATATAGGTGAATGAGATCATTAGTTGTCAATGACAACAAAAATTACCATCAATGTCGGGCATTCGCAAAACAAAAACAAACGAAATAGAAGTAGGTGAGGATTACATGAATATTGAGAGTGTATCTAATAGATCTGGGGATAATAAATAAGATGATGATGGCAAAATGAGGTAAGAGGGTTCGAAATCAAAGAATCTTACCTAGTTTAAACAAAAAAAATCACAAAACTTAAATATAGACTATCTGGGGAAAACGAACGAAATAAAGTCGTGGGAGGATTACCTGAGTATTGAGAGTTGAGATGATAGATCCGAGGAGAGTAAATATTATAAACGATGATGGAAAAACGAGTTTAACACAACGAGATCGACGAGTCAATTAGGGTTTACCGCGCGAGAGAGACGAGTCGTCGGACTGTCGATCGAAAAATCGTAAATGAAAATCCACGGGGCATGTTAATTTTTTAAATGTTTTATAACATCGGTTATTTAATAACCGACGTTATAAACTATTTTTATTAAATTTATAATGTTGGTTATTATAATAACCGACGTTATAAATGTATCAGATACATCTTTTTTCACGTTGGTTATTTTATAACCGATGTAAAAAAATCTGCGTGTTGGTTTTTTATGTCGGTTATAGAATAACCGACATAAAAAATACAACATAAATCACAGTTTTCTATGTTGGTTATTTTATAAATGATGTAAAAAATTCCGTGGGTTGTTTTGTTATGTCGGTTATCAAATAACCGACGGTAAAAAGGCCTCAAAAGCCGCTTTTTTTACGTCGGTTATTTTATAACCAACGTAAAAAATTTTTAGATACCTTGTTTTTTGCATCGGTTATCAAATAACCGACGTAAAAAACACCGCACTTTGGTTTTTTACGTCGGTTAATTTATAACTGATGTAAAAAATGAACGCGCATGATTTTTAACATCGGTTATTAAAATAACCGATGTTAAAAATTTACTCACCACATTTTTTACGTCGGTTATTTTATAACTGACGTAAAAAACCACATTTCATAGATTATCACATCGGTTATATATAACCGACGTAAAAAATGGTGATATAAATAATGTTTTTTGCACTAGTGTTAGCCTACATATGTTGATTCATCACAAATCTGGCTAGAAATTGTAAGACCTTTTACCGGCTCATGAAGAAAGGTGTCGATTTTTAGTGGGATGAGGAGTGTCATAATACTTTTGAGGAAATCAAGCAGTACCTACTACAGCTTCCAGTTCTGATGCCACCCATTTCCAAAAAGTTGTTGGTTCTCTATATGACCGCTCTGGAATGGTCCCTCGGTGCCCTTATCACTCAAAAGAACAATGAGGGAACAAAGAACAATTTATACTGTCTCAACCACACAATCCTTGATACGGAGACCAAATATTCCTCTATCGAGAAGATCTACCTTGTGCTAGTATGTATAGTGCAAAAATTGTGTCATTACTTATAGCACCATAAGATATAGCTAGTGTCTTGAGTGGATCTACTAAAGTACATTCTAAATTTCCCCATGCTGACAGGATGGCTAGCTCGATGGACAGTGATCCTTCAACATTTCAACATAAAGTTTGTCCCCCAGAAGGTTATCAAGAGATAGGCATTGGAAGACTTTCTTGTTGCCCATACAGCCTCCACATATCAGTCTCTAGATATTGAATTTCTATATGAGGAAATCCTCTCAGTGGATCAAGTCATTCCATGTTGGAAAATACACTTTGATGGTGCTTCCCAAATCCCTACTGGTAGGAGACTCAATGATCCCAAACTCAATAGAGTATGTCTGTGTATCATCTTCATCACACATGCATAGGCTATCCTGCCCTTTTCATTCTTATTTTCAGAAGGATTCACTAACAATGAGGCAAAGTATCGGGTTCTTATCACTGGTCTCGAGATGGATCTCGAGATTGACACTCCCCACCTTCATTTGAAAGGGGAATCCAAACTGGTCCTCATGCAGATCAACGATGACTATGTCATTAGGAATTCAAAGCCCATACCTCTGTTAGAGCGTACTCGCCAGCTGATGGACTTGTTCCCTTCTTGTCCAGAAGTGACTCATGTCCCTCAATCACATAATGGTCGAGTTGATTCCCTAGACAGAATTGCTGCATCTCTTGCAGAGCCTGACCAAGATGATTTGATTATCCATGTGGCACATCAATTAGTCATCACTCCCATCACTCTGGATGATGATGACATCCCACAGTTACACCAACTTGTTGTTGGTGCCTCCACGTTGAGACCTCCAGGTCCCCATGTCATGGTGTTGGAAGGGACCCCTGACTGGATGAATCCCTTTATCAAGTATTTCCATCATGCTAATATCTCAACAGACTGAGCCGAATGTGAGTGAGTTTGTCAGCGCGCAGTACGGTTTACCCTCTAGAGTGGTCCCAATATTTAGAATATCCTCTACAGATGTGGGTTTGATGGGATTCTTCTCTGTTTCATTCAAGGAGGTGAGATTTCTCAAGTCATGCTAGAAGTTCATGCCGGTTCTTGTGGGGATCATAAGGAAGGGTCGAAACATTCTCATTAGATTTTAAGATTGGGGTATTTTTGGCCCACCATGATCCGTGATTATATCGAGTTTTCCAAGAGGTTCCATGCATTCTAGATCTATGCTAATTTTGTGAATTGGCCACCAGAGCCTCTACATAATACCAAGTACTCTTGGCCCTTTGAAGTCTGGGGACTTGATGTTATGGGACTATATCCACCAGCAACATCTCACCAGTGCAGGTTCATCTTAACTGGTACGGATTTATTTTCCAAGTGGGAAGAGGAAATTATGGTCAAGGAAGTAAAGGCTCATTCTATCATTGAATTTGTGAGCTCCATATCATCCACCGATTTGGAGTTCCTCATGTCATCCCCGTCAATAACAATACCAACTTCTGGGCAGCTTAGCTGAAGAAACTGTATGCCAAGTACAACATACATTCTAATCATACCTCTCACTATCATGAACGAGAAAATGGAAATATCAAGGCATTAAATAAAACCCTATCTAAAATCTTGCAGAAGATGGTTGTTCAGAACAAAAAGAGTTGGGAAGACAAACTCCCCAATGCTCTCTAGGCTTACCGGACGATGACTCGTAATTCCACTCAGGTGACTCCATATTCCATAGTGTATGGAACAAAGGTAGTCCAACCCATCAAGATTCAATCTCCCTCATTACACGTAGTCGTCTATGATTATCAGGCACCAGACAAAGTATCCAAAATCCATTTGGCTGAATTGGAATCACTTGATGAGAACAGGCTTTGTGCCCTGCACAATCTGGAGAGGCATCAGAACAAGATAGTCAGAGCTTTCAATAAGAAAGTATGCCTCCACTCATTCTTACAAGGTGACATGGTTTTGGCCCTTAGAACTCCAATGATACCAGACAGGAAGCCACCAAAGTTGGAGCCCAAATGGGAGGTTCCTTATATCATTCACAAGGTTTACCCAAACAGTGCATACTCTCTGGTCACTATAGATGGTGAGTGTCTTAATCCTCCCACCAACACCAAGTTCCTCAAGCAATAATTTGTGCATGAGAATCACGTCCTGCATGATGTTAAATTGTATTATCTTCCCGCATGATGTTAAACTGTATTACCATATTGCAAGATGTTAAACTACCTATCCCTATTCTAGAAAACATTAAACCGCTCATCCTCATCCCACATGACGTTAAAATATATTACCATCCTAGCAGACATTAAAATGCTCATCACCATCATGCAATACGTTAAAATACCTATCCTCATACTGCAATACATTAAATTGTAAATTTTCTGATATCTATGACCTTAAACTAAGATATCATACATCATAATCGCATGACGTTAAACCGCACAGTGTTTTCAGAAGGACTTATGGATTGATTACCATCCTTATGGGATATGTATAAATGGCCGGACCTTTCATCCATGTCCTAGCCCCAGGTACCTTGAACTTTCCAACCTCTTGGCCCAAGTTATCACTTAGGATTGTGTGGTGTGGTATGGACTCTATGTTTTTTGTTTGAAGGAAAAGATAAATTACTGATCAAGGGAACCAGGATTATAAAGCCAATCAGGGAATGAGTTCACCCAAAAATGTTCACCCCAATGTTTCCCAAACCGAGCCAAATGACAGGCTTTCAAATTACCATCTCTTTTGATGAAAGAAAATTTGCATGTCTTGAATCCATCGTTCAGGGACCATATCTTCCTCAAGATGAGGCCATAAGGCTGGGAATCCTCATCTTTTGCTGAGAGAGAGTTCACCACTTTGAGTCAGTCGTATTCCACCAAAATCTTGGGCCAAAATTTTGAACGGCCAAAAAGAAGCCCCTGGAGGATGGCCAAGGCTTCTGCCACCACAGGGATCCATGAGTTAGGCACTGCCCTACACTGAGCTTCCACAATCGGGCTATTTTTTCACGTCACAAACATCCCCTTGAGACACCCCTTCTTCCCGAAAATCCTTCATCTATCATCCTCACTGCATGACATTAAACTATAGGCCATCTTCAAGAACTACATCTGTCTTGATTCTCATCCTCATGGTATATGTAGGAATGCCCAAACATTTCATTTTCTGGTCCATCCCAGGTTCATATATTCTTTCTCTTGGCCACTTGGCCTTAGTTCTCTCCTAGAATTTTGAATAGTGTGGCATATGTGGGTTCTATCTTCATTTATGTTGAGTTATTTTTTGCACCATACACATTCCTCTTCGAGATACCCCCTTTCTACATCCTTACCACATTACGTTAAACTGCACGGTAATTTCATAACTATGTGTGGATTGATTCCCATCCCCATGGGATATGTAGGAATGCTCGAACATTTTGTCTTCAGGTCCAGCCTTGTCTTTTAGAAACCTTCGCTTTCTTCTGGAACCTTGGCCTAAGTTATTTGGGGGGTGTGGTGTGGTTTGGACTTATGTCCTCATCCATGTCGGTTTTTTAATAACCACACTGCATATCTCTCTCTTAAGAGCTCTCCATTCCCCTTTCCTCCACTCATCTCCTCGAGTTGTCTACTCACAATTGGGCCCCTCAACCCTTTTTGGTGATTCACCAGCATGCTCAGATTCATTGTGGTTTGGGAGATAGAGTGTTGGATTCAGCATAGTCATTCATCCATTTACATTCTTCACATCTCCCTTTCTTTGGGTTTCCATCATCTTTCACATCCGAAAGGATCCCCAGATGGTATGGATGCTCGGCCTTATGGCTCACCTACCACTTTGGGCCAATGTCTCGGAGGATTTTGAATGACATTATATGATAGGTTCCACATTTTGAATATGGTCAGTGGTCAACCCTCATTTGTTGTTCCCATTTTAGGCCAATGCGATGCAGGTGCTATGTTTTGAACACAGTCAACAGTTATCCCCCATCGTTGTTCCACCCTCATTAAACCTTAAATATTGGACTCTTGATTCACATACCTTTCCACCCCATCATGTTCAAGTGTAATTTTTACACCCTTGGTGATATCCATCCTTGTGCATTTGTGTGTTAAGAGTACGAATCAACATTGTGGTGTCATCCTTGACTCTACACCATTTCCACTTACTGTGTACTCCATATGTTGCAAATATATTCTCCACCCTTGTTTCCCACATTGAGCATAGCTCACATGGTCTTATGGATTTGGTCAAGGATTACGCCCGCTTGGAGGAATATCACTTCTTTTGGTCTAAGCTCTATGACTCTAAACTAAGACCCCCCTCATCCTTACCGCATGATGTTAAAATGCATGAATTTCGAGAACTACGTATGGCTTGATTCCTATCCTTGTGGGATATGTAGGAACTCTCAGACATTTCGTCTTCGGATCCAGCTTAGGCTCCACTAGTTATCTCTTATGTTTTCCCTTTTGGACCTGATTCTTATGGTATTGTGTGGTGTGGAGTATGTGGACCTATGTCCTCATTCACATCGAGTCTATAATAGCCTCACCATGTACTTCCCCTTATGTGCTAGTCCCTCCAATTTCTGTCCTTACCGCATTACGTTAAACTATATAATCTTTCTAGAACTATGTACGGATTGATTACCATCCTCATGGGATATGTAGGAATGCCCAAAACTTTCATCTTTGGGTCCATCTCCATGTCCTTTGATCTTTCCTAGACCCTTTGCCTGAGGTCACCACCCCCTGGGATTGCGTGTTGTGGGGCATGGAATGGTGTCCTCATTTACATCTAGTATTCTTTATCATTCCATTCACATTCCCTTTAGAACCTCGTTATTCTATATGCGTCCAATCCATTTGATTTTAAACTATGATGCCGAGTCCCACATGACTTTAAACTATTGCGTCTTTGCTACATGACATTAAAATGCATGGGTTGGTCCTGTCATACGACCTTAAATTGTGACACTATCGTCCTGGCCACATGATAAAAACAACACCGCATTGTGGTGTCCTCGCTTGAGGGGACATCATGTTTTGTATTGGTCATCCACCATTCTATTTTCAAGGCCTACATTTGTCTTGATTCCTATGGAGATGCTCGTATTCTACATCCTGGGTTTTTTGCTTCAAAAAAAATACACACCCACACTATAGAACAAATAAGATCCATCAAATGTCACTTATTTTGGTGCATGGGTCAGACCTGCATGAAATTATTTCCCATGGAATTGGTAACCTATAATGTTGTCTTCAAGAACTACATATGGATTGATTACCATCTTCATGGGATATATAGTAACACCAATAAATTTCTTCCTCAGGTCTAGCCCAGGTACCTTAAATCCTTCCTTCATTCTGGCCCCCTGACCCGAACTCTGTCGAAAGCATGTGGTGTGTTGTATGTGGACTTATGTCCTCATTTACGTCGGGATTATAATATCCATGCCATGAAATTTCCTTCAGGGATCTCTCTTACATTCTCTTTGCATCCTTACCGCACTACATTAAACTTCATGGCATCTCAAGAACTATGTATTGCTTGATTCCCATACTTATGGGATACGTTGGAACACCCAGACATTTAGTCTTCGAGTCTAGCCCTAATTTCATCAACCTATTTTTTCCCTTATCATCTGAACTTCTGAACCTCTATTATGTATCACCAATGTGCTTGGATGCACTGTGGTTTAAGACCTAGAGTGTTGTATTCTGCGTGGAATTTCTTTCATTCATTTCCATGCTTCATGTCTCCCTTTATTTGGGTTTCTATCATCTTTCACATCTGAAAGGACCACTAGATGGTATGAATGCTTGGACTTATGTCTCACCTACCAATTTAGGCCAACATCCCAGAGTATTTTGAATGTCATTATATGAAAGGTTCTGTGTTTCAAATTTGGTCAACAGTCGAACCTCATATGTTAGTTCTCATTTCAGGTCACATGATATGGATGTTGTATTTCGAACATGGTCAACAGTTATCCTCCTTAGTTATGCCACCCCTATTAAGCCTTTAATATTGGTCGTGTGATTCATGTACCTTTCCACTCCATCATGTTCAAGTGTAATTTTAATACCCTTGTTGTTATCCCTCCATGTGCTTATGCACATTAAAGAGGGTGAATCAACAACGTAAGGGTCATATTTGACTCCACACCATCTCCCCTTGTTGTGTATTCCATGTGTTGCAAAGATCTTCTCCACCCTTGATTCCCACATCAAGCATAGCTCATGTGGGCTTAGGTATATGGGTAAGTTTTGTGCATTCATGAAAGAACCACACTTCTTTTGGTCCAAACTCTATGAACATAAACTAAGACCTTTGGCCCCTTAGTCTGGGAATCATGACTTTAAACTATGTGCGTTCTTATAGAAATTTGTGGTGTGGTGCAGACTATTTTGTCCTCATTCACATCAGGTTGCTTTATGGCACCATGTCACATATTTCCTCTTTGGGAATCTTTCCATTTTTGGTCCAAGGTATATGAACATAAACTAAGATCTCTTACATCCTTATCGTATGGCGCTAAACTGTGTATTTTGTGCCTAGGCTATGTAATGATTAATTACCTAGCCATTCGATGTATTCACTTGAGAAGACATTTCCCCTTTTGGTATTGGACACATGTCATACCACCTTTAAGAACTATGTATAGCTTTATTCCCATCCTCATGGGATATGTAGTGATGCCCAAACTTCTTGTATGTGGTCTAGCTGCATCACCAGAGACCCCCTTGTTCCATTCCGACCTGATTTTCCCCGGAATTATGTGGTGTGTCACGTACCTTTCTTGAGATTTATCCATTTCCGTGTCCTTACTACATGACAATAAACTGTACGAGCATGTCCTTGATGCATGACTTGAAACTGCGACCCTACCCTGAACAAGTTTAGTATGCCCCATGACAATTATGGGATGTTTAAGCCTCCTTTCCAGAGAGGATTTCTCGCACCATTGTTGGTGCCCTACAATTCTGTTTTCAAGAACTACATGTGGCTTGATTCCCATACTCATGGGATACGTAGGAACACCCAGAAATTTCACCTCGGGCCCAGACCCAGGACCATTAACTTTCTTGGTTCCTTTCCCCAAATCATGGTATGAACTCTATGACCTTAAGATAGGAGTTTCCAGTATATGTAACATGAATTTAAACTATTGGACAGGGTCCAGGTAGTACAACCTTAAACTATATGAAACATCCTGATCATACGACGTTAAAATATTTCATAATTCTCAATGTATGATGATAAACTACATGACTACCATCCCCATTTATACAATGTAAAACTATAGACCCTCCTAGGTCCTCTCCATAGAGGTCCCTCCTGGAAGTAGTCCTGATCTCGATTCAGACCGATACACTCACCCAATGCATTTTTTTATGGTGTCGTAATTCTATGAAATTTGGACTCCATCCAAATATCCAATCCTTCCATCACCACATTGTGTGTTCCCTCTATTTCAGACCCCATTTCATTTCACATCTAAAGAAACCCCCTAACGGTTAGGATGATCAACCTTAAGGCACACCTACCATCTTGGTCCAATGTTCCGGAATACATTGGATGACACTTCGATTTCGGCCACATGTTTCAAATGCGGTCAGGGATTGACCATCATTTTTTTGTCCCCATTTCAAAATAATGTGATATGGATTCTATGTTTTGAATTTGGTCGATAGCAATCCTCTATCATCATTCCATCCTCACTGCGTCCCAAATTTGGGGTATTGTAATTCACATTCTTCCTTCCCCTTTGTTTGAATTGATTCCAACACCCATGACATTATCCCGCTCGTGCGCTAGATCATGTTGGGAGAGGGTAGTTTGGGTGTTTTGATAATTCTTCCCAAAAACCCTGAGTGGTCATTCAGAACCTAGGTGTCTGGTGATTGGTTGTCATTCTCATATTCAAAGGGAATAATTATGCGGTCATTCCTTGTTTCTAACATTCATCATGACCCATGTGAGCTTAGGGAGTGATCGATTAATATTTCAGAGATATGATTGAGATGCATTAGTAAAATAAAAAAATTGGATTCATGCACACAACCAAAATAAACAAGAAAGTATGAAAGTGTGTTTATGAGTTCATAAAAGTTACAATAACCATGGATTTCTCCCTCCAACAAATGGATTGACCTCCTTAATAGAGCATTGTAGCTCCACCACTCTTTGGTTCATGGCCTCAAAAATTTACTCTTGCCCGGTAAGCTCCCTCTCCTCTTTGCTGGCCATGGGGTGCAATTCATCGGCCCTAGTGCACACTTGGTCTTCATCATCTTATATATTAGCCATCTCTTGGGATGATCAACTCATTTGTTCCTTGACTTCTATCAGTTATTCCTTTAATAAAGATATTAATTTTGATTGGGCACTAATGAAAGTAAAATGTTTATTCACCCACACCCTCAAACATCGGACTTCTTGCTCAGCCTCTTGAAGTCATTGGATATTGACGAAATTCCTCTACTATCGACCAACACTGAGTCCACACTCATCCTCTCAAACCTTCTTAGCAAGGTAATCTCTAATGAATGTGTGAGGGATTCATGCATCCACTCCTCCAGCACATGGTTCTCGTAGCTGGGGGTGAAACTTTCCCATCTGATTTATCCACTATGATTACAGAGTGTTATCAATGAAACATTTCATCAATTTCCACGACTGACAGTGGAAAACCTTGTTATCCTCTTCATCAGAAGTGGTCTCATCCCGCTCCTCGGGTCATCAGTTTCATATTTAGTAAATGCCTCCAAAAGCTCAGAAATATGATCTCCTTTGTGCTGGTCTTCATCGTTTGACTCTAGTTTAATGATTTTCACCTAGTTGAATCCAAACTCTATCATGTCTGCAGTATCGCTTGTCGTCACTGGTCTCTCATAAGAGAGTATGTCCTGGTCAATTTGGGCACTCAGTGATATAGGGATTAGAACCCCTCTTTGGAGTAGATACTTGATTCTTCTATCCATTTTCACCGAAAACATGTGTACTATCTTGGAAACTATGTATGCATGGGTCACGTTAGCCAACTTGACCGATCATACAATAGGTACAGCTCTGAAGAACGAGACTTTACCTGGTTAGCCACTTGATCTCACCTTGGGTATATCATTGCTGGGAGGCCAGGACACGACCCTCCATATATGATTGTGGAATCTAAGGATTTTGGGGAGGCTACACCTGCTCCCCCAGCACATCTGGATTCTGCAACAATTATCTCTCTGGCTGCAGGTCCTGGTGTTTAACCCTTTGTGCCTATCAAGCCTTCATCCTCATCAGTGGGAGTGGTTCATTAAAGATTCTTCTTCATAGATAAGTTTCAGTTGAGAAGCCAAGATAAGGTAAGAATGGAACTGGCAGAATAAAAGGGAGTGGGAACTAACTTTTAGAGTTATAGAAAACTCACCCAAGGAAATTCCACCTGAGTCCACTATTTTTCCTTCTTTAGGAGAGGCTCCCTTTGATGTCCCCCACATGGCCCTGCAAAAATATCCCTCATTGAATTCTTCCCCCTAATATTTTTCTTCATGACCAGGAAAGGGAAAACATTCCGCTAGTTGAGTTGTCATCAATTCTGTAGGAGTATTCATGTTCAACCACACCCTTACCTGGTGTTTCATTGGATGCATGTCGCTACGGGAGTGTATTACGTCCTCCAGTTCCATCAAAAAATTTCTTCCCTCAATAGGGGTAGCATTGAATCCGCCTTTCATAAATCCAAGTTCTCCCAACACTATCCCATGCATGTTCAAGTTTTTCCACAGTCTGTTAACACCAAGATATTGTTTGATCTTTTCCTAATCTTTCTAGGCCTCTGGAAAGATGATATAAGAAGGAATCGTTATCGGACGTAGTTTCTTACCTGGAGATTTATGGGGCCTCTGAAATCCCCGAGATGATTATACTTTCTCCTAGGTCCTCCCAAGTGGAGGCACCGGGCCCAACACTATTACATATCTCTCTTTACCCCCAATCAGCACTGTCTGGGGTCTGCTAATTCATGGCCTACTAACCCTACTATTACGGCCTCACCACCTTGACGTATGTTCTCACCAACTTCTTGAATTCCACCCATCATTATTATTCAACGTTGAGGTGTAGAGACCAATTTTCTAGCTCGGATAGTCAGTCGCTTTAGCATCTCACCAGGGTAGGCTGCCTCCCAGCTCTGTGTATACTTGTGAACCAGTTTAAATGCAACATTGGATGGAGGTAAATCATTCCACATCTTCCCATCATCCTTTGTAAACATCAACCAGAGTTGTCGAATCACACATGGGTGGTTCTCATAGTGCACATTTGTATAAACCTATGGAGTCAGCCTTTGCATGCATATAAATTGTTATGTGAACCGGTGTGGGGTATATGGTTCACATATAGGTTCACAGTCTACCCATGCCACTAGCACACCACCGTAGAAAGATAGAAGATACGAATTATTCTCTATAGTATCTCTTCCATCATCAGTATAGGCTCTGGTTGGAAAAGGAAATGGGTGGAAGATGAATTACTTTTCCCACCACCATCCTACTCAGCATGGTCACTACATCCAACTTCGATGGGGCACTCCCCGTAATATTCAAAAATTTAAACTGAGAATGTATCCCCATTAGATAAATGGGGTTAAGATATTCATATCCCCCATGTGTGCCGCAATCTAGCTATACAAAAAGTAAAATGGTATGTACACCTGCACGGCCTCTTTCCCTCACTAATGTGCTAGAGTATATGATATAACTTTGATAAAACTAGTATGTCCAAGTTGATGCAGTCTCCACCAGCCAGTTGAGCCACCATGATAAATGTACTTGGTCTCACCCCCATGTGGGTATCTATGACCAATAATATCTACCCAAAGATCAGCACTGAGATGAATCTGGCCAGCCTGATTATTGGCTGCTACTCAGTCTTGATGTTGTACCCACACAGTTTCTACTGGCTATCCTCTAGGATCCACCAGTATGAACCTTCTTTACCCCACTGAGCTCGTCATGTACATATGGGGGGCCTTGATGGTAGTGTTTCCTCATCCAGTGGTAAATTCAGAAAATAGCTGAACTACTGCTTAAAGTGGATGTCTTGGGTGTTTTTATTATCCTTGTATATAACCAGTACTAGCCTCAGCAATGACATCGCCAAAGGCATAATCTACTCCCTGTCCCTCCATAAATTCATGGAGGGGAGAAACTTTTCATACATACCTCCCAAGATTGGGATATCAAAAATTTGATGAAGGTTCCAAAGGCTGATGCCAACCTCCCCGTGATGAAGATGGAAAGTGTTGGTATTCGGTGTCCACTAGATTACCAATTCCGATATAAACTCCCTTGGTTGAGAGACATTGAATTCGGAATCCCAGGTCACTTCATACAGGCTTACCTACCTCAGTACATTCTCAAACTCTTCATAGGACACACATGCCCAGTAGGCCCAGGCCCAGTCATCGGTGAAGTTTTTACCCTGGCATAAATCCCAGCTTGTGATCCACCCCTTGTCTGGATTCCCAAGCCCTGCCTTGATAATCATCTTGTACAGAGGTGGAGACATCTCCTTCGTCAATTCCTTGTCATTGATGTTTCTGAAATGATTGTAAAGTCAATTTTTGTGACCAAGGTGTAATCTTTTCCAATGTGTCCATCCACAATCATGTACCATTGGTATTTCTTGGAGGTGCTCCTAAACTAGTAGGCTAGCTCATCCTTTCTGGTGTCTGTGATTGAGACTTCATTCCACAAACCAAAGTCGTACAATGGTATCACTTATAAATCAGGTATTCCTTCTGCACCTCTGTCAGCCACTCCACCAATGATTGGTGATCGGAAGTACTCCAGATGTACTCTCTTATTTTGATGTTGTTTTCCATGGACTTCCTATGAGAATCATCAACATGAATTTCATATGCAACCTTCTGAGTGGCCATTATCCCAAATACTTGGATATTTTTTTTGGTCGAGGCATGAAGGTTGAATGAAAAATCATTCGTGAAGACTTTTCACGAAGATGGTTGCAAACCACCTACCCTCTGTGAAGAAGCCTTGACTTAGACCTGCATTGCAAAGGAAGCAACAAATCGTGATTCCCCAGTTCGCTAAAAACGTTCATGAAGCACTGGAACAGAGAACTCTGGTTTGCTAAAATAATTCATGGAGAGGATCATTTCTTAAATAGAAAGCATCAGCACAATCATTCACAAAGATCCATATGTGGAAAAATGAATTTGGGCCACCATTTATAGGCACAGTTGGCGCCGGATTCACAGAAACCCACAAATTCTCTTTGTGGAGACCCGCAAAGGCTCTTCATGGTGCATCCCACCTACTCTTAGAGGTTCCTCTCTACGAGGGTTGCTTCACGATGGTCTTTACGATGTGACTTCGCACTCGACTCTATGGCCCAGCTATGCGATTCGTTGTATGTTTGATCCTCCTAGTATCTTCCGCGTTTTACCCTCATAATCCACCCCTATTTTCCATCGACTCCAATTCTGATGGGGGTATTTGTTGGTGTCGAAATTAATCCCATTTAGGGAGAGAACTCCTAGACACTATAGAGTTAATAAGTGCTTCAAAGGGGGCCTAAATCCCTCTAAACTGTCTGTAATGACCCGACTATTTGGAAAAGGTATGGATCGTTAGTTTTTCTTTCGAAACTTTTATTTAAGCTTGTTTAATGTGCGTGATGTTCTAAGGAAGGTCCGGGGAGTGTCCAGGGTTTGTTCAGAGCCAAGATTTTGAGAAATGGACTTGTAGACAAGGGTGCACGGCCTACGCATGGCTTGTGCACAGTTTGGGTAAACTGTGCGGCCTTTGTTCTGGAAGCAGGGAGGTGCGCACGGTTTGCACACGGTTTGGGTAAACCGTGCGCCTAAGCTGTGCGAACCTTTTTCTGGAGGCAGGGAAGTGCGCACGGTTTGCGCACAGTTTGGTAAACCGTGCACCTAAACCGTGCGACCAGTCCTGGGAAAAAATTACCATTTTACCCAAAATTCTATTTAAGTCTAAACCCATTTCTTTCTTCCTCCTGCAGACAGAACCAGAGGAGAATCCTCTTTGAGCTCCCAAACCCTCTTCTCGCTCAATATCTTGTCGTTTCTTCCCCCGGTGTCTGTTCCTTGATCTGACGGAAGCATTGAAAGGGCCAAGGTAAGGCTTACCTCATGTACCCCTTTCTCCTCGGAAAATATTTCCTTCCATCTTATTATTTTTATGCAGGCTCATATGCCCTATTTTTAGGGCTTGGATTGGAACTCAGATCTCTTCTAATCTACTGCTAATTTGAGATTGATATCAAGCGATCCTACACCTACCGCTCTAAGGTAGGTGGTCACGTGGTTTCCATTTTGTGTTTTCACCTTATTGAGTTATTGTTATCGTTCCATGGTTTTTCCTTCGCCAAACCCTGTATTTATAATGACTTCTTCATATCTAAATGACTCATGTGGTATAAGAGTGATGGATCCAACCTTGTTAGGGTGTTTGGATTTGTTATGGACTGGGAGAGGTCAACCATAGGTGTTATGCCTTGAGAATTGGCCCCTTTTCACCTTTTAACCTCAATGAAATTTTTTGAAAGGGCATTTTCCATGTTAGGCAAATGAAATGACTTGGTTAGAGGTTGGCTAGGATAAGAGAGCCTGAACCCCTTTAACGAATTGAAATGTATGTATGCCATTGCATTTCTTATGTGATATTGTAAGATGGATATGCCTTGCATTGCTAATGTGATATGATATAAGATGGTTTGCCTTATATAATGTGATGTTAATGGTTATCCTTTGATGTGTTGGCATGCTTGTGATAACCCGTGTGTGGTCGAATGCATTCTTACCCGTGCCAGATGAATCTCCGTGTGTTAGGCGGGAGGAATTCTTACCTCGTGCCAGATAAATCTCAGTGATTGAGGATGAGAGGCATTTATACCTCGTGCCTATATAACCTTACGGGTGGGAGGAATTTCTACCCTATGCCAACTACAATGATTGAGGACGAGAGGAATTTATACCTCGTGCCTATATAACCTTACGGGTGGGAGGCATTTCTACCCCACGTCAGCTACAGTACTTGTGGATGAGATGCATGTTTACCTCATGCCAGTGATAACCTATATACCTCTGGTGTTTGTTCAGATTTCCAGCCATGAGCTGAAGCAGGTAGACCCACCAGGTGTCCTCCCGGAACCTGAGCGGAAGGGTTGTTTATTTACTTTATTTTACTTACTTGCAGTATATTACTCATTATTGCATGCGAACACCTTTTTGGATTACACGTAGACATCGTTGGTGGTGTCCTACTAAGACTTGTCTCACACCCTACCTAGGCGGCCTTCTTGGCACCCGTGTAGACTTCACTACTGCAGGTACTAGCAGGGGCAAAGGCCCAGCTTCAGGTTGTTGATTTATATACATTCTAGCTGGAGATCCAGAGCAGAGGATCGAGCTTGGCTAGAGATGATCGTGGACTATTTTAGTTCTTTTTGTATTACTGTATAGAATACTTGCCATCTTTCCCATTATATCAGCATGCCATGCATCCATTTTGTATCAGACACTGCCTGTGTGGCTTTTGTATACTTATCAAGGTTTTACTTACTTCCGTTGTTTGGTTTGTATGTTTCCCTAGTCCTCATGTTATCCATTGGTTGTGCTTCCACTATCTATATTACTTTGCTACTATACCGCTGTGCACTATGACATGGGGGTACAGTCTCCCCACTGACTTACCATTACACCCCCGCTGCTAGTCGGCAGCCCTTGGCCTATAGGGAGACGATTCAGGGGTTATGTGGCCAACCGGGCTTGGGGCTCGGGTTGATGGGAAGCTGGGTCCGGGACATCACAAAGTGGTATCAGTGGTTTTCTTTATTTCTTGATTTACTATTTGGCGATGACAGAATTGGAGACCAGGAATGCGTAGGGACTTAGTTATAAGTCGTTCTTGGGCTTTGTGAACTCATGTACGGGGAAAGGACCAAGTTGCCTATTTTATGTTGGTAATGATTCTGCTATTTACTGTTGATATCGTTTCACCATTGGGTGCTTCCCATGTTTTGTGATGTTATTGAGATTTGCAATGTTGAAATTTGGACTTCATGGTTCGACCCAATGAAATGAGGGTTATTCATTAGAGCATTCATCACGATAGGCACAATATGATTAGGTCATGCATATTGCCATGCCGGGTTTAAATTTTCAGCGATCATTGTCTGATGTTTATTTCTATGCCTTGATAATATGTGTGCAACTATGCTAACCTTTCATGCATGTTATGAATTGGGGAATGATGTGATTTTAGTGGGTGTCACTCTTTGGTTCATAAGGTGTAAGGGTCCTTATGGATTGGAAAATGACATTCCAACTAAACCAATCATTTTCTTTAAAGGAAATTTAAATGCTTGATTAGCACAAGTAAATAAGTAATGACATCCATGTGTGTGTCATCTTTCAGTTCATGAGGAGTATGGGCCCTTATTGCCTGGAAAATGCCATATCACTGGACTGAGTTAAATTGGAAAAGTTGTAGGCCTTACTAAGAATTCCAATGGGTGTGGATAGGTGAACTTATGGGTAGGAAGGATAAGTACATGTCCTACATTCTAGAGTTCAGCCTTTAATTTTTGTTGGATCCTTCTTTTGAGATGTTCATTTGGCATTGTAGCACTATGCCTCCGAGATGTCCTCGAGTCACACGTGCTGAAGGCGGCGACGTTCACTTTCCAGAGATGGTGGGCCCGAAGCCGCCTGTTGATCTTCCTGTCGAGCCACCTGTGGATCCTCTTGCTATTCCTGAGATGGGCCCTGATGCCCAATTCCGTGAGAACTTCTTGTGTATGATGCAGAGTATGCAAGGTGGAGTGAGACCTACCCCGAGTATGGCATAGTTGACCTGTGAGTTTCAGTCACAGCATCCTCCTAAATTTACGGGAGATGGCGGACCACTAGCTGTGGAGTCTTGGTTGGAAGCTATTCTGACCATCTTCAAGCACCTTGAGACACCTCCAGAGTGGAGGGTCAAGCTCGCAGCTTATATGCTACATGGTTCGGCTAGGAGGTGGTGGGATGTCATCACCCAGTCGGGATAGCAGAGAGATGTGATCTGGACTGATTTCCAAACCATTTTCTACGATTATTTCTTTCCCCAGACTTTGAGGGCTGATAGATCTAGGGAGTTTATGAATATTTAGCAAGGGACCATGACTACTATGGAATATTCATCGCGTTTCAATGAGTTAAAGTGTTTTGCTCCTACACTAGCTGCTGATGATCTCACGGCCGCTAGGCATTTTGAGGATGGGCTGTGTTACGCCATTCGGTCGCAGGTTAACATGTTCAGGTTGATGACTGTTTCAAAGATTTTCAATCAGGCGTTGATCACAGAGAGGAACTTGAGAGAATCAGACAGTGTGAACCAGGACGGTTCAGCACCGAAGGGTTCTAGTGGATCTGCTTCTAGGAAGAAGCGGCGTTTTGAGGACTCTCACGGTGTTAGTGGTGGTCAGACGCTTTTTTTAGGTGGTACTTCTATCTGTCACCAATGTGGTGTGACAAGACATATGAAGAGGTAGTGTACGCAAAACCCAGTGGAGTGCAGAGGTTGTGGTAGGTTGGTTCATCTCCACCGCTTCTGCAGGACTTTTCCCCCAGGGTCCAGTGAGTAGGGATCTTTACCTACTCCATGATCTGGTGTTAGATCAATAGGATCACGTCAGTCAGGTGGCTAGAATACCGCCGGTCGATCAGGTCGTGGTGGCAGTCGAGGTAGAGGTAATCAGGCGTGTGACTCTCAGCACCAGCAAGGCAGGTCTGCTCAAGGTAGCCAGGCGGTGACTCAGGGCCGTGGTGCTGGCCAGTTGTATGCAGTCGAGCCTACACCGCAGGAGCAGTACGCCGGACCATCTATTGTATGTGGTATAATCCTAGTTGCCTCTACATTAGTATCTATTTTGTTTGACACAGGAGCTTCTCACTCTTTTATATTGGAGGTGATTATCGGAAGTTTGGGCCTCGATGTTGAGTCATATCATGGTATGATCATGATAGATACCCCGTTGGGTATCCGTTCAGAGGGCGTTCATCATTGTCAGAATTATCCCCTCGAGGTGGGTAGTTACCTTTTCGTGTGGAACCTGTATGTTCTAGATCTGACAGGTTTTGATGTAATAATCGGGATGGACTGGTTAGTTCACTATAGAGCCTGAATTGACTACTATTTTCAGAGGGTGGCGTTTACGTTACCAGAGGGCGACACGTATATGCATAAGGGATAATGGGATCTCAATGCGACACGAGCAGGACCGGAACACCGAAGTTTAAGTGGTGTCATGGAACAGGTTTCCAGTCTTTATCTCGATGACCAAGGGTTACAACCCTCGGTTTATCCTCCCATGGTGGAGATTTTCAGTGATGTCTTTCATGATGATTTCTATGGTCTACCTCCAGTGTGAGAGGTGGAGTTTACTATTGAGATTATACCAGGAGCAGCACCGGTGACCATTCCTCCTTACGGGATGGCACCTAAGGAACTTCTAGAGCTCAAGAGTCAGCTGGAGGACCTAGAAGAAAAAGGATTTATACATCCCAGTACTTCTCCTTGGGGATCACCGGTCCTTTTTTCCAAGAAGTCAGATGGTACCCTTCGTCTTTGCATGGATTGTCGTAAGTTGAATTAGCTGACTATTAAGAATCGGTATCCTTTACCTCGAATTGATGACCTCTTTGATCATATCTGAGGAGAAAAGGTGTTTTCAAAGATAGATTTGAGTTCATGCTATCACCAGGTTCATGTTAGGACTTCGAACATCCCTTGCACGGCGTTCGGGAGCAGGTATGGTCTCTATGAGCACCTAGTCATGCCGTTTGGGCTTACAAATGCACCTGCAGTGTTTATGGCTCTTATGAATTGGATTTTTCACTCGTACCTTGATTATTTTCTGGTTGTGTTTTTGGATGATATCTTAGTCTATTTACACTTGATACACGACCATGAAATCCATCTTTAGATCGTGCTGAATACACTAAGAGAGCATCAGATTTATGCTAAGCTCAGTAAATGCCACTTTTGGATAAATAATGTTCACTTCTGGGGTCACATTATTTCTGAGTCTAGAGTTTCAGTTGACCCTGAGAAGGTGAGTGTTGTAATTTCTTGGGAGCATCACAAGAACGTCTTTGACATCAGGAGTTTCTTAAGACTTGATGGATATTATAGGTGGTTCATTCAGGACTTTTCACACCTAGCATCACCGCTTACAGCTTTGACCAAAAAGGGGGTGAGATTCGATTGGTGAGAACCTTGTGAAGTAGCTTTTCAGGAACTTAAGGGCAGACTAACTTTAGCACCGATACTGATCTTGCTGGAGCCAGGCAAAGCTTATACAATCTTTTGTGACACGTCAGGTATCGGGCTTGGAGATTTATTGATGCAGGATGAGTGAGTCGTTGTGTATGGTTCTCGTCAGTTAAAGGCTCATGAACGGAATTATCTGACGCACGACCTCGAGCTTGCAGCGGTTGTACATGCCTTACGCTGTTGGAGACACTATTTGTTGGGAGAGAACTTTGTGGTATACACTGACCACAAAAGCCTCAAATATATCTTCACTCAGCGGGATCTAAATCTCAGGCAACACAAGTGGGTCGAGTACCTGCAATCCTTTGATTTTGAACTGGCCTACACTCCTAGGAAAGTAAATTCAGTAGCCGATGCACTAAGTCAAAAAAACTCAGTCATAAATGGTTCAAGAATCTAATGAGGAGTGGAAGTTGATGGCCCTTTTTTCAGATCTTCACAGTGAGGTTCAGGAGGGTCAGGGAAAAACTATTCTCTCATCCTTAGCGGTGACATCTACTCTTTTGGAACGGGTCATGTCTAGACAGTTTCCAGATCTGTAAGGCCTTCTTCTACGAGAGAGTGTCGCTGATGATGCCTCTACAGACTGGGCCATGGATAAGGGTGATACTTTATTGTTCTATGGGTGTGTATGGGTCCCAACAGACATCATAGAGGAGTTGATGAGGGATTTCCATGCCTCAGCATGGGCATTTCACCCAGGAATCACTAAAATGTATCGTTATTTACGAAGAAAGTACAGGTGGCCTAGCATGAAATGGGAGATAGCCGGTTTTATCATGCGTTGTTCCACCTGTCAGCAGGTGAAGGCAGAACATCAACGTTCGATAGGGTTTTTGCAGCCGTTGTCCATTTCGGAGTGGAAATGGGACGATTTTTCTATAGACTTTGTAACCGGTTTACCCAAGTCACCTCACGGCAATGATGCAATATGGGTTATACTCGACCGTCTAACGAAGGTCCCACATTTCTTACCAGTGTGGGAGACCTTCACGGTTGATGAATTGGGAAGAATTTATTTCATGGAAATAGAGCGCCTCCATGGAGCACCTCGATCTGTTGTCTCATACAGAGATCCTCATTTTACATCTCGGTTCTGGTAGGGTTTACAGAAGGCCTTGGGTACGCGGGTACTTTTGAGCATGGCCTATCACCCGCAGACTGACAGACAGACCGAGTGGACTATACAAGTACTAGAGGATATGTTACGTGCCTGTGTTCTTGATTTTGGAGGTTCATGAGAGAAACACATTCCTCTTGTCGAGTTCAGTTATAACAATAGCTTCCAGGCTACCATTGAGATGGTTCCTTATGAATCTTTATATGGTAGGCCTTGTCACTCACCTTTGTGTTGGCTTGAAGCAGGGTAGGTAGCTATTCTAGGACCATGTCTTGTGCAGGAGACTACAGAGCAGATATAGCTTATTAGGAAGCGTATGTAGACAACTCGGTCTAGACAGCAGTCTTATGCTAACAAGCACTGGTGACCTCTTGAGTTTGAGGTTGGGGACCGGGTTTTCTTGAAGGTCTCACCCAGGTTGGGGCAGAGACGTATATTGAATCAAGGTAAGCTTTCACCGAGGTTTGTAGGACCCTTTGAGGTGGTGATGCAAATTGGGCTAGTAGCTTACCAGATTGCACTTCCACATAGATATCGGGCCATGCACGATGTTTTTCATATATCTCAGCTATGCTGGTACTTTTCAGATCTGACTCACTTTTTTCAGCCTGATGAGGTTAAACTGGACATGGATGCTTCCTTCGAGGAATATCCAATGCGAATAGTTGACTAGGGTGTGAAGACACTCCATGGAAAGTCTGTTTCTCTTGTACGGATACTGTGGCAGCACAGTCGGGTACAGGATGAGACCTGGGAGTGAGAGGCTGATATACGATCTCAATGGACATAGCTTTTCATTGATGACACCTCAGTACAATCGGAAGGCCAACTCGGGGACAAGTTGCTTTAAAGAGGGGAGGTTGTAATGACCCGACTCTTTGGAAAAGGTACGGATCGTTATTTTTTCTTTTGAACCATTCCTTTAAGCTTGTTTAATGTGTGTGATGTTCTAAGGAAGGTCCAGGGAGTGTCTGGGGTTTTCTCGGAGCCGAGAGTTTGAGAAATGGACTTGCAGACAAGGGCGCATGGCCTGCGCACGGCTTGTTCACGGTTTGGGTAAATCATGCGGCCTTTGGTATGGAAGTAGGGAGGTGCATACGGTTTGGGTAAACCATGCGCCTAATCCATGTGAAACTTTTTCTGGATGTAGGTAAGTGTGCACGGTTTGCGCACAGTTTGGTAAACCGTGCACCTAAACCGTGCGACCAGTCCTGGGAAAAAAATTACCATTTTACCCAAAATTCTATTTAAGTCTAAACCGATTTCTTTCTTCCTCCGGTGGACAGAACCAGAGGAGAAGCCTCTTTGAGCTCCCAAACCCTCTTCTAACTCAATCTCTTGTGGTTTCTTCCCCCGATGTTTGTTCCTTGATCTGACAGAATCATTGGAAGGGACAAGGTAAGGCTTACCTCACGCACCCCTTTCTCCTTGGCAAATCTTGCCTTCCATATTGTTATTTTGATGCAGGCTCATATGCCCTATTTCCAGGGCTTGGACTGGAACTCAGATCTATTCCAATCTACTATGAATTTGAGGTTGATATGAAGTGAGCGTACGCCTACAGCTCTAAGGTAGGTGGTCACATGGTTTCCATTTTGGTTTTTCACCTTATTGAGTTATTGTTGTCGTGTCATGGTTTTTCCTTCGCCAAACCCCGTATTTATAATGACTTCTTCATATCTAAATGACTCATGTGGTATAAGAGTGATGAATCCAACCTTGTTAGGGTGTTTGGATTTGTAATGGACCGGGAGTGGTCAACCATAGGTGTTATGCCTTGAGAATTGGCCCCTTTTCACATTTGAACCTCAATGAAATCTCTTGAAAGGGCATTTTTCATGTTAGGAAAATGAAATGACTTGGTTAGAGGTTGACTAGGATGATAGAGCCTGAACCCCTTTAACAAATTGAAATTAATGTATTCCATTGTATTGCTTATTTGATATTGTAAGATGGATATGCCTTGAATTGCTAATGTGATATGATATAAGATGGTTTGCCTTATATAATGTGATGTGAATGGTTATCCTTCGCTGTGTTGACATGCTTGTAATAACCCGTGTGTGGGCAGAGGCATTCTTACCCATGCCAGATGAATCTCCGTGTGTTGGGCGGGAGGCATTCTTACCCTGTGCTAGATAAATCTCAGTGATTGAGGACGAGAGGCATTTATACCTCGTGCCTATATAACCTTACGGGTGGGAGTTATTTCTACCTCACGCCAACTATAGTGATTGAGGACGAGAGGCATTTATACCTCGTGCCTATATAACCTTATGGGTGGGAGGCATTTCTACCCCACGCCGGCTATAGTACTTGTGGATGAGAGGCATGATTACCTCGTGTCAGTGATAACCTATGTACCTCTGGTGTTTCTTCAGATTTCCAGCCATGAGATGAAGTAGGTAGACCCACCAGGTGTCCTCCCGGAACCTAAGCAGAAGATTGTTTATTTACTTTGTTTTACTTACTTGCAGTATATTACTCATTGTTGCATGTGAACACCTTTTTGGATTACATGTAGACATCGTTGGTGGTGGCCTAGTGAGACTTGTCTCACACCCTACCCAAGCGACCTTCTTGGCACCCGTGTAGAATTCACTACTACAGATACTAGTAGGGGAAAAGGCCTAGCTTTAGGTTGTTAACTTATATACATTCTAGCTGGAGATCCAGAGCAGAGGATTGATCTTGGATAGAGATGCTCGTGGACTATTTTTTTTCTTTTTGTATTACTGTATAGAATGCTTGTCATCTTTACCATTATATCAGCATGACATGCATCCATTTTGTATTAGACACCTCCTGTGTGGATTTTGTATACTTATCAGGGTTTTCCTTACTTCCGTTGTTCGGTTTGTATGTTTCCATAGTCCTCCTGTTATCCATTAGTTGTGCTTCCGCTATCTATATTACTTTGCTACTATACCGCTGTGTACTCTGACATGGGGGTACAGTCTCCCCACTGACTTACCATTACACCCCCACTACTAGTCGGCAGCCCCTGGCCTACGGGGAGACGAGCCAGGGGTTATGTGGCCAACCGGGCTCGGGTTGATGGGCAGCCGGGTCCTAGACGTCACACAGTCCCAAAGGGAACCTTCATGAATACATCCTCAAGGTTGGCCCACCTTTTTAAGGAATGCCTCCACAATCATCTTCATATCATCACAGAACCTCAGTGACTCCAATGGATCATGAGCTCTCTGTGGAGTCATTGGTCTACACGAGGTGCACCTCTGTGATCCTATCTACGGTGTCCCTCACCCTATGCAAGGTCGATGCATTCTAATGGAGCCCCTCCTATCTATAGCATCACTTCTCTCCATGGTGAGTTATGTGACCCTCGCTGACCTTACTTACCAATAAATAGAGGGATCACCCCCCTCGAAAACCATTTTTCATCCACCCTTTAGACTTTCAAAACACCTATTTCTCAAATACCTTCATGAAACCCATAGATGGATTGCTAAAGGTACTTTCCTTCTATGGTCCATACCACTTTTTGTTCTTCACAACCTTCACCTATGTTGGGGATGGCCTTCGTGAAGGCATATGAACTTCACAAAGGAGGGGGCCCTCTGATGTGCTCGAGGTTTTGCGAAGCATAGAGCCTTCGCGAAGCACTCTACAAAGAAATAGTTGTTTTCTGAGGCAAAGCACTTCTCTATTAAAGGCTCCCCTTCACGATGACCGTTTCCTTCATGAAGCCTATTTTCTTCCCAAATACCTTTCCCTTGACAAAGTTAATCCTCTTTGTGAATCACCCAATCTTTGTGAAGACCCTTTCTTTCGTTAAGCACCTCTTTCCAAGATCTATTTCTTTGCACACCCTTCTCCCGTATGACCCACTAGGTTTGTACGCATTGATTTTAAGGTCCCTTGGGAAATGCTTCATGTTATGTTACTTTGCCTCATTCTTATTCAAATAGGTATACTAACAGCTATTTCTTCTTTTAATAGCCATGCTAACTTGAGCCCTTCAATGGATCACTCCACAACCCTATCTCCATATGGCATTGTTGGTGTCTTCCCTTCACCAGGGGTTGAAGTGTCCCCATTATGTAAGTCATAGGGGTGAGGAGTGAATCCTCATTGTCCGAGCCGTAGGATGTTAAACTGTAAAGCACCCACCTCCTCAACACAAGACATTAAACTATCATGGCCACATGTGAGTTAGGTCCAAGAGGATTAGAGAGGGTATGGGCACGGGTTCCATACCACTCTCTCCTCCCCTCTGAGCTTTGTCACCACGCACACCTTAGGTAGTCTCCACATAAGACCTGACACCCTTTGATGGTATGATTCAGGTACGATGACCATATATTCCTCGTACGCCTAGACACCCTCCTTTATCATCGGGTCATTAACTAAGCATAAGCCCGTATTTCCTCTATGGGCTGCTAGCCATGCATAAGCCCCACCCCACTTCTCACTAACACATATTCAAGACGCGATCGTCCGGTTTACTGGCGCCTCTTGTTTCTCACATCGAGCATGACTCACGTGGTCTTAGAGTATTCATAGAACATGAAATCCTATATGGGCTGCTAACCATGTGTAAGCCCCATCATTCTCCACCACCCATCGGTCTCGACCAGTTCCCATCAACTCGCCTTTGTCCTGCGTGATGCTAAACTATATGAATTCGAACTATGTGGGTTTTGATCCGTATCTCCTAGATAGGATATATAGGAAGCCTCTCTAAGGTTCAACCCCAAATAGTGGTAAACTTTGGTGTTCCTTTTATTGGGACCCACATCATTGGTCCACCATTTAGTGGTGTCAGACCAGTTATAAGGTTGATAACCATGTATAATCACTACACTCAATTCACACTCCTCCAACCAATAGTTCCCCTCTTGCTATGGGATTCTAACCATGTGTTAGCACCAATATGTCTTTGGGTTTCTTTCCTTTTTGTACACTTTAATTCCATGCCCCATTTTGAACTACGTGTACTTTGATTCCCTACCACAAGGATACGTAGGAAGCCTCTCCGAGGTTTAATCCCATCACCCATGTCCCATCTTGGTCTCTCCCTTGAGCCTTTGTGTTTCGAGAAGGTCATACCCAAACCCGGGGGTTCTACTTCCATCGGGCCCCATCTATGTGCCCATTCTCACAGCCTACCTCCTCAGGTGTCCCATTTCCCCCACCAAACTAAGTGGAATTTGATTCCCTACCACGGGGATACCTAGGAATCCTCTTTGAGGTTCAATCCCAACACAATTTTCATTTTCATGTTGGTTCTATCCCATTAATCTCATCCATGTCATCAAATAATCCACCATCCATCCTAGTTTTCTCGGGGCTTCCACATCCTGGTGAGATCATTTCATCCACCTCCTCACTGCTCCTAGTAGTACCCAGGTCGCTAACCATGTGTAGGCCTCAAAGTGTCTTTGGGTTGCTTTCTATTATGTACACCTGGGTCCCATGATTCAACCTATCGAACTACATGGGTTTTGATCCATATATTCTATACAGGTTATATAGGAGGCCTCCATGAGGTTCAATACCAGCCAATGGTAAACCTTGGTGTCCCCTTTTTTGGGACCCATTCATTCTCGGATTCGTCATCATTGGGAATTTTGATCCATCCATCTAGTACCTAGGTGCTTCTTTATAGGGATGTACTCATCTGATCCACTCTCATCATTGTTCTGATCAGTTTGATCTATCTACGCTAGAAGTTAAACTCACGGATTACCAGGTGTTAAACATGGGAAGCCAAGGAAAACCTTTAAGACATACCTCTAGCATACAATTCCCCGCACTCGACGTGGAATTCCTCAGGATTTCGCACCCTCGAGAAGCCCTATCATAAGGGGAAGAAATCCAAGTGTACCTGTGTTTTAGCACCCAGACATGCCAGTGATGCCCAACATGAATACTCCCCCAACTAAAGTTTGTTTCCCTGTCAAGACCCCTTAGAATTTCCTGATAGAATCAATGTAATTAACTAGTGTCCACAACGATATGGCACCAATAATGAGATTCACGAACAATGTATTAAATCTATAAGGGAGACCTAGAGTAGGCAAAGAATTTCAAGGAGGAATCCATGGAAAGAGAGACCGACGTCCCATCATCCTGTTTAGATCAAGGAACAAATGTACCTAAATAATCGATGGATGTTTTCCACCTTTGGAAAGTGGGAATGCGGGGAAACAAACAGACACACGTCCCCACGGGCGAGTGCATGCCCTGACGAAAGCATAGAAAACAATTAATTTTTATATTATTTAATAGTAAATAATCACATTATTTTACCTATACATAGTTGATTGTTCAATTAAAATTATGGGTAAAACTAATTACATATACTATGAATATTGATACACCACTAGGTAGAAGGACTGATAAAGGGTTTTTATATTTCTATACTAATAGATAATTATAGGAAATGTAAAAATCTCATGGGAATTATTAGTACTTGGGATAGATTCATATGACTTATTATTAAAATGGAATAAATTAGTAGTTTCAAAACACAAATAAAATACTATATTCAAAGATTTATTTTTATGGTTCCAGAAGGGGTTCTCCATTCAAGGTAGATTAGGATATTCATGATAGTATGGTACATCTAATAATAATATAGGTTGGGTCAATATCTTTTCATTTGGTAGGTTTAATTCTTGGACTAATGGAGGAAAAGAAATGGTCCCTCCTTCTAGTAGCGGTGGATAAATATCTCGATGATTTCCCTAAGTATTTTTTTAGGATTATCACCAACAAGTAATGGTGAATTTTCCATTGAATTATTTCCTAGAACAAGCCCTATTTATTTAGATTTATATTGTATATATCTAATGAAGTTAAGGGAATTAAAGGTGTAGTTGGATGTGCCTGAGAAAAATGGATTCATTCAACTGAGTATTTCCTATTGGGTAGAATTGGTTCTATTTTATAAGAGAGTTAATGGTAGTTTTCATTTATTCATTGAATATCAAAGGCTAAATTAGGTGAGAGTGAAGAATGAATATCCCTTACCCAAAATTGATAATATTTTTAACTAAAAAAAGTTATCTTGTTATTTTTTCAATATTAACCTTTAGTCTAGGTATCATTAGTTAAAATTAAAGGAAAATTATATTTTGAAAATTGTATTTAAATGTAGATATAGACATTATGATTTTTTGTTATACCTTTTGGAGTTTCCATCACACTTTTAGTGTTTATAGAATTTATAAACCAGGAATCCTATGAATTTTTGGATACCTTTGTAGTGGAATTTGTGGATAATATTTTGATATACTCGAGAATGAAATTGAATCATGGGAAACACTTGGATATTATTTTATAAAAATTATATGAACATAAGATTTATGCTAATTTCTAAAAATGTCACTTCTAGATTCAATAATTAAAATTTCATGGGCACATTATTTATGATAAAAGGATTTTATTTATCCTAGGAAAGTAGAAGGGGTGATTTCTGGGAAAATAACTAAGAGTATTTTTGTGATACTGAGTTTTTTGAGTTTATCACGATATTATTGGAAGTTTATTTAGGAATATTAAATGTTAGATTCTCCTATTAGATTCTTAACTCATAAGGGAGTAAAAATTTATTGGAATGTGAAATGTCAAGAATTATTTGAGGAATTCAAGAATAGGTTCACTTAATCTTTAGATATAATTATTCCTTAATCAATAGTTACCTATGAGGTGATTTATGACACATTTGTTTTGGGATTAGAATGTGTTATAACAGAAATAGGAAAGGTTACAACATATGGGTCTATAAAATTGGGACTACATTAAAAGAACCACCCTACACGCAATTTGGAGTTAGTTTTTTTATTCTCACTTTTAATACTTAAAAAAATTTCCTTTTGTGAGAAATTTACTATGTATACCAATAATAAGAGTTTGAAATATATTTTCTCATAGAAATTTCTCAACCTTAGATAAAACGAGTGGTTATAATATATTCAAAATTTTTAATTTAATCTTATATATATCAATGAAATTAAATTAATTTGTGGATGCTTTTAATATGAAAATTTTGATCCAAGTGGTGGAGTAATTTAAAGAATGATGGAATTTAATGGGATTGTTTTAATTTTCACATGAAGATAGAGAAAATAATGGATGGTATGTTTAATGTGAAAACCATTTTAACAAATCAATTAAAGGATTGGTTGTTATTGAATTAAAGATATAAGATAATGAGTGGTGTTATATATAATTGGAAGATCACTTAGTAATGGGTTGTTCCAACAGATTCATTACTTATTTTAGAGGATGGATGATGGTTTATGTGGAAATGAAAAAGAATGTTTTCGAAACTTTTCACAGATTTAGTTGGTCATCCCATTTTAAACATACCAAAATATATCATGACATCAAACACCAATTTTCGTGGTTGGGATTAAAGAATGAAATTATGGAATTTATTTCTCAATATTTGATATTTCTATAAGTAAAGGATAAACATCGGTGGACAGAAAGGTTGATGCATCCCTCGCTTATTTAGACATGGAAATGGGAAGATATATCCAAGGATATCATGATCAGGTTACTAAGATCACCATGAAAACGTGATAGTGTTTGAGAATTGGTGGATAGGCTTACAAAATCAATTCATTTATTTCCTATTTGAGAAATATTTTTATATTATTATCTTGGTAAGATATATGTTAATAAATTTTTTAAACTTAATGGATATTTAATTTATATTGCATCATATACAAGATTGATATTTACATCTAGATTATAGTAGATTCTCTATAATTATATGAGAACACAATTAAGGATGAGTATAGCTCACAACCCTCATATAGGTGGATATATGGAGTGAGTTATTCAAATATGGTAGGATATGATTTGATCATGTGTAATTGACTTTGGAAGATCATGGGAGTATCGTTTATCATTTCTTGATTTTATTTATAATAACGATTATAAATTCATGATTTGTATAGAATCTTTTGATGAATTATATTGTAGATCATTTCATCCCCCCTTATGTTGGGTCAATATTTATTAAAATACACTTATTGGACCTATTTTGGTATAAGGCCTGAAAAATTAAGTTAAATTAATTCAAAAATAAATGAATTCATATCAGAGTCAACAAAATTCATGTACCGATAAAAAATGGTAAGCCTTAAAGTTTTATGCTGGGGATCACGTGTTTTTGAAGGTTTCTCCAAGGTAATGACACTAAAAGTTTGGGAAGAAAATAAAATTAAATTCATGTTATGTGGAATATTTTTTATATTGTGAAGTTAATCAATGAAGTATCTTATCGGTTTAAATTACCATAATTTTATGAAACAATTCATAACATTTTATACATTTCTCAATTGAACAATTATTTATCTGATGATTATCATGTCTTAAATTAGGAAATGGTTGATCTAGAAAATGATATGTGTTATATTGAAAGACGAATTATAATTGTGGGTTCATGAGAAAATATTCTCAAAGAGTGTGGTATTCCTTTGGTGAGAGTTTTATAGAAACATGGGTTGATCAAAGAAGTTACTTGGGAGAGAGAAGCTCATATACTGTAAGAGTAGTCATAATTTTTTATTTATTAATTTACCTTGTAAATTTTTTTGAAAGAAAAGTCTTATGGTGGGGAGAATTATAGTACCTATATTTTTAATTTTATTTAATGAATTTTACTTTAACTTTAGTTTAATTGTATAAGTGTGTTTGACACATGAATGTGATTAAAATTTTATTATTTTAATTATGAAGCATTGTTGGTGTCTTTTGATTATGGTATTTAAATGATTATATGACTTGAGGAATTGATCATGGGATATTAATTTGATATAATTATTATTTGAATAATTTTAAGTTTTAAATAATTTATTTTGATGAATTAATTTATGTAAATTCCATTGACATCACATGTGATGATTATATTGAATTGATAATATTGAATGAGTTGTTGGATTTAATAATGGAAAATTTAGATGAATTATATAGTTGATGAGGTTAAATATTAGTATAACATTGAATTTTAAATAGTTCAATTTGGAATTTATCATGGGTTTTTCCATAAGTTATAGAGGAGATAGATAAAAGGGTGCTCAATTAAAATAATTGAGTTTATAGAATTTATAGAGGGAACAGACATATAAAATTAATAGATTTAATGGGGTATTTTGAATCATTAAATAAGGTTTTCCAGGGTATATATATATATATAAGGTAGGATCATAAGGTCAATAAATTAGAGGAATTAAATTCACTCCTATATTTTTGAGAGACCTTTCATGTTCTTGTGGTGATGATGAAAATCAAGTAGTGAGATTTTCCAAAGGTGAATGAAGGTTAGGGAATCAATCTAAGTATTAAGGTATGTATAATATGTTATTATATATATTTTATTCAAATTATTTAAATTATCTAGAAATATTAATATTTCAGAAAACTCATACTTTATATGTTCTCCAAAAATAATAGTTTAAGCATAGTTTTACAATATTTGGTATGGGTCTTGCTAAATCAAAATAGTGGGCATGCCAAATCAAAATTGGGGTTATTCCACTCATTGTTAATTTTTCATTTGACTCTCATAATTCTATAATTTATTACTAGAGAGTCACATAAATTTTTTCCAAATGTAATAGGGGTCATGAGACTCATTGGGGGTCGTTCACTCTTGGAAATAGAGTTCCATAAGGTCATTCCAAAATCATACAACCCATACCAAATTTATCTAAATATAGATTAGTAACCTTTGGTTCATGAATTTATATTTTTAGAAAATTTTGAGTAAAGGACATGGTGGTTTTCTTTGAAAGAATAATTAGTTCAACAATTCATAAGTAATTTGAGAAAAATCATTTAGGTAGGTAGCTTTAATACTTTTTATGATATTAACTAATGGATTTATGATTTTTTGAATTATTTTGATCATGGGATGATTTTATTATCTATGTTTTTTTGAATGACCATGATTTTTTAAAATATATTGAGTAAAAATACCATGGGGAAGGGATGGTTTTTTATATGATTTAAATATAGTTTATTGGTTGTCATACAGTGTGAGTTTGTGTGTTAAAATGGTTTTGGTGAGATTTTTTTTTGAAAACATTTAAACTTCTACCATGGTTGTATGGGGAATTTAAAGAGTGCGCATTAAGGAAAGTAATAGAAGAAAAGAGACAACACAATCCTTGTCAAAGTACAGTGGAGAGTTTGGAGTTAAATGTTTAAACAAGTGATAACTTGGTTCATGAATAATAAATCTATCTGGTGATTATTTTATAATATTTGATCATGCTCATTTATGCCATATTATGAGTGTACGTTTTAGGATATTAGGGTTTTTTATGACTCTCAGGTCACATGGAGATTCTGGTGCTTAGGAACACATGGAGTTTTCTAGTGAATATAAGAAAATGATAAGATTTATAAAAGTATTTTTTAGAAGAAACATATATTATAAACAATTTAGTAAATAATAAAATTTATTTGGTAGTTCATGTGAAATGTAAGTTTTGATAAAGGGGACTTTATATCATGGTTTTGAAATAATTTTGGTAAATAAATTTTTGTATAATAAAATTTTATTTTATATGTTTTTGTTAGAATTTCATTTATTGGATTTACTCATGTATAGATATTTATTAGAGTCATTAGAGAAATCCTACCAAGTTTTTACTCAACCCCTACATGTTCACTTCAATGGGAATGAAAACATGATTGGTCGTGATAAATATAAGGGAACAGTCTCAAACTTTGTTATTAGAGAGTTGTAGTTCCACATAAAGACATGTAAAGGGTAGTCAATTCCTTGTATGTTATTCACTTTTATTTATTCAAATTCAACAGGTGTTTTCATTCGAAATATTTGGACATAAAAAGATTGTTTTTCATTATGGGTTTTAAAGATTTTAAAAAATAATAATGTTTCATTCACATTAAGTTTTTATCCATTTAGTTAATGTATTTTTAAGGTAAAATAATTCTATAATGGATTATTTTATCTCTTGGTACTATTTTTCAGCCTTTAGTGATTATGGGAACATGTTTGAAGATATGTAGTGCTCTGATTTAGGTCTCATGATTGAGGTCCCAATTTTTAGGTGTTGGAGCTTCAAACATAATTTTTTTGTAAAAAATATTCTTATTGAAACCTCCAAAAGTTTTTTCTAGAATTTATTTAAATATACACTATTTTTATCTATTTATTTTTTCAATAAAAAATGGTCACAAAAAACATGAAGTAATTGTTACAATTTTATTTATGCAACACTTATGAAACATTATATCTCTGGATATTTCTTATTTTTTCCTTAAAAAACTTGTTTCATTATTACATGACATTACATCCACATCAACATCTATAAATCTTACTTATGTGGGATTTGAAAATTTTGGTTCATTCTTACACAACATCAGATTTTCATCACTAACATTACATTTCTAGATCAAAATTTATGTCTCACATACACAACCATAATTCGATATTATCAACTCTTACATAACTAGTCTAAACATAAAGTCCCAATTATATGATAACTCTCACATGGATTTGAAACATATGTAGAAAATTATTTTTCTACTCAATACTTATTCCATCTTGATCCCATGAGATTTTTACATGGCTAGTTGTTTTATATGACATCACTTACACAATATTAAAACCATTGTTACATGGTATGTTGATTTCTAATGATTCACTTACTCATATTCAAAATATATTTTATATAGTAACTTCAAACTTTACAAAAATAGTCCAATCCTTCTTCCAAAAACTTCCCACACTTAAATAAATGATTAAATAATCCAGAATATATATTTATAATCCTCTCTAAACTACACAACTTCATCATACGTTTCCTATAATTTTTTCATGAAATTTTTTTCACAAGTTATTTATGATAACTTTAATATTTTTTCCAAGTTCTTTAAAACTATAGATTCTCTATATGACATACTCATACTCCTATTTTTTCTAATTAGGATATATGATATTCTATTAGTTTAACTTATTATATGTCTTCAACTTCAGTATTCAATGATTGTAATATTCACCTAAGTGTAATTCATTCAATCCATATTCACTCCTCTATGATATCAAATAAACGACATGAAAATCCAATATGAAACAATTAATTTGACAATAAATCTATCATTATATTGACATCAAATCTAACATGTAACCTATGGTTGCAACAATATCTGCCTTTTTATTTTATTATAAATTTTTCAATAAATATATATCCATGAAATATTCTAGAATACTTTGAAACTCCTATAATAATATGGATTTATGGATTCATCCTTTTCTCCACATTTGAAAATAAAATTCAAATGTTTTCTTCACTTTGTATGCACCTAGCCTATGCATATGAGTTATTGTATATGGGGTAATTTTAATCCCCCTTTGATATGTAATTCATAGATCCAATTTCTCTCCCTTTTTCAGATAACTAGATATAAATTATATTATTTTTTATTTTCCAAATGATATCAAAAATATAATTTCTCCACCTCTAAAAACACTTATGAAAGTTTACAAAAATATCATGTTAGATACCAATATATGATTGAAAAAATATTTTTCATTCTATATACCACCTATTTATTATTACACATACTACTTAATGATAATTTTATATACTAATTTATGTTTCCACTTGTTAATTCAAAATAGGAAATAATGATCACAATCATAAACTATAGGCCTACCAAATTCATGATCAATATTGGAAACACAGGTAAAAATTTTTAAATCAAAGATTCCATTAAAATTCACATTTTTTATACTATAATTTGGTCACCCTGATGATACTAAATAGAATCAACAAATTCAACCATTACTTACCTGATCTATTATTGATACCACTTATTAAAAATAAATTTATTACAAATTATTGATCATTAAAACTTATACAATGTTAGATTTAAATTATAACATCTTTTAATAATCTTCAAAATATACTCTCCCTTAATCTCAAAACTTTTACACATACTATAAATATTAAATTTTATTATTATGAGTTGAATTATTCAATATATAGTGAATATATTATAAAAATTCATGATATTACTTTTTTATTAATATTTCTAATGCTCTTGTACACCACTTTCTGAGAAAAACATTTATGATCTACAATATTTATTTTAACTACTATTCTTTCCTCAGTGATTACATCTTCCACCTTTAAAAAATTCTAGATTATAAAATTAGTTCAACTACTATGATATTTTTTCCCTATATAAGATAGTAAATAATATTTCAATTCCATATTAAAAATGATTCCAATGTTCACAACAATCCATACTTTTTATCTCAATTTAATATAATCTATTATTAGTCTGAACCCACATTTTTAATACCCGTTTTTTATAGCTTCTTCTGAAACCACTTGTTGGACATGAATTTTTTATAATACCACTTTTTATTTTTATATAATTAACTCTTTCGAAGTATAAATCCCTTGAAACTTAAATCCAAAATGGAAAACATTATGCCTCTTAAAAAAATATTACCAAAGACAAGGAATATTGATCATATTATCTAACCCCACTTGAGTCAATATCTGAGAAACAAGAGAAAAAAACATTTGAAACTTATCACACTTCACCACCAATTTCTCCTTTAAAATACCATTGAAATTATTTTCCATATTCATCCATAAAACAAATATTTCTTCAAAATATGTTTTGATTCTCTTCTGGAATTTTAATATATTATTTTATAACACACCCTATGGATTGTATCCTCCAATGGCCCGAAGGCCTTCATTTTTTATTGATTTTTGATAATCCACCTTTAAAGGGGTTAGGTGTAACCCTTACAAGGCCCATAGGCATAAGTATTACATGGGCCGTAGGCCTTAGATGAATTCATTTGCCTGTAGGCTTCAAACATTACATACAACCCAGACTAACTACTTGTAACTGCTCATCTCCAGCATCTTCATCATGAAATCAGCTCTCCACCTTCGCATGGCTATTTGGCTAGGCATTCCCCATGCATTCATAGGCTTTTCCTGATGGCAAGTGCCATACCCTCTCATTATTGAAATCCGCTTAGCTTCTGCTGTGGTGAAATCTCCTTGCTCATCCTCCTTGTAGAGCTTGTTCCTCCTAGGTCGTCTGGTTTGCATCTACACTTGAGGTGGCCTAAAGGCCTTGCACTACGGGAAAAATCGATTATTGCGACGGGTTATTTGAGACGGTAATAAATCCTATCGCAAAAAAATCCGACGATAATAATATTTGCGATGAGAATATATTCCCGTCACCAATGGTCAGTTATTTGTGACGGGAATACAGGACCCGTAACAATAGATATGGTGCGGTTTGCGTGCCAAAACGCGGGAAGCCTATTTTCGACGGTCGCCTTCTACCCGTCGCAACTACCCGGCGGTGGTAAATACTATTTGTGATGGGTAAATCTTCCCGTCGCAAAACATTTGTCGGCAGGTGTTATTTGTGACGGGGCCCATCACCAATACCGGCAGTGATAAATAAGATTTTGCGACGGGTATATCTGCCTGTCGCTAATGGTATGTCGGCAGACAGCTATTTGCAACGGGCCCATCGCAAAAACACTTTTAACCGTCGCCCGTAATTAATTCGGGCGAAGGTATTTGCAACGGTATCCCGTCACAAATAAGACTGTCGCAAATAATATAACCTATATATACCCCCACCTTTTTTTTCCAAATCATTCAGATCTCTCTTTGTTTCTCTCTTTAACTTCCAGTTCTAAGTAGAAAATTTCTTTCGGTTTAATTTTTTCTTACGAGAAGAGGAGAGAATGAGTTAGAATGTGTTAATTGCTTCAAAATATTGAAGGTATTTATATTTTTTTTATTTTTTAAATTATTTTTAATTGTTAAATTATTTTTTATTGTTAATTTTATTTTTAATTGTTAGTTTGAATTTTTTTAATAGAATGTTTAGTAGCTATATAGTATAATTAGATTAAGTGGTTGAACCAAATAATCCTTTTCTGGATATGAACAAGTAGATGCGGCTCTGGCACAGATGTACCTAGGAGTGAAAACTCTGACAAGGTGTTTCAAGCTTGACTCAGGGTAACCTGGTACACGACAATGAGCCTTGCTGCACTCTTGGTTCGACACTCCCAGGGGATGTTTTAGTAATAATTAGAAATAATTATATTTAATTAAAAATAATTAGAAATAGTTATATTTAATTAGAAATAATTATATTTAATTATAATTAGTTATATTTAATTAAAAATAGTTATCAAATTAATTAGAAATAATTAAAATAATTATCAAATAATTAAGAAATAATTATATTTAATTATATTTAATTAAAATAATTATCAAATAATTAGGAAATAATTCGATTTAATTAGAAATAATTAGAAATAATTAAAATAATTATCAATAGAAATAATTAGGAAAATAGAAATAATTAGAAAATTAGAAATAATTAGGAAATTAGAAATAACTAGGAAATTAGAAACAATTAGGAAATTAAAAACAATTATGAAATTAAAAACAATTAGGAAATTAGAAATAATTAGGAACTTAGAAACAGTTAAAATATTTAGAAACAATTAAAATAATTAGAAACAGTTAAAATAATTAGAAACAATTAAAATAATTAGGGAACAATTAAAATAATTAGGGAACAATTAAAATAATTAGGGAACAATTAAAATAATTAGGGAACAATTAAAATAATTAGGGAACAATTAAAATAATTAGGAAGAAATTAGGATGATTATGAAGAAATTAGGATAATTAGGAAGCAATTAGGATAATTAGGAAGCAAATTGGATAATTAGCAACTACAATTAGGACAATTAACAAACATGATTGACCATTCATCTACCTCAATTTTCTGTTCATTTGTGTGTTGAGGCTTGACAGGAAACTTCTGCCTCCACATGTAATATTTGCTTTTACTGTCAAAATTATCAACCTCCTCGCCAACATAGAGGTGAGGAGGATTATAATTTTGACAGTAAAAGAAAATATTACATGTGGAGGCATAAGTTTCCTGTCATGCCTCAACACACAAATGAAAAGATAATTGAGGTAGATGAGCGGTCAATCACATTTGTTTTTCCAACAAGTTTTGCTCTATTATTAACATGTTCAAATCTTAAAGGGTCGCCAATTTTCAGGTCATGCCCAATAAAAAGTTTGCGTCAACCGTGTCCAATGTAAACTCTATAATTGTCCTTGCTTGGTTGATCACCTCACAAGTAGTGTTGCAATAGGACAACCCAAGTCATTTCTTTCTCATCTATAAGAATCATATCACATGACTTTTTACATAGACCGTTCTTTCTTGAAAATTTAAGGGAAAGATACTGAAGTTCTCTTAATTTTTCAAGGAAGAATGATATATGTAAAGGGTCATGTGAGATGATTCTTAAATATGAGAATGACATTAATTATTTCGTCCTATTACAACACTACTTGCGAGGTGATCAACCATGTAAGGACAATTATAGAGTTTACATTGGACATGGCTGACGTAAACTTTTTATTGGGAATGACCTAAAAATTGACGACCCTTTAAGATTTGAACATGTTAAGAATAGAGAAAAATTTGTTGGAAATATTGATATTTGTAATAATTAGTAATAATTAGTAATAATTAGTAATAATTAATAAAAAATTAAATAAATTCGAGTACATGGTTATAAATTGGCACAATTTCCAGCGGATTGGCGGCTACCTTTTGCTCAACGTCTCATATCTTTGCTACTTTCTCCCACTGAAATCAGTATGAAAAACGTGCTCTCACATATGTCAGAGCAAGTTTTTCGTACTGATTTCAGTCAGGAGAAAGTTAAAAAGAGATGAGACGTCGGACAAAAGAGGCTCTTTTACCTGACAACTCATCTCCTTGCAAGGAGATGAGTCGTCACGAAAAAGGGAAGTCGCCAATCTGTTGGAAATAAATAAGAATAATTAGTAATATAATCTCCACAATGATGATTACAAAATTTTATTTCATTATTCAAGCATATTTCATTTTGCCAAGTATTGCTAAGTATTGCTAAATTAATAATAATTAGTGGGGATGATTACAAACTAACTGTGTCACCTATAATTATTGGTAATTACTAAGAAATAAATGTAATTATGTATCTTATCTTTTTAGGATATTGTTTTTCTTATATCAAATTATTTAACAACAGTAATGGTTTTAAATTTTGTAGAAACATTTATATGAATATGGAACAAGGAAGTCGACATCAATCATTATTAGATGATCACGCTTGAATAAATCAGCGCAGAAATCCAAATGGTTCTAGTTTAAATCTTATATATATTGATGGTGTTGAAGCTTTCTTATCATTTGCATCATCAAACCCGGAATTTGTTTCAGAAGGGACAATTAAGTGTCCTTGTAAAAAATGTGCTCTGAGAACGTTTGAGACATTTGACATCATTGGGGAACATCTCTTGCATTATGGTTTTCAATCAGATTATTTTTTTTGGTATCAACACGGTGAATGCAGTTCTAGAGAAGATACTAATAATTTGATTCTAGATCCATCACAGTTTCAGAATTTAGTACATGATATTGCAGGGTCATCCGTTCAACAAACTGAAATCGAGGATGATGTTGATTTACCTCCCGATTTGGCACTATCTGAATTGGCTGAGTTGTTTAGGTCTGCTGAGGATGCATTATATCTTGGTTGCAAGATAAGTAAATTAGAAGCAGTTGCAAAATTTATGGCTATTAAATCAGATAATGGAATGTCAAATAACTGTTTTGATCAGGTATTTTCTTTGGTTAAAGCACTATTACCTGAAGGAAATGTGATGCCTGCTAATTATTATGAGAGCAAGAGACTAGTTCGTAATCTGGGCCTTAGTTATCAGAAGATCCATGCATGTTCAAATGATTGAATCTTATATTCTGGTGAAAATGAGTCGTTGGATATTTGTCCTACATGTGGATAATTGAGGTATAAATAAGCTCAATTAGGTAAGTCTGGATTGATTCCTGTAAAACAGTTGAGATATTTCCCACTTACACCCAGGTTGCAATGTTTATTTATCTCTCAGAACACAGCGACAATGATGTCATGGAACAAAACCAATATTTCAAATGGTAAAAGCTTGATTCATCCATCTAATGGTGATTCATGGAAACATTTTGATCAAGTGCATCCGTCTTTTGCTTTAGAATCCCAGAACCTGCGATTGGGTCTTTCTACTGACAGCTTTTGTCCATTTGGATCTTTTGGTAGTCAGTATTCCTATTGGCATGTCTTTATAACTCCATACACTTTACCTCCATGGATGTTGAAGAAAGATCCTTATATCTTTTTGAATTTATTAATCCCAGGACATCTGAAAAATAATATTGATGTTTATTTGAAACCATTGATTGATGAGTTAAATTCATTGTGGAGTCATGGTGTTGGTACATATGATGCTGATGCGAAACAGAATTTTGTAATGAAAGCTGATTTTATGTGGACAATTAGTGAATTCCCAGCATATGACATGTTATCTGGCTGGAGTACACATGGTCCAAAATCATGTCCTTACTGTATGGGAGACAACAAAGCATTTATGCTCGTGAATGGAAAAAAACCTTGCTATTTTGACTGTCATCGCAGATTTCTTCCAATCGATCATCCTTTTCAGAGGAATAAATCTCATTTCATAAAAGGAAGAATTGAAAGAGATGAACCTCTAAAAATGATCTCAGGTAAATAGTTACAATCAGTTGTATTTTCATTACCTTCCATCACTTTTGGACCGACAATAAACCAACAGAAAATTCATGGCTTTGGGAAAGAACACAATTGGACAAAATGAAGCATTTTTTGGAATCTGCCATATTGGTCTGATTTATTGGTCTGACACATGTTGGATTTCATGAATATTGAGAAGAACTGTTTTGATAATTTATTTCATACAGTTTTGGATACACCGGGTAAAACCAAAGATAATGTAAAGGCATGATTAGATCTTGCCCAAATTTGCAGGCGACCAGAACTTGAATTGTTTGAAAATGTAAAATCACAGAGATTAATGAAGACAAAAGCAGCTTATACACTGACCAAAGATAGTCACTTATTATTTTGTCAGTGTATTACAGATTTGAGACTTCCAGATGGATATGCTTCCAACTTGGGCAGATGTGTTAAAAATGGTCATATTACGGGATTAAAAAGTCATGATTGTCATTTTATAATGGAAAGACTTATGCATATTGGATTAATAGGTTTGTTGAATTCTAATATTTGGGATTAGATAATAGATATATCATATTTTTTCCGAGACATGTGTGCAGTGACAACAGACTACGATGCACTAAGAAAACTGGAAGAAGCTGTTGTTGTAATTATATGCAAACTGGAAAAAATATTTCTGTCGGATTTCTTTGACTCAATGGAACATTTGATATTAAATTTTCCACATGAAGCAAAATGTGGAGGTCTGGTTCAGTTTCGATGGATGTACCCATTTGAGATATGCATGTAGAAATTGAAGAAAAAAGTACGTAACAAAGCACCAGTTGAAGGCTCAATTGCTGAAACTTATTTACAAGAGGAAATTGATTTATTCTACTCTCATTATTTTGAATCTAAATATCCCTCAAAATTTACCCGTATGGGCCGGAACGAGGGGAATTTTGATGATGATATGAACAATCAATTATCAGTTCTCAATCAGCCCAAACTTGGCTTTGGTGGAGTTCATGATAGATGGCTTTCAGATGATGAACATCATAGAGCTCATACATATGTTCTACTCAACTGTGAAGAAATGTCACCAATTGTACAGTGAGTTCTCCTATCCCTTGTTCTATATATTTTGTTACAGTAAATTAATCATATTGTATTTGTAGGTTATATGATGATCATATTAAGAAACAATTTCCACAAATTATAGCAGCTGGCTTAGAAGAACGTCAGTAAAAAAAATTTGCCTACTGGTTTCAAAAACTGGTAACGTACATTCTTTTTTGGTTTTACATATAAAATCAATTTATTACTTGTAATAGTGATAAATGGTTTACAAATTTTTAGGTATCTGTACATGCTGATAAGATTGATAGTCGATTGCATATATTGAGTAGCCCACCATCCAAAATGGTTAAATCTTATAATGCATATGTGGTGAATGGTTATCGCTTTCATACACGTGCATATGGGGAATCAAATAAAACAATTAATAGTGGTTTTTTTTGAAGGTATCACATCATAGAGATATTGAAGATGACTTTTACGGCATGCTTGAAGAAATTATTGAACTGTGTTATTTGGAACAGAATTATGTAACAATGTTTAAATGTCGATGGCTGGATACTGAGAGAGGATTGCGTGTTCATCAGACTCATGGAATTGTTGATATTAAACATAAAAGTCTTCTTGTAGTAAATGAACCATTTTTATTGGCTCATCAGGAACATCAAATTTATTATGAAAAATACTGTGCTACTGCAAAAGAGTTGGATGATTGGTGGAGTATAATAAAAGTTAAATCTCGAGAAAATCAGTTTACTCAAACTGAATGTGGTTCCACTGAAGTGCAAGGAAATAAATTTTTTTAGGACACTCCTCAAAACACATATTTTTCACAAAGAGACATGAATATCAAGGATGACACCCCACAGTTAAGGGTCGATGGTGACGATGTTGTCAATGATGTTACAACTGAATTTGAAATGACAAGAGATGATAAAAGTGAAACTAATATGGAAATTGATGATGTTGATGAGGAAGATGAAGACATTTACATTGACAACTATGAAGATGAAGATGAAGATGAACATTGACACAGTAAAATGCTAGTTAGAATCATAACAAATATATATCTATACATAATAGTTATTTTCAACTATTTGCTAATAAAAATCATTTCATGTTTCAGATGGAATCAGAAATGTATCGTCCGTTGCTAGAGGCTAATATAACTATGGATGATGAGGATCTTGAGTCATCTAACCCTCAGGATATTGGCACTACAGGGATCACTCGGAGGGGGTGTGGTCTTGCCAGACTAATGATTCCAAATCCTATACCCGAGCGACGTCCACCTCTTGGATTCGATGCGCACATACGGTGGTATGGTAACCTGTGTATTTAAGTTATCTTTCATTATAATTTATTTATATTCTAATTGTTTGATTATTTGTTCTCTTTCCATAGTTTTACGCATATAGCTATGGGACAGAGGAGCGCTATCTTGTGCATTTATTTTTCTCAACCCTGGCTCACATGGGATTAGATTCCCACTAATGTGCAGGCCACCATGTTCGATCATTGGCTGGTACATAATTAAATATTATTTATTTTGAAATTTAATTCATTAATAAATTTATATTAGGGTTTATGGTATCCCATCGATGAGATCATGTGTGCTACTATCCACGCGGCATGGGTGGTGTCTATGCGTGAACGTTTCCGTCAGTTTTTGCATAATTTGAGAAAGGCGGCTATGAGGAAATCCGGAGTGATAGAATTTGATGAGTCCTATAGAGCCCACCGACCAGAGTACATTTCATCTCACGTTTGGGATGGATTATGTACACACTGGTTGGGTGGTGGGTTTCAGAGGAGATCTGCATTGGGTCGACAGAATCGGGGGAGACAAGAGGTGACACATCGAGCTGATAGTCGTAAATTCAGTGCAAATAGAGAGCGTCTAGTAAGTACTTTTTTTAATATTTTATACAACTTTAAATATAAACAGTTTATTTTATATTCATATAGGAAGCCAAGAATCCAGGTATTACGATATACGACGTTTGTCGGAGGATGTACACTGATCCGGCTACTGGAGAGATTAGAGGTGACTGCCAGTGTCAGATTATGGTCAGTATTATTTTCTTTTCAGTTTGAAAATTAAATGCATATAATATTTTCATTATATTAATTTCTAATTGAAACTTAAGGAGTCATATGAGGCCATGACCTCTCAAACACAGGCTGAGAGTCAAGACGAGATGGGTGATCAGACTAGTGCCCACCATTTTGATGAGATGGCATGGATACAGGCGACCTAGTATGGCTTCGACAAGGGCTGAGTAGTTGGTATTGGCTCTCATTTGACTCCTACAGCTTATTATGGTACTGCTGCGATGTCGGCGTCCGGCTCGAGAGGAGCTTGTGGAGAGGCATCATCTTCTGCCTCACAGTATTAGGAGCAGCTGCGTGCTCAGAGTGAGCTTATAGAGAATTTGCGTCAGGGGCAGGAGCAGATGCGTCAGCAGCACGATGAGGAGATGCATCGATGGCAGGAGCAGATGCGTCAACAACATTATGAGGAGAGGCGTCGATATGAGGAGCAACATCAGGATCAGATGGAGTACATGCATCGTCTGACTCGTAGTTTAGGGATGGAGTTTCCTCCACCACCTCCTCCAGGTCCTCCAGATTATCCACCCCCCAGTGATTTTATTAAATGTAACAAACATTAGAGTTCGTAGTTTATTGTCATATTAACTATTTACAATTCCTCTTTTTCATATTGGTACGAATATTGCATGATTTAATTTGTTTTTATTTTTTTTAATATTTTATTACAAATTTGTATTATTTTTAATGTATGTTTATTTTAGTGATATTACTTTTAATATTTTATATTTGTTGTTAATATTGAGAAGTTTATAATTTTATAATTTTAATAATATTAATATTATTAATATTATTTTTTCATAAATATGTATATTTATTTAAATAATAATAACATTATATTAATTTTTTATATTATTAATATTAGTATTATTATTATATAATATTATATTATTTATATTCATATTATTATTATTTTTTGATATAAATATTTCATAATTATATTATATTTTTTTTATTATTAATATTATAATAATATACTTTATTTATATTATTAATATTATTATTATTATTATATACATATTTTAATAATAATAATATTATATTAATTTTTTATATTATTAATATTAGTATTATTATATAATATTATATTATTTATATCCATATTATTATTATTTTATATTAATATTTCATAATTATATTTTATATATATTTTTTAATTTATATTATAATAATATAATTTTTTTATATTATTAATATTATTATTATTTTTATATAATATTATATGATTTGTATTAATTATCTTATTTTATTTTATTTTATTTAGTATTTGCGACGGGAGTATTTGCGACGGGGTATCCCATTGTAAAATATTTTTTTTACTGTCCCATTTGCGACGGGAAGAATACCTGTCGTAAAAACTATTGTTGCGATGGTCCGTCGCAAATACCTACGTCGCAAATATTTTTTAAATTTCCCATTTGCGACGGGTCAGAAACCTGTCGCAAATACCTTTTTTATATATAAACGAAAAAAAATTTGCGACGGGGGAAAAATACTGTTGCAAATACTGTTTTTACGACGGGACTGCCGCAAAAACAACTATTTGCAACGCCGTTTTCTACAACGGGCGATTTGCGATGGCACTCCGTCGCAAAAGGTCTTTTGCGACGGGATCCTGTTGCAAATCACTCGTTGCAAATATTCTGTTTTCCTGTAGTGTTGAGGTGACCCAAAGGCCTTACTGACCCAAAAGCCTGGGTGTCCCAAAGGCCTTAAAGGACTTGGGGACCAAATCGGTGACCCGAAGGCCCAAACAGGGGCATATTCTCGGCTACTACAGTTCCAAATAGTACCTGCTACAGTTCTCACTACAGTACCTGCTACAGTACTGCACAGTACCACTACAGTACTGATACAGTACCCGAAAATAATGTCTCCTTCTGGATTTGATCCCAGGTCTCCCGGATGCACTTACAGGGTCCTTACCAACCAGGATAAGGCTCATGTGCCCCTATGGATTGTATCTTCCCCTTAATTTATACATAAATTCAATAACTTGTTAAACTAAAAAATAGGGATATGGTGCCTTCTGATCTTATTCAAGTTAATTAATATGGTTTTTTATGATAAACCAACCCCTTTCTTCTAACTTCAGTGTTTGGATCCTATGCCTTTTTTATAGTGGTACTTATTTGGGTAATACTACATGTTCAAAATTATTTCTATATTTGAGTTTTTACTCTATTCATCTTCTTTGGATTATCATTCCTCTTCAAAATGAGATAGAAATAACTTATAAAATTATCATTCTTTTTCAAAATTATAAAACATCATCTAATATTACATGTTTCTCTATTAATATCCTCTTTCAACTTTGTATTGGATGAATTTATATTCACATGTTTTCTATTTTCCATTAGTATTGATTCATATTTATTAATCCTCCATATCTATTTCTTTATTATATATGATGGTTATTTAATATAATAATCCATTGGTATATGAGGCACAATGATTTTTATTTCATTACTAATTTATTCTAATTACATGAATTATTTTTTCAATATTACATTCTTTTTTCCATGCGATATAGATTACTCCTTTGTAAATGAGTTGTAGATTAATTCTTATCTCCTTTAATTTTTCTATAATATCCTTTTATATGTTTAAAATTAACATAAATAAAACATATCTCAAGTAAATGATACTTTGTGTGCCCTTTTTTAGGATGAGATACTCTAGAATATTATTTTCTATTACATAACTTCATAATGTCTATATACATATCCATGGTATAACCTATGTCACCACAATAGTATAAACTCTTCAAAAACATTCCTATTAATTTTACTTTCTAGATTTTGGAAGAGATGTCTTATTATTCACTCATTCCAAATGTAATCCTTTACATTTATCACTTGTTGAATTCTATATATTATAATATTTATTAGAAACTAATAAATTCTTTCAGATTTCAACTTTCTTTAAACTCAAAAATCTTCATCTGTCTTTATATATATATATATATATCATTCAATTGGGTTATCATTACCTCTAATTAAGGGTGTTCTTTTTTGTTAGGTTTTATTACCCCTTTAACTTTAATCCTTCATCTTGATATTCATCCTCAACATTGATTCTCTTGAATCCTTTATTTCCTACTTAAACATTTTTTAAAAAAATTACTTTTACTATAGATATAGATTTTTTTTTCTTGATTTCTATAAGATCCTTGTTTTTAAATATGGAGTGATAATTTTCTCTTTTTCTTGAATCAATCCACTATAAGTGAATTCTATAGATATACACCTTGATTTTTTTTATTTATTCTTCAATAACCTCTCCATTTATTTCAATCATAGAGAAAAAATATGAAATATCTAATCTATAATAAATATTAATGGATGAATTAGATTCAAATTAAATAAAATCAATTTCATCCACTTATATTAGAGTAACTTTTTTATAATATTTATTCCTTTCATTATTATTATTCTTCATTCCTTTTTAAACAACACATGTTTTCAAAGATATACAGTCAAAATAATTTTTTGATGTTGTTGAACATTATTATTTTGATGTGAATCCTCCTCCATTGTGTCTTTATAACTTCTCTAGAATTATTTTGGAGGTCTCACAATGTGAAATATTCATGTAAACTTCATTAATAAATTTATCATTGAAGAATATCTTGGAAATAACATCAAATAATAATTTTCATGGATATTTTTTACAATTCCATATCAACAACACAACCCTATAAAATAATCTTCCATGAAAAAATTCATTATGCTTCTCCAAGTATCAAAATAATTTCAATAAAAAATAGGGATATCCATGCTCATATGGGTAAACTCCATATGAATATTTGAATTTAAAAATAGTAGATATACAAGTTAAACCAAAATAATCATTTAGGCTCTGGCACCACTTATTGGTTTCACAATCCCATAAGGCCGCATACACCCTAAAAGGGGGTTGAATAAGGGTGGGATCAGAATAAAACTTCTTCCATTAATTAAATTTTTCAAGAAAATATTTTCCCATGTTAATAGGAATACTAATTTAGTCAGTAAATAATATCATACAAATCCAAATATAAAGTATTTCAAGAAAATCAAGTACATGGGCATAGTGATTTTATTTGGTTCACTGTAATGGGATGCATCCAATGATAATATAGCTGAAAGAATACTGGTGCATCAATATCCACTAACCACTATTGTAAATGAAATATTTAGGATAGGGTAAATCAACTCCAAGGCTTACTACCTATAGAAATATTTTAGCATCACACATTTCCAACCAAGGTTCACTCCCTCATCCTCTCTCATAACTCACGAATTTGAGGAGGGTTTAATAGATTATAACATGAAGGTATTATCCATATCATTTTAAAGAAACTAATATTTTTTTTACCAAAATATAGATTCAAATCACTCAAATAAATGAATTATTTTCTTGTATTACATGAACTACCTGCTTCAAAAGTCAAATATGATCAACTCTGTGTGATAATATTTTATCCAAATTCTTCATAAATATCTATTATAGCTATAGTTTCCCTTAATAATATATCAAATTAGAATAGTTATCATGACCTCCCCCCTCCCCTGTTGGTACCCCTTCTGGTCTGGTAGTGAAGAGAATGAGTGACTCCCAAATCCCACCTCTAGTAGGCCCTAGGTTGGGGACTAGAACCAATGGTATAAAATTATATATTGGGAGGAATTTTCCTTTTAATTCCCAAGAAAGAAGATATAAATAGCCACCAAGACAACTCCATATAAGTAAAAAGAAAACATAAATCCCTCATATTAAATATGATAACCTAAATTTCTTATACATGCCATAAAATAAACTTAACATAGATGTATGAAATATAAAAAACTTCAAACATCCTTCGGTACTCATCATGCTACCCAAACAGAAGCTCCAATCCCCATCGAACTATCCTATAGATGCTAGAAAACTATGGTGGGGTGAACACTTGGCAGTAATAAGTAGGATCATCCCTCAAAATAGATCAAAATTCATGTGAAATAAATATACGAGAATAAACATGAAAAATAATCAACCAAGAAAAGCAATCACACATGGTAATAAATTGGTTAAAATGGATAGGAATGGTACAACATAACAATAATATCAAATAGAATCAAACCCTTCATTTTCTATAATATCCTCAACCAATCCCCCTATATCATGGGAATAATACATAATTTTCTATCAATTATAGTATTAAAAAAATAAGGGTCTAAAAAACCCTTCATTCATACAACATCCTCTTACATTGGGTATATATATTTTTGTCACTATTCTTACATGTTATAAGATCCATTCACCCTCTAAGTGGTATAAAACTAGCAGGATAGACCCACCCTAAAACAGATCAATAAGTGAGAATGAAACCACAACATCTCATAACCATAACCAAACACATATCTAGTTGAATTTAATGCCCAATAATGACACTGTTTGTATAATATATCTCACGAAAAAAACCACATATCACTTATCATGACACAAACTATATTTCATAATTCCATAATTTAAACCATATATCAAAATGGTAACGTAAACATGAATTAAATCAACCTCATACCCTCCTCCTTCCATGTATATTACCCACTAGTAACCATTCTAAACACATCATCCTCATTATAGTAGGGTATCATGAATATGTAGAGCATTAACCATATTCTCTCCCCCCACCATGAACAACACCCACCATACATCATCATATCAAATCCACATCCACCTATGGGTAAACTATATTCCACTTTCAAAATCAACCACCAAATCGAGGATCACAACCAGTAAGACCTTCCAGAGTAATAATTATTTAACCATCACAACTAGGTTTAAAAATGGGAAAACCACCCAAGTAATAATTTTGTGGATTGTTTCAAATAATCAATCGATGGTTTCAATTTACTATTATTGTTATATCTATTATGTGATTTATTAACCCATATCATTACATCCTTTTAATTACACCCCAAGAGTATTAAAATGGATAAAAAAATTATCCTTTTTCATTCCACCAACTAAGGTTTAACAATTTATCTATTTCCATAATCATTATTTTAAATTTTCACCAATGTATTATATTTTCATTTCCATATTCTAATTCATAAACATAATTTCAACCCACATTACTTTAGTTATTTATATAAGAAGTTATTAACCAAAAAAAATCATTATCCAACTTATTAATAGTCAAGTAATCAACTTACTTTATGATAAATCATATTATTCATCATTAATCACATCATTATAGATTTGGTTTTCCCTCATTTACCCCATTAACAATTCTGAACATCCCACTCTACTTGTTCGTTTATTCTCATCTTTAAACCCTGGTCACATTACCTTATTAACACAAGAACCATATTCATCAATAAAAAAGGGAGATAATAAAATTAAAACACATCAACATAGATAGACAAATATAATAACAATACCTTAATTTTTTAGATTCCAACAATTCCATTTTCATTACTGGATATAATTTATTAACCTTTATAATAGTGACACCATTATCAGTAACCACAACACCAAGGTAATGACAGCATCCAAAAATCATATAAAATTAAAGGATATAATTATTTTAATCATAAAAGGAATAAAAAAATATTTATTCAAGTATATTATCCCATAAGATTAATGATAAGTTCATAAATTCCCTGCCTCAATCGGAGCATCACAACTGCCATGAATATGATGAGATTATGGAGAAAGGGGATGTACACCAGATCTAATTCACACAAGAGGAACCCTAGATGATCTTAATAACATCTATATCCCATAAAAACTGAAATAAATCATAACACATCCCCTTACAAAATGAATATTATAAAGAGGGTATAGGAGAAAAATAAAATCACACCTTGGGTCTTAAGAAATCGATAAGCCAACGACCAAAGCCATGAATGAGGGGACGGAAGACATCCTAAAATATATTTGAGGATACCAAAAGTTTAATATAAAGGGTTAAATAATGAAGGAAAAAATGGTTCTTGTATATTTATAGACAGGGTGTATGTAACACCCCAATATTTTATATGCATTTCCTTTGAAATAAAACTTAAAAGTATTTGATAGCTTGCATTACACACAACCTTGAATCTATATGAGCTATGATATAGAAAAATTTTATAACCTAGACATTAAATTTAAATGTATGAATATTAATAATCACTTTATTAAAAATATTTATAAAAAATCATTAATTCAAATTTATTTATTACTACATAATAAATAAGTACTCAATTTTTAGTAAAGTGATTTTACGCTTCAAATATGGTTATTATCACATTTTATAATTAATTTATACCATATTTAAAAAACATTATTTAATTAAATTAATATATATTTAAAACATTAATTTTAATATAATCTTATAGGTATTTTTTAGTATTTTTCTAAAAAAAATATATTTTTTAGTGAATAGTGAAAAAACCAATTTTTATAAAAAATTGTCATTTTTTGTCAATAAAATTCCTCGTTATGTTTTTAATTTGATCTTAAAAAAACCTAAGACTCATTTCATTATAAATAATATAATTAATTACATAATTATCATCATTATACTTTATTTTGGTGTAAGTTAAATTTTGGGCTTAAAAACACATTTTTCTAAAAAAACTATTTTTGTGTGCATAATGTGTTTTTAGATTAATAAATTAATTTAATATATATTTATTAATGTTTTTAATGAAATTTATTGATTATATATTAAATATAATATTTTAAAAACCATTTTTTGGTTTTTACAAGGCAAATAATGGAAGTAAATTAATCTTTACACTTAAAAATTTATTTTTCGAAAAAGGGTTTTTGTTGCGGTTTGTGCGTTTAAATAAAATTAAATTATAACACTTAAAATTTTAATATGGTAAAATATATTCCTTACTGTTAATTATAATAATTCATATAATTTATTAGTTTCGACTTAATTTTATTTCATAGTGAATACAAAAAATAGTAAAATATTTTTACCACTGTTAAGGTTTAAAAGGGTTTACCGGGAGTTAAGACCTGAGATAAGGGTATTATTTCCACCCAGACCTATCAAATTATTATTTATTGAATATATTTAATCCTTATATTATCCTAAATTCAAATATCATTCCATTTGGATCCACTTTCCTTTGAAAGTGACCTTAAATCATTGAAATCTTTTAAGAAATTACATGTGTATCCCTCCCCCACTTATAGAACATAACCTATTATCCTCCCTTATTCACACCATTTGAACCTTATATATTGAAAAATTCCAGATAAAAACATTAATATAATCATTAATTTCATCCTATATATTCATTTATTCTCTTAAGACATTTCCTTCAAGGCTTAAGGAGAAAGTCAAAGGAGGTCTCTCAATGAAGCGGCATAGATCTTAACCACGCTCTCTCAATTTTATTTTTTCTTATACTTCCTATAACATTTTTGTATAAATAAAAACATGATTAATAAATTATCATAAATGTACTAATATTTTAATATAATTATGTAAAACCATTCACCACCTCTTCTCAATCTAATTGGAGTTGAAAGTATCGCTCCCGTGTATGTGTGGACTACCACCTCCACGTAGAAATACGAATTATTTTCCAACACCACCATTCATGGTCGGTTATTGTAATAGTTTTAATGTTTATATATTATATTTATGTTATAATAATTATTATTTAAATGTTAATTAATATTTAACTTTCTTTCATTCCATCCATCAAAAAATGGAAACGTTACTCATGCATACGTACGAATTACCGTCTCCATGTAGTGATGTAATTCATTTTTCATATCCAATTTATATGAATTGTTATAAATATTTATATAATTAATATATATTATATTTATATCATTATTAATATTATATATATTAAGTAACCATGATCAAAGTTCAAGGACCATAACTGTTGAACCAAAACATACATAGAAAACAAAGCAATTAACAACCCAAGTGATGATGATAATAAAATATAATTAATGAATGGGTGAAACAATGTTATAAGTAAATAATTTATGGTGTAATATATATTATTACAGTTATTTTATATAATTATAATAAATTTAAATCAATTATAAATGAGTTTATAGAGCTTATGAAGCAAGAAAAACTTGAGGTGAGGGTTTTATGTTACAATCTCATTTTTACCAGTATTGTTTATACTTAAATTTATGATGAAGAAATTGTATGATATATATCTCTGAAATATTATTTATTTTAAAATACTATATTTATTTATATATATATATAATTTTTTCCTTTCATTTTTCTCTCTTTAAGTACTCAAGACACTAAAATAATGTTTTTGAGGAAAACTGACCTTGTTTTTCCCTTCGGTCGAGAATCTTTTCTTCCATGTCTATAATTTCACTAAAATTATTTCAAGAATAATTTTAATATTCTAAAAATATTTATGAAATTAATTTTTACCCATGTATTAATTTCTATAAAAATTATTTAGAGGAATCTTCTTGTCATTTTCAAAATAAATTTCTTCTAACTTTTAACCGACAATTTGAAAGGAATTTTTGTTTTATCATACACTGCATGAAAGGATTAATACACAATCATGAATACTATTTTCATTGAAGATTATTTTTTTATTTACTTGGTTATTTTCAAATAAAAAAATTCTTAATATTTTATAAAATTTTAGATTCTAAATAAGTGATTTCAAATAAAAATGGTATTTTCCTCAAGAAATGTTATAGTGATATTTTAAAGGCATTATTCTCTCTAAAAATATCCTTTGATGTTTATTATAATTTAATAGTTATATGATCCAATTTTACCATTTTTATTGTTTATATAGATGGTTTATGATTATGATGATGAAATTTTTATGAAACATGTATCTTTTCCCTGAGTTATGATTTGATAATATGATGATCGTTTTATGATCCTGTAGAACGCATGTATGGTTTTCAATATGTGATAAGTGGGATTAGAATTATATATCCCTATAATGAATTAGGTAAATATTTATATCTAATAAGATAATAAGGACTATAATTTGGAGTGAACCCATTTCAACAAGGGACTTTGACAATGGTCTTGGGAGTGAACCTCGACTAAGGAAATAATAGAATGGGGAGTGAACCTAATCCACTGTGATAGTCTTGTTAGTGATACTTGACTACGGAAATGATTTTTTATACTTATATTCATGACACAAACTTATTTCTTATGCTTATGATATGTTTTCATGGCTTATTATTGATTATTGATGATTCCTCACTCTTATTTATTATTTATTTCAATTGATAAAACTTTATGCCATGTTTCATGATTATGATATATGAATTGATAGGTATGATTTTCCAATGTTTATATCATGTTCTCATACCTATATTCTTATCTTATTCTCACTTATTATTATTAATTCATATATCTTATGTTTACCTTTATTGATCATCTTAGCTTACCCTTTCTTATGTTTCCCTTCCCCAGGTTATTGAGAAATATTTTAAGTATGTTATGTCAATGAAGGGTTCTAGTTGTGAAGAAATTAATGGGAAGTGATATATATCATTTACATACCAATTATTTATATATCCAATTGTCTAATGACAATAAACCTCTATGTTCTTTATGTTTTTATTATTGTGAAATGTATTGGATATTCATATGAAATAATGTAATTTTTATGTATAAATATATGGGTCACTATATTATAGAAAACATAATTAATGGTGTGAATAGGCACTTCACATCATTAATTGACTATCTCAAACATCAATAAAAAACAACGTGCTTGGATATTAGATTCCTTGAAATCATTAACATCATGAATATATACTTCATGCCACAAATATTTTCTTCCAAAAATTTCACTAGACCTACCTAGGTTACATTCACAGTGTGTAACATCATTCACACCATTAATTTATCCTATAGAAATAATTCTAGCAACAACTTGATCTCTTCCTCATTAAATTTCATATAAACAACTTTGAAACCCAAAAATCCCAAAGTAATGGACCCGGAGGGTCTATAATATTGTAAAAGTTATTTATTAAGAGAACCTATCTTCAATGAAATCCATTAATATATTCTTTATTTAGATATAATTATGGCATACAATTACTCTATGTTATCTTCCTTTTCTATTCCTAATATATCAATGACATGCACTCTTAGTTATTTATTTCTTATAACATGTATATATAAACACACACACACACATACTATGTGGGTCCTCTCCTCTATCTAAAAATACTCTATATATTCTTATTTGAATACTTTTGAAAATATGAAAATAAAATATTTAAAAAATCAAGATAGATTATTTATTTGAAATGCATAGAAAATATCTCAACTTCAGAATTTATTTTTTGGAAAAAAATTATATAAATCAAAACTCCAAAAATCACTTTCCAATATTTATATAAGTATCTACTGATTTTCTCCACTTAACTAATCCATAAAAATATCAATTAGGAAAAACTAAAATTAATTCTTGTTATTTTATTCATTTAACACTTAATAATTTAATTACACTAGATCTCACTTTTTTTTAGATTTTAAAAACCCATTTCAAACTCATAAAAAATCACATCTACATTGGTAGCTCTAAATATAATTTATATGATCTTGGGAAATTTTGGATCATTCTTATCCAACATGACATTCACATATCCGACACTTATATGGGTAGATTAAAATTCATGTCTCATATACATAATCTCACATCCATGATATCAAATCTTATGTAGCCATATAAAACTTAAAACCTCACTTACATGAATACTGTTACACAGATATATCACTTATGTACCAAAAAACATTCCATAAAATGTTTATGCCACTTTTCTTACATACCTTCATTATTAAATGGAATTTTTTTTATATAACTTCATTAACACAATATCAAAATCATTGTTACATATATTATTGACATTTAAAGTTTCAATTACATAGATTTAGAATAATTATTATGTATCCACTTAAAATTTCACTAAATTTTTTCAAAAATTCTTCAAATACTTCAAAATTTTCATGTAATTCTCAAATAAGATAGAATAAATATTTATCTTCTTCAATTGGATACACAACTTCATCATAATTCTAAAAATTCTCATGGTCCTATTATCACCAATCTCATTTATACTGTCTATTTTACTGTTACCAAGTTCTTTCGACTTGTATATTCTCCCTCTAATATAATCAGAATCAATATTTATCTAAGACATATGTATGATATTACATTCATAAAATTTATTACAAGTCTTAAAATCTATTCTTTTATTATTACAACATTATCCCAGCTATAATTCATTCAATCCATGTTCCCTTTTCTATGAAATCTAACATAAAACATGAAACTCCAACATGAAACCTTTAGTTTCAAAAAAAATCCAACCCTAGGTTGATAATAAATTTATCATTAGAGTGAAAAAAATACAACACCCAACCATTTGTTGAAAAAAAATTCACTCCAAACCCTATTTCAAATTATAATCAACAAAAAACTCAAATAAATGGTCAAATATTAGCTTAATGTTATTATATTATATCTAGTGGGTTATATGTGGGTTTATATTAACATGTTAATGTAACATATGTAACCTAGATACCCAGTACATACCTGATACACAATATCATGACTCCTCAAAAGCACCTCCAAGTTGATAGAGGTTGATGTAAACACCAAGGGTCTAATGATACTCATGTGGGAGGTGATTTCCCCCTTTGAAGTCAAATATAACATAACATGAGTTCTACTGAAAATTTGAAGCAACCATGGGGTTCTTTGGATATAAGAACTCAAAACATCATTTTTTACTATATATTTACTAGTAGATAGGCCCCATTAACCATAACATAATGTAAAATATATATAAGTAATGCTTATGTACAAAACTAGACCATAATCTCACATAAATTCCATGGGATAGAATAAATAGGCTAAAACACACTAAACATATATAGGTACAACAAAATGTGACCTTAGGTCTATCAATAAGAGGTTACATATGTGTAATACTTATAGAACAACTGCAAACAACCCCAATATCCACCCCACATAACCGATATGATCTCTAAATAAACTCTACTTGAGATCTGGTCCTAACATGGTTGTGAATCATATAATGCCCAAGACTTGGATATCCATGAACACTTAACTTATAAAAGGGTACCTAAAATGAAACAAAATAAGTGTTTCATGCCTATATAGGTGTTCATACAGGGTGTAAGAATATACATACTCAATAGGGAACCACCAACATGCCTTAACACAGTAGTGGATATACTAGTTGCATGCAAGAATGTGTCTAAACATTTATAGTTACAAATTATAAAAAACATTAGGAAAAAAACCATCATAACATAGAATAAATAGTTGATAGGTGAGTAATAAATAAATTATAGATAATTTCATATAACTATTTATACCAAAAGGATCTATACCTACTTTACTAGCTTCTACTCAAAACCTGGTATCAAATACTACCTACCAAAATTTAATACCCTAAAATTTGAAATTATTAAGGTAATATATTGCATTGGACCATTCCCTACATGGTAAACATGGGGAACCCTAGTTGTGTTAATCAATTAAAAACCCCAATTCTATAGAAAGTGGAGGGTGTATACATGATTCAGGGAATCAACCTACATATTTACAAAATATGGTAATGGGAATAGAAAGTTGGGGAACCATGAGCCCATCTTGTAGAATATGGGAAAGTGTATACTCAGTTAGGGATCAAAAACAAATACCATTAAATGTGAATACTTAAATAGTTTATATAGAAAAACCACATATAATCATCATTCCCATTATACTAAAATGATAACACATGCTCTGATATAAATTTTTTTCATGGTAACAACTTAACATGATAAAAAATGAACATGAGAATAACATGAAACTTATAAAAAATAATAGAGACCAACTCATGTTAATATAAATGTTTAAAAACATAATATAAAACATGTCTCAGGATATGGAGTAACAGATTCTCTAGGGAATATAGGTGGTAAATCATTCCAAGTCCTCGATTCCATATAAATATAATTTCAATATTTTTTTAAAATTAAAGCATAAGGGAATCCAATCGTTTCATGGATATAATCTTGAATTTAACTATAAGGTGGATTGGGTGATGTATTTTTCATATAAAATTCATACTTATTAAAACCAAAGGAATAGTGATATAAAAAACAAGAATAGAATTTAATATTTTACTTCATAAGGTAAGTTTTTATTTAAAATAATTGTTTATTACATAAAAATTATTTTAGAAATGCTTTCCTTGGAATAGGTGGAACTATAAAATTAATAAAAAGATAAATATTTAAAACTATATTATTTATTAATAATTGTTTTAAAAATAAATTTTTAACCCTTATATTAAAATTCATACTCTACCAAAAATAATTAAGTTTATGTTCCTTATGGAGGAGTGGTTTTATAAAATCAAAATGTGAGATTGAGTCAAAAAACTGACCAAAAATAGTTTTTTAATTTTTAGAAAGGAAATAAGGTTAGTGTTAAAACACCAAATTTAATTTATAAAACAATCCAAAAGTAAATTCCAAATACTTTCAAGATTCATCATTTATCCCACCTAACTAACCCCAGCTTCACCTCACCGTTGATACAACTCTTAACTAAAGTTAAGTTTGGATATTTAGTGTAACATCCAAGATTTTTAGAGAGGTATAAATCCTTTATGTTTTGGTTTAAATATCATTTTTTATTTAATAAAATTTCATTAAAGTTTAATAAATTTTTTGGGAGTGTATAGGGTTTTTTTCAAGCCTGGAGATCTAGTTTTTCGAGAAAATAAGTGAGGTAAATAGTTATCACACTATTAGTGATAACTATACCCCACAAATCATGCATCCTAATAAGGTTGACACATGATTTGTTAAAAAATTCAAGGGATCCACATATCCATGTGGGTTTTTGTAGAAAATTTAGAGGTTATCCATGTGATATGCACTATTTTTCTAATCGTACACTTATCCCATGCAAGGGGGTCACACTCTGGAAAGTGTTGGAGAATGTTTGGCGCATGGTTTGGCCAACCATGCTACCAAACCATGTTCCCATTAAAATTATGTTAAATCCCAATTTTTTCTTCCTTACTTATAACCTACCTCCTCCCTTTTATTCTTCTCTCCATACATATCACTCTTTTCCTCCACTTGATAGCTCCTTTATCCATCAATATAGGCATTGAAGGATCCCCTCCATCTAGTATTCATTTCACTCATCATCGTTCACATTGAATCCATATCAATAATATCTTAAATCCTATCCCTTCCTTACTAATTTTTCTTCACCATATGGAATGCTAATTCCATGTGATATAATAAACCCAATTTTTATGATATTCATCTATTTATTTGATTTATTCGATTCTAACACGAGTTAAATTCTGATAAAGGATGATAATTATACTAATCATCTAAGGTAGGTGGTATATACCTTTTCTCTAAAGTTATGATTTCAATAACTTGTGTCCTCATGATGCGTGTCATACCCACCATAAGTTGATTCTAAAATGTGTAAAACTTTAAATTATTTTTTTATACTCTAATAATGATGTACCTTAGCCTCTTTTACATAGTTGTATTTCACTATCCTTAACCCAAACCACCCCCCTTAAGGTGGGTTCAATTAAATTCCTATGAACTATCCACCCCTTTGGGTGTGACGAGCTTCCCACTTGTGAGTATATGGTGTCTATGAATTAAATAGATTGTTTTAGGTTGAATGCCTCTTTTGGAACCTTGTGAATTATAAATTAAAGTGATAATGAATTAGACTAAATGGGAATTATGAATGAGATGTGAAATCTCTTGGTTTATGCACATTTGTGTAAAAGAACTGTAATGTTTCGTGGAAATTAACATGACCCCTTGATGTCACATGTAAGGGAGTTAATTTAATGAAATAAATGTCATAAATTTAATTAATAAATGTCATGGAATCTAATATGTCCCCTTTATCCCTTATATAGTATGATCTATAACGAACTATATGGTATGACACCGATATAGGGTACCACAATATGGCTTCAATAAACCACTTTCACATTCTAGGATTGGATACCTTTGATTATTACCTTGGATATGACTTGATTTGACTGCCTTGGATTATTCCTTGGGCTTCACATAAGTCTTTATTGATTACCGTTGAAGGTTTTCCTCAGACTCGGTGAGGATGCATCAACCATGGGCCCTAGGTTCCTGGACCTTTTAGGTATATATTATACTGAGTTAACCTTGGATGAGCTCCTTAGACTAAAGGGGGGTGCCTTGTCTAGTGGTCGTGGGTCCTAGACCATGTAGTTTTGATACTTAATATGTCATGTGTATGTCACAGCTGATTATTTACTCTATTGTACAATTATTCTTCATTCATAGACTGATTTTGATAGAGATTATACTTAGAGATTATGCTATATCACTTTATCATTTATAGCCTTATTCCTATTATACTTGCACACTCCTATGGATTATATGCATAGATAGTATTTATTATAGACACCATTGGTGGGGGCCTACTGAGTTTACCTCACACCCTATTCAGGTCTTTGATTGGTACCCAAAGAGACTTCATGGACACGGGTAGGAATAAATGGAAGCATCCACCTATGGGTTCCTCATCTACTATACTAGGATAGAGTGTGGCAGCATAGGACTGAGCTTATACTCGTGATTATATTGGAGATAGTTTTTGGTCATTTTTATTATTCTATTTTATATATATTTTATTGTACTTTTGTTTCCATGTACGACTATTTTCCCTTTTTGTATAGCATACATACACGACATCATTTTTTATATGACTCTGTTATTGTTTATTCTACCAATTTTATCTATCTAGATGATTGGTTGTGCTTCTATTGTACATTATTATCTATTTTCTCTAATTATTATCTTATTATACCATTTTTCTCTACTCTATCATGAGGATATAGTCTCCCCACTGCACTATCAAAAACCCTCACTGCTAGTTGGGAACCTCTAGCATCTAGGGAGGTGCACTTAAGGATATGTAGCCAACCGGACTGGTCAATTATTTATGAATCAGTACCAGGACGTTACAAAGTGGTATTAAAGAATTTTTCCTTTTTATCTTATAGTTTGGGTTATTAAACATGATATTAGGAAGTTTCTGAATTTGTTAATGAGCCTATGTTTGGGATTAGTTAACCCATGTATAAGGAAAATTCCAGATTACCTAGGATGGGATTTTTTATTCTGGATTATGCCTATTACAGTGTATTAATTTCAAAAATGGGTGATGCACATGATTTATGGAACTTAGTATTATAGATATCTTTTACACTTGGCCTATTATGGTAAGGAAGTATTTGTCTCATGCATTATTATAGGTACTTGAGGATTCACATGTCATGAATATTCCATGAAATATTTATTTTATTATGTGAACTACCTGTAAAAAATTTTAGTGACTTGATTGATATATCTTTTATCTGAATAACATTTATACTGGGTAAATGAGATAGATAATTTTTTAATTAAAGTGTATATATAAACCTAAATGGTATTTTTTATGCATAGCTTTATGGTAGAACCTTAACTAATCAATTATTATGTATTTTAGCCATTAAGCATTGGTTGTATGGATTGAAATGATAGTTGATTTTGATTACATGAATTCCAATTGTAATTTATAAAGCATGTACTTTATAAATTGAGAATAGTGATTAATTTAATCAAATAATTTTATTTGTCTTGTTACATCATGATACAAGATGTACATGTTATGTTGAAATTACATGTCGTGCCAATTACTACTTATAAAGTCGATGCCTTTATAACTTGGGAATGGTGACTCATCTAAATTGAACCTTATATCAACATAAATATGAGATTGTTGATTATTAAAATTTAAATGTTATAATTTCCATTAAATGGGGATTCTAATTGAAAATTAAAGGTTGTTTTCCTCTATAACTTTAAATTGACACACCATATATCAGAAACCCTAATGTGAAATATAGAACTTTCCTTTGACTCAACCCCAATAGAGGGAAGTTGGGAGTGTCTCTTATGTTTCTTTATGGCTTTTTATATCACCTAGACCTAGATTTAGGAGTAGGTAGAATGGTTTTGAATCCCTCATAGGAATTCTTGTACATATATAATTCTTTTATCATTGATCTATTATATTATCAAAATTTTTTCGGGCATATTCTTGGAATTATATATATGCCTCCATGATGGCCTTGAATCATGTGCCAAGAGGGTGAAGATGACCATTCTCTAGAGGTGGTGAGCCCTGAGCCACTAGTATTACCTTCAGTAATGTAAATTGTATAACCTCCTATTATTACTGATATAGACTATGATTCTCAGTTCTGAGAGAGTTTCTTAAGACTCATGAATACCATGTAGGGAGCCCTAAGACCAGACCCTATTATGGAAGAGTTGATGTGGGAATTTCAATAGCAGTATCCACCTACATTTTTAGGGGATGGTGGTCCCCAAGATTTTGAGTCATGGTTAGAGGCCATGTTATCTATCTTTGATCATTTATAGATGCCTTCATAGAGGAGGATCATGCTTACAGGTTATATGCTTAGAGGTTCATCCAAAATATGGTGGGATATTTTGATCCAGTCTGACCAGCACCAGGTTATGGTCTAGATGGATTTATAGATAGCCTTATATGACTATTTCCTTCCTAAAACATTAAGAGAATATCAAGCTAGGGATTTTATGCACCTAGATAAGGGCACATTATTTGTCATGGATTACTCTTCTCATTTCAAGTAGCTTTAGAATTTCATTCCTAATATCCTTGGTCACAAGTTATCTAGATCTAGATGTTTTGAGGATTTGTTAATATACTCCATAAAGTATTAGGTGAATGTGTTTCATTTTACTACCATCAATGAGACAGTGAACTAGTCCATCATCATTGATTGTAGCCTCAGGGAAGCTGAAGGAGTGGGATAGGGTAGTTAGTACCTTAACAGAGTAGTGGTTCATCTAGTAGTAGGAAGTGTTTTTTAGCTTTCTTGAGGAGGTATAAGTAGTCAGAGTGTGTGTCTCGGTAGCCATGAAATCTATCATTAATGTGATAAGAAGGGTCATATGAGGCCCCAGTGTGATAGATCCTCAGTTTAGTGTAGGTACTATGGTAAAATTGGTCATCTTAAAAGGTTTTTTCAGTCCTTTCAACATATATATAGTCGAAGAGGATCTCTACAAACTCCACCTTTAGAAGCGGTATCAGTAACTCCTCATTAGGTAGGGAGTTGGAGAACTACATTCCATACAATATGATGGGTGGACATGAATGAGGGATCTAGACAATGTAAATGAAGTTCTATTAGAGTAGGCCTACTCAGGGAAGTTTGGCTATATCTCAGGGCCACAAATCAAGCCAAATATATACAGTGAAACAAATACTAGAGGAGAAGAGTGTCGATCCATATATGGTGTGAGGTATGATTTTAGTATCCTCTATTCTAGTATCTACTTTATTTTACACAGGTTCTTCCCACTCCTTTATACATGTGTAAATCATGGAAATTATTGGGTTTAAAATTCAGTATTTCTATAAAGGAATGACACATGAAACTCTACTGGGGATTTTATCAGAAAGTGTACACCAATGCAGGGAGTTCCCACTTATGATTAGTAGTTACCATTTCCTATGAAACTTTTTTTATCCTTGACATATTGGGCTTCAATATTATACTTTGGATGGATTGGTTGGTTCTATATCACACTCATGTTGATTTTTATAACTGTATGGTGTATTTTACCTCACCTGAGGGTGGTAATTACATTTACAAGGGTGAGTGGGATGTCCAGGTGATCCGAACTAGACCTGAGCATCATGGGCTAGGTGGAGTGATATCCCAAATTACTATCCTTTATCTGTACAATTAAAAAAATTAAATGTATTGATTTACTTCCATTTTTGGATCATTTTAGGGGTGTCTTCCTTGACGATTTTTCTAGTATGCCTCTTGAGAGAGAGGTGGAGTTTACTATTGAGATAGTGTCAAGAGTAGCACTGATATCCTTTCCTCCTTAAAAGATGGATACTACTAAGTTACAAGAACCTAATAGATAGCTAGAGGAATTAGAAGATATGGGTTTTATGTGAACAAGTACCTTACCTTGGGGTTCTACTGTGATTTTTTCAAGAAGGAAGATGAAACCCTTAGGGTGTGTGTTGATTACCGGAAATTGAATCAGCTTACCATGAAGAATCATTATCATATACCCAATATAAATGACCTCTTTGACTATCTATGAGGAGCGAGGGTCTTATCAAAGATTTATTTGAGGCTAGGATATCATCGAGTGTGTGTTAGATCATCATAAATTCCATGTAAATCATTCTATAGTAGATAAAACCTGTTTTAGTATTTGTTAATGTCATTAAGTCTCACAAATTCACCGTTAATTTTCATGGATCTGATGAATCAGGTTTTCTACCCATATCTAGATTCATTTGCGGTAGTATTTGTGGATGAAATCTTGGTGTACTCACATACTCGACACAAATATACCAAGTATATCTACATCATTTTGAGTACACTAAGAGATTATTGGTTGTATTCTAAGCTCACAAAATGAAACTTTTAGATCGATAAAGTTCACTTTATGGGTCACATTATCTTTGAATCAAGAGTATCTATAGACCTGAAGAAGGTGAGATTCATAGTTTCCTAGGAGTATCCCAAGAAAATATTTGATATACCGAGATTCATGGGTCTGTCAAGATATTTAAGATGATTTAAATAGAATTTATCATGGCTTACAGAACTACTCATTGTCTTGACCAAGAAATATTTCAAGGTTACATGGTCTGAAGCATGCGATATGGTATTTCAATAGATAAAAGGGAAGCCGAATTTAGTGTCGATCTTGATTCTACTAGAACTAGGTAGAATATTTATGGTTTATTGTGAATCATCTGGTATCGATCTAGGAGTCTCTTTGATGCAAGGAGATCAAATCATGGTGTATGGGTCTCATTAGTTAAGACCTCATGAGAGTGATTACCCGATGCATGATCTCAAGTTATAAGTTATGTTTTATGACTTGCATTTTTGGATGGATTACTTTTTTGGGAGAGTGGATCATTATATAAATAGATCACATGATCCTCAAATACATATTTACCTATAATTAATGAAATATCATAAAATTAAGGTGTGTTGAATACCTATAGTCCTTTGATTTTGAGCTTACATATATTCCTATTAATGGAAATGTCATTATTAATGCTCTAAGCTAGAAGACTCAAGAACAAGCAGTTCATAAGGATATTAGTGAATGATTTTTGATGGTCCTATTTTTTGAGATGCATCTTGCGATTCAGGAGCATAATGTGTAGCCTAATCTTATATCTTTGTAAGTAACTACTAAACTTCTAGATAGAGTGAATATAAGTAGGATTTCTAATCATAAGGACTTTTTCCTAAGGGGGAGTTCTTTATGTGAGGACCCACCACCTAGTTGGGTTATTGATAGTGATGAGATATTGTGAATCTATGGATGTGTTTGGGTTCCTACTGATGTGTGATAGGAATTTATGTGAGAGTCTCATGCCTCTAATTTGTCAGTATATCTCAATCTTACCAAGATTTATCATGAATTACACTTCCAATATTGGTAGTCTGGTATAAAATGGTAGATATCTAGTTTTTTTACTTGGTGTTCCACCTATCTGAAAGTGAAGAAGGAACACCAGTGAATAGTGGGTATTTTGAATATGTTTCCCATTTCATAGAGTAAATGGGATGATGTCACCATGGTTTTTTTGATAGGTTTACCAAGGTCACCTCAAGGCTATGATGCAGTATGGGTGATCGTTGACCAGCTGATGAAGTTCACCCACTTCCTACCTATTTGTGATACCTTTTAAGTGGATAAACAAGAGAGAATATAAGTCAGGGAGATCATACACCTTCATGGGGTTTCATGAACCATCATATCGGATTGGTTCTCTCATTTCATGTTTCAATTATGGAATGGGTTATATAAATCACTGAGTTCACAGGTACTGCTGAGTACAACCTATCATCCTTAGACTGATAGTTAGTATGATTGTATGATATATTTGTTATAGGGAATGTTTTGATCATGTTTCATTGATTTTTGTGGTTCTTTGGAATGAAACATACCCATCATTGAATTTTACTATAATAACAGTTTTCAGGAAACTATAAATATGGATCCTTATGAGCCCCTATATGATAGGTCATTTCTGTCACCCATGTGCTAGTTAGAGGTAGGAGAGTTAGTGATACTGGGTCCTTATCTCATTTAGGAGACATTAGAGTAGGTATATATAATGAGGAAGTGTATGGTTACAGCTCAGTCTAGGAAGAAATCTTATGTCAATAGTTGATGCTGGCCTTTAGAATTTGAGGTGGGAGATCGAGTCTTCTTATGTATTTCACCCATATTGGGGCATCAACATATTCAAAAACAAGGGAAGTTGGCACTAAGGTTCATTGGACCCTTTGTGATCTTGGAGTGAGTCGATCCAGTAGCATATCGGTTGCAGTTACCTAACAGGTATCAGGACTTACATGAAATCTTCCATGTTTCATAGCTTCACTATTATCATTCAAATGGGTATCATGTTTTCAAGGCCTGATGAGGTAGAGTTGGATGTTTATGTTCTTTTGAGGAATATCATGTTTGTATAGTTTATCGGAGCACAAAGGATCTATGGAGTAGGTTAGTTCTTCTAGTTCAAGTGTTGTGGAAGCATGGTCATGTGTAGGATGAGATCTGGGATCGAGAGGCTAATATGTGTTCCTAGTGGATGAAATTATTCTCATATGATTTTCTACCACTCTAGGAATGGAAACTAGAGGATGGGTTATTTTAATGATGTAGGTTGTAAATCCTTTAATTTCAACAAGGTATAGATCCTTTATGTTTTATTTTAAACCTATTACTTTAATAAAAGTTCATAAAAGTTTAAGGAAGTGTTCAAGAGCATCTAGGGTTTTTTTGGATCCTAAAGATATAACAACCTCATTCTTTTTATTACATTCACACATGATTTAATTATATAAAATTACACTTAATACAACCCCAAAGATCAAAAATTATAGTATATTTAGTAATTAGGTACATTATATATCAACTTGAAACATGAAATACAACATCTTTATTGAAAATTTCCTTTACATGACCACAACATTCCTTCGTACTTAACATTGCATGGGATAACCTAAGGATATACATAATAAAGGGGTGGGATATAAATCCTAGTAAGGGAATAAACATATAATAGCATGTGGAAGACAAAAAATGTTAGAAAATATTCATATCAATGGATCATAAAATAAACATGAACATAAAGGCATGATATAGCATGATAATCATAGCATGGAAATATAGAAACAACTTAAAACATCACATCATAGGTCAAGGATAAACTTACAAGAAATAATAGTCGACAAATTCCCATAAGGAATTAGGTAAACCACTATCCCAACATGTTGTATCATGATACTAAACATTACCTAATGCATTGGAGTTCTATATATTTTCAGGTGTACCAGTCACTTTCATTTCATTCTCATACTTAAGTGTGCCACATAGATTATAAAGCATGGATTCATTAATCATAATAATTTAGTCCATGATAAAGGGGTGTTGAATATATACATTTAAGTCCTAAATAAAAAGGTACATGTGTATAAAAGTGAACACCCTTGATAGGGAATGAGTACGGTATTCACTTACACAATTGTTTTGGAATGGAGATTCACGGTGCAATTTCGGCAGCCTAACAGCGTGACATAAAAATTCATAAAAAGGGTTGATGAGAGTAAAAGAGGTATATAATAATATATAAATGAAATTTAAATTAATAGGGTCATATAAATACTTGTCCCAACATAAGTAATTTGAAAATAGAAGGCATAACATAATAAAGAAACTTGAAGAAAGAGGAGAAATGGAATACCTCTTAGGAAATTTTGGCATGGTAATGGGTGTATGTGGGAGGTATTAATGAGATATAAAGGGATATATAATCATTAAAAAATAATAATATAATAATGGGTGAGGTTATAAAATATACCCCTGTCATTTTTAAATGAAAATAAAAGGGTGTGACAATATAAGGGAACTTGGATAAAAATGAGAATAGAAGGAACCCTTACTTGAGTGTGTGACTTCAAAAGCTTGAAGAGGGGATTATTGAGAGATTGTGGCACCTTGGGAAGATTATAGAGAGTTGAGGGTAGAGTAATGAAGTGATCAAGGTATTTTTAGTTAAGATAATTGAGATCTTGTGTGGGTTTATATAGTAAATGAGAGGGGAATTCTTTAATATTTCACAAACTTAGGTTTTGGAATCTATATAAATAAATATTAGAAACCACCAACCTTACCATGGTTTTTGCTCATGGTTTTATCCAAATAGGAGTGGAAAACATTATTTTATAAGTAAATGTTCTGAATTTATTAAAATATTATCCTTTCTTATGTGGAGGTGAGTCACATTATTAAAGAAATGAACTTAAAATCATAAAATTTATTATACATTTTGTAAGATTCACTAAGGCTTTATAAAATAAGTCAAAAAAATATAAAATCACATTATTTTAAAGTTAAATATTATAGTTTTTCCTAATATACCTTTTATATTATTTATTTCATCACTATTGGGCCATTATGATTTCATAAAACACACTATATATTTCTATGGTATTTAATTTTTACCCAAAAATTCGACTGTCTCGGAAAAATTTGAAAAATAAACCATTGGATAATTTTGAAATCCTGATTCCAAAAATAATATTAATTTTATCTAAATAATTTTATAAAAATGTGATTTTTTAATTTTTAAATGAAAACTGGCATTTATTGAAAATTAACTGGTTTTGACAAAAAACAGTTTTCAAAACTTAATAAAGATTAACTTTGACTTCATAAAGATTATATGATAATTTATATTTAATAAAAGTGATTTAATGATAATTTTTTATTAAAATATTATTTATTTCAAAAAAAAATTAATTCACCAAAATATATTTCTTAATTGAATTTGAATATTAACCAAAGATATTATTTGTGATTTAAAAATAATTTACGAAATAACAATTATAGAATGAAATTATATTCATTATTCTATACAAAAATAATGTACATAACCATAATGCATTTTCTTGATACATATCCATTTATTACACTAGCATACACCCTAAGAGTAAGGTGTGTGATGGTGGGTCTTTCAAGGGGCTGTTTGGTGAACATGGTTTGGGTCATGATCTCGATGAGCTTGAACTTCCTATTAAATAGTTTTACTCATGCTTAAGTCTTTGGATCTTATATTAGGATTAATCTAGGTAAAATCACATAAATGTTATCTCCCTCTGAATCTCCAACAAATGGGTTTTATTGGGAACGATCCTACTGGTCGAGGCCACACCTCCTTTGTTTATGTCGAAAGGATTTGTTAAAACCCTATATTCATACTAGTCATGTGATCACTATTAAATGGTTATATTATCAATGGAAATGATACTTAATGGTCATTTAAATCAAATTGTACATAATAAAACAAACGAAGTGCATGTGTTTTCTATATACATTTTACAAAATAAACATTTAATTAAATCAAAAGGAAAATTTCACTTATAATATTTTGGGTTATTATAATATTACCCCCTTAATAAATTTATCCCTAAAAATTTTCATTTCACACATTAAAACAAATGAGGGTAACTTTGTTTCATTTCCTCCTCTGGTTCCCACGTTGCTTCTTCAAACTTGTGGTTTCTCCACAACACTTTGACCAGGTTCATTGTCTTATTTTGTAGAAGTTTTTATATATGATATAAGGTCTTCACTTGATTATCCTCATAAGAGATTTCATTCTCCAATGGTACCACCTCTATATTGAGTTCATGATATGGGTCTAGTATGTACTTTCGTAGGAGGGGTACAAGGAATACATCATGTACTTGAGATAGATTAGGAGCGAGTGCTAGTAAGTAGGCTGCCACTTTTATGCGATCAAGGATCTCAAAAGGGATGATATACCTTGAACTAAACTTTACCTTATTCCCATATCTCATTACACTCTTCGATGAAGATATGCGAAGGAATACCATGTCTCCAACATCAAACTTTAGGTCTTGTTGATGATTTTCAGCATAGATTTTATGTTAACTCTGATCAGCCTTTATGTTCTATAAAATGGTCTTAACCTTCTCTGCCATTTCCTCAACTATTTAAGGACCTATCAGTTTTTGTTCCCCAACTTCATCCCAGCTTGTTGGTGTTCTGCACCTCTTCCCATAAAGGGATTCAAAGAGAGACATTTGGATGCTTGAGTGGAAACTGTAGTTGTGAGAGGACTCAACTAGATGAAGATGTTGATCTCATCCTCCTTTTAATTCCATTGATAAAGCTCTCATAATGTCCTTAAGTTTCTGGATAGTTTTCTCAGATTAGCCATCAGTATGAGGGTGATAGGTTGTGCTAAAGTTTAACTCAGTATTCAGAGCATGTTAGAGACTCTTCCAGAACATAGAGTTGAATCTTGGATCTCAATCAGATATAATTGATAGTGGTACACCATAAAGTCTTACCACTTCTCTGATGTATATCTGTGCAAGTTGATCCAATGAGAAATCCTCTCTAATTGTAATGAAATGTGTAGTCTCACTGTACAAAAACCTTTTTTATGTCGGTTTTGAGGCAACATTATTGAGAGTGATGTTAAAAATATAATTTTTTACATCATTTATTTAATAACTGATGTTAAAAAGGGCGTTTTATGGTTTTTAATGTTGGTTTTTAAAAAACCAACGTGAAAGAACTTTTTTAAATGACATTAAAAAGCCATTTTTTACGTCGGTTTTTAAAAAAACGACGTTAAAAGTCATTTTTAACATAGGTTATTTAAAAACCGATGTTAAAAGTAATTTTTAACATAGGTTTTTAAATAAAATACGTAAAATATTTTTACCATCTTTTAGATAATTTCTTAATATTTTATTTGATAGGTCATAGAGCTCAAAAGGAGTTATGGATCAAAAGTTATGACCATCAGAAGTTTGATATATTTTTTATGAGGAAAGATTGAATGAGCCAACCATTACATCATCTTAGAAGGAATTTTAGAATCCGAAGGTGGATTTTTCGTTTTACTATGATATAAATCATTATCCATTATTATAATAAAATAATAATCATAATTGGTATATCAATTAAGAAAACTACTCATAAAAAATATAAATCAAGAAAAAATATTTACAAATACCTAGATGATATCGTGGAAAGAAGAAATAGTGGATTCACGTGGAAGATCAAACAAGTTGAGTCAGTGGAAAGATGATGGTTGAAAGAAATTAACATTAAATGGTATATCAATTAAGAAAAAAGATCATAAAAATTGTAAATCATGGATAAATAATTAAAAATACCTTAATGAGATTACAGAAAGAAGAAATAATTGATTCGCGTTGAAGATCAAACGAGCCGAGTGAGGGGAATGATGATGGTTGAAAGAGATGATCATTAAATTAGGATATGTGTATAATGAAAACATATAATTTAGATGATAAAATAAAATGCGGAATTAAAAAATTTAAGCGGCAATTGGAAATTCCAATGCGGCGATGCAAAAAAATTGAAATTTCGCGTTGGTGGGATATTAAAATTATCATTCACATTGGTTTTATGATAACCATTGTGAAAAGATATTAAAATTTTCAATTATTTTCCAGGTCGGTTATATAATAACCGATGTGAAAATTCAATTTTCATCACTTTTTCACATTATTTATTAAATAACTAACGTGAAAAATCAATTATCATGACTTTTTCACGTCGGTTATTTAATAACCGACGTTAAAAGTTATTTTTCACATTAGTTATTAAATAAAATATGAGAAACATGTTTATGGAAAAGTAGTCCATTTATCAAGATTTGATTTTATAGGTCATGGAGATCAATCAGAGTGACAGATTAAAAGTTATGGCCTTCAAAAATTGGCTTTCCCTAAGACTTTGTTTAGATATGATCAACTTTCGATGACCATAACTTTTGATATGTAACTCCATTTGAGATCTGTGACATGTCAAAACGAATATTGGGAAATGAACTATATATTTGTAATCATTTTTCACATCACTTATTAAATAACCAACATGAAAAATACCTTTTAACTTTGGTTATTAAATAATCGATGTGAAAAAAGTCATGAAAATAGATTTTTCACATCGGTTATTATATAACCAATGTAAAAAATCAGAGAAAATGGATTTTTCATGTCGTTTATTATATAACTGATGTGAAAAGTCAGAATAAATATATTTTCACATTGGTTATATAATAACTGACTTGAAAAATCGATTTTCAGAGATTTTCATGTCGGTTCTAAAAACCGAAGTGAAAAATGGAAATATTAAAAATAGTTTTTGTACTAGTATCTTTTTAAGATGATCAACCACAACCTAAATAGAATTGTTTCCTCTATATGTATTAGGAATTCTGGTGACAAATTACATGGTGATGTTTTCCAATTTCCATGTAGGTATGGGTAATGGTTTCATCATCCCCTTAGATTTTTTTCTTTCTTCCTTCACTTTCTGACTTACGAGACATCTTGATGTATATTATTTGATTTAATTCTTCATATTGTACCATAAAAAGTGTTCCCAGAGATCTTGATACATCTTTGTGCTTCTAGGGTGGATAGAGAAGGTTGATCTATGTGCATCATCCAACAACTCCTTCTTCAACTCAGGATTTGATGGTACATAGAGTCTTGGACCAAATCTTACAACATCTTCTTCATTAACATTGAAATTTGAGGATTTTCATTTTCTAATATTTTCAAATTTTTTCTGAATTCCAACATCATCTATTTAAGCATCCTTTAACCTCCCCAAAAGAGACGGTTGAGCAATCATTTGTGAAAGGATTGATGATGTTTCTTCATTTATGATTCTCATGTCCATCCTATTCAAGTATAAGAAGGTCATATTATTCTCAATTATTAACAATGAAAGGTTTGATGGATCCCTTCTACTTATAATGTCTACCACTTTATTCTCTTTCCCCAGATGGTAGTGAATTGATCATTCATAGTCTTTGATCAGATCTAACCATATTTTTTGGCACATATTCAACTTTTTATGTGTGAATATATACTTGAGGATTTTGTGATCCTTATATATTTCACACTTATCCCCAAAGAGGTAATTTCATAAAATTTTCAAAGTGAAGATCATTTCGGCCAACTCCAGATCATGTGTTGGATAGTTCTGCTCGAGAACTATCAACTACCTTTAAGCATAAGAAATGACTTTGTCATTTTTCATCAACACATTTCCCAGGACCTTCTTCTATGAATCACTGAATACCATGAAAATCTCTCCACTTGTGGGTAGTGTGAGAATGTTAATAGTGATAAGCCTAATTTTCAACTCCTTGAAGCTCTCTTCACATTCATCATTCCAAGAAAATTTGACTCCCTTCTAAGTTAGCTTAGTTAGAGGGTTTAAAAATCATGAGAAATTTCACACAAATTAACAATAATACCCAGCAAATCCAAGGAAACATCAGATATGTGTCAAAGATTTTGGACTCTTCCATCCTTCAATTTCACCAGTCTTTGAAGGGTCCATAGATATACCATTGCTTGTTATGATATTCCCCAAGAAAGAGACTTCCTTCAACCTGAACTCACATTTGTTTTACTTGGAATAACGCTTTTCCTTTATCAAGGTCTTTAGCATAGTACTTAAATTCTCCTCATGCTCCTTATTACTTTTGGAGTATATTATAATATCATCAATAAAGACTACCACAAATTTTTCAAGCTAATCTCTAAAGACTCTATTCATCAAGTCCATGAAGATTACTAGAGCATTAGTGAGTCTGAATAGCATCACTATGAACTCATAATTCCCATAACTTGTATGAAAAGTAGTCTTGGGGATATCCTCCTTATTCACCTTTACTTAGTAATATCCTGACCGAAGATCCACCTTGGAGAAGTATTGTGCTCTATGTAGTTGATCAAACAATTCATCAATTTGTGGAAAAGGATACTTGTTTTTATTGTTATTTTTTTGAACTTACGATAATCAATGAAAAGGTTCATTCACCCATCATTCTTCTTGATGAAGAGGACTGGTGCACCCCATAGTGAAGCACTTGGGTATATAAACCCTTTATCCAAATTCTCTTGTAGTTGTTTCTTTAGCTCCTCAAGCTCCAAAACATCCATTATATATGCAGTCTTGGATATTGGAAACACTCCAAATATAATATCAATTCGATAATTCAACATCTCTTTGAGGAGGAAGACCATGAAATTCCTCGAGAGACACATCAGTGAATTCCCTCACAATAGGAAAGTCTTAAAGGATGGTTTCTTCCTTAGACTCTATCATCTAATCAAGATAAGCATGATCATATGGTAGTAATATCCATGCTTGAGATGACGGTGCTAAAGATGATCCATACTCCTCCTTTCACTTGTATATAATTGAGGGTTGATTTTCCATATAGAGAGTGATTTATCTCTCATGGAAATTTATGTTGGATCTATAGAGGGAAATCCAATCTATGCCAAGAATTGAATCAAATTACACCAAGGGAAGTATAATAAGGTTATCTAGGAAGTTTGATCCACAAATTATGATAGAGGAGGAGTTATATACATGGGATGCTATAATTTCCCCATTTATCATTTTTACTGACATCTCTACTTCAATGATTTGTGTTGGTGTTTGTATTGTTCTAATAAAATTTTGAGATATAAATGAATGCATAGAACCAGAATCAAAAAGTATGTTCACTGTTATTGAATTAATAACTAGTGTACCTATCACCACTTCATTGTCAGGATTCACTTTAGAAGTTGTGATGGAGAAAGATCTCATTTTCGACATTGGAGGTTGTTGGGAAGCCCAAGCCGCTTTATATAGGCCTACCCACCTCAGTAAATTCTCAAACTCTTCATAGGACGCACAGACCCAGTAGGCCCCAGACCAATCATTGGTGAAGTTTTAACCCTAGCAAAAATACCATCTTGTGATCCACCCCTTGTATAGATTCCCGAGCCCTGCCTTGATAATCGTTTTGTATAGAGGTGGAGATTTCTCCTACACCAATTTCTTTTCATCGATGTTTTTAACATGATTGTAAAGGAAATGTGTTGTGACTGGGGTGTGATATTTTCCAATGTGTCCATCCTCAGACCTATACCATTGGAATTTCTTGGGGGTGCTCCTAAACCAGTAGGTTGTCTCGTCCTTTCTAGTTTCTGGGATGGAGACTTTATGCCATAAACCAAATCCATACAATGGAAGTCTCTTTCATAGAGGGTATTCATTCTGCACCTTCGTTAGCTGCTCCATCAACGATTGGTGATTGGAAGTACTTCAGATGTACTCTCTTATTTTGATGTTGTTTTCCATGGCCTCATTCCAAGAAGTGTCAGCATGAACTTCTTATGCAACCTCCAAAGTAGCCATTATCCCAAAGACTTGGAGAATTTTTCTGGTTGGGGCACAAAGGTTGAATGAAAAAATATCCGTGAAGACTTTTCACAGAGACTTTTCACGAATACGTTCACAATCCATCTACCCTCTGCAAATCATCTTGACTTAAGCCTAAAACGCAAAGGAAGTAACGGATCGCGATGCCCCAATTATCTAAAAGCATTCATGAAGCACCAGACCAAAGAACTATAGTTTTCTAAAAGCGTTTATCGAGAGGATCGCTTCGCAAAGAGAAAGCACTGACACAATCGTTCCTCGGGATCCGAATGCATATAAATGACTCTGGGACCCCATTTATAGGTGCAATCAGTGCTGGCTTCATGGAAACACACAGATGGTCTTTGTGGAGACCCATGGAGGCTCTTCACAATGCATCCCACCTGCGCTTAGTGGTGCCTCTCTATAAGGGTTTCTTCGCGATTCAACTTCGCGATGGTCTTTGTGATGCGACTTCACTCTCTCCTTTTGTGGCCCAACTGCACGATCCACCGTATTTTCAATCCTCCTAGTATCTTTTTCGTTTTACCCTTAGAATCCACCCCTCTTTTCCATAAGATCCAATTCATAGGGGGGAATTTGTTGGTGCTAAAAATTCATCCCATTTAGGGAGCGAACTCCTAGACACTGTAGAGTTAATCAACACTCCGAAGGGGCCATAAATCCCTCTAAACCATCCTAAAGGGTGCCTTCATGAATCCATCCACAATGTTGGCCCACCTTCATGAGGACCACCTTTACGATTGTCTATGTGGCATCACAGACCCTTGGTGACTACAAAATAGCGCGATCTCTCCATGACGTCATTGATCTTCACGAGGCATGCCTCTACGATTCTCTATGGGTCATCCCGCAACCTATGTGAGGCTGATGCATTCCAAAGGATCCCCTCTTCTCCGTAGCGAATTCTATGACCCTCTATGACCTTTTTTTTCTATAAATAAAGGGATCACCCCCCCCCCCCTCTCAAACCACTATTACGCTTACCTTTAAACTTCCAAAGCACCCATTTTTCAAAGACCTTTTTGAAACCCACAGATGGATCACCAAAGGTACTTGGATACTATGAGTTGTACCACTTTGTGTTCTTCACATCCTCTACCTATGGAAGGGATGCTCTTCATGAAGGCATATGACCTTCACAAAGGAGGTTCCCCTCTAGGTGATTGAGGTTTCAAGAAGCTTAGATCCTTCATGAAGCACTCTACAAAGAATGATTTTTTTGTTGAGGCGAATCTCTTCTCCATTAAAGGATCCCATTTAAAATGACCCTTTCCTTTAAAAAGATTCTTTCCTTCCCAAATACCTTTCCCTTCATGAAGTCCATCCTCTTCATGAAGCACCCAATCCTCATGAAGACCCTTTCCTTCACGAATCACCTATTTCCAAGATATATTTCTTTGCACACCCTTCTCTCATACTACCCTCCAAGTTTTTACGAAGTGATTACAAGGTCCATTGGGAAATGCTTCATGTTACATTGCTTTGCCTCATGATTCTTTGTATAGGTATGCTAACAGATATTGCTTCTTCACATAGACACACTAATGTGATCCCTTCAATGGATCACTCCACAACCCCGTCTCTATACGGCATTGCTGGTACCTACCCTTTACCAAGGGTTGAAGTGCACTAGTTATGTATGTCCTGGGGGTGAGGAGTGAATCCTAACCATTCGAGCTGCAGGATGTTAAATTTCCAAGAACCCGCGCCCTCGATACAAGACATTAAACTATGATGGATGCATGTATGGTAGGTCCAAGAGGATTAGAGAGGGGATGGGAACGGGTTCCCTCCCACTCTCTCTTTACCTGTGTGCTTTGTCTCCATGCACAACTCGGGCAGTCTCCACGTAAGCCCTGGAAAACTTTGATGGGATGATTTAGGTATCATGACCATATCTTCCTCATATTCCTAGACACCCTTCTTTCTCATTGGGTTGCTAACTAAGCGTAAGCCCCTATTTTCTCTATGGGTCGCTAGCCATATATAAGCCCCACCTCACTTCTCACTGATGCACCTTCTCAACACGATCATCCGGTTTACTGCAGCCTCTTGTTTCTCACACCGCACATGACTCATGTGGGCTTAGATTATGCATAGGCCATAACATCCTATATGGGCCGCTAACTATTCGTAATCCCCAACATTCTCCACCACACATCGGTCCCAACCAATTCAAATATGCTCGCCTTCGTCCCACATGATGCTAAACTATATGTATTAAAAATATGTGGGTTTTGATCAATGTCTCCTAGATAGGGTACGTAGGAATCCTCCCTAAGGTTCAACCCCAAACATTGGTAAACTTCATCATTCCCCTTGTTGGGACCCATATACTTGGTCTACCATTTAGTGGTGTCAGACCAGTTTTAGGGATACTAATCATGAATAATCCCTAAACTCAATCCATACTCCTCCAACCAAGTGTTCCCCTCTTGTGATGGGATGTTAACCATGCATAAGCCCCAACATGTCTTCGGGTTTCTGTCCTTTGTGTAAACTCTGATTCCATGCCCCATCCTAAACTACATAGACATTGATTCCCAACCATAGGGATACGTAGGAAGCCTCTATGAGGTTCAATCCCATCACTCATGTCCCATCCTGGTCTTTCCCTTGAGCCTTTGTGTTTCAGGAAGGTCATGCCCCAACCTAGAGGTTCTTCTCCATTTAGGTCCCATCCATGCATCCATTCTCATAGACTGCCTCCTCAGGTGTCCCATAGCCCCACAAAACTATGTGGACTTTGATTCCCTATCATGGGGATACAAAGAAAGCCTCTTCGAGGTTCAATCCCAACACCACTATCATCTTCACATCGTTTCCATCCCATTCATCTCATCCATGTTATCAAATCACCCAGCATTCATCCTGGTTTTACCCAGGCTGCCACATCCCGATGATATCATGCCATCCACCTCCTCACTGCTCCTAGTAGTACCCAGGTTGATAACCATGCATAATCCTCAACATGTATTCAGGTTGTTGTCCATTGCATACACATCAATCTCGTAATTCACCCTCTTTAACTATGTGGGTTTTGATCCCTGTCTTCTATATAGGGTATGTAGGAGGCCTCTATGCGGTTCAATCCCAGCCAATGGTAAACCTTAGTGTCCCCTTTTTCGGGACCCAATAATCATTGGATTATTCCTCATTGGTCATTCTGATCCACCCATCTAGTACTCAGGTGCTCTTTCCTAAGGATGTACTCATCTAATCCACTCTCATAGGTGTTTCGATTATTCTGATCTATCTCCACTAAACGTTAAACTCACACTATACCCCAGTTAAATATGGGAAGATAAGGAAAACCTTAGATAAAACACATTTTTATAGAATATTTTTTTGATATTAACTGATAAAATTTCCTCACATTATGTTAAATATGTTTATTTATAAAATATTTTGGATTAGATCATTCATTTGTAAATTTGATGGAAATTCCAGTTTTACCCTTTATAGTGAACTGTAGTATTTTAAAGATAAATATTTTAATATTTATTATTTGAACTTGAAATTTTGTAACTGTGTTCGTAACTTAATGGTTTACAACTTTCTTTTAGGACATTGGAGTTAAATCGTTCATTTGGTTGGAATAAATATACCATGAAGTCAAAGGTGGGCTGGGATCGCTAGATTGGACATTGGTTCTTTATTTGGGCCATAAATTCTTCATCCGAGCTTGGATTGGGCCCAAATATTTAGTGGAACTCACAAAAACAATTGATCACAAATAATTTTTCAAGAAGAACAGCTGGTTCACGCATTTTGGAGGTCAAATGGGCGGTGTAAGTTGGATGAAAATATTTGGCCGAGATTCCCCATTCACACTTAAAACCTCTTTAAACCTAGCCTCCCCTCCACTCTATAAATTAATGTTTTTCTCATTTGGAGGGGTTGGGGTGTGCATTGGGAAGTTGAGGGAAGAGGATAAGTGGATCCACTCCAATTCTCCAACCATTTCAATAAGGGTATCTCTTGAAGCAAGGATCCCTTCTATGAAGCCTTCTTCTTCTTCTTCTTCCTATTGTAATACTTTTTTGTGTAATAAACTCCTTATTTATTCTTTAATTTCTTCTATTTTTATCTGTTTTGTTCAAATTTCTTCTTCTCTTAATCTTCCTAATTGGAATGGAATCAAGAGTTGAGATGATATTGGGTTCTACCCTTTCAATCCTTTGCTCATTCAAAACGTCTCCACAATGACCACACCGCCCATAGAAGAGTAGTTTTATTAGTGATCGGTCTATCTTATACACTCTTCATTTAATTATTTTGAATCATTGAGATACTATAATTAACTTAATATGATACATGAATTGAGTTTTTAAATTAGAAGAAACTAATCAATAAATTTAATAATTAACACAAAAGCATTTGAGGTCGAGTATTGTGTGAATTGTGAGAGTGCGATCTTAATCGGTAATACAAGGCCACACGAGATAAATTTGTAGAGTTCAAATATAATCCCTAAAAACAATTCATCCTCATTTTCAAGAATGGATATGTGCTCTAATTTACCACTGACCGTAATCTATCCTTATAACATCAATCAAAGTAGGGTGTTGCGATTGCATGTTTCAAAGATAGTCTAGGGTTTAATTCACTTCATCTTTGTGGTAAAGTTAATTCTCATAGGGTTCAGCAGTTAACAAGTTAGGGGATCATAATTAAGTGGATGTTAATTTTGATGATAATGATAAATAATTGAGTGAATAGGTAGAGTTATATTGATTGCGACTTTTAAAATATTTTCTAAAAAAACATATTCTTGTTGTACCTTTTTAATCGAACTTCATTTCAAAAAAATAAAAAAACTAAAAAAAATTATAGAATCTTATTCTAGAAAAATTATTCTAGATTTATGAATGTTAAACACCCCCCCCCCCCCAATTCTTTCAAGTAGTGTTATTGTTCCCTTTTATGTTATTTTCAAAATACCTTTAATAAGTTGTCAAATTTACTTTCTCCTTTGAGAGATGACCTTGGTCAGCTACTCTATTGCACCTAAGTACCCAAAGATCACACTAATCATTTGATGGATCCCATTAAAATGCCTTTCAAATAAGATCAGTTTATAGTGAGGCAGGTAATTATTTCAACCATTTAGATGTATTTATTTTATTTTACATTTTATTATCTTCTTTCTTCCTTCTTTACCCAATCTGGATTTTTTTTCTTCTTCTTTTGTTTTCTTCTTCTTCTTCCTGGACCATTGATAGAGAAAATATTTCCAATTGAATTTACATTGAATTTCATTTTTTTAAACCCACAAAAGTGTTACTTTAAGATGAATTGATTCATTTTTATGATATTGGTGTTATTTTGAGCTGAATAATAAAAATAGCCCATTTCATATTTTTAAATATTTTAAATTATTTTTGTATTTTGGCCACAACATTTTCTACACTAATCCAAATTAAAAAATTATTTCTTCATCATATTCTAAACATTCAGAGATTTATTTAATCCTTTTGGACCAAAATCTGAATCGACCATATGAAATCTCAAAAGAAGCTCACAAGTTGGACCATGAAAACTGTTTACAGATCTGCTGACTTTTGGTGTGGGGTCCATAAGTCATTCATGGTGGGCCCACATGCCCTGAACTTCAGTGGGTGGACGTATAGTAAGTTTTGGAACATCTTTCATAAATTTAAGGACTCATTAATTGGCCTTTTGAATGGTTATTAATGCATTATAATTTAGTGGTTTTCTATTTGGAGAGTCTGACTGGATAGAATAAATTGTCATAGTAAAACGGGAATAACTATCGGAATAATTGTCCAAATATGCTGAGATTTTGAGGAGAAACAAAAAAGATATTTATGCACAACATTCAAGAAGTGTGAAACGTATGAATAGGTCATTTAATTGGGATAAAATGCATCAAAATTCGGGGGATAAATTCTAGCTATAAAAGGAGGAGAGCTCCTCCCTCTCAAAGCATCTCTCATTCCATCCCATTCCTTCTCGGACACCAATGAGAAGAACTTTTCATAATTATCTTTTATTTATTTTATTTTCTATAATTTTGTAATTTCTTATTCTTGCTCATTCATATCTATTACCCTTACCGTGGTGGGTTAAACATTTGAATTGATTTGGGAAGGGTTTGTTTTCTATTTTTTAATTCTTGAGTTCTTGGACATAATTGAATGAAATTTCTTTCTTCTTTAAAGTTATTTTCAATTTCATATAGATGATTTTATTATCAAGTGCGATCGTTCTTGAATTATAATTCCGTTATTGATTTTTTCTTTGGTAAAATGATAATTATCTCCCTCCATTGATTTATGGTTTATATACGATGGAATAGACCAGGGATTAGTGGTGAAGTACTCGGTGGTCGTCAGTACGTGTAAAAGGGGTAATAAATGTTCTTGATTGTTTGGGATAAACAAGACTCGGACTGGTATTTCCCATATCAATTGAGGATACTCAATACAACGATTTTTTACATGGAAAGAGAGTTAACCAAACTAAGATATTGATAAGGTTTTCTCTCACCATCATAATTTCACCAAGGAAGTGAGAGGAAAACGATTGTGGAAACTCAATTCAATCAACTCAGAAGAAGAGTTTTGAATAAAATCAAACAAGTATAGCATTATAATTGGGAAACCGACCCTAACCTAATCACCCTTCTAATATCATAGTTTTTCAATCATTTGAATTTTAATTTCCATTCAATTATTTTCTTATCAAACAAACTTTTGTTTACCCTTGTTTAAAAGTGAAAAACTGTTTTTTGTGCACTCATCTTTGGGATACATCCTTTTTCAACAACATTACTTCATTTTAACTTAAGAAATAATTGTTTTTCCACACCCTACGACAAACATGCGTCAAACTTGGCACCATTTCCGGGGAGGTAGTGCCACAATCTAATTGTTAATATTTGTACCTTTCCAAATAAAAAAACATAAAATATATTTTAATATGATGTTTTCAAATGATTATTTCTTTAATTCATGGAAAAATTACCCACAAGTGCGAGAACCAATTATTGAATCACCTTAGTATATAGAGTATAGAGTTTTTTTTGGCTAAACAAATTCAGGGAGCTCAAATCCAAATTATCAAGGAGGATAAATTTAAGGATCTCATTCAAAACCTTAAAAAGAACCTTGAATACCCAGTGTTGGAGGGATTTCCAAGAGAATTAATTGAACTTCATGAGCATTTTCTGGAGTTTTATCAAGAAATTATCAAAGTGAAACACCAAGAAGAAGAAGTTCACAAGGATCTTGAAGCCCAATTTGAAAGAATTAGTCCAAGAGTTCAAAACCTGGATACCACAATAGATTGGATAATAGAACAAGTACATGCATCCCAGGGTCAAAAAATGGAGCTAGAACAAGAACCAGAACCAGAAATATTGATGGAAGAAGTATCCTCACAAATACTTAAAGTTGAGGAACCTATGGAGACCTTTATGAAATTAAAAGAATATCCATTAACCTCATCTCAATCAATGTTGTAGGAGATTTATAAAGAAACTTTAGCTATTGAAATACATATGGTAGATCAAAAAGATCTGGATAACTTCTGGAATGAGTGTGAGAAATACTTGATCTATCTATTCTTCATAATGTAGAAGATTCAGCAACATTGAAGAAAGAAACCACCATAGCAATGGAATTTGAAGAGAATATGGAGGAGTCTAACTACCTACCTCAGTTTAGTGAAATTCAAATACAAGTGGAACCTCCTATTTAAGAATCAATTAAAGGAGAACAAACCCATGGAGATAAAATTTTCATAAACTCCTTATCTTTTTATTTTGTTGAAACTGAATTGAGTATTACCTCCCCTTGTTTTAATTTTTCAGATTCATCCAACACCTGTATTTCCTTGTAGGGAGAATATGCATCTGAAGAGGAACCTATGGAGCGCCCTGAACCTGTTGAAAATTTATTGGAGGGAGTACATGAGAAGATCAAAGTGGATTTTCTGGAGGAAAATGAGACACAAGCTACATACATTGAAAGGGAAGAATTTGATATTGATTATTCGTGCTTTAATTTTTTTTCAAATAGAATTAAACTCTGACATTCCCTTTGATTTTTCCACTGATGTATCATACTTTCAGCAACCACTAGAGAATAAAGAAGATGTTTTTAAAGCGGAACCCAAGATAATGGAGGACTCATTCATTGTCCTAACCCCACCATGAATGTTGTATCTCGTTACAGTGGGGGTGGACTTGGTATGCGATATCCATGGAGTCCTCATAAAAAGGAAAAAATTATGATGGAAAGAAGAATTTATGTTGGTTCATGAGAAAGAAACCTCACCCACCATCAGATTGGGGATAACTGATTAGAACTTCCCATCTGGAGGCATTCAAAACCCAGGGCCCACTTGGGGGATTAAACAAAGATCTATCCTTCTATTCTCATCTTATTTTTACTTTTTTTCTTTCAATAAATATCTTATGTTTTCTTTTGTTCTTTTTTTGTAGGTTTTCAGAGTTCAACACTAAGGGACTTCACTTAATGTTTCATTGCGAATATATAACGCCCCGACCCCAGCTACCCAGAGTCGGTGCATTACTTCGTAACATTGGCATGATCACAAAAGATCAAGTCTCGAAAGACCGATTAGTTTAGTAGCCTTGGAAACACTAGATACATTCATAAGTCTTTCATTACATCAAAAAGTAAACAAACTACAATAACATGGTCTTCATAGTCCACACTCATATCCTCACTGACTATTCTTGCAAGTCAGTCATAATACACTTCTTCACATCCTGGAAAATATTAAAACATTGAAAGGGGTGAGCTCAGATGCTCAGTAAGGATAACAATATAGCGGAAGCTTTCATAAATAAACATTAACATTTAAGGTAATGTATAACTAAAACAAAACCCTTTTAAACTTGAACTTCAACATAATATGGCAAAAGTAAAATGAGATAATTCCATTTACTTCTTCACATGGATATTCTACTGGTCGAATAATCACATGCAATATCAATAACCACTTTCATAATGAGGGAATGTATAATGCCGGACATTCTGAAACATTTTGTCAAGGCCTCGGCCAAGACGTCTAAAATGATTAAGGCCTCGGCCAAAACCATAAATCAAATTGGGAAAGGGCCTCGGCCAATTCCACGTCTAGTTGTCTCATGAGACCTACCGATGCATCGAGGAGCTATAGCGGGCTCCACCCGTCACTTATTAAGTCCAATACATTCCTCATATGAATAGGTTTAAACATATCATAAACCATAACATAATCGTATCACATAAAACATGGATAAAGGAAACATAAAATTTCCACATTTCAATCACAAGATATCAATACAACACATTGATATAATAAAAACGCATTCAAAACCATTTTCAATACCAAAATAAAAGAAAGTTAAAACATTGTATTTATTTTTCATTAAAAAAATGATAGCTTGTAGAGGAAGCCGAAACTCAAATAATGGTCACGGCGGCGGAGAAGTCGTTGTCGCCGCATATGTACGGAAAGAAAAACATTCCCTTTTTTTCATTTAGTAAAATGCTTCATATAAAAAATATTCCTTTTGAATAAACGTAAAAGTCAAAGGGGTTTATACACCTTATAAAAGAAAGTTGTGTATAAAACCAAATATGCCTCAATGAAAGGAGATTGAGACGAAGTTCTTAAAAAGATCATTTTTAAAATAAAATAGATCTATTATGTGTATTCACTATAGGTACACATAAAGAAAGTAAAAATACAAAATAGGACATAATAATATCATGACATAATTTGAAAGTAGGAGATTAACCCAAAGAATGGATGTTGGGTTAAGAAATTCCCTTACCTTGCGTCCTGTCCTGAATCGACCGTTCTTTAACCTCCTGAATAATAAACTAGAGTTAATTTATATTTACTTAAGAACCTTTTTCATGTTCATTATTCCTTTTATATCCCTTATTACCATGTTATGAACATTATTTAATTATTTAAGTTAATAACGGTCGTTTTGTCGATCTTTGGTACTTAAGTCAAAAATAAACTTCTTATAATTACAAGTTGTTAATGTGGTGAAATATACATTATATCCAGAATTATATTCATGATGTAGATATCATATATATCATATATATACAGTATATACATTCATTCATAATGTCACGTAAAATTTAGAGGTAAGAAATGAAATGCACCGTTCATGGAGACGGTAAGCCGTACGTACGCATGAACGCTACTTTCATTTCAATTTCATATTTAATGGAACAAAATCATAATGATATAAATGTATAATATAATTCCAGTATAATATAGTGTATAATACCATTTACTCCATCCTTTATACATCCCACATATGGCATTAACGATTCAAATCACTTTGAGGGGGCGGTAGTCTGTACTTCCTAAAATGAAATTATCGCGTTTACCCATAATGGAAATCATAAAGTATGCCATAAATGAGAAATACAGAAGCATAAGGAAAACATAAACATAATATATATATCATATATGAAAATAGTTTCATCAAAATGGACACCATTATAGGTGTTAAAAGAATTTGAACAATCATCGTTTCGTGAGGCAGTATTTCGCCACCCACAGAAACAGTATGTTCTTTAACCATTAGACGAATGTGTGTGTAAGTGTAAACCAAATATTTATCATAACAACATCCTAGTATATTGTAGATACTGGTGTTGTTACAAAATAAAGGAATGAAAAGAGTTTAAGGGGTCGGAGAATCAAAATAAAACAAAACAACATTAGAGAATACATTACCTTAAAAATAGGGTAGCTCTTTTTGATTTGAGCCAAAGGCTTCCTTGGGAAGCATTCTGCCCAAATTGAGGCTTCTAGGAGTAAGGGAGGGATTTTGGGAGAGTATTTGGGCAGAGTTTGGCTGAGCCAAATGGCTTGAAGGTGTGAATAAGGTGGGAGAGGTGGGGGCCTTTTATAAGAGAAGAGGAGGGGCTCTTTTGGAAAGATTGAAATGTTACATTATTATACAATGATTTTCGGATTATAAAGGTCCCACACTTGTATAATTCGTGTCTAAGGTGATAAGGGTTCGAAATATCCTCATCCAATAGGCTTTGGACAAGTGTAAGCCTTGTATTTTTCATTATCTTCTCATTTTATTTAAATTGTTAAATAATGAGGTCATCGCTGCATCATAATTATGTCATAAATAATTTAATTTATTTAATGTCTAAAAATTATAAAAAAAATACTATGATGTAAGAAATCTTTTTAGCTTTCTAATGAATATTTATAGTCAAAATTTGGATCTGTGTAACCCCACTTAAAAACTATTTTATTAAAACAACTCATGTTTGTGTCAATTTAATTTTAACATTAAATAAATATATATTAATGTCATTTTCCAACTAAAGTGGCTCCATGGGGTCCCCAAGTTGACCCATGGGTTGTCTTGGTCGTCCATGACTCATCTAATAGGAGTAGGACAAGTGTCAAGCTCATCTCATATTATTAAAACATTATTTTTACCTTAAACTACACTAATTACCTCTAATCGCGATTAAGAACTTAAAAGTTACTATTCACCAAAAATTATTTTAATCTCATTGAACCACATTTTACTTCTTAATGAAAACCATGTATGTCGGATTTTTGAAAATCAAATCACAGAAGTGGTAATATTTCATTTTAAAGAAAAAATCAGTTTTTAACAACCACTTAGTGGTTTCACTATTCATCAAAATTGAAGTTTTTCAGAATAAGGCCAAAATTTCACCCTAAGCTATAATTGATATTCCAAATTCAAAAATGATGTCTATTTTACAAAATTCCAAACATATAAGTTGCATTAATTAATTTTATAATTAATTCCCACTGTCACAACAAATAGCGTGTTTTTAAGAAACAATTTATATCAAAAGATTGGCAATTGTTTATGTCCAATTTCAATGTTAAATTAATTCTAATGACCACCATTGGACAAAATGGTAAAAATATATTCTAATTATACTTTAAAACCACTAAATAGTATAATTTATCACTATAAATTGTTTTGTTTAAAAAAGTTGTTTTTAAGTATTTTTCACTATTCATAAAAAATAGAAGTTCTCAGAAAATTACAAAAAATTTAACTTAGGATAATTTCGATATTACGAATACAAAAATGAAGTCCATTTTGAAATATAACATTTCTAAAATTTTTAAAAAGTGGGTATTACTATTCATAATGGCTACTTTGATTAGTTGCGGTGTGTTATAACTCGAAGTTGCGTACAATGCAAGCTATTGCATTATTGAATGAGAAGTGTATCATAGAAGCTCGGGGTGTTACATTCTCCCCTCCTTCAATAAATTGCATCCTCGCAATTTGAAATTTTTCTTGGAAAATAAAAGGTTGAAAAGATAAAATACCTTTGAGGAAAACCCACATCAGAAATAAGGTTAATAAATATATAACATTAAAATAAAGCAAGATAAGTACAAAGGTCACCCGATATAGCCCATTATAGGATTCTATGAAAATATGGATATGGAGGAGAAACAAACCATCAAGGTCTGATGGAGAGTTATAGAAAACAGGATTAGGAGAAAGTTTAACTACAAGAAAATCACAAACTCGTGATTGGTTAAACGGTCATTGAATCCCCAGTTGGAAAAGTTAACCGACAATATTTTTGTTTTAAGTTACCTTTTATAATGTTGAGGAATTTATTTAGGAGATTTACTAAGAACGTAAGGGAATATACATACTTGTTATGTATACTTTCATTCGTTAATAAATTTTTACCACAAACCCAACTTTTACTCCAAATGGTAACGGGACTCAAAAATATTCTATTTATCCTAATTGTATAAGGTTCCAAATGTTAACACATACCATTTAGATTAGTAAAATTATTTTGTAATAACCAGGGACTTCCTGTAGGCTAGTGGTAGGAAATAAAGGCCTGTCGCACTATGATTGTGGGTTCGATTCCTGCAGCTTTGTCCGACGTGACGGGTTATGCCCCACCCTGCAGGTTGTCCTTTTCCTAAAACTATAGTATCATAATATTCCAAAAATAGTCTTCATAAATTTTTTAACCTTAAACAATACTATCCAAAGATCAACTTAATCCACTTCAACCTTTATAGTTATCCAAAATACCTCTGTCCAGAGTTTCTCTAAAAGGTCTCGTAATTCCAAAATCAATTTATCATATTCCCCAAACAAAGTAAGGTTTCTCTTATTGTCACATACTAAAAATATAATTACCTTCATCATATTAAAACCTTACTGAAATCAACAAGTACTGCAGTACAATCCTTATATATATATCACATTATTCTAATAACCAGAATATAATCCATGAGTCCAAAAGCACCAATACATTAGTTATTCTTCTTCAACTATAGTAACAGCATAAGATTGTCCTTGATCACTTGGCCTTTTCTGAGGTAAGTTTCCTTGACGCTTAGGACATTCATTTGCATAATGCCCCATTTCTCTACAATTGTAGCATTCAACATTGATAGCCTCTTTCTTTCCCTTGCAATCACGCGTCTGGTGACCTTTTTCCCCACATTTATAACAAACTCCCATTCCTTTTAGGCAAGTACCAGGGTGATTCTTCCCACTATTATCACATAATGTAAAATCCTTCTTTCCCTTTTTCCCTTTATTTGTCTCTTGTTCCACCGTTCTCTTCTTCTCTTGCTTTACTTTGTTTTCATAAGACTTAGAGAATTCCTTTTCTGTCTTGATAGCACACGAGACAATATCTTCGTATGATGAGAAGGATTGTGATACTAAAGCTCGATGGAGAAATGGTTTTAACCCATCAAAGAAACGATCAATCTTACTCCTTGGGTTACGTATATAATCGGCAGCATGCCTCGCTAACCTTGTAAAGTTAGCCTCATACTTTGCGACATTCTCATCCTCCTTCTGCCTCAGACTCAGAAATTGCCTTTCCATATCTGCTCGATGGTCACGAGGAAAGTATTTTTCTAAGAAAAGCTCTTTGAACTCCCTCAATTCCATATTCGATACGTCATCATCTTCCTTTGTGTTTTGAATCAGCGACCACCACTGATCGGCATCTCCAGTGAGGCGGTAAACTGCCATGACAACCTTCTCCCTTTCACTACTCCCCAAGGCATGGAATATTTTCTCTAAGGAGTTTATCCATTGCTCAGCTACTAACGGATTTGTACCCCCATTAAATTTCGGTGGTTGTTGCCTCATGAAGCGGTCTAACATTGATCCTCCACGTTGTGGATCAGGGTGATCCATACGAATAAGGTTATCATTCATAACTTCAGTGAGTTGTCCCAGTATGGTAATAAGTTGATCAGCACCAGTTGTATCTCCAGATCCACAATAATTATCTTGAGCAGGAGGGAAATCCCTATACAGAGTTCGTGCATTGATACGGTTTCCATTCCTTCCACTAGGCGCCATTTCTAAACAATGGCATAAACTATATTAGTTCATAAATCAAAATACATAATTCCATACTTATAAGACACTTAACATAAATTAAACTATTTATGGATATAATCCATAAAAATGTTTTCTTTGAGGAAGTATATACTCATAACCCTTCATAGTGGTTTGTAAAGAAAATGAGAATTATCCTAAGCATATCCCCCGGGAGTGTCGTAACCAAGAGTGCAGCAAGGCCCGTTGTCGTGCACCAGTTCCCGTTCGAGTCTAGCTCAAAGCGGTGTTTTCGGGTTTTACCCCTAGGTACATCTGTTCCAGAGCCGCCTCTACCTGCTCGTATCCAGACAGGGATGTATTGCTCGGAAAACTCACAACATCTCTACAATACCAAAATTCTAGGAAGTTCTTCTATACTAATCCTCAAAGTCTATCTTCGGGCTATGTGCTCTAATCAGAGTTTATCTAAATCTAGCTTCCAAGGTTAGTACTAAACTGCCTATGATACCAACTATAACGCCCCGACCCCAGCTACCCAGAGTCGGTGCATTACTTCGTAACATTGTCATGATCACAAAAGATCAAGTCTCGAAAGACCGATTAGTTTAGTAGCCTTGGAAACACTAGATACATTCATAAGTCTTTCATTACATCAAAAAGTAAACAAACTACAATAACATGGTCTTCATAGTCCACACTCATATCCTCACTGACTATTCTTGCAAGTCAGTCATAATACACTTCTTCACAACCTGGAAAATATTAAAACATTGAAAGTGGTGAGCTCAGATGCTCAGTAAGGATAACAATATAGCGGAAGCTTTCATAAATAAACATTAACATTTAAGGCAATGTATAACTAAAACAAAAGCCTTTTAAACTTGAACTTCAACATAATATGGCAAAAGTAAAATGAGATAATGCCATTTACTTCTTCACATGGATATTCTACTGGTCGAATAATCACATGCAATATCAATAACCACTTTCATAATGAGGGAATGTATAATGCCGGACATTCTGAAACATTTTTTCAAGGCCTCGGCCAAGACGTCTAAAATGATTAAGGCCTTGGCCAAAACCATAAATCAAATTGGGAAAGGGCCTCGGCCAATTCCACGTCTAGTTGTCTCATGAGACCTACCGATGCATCGAGGAGCTATAGCGGGCTCCACCCGTCACTTATTAATTTCAATGCATTCCTCATATGAATAGGTTTAAACATATCATAAACCATAACATAATCGTATCACATAAAACATGCATAAAGGAAACATAAAATTTCCACATTTCAATCACAAGATATCAATACAACACATTGATATAATAAAAACGCTTTCAAAACCATTTTCAATACCAAAATAAAAGAAAGTTAAAACTTTGTATTTATTTTTCATTAAAAAAAATGATGGCTTGTAGAGGAAGCCGAAACTCAAATAATGGTCACGGCGGCAGAGAAGTCGTTGTCGCCGCATATGTGCGGAAAGAAAAACATTCCCTTTTTTTCATTTAGTAAAACGCTTCATATAAAAAATATTCCTTTTGAATAAACGTAAAAGTCAAAGGGGTTTATACACCGTATAAAAGAAAGCTGTGTATAAAACCAAATATGCCTCAATGAAAGGAGATTGAGACGAAGTTCTTAGAAAGATCATTTTTAAAATAAAATAGATCTATTATGTGTATTCAGTGTAGGTACACATAAATAAAGTAAAAATACAAAATAGGACATAATAATATCATGACATAATTTGAAAGTAGGAGATTAACCCAAAGAATGGATGTTGGGTTAAGAAATTCCCTTACCTTGCGTCCTGTCCTGACTCGACCGTTCTTTAACCTCCTGAATAATAAACTAGAGTTAATTTATATTTACTTAAGAACCTTTTTCATGTTCATTATTCCTTTTATATCCCTTATTACCATGTTATGAACATTATTTAATTATTTAAGTTAATAACGGTCGTTTTGTCGATCTTTGATACTTGAGTCAAAAATAAACTTCTTATAATTACAAGTTGTTAATGTGGTGAAATATCCATTATATCCAGAATTATATTCATGATGTAGATATCATATATATCATATATATACAGTATATACATTCATTCATAATGTAACGTAAAATTTAGAGGTAAGAAATGAAATGCACCGTTCATGGAGACGGTAAGCCGTACGTACGCATGAACGCTACTTTCATTTCAATTTCATATTTAATGGAACAAAATAATAATGATATAAATGTATAATATAATTACAGTATAATATAGTGTATAATACCATTTAATACATCCTTTATACATCTCACATATGGCATTAACGATTCAAATCACTTTGAGGGGGCGGTAGTCCGCACTTCCTAAAATGAAATTATCGCGTTTACCCATAATGGAAATCATAAAGTATGCCATAAATGAGAAATACAGAAGCATAAGGAAAACATAAACATAATATATATATCATATATGAAAATAGTTTCATCAAAATGGCCACCATTATAGGTGTTAAAAGAATTTGAACAATCATCGTTTCGTGAGGCAGTATTTCGCCACCCACAGAAACAGTATGTTCTTTAACCATTAGACGAATGTGTGTGTAAGTGTAAACCAAATATTTATCATAACAACATCCTAGTATATTTTAGATACTGGTGTTGTTACAAAAGAAAGGAATTAAAAGAGTTTAAGGGGTTAGAGAATCAAAATGAAACAAAACAACATTAGAGAAGACATTACCTTAAAAATAGGGTAGCTCTTTTTGATTTGAGCCAAAGGCTTCCTTGGGAATCATTCTGCCCAAAGTGAGGCTTCTAGGAGTAAGGGAGGGATTTTGGGAGAGTATTTGGGCAGAGTTTGGCCGAGCCAAATGGCTTGAAGGTGTGAATAAGGTGGGAGAGGTGGGGGCCTTTTATAAGAGGAGAGGAGGGGCTCTTTTGGAAAGATTGAAATGTTACATTATTATACAATGCTTTTCGGATTCTAAAGGTCCCACACTTATATCATTCGTGGATAAGGTGATAAGGGTTCGAAATCTCCTCATCCAATAGGCTTTGGACAAGTGTAAGCCTTGGATTTTGCATTATCTTCTCATTTTATTTAAATCGTTAAATAATGAGGTCATCGCTGCATAATAATGATGTCATAAATAATTTAATTTATTTAATGTCTAAAAATTATAAAAAAAATACTATGATGTATGAAATCTTTTTATATTTCTAATTAATATTTATAGTCAAAATTTGGATCTGTTTAACCCCACTTAAAAACTGTTTTAGTAAAACAACTCATGTTTGTGTCAATTTAATTTTAACATTAAATAAATATATATTAATGTCATTTTCCAACTAAAGTGGCTCCATGGGGTCCCCAAGTTGACCCATGGGTTGTCTTGGTCGGCCATGACTCATCCAATAGGAGTAGGACAAGTGTCAAGCTCATCTCATATTATTAAAAAATTATTTTTACCTTAAACTACACTAATTACCTCTAATCGCGATTAAGAACTTAAAAGTTACTATTCACCAAAAATTATTTTAATCTCATTGAACCACATTTTACTTCTTAATGACAACCATGTATGTCGGATTTTTGAAAATCAAATCACAGAAGTGGTAATATTTCATTTTAACGAAAAAATCAGTTTTTAACAACCACTTAGTGGTTTCACTATTCATCAAAATTGAAGTTTTTCAGAATAAGGCCAAAATTTCACCCTAAGCTATAATTGATATTCCGAATTCAAAAATGATTTCTATTTTACAAAATTACAAACATATAATTTGCATTAATTAATTTTATAATTAATTCCCGCTGTCACAACAAATAGCGTCTTTTTAAGAAACAATTTATATCAAAAGATTGGCAATTGTTTATGTCCAATTTCAATGTTAAATTAATTCTAATGACCACCATTGGACAAAATGGTAAAAATATATTCTAATTATACTTTAAAACCACTAAATAGTATAATTTATCACTATAAATTATTTTGTTTTAAAAAGTTGTTTTTAAGTATTTTTCACTATTCATAAAAAATAGAAGTTCTCAGAAAATTACAAAAAATTTAACTTAGGATAATTTCGATATTACGAATAAAAAAAGGAAGTCCATTTTGAAATATAACATTTCTATAATTTTTAAAAAGTGGGTATTACTATTCATAATGGCTACTTTGATTAGTTGTGGTGTGTTAGAACTCGAAGTTGCGTACAATGCAATCTATTGCATTATTGAATGAGAAGTGTATCATAGAAGCTCGGGGTGTTACAGAATAAGTCAAGTTGTACCTCTCCTTTATACTACTTTGTTTGTTGTGAATCAATCAAAGATATTCTTACATGTTAAATCCATTTGAATTCTTTGAGGACACTACATCAATTAAGTGTGGGTGACAAAACATTTTTAGTTTAGGTTTTTCATTTCATGTTTAGTCTAATATTTTCCTAAAAAGGACTTTTTTGTTTTTAAAATATTTGTGTATTTATTTTTTAAATTTAGTGTGATGTAAAAAAAATTGAGCTGAAATGATTATCATTTCTATTTTTTAAACCCATGTTAATGAGTGAAGCAATCTATTCTATGAAACTGAACTTAAATCAATGCTAAAATGACTTTGTTTCAAGTTCAAATATTTTTGAATTTCATGAAAAGTAATCTGATTTTTAAATCCCATGTTACATATCACTATCTTTATTTTTGAAATCACTTTCCAGTGAGGCTTCTTTACCATTGTTTTCATATTCTTTACATTCACCTAATTTCTTGAGAGAACCAGACCTTTCTTTCTTTAACTAGAATTTGATTTATTCTTTTCAAAACTTAAGGGTTTGAGGTACTTGTGTTTTAAATGATTGAGGCATTTATTTGGTTTTAAGACCCCTTTTCAAAATAATCCTTTTCATTATGGCCTACTTATACATTAATCATTTTATCCCTTATAAGCCATGAACAGCCTGTTATTTTATCCACATTACATGCCAATTTTCCCTATCTAACCTTCTATTGAAGTGAAATTTCATGATCTAGTTGAACTTAACTGTGGGGGGAGATGTCTTGTGGTTTACTAACTCATTTGGTGATACTTTGGGTGGAAAATTAAATATTGAAGAGCTGATTTTTATACTAAAAATTTCATTTTGTTAAAATTTGTTCCTTTTCTTGAGCTTTCATGATAAAAGAAGATGTGCCTTTCTGGATATTCCAATGTAAAAATAAAGTTGTGCCTATCTAGAGATTTCAAGAAAAACTATGTTTGGGAAGAAATTTTTGCTATAAAAATGATGAATGGCATGATTTATTCCTTGATTTCTCATGATGGTGGAGCCAATTTTATACAAAGGGGAAGTGAAGGAGACCATGTTTGAGTGAAAATTAGAATATTGCAATTTTACTTCAAAAAGAGCCAAGCCCTCTTTTTTCAGTCTCAGAATTTTAACATCTAAATCCTAACAACCAAAAGCCATAGAACAACCCTGAAAAGTACTCATGATAAACACATGTCCTTGACTCACATCGGGTGGAGAAGTAGGAATTTATCAAGCTTATGGTGACTCTTTTGTGAGTTTGGATGATAAAAGCCTTGTTGAACATTTACATTTGTGAGATGAAAAAAATTCATGTGAGGTAGGTGTTTTGTGTGCATGGGATAAGAAATAAAGTGGAAATATATCAAATAATCTAAAATGGATAACTTGAAATATTTTTTTTTGATGAGTCGTGATATTTTTTTTTTCTTAGTATGGATTTGGTAGATCTCATTGGTATGTGTTTTAGATTTTATTTTATTTTATTTTGATGTTTACTTGTCCAGGATTCCAAGTGCTAAGTGTGGGGGAATTGATAGAGAAAATATTTTTAATTAAATTTACTTTGAATTTAATTGTTTTAAACCCACAAAAGTGTTACTTTAAGATGAATTGCTGCATTTTTATGATATGGGTGTTATTTTGAGCTGAACAGTAAAAATGGTCCATTTTGGATTGTTTAACTCTTTTAAATTATTTTTTGTATTTTGATCATAACATTTTCTAAACTAATTCAAATTGAATAATTATTTCTTTTTCATATTCTACAATCCAGGGATTCATTTAATAATTTTGGACCAAAAGATGAATCATCCATATGGAAGCTCAAAAGAAGATCAAAAGTTGGACCATGAAAACTATTTACAGATCTGCTAAGTTTTGGTGTGGGATCCATAATCCCTTCATAGTGGGCCCACATGCTCTAAAATTTTGTAGGTGGACACACAGGACGTTTTGGAACATCTTTCATAAATTCAAGGATCTGTTAATTGGATATTTGTATGGTTATTAATGAAATATAATCTGGTGGTTTTCGATTTGGAGAGTCTGACTGGACAGAATAAATTTTCATAGTAAAACGGGAATAACTCTCAGAATACTTGTACAAATACGCTGAGATTTTGAGGAGAAATAGACAAGATATTTATTCACAACATTAAATAAGGGTGAAACATTTGAAGAAGTAATTTATTGGGGATAAAATGCTTCAATATTTGGAGGACAAATTTTGTCTATAAAAGGAGGACAGCTTCTCCCTCTCAAAGCATCTCTCATTCCATCCCATTCCTTCTGGGACACCAAGGAGGATAACTTTTCAGCATTATCTTTTTTTTATTTTATTTTCTATAATTTTTTAATTTCTTCTTCTTCCTCATTCATCTATATTACCCTTACCATGGTGGGGTAAACATTTGAAGTGATTCTGGAAGGGTTAGTTTTCTATTTTTTAATTCTTGAGTTCTTGGACATAATTGAATGAAATTTCTTTCTTCTTCAAAGTTGTTTTCAATTTAATATAGAGGATTTTATTATCAAGTGTGATTGTTCTTGAATTTTAATTCTGTTATTGATTTTTTCTTTGGTAAAATAATCATTATCTCCCTCCACTGATTTTTGGTTTATATACGATGGAATATACCAGGGATTAGTGGTGAAGTACTCGGCGATCGTCAGTATGTGTAAAAGGGGTAGTGAATGTTCTTGATTGTTTGGGATAAACAAAAACTGATCGGGTATTTCCCATATCAATTGAGGATATTCAATACAACTATTTTTCACATGGAAAGAGAGTTGGCCAAACTGAGATCTTGGTAAGGTTTTCTCTCACCATCATAATTTCACCAAGGAAGTGAGAGGAAACAATTGTGGAAACTCACTTTAATCAAATAATATAAAGAGGTTTGAATTAAATGGAACAAGGATAGAATTATAATAGTGAAACTGACCTTGACCCGATCACCCTTTTAATATCATAGTTTTTCAATCATTTGAATTTGAATTTCCATTCAATCATTTTCTTATCAAACACACTTTTTTACCCTCATTTAAAAGTGACAAATTGTTTTGTGTACACTCATATTTGGGAGATATCCTAGGTCAACCACATTACTACATTTTAACTTAGGAAATATATTTTTTACCATGCCCTATGACAGGCATGCGTCAAAATTGGCATCGTTTCCGGGGAGTTAGTGCCACAATATAATTGTTAATATTTGACACTTTCCAAATAAAAAACATAAAAAATATTTTAACATGATGTTTTCAAATGATTATTTCTTTAATTCATAGAAAAATTACTCACAAGTGCGAGAACCAATTTTTGAATCACCTTGGTCTATAGAGTATAGAGTTTTTTTCTTGGCTAAACAAATTTGGGGATCTCAAATCCAAATTATCAAGGAGGATGAATTCAAGGATATCATTCAAAACCTTAAAGAGAACCTTGAATACCTAATGTTGGAGGGATTGGAAAGAGAATTAACTGAACTTCAGGAATATTTTCTAGAATTTTATCAAGAAATGGCCAATGTGAAACACCAAGAAGAAGAATTTCACAAGGATCTTGAAGCCCAATTTGAATGAATTATTCAAATAGTTCAAAACCTGTAGACCATAATAGAGTGGATAATGGAATAAGTAGGTGCATCCTAGGATAAAAAACTAGAGCTAGAACAAGAACCAGAAGTAGAAATATTGATGGAAGAAGTATCCTCACAAATCATTCAAGTTGAAGAACCTATGGAGGCCTTGATGAAATTAAAAGAATATCCATTGATCCCATCTCAATCAATGTTGTAGGAAATTCATGAAGAATATTTAGCTATTAAAATACATATGGGAGATCAGAAAGATCTGGATAACTTCTGGAATGACTGTGAGGAATTACATGATCCAACTATTCCTCATAATGTAGAATATTCAGAAACATTAAAGGAAGAACCCACCCTAGTAGTGGAATTTTAAGAGAGTATGGAGGAGTCTAACTACCTAACTCAATTTAGGGAAATTCAACTACAAGTGGAACCTCATATTGAAGAAGAAATTGAAGGAGAACACACCCAGGGAAATAAAATTTTCATTAACTCATTATCTTTTGATTTTGTTGAAACTGAATTGAGTATTACCTCCCCTTGTTTTAATTTTCCAGATTTATTCAACACTTTTATTTCCTTGTAAGGATAATATGCATTTGAAGAGGAACCTATGAAGCTCCCTGAATCTATTGAAAATTTATTGGAGCGAGTACAGGAGAAGATCAAATTGGATTTTCGGGAGGAGACACAAGCTACTTACATTGAAAGCGAAGAATTTGATATTGATTATTCATGATTTAATTTTTTTTCAAATAGAATTAAACTCTGAAAATCCCTTTGATTTTTCCACTGATGTATCATACCTTTATCAATCACTAGGGAATAAAGAAGATGTTTTTCAATCAAAACCCAAGAAAGTAGAAGACTCATTCATTGTCCTAACCCCACCATGGATGTTGTATCTTGTTACAGTAGGGGTGAACTTGGTATGCTATATCCATGGAGTCCTAAATAAAAATGAACAATTGTATACTAGAAAGAATAATTCTTGTTGGTTCATGAGAAAGAAACCTCACCCACTATCAGATTGGGGATAATCGATTAGAACTGCCCATCTGGAGGCAGTCAAAACCCTGAGCCCACTTGGGGGATTAAACCAAGATCTATCCCTATATTCTCATCCTATTTCTACTTTTTTTTCTTTCAATAAATATATTATGTTTTCTTTTGTTCTTTTGTTTGTAGGTTTTCAGAGTGAAACACTTATGAGCTTAACTTAATGTTGCACTATGAATAAGTTAGGTTGTACCTCTCCTTTATACTACTTTGTTTGTTGTGAATCAATCAAAAATATTCTTACATGTTAAAACCATTTTTAATTCAATGAGGTAACCACATCAATTAAGTGTGGCTGAGGGAACCTTTTTAGTTTAGGGTTTTCATTTGATGTTTGTTTTACTATTTTCATAAAAAGGACTTTTTTTGGTTTTTCAAATATTTGTGTATTTATTTTTAATTTTTAGTGTGTTGTAAAACCTTTTTGAGCTGAAATGATTATCATTTATATTTTTAAAACCCATTTCAATTATTGAAGCAATCTATTCTATTAAAATGATTTTAAATGAAACCAGAAATGACTTTGTTTCAAGTTTAAATATTTTTAAATTTCATGAAAAGTACACTGATTTTTAAATCCCATGCTAAATATCACTGTATATTTTTTAAATCACTTTCTAATGAGGATTATTTACAATTTTTTTAATATTATTTACATTAACTTAATTTCTTGAGAGAACCAGACCATGCTTTCTTTGACTAGAATTTGACTTATTCCTTTCAAAACTTGAGGGTTCGAGGTACTTGTGTTTTAAATGATTGAGGCATTTATTTGGTTTTAATCCCCCTTTTCAAAATAATCCTTTTCATTATGGCCTACCTTATATATTAATCATTATAGCCCTTATAATCCATGAACATCTGGTTAGGTTAGCCACATTAGAAGCCAATTTTTCCTATCCAACCTGCTCTTCAAGTGAAATTGCATGATCTAGTTGAACTTAAGTGTGTGTGAAGATGTATTCTGGTGTACTGCCTCATTTGGTGATACTTTGGGTGGAAAATTAAATTTTGAAGAGATTATGTTTACAATGAATATTTCATTTTGTTAAAAGTTGTGCCTTTTATTGAGCTTTCATGATAAAATAAGATATTCCTTTCTGGAGCTTCCAATGTAAAAATAAAGTTGTTCCTATCTAGAGCTTTCAAGAAAAACTATGTTTGAGAAGAGATTTTTTCTATTAAAATGATAAATGGATTGAATATTCCTTGATTTATCATGATGATGGAGCCTGTTTTATAAAAAGGGGAAGAGAAGGAGACCATTTTTGAGTGAGAATTAGAATATTTCAATTTTACTTCAAAAAGAGCCAAGCCCTCCTTTTTCGGCCTCAGAATTTTTAACATCAAAATCTTACCAACCGGAAGCCACAGAACAACCCTTAAAAGTAATCATGAGAAACACATGTCCTTGAATCACATCAGGTGGAGAAGTAGGAATTTATCAAGCCTATGGTGACTCTTATGTGAGTTTGAATGAGAAAATCCTTTTTGAACATTTACATTTGTGAGATGAAAAAAATTCATGTGAGGTAGGTGTTTTGTGTGCATGGGATAAGAAATGAAGTGGAAATATATTAAATAATCTAAAATTGAGAACTTGAAATAATTTGTTTTTGATGAGGCATGATATCTTTTTGTTTCTTAGTATGGATTTGGTAGATCTCATTCGTATTTTTTTTGGATTTGATTTTATTTGATTTTGATGTTTACTTGTCCAGGAGTCCAAGTGATAAGTGTGGAGGAATTGATAGAGAAAATATTTTCAATTAAATTTACATTGAATTTAATTTTTTTAAACCCACAAAATTGTTACTTTAAGATGAATTGCTTCATTTTTATGATATTGGTGTTATTTTGAGTTGAACAGTAAAAATGGACCATTTCAGATTTTTAACTCTTTTACATTATTTTTGTATTTTGGTTATAACATTTTCTACACTAATCCAAATTAAAAAATTATTTATTTTTCATATACTACACATCCAAGTATTCATTTAATCCTTTTGGACCAAAATCTTAATCGGCCATATGGAAGATCAAAAGAATCTCACAAGTTGGACCATGAAAACTGTTTACAGATCTGCCGAGTTTTGGTGTGGGGTCCATAATTCGTTCATGGTGGCCCACATGGTCTAAAATTCGGCGGGTGGATGTACTAGACATTTTGGAACATCTTTCATAAAGTCAAGGATGTGTTAATTGGCCTTCTTAATGGTTATTAATGCATTATAATCCGGTTGTTTTCGATTTGGAGAGTCTGATTGGACAGAATAAATTGTCATAGTAAAACGGGAATAACTCTCGGAATACGTGTCCAAATATGCTGATATTTTGAGGAGAAACGGAAATTATATTTATGCACAACATTAAATAAGGGTGAAATGCATGAAGAGGTCATTTAATGGGGATAAAATGTGTCTAGATTCAGGGAAAAAATTATGTCTATAAAAGGAGGAGAGATCCTCCCTCTCAAAGCATCTCTCATTTCATCCCATTCCTTCTGAGAGACCAAGGAGGAGAACTTTTTAGCTTTCTATTTTATTTATTTTCTTTTCTATAATTTTTTAATTTCTTCTTCTTCCTTATTCATCTCTATTACCCTTACCATGGTGGGGTAAACATTTAAAGTGATTAGGGAAGGGTTGCTTTTCTATTTTGTAATGCTTGAGTTCTTGGACATAATTGACTGAAATTTATTTCTTATTTAAAGTTGTTTTCAATTTCATATAGAGAACTTTATTATCAAGTGAGATAATTCTTGAATTTTAATTCCATTATTGATTTTTTCTTTGGTAAAATAATCATTATCTCCCTCCATTAATTTCTGGTTTATATATGATGGAATAGACCAGGGATTAGTGGTGAAGTACTCAGCGATCGTCAGTACATGTAAAAGGGGTAGTGAATGTTCTTGATTTGACCTGGTCTGGTATTTCCCATATCAATTGAGGATATTCAATACAACTATTTTTCACATGGAATGAGAGTTGACCAAATTGAGATCTTGGTAAGGTTTTCTCTCACCATCATAATTTTACCAAGTAAGTGAGAAGAAATGATTGTGGAAACTCACTTTAATCAACCTAGAAGAAGAGGTTTGAATTAAATTGAACAAGGATAGCATTACAATTGGGAAAATGACCCTGTCCTGATCACTCTTTTAATATCATAGTTTTTCAATAATTTGAATTTGAATTTCCATTCAATCATTTTCTTATCAAACACACTTTTTTTACCCTTGTTTAAAAGTGACAAACTGTTTTGTGTGCACTCCTCTTTGGGAAACATCCTAGGTCAACCACATTATTGCATTTTAACTTAGGAAATAATTGTTTTTCCACGCCCTACGACAGGCGTGCATCAACCATCAAATCAATATTTTCATTTTTATTATGCTCCACTTTACTTATTTTTATTTTTATATGATTTTTGACATGAAATAATCCTGAGGATCTCTTAGATCTTTATCCTGAGATTAAATGTAACCTTCGGTCTCGAATCAGACATTCTCAGTCTACGGGAAGTTTCAACATTCAACCAGTTGGAGAATTCCTCCACTCCCAGAACATTGTAATTGGAAGAAATTAAAATTAAAACATAAAATAAGAACCAATGGATAAAAATAATAGAAGTAAACATAATAGAAACATTTGAGAATTGGTTGCACCTAATATTAATTATCAACCAAATTGCATTGCATACCCAAATCTTGAATCAGACTTTGAACTGAAATCTGGGTTAACTCACCTGCTTCCAAAATTTCATGTCTTATCTGGTGAGGATCCCAATAAACACCTTAAAGAATTTAATGTGGTTTTCTCAACCCTGAAACCAAGAAATGTATCTTAAGACCAAATCAAACTAAGATAATTCTCATTCTCACTTGATGGAGCTGAAAAAGATTGGAAGTATTATTTACAACCTAAAGATGTAACTTGTTGGAACGATTTGAAACGTCTTTTCTTTCATAGATTTTTTACAGAATCAAGGACCACTCCCATTCATAAGGAGATATCCAGGATAAAGCAAGCCCAAGGGGAGTCAATGTTTGAGTACTGGGAGCGATTCAAGAAGTTGTGTGCAAGCTTCCCACATCACCAAATCAGTGAGAAACTACTCATCCAGTACTTTTATGAAGGACTCACACCTATGGAGAGAAGCATGGTGGATGATATGGCTAGAGGAGCATTTTTGGACAAGAAACCAGTAGTTACACGTGCATTGATTAAAAAAATGTCCCAAAACTCCTAACTATTTGGCGATCAAGGTAAACCACATGTCAGGGGAGTACATTAGGTAAGTCCTTCTTCACTTGAGAGTCATTTAATTGATACCAAGTTAGAATAATTGACCACTATGGTGAGGCAGATTGCATTGGCACAAAAGACATTACAACCCCCTCCTTCATGGCCATGTGGCATTTACACTGAAACAGACCACCCAACTGACTGTTGCCCCCAACTATAAGAAATAGAATATTATGTAGTAGTTTTTCCTGGGAGACCATATTAGTAGCAACAACAACCATATCCCCAAAAGAAGTTTGATCATTTTTTCCAACATACAACCAAGGGTTAAAGGATCAATCAGACATGAGGTATGGCTCTTAACAATAACAAAGTCCCCCTTTTCAACAAAACCTCTAGCAGCCTTCACCTTACCAGCAGGGTTTCCAATAACCCCAAAAGAGATTTGAAGCCCAAGCATCAACAAGCCAGCAAAAAGGGAATCCCCCACCCAAGGTAGATTCTAACACTGATGATATTTTGAATCAAATTGTTATTAATCAATATAATGAGTTGAAGAGTCAAAGTTCGGAGCTGAGGGAGTTAGAGACACAAATGAGCCAGATTTCCACTGCCCTCCATGAACTGAAAAAGTAAGAACTATTGAAATCTTCCTTCCCAACCTACTCCAAATCCCAAGGGGAATGTTAGTTCCATCACATTGAGAAGTGGGAAGCAAATAACTGATACATCTGCACCTATTGTTCCACCGGGATTCACCTCAACTCCAAAAAATCCTCATTCCACACTAACTATTGAGCAACCTAAGGAGAAAGATAAAGATAAGAAAAATATTGATGATGTTCCTCCTAAACCCCTTCCATTTCTAAATATATTTGTACAAACCAAGAAGATGGATGAAGAGGCGATGCAAAAAGGATGTTTTGGACACATTCAAGCATGTGGAGATCAACATCCCTTTACTTTAAGCCATTAAGCAAATCCTAAGGTATGCCAAATTTTTAAAAGAACTTTTTACCAATCGAAGAGGGTTCAAGGGAAATGAGAGGATCAGTCTTGGAAGGAATGTGTCAACACTCATTACACCAACTCTAGTAATGCCAAAAAAGTGCAAGGATCTAGGGACATTCACTATCCCATGCACCATAGGGGAGTTTCACTTTTCTGATGCTCTTTGTGATTTGGGAGCTTCCATAAATATGATACCTCACTCTGTATTCTCTTCTTTACAGGTTGGTGAGTTGAAACTAATGAGAGTAGTGGTGTAGTTAGCAAATAGAGCTACGGAATATCCAGTGGGAGTCCTTGAGGATGTATTTTTTCAGGTAAGAGACATGATCTTCTCAGCAGATTTCTATGTGATTAACATGGAGGACAATTAGTTAAGTTCACATGCTCCCATTATCATAGGTAGGCCCTTCCTAAAAATTAAAAAAACTCTCATAAATGTCAATGAGGGTACACTTTACATGGAATTTTGGATATGAAGTTATGATATTTAATGTCATGGAATCCATGAAGTACCCCTCAGAGGACCATTCTGCTTTTGTTATCTCCCATTTTGAACCACCAAGTAAAAAACCCATGGATTTTTATTGTCCTATGCTTGGGAAGATTATGATAATTGGTTCTAGTTTGATGTCTAAGAGTACTTCCACACCTATTTATAATGCACAAAACTCTATTAGATTTGATTTTTAAATGGATTCATATTTTTATTTTGATCATATTCAATCTGATTATGACTTGGATGTGGAGTATGCTGATGGATTTGATGATTTATTCTCTGATTTTGATGATGTATATTCTGATACGTATGTTCATTGTGCACATATTTCAGTTCCTTCAATTTCTCCATCCATACATCACCCCCCTACATTGTAACTCAATCCATTACCACTAGATCTAAAATTCTCATACTTGTTAATTGGTGAGAAATTACCTATTATCATTACTAAAAATCTCCCTTTTGAACATGAAGAAAAAATTTTGAATCTTTTGAGGGAGAACATCAAGGTAATCAGGTGGACCTTGGAGGAAATATCAGGTATTAGCCCCTCCATTTTCATGCATAGGATTATTTTGGAGGATGGGTCTAAACCGGTTAGGCATCCACAAAGGAGACTCAATCCAACACTTTTGGATGTTGTTAAAAAGAGGTTAAAAAATTTCTTAAGGCAAGTATAATCTTTCCCAATTCAGATTCTCAGTGGGTAATTCTTATTCAGGTTGTACCTAAGAAAAGTGGTGTTGCAGTTGTTAAAAATGATAAAGATGAGTTAGTTCCAATGAGGGTTCAAAATAGTTTGTGTGTGTGTGTTGATTATAGGAAACCAAATCAGTCCACTCGGAAGGACCATTTCCCCCTCCCATTTATTAATAAGATGCTTGAGAGACTAGCTGGGAAAACACACTATTGTTTCATGGATGGATTTTCTGGATACTTTCAGGTTCTTATTGCTCTGTAGTATTAGGATATGACAACATTCACTTTTCCATTTGGTATGTTTTCCTACCAAAGGATTCAATTTGGACTTTGAAATGCCCCAGGTACCTTCCAGAGATGCACATTGAGTGTTTTTTCTGATTTTATTCAGACCTACATGAAGGTATTCATAGATGATTTTACAGTGTATGGGTCTTCATTTAATGATTGTATATCTAGTTTGGGAAAGTTTTTGAATCATTTTATTGAGAATAATCTGGTCTTAAACTTTGAAAAGTGTCATTTTATGGTAGAGAATGAAATTGTATTTGGGCATGTTGTATCAAAACATAGGATAGAGGTTGATAGATCTAAGGTAGATATCATTTCATCCTTACCCTACCCTTCATGTGTGCGTGATGTTAGATCTTTCCTAGGGAATGTAGATTGTTATCGTTGCTTCATCAAAGATTTTACTAAGATTGCTCTTCTTATGTCACAATTACTTCAAAAGGATTCTGATTTTGTGTTTGATGATTCATGCAAGGTAGCATTTGATGAGTTGAAGAAGTTTATGGCCACTCCACTGATCATACATCCCCTGCAATGGGACATTCCTTTTGAGCTTAAGTGTGACGCCTCCTACTTTGCGGTTGGAGTAGTCTTATCTCAGAGAGTGGAGGGACGTTCACATGTGATTTCCTATGCCTCGAGGACACTGGATTCATCCCAATCAAACTAAACGACCACGGAAAAGGAGTTTATTGTTGTCATATTTTCTTTAGATAAATTTCGTTCATATTTATTGGGCTCTAAAGTAGTTGTTTTTTCTGACCATATAGCTCTGAGGTACCTCTTGAAGAAGCTAGACGCAAAGCCCAAAATTATCTTATGGATGCTTCTTCTTCAGGAATTTGATTTTGAGATAAAGGACAAAAGGGGGTTAGAAATATTGGTGGCAGACCACATGAGTAGGCTTACTCACACACTAGAGGATGATACCTTGGACCAGGTACCACTTCGGGACACTTTCCCTGATGAGCATATTTATTCTATCTCAGGTACACATCTTTGGTATGCTGATTTAGTTAACTACCTTGTTGCCTCTAAAATCCCTAAAAATTTAAAGAAACATCAAGTCTAAAAGTTAGAGTGAGTCAAGATTTTATGTCTGGGATGATCCATACCTATGGCGCATGTGTAGTGACCAAGTTATTAGGAGGTTTGTTCCTAATATTGAGTTGGAGTCTGTTTTACATTTTTGTCATACACTTTTTTTTGGTGGACACCTTGGACCCCAACAGAGATCTAGGAAAGTTTTGGACTCTGGATTATATTTTCCTAGCTTATTCCATGATGCCCATGTGTTTTGTAAGTCATGCTCACATTTCCAACACACTGGGAAAATTTCTAGGAGACATGAGATGCCCCAACAACCCATATTATTCTGTGAGATATTTAATGTATGGGGCATCGATTTTATGGGTACTTTTTCTAGTTCCTTTGGTTTTTTGTATATTTTGGTTTTGATTATGTGAGTAAATGGGTGGAGGCTAATCCCACCAGGACTGATGATTCTCATGTTGTAGTGGACTTTGTCAAAGAACAAATTTTTTGTAGGTTTGGAGTACTGAAGGTCATCATTAGTGACTAAGGGACACACTTTTGCAATCGAAATTTGGCTTCCCTCCACCAGAAGTATAGGGTGACACAAAAAACATCAACACCATACCACCCTCAAATAAATGGCCAGGCTGAGGTTTCAAATAGGGAGTTGAAACAAATTTTGGAGAAAACTGTGCAGTTGAATAGGAAAGATTGTATAAAGTGCTTGGATGATGAACTTTGGGCTTATAGGACAGCATACAAGACACCCATTGGTATTTCCTCGTTTCATATTGTTTTTGGGAAAGCATGTTACCTCCACGTGGAAGTTGAGCATCAGGCTTATTGGTCTACAAAGAAATGCAACATGGATTTGGAACAAGCTGGAATCCAAAAAAAGTTTCAAATTCAAGAGCTTGAGGAGATTCTATTGTATTTATATGAGAACTCAAGGCTCTACAAGGAAATATCAAAAGAATATTATGATAGAATGATCCAAAAAAGGGAGTTTCATGTTGGATAGAAAGTCCTTGTCTACAATTCACAACTGAAGCTGATGCCTGGTAAGTTATGTTCCAAAAGGTTAGGTCCTTATGTTTTGACTAATGGTTTTCCTTATGGTGCAGTTGAGATCATACAATAGGACATAGGAATGATCATTACAATCAATGGGAAATTTTTGAAGAAATGCATTGAGGTACTTCCTACTGATGTAGTGGATTTCATCACACTGCATGACCCCATCATCACTTGAACATTTTAAGATATTCCTAACCCTTTAACTTCTTTATTCTTTTTCCAATTTAAATTCACACATTTCATGTGCATATATCATCTCTTGGGTTCACATTAATTATAATGAAATATTTTAAGTGTGGGGGAGGGAACCTTTTAGTTTAGTAATTTCAATTGATTTCCTGTTTTTCAATGATTTTCAAAAAAAATTGTGTGTTTTTCAAATTTTGTGTGTTTATTTTTCAATTTTTTGTGTGTTTTTGAAAATTTTTAGATGAAATGATTCTCATCACCATTTTTAAATTCATATCGATAAGTGAAACAATTTATCCCATGAAACTGAGCTTAAATGAATGCTGAAAATAACTTTATTTCAAGTTCAAATCTTTAGTAATTTCATTAAAAGTACTCTAAATGTTGAATCCCATGCCACATCTCACTGTCTTTATATTTGAAATCACTTTCCTATGAGGCTTATAAACCATTATGTTCATATTCTTTACATTTACCTCACTTCTTGAGAGAACCAAACCATGCTTGATTTAACCATAATTTGATTTATTCTTGTCAAAACTTGAGGGTCTGAGGTACTTATGTTTTAAATGATTGAGGAATTTTTTTTTGGTATTAAATCCCCTATTTCAAAGAATCCTTTTTATAATGGCCTACCTTGAACATTTAATACTTTTATCCCTTAGAATCCATGAATATCCTGTTAGGTTAGACACATTACAATCCAATTCTCCCTATCCAACCAACTCTTAAAGTGAAATTGCATAATCTAGTTTAACTTAAGTGTGGGGGAAGCTGTCTTGTGTTGTGCTACCACATTCTGTGATACTTTGGGTGGAAAATTAAATTATGAAGAGATGTGTTTGCTACTGAAGAAAATAATTATATTGAAATGTGTTCCTTTTCTAGATCTTTCATGATAAGTGAATTTGTGCCTTTCTGGAGCTTCTAATAGAGGGAGAAAGTTGTTCCTATATGGAGCTTTCAAGAAAATCATGTTTAAGAAGATTTCCATTTTTACTGATGAAATGTTGAATGGTGTGAATTCCTTTATTTTTCATGATGATGAACATGAATTGATACTATGGGGATTGAGGAGGAGACCATATTTAAGTGAAAATTATATTAATGCAATTTTTATTCAAAAAAAGTCAAGCCCCCCTCATTCAGCCTCAGATTTTTTCACATCTAAATCCTACCAACCGAAAGCCACAGAACAACCCTGGAAAGTCCTCATGATAAACATATATCCTTGACTCACATCGGGTGTAGATGTAGGAATTTATCAAGCCTATGGTGGCCCTTTTATGGGTTTGGATGAGAAATATGTTGCTGAAAAATTGACATCTGTGTGATAAGAGAACATTCAAATGAGGTAAGTGTTTTGTGCATGGGAGGATAAATGAAGTGGAAATATATTGAATGATATAAATGGAGAACATTAAATAATGGTTTTTATGAGTAATGGTAACTTTTTTTTCTTGGTGTGTAATTTTTGGATATCAAGGATATGTGTTTTAAAATTTGTTTTGATTTGATATTGATGTTTACTTGTCACAATTTTTCAGAATACGTGATTTGAGGTTTTTCCCAAGAGTGAAAAAGGGTAAGTGTGGGGGAGTTAATAAAACACATTTTTATATAATATTTTATTTGATATTAAATTATAAAATTTCACATTGTGTTAAATATGTTTTTAATAAAATATTTGGGATTAGATCATTCATTTGTAAATTTGATGAAAATTCAAGTTTTACCCTTTATAGTGAACTGTAGTATTTCGAAGATAAATATTTTAATATTTATTATTTTAACTTGAAAGTTTTTAAATTTGTTTATGCCTCAATGGGATACAACTTTTGTTCAGGATATTGGAGCTAAATTGTGCATTTTGTTGGACTAAATAGACAATGAAGTCAAAGGTGGTCTGGGCCCTCCAGATTGGACATTGGTTCTGTATTTGAGCTATAACTTCTTCATCCAAGCTTGGATTGGTCCCAAAATTTGAGAGGCGCTCTCCAACCCAATTTTTCACAAATCATTCTTCTGGAAGAATAGTTGGTTCACACGTTTTGGAGGTCAAATTGGTGGTGAAAGTTGGATTAAAATATTTGGCTGAGATTCCCCATTCACACTTAAAACCTCTTTAAACCTAGCCTCCCCACCACTCTATAAATTCGTGTTATTATCATTTGGAGGGGTTGGGACATTAATTGGGAAGTTTAGGGAAGTGTAGAATTGGATCCACTCTAATTATACAACCATTTAAATTAGGGTATCTCTTGAAGCAAGGATCTCTTCGACGAAGCCTTCTTCTTCTTCTTCTTCTTCTTCTTCGTGTTGTAATACTTTTTTTTGTGTAATAAAATCCTCAGTTATTATTTAATTTATTCTATTTTATTCTGTTTTGTTAAAATTTATTCTTATCTTAATCTTCCTAATTGGGTTCTAATCAATAGTGGAGACTATATTGGGTTCTACCCTTTCAATTCTTTTCTCATGCAAAACGTCTCCAAGATGACCACACTGCCCATAGAAGAGTAGTTTTCTTAGTGATCGATCTATCTTATACACTATTAATTTAATTATTTTGAATAATTGAGATACTTTAATTAATTTAATATTATCCATTAATTGATTTTTTTAAATTAGAATAAACTAATCAAGCAATTGAACAATTAACACAAAAAAACGTGAGGTCAAGTATTGTGTGAATTGTGAGAGTGCGGTCTTAATCGGTAATAAAAGGCCACATGGGATAAATTTGTAGAGTTAAAATAAAATCACTAAAGACAATTCATCCTCATTTTACATAATGTATATGTTTCCTAATTTACCACTGACCATAAGCTATCCTTAGAACATCAATCAAAACAGGGTGTTGCGATTGCATGTTTTGAAGATAGCCTATGGTTTAATTCACTTCATCTTTGTGGTAAAGTTAATTCTCATAGGGTTTGGGGGTTAACGTGTTAGGGGATCATAATTAAGTGGATGTTAATTTAGATGATAATTATAAATAATTGAGTGAAGAGGTAGAGTTAGATCGATTGAGCCTTTTAAAATATTTTCTAAAAAACATCTTCTTGTTGTGTCTTTTTAATCGAACTTCATTTAAAAACAAAAAAAACAAAAAAAAATTATACAATATTATTCCCAAAAACTTCTTCTAGATTTATGAATGGTAAATAACACCCCCCCCCCATCCTTTCAAGTAGATTTCTTATTCCCTTTTAGGTTATTTTTAAAATACCTTTAATAAGTTGTCAAATTTACTTCCTCCTTTGAGAGACGACTTTGGTCAGCCACTCTACTGCACCTAAGTACCCGAAAATCACACTAATCATTTGAGGGAGCCCACAACAGCACCTTTCAACATTGGATACATGCCTCTAGCATACAATTACCTTCACTCAACATGGGATTCCTCGATCTTTTATGCCCTCAAAAATCCATATCATAAGGGGAATAAATCCAGGTGTACAAGTGTTTCAGCGCCCAAACACCCCAGCAATTCCCAATGTGACTACTCCCCTGACTAAAGTTTGCTGCCCTATAAAGACCCCTTAGAATGTCCTGAAAAAAGTAGTGTAATAAAATTGTTTCCACAATGATATGGCACTAGTAATTAGATTCACGAACAATGTCTTAAATCTATAAGGGAGACCCATACTAGGTGATGAATTCCAAGGAGGAATCCACATAAGAAGAGACTGACATCCCATCATCCTATTTCGATCAAGGAGAAAATTTCCCTGAATAAGAAACAATTTCACCCGCCTATGTAAAGTGGGAATGCGGGGCAACAAACAGCCAGCACGTCCCCACGGGTGGATGCACGCCATGACGAAAGCGCCAGAAACTATTATTTTTATATTATTTGATAATAAATAATCACATTATTTTACCTCTACATATTTGATTGTTCAATTAAAATTATGGGTAAAATTGATTACATGTTCTATAAATATTGATACTCCACTAGGCGGAAGGATTGATAAAGGTTTTTTAAGTTTCTATCCTAATAGATAATGATAGGAAATGAAAACATATCATGGTACTTTTTAGTACTTGGGAGGGAGTGATATGACTTATTATCAAAATGTATTAAATTAGTAGTTTCAAAACTCAAATAAACTAATATATTCAAAGATTTATTTTTATGGTTGCATAAGGGGTTATCCACACATTCAAGGTAGAGTAGGATATTCATGATAGTATGGTACATATAATAATAAGAGAGGTTGGGTAAATATCTTTTCATTTTGTAGGTTTCATTCTTGTACTGATGGAGGAAAATAAATAGTCCCTACTTTTAGTAGTGGTGGATAAATATCTAGAAGATTTCTGTAATTATTTTTTTAGGATGACCACCAAGAAGTAATGGTAAATTTTCCATTGAATTATTTCCTGGAACAAGCCCTATTTATTTATCTTTATATTTCTTATATCTAAATAAGTTAAGGAAATTGAAGGTGTAGTTGGATGAGCCTAAGAAAAAGGGATTCATTCAGATGAGTGTTTCCCATTTGATAGCATTGGTTCTATTTTATAAGAAATTTATTGGTAGTTTTCATTTACTCATTGACTATCAAAGGCTAAATTAAGTGAGAGAGAAGAATGAATATACCTTACCCAAAATTGATAATATTTTTAACTAAAAAATGTTATCTCATTATTTTTTCAAGATTAACCTTCAGTCTAGGTATCATTAGTTAAAAGTAAAGGAATATGATATTTTGAAAATTTTATTTCGATTTTGATATAGATATTATGATTTTTTTTTGTTATAACTTTTGGTGTTTCCATCACACTTTTAGTGTTTGTAGAATTTATAAAACAGGAATCCTATAAATTTTTGGATACCTTTATAGTGTTATTTTTGGATGATTTTCTGATATACTTAATAATGAAAGTGAATCATGGGAAACACTTAGAAAATATTTTATAAACATTATATTAACATAAGATTTATGCTAAGTTTTAAAAATTTCACTTCTAGATTCAATAAGTAAAATTTCATGGGCATGTTATTTATGATAAAAGGATTTTGTTTATCATAAGAAATTAAAAGTGGTGATGTTTGGTAAAATAACTAAGAGTATATTTGAGATACTGAGTTGTTCATGTTTATCTAGATATTATTGGAAGTTTATTTAGTAATATTCAATGTTATATTATCCCATTATAGCCTTAACTCATTAGGGAGTAAACATTTATTTGAATTTGAAGTGTCAATAATTATTTGAGGAATTCAAGAATAGACTCACTTCATCTTTAGATCTAATTATTCTTGAATCAAGAGTTACCTATGTGGTGATTTATAACACATTTTTTGGGTGTATAATGTGTTATAACACAAATAGGCAATGTTAAAACATATGGGTCTATAAAATTTGGACCACATTTAAAGAACCACCCTACACACAATTTGGAGTTAGTTTTTTTATTCACACTTTGAATACTTAGAGGAATTTTCTTTTGTGAGAAATTTACTTTGTATACCAATCATAAGATTTTCAAATACATTTTATCATATAAATTTCTTAACCTGAGATAACACGGGTTGTTATAATATATTAAAACATTTTTACTTTAATATAATATATATATATCAATGAAATTAAATTAATTCGTGGATGTTATTAATAGGAAAACTTAGACCCAAGTGGTGGAGTAATTTAGAGAATGATGGAATTTAATGTGATTGTTTTAAATTTCATATGAATATAGAGAAAATAATGGATGGTGTGTTTCTATCAAGTTTTAATGTGACAACCATTTTAAAAAATAAATTAAAGGAGTAGTTGTTGTTTAATGAAAGATATAAGATAATGAGTGGTATTATATATGATTGGGAGAGCACTTAGTAATGGGCTGTTCCACCAGATTCATTACTTATTTTAGAGGATTGATGATGATTTATGTAGAAATGAAAAAAGAATGTTTTAGAAACTTTTCACAATTTGAGTTGGTCATCCCATTTTATACATACCAAAATATATCATGAAATCAAATTCCAATTTTAGTGGTTGGGATTAAAGAATAAAATTATGGAATTTATTTCTCAATATTTGACATTTCAATAAGTAAAGGATGAAAATCGATGGCTATAAAGGTTTTTGCATTCATTACTCATTCAAACATGGAAATGGGAAGATATATCTAGGGATATCATGATCAGGTTACTGAGATCACAATAGAAACATGATAGTATTTGAGAATTTGTGGATATTCTTACAAAATCAATTCATTTATTTCCTATTTAGGAAATATTTTTTTATAATGACCTTGGTAAGATCTATGTGAATAAAGTTGTAAAAATTAATGGATATTTAATTTATATTGTATCATATAGGAGATTGATATTTACATTTATATTTTAGTATTTTCTCTATAATTCTATGAGAACACAATTGAGGATGAGTATAGCTCACAACCCTCATACGGGTGGATATGTGGAGTGAGTTATTCAAATATTGTAGGATATGATTTGATCATGTGTAATTGACTTTGGAAGATCATGGGAGTATAATTTATCATTTCTTTATTTTATTTATAATAACAGTTATAAATTAATGATTTGTAGGGAATATTTTTATGAATTATATGGTCGATCATTTCATTCACCCTTATGTTGGGTCGATATTGATTAAAATACTCTTATTGGACCTATTTTGGTGTAAGTAATGAAACATTGAGTTAAATTAATTCAAAAAATAAATGAATTCATATCAAAGTTAATAGAAGTCATCCACCAATCAACAATGGTAAGCCTTAAAGTTTTATGTTGGGGATAACGTGTTTTTGAAGGTTTCTCTAAGGTAATGACAATAAAATTTTGGGAAGAAAATAAAATTAACTCCATGTTATGTGGGATATTTTTTAGATTGTGAAGTTAATAAATTAAGTATATTATAGGTTTATATTACCACAATGTTATTAAATAATTCATAACATTTTCTACATTTCTCAATTGAAAAATTATTTATCTGATGATTATCATGTATTAAATTAGGGAATGGTTGATCTAGAAAATTATATGGATTATATTTAAATACCAATTAGAATTGTGGGTTCAAGAGAAAATATTATCAAAGGGTGTGGTATTCCTTTGATGAGAGTTTTATAGAAACATGGGTTGATCAAAGAAGTGGCTTGGGAGAGAGAAGCTCGTATACTATAAGAGTACTCATAAATTTTTATTTATTAATTTACCTTATAAATTTTTATGAAAGAAAATTCTAATGGTGGTGAGAATTATAGTACCTATATTTTTAATTTTATTTAATGAAGTGTATTTTAACTTTAGTTTAATTATATAAGTCTGTTTGACATAGGAATGTGATTAAAATTTTATTATTTTAATTATGAAACATTGTTGGTGTCTTATGATTATGGGATTTAAATGATTATATGACTTGATGAATTAATCATGGGATATTAATTTGATATAATTATTATCTGAATAATTTTAAGTTTTAAAGAATTTATTTTGATTAATTAATTTATGTAAATTTATTTGACATCTCATGTGATGATTATATTGAATTGATAATATTGAATGAGTTATTGTATTTAATAATATAAAATTTAGATGAATTATATAATTGTTCAGGTTAAATATCAGTGTAACATGGAATTTTAAATAGTTAACTTTGGAATTTATTATGGGGTTTTCCATAAGTTATAGAGGAGAGAGATAAAAGGGTGTTCAATTCAAAGAATTAAATTTATGGAATTTATAGAGGGAACAGACATAGAAAATTAATATATTTAATTGGGTTATTTTGAATCATTAAATAAGGTTTTCCATGGTAGATATATATAAGGTTGGATTATAAGGTCAATAAATTATAGGGATGAGATTCATTCCCATATTTTTGAGGGACCTTTCATGTTCTTGTGGTGACGATGAAAATAAAGTAGTGAGACTTTCAAAAGTTGAATAAAGGTCTGAGGATTGATCTATATATTAAGTTATGTAGAATATGTTATTATATATATTTTATTTAAATTATTTAAATTATCTAGAAATATTCATATTTCAAAAAACTCCTACTTTAGATATTCTCTAAAAATAAGAGTTTAAGCAAAGTTTTACAACATTTGGCATGGGTCATTCTAAATTAGAATAGTGGGCATTCTAAATCAAAATTAGGGTTATTCTAATCATTGGTAATTTTTCATTTGACTCTCCTCATTCTATACTTTATTACTAGAGAGTCACATAAATTTGTGACAAATGTAATAGGGACCATGTGACTCACTGGGGGTCGTTCACTCTTGGAAATAGAGTTCCATGAGGTCATTCCAAAATCGTACAAGCCATACTAAATTTCTCTAAATATAGAGTAGTAACCTTTGTTTCATGAATTTATATTTTTAGTAAATTTTGAGTATAGAACATGGTGGTTTTCTTTAAAAGAATCATCAGTTCAACAATTCATAAGTAATTTGAGAAAATTAATTTTAATAGGTAGCTTCAATACTTTTTATGAAATTAACTAATGAATTTATACTTTATTGATTTATTTTTATCAAGGGATGGTATTATTATCTATGTTTTTATGAATGACCATGATTTTGGTTAAAACGTGAATTTTTTTATAAATATATTTAGTAAAAATACCATGGTGAAGGGATGGTTTTGTTATATGATTTAAATATAGTTTATTAGTTGTCATACGATGTGAATTTGTTTGTTAAAATGGTTTTTGTGAGAATTTTTTTGAAAACCTTTAAACTCATACATGTTAACTTCAATGGGAATGAAAACATGATTGGACAAGGTAAATATAAGGGAAATGTATCGTAATTTTTTAGTGTAGAGTCATAGTTCCACATAAATATGTGGAAAGTATAGTCAATGCCTTGAATGTGATTCACTTTTATTTATTCAAAGTCAACTGGTGTTTTCATTCGATAGCTTTAGTATTAAAAATATTGTTTTTTTCATTATGGATTTTAAAGCTTTTTAAAAAAATAATTTTTCATTCACATTCCTTTTTTATCCATTTAGTTAATGTATTTTTATGGTAAAATAATTCTATAATGGATTATTTTATCTATTGGTGCTATTTCTCAGCCTCTAGTGATTATGGGAACATGTTTGAGGTCATGTGGTGCTTTGATTTAGGTCTCAAGATTGAGGTCCCAATTTAAAGGTGTTGGAGCTTTAAACATCATTTTATTTGTAATAAATATTCTTATTCAAACCTCCAAAAGTTTTGTTCTAGAATTTTTTAAAATATATACTATTTTTATCTATTTATTTGTTCTATAAAAATTGGTCACAAAAAAACTTGAATTAATTCTTGAAATTTTATTTGTGCAACACTTATAAAACTTTACAACTCTGAATATTGCTTATGTGTTCTTTGAAAAAATCATTCCATTATTACATGAAATCACATCCACATCAACATCTATAAATCTCACTTATATGGTATTTGAAAATTTTGGTTCATTATTACACAACATCAAATTTTCACCACTAACATTACATTTCTAGATCAAAAGTCATGTCTCACATACACAACCATAATCCCATAGTATCAACTCTTACAGAACTAGTTGAAACATAAAGTCCCAATTATTTGATAACTCTCACATGGATTTTAAACATATGTAGAAAATTATTTTTCCACTTAATACTAATTACTTCTTGATCCCATGATATTTTTACATGGATAGTTGTTTTATATGACATCACTTACACAATATTAAAACCATTTTTACATAGTATGTTGATTTCTAATGTTTCAATAACTCATATTAAAAGTAAATTTTACATAATAACTTCAAATTTTACAAAAAATTGTTCAATCCTTCTTCAAAAACTTCCCACACTCAAATAAATGATTAAATAATCCAGAATATATATTTATCATCCTCACATAACTACAAAATCTCATCATACTTTTCCTATAATTTTTTCATGAAAATTTATTCACGAGTTATTTAGGATAACTATACTATTATTACCAAGTTCTCTAAAACTATAGGTTCTCTATATGAAATACTTAGACTCTAATTTTTTCTAATCGGGATATATGATCTTCTAATAGATTAACTTCTTATATGTCTTCAACGTCAATATTCCATGATTGAAATATTCACCTAAGTGTAATTCATTAAATTCATATTCACTCATCCATGATATCAAATACACAACATGAAAATCTAATATGAAACCATTTATTTGAAAATAAATCCATCATTATATTGACATCAAATCTAACATGTAACCTATGGTTGCAACAATATCCACCTTTGTATTTTCTTATAAATTTTTCCATAAATATATATATCCATAAAATATTCAATAATACTTTGAAACTTATATACTAATATGGATTTATGGATTCATACTGTTATCGATCTTTGAAAATAAAATTCAAATGTTGTCTTCACTTGGTATGCACCTACCCTTTGTATATGAGTGATTGTATATGGGTTGATTTAAATCCCACTTTGATATGTAATTCATAGATCCAATTTCTCTCCCTTTATGAGATAACTAGATATAAATTATAATATGTTTTCTTTACCAAATGATCTCAAAAATATAATTTTTCCACCTCTAAAAGCACTTATTAAAGTTTACCAAAATATCTTGGTAGATACCAATATATGGTTAAACAATGATTTTTAATTCTATATACCACCTATTTATTATTCCACATACTACTTAATTATAATTTTATATACTAATTTATGTTTCCACTTGTTAATTAAAAATAATAAATAATGATCATAATCATCAACTATAGGCCTACCAGCTTTATGATCAATGTTGGAAACTTGGGTGAAAATTTTGAAATCAAAGATTCCATTCAAATTCACATTTTTAATACTCTACTCTGTTCACCCTGATGATACTAAATAGAATAAAAAAATCCAGCCTTTACATACCTGATCTATTATTGATACCACTTATGTAAAATAAATTTATTACAAATTATTGATCATTAAAACTTTGACAATATTAGATTGAAATTATAACATCTTTCAATAATCTTCAAAATATACTTTCCCTTAATCTCAAAAATTCCACACATACTATAAATATTAACTTTTCTTCTTATGATTTGAATTATTCAATATCCAATGAATATATTATAAAAATATATGATATTACTTATTTATTAATATTTCCAATGCTCGTACACCACTTTTTGAGAAAAAAAATTATGATCTATAATTTTTATTTTAACTATTATTCTTTCCTCAGTGATTACATCTTTCACCTTTAAAAACTTCTATATTATAAAATTAGTTCAAATACTCTAATCATTTTTTCCCTATATAGGATAATATATGATCTTTTAATTCCATATTAAACATACTTCAAATGTTCACAAAAATCCATACTTTGTATCTCAATAGAATACCATTTATTATTTGTGAAAAAATGGATTTCTTTCACTCCATAACTTAAAGGTAATACTATTTTCATCTTTATTTGGTACTCAGTTTAGTAAGTATAATGTCATTTTTAATGCATATCCCCAAAATTATAATGGAATAATTTCATGAATCATCATCGACCTTACCATGTCTAACAAGGTATAGTTTCTCCTTTCAATAACACCATTACACAATGGTGTATAAGGTGGAGTGAGTTGAGATAAAATCCCTATACTCTTATAGAAAGTGGATAAAGTATTGGCTAAGATATTCATCACCTCAATATGATCTAGGTTTCTTTATCTTCTTACCAAGATGATTCTCAAATTCATTCTTTAAATCTTTGAATTTCTCAAAGGATTCAGATTTATACCTCATTGAGTAGATATAATCATACCTACTCAAGTCATCAGTAAAAGTATTAAAGTATGAGTATCCACTTCTATCCTTTACTTGAAAAGGTATCCACACATCAATGTGTACCAAATCTAGAATATCTATGTCCCTTTCACCTTAAACACCGAATGTTGATTTGGTTATCTTTCCTTGTAAATAGGAATGGAATATTTCTAGTGGATTTGTCTTAAAAGATTCTAAATAACCATCTTGATAGATCTTTTTCAAACACTTTTCATTTACATGACCAAGATGATTATCCTACAACACGGTTCCATATGAGTTACACATATTAGTTTCATTATCAATTTCCGATATTTGGTTTTCATAATTTAATACATATAGATTATTATTCAATTATTACATATCATAACATATGTTATCTTTATAAAAGTAGAAACCTTTATTTCCAAATATGAAAATAAATCCATCCATATCTAAACAAGAAAGGTAAATAATGATATTGGTAACACTAAGAACATAATAATAGTTCCTTAAAACCAAAATAAATCTTTTCATTAATTTGAGATAGTAGTCTCCAATGGACATATCATCCAACATCTCTCCATTGACATCTTGTAAATCCACCTCATATTTGATAATCTTTCAAAATCTACTTGGTTCTTATATTTGGATACAAATATGAGCACCACAGGTAGTATCTAATAACCAACATGTAGATATAGAAAGATTACACTCAATAATTAATGCACTTGAATCTTACCCTTTCTTATTTTTATGAGTGTAATTACTCTTCCAATGGCCCTACTTGACACATGAAAAACATACTGTATCATATTCTTTTCCTTTCCTTTCGATATTATTTTTATTGGAAGGGCGATGTCTTTAAACTTGAAATGAGTCTTTAGCACCTTTTCCATATTCTTCTTCTTATTATTCATTATAATTATAGTGGGTATTTCATGCCCCATATCATTATCAACATTGTAAATAAGTGTAAGAAGTTCCAAAAGTGTCTTCTCACTATTACTCATATTATAATTCATGATAAAACTGGATAAGTTTTTAGGTAATAAGGATAGAATGAGATCTATGTGTATCTCGTCAGGGATATTAAAACCCAAGATGTATAGGCACTCAATGTAGTTAATCATCTTGACTACATATTCCCTAGATGGTGCTAACTCTCCAAGATTTCTCATGGATAGTGCGTTGGAGATCTCATATATCTCTGATCTTACCTTCTATTGATAGATATTTTTAAGGTGAGAAATGATGTTATGTGCATCCATATCCTCATATCGCTTTAGAATATCATTGTAAATGGATGATAGAATGAATCATTGGACATCTATAGCATCATAAAAATACTTCAAATAGATAGAAATTGCTTTCTCATTAGCCTATTTAGAAATGAACTTAGGAAGTGCATCTTCCAACATGTATAATATTTATTCATGGAATAGTATAATGCGAAAGTGCCTATAAAATTCTTGGGAATTCATGCTGGTGAGAAGATTATACTTCTCTAGTATGTATTTTGGTGATATTTTTAAATTTTTTTGATTTTATATTTCTACAAATTAAGTGTAGATAATTAGTACTTGTTTTGATTACAAAAATATATTAAAAATTTAAATTTAATTAAATCCTTATTAATATCCCATTATTTCATGAAACCTAATATCCGTCACCATAGGTTTCATAATATCTTGTCACTTAGATATTCTATTTTCAAGGATCTATATTCCCTTATTATAACCCAAACTTGGGCCTGAAAATATATTTGAATGGTTTTAGGTAAGTGTAACTTTCCAACTAGATTAACTCATAGTTCCTTGATCCATTGACTGGACTCCCCAATCTTGAAATCTCATTTAAATATTTTCAAAAAAATTTCCTCTTAGTTACACCAAGTCTGACTTGGGAAGTCAACCCTTGATTTAAACTAAGTTAATTCAACTCAGAATTTCCAGCTAAAATCTCCCTGATAATTAAAAGAACCCAAAATTGGGTTGGTTGAGTACTTTTAACTTTGAGGTTGATTATAACTTAAGTAGTGGAAGGATGATCTGACATAATATTTTATTATGAGGTGTTTTTTCCTTATGTGTAAAATATCATTTTTATCCTTTTATATATCTTGTTAATATTGTGTGGATTTCACTTAAGTGATTAACCTTGTCTGATAAAACATTTACACATAATCTAGTTATACTTTATTAAATATTTTATTCTAGTTAATTAAATTATTAGGTGATCTTATAACATTAAAAAACATAAATAAATAACCATGTAATTGACTAAAATAAAATATAAGTGATATGATCATGAGATTCTCTAATGGTTAGTTTATCTAGTGGATGATAAACTAACCCTAAACCCTAGGGGAAAACACATTGAACCATATCTTGGTTCATGTTTTAGTATTCCACCTTGAATCATATGTATCACCTTGGATCCTTGACTCGGACTACCTCCCACACTTGGGATCTCCCTCCTCACATAAGATTTTACTCACACAAAGGTGAGGGGATCCAATGGATTGGATAATGGGGGTTTGCATAAAAGAAACCATGGGAACACATTCCCTTTCATAATAAAGTGAATGGGGTGACACATAGGATATCATTTTAATTTAATCAAAATAAATTAAAATAAACCAATCACATACAAAATGGTTGGTCAAATCTCAAGATCATCCACACAAAACATGAAATGAGAAAAAAATTTCAATATTGTTATCAATTAATTCAATTCATTATTTAATTTAGATAATGCACTATGAATTAATCTAATTAATTAAATTTATCTCAATTTCATCCAACCATCCTTAACTCACCATCATATATAATTTCAAATAAAAAATGTTCATTTAAAATCAATGTAGTACACAAGTGTACTTGGAGTCAACTTCATGTGTTTTTCAAAATTTTAACATGGAAATTAATTTAATATATAATTATTAATCCTATGATATGTCATGTACTGTGAAATGAATGACACGTGAAATTCATAATCAATAGTTTTAATTATAAATTTAATTCTTCATTCCATGAAAATTTGAGAACACTGTCAGCAGTAGACTACACGGCATGTACAAAAGTAAACGGTGTGTACTTTTATTCTATCCATGTCCACAACACATGCCTATGTATGGTCGTGTCTCCTGTCATGGATGTGTACAAGGTACACAGTGTGTGCTAGGAATACATAGTATGTTCCTCGGTGTTTCACAGTATCTGTTTCCCTGTGCCATGTATCTAATACAAGACTTGTTGGGACACTTCGTGTACTCAGTTGCAAGATAAATAGGACTACACATTGTGTATAATGGTTACATAGTGTGTATTTTTTCAATCTAGGTCTCAGCCTATCTAGATCCACATGGTGATCCATTTATATTGGATCTATCCAAATTTATCATGATATTTGTCCATGTGAAGAAAAACTACATGGTATGTACTTTGTTTTTCTCTAGGGAGAACCTTTGGCACCTTTATATGGTATTCTCCAGATGATTCTTCATTTTTAATCATTAACGAGTTACTGGTTATATTATCTAGAATAAAGAAAAGAATATAAAAAAAATGTTTGGATATTAAAATGAATTATTTTAAGTAAAATAAAACACAAACACATGAAAACAATAAAAGAATAATAAATAATTATAAATTAAACATGTGATCACTCTGATACTACTTATAGGTTATAAGCGCAGTTGAACTGTCCTTTGAAGGTATGAATAACTCAGATTTTAGTATTAAATCACATGTAATAATTTCTTTACATGATTATGAGATCATGTCAAATGAAAAAAAAAAGATATTAATAGACTACATTAATATGATAGAACCATGGGAAGAGGATCTTCACTTGTAATTTATAATTAATTTATCTGAAGATATAGATTTAACTCAGATGGTAATTCTACTTTCATTGATGATAATATGGAATAGAATTCATCATATTATTATTACACTATATTATTCAGATGAAGAATCCCTATAACGGTGATCCACACATGAACCACAATCTCTAATCAATGTCGTAGAAACATCGGGTGCTAGAACAACTGATCCTGGTCGCTTGTGTTGTTCATGGTTGATCACAGTAGTATTCTTCATGAAGATAAATAATCCTTAGTGTTCTTTATAAGGCTTTAGAGAGGAGGAGGAGAGAGAACACACTAGGTATTGATCCAATCTCTCCTTATCAATTGTGAACACCAAAATTTAATTAGTAAAGTGATATAATTTGATATTTATTATATCTAGTTTAGGGTTGGAAATCACACACAATCCCCCATCCATCTTTAATATTATTAATTGACCCCTTTTAAATAATAATAACATTATTGTTATTGATTTCTTGACATGTTAAATATATTAATAATATAAATAAATATCATTTATATTATTCATACCATTAAGCTTGGTCCACTTTATCTCATTGACATTTATCAATTCTTGAATAATGACTAATTAATTAAATAAATATCACTGCATTATTCTACGATAAATATAATAAATATTATATTTTATAAACTTGTAAACTAATATTTATTATTATTTAACTCACTTTATTCTTTTTAATAACTTGTTATTAAATTAAGGTGATAGAACAATACCTAAAATAAATATTATTTATTTCAACTTGTTAAATTCAATACTTGAATTTAACTGAGATTATGGATACAAATAGTGTGTGACCTTCTAGGACTATTTCTTAGTGGAATTAGGCATAACTTCCTAAAGTCCAAGGTTAGTATCTATTAACACACCAAGGAATCCATAGAGAAATAAGTTAATGTCACAATGATGTACAACCTCCTACGAACATTTATCATGTAATATAATCCTTTTATCACAATATCTCAAATAAATCAGGTTGCATTCTATGCCATCAAACTATATGATCAATATCTCTTTCTTTGAGATTATAAAAATGATCACACCCATTGAACACTGTGGCCATGGATTTATTTAAGTGATTCTATTCTCATCAAAGGCCTGAAATATTAACTTTCATAAAGATACAAAAGGTATAAATATTTTCTCGCATTATCCATCAATTATATATCATTCATGAAACAACCAACATATCATAATTCACCTAAAATACATGTCATCACATTTTTTATTAATAAATTAAAGCATACGAGTCATGATATCTATTAATGATAATCTTAAATTCTAAGTATCAATACACACGTCCATCAGTAGGAACATCCAATGACACATAAAAATATGGATTTATTATTAACAATATTTTTCTCATAGCCTCTTATCTTTGAGATTACCAAGGATGAGAACCATCAGAAGGTGTCACAATTTCTTATGAGCCTCCTACCCCTAATATCCTATATGTTCTCTGTCCTATTAGAAAATATCTTTCATCCATAAAACAAGGTTCAAGAATAATGTCGTGGAACCTCTTGGTTCTCATAATAACAGGGAACTTATAACGACCCACACTTTACATACATTGTTAATACTTCAAAATTGAAGCACACTTATTACAACATATGACAAAACCACAAAGGACCGTATAGGTATAGTGTCTTTAGAAACTGGGAAACATAAACAACTGGTTCATAAATCTTCTACAGTGTCTCCCATTTATTTCATCATACCTAGGGTCCCTTTTTAGCATATTCTACTTAATATCCATCTTCCTGACCTGGGGAAAAGAAAACATAAAAGGGTGAGCTCAAATGCTCAGCAAGGGCAAATAAAGGAAATAAAAATCATATCATATCTTTTTGAAAATCAAAACCTGCAAAAGAGATCATAATATCTTAACATGGAATAAATCATAGAAGTGAAAATGAGATCCCCATAATCATAACATAAAACTTGAAACTTTTGGCATGCACACATAATCATGGGAAATCATTTCTTGTTAGTCATGACTCATTGCCAAGACTATCTTAGTGGACAAAGTCCCTTTCTGAACCGAGTTCACTCCTCGTTTCAGTCCTGTATCACTGAACCGAAATAACCTTCCGTTCCAGCCATGTCTATCTCATGAGATATAAAATCTTTACCCAATGTATTGGAGGGAGATATAGGTCCCACCCATCTTATAATGAATCCTTTCTTATGTGTGCCACATAATCATAAAACATACATCATCACATAACACATGTAACAAAAATGGGATTCTTGAAACATCATGACATCATAAATCAATTCATATAAGATAATGGAATTCATAAAAATAATTCCATCACAACATGATCAAATCAATGTAATAATAGGGATAAAAACATAACCCTTTATTATCTTATATGGAAAATAATTTTGATAAAACACTTGAACTCCATTCTTGAGGAAAATATCCTTTCTTCTTCTTAAACATTTTTCCTTTCATAAAATGTCATATAACTTTAAAATAAAAGAAGTTGATTAAAAATAAACTTGAAAACTTGTAAAGGAAGCTTCTTGGAAATAATTTTTTAAAAATCCATTCATGCCTTATAAGTTAAAAAAACATTCTTCGTACTTTTGTCGGAAAAGTCAAAAAGTACCTCGTACGAAAAACGACAAAAGATTCCTTTATTATTCTTTACCAAAAACTCACCGAAGGGTAAAAATGGATTTAAACAATTTTAGGTGGATGGAAATAACATTAAATATTGATGAAACATGGATGTGGATGATAAAATACACCCCAGTAAATACTTACGAATAAACAATCTCGGATAAAAATGAGATTGTGATATTTCCCTTACCTTAGGTCCGATTTGCTTTGTTCGTGTCCGAAGCTCCTGTATAATGGTTTAAATAATGTTATTGACTTATTCCAGAACCATACATATTGATATGATATCATATATGGTCATATTATTAGCTTCTTGTTTGTAATATTTCATTGTTACTTGTTACTCGGGTCTTTATTGCCTTTTGTTCTTATGCGTGTTTTGCTGAATACATTCTTATTCTTCTTTTAAGGTTATAGATACCTTATATCCAGAATGGTATTAGTGTAACATATATCATATTTATTCATTCAATTCATTTATATAATTACTATGTAATGATGATCATTTAGAACGAGTCGCATCACATCGTGGAGACGGTATTCCGTACGTACGCACGAGTGATGATATCGTTCCTATGATCGTGGAACTGTATTGGAGTATATATATATTATTTCAGTATCAATATTACTTTATAATAATCATAAATAGTTACTCATTACACCATTATACCCATCCTTGTAAAGTGATGGTGGAAAATAGATTACACCACGGCGTGGAGACGGTATTCCGTACGTACGCACGCGCGGTGATTTCATTTTTCCGTAGGATGGATAGAAGGTGAATTAGGGTTGTTTCATATTTATAATAACATATCAGTATGTAATTAATACTGATGTTATTACTTTATCATGAAACAACTAAAGAAGAAGAATTTGAAGAAGAAAGAAATTGAAAAGATCGGTAATTGATATTACCTCTTCTTTGGAACGCTTCTTTGAATCCTCCACTTAGGGAACTAAGATTGGTCTTTGAAGAAGACCAGGAACTCTAGGATTATTCTAGGGAAATGGAGAGGAGAAAATGGCAGGGGTTGTCCGAGCTTGAGTGGTCAAATTGGTGTGAGGAGGAGGGGGAGGAGGTGCCCTTTTATAAGGGAGGAGAGGGGCACCTTAGGAATATCTCAAAATATTATTTTATATTAAAGTCAAAATCGGTTTATAATGGTTCCAAAGGGTCTTATTTCGAAGATAAAGTGGGGAAGGGTAGAAATCCTATCAACCAATAAGATTTAGACAAGTTTAGGGTATTATTTTAACCTTATCAATTAGATTTAACTCTAAGTTAATTAATTTAACTTTTACCGTGTCTTTTTGTTTTCTTTCACTATATGGTTAATACACTTACTATAACATGCCAAATGAACCCCAAATTGTTTATTATTAATATATATATCCTTATCTAAGTCATTTGGCCGAACCTTAGATTTTTAGGAATAAAATAACAATTAATAATATAATATTTGATTTAAAAACTATTTTGTGTCAATTTTGACACTATTTGATATATGATTTTTGTAAAAGTCATGACAGAATTATATGTTCGAACCAAGTTGATTAAATCAACACTAATATATCATAGTAACCTAGAAAATTAGTGGAATTCATAAAAAGTCTCAAATTACATTTATTTTGGTGTTTATAACATCAATTATGTCAATATTTCATTAATAAGATAATTACTGCATCATCTTTGTGTCATAAATAAATTAAATTATTTGATGTCTAAAAATTACAAATAAAATACCATCATGTAGGAAATCTTTTTAGCTTTCTAATGAATATTTACAATCGAATTTATCTTATGCATAACCCCATATTAAAAATGATTTACTTATTAAACTTTGATTTTAACTATTTTAACCCTTCTTTAAATAAATTAATAATAAATGTCCTAATCTAATCCAAGTGGGCCTAAATGGTCATATTTTATTCCTAAGTTTGTTTTTGGTCGAATTACACTTGTCCAATAGAATTAGGACATGTGTTAGGGTAATATTAATATCATATTTACCCTTAGTTACCCTATTTACTATTAACCGCGGTAAAAATCGTAAAAAGTTACTATTCACCAAAAAATTATTTTCATCTCATTGAACCACATTTTAGTCCTTGATATTAACCGTGTCTCTCGGATTTTCGAAATTCCATTCACAGAAGCGGTAAAATTAAGTTTTATGCAAAATTCTGTTTTTTAACCTACCACTTAGTGGTTTCACTATTCATCAAAAATTGAAAGTTTTCAGAAAAATACCAAAATTTCACCCTAGGCTAATTTCGATATTCTGAGTCCAAAAATGAAGTCCATTTTGAAAAATAAAATTTATAAAATTTCAAAAAGTGGTTATTACTATTCATAACGGCTAGTTTTAATAGCATATTGTTGTTTAGTGAAACTCGGTATTGCGTATGACGCAAGCTATCGAGAAAGGTCGCGATTGCGTGTAAAGCAAGCCAAGAAAGTGTTGTGTAGAAAAAGATTCCTTTGATGATTTATATAACATAAAAGTCTCGGGTGTTACATTCTACCCCCCTTAAAAAGAATTTCGCCCTCGAAATTCGTCACTTTGTAACAAACAGATGAGGATACTTCTCCCTCATCATATCCTCAAGCTCCCATGTAGCTTCTTCAAGTTGGTGGTTCCTCCATAAAACTTTCACCAAGCGAGTGGTCTTGTTTCGTAGGACTTTTTCGCTACGATCCAGAATCTCTATCGGCTGTTCTTCATAAGAAAGATCTTGCTCCAGCGGTACAACTTCTGAGCTGAGTACATGTGAAGGATCTGGTATGTACTTTCTCAGGAGAGATACGTGGAACACATCATGAACTTGAGAGAGATTCGGTGGAAGCGCCAATCGGTAAGCTACCTTCCCAACACGATCCAGTATTTCGAAAGGACCGATATATCTAGGGCTCAACTTCCCCTTCTTTCCAAATCTCATAACCCTCTTCCAGGGAGATATTCGTAAGAACACTTTATCACCCACTTCAAACTCTAGGTCTTTTCTTCGGTTGTCGGCATAACTTTTCTGTCGACTCTGAGCTGCTCTTATGTGTTGTTGAATAGATCTAACCTTTTCTGCCATTTCATCAACGAGATCAGGTCCTAATAGCTTTCTTTCCCCAACTTCATCCCAGCAAGTTGGAGTCCTGCATTTCTTTCCATAGAGAGCTTCATAAGGAGCCATCTGAATACTGGAGTGAAAGCTATTATTATAAGAAAATTCCACCAAAGGTAGGTGTTGATCCCAACCTCCTTTGAAATCCACAGAGCAAGCTCTCAACATATCTTCTAGGGTTTGAATTGTTCTCTCAGACTGACCGTCTGTCTGGGGATGATAAGCAGTGCTGAAACTCAACTCTGTATCCAGAGTATGCTGAAGACTTCGCCAGAACTTCGAGGTAAATCTCGGATCTCGATCAGATATAATAGAAAGTGGTACTCCATGCAATCTTACCACTTCCTTTACATATATCCTGGCAAGCTGATCTAGAGAGAAATCCTCTCTAATAGCAATGAAGTGTGCAGACTTTGTAAGACGATCAACTATGACCCAGATAGCATTATTGCCTTTGGATGTTTTAGGAAGTCCTGTGACAAAGTCCGTAGTGATGTTTTCCCATTTCCATTCGGGTATGGGTAATGGTTGTAACATCCCCTTAGACTTCTGTCTCTCAGCTTTAACTTGTTGACAAACCAATCATCGAGAGACATATTCAGCAACATCTCTTTTCATGCCATCCCACCAGAAGTACTCTTTCAGGTCCCTATACATCTTCGTGCTTCCAGGATGAATAGAGAATGAAGAACTATGAGCCTCATCCAGCAGCTCTTTCTTTAATTCGGGGACGGGAGGAACACAAACCCGATTCCTAAACTTTATTATCCCATCACAATCAAGGTTGAATTCAGGAACATTTTTCACCTTCTTTTGTAACTCGACATCTTCTTTCTGTGCCTCTTTAATCTTCACATGTATAGATGGTTGAACATTCATTTGAGAAAGATAAGATTTTTCCCCTTCCATTATAATTCCAAGATCCATCCTTTGTAAATCCATAAATATTGGATCTTTTGTGATCCTCATCATGGATAAACTAGCATGGTCTTGTCGACTTAATGCATCTGCCACCTTGTTTGCTTTCCCAGGGTGGTAATGGATTGAGCAGTCATAATCCTTAATCAGCTCCAACCATCTTCTTTGACGCATATTCAACTCCTTTTGTGTGAAAATATACTTTAAACTTTTATGATCAGTATAAATATCACACCTTTCACCATAAAGGTAATTCCTCCAAATCTTTAATGCAAAGATTACCGCATCCAACTCCAAATCATGTGTTGGGTAATTTTGCTCATGGATTTTCAACTGTCGTGAGGCATAAGCTATCACCATATCATTTTGCATAAGAACACACCCCAATCCCTTCTTGGATGCATCACTGTAGATCACAAACCTTTCTCCACTACAAGGCAGTTTGAGCACAGGTGCACTGGATAACCTTCTTTTCAACTCCTTGAAATTCTCTTCACATTCCTCTGTCTAGACAAACTTAACTCCTTTCCGAGTCAACTTGGTGATTGGATTAGATAATCGTGAAAAATCTTTTACAAAACGTCGATAATATCCAGCCAAACCAAGAAAACTTCGGATCTCAGTTACTGTGGTTGGTCTCGACCATCTTTCGATAACCTCTGTTTTTGCTGGATCCACAGATATCCCCTCTTTTGAGATTATATGACCCAAAAATGCAACTTTTTTAAGCCAAAATTCACACTTGGTAAATTTGGCATAAAGCTTCTCCTTTCTCAGGGTCTTCAATATAATTCTCAAGTGATCTTCATGCTCTTCCTTGCTCTTTGAATAGACAAGAATATCATCTATAAAGACTACCACAAATTGATCAAGATAGTCTCTAAAGACTCTATTCATTAGATTCATGAAGATAGCAGGGGCATTAGTAAGACCAAATGGCATCACTATAAATTCATAGTGTCCATACCTTGTACGGAAAGTCGTCTTTGGTATATCCTCCCTTTTGACCCTTAATTGATGATACCCTGAACGAAGATCAATCTTGGAAAAGTATTGAGCTCCGCGTAGTTGGTCAAATAAGTCATCAATGCGTGGGAGAGGATATTTGTTCTTGATAGTGATCTTGTTAAGTTCTCGATAATCAATGCAGAGTCTCATTGATCCATCTTTCTTCTTAACAAATAGAACAGGTGCTCCCCAAGGTGACGCACTAGGGCGTATGAATCCCTTATCAATATTCTCTTGGAGTTGCTTCTTCAATTCCTGCAACTCAATTGGTGCCATTCTATAAGGTGTCTTTGAAATAGGCAAAGCACCCGGTACGAGTTCTATTGAAAACTCAACTTCACGATTTGGTGGAAGACCCGGCAATTCCTCCGGAAAGACATCATCAAACTCCCGTACAATGGGCATATTCTTAATCGTGAGTTTCTCACCAACCATTTGAGATAAATAACCTTCATTTAGTGGAATCAATACCCATAATATGGAAGAAATTTCCACTGGAAGGTTATGTTCATCCTTGCATTGATAGACGATCGTAGATTGATCTGGAATATGAAATGTGACTTCCCTTCTTTGGCAATCGATATGAGCTCCATGTAGAGAAAGCCAATCCATGCCAAGAATCACATCAAATTCCACTAAAGGAAGGATCACAGGATTTGCAGGAAGCACTTTCCCACAAACTTCGATCGGAGAAGAATTATAAACTTTTGATGCGATTGATGTGCCATTAGGTGTTGTCACAGCTAACTCAACATCTAATTGTTGAGGTAATACGGTGATACCCTTAGAAAATTTTTCAGAAATAAAAGAGTGGGTGGATCCAGAATCAAATAAAACATTTGCTACTTTAGAGTGGATGGTAAGTGTACCTTTCACCACTTCGTTATCGTACTCCACATCGCTGATAGAAATTGCATGCGACTTTCCTTTGTCTTTAGCCTTAAGATTTTGTTGACGTCGACCATCATCATCAACCCTTGGATTTGGGCATTGATTGGCATAATGCCCCATCTCCTTTCACTTGAAACATTGAAGTGTAGTAGGTTCATTCTGTGTATCCCTTCCTTCGTTTTCATCATTAGACATCTTCTTCCCATTATCGCGGCATTCAAATGCCCGATGACCTTCCTTTCCACATTTAAAACATTTACTTGTCCCTTTAAGACAACTCCCTCCATGTTTCTTTCCACACTTTGAGCATAAGGGAAAGTTCATATTCTTTTCAGTGTGCTCTTTAGATTTTTCTTTGAATTCCATCTTCCTCTTCTTATCAAACCCATGTGACTGGTGGGTTACTCCAATCTCCATCTCGACTTTGAGAGCACATCGAACGATTTCCTCGTAGCTATTGAAGTCCCTTATGGCTAACGCCCTTCGAAGACTTGGTTTTAAGCCACTAAAGAATCGATCGATCTTACTCTCAGGTTGGATAATAATACCAGAAGCGTACCTTGCAAGTCTTGTAAAATTTGCTTCATAGGTACTAACAGATTCATCATCCCTTTGCTTCAGTTCAAGGAACTCTTTCTCCATCTTTGTTCAGAGAATACGAGGGAAGTACTTATTGAAAAATAAGTTCTTGAACTCGTCCCATTCCATAGACTCAATTTCATCCCTTTGCCTCGTATTCTTAACAAGATTCCACCATTGATCCGCATCTCCTTCCAAACGATACACTGCTAGGATGACTTTATCATGCTCAGAACATTGAAGAACTGAAAATATCTTTTCAGTAGTACTAATCCATTGTTCAGCAACTAATGGATCAGTAGACCCGCTGAAAGAAGGTGGACGCTGCCTCATGAAGGATTCAACAGAATGTTGCTCCCTCCTTTGTTCGTTTGGAAATCCTTCATGATTCATGGCTTGAGAAAGTTGTGTGAGCATGGCTACAAGATTTTGCATTCCAGCTCCCATATCGTTTGGTTGCTCAGGGGGACAATCATTGCATTGCCCATCGCATTCCGCATTAACACGGTTCCTTCGGGTTCCAGCCATTGACTAAAACCAAGAAGAATAGTGTGAGCAACACTAATTATAATAGGAAACCACATAATTCAAGAATAAAATTTTCATTCTTATGGTCTTATCCTAAGTTATTCAAGGCCATTTCTAAAACACTAAGACTGTGTTCTATGCTTAGACTTATCCTTAGGGTTCTTACTAAGGCTTTCACATCCTAGTTTCCAAAGGTTGACTATACCTTTCCTCTGATACCAACTATAACGACCCACACTTTACATACATTGTTAATACTTCAAAATTGAAGCACACTTATTAAAACATATGACAAAACCACAAAGGACCGTATAGGTATAGTGTCTTTAGAAACTGGGAAACATAAACAACTGGTTCATAAATCTTCTACAGTGTCTCCCATTTATTTCATCATATCTAGGGTCCCTTTTTAGCATATTCTACTTAATATCCATCTTCCTGACCTGGGGAAAAGAAAACATAAAAGGGTGAGCTCAAATGCTCAGCAAGGGCAAATAAAGGAAATAAAAATCATATCATATCTTTTTGAAAATCAAAACCTGCAAAAGAGATCATAATATCTTAACATGGAATAAATCATAGAAGTGAAAATGAGATCCCCATAATCATAACATAAAACTTGAAACTTGTGGCATGCACACATAATCATGGAAAATCATTTCTTGTTAGTCATGACTCATTGCCAAGACTATCTTAGTGGACAAAGTCCCTTTCTGAACCGAGTTCACTCCTCGTTTCAGTCCTGTATCACTGAACCGAAATAACCTTCCGTTCCAGCCATGTCTATCTCATGAGATATAAAATCTTTACCCAATGCATTGGAGGGAGATATAGGTCCCACCCATCTTATAATGAATCCTTTCTTATGTGTGCCACATAATCATAAAACATACATCATCGCATAACACATGTAACAAAAATGGGATTCTTGAAACATCATGACATCATAAATCAATTCATATAAGATAATGGAATTCATAAAAATAATTCCATCACAACATGATCAAATCAATGTAATAATAGGTATAAAAACAGAACCCTTTATTATCTTAGATGGAAAATAATTTTGATAAAACACTTGAACTCCATTCTTGAGGAAAATATCCTTTCTTCTTCTTAAACATTTTTCCTTTCATAACATGTCATATAAATTTAAAATAAAAGAAGTTGATTAAAAATAAACTTGAAAACTTGTAAAGGAAGCTTCTTGGAAATAATGTTTTAAAAATCCATTCATGCCGTATAAGTTAAAAAAACATTCTTCGTACTTTTGTCGGAAAAGTCAAAAAGTACCTCGTACGAAAAACGACAAAAGATTCCTTTATTATTCTTTACCAAAAACTCACCGAAGGGTAAAAATGGATTTAAACAATTTTAGGTGGATGGAAATAACATTACATATTGATGAAACATGGATGTGGATGATAAAATACACCCCAGTAAATACTTACGAATAAACAATCTCGGATAAAAATGAGATTGTGATATTTCCCTTACCTTAGGTCCGATTTGCTTTGTTCGTGTCCGAAGCTCCTGTATAATGGTTTAAATAATGTTATTGACTTATTCCAGAACCATACATATTGATATGATATCATATATGGTCATATTATTAGCTTCTTGTTTGTAATATTTCATTGTTACTTGTTACTCGGGTCTTTATTGCCTTTTGTTCTTATGCGTGTTTTGCTGAATACATTCTTATTCTTCTTTTAAGGTTATAGATACCTTATATCCATAATGGTATTAGTGTAACATATATCATATTTATTCATTCAATTCATTTATATAATTACTATGTAATGATGATCATGTAGAACGAGTCGCATCACATCGTGGAGACGGTATTCCGTACGTACGCACGAGTGATGATATCGTTCCTATGATCGTGGAACTGTATTGGAGTATATATATATTATTTCAGTATCAATATTACTTTATAATAATCATAAATAGTTACTCATTACACCATTATACCCATCCTTGTAAAGTGATGGTGGAAAATAGATTACACCACGGCGTGGAGACGGTATTCCGTACGTACGCACGCGCGGTGATTTCATTTTTCCGTAGGATGGATAGAAGGTGAATTAGGGTTGTTTCATATTTATAATAACATATCAGTATGTAAGTAATACTGATGTTATTACTTTATCATGAAACAACTAAAGAAGAAGAAGTTGAAGAAGAAAGAAATTGAAAAGATCGGTAATTGATATTACCTCTTCTTTGGAACGCTTCTTTGAATCCTCCACTTAGGGAACTAAGATTGGTCTTTGAAGAAGACCAGGACCTCTAGGATTATTCTAGGGAAATGGAGAGGAGAAAATGTCAGGGGTTGGCCGAGCTTGAGTTCTCAAATTGGTGTGAGGAGGAGGGGGAGGAGGTGCCCTTTTATAAGGGAGGAGAGGGGCACCTTAGGAATATCTCAAAATATTATTTTATATTAAAGTCAAAATCGGTTTATAATGGTTCCAAAGGGTCTTATTTCGAAGCTAAAGTGGGGAAGGGTCGAAATCCTATCAACCAATAAGATTTAGACAAGTTTAGGGTATTATTTTAACCTTATCAATTAGATTTAACTCTAAGTTAATTAATTTAACTTTTACCGTGTCTTTTTGTTTTCTTTCACTATATGGTTAATACACTTACTATAACATGCCAAACGAACCCCAAATTGTTTATTATTAATATATATATCCTTATCTAAGTCATTTGGCCGAACCTTAGATTTTTAGGAATAAAATAACAATTAATAATATAATATTTGATTTAAAAACTATTTTGTGTCAATTTTGAAACTATTTGATATATGATTTTTGTGAAAGTCATGACGGAATTATATGTTCGAACCAAGTTGATTAAATCAACACTAATATATCATAGTAACCTAGAAAATTAGTGGAATTCATAAAAAGTCTCAAATTACATTTATTTTGGTGTTTATAACATCAATTATGTCAATATTTCATTAATAAGATAATTACTGCATCATCTTTGTGTCATAAATAAATTAAATAATTTGATGTCTAAAAATTACAAATAAAATACCATCATGTAGGAAATCTTTTTAGATTTCTAATGAATATTTACAATCGAATTTATCTTATGTATAACCCCATATTAAAAATTATTTACTTATTAAACTTTGATTTTAACTATTTTAACCCTTCTTTAAATAAATTAATAATAAATGTCCTAATCTAATCCAAGTGGGCCTAAATGGTCATATTTTATTCCTAAGTTTGTTTTTGGTCGAATTACACTTGTCCAATAGAATTAGGACATGTTTTAGGGTAATATTAATATCATATTTACCCTTAGTTACCCTATTTACTATTAACCGCGGTAAAAATCGTAAAAAGTTACTATTCACCAAAAAATTATTTTCATCTCATTGAACCACATTTTAGTCCTTGATATTAACCGTGTCTCTCGGATTTTCGAAATTCCATTCACAGAAGCGGTAAAATTAAGTTTTATGCAAAATTCTGTTTTTTAACCTACCACTTAGTGGTTTCACTATTCATCAAAAATTGAAAGTTTTCAGAAAAATACCAAAATTTCACCCTAGGCTAATTTCGATATTCTGAGTCCAAAAATGAAGTCCATTTTGAAAAATAAAATTTATAAAATTTCAAAAAGTGGTTATTACTATTCATAACGGCTAGTTTTAATAGCATATTGTTGTTTAGTGAAACTCGGTATTGCGTATGACGCAAGCTAACGAGAAAGGTCGTGATTGCGTGTAAAGCAAGCCAAGAAAGTGTTGTGTAGAAAAAGATTCCTTTGATGATTTATATAACATAAAAGTATCGGGTGTTACAGAACTACTATGAACTTTCAATGTTATATATGTTCTAAGGATATTATCACACATAAATATTATGCAAAAAAACAATCAAGACGCGATAAGAAAACTTATTTAATAAGAAAAAAATATAACCAAGTACTAAACAAGTTGGTTCTAGGGAACTAAATACAACAATATATTAGTATATTTAAATAATTAATATTATTTTTATGATATTTTAATTATTATATAAAGATAAAATAATATATATCTTCTTTACATAATGATCTTTAAAAAATAGAAAAGTTGTTCATGCGTACGTATGGTGTACCCTCTCCATGATTGTAACACAGTTCATTTTTCATAACCATATTTAATGGTTTGATTTAAAAGTATAATTGATGTATAAAAATGATAATTATTTCATTAATATTATTTTAGATATTATGGAATAGTGACCTCTTTGACCATAGTCAACCTACCAAATTCATTTTGGAATTATGAAACGAATATCATCAAAACATTTGATATGAACTTAAGTAATTGTTATAGAATTGTAATAAGTTATATAAAAGGAATAATAAAAATGGAAAAGGTTGTTAATAAATTAAATAATTAATATAATTTTATTATTCAGGAAGATAATGAACGTACATGATGAGTTAGACTTAAGGTAAGGGGATTTCTTTTAAAAAAATCTTTTAAAGTTTCCCTTAAATCTATTTTTCTTCTATGTACATATTTTTAAAATGTTTTATCAATATTTTTATATGGAAATAAAATATTTATAAAGGAATTTTTATGTATCTTTTAAAATTCTTTCAAATGTTTTCAAATGTTTTTAAATAGAATCTTTTTACATAATTTTTTGATGTTCTTTACAAAAATAAAAAAACTATTCTATTTTAATGTATATGGTGACAATGACTTTTCCTGTCGCCGCAACTATTATTTTATTTTGGGATGATAAGATTACATATTTTATTCAAATAAAACCCTATTTCAATTTATTCTAGGATTTTTAGTTTTGAAAATTGGGTTTTAAAGAAAATAGATATATCAATATCCAAAAATGATTTCTTATGGGTGAAAAGAATGTTTTTATGATGAATGATTTTATGTGTTATGATTATATTAAAATTTTGGAAATTTTTTATGATGGTGGGTATTTCTGTAATAAATCAAGGATGTTTGGATCTATTACTAACCAAGGATGGGTGTTCTATGACAAACCAAGGTAGGTTTATCCTGTTATATATCTCTAATTCATTGGGTAAAGGAATGGAGTTAACCGATTAGGTTTCTCCTAAGAGAATATGGGAATATACTATGATGTGTATTCCAAATATAGGATGGAGTTAACTGATTAGGTTTCTCCTAATATATTATAGGTATATAGTGATATGGTTATTCCAAGTATAACTATAATGGTTATTTCAAGTGTAACTGTGATGGTTACTCCAAGTATAGCCATGATGGTTATTCTATATGTAACTATGAGGGTTAATCCATATGTAAGAGTGATAAAAAATGGTTATAAAGTTTCCTACATGTTTTATCTATGATTTCTATGGGTTTTAAAAGTTTAATTTGAGTAAAAAGTTTGTATTTTTCATGTGGAAATCATTTATTTCAAAAGATCAAAAAATAATGTGATAAAGGTAAGTATTTTATTGGTTTTAATGTTTTTCATTAGACTAATGGATTTATTTATTTTTATGACTCTTAATAATATTTTTGTGATCATCCCAGATTTTAAAATGTTTTTCACAAGGTTTAAGGATGGGAAAGGGAAAAGAGGAAGTCAAGTTGAAAGTCCTGAAGATTTTTTCTGAAAAGAAAACATGTTTTATTTTAAAAGTTTTATTTTGTGGGAAAATGGATACTAAGTAAAAGTTTCCACCTTGTGATATATGGGTTTTTATATAATATTTGTGACCTAATTCTCTAAAACTCTAAACCCTAAATATCTTTCAAAATTTAAGAAAGTAAATTCTAGTTTAAATTCACTGAAATATATAATGTATAAGGTTAGGTCCTTACAGTTGGTATCAGAGAAGGGTTTAGATAACTTTAGAGGTTATGATGTTATTTGAACATAAGTTAAATGTCCTATATAATAAAAAATTATAGTATGTTAGAAAGAATTATGGTTATTTGGAAAAATAACAAAGAGTTTAAGATAACATATTTAAGGATATATTAGTGTTTATATACCTCATAAGATGGTTTATTATGATTTTATTAATATGCTCACAATGACCCTTTTTGTTTTTAGTAAATGGATGTATTTATAAGGAACCAAAGAAAAAATGGATGTGAAGGAAAATTTGGTGGTTTTTTTAATGAACAACCAAACGAAATAGGAGTTTCAGTGAAAAATCTTATGGTTATTCTTAACCAAATATCACAAGTTATGATTAACAAATTGAACATAGGTGAGCTTCCTAAAACATAAAATAAATTGAAATGAAGCTTTATGAAATTTCATGTGATAAAGATCATAAAGGTAAAAATATTCAATGACCTATGTGTTAAGAATATGGGAAGAAGAGCCCAGTAAAATTTCTTAAGATAATGGGATGTTGTTTTTTATATGGTAAAGAAGGTCATAATTTAATGATTTTCCAAGGAAAAAAGAGGCGTTCAATTAACTCTGTGAAGAGGAATAAATTTATTCCCAATGAATCAATTTAATGTTTTAAATTTGGGGAGTGTGGGCATTATGAAAAATCAATTTCAAAGGGGGAGCTCAATAACAAGATCAGGAAAACTATACAGATGAATTTTTAACAATGTCTAATTTCATTATTACTGAATATGAGGAAATTGAAAATGAAATATGAAAGGTATAGATTATATATTAGCCTATGTTTTGAAATTTTTGAATATTAGGACATGATTCATATTTTTTTAGGAAGGAAGTAATAACGAATAAGATGGAAAATCATGGTTAATAGATTATGAAGAACATTGAATGATTAAGGTGTCTATTTATAGGGATTCAAGAGTTGTGATGTAGTGGTATATTTAAGCTTGATCATAAGTTCAAAGGATTATATGCCCCTTTTGAGGTTTTATGTGATGGGAGTGCATTGGAGACATTTTTTAGTTTTGGTATATTTTTGACATATATGTAACCCTTAAGTTTAACATATGAAAATGTTATTTGAATAATAATGCCTTTGAATTTTATAAAATTTATTGATAACCTTTATGATTTATATGATCTTTGATGATTATGGTTATATTTTTTTTTGAATATAATTGGGATTATATTGATATAGATTTAGTAAAAGGACAAATCATAGGCTGGTCAACAACCCGTCACATCCAGCAAGTTTGTGGGGCTTAAACCCACAACCAAATGGCAATAAGGGTGCATCACCTACCAAGGACCTGTATTATGTCATGGTTAGTATGACCTCATTTTTTTATTTTAATTAAATATTTTTACATATGATGGTTGAGTTGATTTTGGGAAGATATATTTGTCATAACCATGGGATTGAAGAGTGATTTAGTAATTAAGTAATTTTAGAAGAAGATCGCTATAATTTTTTGGAACATTATGTGATATTATAGGATTTTATTTGAGGAGTCAAGTTTTAATTGTATTTTGGAAGTATATATAATCTAAATGTGTATTTATGGTGATTTAGGTAAATTATGAAAATGATTATTATATCTTAGAGATTATATGGTTAAGGAATATACATTTTTTTAATGATACATTAAGATTTATTGATATTATTTAGATATAAATGTTAAATTTATCTTGGAAGAATATTTGATCAAATCCTTCTAATATTTGGGTTTCAATTTAGTTTGGAATATTTTGATGAATTTTATGGTTAATTATTTATCGAATGATCTAAGTTTATCTTTGATTTTTTTTTGTTGAGGCATTGGTGATTAATGTTGTATTTCTTCATAATAAGGTTTATTCATTTTTGGAATTATCTTACCTTGTGCTGACCATTTTGGTTTTGGTTAATGTCCAAATATAGGAGGAATAACTTATTATCATTTTATGGAAATATGTGATCTGTTATAAGTTGATTTTTGTGCTTCAAGTATGAAGAAAAATCATCTTGAATACTCATCTTTTGGAGTAAGAGATAAGAATGTGATAGAAATTGATCAAAGGATGAAATTCAACTGGTTAAGTAAGTATATTTACTTATAATTTTATTATAGATGATAAAGAAATTCATAAACTCTAGTAAAAGGATATTGAAATAAAAATGTTATCCGTTTACTTTTCTTATTGATAAATTAATGGTCTTTTAACCCAAAAAAGACTTATGGTTTTTTTATTGCTAACATTCTCATGACCATGTTCTCTATCACTTTCTATGAGTCCTTAGGTGTTAGTTTTTTTATTCCATGCCCATTTTTTCACTTCCCTCCAATTTTTTCCTACATTGAAACCTAGTTAGCTTTCATTCTAGATGACCTTCATACTTCCCTTTTCTCTCTTTTCAAGTGAAAGTTTTACCAATCCTTTTTACGATGTAGGATTTAAATAAAGGTATTTTGAAAATTCAAACCCCTAGTTTCCAGCCTAAAATTGAAAGTTCACAATTTATGATGGGGTAGAATGTAATATCCCAAGATTTTAAAATAATGACTGTGTTTGATAGTGTACAAAATACGCAAAATTGAGTGTAATCGAACCGTGAAATATTATTATGATTATTATAACTTAGCCATTAAATTGGAAGGTATGGATAAGATTAACCACATTTTGAAAATACACTTACAAAATTTCTAATCAATACAAATATATTAATTAATTCTTATAAAATAATCACTCAAATTTTAGCAAATCCATTATATTCTTCAAAGATATGTTTTCTTCAAAAATGGTTTTTATTAGTTTTTGTGAGTAAATGATATGATTAATTTCTGAAAATTTTATAAATATTATTTTATAAAATAGATATAATTTTTGAAATCATAATATCAAGATTATCGTATGTTGAAATTTTGAAAGTTTTCTGAAAAGTTTGATTTTTCACTAAATAGTGAAAAATTGTGATTTTTATTGAAAACTATATTTTATTTTAATGTATTTAGAAATTAAAATTATATTTTTGATTAGTTTTAAAATTTAATTAGTTCCTTTTGATTTAAAATAGTATAATTTTGTGTTTTGAAATGAATTTTATACTTGAATTTAGTATACAAACAATTTTTATTTAAAAAGGGTATTTTTCTGGAAAAAAACATTCTTTATCACATTTTTACAGTTTAATTATAAATTAAATAGTGCCAATTTTGTGTTTTTGATATTAAAAAATGGATTCATTATTTGGAATCATGATATCCAAATTTATTAAATATTTTCCTTTTATTTTTAGTCATAATGAATAGTAACCATAGTAATTTTTGTTACCATGGTAAAAGGTAAATTAGGTAATTAAGGGGTAAAAATAATATGATAAGTACTATAAAATGGCCCTAAAAATTGCCTAAATTTTATTTAAATGGGTCCATTTCATTTAAAATCATCCAATATTTGGTTATATGACCATTTTTCCATTTGGATGAGATTATGACCTTTATAATAATTTATTTAAATAAAAGTAAAAACTCAAATACTCTTGTTTTTAATAAATATAATAATTTTAACATGGGATATTAAAAGGATATTTTTATTTATAAATAGTCTTTTTAAATTTAAAATATTTATTTTCATCATGATAATTTATTTTTAATTTTTAGTGAAGAAATAATTACCTTAAATTCTTACACAATGTTGATGCAATAATTATTCAATTAATGGAAAAATAAAATATATGATATTAAAAATATTAAAAGTAGTATAATTTGAAATAATTAACATGACCCACAAATTTTATATATATAAATAAAATATTATAGATTTTTTGATGTATTTTATTCTAATTCTCTTGTTGTATTGATGTTATTAAAGTCAAAGTAAATGAATAATTCTAAAATTGACATTAATGATATTTTATAATTAATAATATTTTATTAAATGATTTAAAATTAATAATAATATTATATTCAACCAAATAAATTTGGTATGGTTAATTACATCAATCGTGATCCATTTATGGGTCATTTTTCATTTTATAGTAACATTATTGACCCTTAATATGTAGAAAACTTTAATATTGTCGTAATGGTCAAAAGGGTTAACAAATGGTTAAAATAAAAAGATAAGGGTAAAAAATTGATCCAAACTTGTCCAAATTTTATTTAATGGGATTATTTAGACTCATAATAATCCTATATTTTAAATAAATCAGTTTGGAGTCATTTGGATTTTAATATTAATTTATATTAATTTAATATTTTGATAAATTCCAAGAGTGCCTCTCCCCTCTCTTATAAAAGAGCATATCTTCTTATATTTACTTAATACTTTAATAAACATTTTTTTAGCCAATAAATACCCAAATACCTTACTAACATCCATCCATGCATTCTAGAGGCATTATTTTGGGCATAATACTAATCTTAGAGGTCTTAAGATGTTAAGAAAAGTATCTTGCACTTCCTTAAAATCTTATTAAACCATGATAAAATAATAACACCAGTATCTTGCATATACTGATATGTTATTATGTTAATTTCATAACCTATATCCATCACATCTTCCATCAAATGAAAAATGAAACCATCATTCATATGTAAGGTGGACTATCGCCTTGCAGACTGATGTAATTTGTTTTCCATCAACGTCCATCACAGATGGATAATAATGATGGAATTAATGTTTATATATGATATTAATGATATATTTATCATTATAAAAATATAATATATCATTTAACTTCTTACCTTTTCATTCAATGAAAAAATTATAATGTCGTTTGTGCATACATGTGTGCTACCACCTCCACGAAACGATGTGATTAGTTTTTAATCACCACATAATATGGATGATATATATATATATATATTTAAAAAATTAATATTATATTTATGATATTCATGAAATTATTATCATTCTGTAAAGATAAAAAAATATTTAACTTCTTTCCATAATGATCGTTGAAAAATGGAAATGTTACTCATGGTTATGTACAGCTTATCATCTCCATGATTGTAACATAGTTCATTTTTCATAACCATATTTAATGGTTGTATTTAAAAGTATAATTGATGTATAAAAATGATAATTATTTCACTATTATTATTCTATGTATGATGGGATAATGACCCATTTGACCATAGTCAACCTACCAAAGTCATTTTGGACTTAATAACAGAATATCATCAAAACATCTGACTTAAACTTAAGTAATTATTATAACATGGTAATAAGTGAGATAAAAGAAATAATAAAAATGGAAAAGTTTCTCAAGAAATTAAAAAATTAACATAATTTTATTGTTAAGAAAGATAAAGGATGTACATGATGATTCGGAATCAAGGTAAGGGACTTTCTTTTTAAAAAATCCTCTTTTAAAGTTTCCATTAAAACTCCTTTTTTCCATGTATATATATTTTTAAATGTTTTATTCATGTTTTTATATGGAAAAAATATTTATAAAGGAAATTTTATTTTTCTTTAGACTTTATTTCAAAGGTTTTAAAATGAAATATTTTTATAGAATGTTTTGACATTCTTTATAAAAAGACAAAAAGAATGTACTATTTTAACGTACACAGAAATAATGACTTTTCCCACCATTTTAACTGTTATTTTATGTTTGGATTATATTCTTCCATGTTTTCTTCAAAGAAAAACCCTATTTCACTTCATTCTATGAATTTTAGTTTTGAAAATTGGGTTTTAAATAAAAAGGATATATCAATATCTAAAACAGATTTCTTATGGGGGAAAAGAATGATTTTATAGTGTACGATTTTATATGTTATGATTATATTATAGTTTTTGAGAATTTTTTATGATGATGGGTGGTTCTTTTATAAACCAAGGACAGTTGGTTATATTTAACCAAGGATGGGTGGTTTCATCATAAGCCAAGGTTGGGTGAGTCTGTTATAGCTCTCCAATTCATTGGGTAAAGGGATGGAGTTAAATGATTAGCTTTATCCTAAGAGAATATGGGAATATACTGTGATGATTATTTCAAATATAGGACAAAGTTAACCGATTAGGTTTCTCCTAAGAGATTATGTGAATATATTGCGATGGTTATTCTAAGTATAATTGTGATGGTTATTTCAACTGTAACTACGATGGTTACTCTAAGTATAATCATGAGGGTTATTCCATATATAACAGGGAGGGTTACTCTATATATAATAGTGATATTAAAATGATTCCCATGTTTCCTAAATGTTTTATCTATTCTTTCTATGGGTTTTGAAAGTTTATTTTGGGAAAAAGTGTGTGATTTTCATGTGGAAATTATTTATTTTATAAGCTCAAAGAATAATGTGATAGAGGTAAGTATTTTAGGGGTTTTCAAGTTTTTAATAGGACTAATATATTTATTTATTTTTATGTACCTTATTGATATTTTTTCACTCATCATACATTTTAAAATGTTTTTCACATGGTTTAATGATTGGTATAGAAAAATAAGAATTCAAGTTGAAAGTTGTGAATATTTGTCATGAAAAGAAAACATATTTTATTTTTTAAGTTTTATTTTTTTGGAAAATGGTTACCGAGTAGAAGTTTCCACCTTGTAATATATGGGTTTTTATGTAATATTTATGTCCTAATTCTCTAAAACTCTAAACCGAAAAAGATCCTTGGGAGTGTAAGGAAGTGAATTATAGTTTAAAATCACTAGAATATGTAATGTATTTTAGTTACTTTTAACTAATTATATAGGTTTCTTAACGTAGAAAACTTATGCATAATAAACATGTTAATTAAATATGGAATTAAAATGGTTCTTTTTTAAATATGAATCGATTTGTTCTGAGTGAGGCCGTTCTTGATTTTGGGGGGATTAAATTCCTTGATACTATGGCCTTAATTACCATTAAAATTAGTTGTGGAACAACACATTTGATATGTATATATGTTATAGAATATAAATCCTTGATTTGAATGGATGATAACCTAATATGTTTGGTTTGAGGGTGAGTAATAGGCAAGGATGACTGAGGCTATGGTGGTATTGATGATTATGATAGCACGTAGTGTCGGTTATGATGATGATGGGGTCACAGGGTATTGATTATGATATTAGTGGTGACACGGGGTGTCATATTTGAAGATATTGGAAAGTGATGTTGGATGTTATATGATATTCAGTGGTGTCAGGGATGGCACTGACATGATCGAGTTGATTTTAGAGTGGGGATTTCTCATTGGTGCTTACTTCTATCTTGATTCTTACTTGATGGCCAATGGGTCATTGTTATTAATATGATCAGTTTCTTACTATGGATGAAATATTATTCTATTCACTATGAGTGCATCTTTTAAGTGGTGGATTCAGTTGAGTCCTAGAGTACTCGAATGTCTATGAAATTATAGTGAATTAATGTAAGAATAGGTTTGGTTCTTGATACTTACTTATGATGATGACATACTTGAGAATACAAGAAAAGAAATAATTGTTAATTTAGAAGATGAATTATAATGTTAAAATATTAATCTTGGGATTTTAAATGTAATAATATTGATTAATGGATAATTAATTAATTAATATTGAACTTAATTCTTGTATTATTATTTGATATCTAGTCCTTAGTGATGGTAGTCAGGTGTCCTGAGAGATAATAGTTTCTGTTGAGTCTAAATTTGTGTAGTTTTCCTTAGTGAGGTTTCTATAATTATTCTACATGTTTTTTTATTTCATATGCACCCCACCCATGTTTTAAGGGAAACCGATAACCAGAGGTTCTGGGAGTGTTTTCACCAACATCTGGTTAGTGAGGATATGAATGGCTGACTACCCCCACTCTCATGCTCTCTCTTTGATTGAAGTATTATGTGCAGGTATGCATGGGGGTGATTTCCCATACATGTGTACAGAGGGCTATGAAAATTTGAAGTTACTTCCCATACATTTATACTGGATGTAGTATCTGAAGTATTATTATAGGTGATTTATTTTTAAACTATAATGGCGTGAGGTATGGTACATAATACATAGGTTGTAGTAGATTCTGAAAATAAACCTAGTTAGTATATGGAGGGTGTGGATGTGATGATATGTTTCACGGGATGCATGGTATGATATGTTTTCCTAGGTGTTTTCAAGTAGGATTATTTATGGAAGAGATGATGGATCAGTACATTCGATGTTAGGGAAAGAGAGCAGAAAACCAATGTTGAAGTGGTTATGGAGTACTCATTTATGTGAGTGTGTGTGTGTGCTCTCAATATTGTGGTTTTGTAAGTTATTTTTTGGGTGGGTCATGGTAATGATGGTAAAATAATATTATAGTTTCTTAGGTGATGAGTTAGTTTCATTTATTTACTCATAGGGATTTATTAGGCTTCTTTCACATTTTTCATGTGAGGTTTCTAGGAGGATCTTATTGAGTATACATGTTACGCTCACCCTACATATATATAAACTATTTTTTAGAACAGCATGAGCTGATTGGAGATCAATCTATAAATTACTAGTTTGAGGAGTTTTTTAGGAGTTGTTGGGGCTTTGTGGTCACTACCAATGATTTATCTCTTATTTTCTTCATTACATTTGTATCCACTTATGTATGACATCACATCATGTATTAGTATTTCCTCTTTATTTATTATGAGCATGATTTGTTTCGTGGTTGTTCTTATATTATCTCTTACTTCTCAAATCTTTATGAGGTCAATGCCTTCTATGTGTGTGTTTATATACCCTTGGTGATAGTTTTCAACCCATAGCCTATTGGAGGTGGGCTCTTGGTGTCATTATCTCTCTTTTTCCATTATCATCCCCAGAGGGGAACCTTTGGAGGGAGGGGTCATGAACGAGTGGTATCAAAGGTGGTTTTTGAGAGATAGGATGGAGTTTTTAGTTACACACTGATGAGGATGCAAGGTTTGGTAGGTAAACATTATCAGTTGGTCTTCATACCTATTATAAATAATGGATAATGGCTAGGACATGGAATTTTAGGTACCCATGTGATCATATGCAAGGACCTTCAAGTTTACTAGACATTCTAAGTGAAGTGGAATTTCCTGTAGGGTAGAGACCTAGGAAAGGATTATGAATCATTCTTGTATGAACCTATGTTTAAACTGGATAGACAATGGGAAATAGGTTAAAAATAAAATAATTAATTAATTAACCTTAAATAATATGTGTCCCGAGTTAGGAGTCCCAAACATTTTTTATTTTTCTAGAATGGATCCAGGTCAACATATCCATCAACAAGATGTTACATAAAATCACCACAAAGTAGATTCCAATGAAAAAAATGCTTAAAGAACAGTTTGAGAGTTTCAATACTAGAGTTTGAAAAGGTTTGAGGGCTCTATTTTTTATAATTCAATAGAGGTTTGGTTGGAGGAGGCGGTGATATACTTCGGTTTGAATCGTTCTTAGAGATAGAACTAAGCTTCATTGGATATGATGATGTTATGTAGGATAAATTAAAAATGGTGGTCCTTGTTCCTCAAGGTTTGTATGGAATTGGCTATTTTTTTGGGGCAAGTTTTGAGATCAGTTTTTAGGCCAAGTTTTTTTTCAACCACAAAGGCGTCTTTTCAACTGGTAATGTTTTCCCTCCATTATGGGATTTATGAGTTATTCTCTTGAGGTTTAGCGATAAATTTTAATTTCCTTTTTGTTCCTAAACCCCTTTGATTATTATCCCCTTGAATTTAATGATCGGGATTATTGTCATTCTTCGATCACTAGCCCTTCAAAATGAGTGTAGGGAAAGTACCTCATTCACTCGATTGAAACCCGCCTATTAAATTCTTGAGCCATGATTTTTTTCACCACTAAAAACTTTATTTTACAACCCACACCTAATTTCATTTGGAGAAATTAAGTATAACTAATTTCTCGAGCCAGGTGTTGAGGTGGAGATATGGTTTGGGGAAAGTGTTTCTCTGACCTTTTTCATATCATTCAATAACTCTATGCTCAAACTCAATAATGTGTGAAGATATGGTCTGGGGGAGGAGTTCATATAATGATATGTATCTTATACTCTTTTCTTGGTCCTGTTGTGGTGGAGATTTGGTCTGAGTGTAGGGGTTTTAGTATGCCTTTATTTTTATCAATATACTCTTTACTTGGTCCAGGTGATATGGGCCCAGGTTTAGGGAAAGAGAATATTGTAAGTTTGGTCCTCAATTTATTTTCTGCCTAGTATTAGATTAATTTTTCTCTATGTTGTGAATTAAATTATTATATGTTGTGGTTTTTTCATTTGATTTTATTTATGATGTGGTTGTGGTCTTGTGTAGTTATATTCCCAAAAGGGATTTCTCTCATACCTGTAATGTGTGTTATGGACTCTTGAATATGAAGAGAGTGGACACTTAACCCATCATGATGTTTTTTGTGATGTATTTTAAAACCATATGGTCGCGCTAGTGCTGCCCAAAGCGAACAACATCATGGTGTAGTGGATGGGTTCCTTTAATTTGTATGTTTACAGAAGCTCTATTCATGTTGATCTAGGTGCTTGCATTGGTTGAGGACTGTTATGTGGTGTCAATTTAAAACTCCTGAAAGAAATGACATGAACATGTGGTAAATAGTAATTGGGATGTTCAATCCATTTTAGTTTTCACATGATTGATTTCTTGTAAAATAAATTTTTGGAAAAAAAAGAAATTTCAACAGGATAAAGTGGATTTTTCCAACCTTATATTTTGTTTATGATGCATGTCATATGTTAAAAGTGGGACCAATAATTTTGAAGTTATGTATTGATAATAACTTGTTAAAGATCATGGTAGAGTTATGTTGGTTGAATAAAAAAAACTTGATGAAATCTTTTAACTTGTTTATATATGTGATTTATCACGAAAAGCATATTAAATATGAATTTTTTGATGTCATGCATGGAATGTTGTAAATTTCTCAAAAAAGATCAATTAGCTTTACATGAAACATGTTTTGGTTTTAAATTATAGTGGTGGGTAGATAAATTAAATTTTATGATACATGATGAATTAAATTGGTTAATTTATTGGTCATCTTTTTTTAAAATTGGTAGGGAGAAGCCCCTTTTTTATTAAACCAAAGAAACTCACTTTTTTCTGTGGGGCATTAAACCCAAATACATCTAGGTTGTAGGCCTGATTAGACTAGCCCAAAGGGCCTAAGGCTGTAACCAGCCTGCACCGTGAGACCCTCCACCTACAGCGACTGCGTCCACTACTTACAACAACATCATTTGAACCTGTCGGGCTATGCATCCAAAACCTTTATACTATTGACCCTTCTTGATCAAATCCATTGTATAGCTTCCACTCCTCCTTTGCACGCTCGATCGTCAACCCTTTCCAATCTCATCCACGTTGTGTAGCTTCTATCACCACCCCGCTCCTCCATCGCAACCCATTGTCGATGCACATCGTCCTTGGATCCATCCATCACTGACACACACCACCCCCTCCTTCCATCGCCCTTCATCAATTGCTAGTGATTAATCCATTCCCTTAGAACAAGGCATGGTATCCAGCCGGGTATCGAACCCCCAACTTTGGGTGCAGTGGATGATGCCTATTTTACTTGAACACCACCCATTTTCAAATCATATGACTTGTTTAATTATTAATAATGTTTTTGGAAAAATTAATTTTATAGAACATGTTTTCTTAAATAAATGTTTCTAGATATTCCTTGAAACTTGCATTTATTTTAAAAGTAGTTTCCCAAAATGTATTGTAAGTGTTTTTACAAAGAGGATTTTGATAAATAGCTTATTATAAAGAAATATTAAAAATATTTTAGTTTAAATGGTTTTCCATCCTGTCGGATTTTGAGTGTAAGAGACTTAGTGAAAAAAATTATCTTCATTATTTTAAAATTTAACAAGTTTTAATATGAAATATTTTGATACATGTCTAGCATTTAAGGAATCATTTAAAAAGCATGTTTAAGTTTTGAACTCCTTAACTAGAAAGACTTCATGAATTGTCAAAAGTAGCATATCTAAGATTGTTAATAAATTATTATGCAAGCATGCTAATCTAATTTTCTCAAGAAACATTAAGAATGATATATTTTGAATGTTATGAATTAAATATGTTGCCTGATTATTATTCCATGTTTCAATTAAGTATAAATCATGAAAGTGGGATATGTGAAAATTAAGTGGAAAATTAAATTTGATAGCATGATAAATGACAAAAAAACATGTATAGATTTCATTTGATAGTGTTACCAAGAGAAATTGTTGAAGTTCCCAATATAATATTGTTTTCTCCTATATTAATATCTATAATTTTTGTTAAAATCAATGTGGAGTGATTGATTCATAAGGTGTTTCCTTCTATATTTTTGTTTTGTTGTAATGATTCTTTTATTGATATGCATTGCTTTTTGGGTATGTTATGGTTGTCTGTGTGGCCCTTGTTGTAATTATGTGACCTTAATTGGGAAAAAAGTCACAAATTCATGCTCAAAATCCCAATATTTTTAATGATTGATTTCATTGGGAATAAGTATCTAATTCATATTGATATATGAGATTGATTCTGCTCCTTGATGTAATATTTTATTATGGGTTTATTCATATTTTAGAGGTATCTTCCCTAGGATATTGTTTTGTGAGTGTTTAAAAAATGTTATGTGGTTATGTGAATTTTTCCTCTAGTGTGTTGGTTATGTTAAAAATATATCAAGATATTTGAAATGTATATCATGAAGTGGTTAATTTATCTCTCTTCCCTTCTCTATCCTTATTGGTTTTTTTAAAATTCTAGTGGGTGAGAATTGTTTGAGAGATATCTAATGTAAAGGCCAAGAATATTCTCAAGCCTTCCTTTTTCATTTTGGGGTGTCTCATAGTTTGGAAGAGCTTTTAATATTTTAATAAGTTGTTTTGAAATAGTTTTGCAAATTATGAAAGTAATTTGAAAGTTTTAAAATTTTATTGGGAAATTAATTTGGAAGTAAATTGGGAATTTTTTTGAAATAATATGTAATCTAATACTTTTCTATTTATTGATTTATTTAATTGTAAATATAATATTTTCAAAAAAAATATTTATGCTTATGCAGGAAACTCTCATTGTGTAATGATAAATTAGTTTAAAGATAAAAAATTTTACCATTACGGAAGGGCTAAAATTGGAGTCTGTAAAGGTACACTAATCTTTTAATAGATTTTGTAAAGGTAACTTACTATTTTTATGTTTTATGTAAATGTAAGGAGGTTTTTCTAAAAGATACATAAGGGTAAGCCTTAGCTTTCATACAATGTGTAAGGGTAAACCTTAGTTTTCATTCCTTCTATTAGGGTCTCTCGTTGATTCTTTTCCTACATAAAGTTAAGTCTTACCCTGTATAAGGGTATTTGCGAATTTATTAAATCTATATAAAGGTATCTCACTCTTTTCCCTACCTAAGTAAGAGTAACTTGAGTCTCACATAAAGGTTCGTTCAAGTTCCTTAAGCTCGCATAAGGGTGGTCCCTTAGTCATGTAAAGGTAATCCATGAATTCTAATACACTCATCAAGGTAACCGGTCATGTGGGAGTTTTTTTTTTAATTTCTTTTTTTTTTAATCTGAAAAACCGCATGGGTTAAATTTTTCAAAAAAAATACTCTTCAAAGGCAGCATTAGAGATTCCACCTTTTCCCTAAAACAATAATTTTTTTATTTATATTTTTTATATATTTAAATTTTTAATGCTTTATTATTATGTTCGTATGGTTATATATATATATATATATATATAATAAAACTTAATGTTTCAACATAATTTATCTTTTATTCAAGTACGTGACTTTACTGGCCTATATAATATAAATTATTAGACAAATATGAATGAAATTTTAAACATTTCTTAAAAATATACCAAGTACTCCAAAATAAAAATAATTTCTTAAAAAATCTTGGTGAAAATTTATTTATAACCTATCAAATCCACCTACTTGAAACTTAAAAATGTTTCAAGTACGTGACTTTTCTGGCCTATATAATATAAACTATAAGATCGATATGAATGAAAATTTTAAAATTTCTTAAACATATAACAAGTAGTCCAAAATAAAAATAATTTCTTAAAAAATCTTGGTGAAAAATTATTTATAACCTAACAAATCCACCTACTTGAAACTTAAAAATGTTTCAATTACGTGACTTTTCTGGCCAATATAATATAAACTATAAGACCAATATGAATGAAATTTTAAACATTTCTTAAACATATAAAAATTAGTCCAAAATAAGAATAATTTCTTAAAAAATATTGGTGAAAAATTATTTATAACCTATCAAATCCACCTACTTGAAACTTAAAAATGTTTCAAGTACGTGACTTTGTTGGCCTATATAATATAAACTATAAGACTTATATGAATGAAATTTTAAAAATTTCTTAAAAATATAACTAGTAGTCCAAAATAAAAATAATTTATTAAAAAATCTAGGTGAAAAATTATTTATAACCTTTCAAATCCACCTACTTGAAACTTAAAAATGTTTCATGTACGTGACTTTGCTGGCCTATATAATATAAACTATAAGACTGATATGAATTAAATTTTAAACATTTCTTAAACATATAACTAGTAGTCCAAAATAAAAATAATTTCTTAAAAAATATTTGTGAAAAAATATTTATAACCATTTAAATCTACGTAATTGAAACTTAAAAATGTTTCAAGTTCGTGAATTTTATGGCCTATATAATATAAACTATAAGACCAATATGAATGAAGTTTTAAACATTACTTAAACATATAACTAGTAGTCCAAAATAAAAATAATTTCTTAAAAAATATTGTTTAAAAATTATTTATAACCTTTTAAATCCACCGACTTGAAACTTAAAAATGTTTCAAGTACTTGATTTTGCTGGCCTATTTAATATAAACTATAAAACCGATACAAATGAAATTTTAAAAATTTATTAAACATATAACTATTAGTCAAAAATAAAAAAAATTCTTAAAAAATCTTGGTGAAAAATTATTTATAACCTTTCAAATCCACCTACTTGAAACTTAAAAATCTTTCAAGTACTTGACTTTGTTGGCCTATATAATATAAACTATAATACCGATATGAATGAAATTTTAAACATTTCTTAAACATATAACTAGTACTCCAAAATAAAAATATTTTCTTAAAAAATCTTGGTGAAAATTTATTTATAACCATTCAAATCCACCAACTTGAAACTTAAAAATGTTTCAAGTACTTGACTTTGCTGGACTATATAATATAAACTATAAGACTGATATGAATGAAATTTTAAACATTGATTATAGTTTATATTATATGTTTAAGCAATGTTTAAAATTTCATTCATATCGGTCTTATAGTTTATATTATATAGGCCAATAAAGTCAAGTACTCGAAATATTTTTAAGTTTCAAGTAGGTGGATTTGAAAGGTTATAAATAAATTTTCACCAAGATTTTTTAAGAAATTATTTTTATTTTGGACTAATTTTTATATTTTTAAGAAGTTTTTAAAATTTCATTCATATTGGTCTTATATTTTATATTATATAGTTTATCAAAGTCACGTACTTGAAACATTTTTAAGTTTCAAGTAGGTAGATTTGTTAGGTTATAAATAATTTTTCACCAAAATTTTTTAAGAAATTATTTTTATTTTGGACTAATTTTTTTATTTTTAAGAAGTGTTTAAAATTTCATTCATATTGGTCTTATATTTTATATTATATAGGCCAGCAAAGTCACGTACTTGAAACATTTTTAAGTTTCAAGTAGGTGGATTTGTTAGGTTATCAATAATTTTTCACCATGATTTTTAAAAAAAATATTTTTATTTTAGACTACTTGTTATATGTTTAAGAAATGTTAAAAATTTCATACATATCAATATTATAGTTTATATTATATATACCTGCAAAGTCACGTACTTGAAACATTTTTAAGTTTCAAGTAGGTGGATTTGATAGGTTATAAATAATTTTTCACCAAGATTTTTTAAGAAATTATTTTTATTTTGGACTACTTGTTATATGTTTATGTATGTTTAAAATTTCATTCATATTTGTCTTATAATTCATATTATATAGGCTAGGGAAGTCATGTACTTGAATAAAAGATAAATTATGTTGAAACATTAAGTTTTATTTATATATATATATATATAACTATATGAACATAATAATAAAACATTAAAATTTTAAATATATAAAAAATATAAATAAAAAATAATATTGTTTTTAGGTAAAGGCGGTATCGACGATGTCACCTTTATAGCGTATTTTTAAAAAAAAATTAACCTATGCGGTTTTTCAGAATTTTTTTTAAAAAAAATTATTTCAAAAAACTCGTCATGTGGGGGTAGGGAGATTTAATTAAAAATTAAATATTTCGCATAAAATAATTTTAATGTAAATTAAGGAATTAAATGTGGAAGTCTAATGGTTTTAAATCAATTCAGGGTTTTAAATGAAATCTTTGACCTTCCTTAAATTTAAATGTATTTAAATGATTTATGGAAATAATTAAAATGGAAATGGTTTTTATATGAATTTAATGTGAATTAAATATCTGCATGGAACCTATATCTATGTATTTTAAAATACCATATTTTATCCATTTGATCCTTTATTCATTTCTCAAGTTTGGGAAATCTCGTAGCCTTCTCATTGAGTGTTGCGAGCCATCTTCAACTGATCTGAGTTTCTTCCACGCTTTCCAGACCTGCAATTTCCAAACTGAATACATCTCTTCCTCTCTCCTCTATTTTGGGTGCAGCGTGTGAAGATTCTCTTATCCATATAATGGATCTGTGAATTCTCTTTATTTTTCTATACAAGTTTGGATTAATCATGTTTTAGATTCTTATTAAATTAATGTGGTTAAGCATAATCAGATAATAATATGAAACAAGAATTGCATGAAAAGTGATTATATAATTAGATCTGGAAATTTTAAAGAGGGAGATGAAATGCATGCAACGTATTTTTGTTAATGAAATATTCATATTTAAAGAATAAAAATGGAAGATAAACTTATGAAGTAGATTATTACTTCTAATAATAATATTGAAATTACATGTTGTGGGTTGATATTGTTAACATGATAATTGCATGCTTAATTCTTGTTAATTAATTAATTATAAGAATTAATGAATTGAGACTGAGGAAGATTATCGCATTTTTAAAACTGTAAACTATTATTTCCATGTTCTATAAATTATCAAAATATAATGATTATAGTATCACATGAAGAAATTCTTTATTGGACAAAAAAATCAGAATTTTTATAGAAGGAGAAAGGATTATTGTATGTTGAAATATTGTTTCCATAACCTATAAATTTAAAAGGGATGTGTTAATGAAATTTTATAGATAAATATTATTATCATTAAGAATCCAGAGTTTCATGCGATAGAATATCATTAATCTATTATTACTTTTTCAAGAAATGAAATAGAAGTTTATTGCATATAGATTATGGTTAACTTGTTATTTTTATTATTTCCAAAAATGAAATGGAAATAATATTGCATGTTTTGGTTAATTATGATTATCTTAGAATCCGTAAATCACAAGTTAAAATATATATTTAATATTATTGATAATAATTTCAATAATTGAATTTAATTATTTATCACGTGAAGTAGATAATAGTAGTTGATAATCAATAAGATTATCAAAAGAAAGAGAAAATAAATAATTGCATGTTGTAGAATAATTATGATTATTCTGGAAATTATCCAAGAGAGAGAAATAGATAATCAAATGTTGTGATGGAAATGTTATTTGATAATATCAAAATGATAACATGCCATAATTTTAAACTGCTTAAAAAATTATGATGAGAATTATTTTATAATTCTGGATATTAGAGAATTGAAATGAGAATTATTACATGTTAAGGATAATTGATTTTTTATGTTGTGGGCATTAAATTATTGGTTGAGGCTTTGTGGTCGATTTTTTTTGTTGTTTCCTCCTAATATTTACTAGATAGTGTGTTATCTACTTGGATATATTTTGTTGTTGTTGTTTACCATGGTTGAATACTTGAAATGGATAAACAACATAAAATCGAATGTTATTATTAATTAAATTAAAGAGGCGAGAGTAATATAATTATTTCACATCTTGGAATTGTTTAAACATGGAATTAATGCTTGAATCATGTTACGTTGATTGTAGTTACTTATAGATACTGATATAGGATGCTTAATGTGGAAAACCTATACATGATAAACCAGTTAATTAAAGGTGAAATTAAAATGGTTGTTTGTTAAAGATGAATTGATTGGAGTTGAGAAAGCCTATTTTTGATTGTGGGAGGCTTTAATGCCTTGATGTTATGGCCATAGTCACCTTTAAAATTATATATAGAATAATACATTTTCTAAGTATGCATGCTCTAGAATGTAGAGCCTTTATGTGAATGATTGATAACCTAATATGTTTTTTGTGATGATGATTAATGGGTGGGGATGTTTGGGCTATGATGGTATTGATGATTGTGATGAAATGGGGTCTCAGTTATGATGTTGATTGTAGCACGGGGTGTCGATTGTGATGATAATGGTAACACAGGATACCAGATGTGAAGATATCGGCATGGGATGTAAGATATGATATGATGTGCAATGGTGTCGGGGGTGACATCAAGGTGGTCAGGATGAGTTTAGGGAAAGTATTTCTCGTCGATGCTTACTTCTAACTTGATTCTTACTTGAATTTTTAAGCTTCAAAATTTCCAATCAGTTTCTAATGGGTTTATTCGTAGAACCGGAAACATCCAATGATTCTATATCCATTTGGACCTACTTTCCAAAGGTAGGTGCTCATTATTTGTGGACCAATGAGGATTAAGAATTTTCATTAGTCGAGAGGATGGGAGGTCAGGCTCATCACACCTTTTGAGGGGAATTATTACCTACTCTGGGACTCTCTTATAGATTTAAGTTATGTTCATGAATCCTTATTAATTCACCAAGTATGAAAATGAGTTTTCCTTTAGATTTGGAAATCAATGATTGATATGTATGAGATTTAGAGAATCTTTTATATGTATTTGAGGTTCTTCATCGATAGAGAATCATCTGTATTTATTAGATATTATTATTCAATGGTATCCTTCAACACATTATATAGAAATCTCTTGGTCATTATGATAACCATACTGGTTTTAAATCCACTCAGTGGGGAACATGAAGTTTATTTTCGTTTAGAAAGATAGGTATTATTTCAGAGTTGGGATCATACCCGCAGATGGGCTGCCTACGTATCCTTGTTAAAAAGAAAGGAATCAGAACCCACACAGTTTTATAGGAAGGATGTAGTTTAACATCATATGGTATGGAAGAAGAATTAATGAAAGATGGGCTTGGACCTTATAAAGGCTTCCTACATACTCTACTTTAATGGCAGAGATCAAAGTTCACGTAGTTCGGGGAAGAAATATGGGGTTTATGCATGGTTAATGGCCCAAAAAGAGATGTCATGATTACTTTTACACTCTAAGCTCATGTGAGTCATACTAGGTGTGAGAAACAAGAGGTATCAGTAAATATGATGATTATTCCATGAAAGATGCAGTCATAAGAAATGATGTGGGGCTTACGTATGTATGACGGCCCAAGTAAATGAAGATTAGGAGTCAGTTCTGGAAAGAATCCCAGGAGCAGTGTCCATAAAGGTATTTTTACTTTATGGAGATTTGGAATTTTAACTCAGGACTTACTCCTGAGAAGGAGGCTTAAATTAAGAGGAACTTATGATTGGGTTTCATTCCTAAAAAGGAATCCCAAATCAAAATAAATTAATACTGGGGCTTACTCCTAAGGTGGATTCCCAAAGTTAAAGGAAATTATGATTGGGACTTAATCCTGAGAAGGAGGATGCCCAGATTAAGGAACTTGGGGCTTACTCCTAAGGAGGATGCCCAGATTAAAGATCTTCTCATCTTAAAGTATGAGGTTGAATGAAGTAAATCTCTAAACTTAATGACATAAAGTAATTTAAATCAATAGGTTTTGAGAGATGTTCCACAGAATTCCTTTCAGATAAGGAATCCAATAAAGGAACCATGCCGTAAATGGATTTGAAGAGAGTTTTGAAGACTAAATCTTGAAGAGGAGATATGAATTTGAGGAAAGTAAGTGAATTGGAAGGAGGCGCGCAAGTCCTGGTCTGGCATGCAAGTATACTTGCGCGACATGAGTTCACTTAGGCGACGGAGAACCTGTAGGGTAATACTTGGGCGATACTTGGCTTAAGCCCTTAGTATTATCCCTAGATACTTCCAGAAGGGTGGAGCCCAAGTTTCCATGAGAGGACAAGGCAGCGCACAACTGTCTCCATTTCCCTTAAGGGTTGGACACTTAGGCGTGCAAGTATTTCTAACACCTAGGCCTTATTCTTCCTCTTTAGAGCTTCTATTCTAGGAAAAGGATTACCTTAGAAGTGTTCAGAAGAATTCAGATAGAGACTTGGGTGACAGAGCTTGAATCTGAGTTTTGAATTTTTCGTTTTTTTCAAATGGGGGCCCACAGGGGGTTTTTATAGACCACCTGAGGTTTGGGAGAAATTTCACTTATGGCGTGCAAGTAACTTGTGTGCCTCATATCTGGCACGCAAGTGACTTGCATACCCAAGGCTGGTATGCAGGTATACATACGCTCCTTAATGCCTTTGTAATATTTGATGAATCTTCCCTATTCTTTGCTCGAGGTATTCCCCTTAGTCAATCTTTGGACTCTGTGATGGAACGGAGCATCAACAAAAGTCCCCCATCAGATTTGGATCCGAAAAAAAAAGGAAAGAGGGTTTAACTCTGAGGTAAAGGAGAAACCAGGGTCCAGAGGTGTGCAGGTTTGAGGCACGCAGGTTACGACACACAGGGGTATGACCTCACCTATAAATATGGGCACCACTCTCAAGCAAAGCACCCGGCTTCCAAATCTTCTATCCAAATCTTCTAGCTCTCATCGTGCAAGTGAGCTCTCATCACGTAGGTGTTGTTGTCCGCAGTTTATTGTTTCTTCTAAATTGTGTCATTCTTATGTAGAGGTATTTTGACTTGCGCGACAATACTTACGCGCCCATACTTGCGCGGTCACACTTGCGCGCCTTAATGCCTTATCCATTTTTTTATTTTTCTTTACAAGTATTTCATAAAAAATAGACCTTACTTAAAAGTTAATTGTTTGATACTTGTGTATATTCAATGGCTCCCAGAAGAATTGGATCGACTGATGAATTGAATATCAAGAGAATTGATGATATGATGAACATCATTGTCCATGACTATTATGATATTTGCGACATCACTCTCCCAGATTTGGCCAAGTACTTGAAGAAGTATCATGTTAATTTCCCACAGAGAATTTACTTGCCTTTATATGGCCATGGTCATCTACAAGGAGTCAACGTTCTAGAGACAAAGAACTATCTCCCACATTCTTGGTTTCATACTTACACCAACTTTTCTTCAGCAAATGTTTCAGTTACAGGATCATTTGTTAATGATGGAACAGTGGAGAAGGCATACATAATGCATCACAGTCATTGTGCACCAGATCTGAAATCTCATACACTCGAGATGCAGCCTCACTTTTATCACTATATTTTGGTAATGATTTGCATTAATAGCATCAAAAATAGTGTGAACTTTCAAATTTTTCCTCCATTCCATTTCCTTGCAGATGTGAAAATGGAAAACCCATGGGATGATATGTTTTCCACTGCTGGTTGGTAGAGAGAAGACTATCATGACATTAGAACAATATTTGAAAATAGTACTCTCTCCAAATGGCTCTTTACTTCTAATGCTCCATTCTCAAATCCATGTATCCATATTCCAAGTCTCTTGGACAGAAACAGAGTCATTGTTTGATCAGCAGAAAATTTTCTCAAAATGCACTCAAGAACATTCTTTTACAATTGTTCCAAGAAGAGATGGTATCACTGCGTCTCTTATTGTATCCAGCTGAATGAATGAACTCCAGGTGGCTCCTGATGAATCTTGGGATGTTGTAAATCAAATGAAGAGTTATGTTGAAATCCTCTTGTAATTATTGAAAAAAGAGAACAGACTCCAATCTGTGGATGTCCTTCTAATTCTTGTGCATCAATGAAAAACACTTTCATCTTCAATAATTTGTGCCTACATTGTCTTGCTACTAGCTTTAATTAATTTTACCTAAGTCAATGGGCCTAGTAAGCATAGTTTTATTTTTTTTCTAGGGTGATACAAACAACCCCACAAACTTTGCATCTTTTGTTGCTCAATATTGCCTAAATCATACAATATGTATGTTTAGCGAGCTGGGACTCGACTTTTGTTCAGAGTTCCTTTTACAAGTTCCCAATTTAATGAGTACCCTGTCTTTTGTTGGCAGTTTAAAGTCATGCATGCCAGACATAAAAAATGTTAATTTTTAAAGGTCAAATATCTTTGACCGATTAAATTAAAATTGACTAAATTCCTTGATAATTTGTTTGAAAACATATTACCACATTTGAGTATGGGGGAAAACATGTAAATTATGACCTAAGAAATTTTGAATCCGAGGGATGATATGAAAAAAGGTCTAAAAGGCATTAGAGGAATTATTTCCTAAGAGTAAAGTTACCACTATTTGACAAACCCGTTAGGGGGTTGAATTATGCAGGGCCACTTAAGGGCATTGGCTGCATAGTCAAATAATAGCATCTTTTGGCTGACAGGTCCGTTATGTAGACTACTTATGCAAGGCCACCTAGGGGCACGTGCTGCATAGTCAGGCAAAAGAACTCTCATAAATTTTACTTTTCTATTGCTAAAAATCCAGTGGAAGTTTATGGAGATTCAAATTTTCAAAAGCATAGAGTTTGCTGTATGGAGAGGGGTACTTGAATATAGAGAGGTTATTCCCAATCAAAATTGTCAAAGAATTGGATGAATTTCACTCCTGCGAAGGTCTGACCCAAATGTAGGGAAGGGAAATATAAACCATATACTTGAATACTTTCAGATCATGAAAAAGAGTATGGGACAAATATGTTAAGGATGGCTGTTTTTTTGCGGATCCCTACATATTGTCGTTAAGACCAATAAGGACAAAAGAGGTTTTCCCCACAAGAATGAAATTACCACTATTTAACAAACCTGTTAGGGGGTTGAATTATGCAGGTCCACTTAAGGGAATTGGCTGCATAGTCAAATAATAGCATCTTTTGGCTGATAGGTCTGTTATGTAGACTACTTATGCAAGGCCACCTAAGGGTACGTGCTGCATAGTCAGGAAAAATAATTCTCGGGTATCATACATTTTGTGACCAGAAGTCAAGAAAAGGGTTATGGAGATCTGTAAGTATTTAAGGTTAGGAGTATGACACATGAAAATGGGTATTGTCCAATGCATGAAGGAGATACATAGACCAATGCTGACCATAATCAAGTTGTGGATGGGTCCTGAATTGAGATTCTAGACTTCACTACATATCTCATTAGAATGAAAATCAAGCCAAATGTAGTTCTTGAAATACATTTTAACATCATGTGGGACGAGAATATAAGAGATCTTAGTTTAGGGTCGTAGAGTTCAGACCATAATGAGGGAGACACCTTGTGTGTTTGTTATAAACTTGATGTGAATAAAGACCAGGGTTTTCATACCACATTCATGTGCTCACAGGGGGACTTCTCAGCCAAGGGACTGACAGTGGAGTTTGGGGTTAGGCCCAAAGACTTGGGGATGGGTCCGAGGGATGCTCGAATGTTCCTACGTATCCCATAAGTATGGGAATTAAGCCATACTTAGTTCTTGAAATACCCTCTGTACAAATTTAGTTCGTACATGTGAAGGGTGAAAGGGGACTTTAGTGCAATGATGGTTGGATCCAATATTAAAGGTTCAGGCATTTCCATGTATTCACCTATTAATTGGAATATAACATGATTGGGGATCAATGTTAATAATTATTCCCTCTCAGGTGAGGGTGTCAGAGACTGTCGTAGTTTATTGTCGTACAGGACAAAAGTGCGAATAGTTTAAGGTCATATGCATGGACTGGTGTTGCATAGTTTAACGTCACATAGCTAGGATGTATTGCTATGCAGTTTAAAGTCTTGCAGCGAGGACAATGGGGGACTGTATATTTTAACATCATATATCAAGGATGATGATGAACCAATGTGAATATATTAGTTTCGTGGGGCATCATGGATCAACATCGTATGAGATGGAGGTGAACCTATGTGAAGATATTGGTTTTGGGCTTGAACCTCGGGAGGTTGCCTACGTACCCAGCCTAGAAGGCAAGGATTAAAGTCTGCCTAGTTCGATTAAGAATGAATTGGTGATCAATTTGTACTTGAGGACAACCCAAATATGATGTTGGGACTTACGTGTGGTTAGCGGCCCAGAGAGGGTGTTATGTTTGAAGCTTACTCTAAGCTCACATGAGTCATGCTCGGTGTGAGAAACAAGAGGTAACAACAACCCTAAAAATTCACATTTTAATGTCATATAGGAAAAAAGGGTCACAATTTAACGTCATGTTGGATGATAGAGGGACCATGCAGTTTAAAGTCTTGCAGTGAGGACTATAAGGTGTATTTGTATTACACAAAATACTTCTTCAAGAATCTTGCATTGGTTGGAGTTGTAATGAGTTCTCCTTCCATTGAGATTAAAGAATAATCTCCATTGGAGTAGACCTTATGTATTTAATAAGGTCCTTCCCACTTTAGCTCAACCTTGGGAGGTTTCTTTCCTGGTATCATTGGAGTTATGAGGACCAATACCAATTCTCCTTGAATTAATGAACGAAGACGAACTTTTTTATTAAAATCTCATGCTATTCGATTCTGATAGACTTCCAAGTGGTGCAGGGTGCACAATCTTTTTTCATCCAGTCATTCCAATTCATCAAATCACTTCTGAGATTGTTCATCTGTGGATGACTGATCACAAATGGCTACTATGAGTGAAGGTAATTGAACCTCAATGGGCAAAACTGCTTCTGTTCCATATACCAATGAGTATGGAGTTGACCGCATAGCAGTGCGGGTGGTGGTCCGATAAGCCCATAAATCATGAAAAAGTTTATCAGGCCATGATTTCTTATCTTTATCCACCATATTTTTTAGTATGTTTGAAAGATTCTTATTTAAGGCTTATATTTGACCATTGGCCACTGCATGATACTGAGATGAATGGTTGGATTTGATGTTGTATTCTTGATACAACTTCCTTACCTCAGATGAATAGAATTTGGTGCCATTGTCCATCAATATGGTATGAGGGACACCAAATATGGAAATGATGTTAGACTTGATGAAGCTAACAATGATTTTAGAACTAATTTCTTTGAGAGGTATTGCCTCTGCCTATTTGGAAAAGAACTCAGTAGCAGTAAGAATATACTTAAACTGCTTGGATGTAGCTGAAGGGTAAGGTCCTACTACATCCATTCCCCATGTGGAAAATGGTCATGAGTATTTAGCTGTATGAAGAAACTCTGGGGGTTGATGAATGAAGTTGGCACATACTTTACAAGAATGAAACTTCTTAGTGAAATCAACACAATCTTGCATCATTGAAGGCCAGAAGTATCCAAGCCTTCGGATTTGACCAGAAAGCCTATGTCTAGACTGGTGGGCACCAAAAACTCATGCATGTGCTTCATTCATGACTGCCATTGTCTCTTAACCATCAATAAATCTAAAGATAATTCCATAAAAACCTCTCTTGTAGAGAATTGTTTGGTGATATGGGCTATTATAAAGAGTAAAATTGACCACATGTCGCCGGACTTGTTCTTTCCCGTCTCTATCAAGTTGGAGTGTTCCATTTTGAAGGTATTCCCTGATAGGTGTCATCCATCCTGTAGTATGACCATATGGTTCAGAAATGGGACTGATTTCATTGATTTCCTCTGTTCTAATTTGAACAAAAGGTGAAACTACATGACGGTGGGAAATACTGATGATTGTTTCTTTCCGATTTGGATCTGCCAGGGCTGTGGTTGCATTAGCTAGTGCATCAGATTGGGAATTTTATGATCGTGGGACATAAGAAACTGTCGGTTCTGAGGGAAATTATGCCATTAACTCTCTGACATAATCACACAAAGGGGTTAACTCTTCTTTTCTTATGGAATAATCCCCATTGATTTGTTTGATTATGAAATCTGAATCACCTTTTACCTTCAAGTGATTCACCTGCACCTGAAGCGCCAATTCCAAACCTGCAATGAGAGCTTGATATTCTGCTTCATTATTTGTACCACATTCCAACAATAAGAAGGAATAGGGTAGCACTGACTTTTCTGGGGAAATAAGCATGATTCCTAACCCAACTTTTTTGAATTTAGGATCTTCCATTTTCTTCCCTATTGGACTTCTGGAGGCACCATCAAAGTACATTTCCCATGTTTGAGGATTATGTTGAATAAATAATACTTCTGTATCAGGAAGTTAAATATTTAAATATGTATCTTATACAGATGGGTGTTCAGCAAGGAAATCAGCCAGATCTTGGCCCTTTATTGCCTTTTGAGACACTGGATATCAAACTACTGCAAAATAACTGCCCACCTTGCCAGACGTCCTGTAATCACTAGAAGACTAAGGATAAATTTGAGCGGGTTATTGTGAGATACCAATTGGACATCATGATGTTACAACTAGTTTCTCAATTTCTGAACTGCAAAGATTAATGATAGGTAGCACTTTTCAATACTTGAATATTGATTTTCTGCCTCAAGCATAGTTTGACTGAGATAGTAAATGTTGTTTTCATTCCCGGCATCATTCTTTTGGGCAAGGAAGGCACCCAATGATCTCTCTAAAGCTGTCACATAAAGGATAAGTGGTCTTCCTTCAATAGGTGGCATTAATACTGGTGGACTCAAGATATATTTCTTGAGGATATCAAATGCATCTTGTAAATCTTCGGTCCATTGGTAGGTGACTCCATTATTCATTAATTTAGTGAAGGGTAAACACTTCCCTGCCAAATTGGCAATGAAACGTCGAATATAGGCCAAGTGTCCTTGAAGTCCTCTTAATTATTTCAAATTTCGAGGAGGTGACATACCAAGGATTGATTTTGTTTTCTCATCACTACAACAAAAACCGGGTTTAGCGGCGGTTTTGTGGCGGCGGTTCACAAAACCGCCGCTAAACGTTTTCACCGAAAGGTTTCGCGGTGGTTTTTAATAAACCGTCGCAAAACCCGAAATTTATTTTAACAATCCCGACCCTTCCCTACCCCCCATCCCGATCGTTCCCCCAAACCCCCGCGCCCTCCCTTCTTCCCCTAACCCCCCGGCAACCCGCAACCCTCAACCCCCAACCGTCCGACGACCCGCGACCTCCGTCTCCGGCGACCCCGCAACCTCCATCTCCGGTGACCCGTCTTTTCCAGGTATGTATCCATTTAATTAGGTTTGAAATATATAAAATTTTGATAGACTTCATGCATGGTGATAATATTTAGAATGATTGGGAGGTGATCGTTTCATTGGAGGTTTGAACATGGATTCAATGATTTATGACACAATAGGTTAATATTGAATAGTTATATAAATCCTAGAGTACAGAGGAGCATAGTTGAAAATATTAAATGGGTGGTATTATGGAATAAAATTGAGATTATAGATTGTGTAGTGGGGATATTTCCTCCTTTACATGGTTGAAAAGTGGGAATGAGTGGGTTGTTATGGGACATGACTTGGTTATATGAAAAATGAATGTTTGGTAGTTTCCTTATGGAATGGAATATAGTTTTTAATCATGATCATGACATGGGGTTTGATGGAATTAAAAAATATCATGGGTAAATATTAAAAAAAATAATCCTTTTAATTAATGGTTAATAGTTGGGAAAAATATGGGTGATGGCTGCATGGTTTGTCATTAAATATGATTAATATAAAATATAAATAATGTAATATGGTTGGTGAAATGAATCTATAAATGGGATAAATGATGAGGCATGATGGTAAATTAATCATCTTTATTGTGGATCTTTGTATATGATGTGGGGATTGTCATTGTGTTATAGTTGGCAGTGATGGTAATGTGAGGTAGTAGTGGTGTGGTGATTTTTACTAGCTATAGAAATTCTATTTGTTTATTTATGTCTTATGTTGGTCTTGTGTGTGTCTATAAATATACTTAAATATTATTATTTTTGGTTTTTTAATACATCCCACTTGAGTTAGATACCCTTCTCGAATCCCAACAAACTTTGGGTACTAGTTTGTTTCCCCTAACATTCGGGTTGGTGAGGGAATGGATGCATGCCTACTCCCCCATCCCCACTCTCCCTTCTAGTTTTAGAATTATCTTTGATGTATTGAGGTGGGTAAGATCATACTTCTAAAGTATATAGTGAAATAGAAGACCCTAATGGTTATTTATGTGAAGGTACATTACATATTAGAAAACCCTTTGAGTTATTGATGATGATTATAAACTAGGTGCACTATAAGTCCCTATGGTGTATTGAGATAATGATATGATGTAAGTAAAATAGTGGACTATAAGTGGTATTTATGGGATGGGATATTGTGGTGTTGATGTAAGGATATATATTAGAGGCTGTGCATGGTAGGTAGAGGGAATTAGGTTAATGTCCTTCATGATTTTGATTCCCAACAGTACTGGATTTTAGAAGTGTTGATGATATGTAATATGTGATAGAGGCTATTGGCTAATGATGATGTTATGGATAAGGTTTGTGTTATGGTTGTAATATGATATATAGTATTCTATGGAATAAATGTTAAAGATATTGGGAGAATATGACATTTGATATTAGGGTGAGATAGTGAAAAAAATAAGAAATTGGTTTTAGGGTGCCTTTGTGTCATATTCATCTGATATTATTTTACTATGCATGATTATGATATTTAGTAATCGAGTCTTGGTGAGTATTTTCAATAGTTGACCTACTAGGTGCTTACTAGTTATGTTGTTTGTTCAATGATGTGTTATTATACTCCTTTAACTTTTTCATTGGAGGTATTGTGTATAATCATACTAAAGATACATATTATGATAAACCCCATATATATAAAAAATTCAATATTCCTAGGATATTTTTTGTGACTAAGTTGGGTCGTACTATCTTTGTGCTTGGTTTTTGTTGTGAAATCACTACCGTGGAGATTTATTTGGTATTTTTATCTTGGGGTTTTTATTTTTTTACGTATTCATTCTTTAAAGTATTATTGTTGATTTAAATTTATATATATATATATATATATTATGATGTTGTTCAGTGTTATTCTTTTTTTATTATTGGTACATATGATGGTAATTCCTCTCATCCTTATTTTTTATACCCCTATTCTAGTCATCAAACCAGGGCCTGTAGGAGGTTGGATATGGGGGTCACTCTCATCTTTAATTTAATTCTAGGAAGAGTTGTCATTGAAGTTGTGTATTGAATTGACCCGGGTAACCCTCAAACGTGGTAACTGACCCATTCTGTTACATACCCGAAGGTTATTACTGATCCTCGTGGGTTGGAGGAAAGCACCAATGCATCAAAAAACACAACAAAGGGAAAAATTTATCCCAACATGATCAAACACATTTCATATATGTATACACAAAATGAAAAGGAATGTGGAATACTAAAGGAATATATATACCATAATAGTCAAAAGACAGTAGAAAAGAACAATTAAAAAAGTAGTCAATGTTTCGAAAAAAAGTCTAACTACATGGACTAAAATCAAAAACTACTCCATGAGATGGTGTGGATGAACTCCCTCCATCTCACCACCAGCTACCCAAAACTAGCTAACACAAACCTCACCACCTCACTTCAGTGCCTTTCCCTTCCCAGTATTGGAAGACATACAAATGTATATGTACCCCTAAGGAGGTGCACAAGGTGTGAGCTAACAGCCTCCATAGGATCCCACTCGGGTGTTCCATATCAAGCCTCTATATAACTATTCATGTATTCTTATTTTAAATATAACATGGAATGATAAGCAGTAATGAAATTTTATAGAAAACATGGGTAAACATTTCCCTTTTTCCTAGTTCTAAACAAAAGTAGGTACAAAATGTATATCAATTATAACTCAGAAATCCAATCATTACAAAATAAAATAAGCAGTAGAGGCATAAGTACCAAGGAACACTATAGTTTAGACTAGAAGAATACTTATATCATAATAAATCATGTGCACAATCCAATTCCTATAACACAATCCTAGGAAGAAGAGGAATACCCCATGAGTAACCCCCCCCCCCCCGAAAATGCTAATAGTTGTCCCCTAGAACAATGGGACTAGGAAACCAAGGAAATACCCATGAGAAAACCTCCTAATAATCACAAAACATGGATGATGGACTCAAGATAAACATTCCACCTAAGTACCCAAGGTAACCTAAGTGCTCATTTTCACAAATCAATTTCAATATTTTAAAAGTGCCCATTTAATTTTCATTTATCAAAAATCATGGAAAAACATTTCTCTCAAAAACCCCTTCTTAAACAAATTAAAATAGTCATTCCAATTTGATAAATCAACTTATAAATTACGATAAATTAGGCTAATTATCATAGGCTAGAGATGGAACCACCTACCTCAAAGCTCAAGTCACACATTCCCGTAATGGGATCCACTAACAATGAAAACCCAATGATGAAAACGAAGTCCCTAGAATATAATAAAAACATTAATATTGATATAAATTAGAAAAGAAGGGGTTGGTGGAAAGGGAAAACACCAAATACCTCAAGAAAAGACATCTGCCGCACCACAACTAACCAAGGAATGGCCTCCATAATGAGATCTCCCAAAGGATCTAGAAGAATACACAAAGATTCAAAAACTTAGGCCACCAGATCTGATAATGTTACCCTAGGGTGCCACCATTATCAAGAGAAACGAAGAATCAGAAATATTTCCTACCCAGAGAGATGCGCCACAACTATAATAAAAGATCCAATGTTGAATGGATCAATCTAGATGGAGCATAGTCTCCCAAAATAACCTGAGAAGATCACTAGGTAGGGATCCAAGGGCCTGGAGAAAAGAACTGAAACCAAAATAGCCACTCGCCTATTTTAAAAAATACCCAAGGGCCATTTGATGATGTGTAATACTATTACCTACTGTGAAATCCATGGTTTTCTAGTATGTTGAAAAATCCTTCACCTCGAATTAAAAATCCATTATTTTAAAATTTACGATGTGAAACCACTCTTCCCGAGGTGTAAACTTTCACAGCATGAATACCCTTTCATGACTTGTATCTAGTAACAGTTACATGGTGTGTAACCTAGTTATACAGTGTGAAAGACTTTTAAATCATGTAGAAAAAACTGGTTAAAGATGAAAGTACAACAAATATCTGACTTCACCATTTTAGGTATCTTACCAATTCCTTCCTAGTCCTTTACAGACAATGGAAAAAAAGAAAACCATAAAGAGGATAAAAAAATACCTGATAGATCAGTAATAGGATCTTACAAACTCCCCACTATAAATAATTTTTGTCCTCAATAAGTCATGTAAAAGATGTAATCCATGGGAAAATGGGATAGATATATGAATATTTTTCTTTGGTTTATGAGGATAAATGGGACAGAACCATTTAATTCTTTTAAAAAAACTATCATCGCTCAAAATAAAAGATCACTTGAACCATATGCTTATTATATAAATAAAAGGTAATTGATTATATGTAATGAAAAGATAATAATTTATAGTAATGTTGATAAATACCAAAAAAATAAAACTCATCTTTTTAATGAATTAAATAATCCTTGTCCATCTTTGAAGAATAGGTAATCACGACTAAATAAATGGTTAATAGATGAAAAAACATTGAAATTAAGTGGGGGAATTATCATAATGTGTTATCACTATGTTGGATCTAGTGAGAAGAATATTCATTGGCTTATAAACAAGTATCAACAACATTGTTCAAATTATGAAACTAAATATGGTAAAAAAATATTCCATATTATTTTTATTGATCTATAATATTGATAAGTGAAGGTAATGATTATTAAACATAATCCAATGAGGAGAAACTCTAGAAATGGGAACCCATGCATTGGTATTCTATATTAGTGATTTTGGATGGATGTTATAAATACCGACTGGTATCCCATTTCTAGATATGGAAAATAAAACGAAACATTTAATTGAGATGACCAAGCATGTGAGTATATGAGATGTTCAGGAAAGTTGTAGTATTTTTTGTGAGGGTGTGGAAGTAATCTGAGTTGACCAATGTATCTCATTAATGTAGTGGGGATAGAAATTGTTTGAGGCAACATAAATGTGTGATTGACAGTGTTATGATAATTGTGTAACCCGATATTCTTACTGCTCCTCAATGAGGTGTTCACGCTGTCTCCTAGGGACCAGACTTGTTTGGTTTGTCTGGGCATGCTAAGTAAGTGGTAAATGTGATCAATGAATCATCTTTATCATATTATGCATACTTTATGATCAATGGGTCATCTTTATTATATTATGATTCTGCAATCTTACACTATCGTATATTTTGTGTAGGCACATTATGATATACATGGATAAAAGCTGGATCACATTACCGAGGAACACACCTCAGTATGTTAAGAGTTTGAATGAGTTTTTAGATTTTGCGATTTCTAATCGATCCGTTGAAGGGAGAGTAATATTTCCATGTCCTAAATGTAAATTTAGAACATGGTTGAAGAGAGATGAAGTTTATGAACATTTAATACTGAAGCAATTCCCTAGTCAATATTTGTGTTGGAATTGGCATGGAGAATCAAATAATACAGAAAGATTGAGCACTGATGTTAATCCACAGAATGAGATCCCAATTTCGTCGACAATGGAAAATGAAATTAAAAACCTCATAAATGATGCATTCGACACTGCAAGACACCACTATCAGCATCAAAATATATCAGAACAACCAGAAGAGGGTGCTACAAATTGCAACGTGACAAGTGATGTTTTTGAGACTGTAACACAAGTAGACCAAGATTGGAACATATCATTGGATCCTCCTCTTGATTCTGTAGAGCCAAATGTAATGGAAAACTTCACTGAGAAAAATGCGTTTCATGATTTATTTGACGATGGAAATCAACAATTGTATAGTGGGTGTTTGAAATATTCAAAGCTTTCATTTCTGCTGAAGTTGTACCATATCAAATTTCTATGTAGAATTACAAATAAGTCAATGTCCATGATATTGGAATTGATTCGTGATGCATTTCCTGAAGCAAAAATCCCAGAATCTTTTTATGATATGAAAAAAGATGTTAACAAGCTTGGTCTGAATTATATAAAAATACATGTGTGTCCCAATGATTGTATGCTTTATTGGGGAGAGGATTCAAGTAGACAGAATTGCAAGAAATGTTCTTCTTCTAGATGGCAGTCAAAGGGTGATGTTGGAAGTCTGACTGAACATAATTTCATGAAGAAGAAGAAAATGAACACACCGGCAAAGGTTTTGCGTTACTTTCCTTTGAAGCTGAGATTGAAAAGATTATTCATGTCATCAAAAACCATCGAACACATGAAGTGGCATTCTATAGATAATAACAATGATGGGTTAATGAGACATCCACGAGATTCCAAATCATGGAATACATTTGATTCATTACATCCATATTTCTCAGCTGATCCTAGTAATGTTCGATTGGGATTGGTTGCCGATGGATTCAACCCATTTGGGACTTTGAGTAAAAGTTATAGCATTTTTTCAGTTGTTTTGATCCCTTATAATCAGCCTCTGTGGATGTGTATGAAAAAATCATCTTTTATCATTTCAATGATTATTCTTGGAAAACAAATGCTTGGAAATTATATTGATGTATACTTGCAGCCTTTGATTGAAGAATTGTAGGAGTTATGGAGTAACGGTGTTGAGACATTTGATGTTTCTTCTAAAACAATGTTCAAAATGCATGCTGCTTTACTGTGGACCATTAGTGACTTCCCTAGGATTGGGAATTTATCTGGTTGGAACACTTATACGGGTTTGGCTTGTCCCGTTTGTAACTTTGATTTTGAGCCCAAACGGCTACCTCATAGTAGAAAATGGTGCTTCTTATGACATCAAATATTTCTCGATGCATCTCATAGATTTCGGCTGAACAAATCAAAATTTAATGGTTTCATTGATCATAGACCACCTCCAAAGTTGTTAACCGGTTCTGAAATATTGACACAGCTTGAAAATGTTGAAACAGAATTTGGGAAGGTTCATCATTTGAATGATAGCGGAAAACGGGTCCGAAGTGCATCGTCAAGTGAAATCAGAATGCAACAATGGAAGAAAAAAAGTATATTCTTCAAACTTTTGTATTGGGAATTTAATTTTTTGTGCCACAATATTGATGTGATACATATTGAGAAGAATTTCTATGATAATTTGATTTTCACATTACTTAATGATCATGGAAAGTCAAAGGATCATCTTAATGCTCGCAAAGACTTACAAGTAATGAACATAAAACGCGATCTCTGGCCAGATGAGAATGAAAAGTATGCTCTGGCTATTTTCGCAATGAAAAATAGGGATAAAGATATGTTCCTTCAAATTTTAAAGAATGTGAAGGTATCTGATGGGTATTCGAGTAACATCTCGAGGTGTGCAATGGAGATGATCTTTACTCCATCATTTTTTACTATCATGATGCATTTAACTGTGCATTTGGTTGAAGAAGCTAAATTAGGAGGCCCCGTTCATTATCGATGGATGTATCCAATTGAGAGGTATTTGATTTATATGTTTTCAAGTTAAGTAAACAATTTTTTACATTTAAATAAATGCATAATATTATTATTTTATTTCACATATATCTTGGGCATTTGAAATCATACGTGAGAAATAAAGCTCAACCCGAAGGCTCTATTGCTGAAGGCTATTTGGCCGAGGAATGTCTTACCTTTTTTTTTCAGGTATTTAGATGATATTGAGACAAGATTTAATCGAGTTGGACGTGTTGATGACACATCAACTCAATCTCAAATGCATCAGAAATCAAAAATATTTCCTGTTATTGGTCGATCAGTTGGGAGGACCTCAAATGTGACACTGACAGAATTGGAATTATTACAGGCACATAGATATGTGCTGCTGAATAGTGAAATTGCAGATCCATTTATTGAAGAGTTGAGGATATAAACAAAGAGACGAATGAGAGGCCAAACACGAAATGAGAAAGATATAACAAAATCTGTGAATAAAGAGATTGTAGAATGGTTTGCACGACGTGTAAGTTCATAAATATTGCAATAAATATGAATATTAGTTTGACAAATACAATTTGTAAATATATTAAATTATATTTCTTTTTTCAGATCATGAATACTGATAATCGAGCAGACTTGTCAAAAGATTTGAAATTTCTTGCTAGAGGTCCTATAAAGCAAGTTAGAATGTTCGACGCTTATAATGTGAATGGATTTAGATTTCATACAGTCGATCGAGAAGTGGGTTTGAAAACACAGAATAGTGGTATATTTACATTTGCTGAAGTGGGATACTATGGAAAGCTGCATGATATTATTGAATTAAACTACCATGGACATTTTTCTGTTGTTTTATTCAAATGAAAATGGGTCGATATTATCAGAGGTGTTAAAAGAGATTCATTGCAATTTACTTCTGTGAACTTCTCTCACTTGATGGATGTTGATGATCATGAAATGCATGATCCATATATCTTAGCATCACAAGAAAAAATGGTATATTATATGAATGATATTGTGGATGAAGGTTGGAGTGTAGTTACTCACGTAATACAAAGATATTTGTATGATATGGGTGATGAAGTGGAAGATTTGACCTCTAAAATTGAATGTCATCAACAACAGGAAGCAGAATTATTTGTCCATCGTGATATTGAAAATATTAGTCTTGCAAGGATGAATGAAGTGGATGAATCAATGGAGCAGGAAACTGACATGATTGAAGGGTAAAATGATTGTATGTACAATTATTCATTCATGCAGCAACCACTTGTTTCATTTCTGCAGTCATTCATTATCATTGTTATATATATTTTGTTTGTTAGTAATGGGAATCTATTATCATTTTTAATTTTTTTTCTGCATAATTTTTTTGAAATATATATTCTGAACTTAATTTTATTTGATTAAATGACATGAATGCCAAGGAGGAAGCGTTATACTATTTCTTCTAGTTCTGCGACGGATGACGATCCATCTGGGTCACTCCCCATGACATCTGAGGCACCCACCCCCGCACCATCTCCCCTTGCACCATCTCTCACACCATCAGAGGGCCTCCCATTAGGGGATAAGTCGTCGACTCCCCCTACAGGTGCCTCATCAGTTGGTCGGCGACATACCCCTTCCAGTTCATCCCGAACATACTGGAGGGTCACAGTCATAGGTATAAATTTTAATTAAATAAATTTATTGCATTTTGTTTATACTAATTGTTTTCTCATTGAATATGACAAAAATGAAACCATGGAGAAACACTTAAAAAGCTCAGATGTTTGGAACTTGAATGGCCAAAAGATAATCGTGCCATTTGATTCTTATGGGGTCCCTACAGATGATGTCGTGGGGTTACTTGGCCAGATTATAGGTCAGTTGGCAGCGGAGCCCATTTCCCTTCCCATTTCATATGATGATTGGAGACATATGCCTCCAAACTGGAAAAATGAATTTTTCGATTCTCAAATAAAGGTAATTTTATTACATTATGTTTTAATTTAATGTCATGTTACTAATATGTTCAAAATTAATTTCTGTATACAGATGTTCTTCCACTTCACAGTTGCTGATGTGATAGCACGGAAGTGGACTTTGAAAAATCTTGGTAAAAAATGGAAATATTTCAAATGGATATTGTGGTGTGATGTCAATGATACTTTGTTGACCTTGGAACAAATGTATGAAAATCTACCCAGTGAGGTACCGAAAGAGCAGTGGAAAGTTTTTGTCGACAGGCATCGTGATGAGAAGCGGATGGTATTGAAATATATATTATTATATTATCCTCGTTTTACATTAATACATGTATATGAAGAGGAGATGACATTGGATACATTACTATTAAATTTCATTTTATTTATTTCAAGATCTCTCACGACAGAATGCATCAAATAGGGTGAAGCAAGTCATCCCTCACACGGCAGGCTCAAAAAGCTTTTCTAGAAGCCGAATGTCATTGGTAATATTTTAAATAGTTTAAATATTTATAATACAATATTATCTATTTAATATATTGAATTTTTTATTTATCTTTGCTTAATGCAGTCACAGAATTTAGGGCACAAAGCCTCCCGGACTGAACTGTGGTTGGATGTTCACAGAAAATCAGATGGCTCTTTTGTTAATGAGACTACCAAAGAAGTTGGAGTATGAAGTCAAATTTTTATTATAATAACTTATTATCAGTTTTTACTATGTTAATATGTATTGATATTTGATTTATAGGTAAAAATTAAAGAACTATGGGATGCCAATCCTGGGAAGTCCTACTCAGTCTCCCAGGATGACCCGGTTGCTCAAGTCCTTGGGAAGGAGCATCCTGGTAGAGTGTGCGGGATGTGTTTGGGACCCGTACCATCTGAGGTCTTTAGCAGGCCATCAGGGATTCCAGCCGCATCTACTCATGGTTATAGTCATCCCATACCTGAAGATGCTCAGAGGGATATTTCTTCTCTACGATCCATAGTTCAAGACCAAGGGGCTCAGATATCCGCTATGCAGAAAGTGTTGACTGATTTATATCAGCAGATGAGCAGATATGCCTCCAGTGGTAGTGCACCGAGTGTTGGTGAGCAGGTAAATCACAAAAAATCAAAATCATTTAGTTTTAAAACTTTTATTGGTTTTAAGTTTAATTATAAATATGCAACAATATTTAATTTTCAATATAATGTTCTTACAGGTGGCAGCAGGAGATGGAGGTGGAGAGGGTGACGATGCATTATCGGACCATGAGTAGTATTTTTGATGTGTTGAACAAATATGGGAAAGGTTGGTTTGTATATATAACATGTGTGGTGTATGGAACCTTTAAAAACCCATTGGTCTTGGAGGAGCTTCAGTGGCTAACCTTTAATGATCACAATAACCTCAGGTGGTAAAGAGAATGATGTGTTTGTTTCATTGGTTAGATGATCTATGGTAATAGGCTCTTTGATGTTTCTGTTGTAAATTCAGCATTGGGAATTGGACTCATTAGGGTGTTGCATGTACAAACAGACATGTTGAATGGATATTACTAGATCAATATGGTTTTATGAGGTGATTTTCATGATCATTAATAGTTTTTATGAGGCACGTAACCACATCACATGAAACCCAATGCAACTCCCTTCCCATGAAGCTTCCCTCTTTTCTAACTTTTATTTTATGAACATATTGGGAGATTGTTAGATGAAATTTCATATGATAAAAAAGAATAATCATAGGGTTTTTACATGATTAATTGGGCTATTTGATGGGGCTTCACATGATCAGGAACAGATCACATGAATTGCATAACCCCTTTGCATGATGTTCCCAGGGTCATGTGATCATGAGCCTCATTGAAGTTCACATGGTCCTTGTGACCTAGGTGATTAATCTATATGTATACATGCTATAATTTTCTTTCCTTTGGGTATATATTAATACCTATGCTTTGGGAATTTCTTTGTTCCTAAAATATACAATGCTCATTTGGCTAGCATCAAAAAATGCCCCCCCCCCTCCCACAAAAGTGATGTTCGAAGGAACAAGGACTCAGTTATGAGGTAGGAAATGACTTCATGAGTATCTTATGCTTTCTATGGTTGGAATTCAAAACATCTTTTGGTCTTCTATAAGTCCATTAATATTCCTTGAGGTTCCCTATAAATAGCGGGTGAGAGGCTGGTCATTTGACCAGTGACATGAAGCTCCATAGCTCTCAAAACCTCCTCTGTCATGCGATTGTTTTGCAAGACAATGTTGCATGACCTTATCACAAGAACCATAAATGAGGCCTAATCATGTGATCATGTCACTTGACCTCTTTGTGTGATCACCTTGTCTAAATATCTCACTTAATCAATCCATGAACTAATCAATGGTAATTTATTTGAACTTTGATGCACACCCTTGGCCATTAGTCTATCTTATGTGATTCAGTTGTCTCTTGAGGATTTTTTCATAATCTACTAATCTTTATGTGATTCACGTGACCTTCACATGGTAACATGATTATATGTATTAAGAAAAATCATGTGATCAAAATATGTTTTATGGGTTATGTGATTTTCGTGACCTAGAATGGATCATGTGGTCCACGTAATATTTTCCATGTTATGCACTTATTTTGTTTGATTATCACAACTGATTCTCTCTTAATGGTTACATATATTCTAATATATTCTCTATTCTCTTTAAATATGTCCTCTATTTCTCAAATGTCTTCTTATGTGGTAGACTGGAGAGACCTTATTTCCTGGAACCATAATGTCAATCATCGATACAAAGTATTTTATAACAATGATGTTTTAAAGGTTCTTATTCTAACTTAACATCAAAATTATCCTCTATTGAACAGAATACCTTTATATAGATTTGGACATCAGGATGATAGTTCTATTCTTCACCTAAATACAACCTTTAGTCTCACATGTTGTCACTCTCTATTGACTATATTAAAATGATAGTTTCTAAGGATAGTCAGTTAATTGTGGCACCGTTCTTAGGGAAATATTATACATTTAAAAATTCAACATGGTTTCATATATTCATGATCTCACTCATCAATTGATTTCTCATATTTACTCAAACATGCTCATCTTCTCTCTAGAAAACCAAAAAAGTGGCTTGAGCTGAAAGTGTGATTTTCACCCTAGTGGTAATTTCTCTGATGAATGGGCATGGCCATTTTGGGTTAGGTAGATCTACACAAAATTCCCCTATCAATTTAATGTTATTAATCATTACGAGGAGACATATATTTTTTAGTTTATCATGTACCATAAACCATAATTCCATAGTGAGTTGATTAGTTGATGGTTTTTAGGAACCAAAACTATTTATCTAGCCCATGGTGAGGTGGAAATTGGCCGATAAAATATTTTTAAGCTTGGGGGAATAATTATATTAGTGGAAACATATGATGAATTCCTTCCCGTTGAGAATTTTTGGGATGGAAATAAATAGACTCAGACCTTAGCAGGCGACATTCTTTCCATTGTAAAGGAGAGGTAGAAAAAGGATTTATACTTGCATTTTATTATTTAATTCAATGATTGGATTAATATCTTCTTTTATGGAAGTGGGTCTCAGACATCTATCATACGCCCTCATCTATGCCCTTCTCTAAAAGTTTGGAATGTCATTGGATCATTTTTCGCTACTCTAGAAGCTAGAGAGTATGCCTCATGGGGCTACCAAATGAGACTACATGTATCCCTAAGTCTTTGGTTAGCAGGATACTTGGCCATGTTTTTAAATGGAGGGCTCTTCTCTGTTGGGGATTCACATTTGGGAATCTGGGTCTTCATGTTGGTTATAGAAGCATGAATGGTATAAGGGAAACCTCTCAACCTATCAATTCCAAAACTTTCTTATTTTTATCAGCATCATGGCCATTTTCAAAAGGGTAATATACCTTATCAAATTAGTAACCCTTTTAAATTATTATTTTGTTGGATAGGTGATCATTTTTAGCGTTATAAGCATCAGAATACTACCAAAATTCATGATGCTCTATTCTTTCCCAGGATGCTAAATGTCTCTGGGGTTGAGGCGATGTATTTAGGTGATGAAAATGTTATGAAATGATGTTTCCCATATTAGTAGTGATAGTTGATATATCATGCCTAGTTGTTGTTTGAGAATCCCATATGTCTTTCTGTAGAAGTTGATATGTTGTATGTTAATTCATGGCCCCTTTGATGTTATTAAATGATGTTTCTCATATTAGTTACAAGAGGAATTGGCCATGTAATTGTTGTTAAGAATTTTATTTTTCTTAGAATTCTCGTTTGGTTTGTTTTTCAGGGTAGTGGTGCAGTATAAGCAGAAATGCTATTTTTTTCGGGTCAGCATTTTGCGGCGGTTTTAACCGCCACTAAAGTTTTACCACTTATACATTTAGCGGCGGTCTAAACTGCCACTAAATGTAATCGGAAATACACTTATCAGCGGTTAAACCCACCGTGAAATCATGCCGGAATTAGCGGTGGTTTTAACCGCTGCTAAACAGGCGCATGACACGCCTGAATTTTGTGGAGATTATAGCCGCCGCTAATTAAATAGCCCATAAAACCGCCACTAAATTTACCAAAAACCACCATGAAATGAGGTACTACGACTCTTTTCTTTGACCTCCGCGAAATACATAAAATTGCAGCTAATAGATTGCCGACGCGCAGTTTAGCGGCGGTTTCTGTAAACCGCCGCCAAACCATATAGCGGTGGTTTAAACCGCTGCTATATGAAAAAAAACTACCGCTAAGAGGATGTTTTCTTGTAGTGCAGGATCAACTTCAATACCACGATGGCATACAACAAAACTGAGAAATTTTCCTGAGGTTACCCTGAAAGCACATTTCAAGGGGTTCATCTTCAAATTGTGTTGTCGAAGTTTGTTGAATATGATTTCCAGATCAGCCAGGTGATTAGAATGTTGTCTAGATTTAACCACAAAATCATCCACATAACATTCAACAAATTTCCCTAAAATGGTTTGAATATATGGTGCATGGAACGTTGATACGTTGCACCTGCATTCTTCAGGCCAAAGGGCATTACCCGATAGCAAAATAGGCCTTGAGGGACTTTGAAGGCTGTAGATTCTTCATATTCTAGAGCCATTCGGATTTGATTATACCCATAATATCCATACATGAAGGAAATTTCTTCATAACCATTTGTTGCATCAATTAAGAGTTTTGTGATCGGAACCAGAAAATCATCCTTGGGACAATGCCGATTAAGATCTCTGAAGTCAATGCAAACTCTAATTTTTCCATTATTATTTTTCATAGGGACAATGTTATCCATCCATTTGGGATACTAAACTTCTATGATTAAGTTATATTTTATAATATTATCAACTTTAGCTTCAATTTTAGAGGCATAAGTTGGGTGTGTTCTTCTTGCTGCTTGCTTGAATCCTCGATGTTCTTCTGGAAAACCCAAATGATGAGTGGAAACATCAGGATCAAGACCTGTCATTTCTGTATAATTCAAAGAAAATACATCTCAATTTTTCTTTAAAAAATAAGTATACATTTATTTCTCTTCAAGAGTCATGGACACGCTAATTAAAGTGGGGTGTAGATATTCTTTTATACATAGATTTATTTCTCTGAGTTCATCCACAGTGGTAGAGATACCCTCTTTAAATTCTAGAGGAGCATCTCTGAGATCTTCCTCTTCTTCTTTAATATGTGTTACTTTCTCTATTTATACTTGCATAGTAGATGACGAATAATAACGTCTATGGTCAAGGGAGAAGTTAAAACTTGAACATCTTGAAAAGGAGGTTGCCATTTCTGACCCTATTGATAATGAAGGGTCTTTCTGAGTTGATAGAGAGGAGATGATGGATTGAGAATCGACATCATTATTTTCCTCCGGTATTGCTATAACTTCTTCTGGCTTGGTTGATGAAGTATTGAATTTATGGATTTTAGTGGACTAAATGAAGACATCTCCATGTAAGCTCTCTTCATTGATTGGCCAATCAACAATTTCTCCCATACTATCTGGATTGATTGCCATAATTGACATTATAGAAGTTTCCATAAGAGTGTTTGGATATGGGTCTATCCTATCAATTTGACTGATATGAAACAAATAATCTTTACTCACATGTATGAATGATTTAACTGGAATCTTTTCCAAACCATATGGAGCATTAACTTTGGTGACCTTCTTCACTGTGGATTTTTTCTTTCCTTCCATTTGATAAAACTCTTCCTCAATGTATTGATATTCACATGTTTTGAATGGGGATTTGTCACCATAAAATGTCCCAATTTGACCATTGAAACAATATTTGAGACATTGATGGTATGACGAAGGTACGGCCACATGTTGATGTAGCCAAGGTCTTCTAAGCAAAATGTTGAAGGCTGTGTCTAGATGAACAACCATGAAATCTGAATTAGATACAAGGTCTCCAAACTGAATTCTGAGTGTAATTTCGCCCAGAGGTTCTTGTTCATTCTTATCGTATCCTTGCAACATCAAAGTATAAGGATTTAAATCAGATTTGGTGAGGCCCAATCGATGGAGTGTATGAATAGTAATGAGATTGAATCCTGATCCATTATCAATAAAAGCTCGTCGGATGTCTGCATCATTGACTTTTCCTGATAGATACAAAGGTATGATATGTCTATGTACAACATCATCTTCATCTTTATCTGTAAAAGATATCACTGCATGGCATTCTGCAGGATCATTATCTATATGGTAGACTTTAGCTGCAGCAATTTCAGTTTCAAATTCTTGAGGACTTGACAAAGCCTCGATAAGCGCCTCCTGAAGATCTTTTGATAGATTCAAGGCATCCAAAATTGATAACTTGGCTAGTACTTGGGATAAATGTTTCAAGACATCATACTTTTGGTCCAAAGTTCTGTGTTTCCCATCATGAAAATGTGGTTTTGCAGGTGCCTTGGACATTGATGCTTTGGCAGTAGATGCATCCCATATCGAGGTAGGAGTTGGAAATACTCCTGGCATCGATAGATTAGACCGACTAGGTCTATCTATTTTCTGAGAGGAAGAAGGTGTGACATCTAACCGGTCTTCCAAAATAATTGTGTCAGGACCAAATCTTCCATGTGTGGAAGAAATTTCTTGTTCCTGTTGAGCCTGCTGAAGGGATTTTCCATGAGTTTCTGTTTCATATACAGTTCTAGCAGGGGTAGGATTGAAATAGTGGATTCTGGAATATCCACATCTTCCCCTGTATCCCAGACCTCTGTCTCTTCCTCTAATTCCTCTGTTTGATACAGGGAATTTAGGGTCATCATGATTGAAACTGTAATTGGAATAAGGATTTGTTAAATGAATCATGTCAACATAACCAAAGATCAATTATTCATCTGATGAAGATTCTTCCTGATTAGCCAGTTCAGGTTGTTCCGATTGGTGGGATGGTGCCCGTTCTTTTGAAGTATATGGCATAAAATCTTATAGATTCAAAGACAATTTAGTCTTTGACATGAACTCGTCATCTTCTGACAGCTCTTTTTTCTTCAAATTACACTGCTTCTTTGAATATTTTCCTTCTGATGAAGGGGGTTTTGTTGTGGCATTCATAGCATAAGACACAATTGGTTGATTAAATTGTGTTCGTAAAATGGCATGAGTTTGGTTGATTGTTTTCCTGACCATCCAATCATCATATTTCTACGCATTTTTACTTTTGACTTCATGCCACTCACCTTCTTCCTCTGGATCAGTAGCAGTAACACATGCTACTTGGGCTGAAGAACCTTTCGGTTTTACCTTTCCAGAGTCCACCATCTTTTGTAGGAGTTCTTTGAAGACAAAACACTCTTGAATGGGATACCCCAACATCTGATTAAATGGAAAATATTTAGGGATGTCTTCATCTCTTTCCTTGTTTAGCCTTTTGGGCCTTGGCAACTGAACCAGGTTGTTTTCTAGAGCCAAGATGAAGTAACCCAAAACTTGTTCATTCTGGAAAGAATAAATGTTATTCTTAAAATCGTCGAACTGTTTCTACCTTTTATCTTTTTTATCATCTTGATGAGGCGGCCATTGTTGTTGACGTTCATAAGGTGGAGCCTTTCGATATGATGAAGGTATTGAAGTGAAAGCAGGTACAGGTGCTTGTTTAAGTATAACTGTAGCAGTCTTTGTTTTCCCTATTCTCCTTCCTAGAACTGATGGAATTACATGAGTTTTAGCCTTAGTATTCATAAGAGATTCTTCGATCTGCTGAGCAATTGAAGTAAGGTCTCAAAACCCTCCTCTGTATTTCACAAGGATCAATGGTGTGCGTAATTCATCACGCAAATTTTCCACACAGATTGACAACAATTATTCTTGAGGGAGTGATAATCTTAAGGAATGTGTTAATCCCTTCCAGTGAGCAATGAAATCTGAAACTCTTTCATTTTCCCTTTGCTTACAATTGGTAAGATTCAAAACTATCGTCTTTGGAAATGTTGAGCTAAATTTAAGGAGAAATCTTTGACGAAGATCTTCCCACCCAGTAATTGACCAAGATTACAAGCTTGTATACCAGAAAAAAGTAGGCCCTTGTAATGACTGTACAAAACACATGAGCTTAACTACTTCTTGTTGTTGAGGATTTCCCATCATAGGATCACAATGAGAAACAAAATGTGTTAAGTGTTGTTCTGGATCTCTTGAAACATTAAAAATTGGGAATGTGGTACTTTCAAAATTTGATGGGGGAGGAATTGCATCCACTCATTCAGGGTAAACTCCCTTTTCTGGTTGAATTTTTGCACGCTTTCCTTCCATATCTTCCAACCGGGATGTTAATGACTCAATTTTAGTCATTAATTTTTGAGAAACATCTGGTTGAGATTGGACCTGAGCAGGTGGAATAACTGGAGTTTGGACGGGTGTAGTGACAGGGATTGTCACTGATGGTAGTATTGACGGTTGTTGTTCCATATGACCCATAGGATTGGACTTGAGAGGGTGTACTTGTAAAGGGGGATATTCTTGATTCATCCTAGTAGTTGCAACAAATTCCTTTGACTAACTAACTCCAATATGCTTAGGAGGAAGACTGCCTTGAAGTAGTTCTGCATTTAACCTACTTAACTTCTTCATTTCTTCTTCATGTTGCGTGAACCTTTCCTCTAATGAGAGTGATTGGCCTTCTCCGGAGTAAGGGTGGAATGTAACCTGACTTTTACCCTTTTCTTTGGAATGTGCCTTTTTGGATTATGGAAGGGAATTACCCAAGGAAATGTCTTTCCCCTAGGCAGCCCTCTGGATTCTGGTACGCACACCTTCTTCATTCGTTTCTATATGCACAGCCACTTGAATAAGAACTTCTTCATTTGATCCCTCTGAGTGAGCCTCATGTTCTGGGGGATCAGTGACAATGGCATTGATGACATTTATCGATGCATAATGCATTTTAGTCCTTTTGTCGGAATTTCTACGATACTGTCTTCTTCCATGTCCTTTATGAGACATTTCCCTTAGTTTAGTTGATCCCTCAGGAACTTCTTGATTAACCGTAATTTGGAGGGAATCTCCTAATAATTGGTTTATGCGTTCCTCTTGTGGCTTCTTCCCTAATCAAGAGAAGACTGAATTTTGCTGAGGAAGATATTGAGAACTTGAAAATGTCCCCAATCCGGTAGACTGGGGTAGTTCCTGTTTTTCCTACTCAACTCCTCAAATCCTATTTGTTGATCCCAAGGGTTGGATTAAAAGAGTCCCCAGTCTGGAAAGATGAGGTGGCTCTTGATCTGCTACATCTGAAACTTTCTTAAAAACTCTCCTGATTTTGCAGACTTTAGTCCGGAAATTGGCCAGATGCATCAACCTACATCCACTCAAATCACCTGGCTCAGATGACCATTGTATTATTTCTGACACTTATGTCACCTGATGATGTGCATGCTCTAAACAAGAAGCCTATTAGATATTCTCATTTTCTTGATACAAGAGTAATTCGACAACTTGTTCTTTATATGCCTAATTTTGGGAAGAACTAGTTAAGGCATCTTCTTGGGCAAGCCTTTGATTACACACAAAACCAGGTATCTGTGGTCATCCATGGGCAATAACATTGCATGAGACCACTTTTGGCGGGATTTGTTGACTGGAGAGTACAGTGAAATGCAGTTATCCATGAACACCCCATCCCCTGATATGAATACCATATGGGGCATTGGTAATTAACTGGTGCAACCTTTTTAACACGTCATGGCATGAATGCTGAAGGGCTCTCTGCTACTTTTCAACCTTTGGATGTTGAGAAACTTAGAGAGATGCCAAGTCAATTTTTCGTTTCAACCCTTATATTATCTTGACATGATTTTGATATTCATCATAAGATAATATTTTCTATTTTAAGTGAAAAAGATTTTTCCATATGTTGAGATGAATATCGTGAATACAATCTTCTATCAACATTTCTGGAATATCATACTGAGATTCAGCCAAAGGAAAAAACATGACTAGTATTTCACCATTTTCTATTTGTTTTCTCATATTCAGTAATTCCTATTTTTTATTCAATGAAGATTCTTCTACCTAATTGAACCAAAGCTGGAGTTTCTTTGTTGCTTCATCAGATTCAACAAGATTGGTAGAGAATTCATTTGTCAAATTAGAAGATGAATGACCCAGGGGTGTTTCAAAGAATGACCTACACCCTGGGCTATCTTCTGATTGAGAAAGTATTTCACCTGCTAGCGGTAAGGCATCATACATGACTGGCTTCGCATTTGAAAGTGCCTCAAGATAAGAGGGCTTTCTCATTACAACATTGTCCATTGAAGAATTTTCCAGGAAATGAGAATTACTAATGCAGAGAGGACTTTCGCAGCTAAATTCATCATCATCATGGGGAGGACCACCATGGTGGGTCACATAAAAAGATGAAACCTCTTTCTCCTTGGTCTTCTTTCCATGTAGAGGGTTATCATGGATTTCATCTAAAGATAATACTTCGAGATTGACCGAATTTTCATGAAGTAATCTTTCATGAGGAAGTATCTGATGAAGACCTTCGGAATTATTTTTTCACTTCCAGAATCTAGAAATGAGAAAGTAGAATCTTGAGTTGCAAAAGACAATTGCCTGAGTGCATCAAGAACTCCAGCATCGAGCAAGGCCTTATTGAAAATTGGCTCTTGATTTCTCAATTGTGTTGGACGGGTATTTTTCTTAGATGTCTTCTTACTGACTTTGGAAAGCACTTATTGATGAAAGTGATTATTATGGGTAGGTGTATGTGCCTGCTTGGGAGAAATGGCCAGGTTAGGCTGATTATCTCCATTCAAATCAGGTGTATGTGCCCGAATTGATTTTCTGTATGACATGGGGGAGTATACCCCACGACCCTTGTGGACTGAAACAGAGGTGTGTATCTGCTCCAAGGTGACATGTTGATGAGTCACTCCACTGATAGGGATATATTTGTATTTATTTCCCTGTGATGTCACTGAAGTTGTTATAATATTCTGACAGGTATCCAGAATATGGGAAGGGATTTGTTTCTGCTCTTTCACCATTGTCAGAATGTGCTTGGTGACTTCCGCTACCAGAACATGAATATACGTCCATTCTGTTTCTGGAGTATGTGTATGTGCCTGATCTTGTCCTCCTTTTCCTGTCAAAAAATTCCAATAGTACTTATGCATAGGGGCAGAGAGTTGAGTCTGCTCCAAATTTTTCGTCGGAGATTTCTGACTGACTTCTCTGGGTGATACCAAACGATACTGTTGGAAAGCTTGATGAACATTGGTAGGTGTATGTGTTTGTTGTGTATTCTTCATCATGTATGGTTGATGAATTTCCTTCAATACTAGAAGACTAGACTACTGATAGAATTGGTGATTGTAAACAGGTGTATGTTCCTGCTTATCAGTTAACACCATATTAGATTGGCGAGATTCTTTGGATGCAGTCAGACTAGCCTGCTGACTGGATGATGAATTATAAACAGGTGTATATGCCTGTCTATAGTACTCCGCTAGAATTTCCTGGTGGGATTGATGTGTTACTGCCAGACGAGTCTGCTGGGCAGTGAAATCATGATAGACGGGTGTATATGCCTGCTCGTTTCTTGATATCAAGTTAGGTTGATGGACTTCTTCAGAGGGGGAAAAGGTAATAACCTTCTCCCTATTGGATGAATTACGCCTCTGACGATTCTTCTTGCATGCTCGGGTCTGAGGGACCTAATCCGAACATCTAGAGGTGATACCCTCATCATGTTGAGAGTACACTACCGCACGAGTCTGGTGGCGATTGTTGGTGGGAGTCCTCAGGAAGGACTCCTGCCTTCTTGAACCAAGGCCTTGAGTGACCTATTAATTAACCTGCCTATAATATGGGAGGAACTGGTTGTTGCGTTCTGAGGATAACAACCTGAAATAGTTGGAAATGGTGGTTTTCACCACCTTCTTCTTGACCACTGGTCGTCGCTGTCTGGACAACCAGGGTGAATTGTTAACTTGGAGGGCTTGTTGAGCGGTCTCCAGAGTCGGGATGGTACCATGTTGATATTATTCCCTCACCAATGAATTTGAGACCCAACGTTGCAGACACTGAGTAGGTGATTTTGTCCTCAGAGCGGACAAGGATCTAATAGGAGTAGCGGCCAAGGCATTCACAGGTGTGAATTTTAAAGAAGTCATTTCGTATTGCAAAGAGATCTTGAAAAAGAGTGCATGTTTGATATAGAAGACATAATCAAGATAAATTTGGCCCAAACTACATCTTTTGGATGAGTATATATATTGTTGATTGCTTTGTTATCCCTCATATTGAATTTAATAGGCACCTAACAAATAAGTAAAACATCATTTTAACTTGATTAAGGATTCACATCAGGTTCACCATTTTTTGTTTCTTCTGGAAATGGGGATGACCTTATTTGTTTAAGGTTCAAACTTTCCAATTGGTTTCTAACGGGTTTATTCGTATAACCAAAAACATCTAATGATTCTATATCCATTTGTACCTACTTTCCAAAGGTAGGTGCTCATTAGTTGTGGACCGATGAGGCTTAAGAATTTGCATTGGTCGAGAGGATGGGAGTTCAGGCTCATCACACCTTTTTTAGGGGAATTATTACCTACTTCGGGACTCTATTATAGATTTAATTCATGTTCACGAATCCTTATTAATTCACCAAGTATGAAAATGAGTTTTCCTTTATATTTGGAAATCAATGATTGATATGTATGAGATTTAGAGAATCTTTTATATGTATTTGAGGTTCTTCGTTGATAGAGAATCATCTGTATTTATTAGAGATTCTTAGTCAATGGTATCCTTCAACACATTATATAGAAATCTCTTGGTCATTATGATAACCATACTGGTTTTAAAGCCACTCAGTGGGGAACTTGAAATTTATTATCGTTCATAAATACAGGGATTATTTCAGAGTTGGGATCGTACTCGTAGATGGGTTACCTACATATCCTTGTTAAAAAAAAGGAATCAAAACCCACATAGTTTGATAGAAAGGATGTAGTTTAACGTCATATGGGACGGAAAAATAATTAAAGAAAGATAGTATTGGACCTTATAAAAGCATCCTACATACTCTACTTTAAAGGCAGAGATCAAAGTCCACGTAGTTTGGGGAAGAAATATGGAGTTTATGGTTGGTTAATGGCCCAAAAAGAGATGTTGTGGTTACTTTTACACTCTAAGCTCACGTGAGTCATACTCGGTGTGAGAAACAAGAGGTATTAGTAAATCTAACAATTATGCCATGAAAGATGCAGTCATAAGAAATTATGTGGGGCTTACATATGTATGACGGCCCAAGTAAATGAATATTAGGACTTAGTTTAGAAAAGAAGCCCAGGAGAAGGGTCCATAAAGGTATTTGTACTTTATGGAGATTTGGAATTTTAACTCGGGACTTACTCTTGAGAAGGAGGCCCAAATTAAGAGGAACTTATGATTGAGTTTCATTCCTAAAAAGAAATCCCAAATCAAAAGAAATTAATATTGGGGCTTACTCCTAAGGAGGATGCCCAAAGTTAAAGGAAATTATGATTGGGACTTAATCCTGAGAAGGAGGATGCCCAGATTAAGAAACATGGGTATTACTCCTATGGAGGATGCCCAGATTAAAGATCTTCTCATCTTAAAGAATGAGGTTGAGTGAAGGAAATCTCTTACCTTAATGACATAAAGTTATGTAAATTATGAGGTTTTGAGAGATGTTCCACAGAATTCCTTTCAGATAAGGAATACAATAAAGGAATCATGCCATAAATGGCTTCGAAGAGGGTTTTGAAGACTAAATCTTGAAGAGGAGAGATGAATTTGAGGAAAGTAAGTGAATTGGAAGGAGGCGCGCAAGTCCTGGTTTGGCACGCAAGTCTTGGTTGCGCAAGTATACTTGCGCGACATGAGTTCACTTGGGCAATGGAGAACCTGTAGGGCAATACTTGGGCGAGACTTGGCTCAAGCCCTTATTATTATCCCTAGATGTTTCCAGAAGGGAGGCGTGTAAGTTTCCATGAGAGGACAAGGAGGTGCACAAGCATCTCCATTTCCCTTAAGGGTTGGACACTTAGGCGCTCAAGTATTTCTAACACTTAGGCCTTATTCTTCCTCTTTAGAGCTTCCATTCTAGGCAAAGGATTACCTTAGAAGTGTTCGGAAGACTTCAAACAGAGACTTGGGTGACCAGAGCTTGAATCTGAGTTTTTGATTTTTTGTTTTTTTCAAATGGGGGGCCCATAGGGGGTTTTTATAGGCCACCTGAGGTTTTGGAGAAATTTCACTTAGGGCATGCAAGTGACTTACGTGCCTCATATCTGGCACGCAAGTGACTTGCGCGCCCAAGGTTGGCGTGCAGGTATACGTGCGCGCCTTAATGCCTTTGCAATATTTGATTAATCTTCCCTCTTCTTTGCTCGAGGTATTCCTCTTAGTCAATCTTTGGACTCTATGACAGAACGGAGCGTCAAAAATGGTCAATGGATGATTATTATTTATATGATTAGTTTCCTATTATGGGATGTAGTTTGATTTTAAGCACTAGGAGTGAAAATTTTAATTGGTAGCTTAGTTTGAATCCTAAATTACATGGATGTTTATGAAATGATAGTGAATTAATGAAAGAATGAGTTTGGTTCTTGATGCTTACTTGTGATGATGTCATATCAGAGAATACAAGAAAATAATTAATAGTTCTCTCAAAACTTGTTTTAAAATATTAAAATATTAATCTTGTAAATGAAAATGGGATAATATTAATTAATGGATAATTAATTAATTAATGTCGAACTTGATTCTTGTATGCTTATTTGATATCTTGTCTTCAATGGTGATGGTCGAGTGTCCTAAAAGATGATAGCTGCAATTGATTCTAAGGCTAGGTAATTTCCCTTAGTGTGGTTTTGATCTATACTTATTATGCATGTTTTTTTATTTCATACACACCTCACCAATATCGAAAGGGAAACCAGCAACCATAGGTTTTGTGGGTGTTCTCCCCAACATCCAGGTTAGCAAGTATACGGATGGCTGACTACCCCCTCTCCCACTTTCTCTTCGGTTGTAGTATTACATGTGGGTATGCATGAGGGTAATTTATGAGATATGTGTACTGTGGGATATGATGTCTTGAGGTTATTATGAATACATGTATCCTGGATGTTGTAATGACCCAAAATTTTATAAATAAAATTCCCTTTGTGGTTTAATTAAATGTCTTATTATGTATTATGGTTATAGAAAATGCATGCACTTATTTGGTTTTATTATATCATATCGGATTTAAAAGACCGTTAATCATCATAACCATTGATAATATAGTCGTTGAATAATGATCATATGATTAGTATAAATATAGGGTTTTGACAAATCTAGTTGACAGAGACAAAAGAAGTTATAGCCTCAACTAGTAGGATCATACCCTATGAAACCTATTTATCAAAGATTTTGAGGGAGATAGCATCATTTGGATTTTACCTTGACCAAGATCAAGTAGAGATCTAAAAACTAAATAATGAGCAAAAAAATTTATGGGAAAATTTCAAGTTTATCAAGATCACGGACCAAACCATGTACGTCATACCACCCCATGAAAATCTCACTGTCACGCACATTAACCTTAGGGTGTTTGTCAGTGTAATAAAGGGCTATGTATCAAGACCCTAATAATATGAATATATATATTGTATTTTCAAAATAATAATGGTTATATTTACTTCTTATTATTGTTACTTTATAAATTATTTTTACTTTATAAATGATTTTGATTTTGATTCAATAAAACATGAATTGTATTTTTGGGTAATATTCAATTTCAATTAAGATGTTTTTTTATTAATTAATTTATTTTTAAAATAAATGATATTTTAATAAAATATTATTATTAAATAATTATTATTAAATATAAATGATCATATAATTTTTATGAAGTCAAATATAATTTTTATAAGGGTTTGAAAACTATTATAGTCAAGAAAACCCACATTTCTCAATAAATGTCGATTCTATTTTAAAAGTGAAAATTCATATATTTAGAAAATTATTTTGATAAAATAAATATTATTTTTTGAATCAACATGTAAAAATTATCCAATGGTTGATTTTTCATAATTTTCTGAGATAGTTGAATTTTCAAGTAAAAATTAAATACAGTATAAATATAGCCCGAATGGCCTGAAGGCCTTATTTTTTTTATTTTATTATGGATAATCCCCATTTTAAGGGTTTAAGGGGAACCCGTACATGACCTGTAGGCCCAATGCACAAGGCCCGACATGACCTGCAATACATGACCCGAAGGTCCAGAGCCATACCATGCCCAATACATGACCCGTAAGCCCAAACCACTAGAACTGCCCCTCCCCAGCTTCTGCACCAATGATCGCCTAGCTCCCCACCTTGCATTGCTGATCGGATAGAATTGATCCATACAAAGTTTCACAGTGCCTGGTCCCGATGGCGGTTTCCATACTCTCTCATTCTTCCAATCCGGTTAGCTTTGCTTTTGGTGACTACTACTCTTGTTGCTATGATCCTCTTCTGGGGTCTGCTCTGTGTGAACTGGGCTACTCCATGGTCTATGTGTCTCAAAGGCCCTGTGGGCTGAATTCCTTTGATGGCCCGAAGGCCTTTGATGGCCCGAAGTCCATTGAGACCCGTAGGCCCAAACCGGTGGTCCAAAGGCCCAAATTAGGTGAATAGTTCCGGATGCTATTGTACCGAACAGTACGTGCTACAGTACTGCTAAAGTAACCCAGAAATTCGCCTCCACCCAGTTTTGAACCTGGATCTCTTGGATGCCAAGCAGGAGCCCTTACCACTCGGGTATAGACTCGTTGCTTACGGTATAAATATACAGTGTGTATTATAACATCATAATGATCCAAAAGTGATGCAAAAAATATTATCCATGACCAAATCTATGTTTTACATTTAAATTAATGTTTTTTAGGTTATTTGATTAATTTTATAAAGCCTTTATGAATCCTCCAAAACCTATATTATATTTTAAGGTTTTGAAATCATTTATTTAAGAACATGACTCGCTTCCACATCACCAAGGGTAATATTTTAATAAGTTTGGTCATTGGCCATATAAAATAATGAAAACCACTCCCCTTTGGTAGAAATCATGGGAAAAATCATGGGAAGGTTTTTTATTTTGATTATTTTATTGTATAGAGTCCAAAACCTAAGTTTGTAAAATAATAAATAACTCTCCTCTCTTTTCCTATATAAGCCCACCCAAGCTCTCATTCTTCTTCATTAAAAAAATCATGGAGCGCATCCTTACTCTGTCCTCCCCTCTTTAGATTCCTCCCAAGGTTCACCCAAGCTCTCAAGAAGCTCCTCCCAACTTTTGGAATCACCCTCACAAGGTAAGGTATCTCCCTCTCTTCATTTTATTCAAGCACATCTTTTATGTTATGTCTCTAAATTCCTATTTTTTCTTATTTGGGTATGTTTTTATACATCCCTCTTAATTTCCTTTTGATGTACATGTGATGAGAGACTATTTTTACTCTCATCAATCCCTCTCATGAACCTTTATATACACCTGTTATGCTGACGAAATTGTCCTGAAATTTCCTATACCAAAAGTGAGGGACCTCTCCCTCTTTTTTCAATTCAAGCGTAAGATCATGGCCTTTCTAGAGATGTATCATGCTCGATTTTAGGTACTCTTTTACCCTTTTTTTATACCTTAGTTTGGTTTTGTTTTGGGTTGTTTCGGATGAAATTGGACAAATTTGGAAGCCCGTGGGGCTATGCACGGTTGACGCACGATTAGGGAAAATGGTGCAGTTTTCCCTAAGAAACTATGCACCCCTTTTTGAGGCATGATAGGTGTTGTACTGTTTGGACAAACCGTGTGGAATCCCTCTCCAAACAATGCACCCTAAAAAAGAGGGGATTTTCATGGTGGGTGCACAATTTGTCAAATTGTGCGCCATTTGGGAGAAATTGTGCACCCCATGAGTAGGGGGGTATGATTAAGGCACACGATTTAGAAAACCATGTGTCTCTTCCTAGGAAATCATGCACATGGATTTTTAACCCCCTACCCACCCCCCCCCCCCCCCACATTTTATTAAAATTTCCAAACCCCCCAATTTTTACTCCTAATCACCCCAGCTTGGCCCTAAACATTTTCCTTCAATTTTGGAAGCTTCTAGGAGGATTCCAAGGCTCCTAGAACCCCTTCTGATGTGAATCAAAGATTCTATGGAAGGATTCAACCCCTATTCCAGTATTTAATCTATTCTCATTGGTTTCCTCTCTCTCATCTCTCTTTCCTGATGAAGAGGGGTGTTTTTTTCCCATTTGCAATGGTTTAGATCTAGATTTTAATGGATCTTGTTCCTTTGGATTCTGGTATTATGTTTTGGTCCTAGATCTTCTACACCATTGTGATTTTGATAGTTCCGCATCAAATTGGGGGTTTTGGTTTGGAGAACATCCATCAAAGACCTTGAGGTAGATGGTTTAATTGACAATTACCATAGTCTGTATTACAATTCAATGTATTTATTTGTGAATTGCAATTTCCATATTGGGTGATTGCATTTATTTTAAATTTAATAAATTAATTGATTCCCCCCATGTGATTATGAAATTGGTTGAATAAATGGATTATCAATATTATGAATAATGGGATTATGAAAATTATTAAATAATGGTTTATAAATATGGTTAATAAATGGTTTATGAGTGTGAAACCATGGTATGTGATAATTGTGATTGATGTGTACAATGAGTTGTGGGACAGGGACTACTGCTCCAAATACCCACAGGGTACCAGACTGCTACTCTAGTCCCCCCAGATATATATATATATATATATATATATATATTTATTTCATATGATCATTGAGTTATGGGATATGGACTACTGCTCCAAATACCCATAGGGTGTCAGACTGCTTCTATAAGCCCCCAATGTTTGAATGTGAATTTATAAATTAAATAATTAATAGAAGCCCATGATTGAATGAAATGTGATAACCCTTTGATAGATGGTTCAGACTCTAGAACGGGACAAAGTAGGTAATATTGGTTCAGGTGTCATCGTGAACTCGAGGTCCTATGTGATTAATTAAAGAATATAAAATGCAAAACCTATTTACTTTACCTTTTGTATTTTATTCTTTATACAACTTCATACACTGTTATTTGTTTTAGATACTTTTGATGGTGTCCTACTGAGTTGTACTCGTGCCCTACTTAGTATGTCTGGTCGGTACATGAATAGACTTCATGTTTATAGGACAGGATAAGGGTAAGATCCCTATGTTAGATAGCTGAGTTGAGATGTGAGGTGGAGCATAGATGAGGGAACCAAAAATGATATCGATACCCACTTGGGGATTTGTCAGTGTGTCTTTATTTTGGGTTTGTATTTGACACTTGACATTTACATGGAATGAAATATCTACAGCTTTGGTTTATATTCATTTATTTATGTCTTTGGATTATCTTGTGATGTTGGTCTTTATTGGTTATGTATTATTCTGGTTACTCTTTATTATCCTTTGGCTATTTTTTATTGATTTCCACTGTTGTCCTGCTTTGATAAAGAGGATATAGTCTCCCCACGATATATATTAGACCCTCACTGCTAATCGGAAGCCTATGGAATATGGGAAGGTGTGCCTAAGGTTGCGTAACTAACTGGCTCGAGGCACCGACATGTGGCACCCAAGTTGGGATGTTACAAAATGGTATCAAAGGAGGTTTTATTTTCTTTTCAGTTGTCTTAATATTTGGGAAAGGTATACAAGAGACTATGATGAGTCAGTACTTGTCCATGAGCTCATACATGGGAGTAGCTAACCCATGTACAAGGGGGGAAAACCAAGTACCCAATGAGGGGGTTTTTTATTGATGTTTGTTGTTACAATTGGATGTTATTTCACCTTGGGTGATGCACTTGTTGTGTGATGTTATTATTTTCTGAGATTTTACTTGTGGCCCGGTATGGCATGGAATTTGATTATACAAGCATCATTATAGGCACTCAAGGTTTTTTTATGTGACATGCATCATTTTAATCTTGCATGAAAAAGTAGGATTTGGGTTAGTGTTATAATGAAAATGCTTTTCCTGAGTATTTATAAAAATGAAATGGTGCCTAATAAGAAATGGATAATTGTAAATGATGCTAATTGTGGTAATTTAAAATGGATAAAATGGGTGTTTAATAGGAAACTATGAAATATGAAAATGTTTTACCCTATTTTAGTCATGACCGAGATGAGGGATGGTTGAGGGTAGTGATAGTGCCTCAATTTTGACCATGTGACAGGATATGGGGGATGAGTTGTTATGGCCTTATATGAATCCCTCTCGTTAAATTGTGTCAACGATGTGTTGTGTGTCCTAATACGTGTGTTTGGCATTGTAGTGATATGCCTCTACAATGATGCTTTGTAACACCCTAAGATTTTGCAAATAAATTTAATATTGAATGCACAAAACACTGAGTCTCTACAAAACATCACTTTTTTATAACCTATCCAGTAAACAAAATTTTTCCACCTCTGTGATTTGAATTTTGAAAAACTAACATGTACATTTGTGTTCAGTAATATATTTAGAGTCTGATAAGAAAAACTTATTTTTTTAGTGAATCGTAACATACCCTTATGAATAGTAATATGAATAGTAATATGACCCTTATGAATAGTAAATCATATTATTATTTTATTGTCTTAAGGATATAATATAATGAGATCTTGATTAATTTTTCAAAGTGATATAAAATGAATTATAGTTTTAAAATTGTTATTTTTCAAATAAATTATGATTTTATTTAAAAATTAAATTAATAATATTTAGAAAATTATTTTCAAAAAATGGAGTTCATTTTTGAATTCTAAACATCAAAAAATAGTTAGGTTGATTTTTTTTAATTTTTATAGAAATACTCGAATTTTTTATGAATAGTAAAAAATACGGTAATTTACCGAATATATACATTATCAGTTAAATTCACTATTCCTAAAATCATGGTAGATGTAAGAACACTTCATTCGAACTCAAATGCACATATTACTATTATTGGTCACAAGAATCAATACAATTTTTTGTCTTTGGAAAAACAATAAAATAATGAATAAAATAATGGGAAAACCCTCCTATCCTCCAGCATAAAAACTCCCTCTCATTCCCTCTTATAGTCACTCCTCTCAAGCCTTGTGTCTTTTCTAAATTATTCTAAAATATCCTACCAAGATCCTCCCCCACATACAATAGCCCTTGGTCTCATAAAAACCCAAAAACTCGCCCCTAAAGAGGCTCTCAAGGAAGATTTATTTAAGAGGTAAATTTGTCTTTTCATTTCCTTTATTTCAAGTTCAATTATTTTCTTTTTATTTCCTCACCTTATTTCATCCAAATGTTTTGATAACTCCAGAACCATACATCTACTATAATGTTGTTATGATAAAGGAATAATCCTTCATCATCTCTCTTTTACCCTTCTTTTATAGTAGAAACGAAAACATCACCCGAGATGTGTTAATTTATCACATTCAAGGACGGTGAGTTTTCAATTTCTATTTCCATATTCAATTCTGGTCATGAAACCATTTTGATGGTTGAACTAGACTATAATATATATATTATAACTTATTTAAGGTTCTATAATCATTTTTTACACATGATATTAATTTATAAATCAAAATGAGTTCGTTTTGATCAAGAACTGCCAATTAACCCAAACTGTTGTCATTAAAGTTTTATATAATGATTCATATTCACTCATAATAACCAAAAGAATTTTATGACCATGAAATATTATTTTTGTTCAATAATAACATACAACTTCTATTCTAGACAACCATTCTCATTCTATATGTTTATATGTACATGAATATAAGTAAATCGATCATGAAAACTAAGGAAGAAAATGCTCCCAAACAATGAAATTGAATCTCTTAACCAACCAAAAGGCCATGAATGAACCTAATAAGGTTATAAAAAATAAATTAAATTTAGAGGAGGTTGTGGACTTATTAATTAATTAACCTAAATTTGATTATTCAGGTCATTAATATCAAGTGAAGAACATCATCATACTTAAGGTAAGGGGTTTCCTCATCTCACTTCAATTTTTGTGAGATATTCCTTATTGGCTATTGTTACTTTTGTATGGTGTATGTATACTTTACATTGATGTATCATATCATGAATATATTTATTTTCATAGTATTCAATGTATAATTTTATAATTATTAATTTTGGGGCATACGAATCGATTGATTACAAAGTGGTAAGGGATTTATACCCAAACCTCCATTTTCATTCGAGTTACTCTTATTCTATACTTACCTCAATTAAATCCTTATTTATTCTTATGTACTACCTATAAATTTTGTTTGAATATTACCTCAATTAAATCCTTATTTATGATAAAATTAGTGGTTTTGCAAACCATAATCCTTCTTTATTTTATGGGTATTTACATGTTTTAAAATGATTATTCAAAATTTCATCCCGACAAACAATCCCAATTCAAGGGAGCTTCTCAAATTCTTATCCATTTTCAAGTGCACACCAGAATATTTTTTAAGCCACCATTATTTTTATAAAACCACTCATTTCATCATAAAAAAAGATCTTGTTTCATTTATGGTTTTATGAAAACAAACATGTCTTTCCACTTTAAAATTCTCTTTAATACTTTCCTTAAAATGCTCTAAAATATTTTATCTCTAAAGTTTATTAAGAACTATTTTTATATGATTTCACTTCAGTAGTACATAATTTATTCCTCAAATATAATTTAAATGTCTTGGCCTTTTATTTTCTAGGATATACATTTTTACAATCTGATTTCACGTCAAATACAAATGATTTTCCAAAAGAAATCTTCTTTCAAAAGTAAAAATGATTTTTCTCATATCACATTAACTTCTATGAAATATATCCCTCTTCACCAATCATTACAAGCATGTGGTGTATGTAATTCCATTTGGTATATCATATCAAGAGTATCATTATTCTTACAATATTCTAATGGATTATGATTTGAATGTTTCAATTTGGTATGAGAAACTTTGGAATGTTTAAGGATTATTTCCTCAAGAATTTTTCAATGGTCTCATTTAAAAGTATCTTCATTTATGTCAACATCTCTTATTTAATCTTGTACTTCATTGAGGTTTATATCTTATGTTATAATCTACAATATGTAATTGAAGGGTTTCTGATTAGTTTGATTGTGGATGTGCTATCTTGATACCTTCACCATATTACTTTGAATGATTAGTGTTTATGTTAAATGATTGGGGAAAGTTATTTACATTTCATATGTTAATTTCAATATAAATTTATATGTTGATTATGTTCACCCCTTTAATATGAGGAATCCATTAGACTTAGTAAGTGATGGGTGGGGCCCACTATAGCCTTTCGATGTATTGGTAGGTCTCATGAGAAAAATAGATACAGACTTGACTGAGGCCTTGTCCATTTTTAGATATGGTTTTGGTCGAGGCCTTAATCATTTTTAGATGTCTTGGCTGAGGATTTGATGGTATATTTCAGAATGTCCAGCATATGCATTTCCCTAATTATGAAGCTAGAAATTCATATTTCATGTGGTTATTTGACTAGTAGAATACTCATGATTATGTTTTATTATGGAAATAATTACTCATCTCATATTCATGCCATAATGTGTTCAATTTTATCATTTTTAAAGGCATGTGCTTTCAATTATTCACCATGCCTAATGTTTATGTTTATGATATTTTTTGATGTATTGTTTACTCTTACTAAGAATCTAAGCTCACTCCTAATGTTTCATTTTTCTCAGGACATGAAGAGGTATATTATGATTGACTCGCAAGGATAGTCTTAGAGTGGTGGATATTCCTAATGGAAATTATTTGTTGTTTTTTATTTCAAGTTGTAATGTTGAAATTATGTATGTATCTGGATTTCCAAATCTACTAAACTATTCAATCCTTCAAGATATGAATTTCTTGTAATAATGCCAATGTAATGTAACAAGCCACCAACTCTGGGCAACTGGAGTCGGGTATTTACATTCTTGTTGATGGGATGACAGGAGGACATGGATGGAAATGTGCCACCAGCAATGGAACCAGAGGCTCTGATAGTTTCTAGTTAAGGAGTCTGAGAGAAATTCTATGATAACTTTGTTTGTTTTATACAGTTTGTGAAAAGAGACCCAGGGCGGGTTGTGAAAAATATGTCTGACCTGACACGGGAGTTCCAGTTATAGCACCCTCCAACATTCACCAGAGAGGATAGACTTGAGGTAAATAAATTCTAGATTGATTATATCCATACAATCCTTGACCATTTAGAGACTCCTTTGGAGATGAGAGCTAAATTGGATTCTTATATGTTTCTTGGATCAGAAAAATGCTGGTGGGATATCTAGACTCGGGATGAGAAGCTGGAGAACATGGTATGGAAGGACTTTTAGGATAATTTCTTGTAACACTTTTACCCAGAGACACTCTAGTAGAATAAAGCAGCAAAGTTTATGCGATTGACCTAGTGGTGTATGTTTTTGATGGACTGTGTTGGTCTCTTCACAGATTTACAGTGCATTGTTTCAGCATTTGCAGGGGATGAGGCTACTAAAGTGAACTAGGGAAATGGAAAATAGAGTGGTCAGGGAGAAGGATCAATTACTCATAGCAGTAGACAAATATACTGCCACCAGTTTGGTAGGTTGGGTCACATTTTTATCCAGCTTCCACGACCAGTAGTGGAGTGTCAAGCCTATGGAAGGATGGGTCACTTACAGAGGTATTGCAGGAACCCTAGACCGATGGGTAGTGACGGAGGAACCATGCTAAATCAGAGTGATGGAAGGGGGTCATCTACCCCATATCAATCAGAAATTTAGAGTTCTTATGTTCTTGGCATTCGAGGTGATAAACGTGGTATATCAGGGCAATAGTACCCGTATCAGTAGAGTTTTAAAGCTCAAGAGACTTAGACTTCAGCACGGGGAAGAGGGGCAAGACATTTGCATGCAGTTCATCCTGCACATGTAAATAGCGAGGTTGGGCCATCAATAGTCAAAGGTATTATTCTTGTAGCTTCTATGCTTTATAGTGCTTCATTTAATACATTGTCCTCTCATTCTTTTATATCTTCTCAACTTGTGAATGGTTTGAGTCTCATGATGGAGTTTGTGAGTGGGGTGATAATGATTTTCACACCATTGGGAGTACGATTGAGGGACATCTGTGTAATGTCCCGGAATTCCTGTATAATTTTTTTAATTATATGTAATTATTTTGAGACCGCAAAATCTGACGGTGCGTGATTCTGAGGCCTGGAGTGCCTGGAATGATCCATCGAAAATTATTAAGTTTAAAATAGCATGCATGAGTGGTTTTCCTAAAAAAAGTGAAATAACTCTTAAACGCGTGCCCGGATTAGAAATATGAGGGAACCATTGCGTTTAGGATAACGGGTTTACCCTAGGCACGACTTAAGTTTAGTCAGTGCAGGCCTTCGGTGAGAAAACCCAAAAATGGCATAACCGTAAATAAAATAATTAAATAAAGTTATTTTATTTTTCAAATGCCTATAACTCACGAATGGTGACTCGGATTAAAAATTTGAGACCACCGCTGATCCCATGAGGGTATTCTTTCTTTAGAAAGATACTAACATTGGCCAGTGCGGGCCAACTATGGAAGTTAGTTTTTGGCCGTAAATAAAATAATTAAGTAATAATTATTTTATTTTTAAAATCCATAACATCTAAATGGTAACTCGGATTGAAAATATGAGAGTACCGTTGAGTTATTTGGGACGTTTTTCCCTTAGGAAGATCCTAACCTCAACCGGTGCGGGTCGAGAGTGTATGTTAATAATTTATTGAACTTTTTTTAAGGTATGTTCAGTAAACGTACAGGCAGCGTTTTTTATCTTTTGAACCAATGCTCAGATTAAAAATCTGAGGGTACCATTGAATCTGCAGCACCGGGATTTGCTTAAGGGAGACTTCACTTTGACTGTTGTAGGTCAGGTGAAAAAGTTAATTTTTTGGACTTTTGAAAGATTAATAAAATAACATGTTATTTTATTTTATTTATTTTCCTTTTTCTCCAACGAACGAGTGGTGGTGGCAGGATCGACAACATGTCAAGCCATTAATAACTTGACTCTCCCTTGTTTGTAATCACAGCATTGGAAATTTGGGAGGTTCATTAATTAAATGAACCTCATTAATTATTCGTGCGGGACACACTCTTTCTCCACTCCTATTTATATGGAGCTCGGGGAAGGGTGTTGGCACGGCTTCACCAAGTGACGAAGCTCTGGAAAAGTACCATGATACTAACCACTTAGAGGATGAGTCCATATTTAGCGAGCGGTGACGAGCGCCACCAAATCACGAATTGATGACAAAGATAAAGGAGGTTTTGTCGATCGTCGTCAGGGGACTTCTTATCCAGGTAGGGGTTTGTTTTTAAGTTCATCTATAATGATTTCTTTGCTCCCACCTGCTATCATATTAACACAGAGTGCATGGGACAAACAAAAAAGGCTCGGACCCTTTGCCGCTTCGCTCGTGTTGCATTCCTTGGGGACGGTTTCCTCAAGTTGACGACAATGTGAATTAGCGGGTTACGTTTTGACGACGGCACCCCGGGAGAGCCGTAGGCACAGACGGCACTAAGAACGGACCATTAGGGCACATCTGGTGGCCCACAGAAGAAACCGCCAGTGCGCCATGTTGGCGGCGGCCAGCGGTGGCTGGAGGAGACCTGCAGCATCCGGCCACAGACAATGGAAGGCGGAGCGCGAAAGTGCGGGGCAGTGGCCGAAGGTGGCCGGACAGATCCGGCCACGCGGGACAAAACGGGCATCGCCCTCAGGCGTCACCGGCGGCAACAGCCGCAGCAGAAAGGAGGTCGGCGCGAAGCAGTTGCGGCCAGTGGTCCATGGCAGGAAGGGGCGGCACGGCCTCATGCTACGCCGCGTTGGCGGAAGTCGGTCGGTCGAACGGCCGACCGTTGAATCGCGGTGGGGAAACGCCCCACTGGCTGGTCGAAACGGACCTGCAACCATGGGTCCAGTGGGACACAATGGTCCACCTTTGGGTGGACCGAGTCGGACATAGGTCAGCCGAGCCGGGCCGGACCCGCGGCCCAACGGGCCGGCCCCATGTCCAAATAGGCCAGTGTGGGTGGGTCGAGCCCCACCCAACGAGCCGGGCCAACCGCGGCCTAGGCCCGCGAACAAATCGGGCCAGACCTAGTGAACTAGGCCGGACTCGAACGGGGTCAGGTAGACCCCGGGACCCATTGGGTCGGGCCGGTCTGACCGAGTCGGACCGGGCCCAGGCCCAACCGTTACCCGAATAAGAAACACCCGTAACTGACAAACTGGGTTTCCTTTTGACACGTCGTCAGTGGAATTGGTACCCCTTTTGGGAAGCGGTCCCTTTGGCATATTCTAGTAGGCTCGACCGAGCCGGACCGGACCGAGGTGCGACCACCCCCATTTCATATAAATGGGTGTAATTGACAGACCAGGCGTCCGATTGACGTGTTTTCTATGTAATAAGGACTCTTGTGATAAGGAAGTCCTTTGGAGATACTCTAATTGAGTTTTGATGAAGTTTGACGTGCGACCTGGGTTGGATCAGACTTGAATCCAACCGGGGCCTTTTTTAAAAAGTGTCCATATCTCACAAACAGGGCGTCCGATCGATGTGTCGTCTGTCACATTGGTACCCCTATGACTGGGTGGTCCCTTGGGTATGCTTTTTGCGGGACTTCGTACCAATTGAAATAAAATTGATGGCTTGAGGAGAAGTTCTCCCAGAACCAAGTGGGCTATGAGCAGGAATCTAGTGGTTGGCTGTAACTTGAAGAAAGAACATTGATCCTATATGGTTCAGCATCTATCGATCATGTGTGGGTCATCTCTTAGCTATCCTATGTGGTTCAGTATCTATCGATATTGTGTGGGTCAGCACCTAGCAATCCTGTGTGGGTCAGCAACAGAGCCTCTCAACAGAATAAGATGATCTAGATTTACGACTAATCATTTGTACTTTTGTACTTAAGTTATATACCTGGTGTGAGATGAGTCTTTACCTTCATGGTTCTACCTTTGTGGTACTTTTACCTTCGTGGTGTTACCTTTGTGGTACTTTTACCTTTGTGGTGTTACCTTTGTGGTGTTACCTTTGCGGTATTCTTCCCTCATGGATCAGTTGTGCAAATGGCTTAAAATTTGGAACGTTATGTTTCCTCATGTATGAGACGAGTATATTTCAATAACTAAGGTATATTTATGGGAATATACATAAGTAGAGTTGAAAACTACTTCGTGCTTCGTCATTGAGGACTTGCTTTGTGGTTTTTCCTTTGTGTAAATTTGGGAGACCTTCGGGGATCTTGGGGTCCCTACTGAGTATTTTTATACTCACCCCTACACGGGCTATGCCCTCACCTTGTTGTGTCTTGTGCAGATGATGGATAGCATTGATCGAGGTTGAGGGAGTCAGGACTGGATGGTACTCAGAGGTGGACCATTTTATGTGATGTACCGCAGTGACTACTGATCGTGAGTTGTACCTACCCTTTAGGTAGGATCCTCGGTGGATGATCCAAGAGTTGTTTTCTCTATTCAATTTTACTTGTACTTTTCATTTGGGCTTGTATTCTAGCCCTTTTACTTTCAACACACTTTTTAGTATATCAGTTTACTTCATGATTGCTTCTTGTTGTGTTCTTGGATTGTGTTTGCACGGGTTTAAAGGAAATTCCTTCCCATTATAGCGATACACCTTTTCGGTGATTATCGCCAACCCCTGGCCTATGGAAGGCCAGCTTGGTGTAGTCACGGCATGAGCCCCAGGGGACGGGTCGTGACAAAGTCGTATCAGAGGAGTCGGTTCTACCGAAGAACTAGAACTCTTATCTTTTCAATGGAGAAATAGTGTTAAGTGTTTTGAGTGTTGTTTTCTGTTCGGGGAGTCCATTGTTGGTGTGGCGGCCGACGTATCCATACACCAAGACCCTGAATTCTGATTTCCAACTTGGTGCATGAAAACATTGATTTCATGTGTTTTGGAAATGTTTTTCCTTAGTTTCTTTGGATTCAGATAACCAGGTATAAATTAATGACCGTGGACCACCTTTTTCTTATCAGGATGTCGCCACATAGACAGCCAGCTAGGAATCCTGAGAGAGTACATGATGATGGCCCACCGAGCGATGACGGCCCACTGAGCAACCCTGTGTGGATCAGTATTCTAGCGACCCTGTGTGGATCTGCACCGAGCGATCCTGTGTGTATCATCACCGAGTGATCCTATGTATATCAGCAACAGATGATACCAATGGACCATGCACGTCGACTAAGCGCATTTCATGAGTTCCAGCAGTAGAGGCCTCCGAGGTTTCGAGGTGAGACAGATCCCCAGGCAGCTGAGGACTGGCTGGAGGCTGTGGTTAGAGTTTTCCTCCTAGTTGGAACACCAGCAGATCAGATAGTGATCCTAGCTACTAGTCTTTATCAGTGTGTGACCATGAGGATGGTCCACATGGTGATGATGATTTGGTACATGGATTGTTGCCCGAGATGGTACCTTCAGGTAGTGTTCCAGCTATATCACTGCTTGTTGGTCAGCAGTTACAAATGGCAGTACTGGTAGAGGAAACATGTAGGATTAGTGCATTACACGTGTTTCGGTATCAGATACCCCTCAGGATCTGATGTGAGCCCGACTCATAGGTGGATAAGGACTGGCTTGAGGAGGTGGTCAAGTTTCCATCTATCCAGGGCACCATTCGATCAGATGGTGGTCCTAGTATAGAGACTTCTACGTGGCTCAGCAGGACGATGATAGGGTTTAGATTACCCCTGATCTTGTGAAGAGGTGACTTTTCTGTGGACAAGATTGTGAACCTTCCTCAGATAAGTGGGTCTCTTACCATAAAAAATCTAAAGGGTGAGTGTTCCCTAGATCTTCTACAGTTTCGGTAGGACAACATGTCGGTAGCTGAGTATTCATTGAGGCGTGCCGACCATCCCAAGTACTCAATGAATACGGTACGGTTAGTGATTCAGGGCTCAGACCTCTGATCGAGGTGTGTTTAGGGTTCTAGAGATAACCTTTGTGGTTGAATGTTCTTTACTTGAGATGATACATCCAGTGAATGTTAGCAGTGGGAAAGTAGGAAACTGATGTCATTCACAGAGACTTGGGCATGTAAAATGTTTTGGGAAGAGGAAGTGATAGGGATAGATGAATCTGTAGGGCAGTTGATGTGGAAGTGGAGCTAGGAGAGCAGCATGAGGTGGTATACATTTCGACATGTTACAACCACCACCCCAATATGGTCCCCACCAGGCTCAGGGAGCTGGAGGAAAGGGGAAGGGAGTAGCTGAATGTAGTCAAGGAGTGTGACCCAAGGGCTCTAGGAATGATTTGAGGTACAGTCTGTGTCTACTACTAGTTATCGTATTAATAGACATTGGTACCAATCATTCCTTTTTACCACGAATATTGTTCAATACCTATATTTTTTGGTTAAACTGATGACTTGGCCCTTAAATCTAGAGATACCTTTGGGAAGAGACTCGATAATCACACTTATGCCAATAGTGTGATATAACCCTTGAGGTGAGAGTTTCGGTTGGAACCTCTTGGTGTCAGCGTCGAGGTCTTACGACGTTAGTTTGGGTATGGACTGGACATCCACAGTTCATACTCAGATTGACTGTTTTAGGCAAGAAGTATATAGTATATCTACAGTGTTGGAGTGGGGTTTTCCTTGGTCGGTGAAAAAGGAAACCCAAGTAGCACAGGATAAACTCATGCGTAGGAGGTCACAGCCAGTCACTCTTAAGTCAGCCAGCATTACCCTCGTGTCAGCAGGAGTTTTGAGTTTTTAGTTCCCAACAATAGTGGCAGAGTGTGGGGACATCTTTTCAAAATATATTTTCAGGATTACCTCCCTGAAGGGATAGGTACTTATGCTTTGGTTGGGTACTATCGTAGATTTTTACCTGACTTCTCTAGGGTAGTGTCACCCTTGTCACCTTTGACGAAGAAGGGGGGTCTTTCTCATAGACGGAGAAGTGTCATCAAAGATTTCAGGAGATGAGACATAGACTGACGAGTTCCCCCATCTTGATGCTACCAGAAGAGGGTGTTGGTTATGTAGTCTACTACGATGCATCAGGGACCATACTAGGTTGTTTCCTGATGCAGGAGTGGGAAGAGATCGCCTACGACTCACGAAAGTTGAGACAGCATGAGGAGAACTACGCTACCCATGACCTAGAGTTAGCAGCAGTAGTCTTTGCGCTGAAGATGTGGTGGCACTACTTGATGGGTAAATGATTTACTATTTACTCTGATCACAAGATTCTCAGGTATATCTTTCCACAAAAGGGCCTAAACCTGAGATAGTGATGATGGATAGACTTCCTCTAAAACTATGACTTTGAGATAGTCTATACTCCTAGGAAGGGGAAACGTGGTAGCAGATGCACTCAGTAGGAGGTCTGGTCTACAGCAATTGATTGAGGAGTCAGATCAGCTAGTCACGCTGCGGATATCCTTCATCGATAAAGATGGAGCAGCTTACCTCCAGTCTATGACTGTCACTCCCCCAATTCTTCAGCGATTTCGGGAGGCACAACTTGAGGATGTTGACTACGAGGCCTGATGTACTTAGATATCCTCAGGACGGTCTCCTGAAAGATTTTATGAAGGTGGGGAGTATTTCATTCTCTTTAGAGGACGCACCATGGTACCAGTGATGCTTCAGGAGGAGGTGTTGAGGGAGTTCCATACATCCCCTTTAACAGTACATCCTGGAGTGGTGAAGATGTACCAGAACCTCTGGCATCAGTACTGGTGGCCAGGGATGAAGGAAGCAGTGGTAGAGTTTGTACCAAGATGCCTCACTTTTCAGCAAATAAATACTGTTCAGATTAGGCATAAGTCTTATGTCGATAGGAGACGGAGACCCTTGGAGTTCAAGGAGGGAGGCAATTTCTTCCTATGGGTCTCACCTCGATAAGGATTGTGGAGATTCGACCGGGGTGGAAAGTTATCTCCGAGGTCCATCATACCTTTCCAGATCCTCAGTAGAGTAGGTGAGGTGGCGTACCGTCTATCTCTTCCCCCACAAATGCACTGGGTGCATAATGTTTTCCATGTGTCGCAGCTGAGGAGATGCGTGCATGATCCATCGCACGTTATCGACTAGGGTGAGTTGTACTTTGACGATGGGGTGACTTTTACAGAGTTCCCAGTGGAGATAGAGGATCAACATGATTGAGTCCTTCATGGATGTTCGATTCCTCTGGTGTGAGTTTGGTGGCAGCACAAGAACCTCTAGAAGTGCACATGGGAGTAGGAGACTCAGATTCATGCTCAGTACACTCATTTGTTTGATTTGCCTTTGTTTTGTCTTTTGGGGATGTAAATCCCTAAGGTGGGGATAATGTAATGTCCCGGAATTTCCGTATAATTTTTTTTTAATTATATGGAATTATTTTGAGACTAAAAAATCTGACGACACATGATTTTGAGGCCCGGAGTACCCAGAATGATCTGTCAAAAATTGTTAAGTTTAAAATAGCGTGCGTGAGTGGTTTTATTGAAAAAGTAGAATAACTCTTAAATCGGTGTCTGGATCAAAAATCTGAGGGCACTGTTGTGTTCAGGATAGTGGGTTTACCCTAGGCACAATTTAAGTTTAGTCGGCACAAGCCTCTGGTGAGAAAAACCTAAAAATGGAATAACTGTAAATAAAATAATTAAATAAAGTTATTTTATTTTTCAAATTCTTATAACTCATGAATGGTGACTCTGATAAAAAATTTGATACCACCATTGAGCTCGTGAGGGTATGCTCTCTTTAGGCAGATACTAACATTGACCGGCATGGGCCAACTATGGAAGTTAGTTTTTTTTCATAAATAAAATAATTAAGTAATAATTATTTTATTATTAAAATCCATAACTTCTAAATGATAACTCAGATTGAAAATCTGAGAGTACCATTGAGTTTGTTGGGATGTGTTTCCCTTAATCAGAGCCTAACCTCGACCGGTGTGGGTTGAGGGTGTATGTTAATAATTTATTGAACTTTTTTAAGGTATGTTCAGTAAACGTATGGGTGGCGTTTTCTTTATTTTGAACTGGTGCTCAGATTAAAAAAAAGGGCACTGTTGAATCCACAGCGCCAGGATTCGCTTAAGGGAGACTTCACTTCGACTGTTGTAGGTTGGGTGAAAAAGTTAATTTTGCAGAATTTTGAAAGATTAATAAAATAACATGTTGTGTTATTTTATTTATTTTTCTTTTTCTCCAACTGACGAGCGGTGGTGGTGGGACCAACGACATGTCAATCCATTAATGACTTGACTCTCCCTTGTTTATAAACACAGCATTGGGAATTTGGGGGTTCATTAATTAAATTAAACTCATTAATTCTTTGTGTAGGGCATACTCTTTCTCCTCTCCTATTTATATGGAGCTTGAGGAGGGGTGTTGGCACGGCTTCACCAAGCAACGAAGCTCTAGAAAAGTACCGCGACGCTAATCACCTGGAGGACGAGGCCAAATTCAGCGAGTGGTGAAAAGCATCACCGAATCGCGAACCAATGACAACGACGAAGGAGGTTCTGTCGATCGTCCTCAGTGGACATCTTATCCAGGGAGGGGATTTGTTTTTAAGTTCATCTATAATGATTTCTTTTCTCCCTCTTGATATCATATTAACGCGGAGGTCATGGGGAAAACAAACAAGGCCCGGACCCTCCGCCGCTTCGCTGATGTTGCATTCTTTGGGGGCAGTTTCCTCAAGTTGACAGCAACACAAATTAGTGGGTCACGTTTTGACAACAGCACCTCGGGAGAGTTGTAGGCACAGACGGCACCAAGAACAGACCATCGGGGCACATCCAGTGACCTGTGGAAGAAACTGCCAATGCGCCATGTCAATGACGGTCGGTGGTGGCCAGAGGAGACCCGCGGCATCTGGTCGCGGGTGGTAGAAGGTGGCGCGCGACAGCGCACCGTAGTGGCCGAAGGCGGCCGGCCCGAGCGGGTCGTGCGGTAAAAAAAGGGCAGCTCCCTCAGGCGCCACCGGTGGAAAAATCCGCGGCCAGCGGTCCGTGGCAGAAGGAGGGCGGTGCGGCCCCATGTTGTGCCGCGTTGGCGAAAGCCGGTCGGCTGAACGGCCGACCACTGAATCGCGGTGGGTTAGCGCCCCACCGGCTGGTCGAAACAACCCTGCAACCGCGGGGCCAGCGGGGCTCAACGGTCCACCTTCGGGCGGACCGAGCCAGAAGCGAGCTGGACCCACAGCCTAGTGGGCTGGACCTGCAGCCCAGTGGGCCAGACCCACGGGCCAATGAGCCAGCGCGGGTGGGCCGAGACCCACCTGATGGGCCAGGCCAACCACGACCCGGGCCTGCAAACAAGATGATTCGACCCCGAAAGGCCAAACCCAGTGAACTAGGTCAGACCCGAGCGGGGTCAGGTATACCCCGGGACCGTTGTGACGGGCCGGTCTGACCGAGTCAGACCGGGACCAGACCCAACTGTTACCCGAATAAAGAAACACTCGTAACTGATGAACCAGGTGTCCATTTGACACATCTTCAGTGGCATTGGGACCCCTTTTGGGAAGCGGTCCCTTTGGCATATTCCAGTGGGCCCGACCGAGCTGGACCGGACCGAGATGCGATCACCCCTGTTTCACAGAAAGGGGTGTAACTAACAGACCAGGTGTCCGATCGACGCGCCATATATGGCATAAGGACCCTTATGAAAATGTGGTCCTTTGGAGATAATCTAAATGAGTTTTGACGAAATTTTATGTGTGAACAATGTTGGATCAGACTTGAATCCAACCGGGCTCTTTTTACCAAAGTGCTCATATCTCACAGATCGGGCGTCCGATCGACGTGTCGTCTATCACGTTGGGACCCCTATGATGGGGCGGTCCCTTGGGTATTCTATTTTCGGGACTCCGTACCGGTTCAAATACGACCGATGTCTTGAGGAGCGGTTCTCCCAGAACCAAGTGGTCTATGAGTGATAATCTAGTGGTTGGTTGTAATGTGAAGAAAGAACATTGATCCTATGTGGGTCAGCATCTATCGATCCTATGTGGATCAGCGCTTAGCAATCCTGTGTGGGTCAGTATCTATCAATCTTGTATGGGTCAGCACCTAACGATCCCGTGTGGGTCAGTATCTATCGATCTTGTGTAGGTCAGTAGCAGAGTCTCTCGATAGAATAAGATGATCTAGATTTACTACTAATCATCTGTACTTCTGTACTTAAGTTATATACCTAGTGTGAGCTGACTCTTTACCTTCATGGTGTTACCTTTGTGGTACTTTTACCTTCTTAGTGTTACCTTCATGGTGTTACCTTTGTGATACGTTTACCATCGTGGTGTTACCTTCATGGTGTTACCTTTGTGGTACTTCTACCTTCGTGGTGTTACCTTCGTGGTGTTACCTTTGTGGTATTCTTCCCTCATGGATCAGTTTTGAAAATGCCTTAAAATTTGGAGCCTTATTATTCCTCATGTATGAGATGAGTATATTTCGATAACTAAGGTATATGTATGGACATATATCTAAGTAGAGTTGATGATTGCTTTATGATTTTTGATTGGGGACTTGTTTTGTGATTTTTCCTTTGTGGAACTCTGGGAGACCTTTGAGGGTCTCGAGGTCCCTACTAAGTATTGTTATAGTCACCCATGCATAGGATACACCTGCACCTTGTTGTGTCTTGTGCAGATGACGGACAACATTGATCGGGGTTGTGGGAGCCAGGACTGGATGATGCTCAGAGGTGGACCATTTGACGTGATGTGCCGCAGTGACTACTGATCATAAGTTGTACCTACCCTTCAGGTAGGATCCTTGATGGATGATCCAGGAGTTGTTTTCTATTTTCATTTGTACTTGTACTTTTTAGTTAGGCTTTTATTTCGGCCCCTTTACTTTCAGCACACTTTTTACTATAGCAGTTTACTTCATGGTTGCTTCTTGTTGTGTTCTTTGATTATGTTTGCACAGGTTTAATGGAAATGCCTTTCTGTTGTAGGGATATGATTTTTCGGTGCTAGTCACCAACCCTTGGCCTATGGAAGGTGGGCTTGGGGTAGTCACATCATGGGCCCCGGGGGACGGGTCGTGACAATCTGCTTGTGCAAGGAATGTTCTCTCGTGGTTGGGAAGTATCGTTTTTTTATCTTTACATCCTTAACATGTCAGGTTTTGACTTAATTTTAGGTATGGATTGTCTGGTATCATACCGACCCCATATTGAATTTTACCATAGGATAGTAACTCTTATGTCCCCTGAGGGTAAAAAATATGTTCATCATGAAGAATGGGATATCCAGGTAGGCCATGTAGGGATAGTTCATCAGCAATAGGGGGAGCTCACTGCCCAGGTTATAAGTCTTTTTTCAGATGAAGATGGTATGAAGCATGATGTCTTTACACCCTTAATGGATCGGTTCCAAGGTTTGTTTATTAAAGACTTTTCAGAGCTTCCACCTAAGAGGGATGTTGAGTTTACAATTGAGCTTGTGCCGAGAGTTGACTCAATTTCTATTCCACCTTACAGAATGGAACCAACAGAGCTTCAAGAACTCAAGACTCAGCTAGAAGAGTTGATGGATAAGGGATTTATCCATCCTAGTATGTCGCCTTAGGGTTCTCTAGTTTTTTTTGGTAAGAAGGCAGACAGGACGTTGTAGTTATCTGTTGATTACTGGAAGTTGAACTGAATGATAGTGAAGAACCGGTATCCTCTTTTGCATATTGACGATCTCTTTGACCAGTTGAGAGAAGCTTTTGTTTTCTCCAAGATTGATCTGAGATTGGGATATCATCAGTTGATAGTTAGACCTTCTGATATAACACAGACTTCCTTCAGAAGTCGGTATGGTCTATATGAGTTCATTTTGATGTCTTTCGGGCAGATAAACACTCCTACTATGATTATGGCCTTGATGAACCAAATATTTCACCCATACTTGGATCAATTTATGGTTGTTTTGTGGATGACATCTTGGTGTACTCCAAGACTCATGATGATCATGCCTAACATCTTGACATCGTCTTGGGTACACTGATAGAGGATAGGCTATACTCCAATCTATCTAAGTGTCAATTATGGATTGATAGGGTATGTTTCTTGGGTCACATCATCTCTGAGGAAGGTGTGTTAGTGTATAACACCCCAAAAATTTTATAGTATTCTTCTATTAAATACATTCTATTCATAGCCTATATTTCATGAAGCACTATGTCTTTTGTGAATCAAAACATTATAGGAGAAACTTATAAGCTATCCATTAAACATAAATTTTCCACTTCTATATTTTGAATTTCGAAAAATGATCATCTAGAGTTGTGACCAGTAAGTCATTTGGAGTCTGATAGAACCAACTTGATTTTTTGATGAATAGTAGCATACCCTTATGAATAATAAAATAAATAATAATATAACCCTTATAAATAGTAAAGAATGATAATATTTAATTTTCTTATGGTAATAAGATAATGAGATCTTAATTAATTTTTTAATGTGATATAGAACTAATTATACCTTTAAAATTGTTATTTTTTGAATTAACTATGATTTTATTTAAAAATTAAATTAAAAATAATTAGAAAATTATTTTCAAAAAATGGAGTTTATTTTTGAATTCTACACGTTGAAACATGGTTAGGATAAATTTTTGGGATTTTTCTAAAATACATAAATTTTTCATGAATAGTAAAAATATAGTTTTGACTTTTTGGTAGTTTAATGACATCATAATGATGTAATAATTAAATATTAAAGTATGGTTAACTTGTGTACAGTAACTTATGACATGAGGTGTCCCAAGTGGCTAAAATCGTGAGCAAATACCATAGGCAAGCCCATGGTTTGGCAAAAACCACTAATGAGGTGTCCCTTTGAAATTATTAAAAAATTACCTCACTTTTTCTATAAATACTCACTCATCCATTCGTTTTCTTTCATTAAAAATCCCTCATCCTCTAATATCTAGTGGTTTTACCTCTCTGGGGATCCTCCCAAGTTATCCTTAAGCCCCCAAGGTCTCATCCTTCAAGATCTAGGAGTTACTCTACAAGGTAAGGGAATCCTTCATTCTCTTCTTTAAGTCGACACTTCTTTTATGTTAGCTAATTGAAATTCCTTTCTAATATGTTGGGGTTTGATTTTATTTATTCTTATTAATGTCCTTTTTATTTCAATATGATGAGATACCATTTTGTTCTCATCATTTCATTTTATGAAATTTTAAGCGACGTTGTTAGGCTGCCGAATTTTCATAAGGGATCTCTCAACTTTTCTTTTATTTTCAAGATCATCTCTTTTCTTTTTCTCTTATCACCTCCTCTATCCAAATTACCATGATAAACTATATTATCATATATATACTGGAATTATATCATGTGAATGGAATAACCATCATCAATATTCTTACTCCCCCCTTTTATTTTTATAAGTGAAATCAACGTCCATGAGGTTCCAATTTATAACTTTTGTGGACGATAGAGTTTTGTTCTTCACTTTCTCCTTCATTACTAGTCATGAAACCATTTTAATGGTTGAACCAAATAAAAATATATTTACTTAATCTTATTAATGTTCTGTAATCTTTACACACTCATAATATGGAATAATAATACAAAACGAGTTCATTGTATACAAAACTGCCAAGCTAAATCCAAGCGTTTGTCAAAAACTTTTAACTAATGATTCATCATCAAGTATATAACCTATAATCATTATAAGATCATTTATATCTCTTTAATTTTACTAATAATATATATTAACAACTCTGGATATTTATCTACATTTCAAATGAACTTCCATTCATGAGAGCAAGTAAACGAATAATGAAAACTAAGGAAGAAAATGCTTCCAAAACAAGAAAATTGAACCTATTAAATCCATAAAAGGGTCATGAATGAACCTAATAATGTTATAATAAATCAATTAAATGTATAGGAGGTTCTGGAATTATTAATTAATGAAGCTAAATTTTATTATTCAGGTCATTAAAACAAACGAAGAACACACTCTAGCATAAGGTAAGGGATCCTCTCTATCACTTTTGTTCAAGATTTTCCCCTATGTTGTGCCCTTTTATTTTTAATTATTAATGATAGGGTATGTTTTAACACCTACCCCATACTGGCCTTGTGACATATAAATAATGTAATACCCTTTTACCTCTCATTAATCCCTTGCAATAACACTCATTACCATGCTGAAATGTTTGTAAGGGGTTTCTCATCTCACTTTCATTTCTGTGATATTTTCATTGTTTACCACTTATTTCTTGTATATGGTATATGTGTACTGCCATTTGATATATAATAATATTATTCTACTTATATTCATGTTATTCAATGATTCATTTGAGGTTTATTAAGTTCCGGTTATATGATTCGACCGATTACATTGTGGTAAGAGACTTTTTCTCAACTACTATTTTATTGTGACTAACTTTGTGTGGTGAACCTAATAACCCTTATGTGGTGTACATAATTCCCATTTGAGATCACTTTTCATTTGAAATTATATTTATATTAAATATCCATAATCTCATATCATGGATATATTTTTGTCTAAATCGTATACCATTTTACATATGGTGTTTATTTGGAAATTTATTTTAATTATGGAAATATTGATGAATTTGTATACTCTACTCTATACGAATATTGAAAAGGATTATTTCTCTTATATTGAATCAATATATAAAGAATTATTTGGAAATACAGTGGCGGATGGGGCCCACTATAGCCCCTTGATGCATCGGTGGGTCTCATGAGACAAATCAGTTTGGCGACAAACCCTTCGAGTTTGTTTCCAAAAATCAGACGGGTTTATACCCATAGAACTAAACTGTTTTTACGGTATTATGGTTTCATGTGCCAGATACATGATGTACAATTAATAAGAATTATCTTTATTCATTATCAATTATTATTATTATCCATGACGTTTTCACTATGACAAAATCTATGGATGCAGTTTCATTCTCAGCTTATTAATGGCATTAGTTTTTCATTTATTCACCATGTCATATTGATTATGTCAGATTGACTATGATTCACTTATTATTGTATTCATGATTCTGTTATTTTTAACCCTTACTATACATTTTATCTCACCTATTTCATTGTTTACTTTCAATAGGTAACAAAGAAGAGATTGTTTATTGAGTTCTTGTGGATGCAGTTTTTAGTTTCATTGTGTATTGTATTTTGTAAATTTTTCCAATGTAATTTGAGTAACATCTATGTATCTAGTTTCTTCAAGACTATTAAACTGATTGTTCCTTCGGTATTTTCATTCTTTCTAACCATTCCAATATCACAATTAATGCATCGGCTCTAGCCTAGAGGGGTCGGAGTGTTACAGTTGGTATCAGAGGAAGTTTAGTAGAAAACTTGGAAACTAGAGTAGGAAATGTATAGTAGGGAACAAAGACCTAAGGTAGTATTTGAGGATAAACATACAATAATGTCCTAGTATTTTGGTAAGGAATATATTATGTGGATATTTTTAGCAATACGTCCCTGTCTGGATACGAGCAAGTAGAGGCGGCTCTGGCATAGATGTATCTAGGGGTAAAACCAAAAAACACCGCTTTGATCTAGACTCGAACGGGAACTGGTGCATGACAACGGGCCTTGCTGCACTCTTAGTTACGATACTCCTGGGGGATATTCTTAGGATAATTCACATTTTATTTACAAGCCATTATGAAGGAGTTTAATGTAAATTTTTACTCAAAAAAATCATGTTTATAATATTAGCTATGAATAGAATTTCAATCTATGTTGAGTGCTTTTATATTTGAGATTCATAAACTAATATAGTGTATCCCGTTATTTATAAATTTAGTCTAACAGAAGAAGGGGAATCAATACTCGCGGGCAAGGTAGGGATCTCCCTACTGAGCAAGTCAACACAGCCAATGTTGGAGCAGATCAGATCATGACCATATTGGGACAACTTACTCAGGTTGTAACGAATAACCATTCCACACCTGTGTTGGATCATTTCATGCGGCAGAAGTCCCCATCTTTCAGCATGACTACTAATCTAGTGGTTGTTGAGTAATGGATCAAGTCCCTTAAAAAGATATTCATGGCATTAAGATGCAATGAAAATGAAAAGGTAGTACTGGCAGTATATTGTCTCAAGGGAGACGCTGATCAATGGTGGTCCTTGATTCAGAATACCATAGAGGAAGAAGAAATAGAAGATATGTAATGAAGGACTTTTAAGAAAATATTCTTTGAAAAATATTTCCATCGTGAGCAACGAACTGAAATAAAGAGGAAATTACTTAGCTTAAAACAAAGGGAAGAAGACAGTGTTGCAGAGTATGAGGCTACTTTCACAAGGTTGTCCAGGTATGTCATAGATTACGTACGTGACTTGGCAGACAAGATTGATCATTTCTTTAAAGGTTTTAAGCCAAGTCTTCAAAGGGAATTGTCTTCTCAATCATTTTCATCATATGATGAAATTGTATCAAGTGCCATCAAAACAGAGAGGGAATTTTCTAGATCAAATCTTTTCAAAGGAAACCAAGATAAGAAGAGATACTCTGATAACAAAGGAAAAGTAGAATCATCAAATAAGAGCAATGGAACAAATCTATTCCCATTATGTGAGAACTGTGGAAAGAATCATCTCAGGAAATGCTTGAAAGGCATGGGAGTCTGCTATAACTGCGGATAAAAGGGTCATCGATCTGATGAATTCAAGGGGAAGAAACAATTCAATGATATTTAATGCTACAATTGCAGAGATATGGGACACTATGAAAATGATTGTCCTAAGCGTCAAAGAAACTTGACTCAGAAAAGGCCAAGATAGTAAGAAAGAGCCTATGCGATTAGAACTGCGGAGGTTGAAGTTCCTAATGACGTGGTGGAAGGTACTTTAATTGTTTCCTCAAACTTATCCAACACTTTATTTTATTCTGGATCATCACATTCATTTATATCTTCTCAGTTTTCCAAGAAAATTAGATATGTCCAATTTTATTTAATAAAGGATTTGTCAGTCAAAACTCCCAGGGGATGTATCATTGCAACAAAGGCATGTCGACTAGTCTCCCTCTAGACACCAAAATGTGCTTTAGTTGCTAACCTTATCATCATACCAATGACTGAATTTGATATAATTCTCGGTATGGATTGGCTGTCAAATTATGATGCGAAGATTTATTGCAAGAAAAAGGAAGTTACAATTTTTGAAAATGGTGTAGAATCCCTTGTCTTTAGGGCATAAACTTCACCACCTGATTCTTATCTAGAATCAACCCTAATAGCTATACTAAATACAATACTTATAGAGGAAGATAAACCAATATCTATGGGTGAGGAAATAAATCTTCAAATTGAAGATGTGCACATAGTGAAAGAGTACATTGATGTATTTCCATAGGATTTCCTGGACATCCTCCAGAGCAGGAAGTTGAGTTCTCTATTGATTTAATTACTAATACAAGACCAATATCAAAGACTCCCTATAGAATAGACATTGTGTAATTAGTATATCTAAAGAAACAACTAGAGTATTTGAGTGAAAAAGGTTTATTCGACCTAGTGTTTCTCCATGGGGAGCCTCTATCCTCTTTGTCAAGAAGAAAGGTGGATCTATGAGGATTTGCATTGATTACAGGGAAATCAATGCTATTACAATAAAGAATAAGTATCCTTTGCCTCGGATTGATGATTTATTTGACCAACTTCATGGAGCTCAATAATTTTCAAATATTGACCTTCGATCCATATATCATCAGTTGTGTGTGAGGAAGGAAGATATTCCTAAGACAGCGTTTCAAACCAGGTATGGGCATTACGAGTTTACAGTAATGCCTTTTGGACTGACAAATGAACCCTCTGTTTTCATGGATTTAATGAATAGAGTTTTCAAGGAATATCTTGATAACTTTGTTGTGGTATTCATTGATGATATCCTCATATACTCAAAAATCTATGAAGACCATGAGAATCACTTGCGGGTCATTATAAAAACTCTTAAAAGCAATAAATTATATGGGAAGTTTAGAAAATGTGAATTCTGGCTTCAATAAGTTTCTTTTCTAGGCCATATTGTCTCTAAGGATGTAATCTTAGTTGATCCTACAAAGACAAAGGCAATCCAAGATTGGCCCACGCTAACAAATATAACTGGGGTACGCAATTTTATTAGCTTAGCGGGTTATTATCGACATTTTTTTCAGAATTTTGCCAGACTGTCTAACCCGCTAACCAAGCTCACACGTAAAGGAGTTAAGTTTGTGTGGACAAAAGAATGTATAGAATGCTTCGAATAATTGAAAATAAGATTGTTCAATGCTCCAATTTTTACTCTTCCATCTAGAAGTTGTGGATTTTTAATATACAAAGATGCATCAAAGAAGGGATTGGGTTGCATCCTTATGAAAAACGATAAAGTTATTGCTTATGCATCAATACAGTTGAAGACTCATGAGAAAAATTATCCAACTCATGATCTTGAGTTAGCAGCTATAATCTTTGCTCTGAAAATATGGAGGCATTATCTCTATAGAGAGAGATGTGAGATTTATACAGACCACAATAGTTTGAAATACATTTTCACACAAAAAGAACTCAACATGAGGCAGAGGAGATGGCTTGAGTTACTAAAAGATTGTTCAATACACTACCACCCAGGAAAGGTGAATAAGGTGGCAGATACATTAAGCAGGAAAGATCATGGACTTCTGACTCAAATGAGGATTGAGAGAGATCCTATATTTTTGGATCTACAAAAGATGGATATGGTAATTGTTAAGGAAAGGGAAACATATTTCCTCTTTCAAATGATTGCTAAACCATTGTTACTAGAGAAGAAAAAAAGTTCTCAATCTGATGATGAGAATCTGCATAAGAAAATTAATGCAGTCAAGGATGGGAGACTGGCTGACTTCATGTATGAAGAAGGAGTTCTGAAATTTGGGAAGAGGTTATGTGTTCCATCAGTACCTGAGCTATAAAGGGAACTATTAGATGATGCTCATATCTCAAATTTCTCTATACACCCAGGTAGCACCAAGATGTATAGAGATCTGAAGGAATATTTATGGTGGGATAATATGAAGCGAGAAATTGATGACTACGTGTCAAGGTGTCTAGTTTGTCAACAAGTGAAGGCAGAGAGACAACATCCAAAAGGAGTGATGCAACCTCTACCTATTCCTATGTGGAAGTGGGATAACATTATGATGGATTTTGTCACCGGACTACCAAGGACACCTAGAAGGAATGATGCAATATGGGTAATTTTTTATTGTCTCACTAAATCAGCACATTTTATTTCTATAAGAGAGGATTTTCAACTTGAGCACTTGGAAAGACTTTATATTAATGAAGTTTTAATACTTCATGGTGCACCTCTATCAATTGACTCTAATCGAGATCCCCGGTTTATGTCAAAATTCTGGAAAAGTCTCCAGAAGTATTTGAATACTGAGCTTCATATGAGTACTGCATATCACTCCCAAACCGGCGGACAATCTGAAAGGACTATTCAAACTCTAGAAGATATGTTGAGGTCATGTTCTCTTGACTTCCAAGGTATATGGGATCAATAATTTCCTTTGGTGGAATTTTCATACAACAATAGTTTCCATTATAGTATTCAAATGGCTCCAAATGAAGCATTATATGGAAAGAGATGTAGAACTCTAACTTTTTGGGATGAAGTTGGTGAGAGGAAACTTATAGGCCTAGAACTTATTTAAGAGACCACAACAAAGGTGAAGAAAATACAAGCCCATATTAAAGCAGCCCAAAGTAGGAAGAAAAGTTATGCGGACAACCGGAGAAAGGACTTGGAATTCCAAGTGGAGGATCATGTATTTCTGAAAGTATCTCCATGGAAGGGTGTCTTAAGGTTCGGTAAGAAAGGGAAACCGAGGCCCATGTATATCAGAACATTTGAAATTTTGGGAAGAATCAGAGTTTTAGCTTACCATTTAGTGATACCACCAAATATCTCCAGATTTCAAGATATGTTCCACGTATCATTGTTAAAGAAGTACATGCCAGACCCAACGCATATACTCACATATGAAGAAATAGAACTGGAATCTAATTTTTCATACTGTGAAAATCCTATCAGGATTCTTGACACAAAGGAGCAGGTATTTAGAAATCAAATAGTTCATCTAGTAAATGTTCTTTGTAGAAACCAGAATATGGAGGAAGCAACATGGGAACTAGAGGATTTCATGAAGAAGAACCATCCACATCTTTTTTGTGGGATTTATACATAAAATTTCAAGGATGAAATTTACGAAGGAGGGAATAATATAACACCCCAAACATTTTATGGTATGCTTCTATTAAATACATTCTATTCATAGCCTATATTTCATGAATCACTATGTCTTTTGTGAATAAAAACATTATAGGAGAAACTTATAATCTATCTATTAAACATAAATTTTCCACTTCTATGTTTTGAATTTCGAAAAACGGTCATCTAGAGTTGTGACCAGTAAGCCATTTGGAGTCTGATAGAACCAACTTGATTTTTTTATGAATAGTAAGATACCCTTATAAATAGTAAAATGAATAGTAATATGACCCTTATAAATATTAAATAATGATAATATTTTATTTTCTTAAGGTAATAAGATAGTGAGATCTTAATTAATTTTTCAATGTGATATAGAACTAATTATAACTTTAAAATTGTTATTTTTTGAATTAAATATGATTTTATTTAAAAATTAAATTAAGAATACTTAGAAAATTATTTTCAAAAAATTGATTTTATTTTTGAATTCTACACGTCGAAAAATGGTTAGGGTAAATTTTTTGGGATTTTTCTAAAATACATGAATTTTTCATGAATAGTAAAAATACAGTTTTGAGTTTTCAATAGTTTAATGACATCATAATGATGTAATAATTAAATATAAAAGTATGGTCAAATTGTGTATATTAACTTATTACATTAGGTGTCCCAAGTGACTAAAATCATGGGTAAATACCATGGGCAAGCCCATGCTTTGGAAAAAACCACTAATGAGGTGTCCCTTTGAAATTATTAAAAAATCACCTCTCTTTTTCTATAAATACCCACTAATCCATTCATTTTCTTTCATTCAAAATCCATAATCCTCAAATATATGGTGGTTTTACCTCTCTGGGGGTCCTCCCAAGGTGTCCTTAAGCCCCCAACGTCCCATCCTTCAATATCTAGGAGTTACTCCACAAGATAAGGGAATCTTTCATTCTCTTCTTTAAGTCAACACTTCTTTTATGTTAGCTAATTGAAATTCCTTTCTCATATGTTGGGGTTTGATTTTATTTATTCTTATTACTATCCTTTTTATTTCAATATTATGAGATACCCTTTTGTTCTCAACATTTCATTTTATGAAATTTTAAGCGACGTCGTTAGGCTGCTGAATTTTCATAAGGGATCTCTCAACTTTTCTTTTATTTTCAAGATCATCTCTTTTCTTTTTCTCTTATCAACTCCTCTGTCCAAATGACCATGATAAAATCCAGTATCATCTATATACTGAAACTATATCATGTTAATGGAATAACCATCATCAATATTCTTACTCCCCCATTTTATTTTTATAAGTGAAATCAACGTTTATGAGGTTCCAATTTATAACCTTTTTGGATGACGAAGTTTTGTTCTTCACTTTCTACTTCATTACTGGTCATGAAACCATTTTAATGGTTGAACCAAATAATAATATATGTATTTCATCTCATTAATGTTCTTTAATCTTTACACACTCATAATACGTAATAATAATACAAAACGAGTTCATTGTATACAAAACTGCCAAGCTAAATCCAAGCATTTATCAAAAACTTTTAACTAATGATTCATCCTCAAGTATATAACCTATAATAATTATAAGATAATTTATATCTCTTTAATGTCACTAATAATATATATTAACAACTCTGGATATTTATCCACATTTCAAATGAACTTCCATTCATGAGAGCAAGTAAACGAATCATGAAAACTAAGGAAGAAAATGCTTTCAAAACAAGAAAATCGAACCTCTTAAACCCATAAAAGGGTCATGAATGAACCTAATAAGGTTATAATAAATCAATTAAATGTGTATGAGGTTATGGAATTATTAATTAATGAAGATAAATTTTATTATTCAGGTCATTAAAACAAATGAAGAACACACTCGAACATAAGGTAAGGGATCATCTCTCTCACTTTTGTTCAAGAATCTCCCCTATGTTGTGCCATTTTATTTTTAATTATTAATGATAGGGTATGTTTTCACACCTCACCCATACTTCCCTTGTGACATATCAATAATGGAATACCCATTTACCTCTCATTAATCCCTCTCAATAACACTTGTTACCATGCTGAAATGTTTGTAAGGTGTTTCTCATCTCACTTTCATTTCTGTGATATTTTCATTGTTCGCCACTTATTTCTTGTATGTTGTATATGTGTACTGATATTGATATATAATAACATTATTATCCTTATATTCATGTTATTCAATTATTCATTTGAGGGTTATTAAGTTCTGGTCATATGGTTCGACCGATTACATTGTGGTAAGAGACTTTGTCTCAACTACTATTTTGTTGTGACTGACTTTGTGTGGTGCACCTAATAATCCTTATGTGGTGTACCTACTGCCCATTTGAGATAAATTTTCATTTGAAATTATATTTATATTAAATATACATAATCTAATATCATGGATATGTTTTTTTCTAAACCGTATACCATTTTACATATGGTGTTTATTTGGAAAGTTATTTTAATTATGGAAATATTGATGAATCTATATACTCTACTCTATACGAATATTGAAAAGGCATATTGCTCTTGTATTGAATCAATGTATAAAGAATTATTTGGACATTCAGTGGAGTGTGGGGACCGCTATAGCCACTCGATGTATTTGTAGGTCTCATGAGACAAATCAGTTTGGCGACAAACCCTTCGAGTTTGTTTCCAAAAATCAGACAGGTTTTTACCCATAGAACTAAACCGTTTTTATGGTATTATGGTTTCATGTGCCAGATACATGACTTCCAATTAATAATCATTCTCTTTATTCATTATCAGTTATTATTATTATCCATGAGGTTTTCACTATGACAAAATCTATGGATGCAGTTTCATTCTCAGTTTATTAATGGCATTAGTTTTTCATTTATTCACCATGCCATATTGATTATGTCAGATTGACTATGATTCACTTATTATTGTATTCATGATTCTACTATTTTTAACCCTTACTGAGCATTTGATCTCACCCATTTCATTTTTTACTTTCAATAGGTGACAAATAAGAGATCGTTCATTGAGTTCTTGTGGATGCAGTTTTTAGTTTCGTTATGTATTGTATTTTGTAAACTTTTCCAATGTAATTTGAGTAACATCTATGTATCTGGTTTCTTCAAGACTACTAAAATGATTGTTCCTTCAGGATTTTCATTCTTTCTAACCATGCCAATATCACAAGTAATGCACCGGCTCCATCCTAGAGGGGTCGGGGTGTTACATAGTGGACCCAAAGAAGGTTCGGGTAGTGGTGTCTTGGGAGCATCCCAAGAATGTTTTTGATATCTGTAGATGTTTGGGGTTTTTGGGTTATTATAGGAGGTTTATCCATGACTTTTCCTATTTTTCAGCACCTCTTTTAGGCTTGACCAAGAGGGGGATCAAGTTTGATGGGGATCAAGTTGAAGAATCATTTGACTACCGCACTGATTTTGATCCTACCCGAGCTGAGTGAGGAGTATATTATGTTTTGTGATGCATCTGGAGTCGGACTTAGATCTTTGTTGATGTAGGGAGATCAAGTTTTGGTGTATGGATCACGGTGGTTGAGGTCACGTGAATGGAATTTCCCTATGCACGATCTCAAGTTAGCTATGATAGTTTGTTCTTTAAAGTGTTGGCAACATTATCTATTGGGAAAAAATTTTATTGTGTATATCAATCACAAGAGATTAAAGTACATCTTTTCACAGTGATGTTTGAATCTCCAACAATAGAGATGGGTTGAGTATATACAGTCTTTTTATTTTGAGCTAGTATATACACCCAAAAAGGCAAATGGTGTTGTTGACGCATTGAGCAGGAAGACACAAACTCAGGCAGTTTAGGAGTCTAGTTCTGAGTAGAAGATGATGACCTTACTGATTGAGATTCATTTTAAGATTCAGGAGGGCCATAAGCAGATGAACCTTGTATCCTTATCTATTGATTCCACACTTCTGAGCTAGATCATGGAGAGACAGAATGAGGATCCAAAGGGTTTCACCATGAAGGCGGGGAGTCACCTTCCGATTGGAAAATAGATGAGGATGAGATCATCTATGTCTGGAAACATGTTTTTGTGCCTACGTGTATGCGAGAGGAGCTGATGTGTGAGTTTCATGCCTCAAAGTGGACGGTACATCCTTTTTTGAGCAAAATGTACAGTGAATCACATCGACAGTATTGGTGGTTGGGCATGAAAATAGAGATTGCAGGGTTCATGATGCAATGCTACACCTGTCATCAGGTGAAGGCCGAGCATGTCGCACCCCAACCTTGTATATTAATTATTTTAATTTAAAAATTTATAGTCGTTATTTTTTAGTTTTTATTGGAAAAAAAATGTGTGTTTTGGTTTGGGCGGCAGCTGCCGCATGGGCAGAGCATGGTTTGGAAACCGTAAGGCCTCCCCTAGGTAACCGTGCATCCTGCCCATCTTCAAAAAATAAAATAATAATTGAGTAATAAAATGAAAGTTAAAATAAAATAAGAATAAATAAATTAAATTAAAATTTTTGTTTTAATAATAATTATTATGATAATATTAATTGGGATTATTATTATTATTATTATTATTATTATTATTATTATTATTATTATTATTATTGAGAGTTTTTTGTGGGTTTTAGACCGGTGCATGGGCAACGCACGGTTATCAGAGACCATGCGGTCAGACCAGGTACCCATACGACAGCTTCTGGAGTGGACAAAAGTTAGCGCACAGTGCACGCACAGTCAGTTAAGTCATGCGCGGACCACGCAAATGCCCAATATTCAAATGACTGGAAAAAAAATAAAGCAAAGCAACGAGAATGTTTTAACTGTAATAATAATATTATTAATGATGCGGATAATAATATTATTATTATTAAAGTTGTTATTATTAATAAACTTATTGTTAATAGTATTATTATATTTTTTAGGTTAGTGTTTTTTTAGGGTTTCTTTTTTCTTTCTACCCCCCCCCCCTCTCTTCTATGAAGCCCCTTCCTCCTCCTACCCTGCGCACACTTGACCCCCCTGCAACTACCTGTTGTTGCGCATCTCCAGCGACCTCCTCTCTCTACCGGCGCGTCGCCCTTGCCGGCGTGACTCCCCCCCCCCCCCCTCTGGTATACCCTCCTCTCTTTTCTTCTTGTTTTTCTCTTTGATTTTTATAGGGGTTTTGGTTGTTTAGGGTTTCACTTCATAGATCTAGGGTTTTAGAACCCGCATCAAGCGATTTCGGGTATGCGCTGTCATCGCACCATGGATCTGAGGTAGGTTCTCTCATGTACTTGCCTTTTTAATTTAAGAACCATTAGTTTCATGTGTTTCTCACTCCCTTTGATTTATAAATATTGATGTGTGACCATTGGTTTAATTGTTTGGTGTGAAAATGGTGTTTTTAGCCTTGTTTTGTGATAATTAGAATTATTTTGGTAAATAGCGCACTCCAAGTGTTCGATTAAATGTTTGTTTGGCTTTTTCATGTGTTTGGTGACATATAAAGCATGGTTAGGTCTTGAGAATATATTTTTGGTATGAAAAATGATGATTTGGGATCCTTGAATGGTATTTCAATGTAGGTTTGGATTTAAAAATAATGTGTAGTGGTTTTAAAAATGTGGTTCAGGTTGTGTTATCGATTAGTGACCCATTTGACATTTTGATCAAAATGGTTTTGTATTGAGATTGAAATGTGAGTACTTTGAAGGCATTGTTTCCTAATGGTTTATTTTGAAAATGTGGTGTAAATGTTTTAAGATGATTTTATAAATGTTTTGATGTGGAAAATGGTGTGTTTACACCCCTTTATAAAAAGTGGATGTGTATGGTGATAAATGTTGGTTTTGTGAAAAGATTAAAGTCCCGTTTGGTAGCATTTTAAAATTGGTCAAAATTTTTATTTTAAAAAAATCTATGTTGGGTGACTCTCATACCTTGTTACATTTAATGGGTGGGATGTCCTCGCTATGGAATCCTCATGACCCATTATTGGAGGCCCATGGTATTGACTCCTTGTGTACTATTTATTCTATTGTATGTGAATCGGTCCTTGGAGTGGCACAGGATGGTGCTTGTTGTTGATTTATTATTATATATACATGTGATTGGATGTTCAGATGGCATCGGTTGGCTCACCCTCATTATATACATGAGACATGGAAACCTGACATATTGAGAGAATTTTTTAAGAATGATTACTGCACTGGAAGTTGATGTACTGAGCAGTGGCCCATAGTAGGTGGATATATATATTTGGGTTTATTGTTATGGTATTTTCCCTCGATCTATCCTGAGTTAGGGTGGTCGAGCATATTGGGAGCTTTTGATTTCATCGTGTGTGGCATGCTACTGGGGATGGGGTCTCATGTATTAGTGTCTTATGGATTATTCTTGATCTCTTGGGTTCACCTGTGTCTATTGGCTCTTAGTTGCATGTAGTAATGGATGTGATAATTGTATGTTTATTTCCATTACCCTTATTCTGTGATTACTATAGTGCCTTCTTATGTGGTATTTTCATGGAAAGTGATGTGTTGTTTTAAAAAGGACTGTTGAAAAATGTCTTTAAAGAAAAATATTTCATCCTATTTTGTGAAAGTTGAAAATGTAGGTATCACTTTCCCCTTAAAAAGTTAGCATCCCACTAATGGAATGAACCTGGTTTTGAAATGAGGAAGGTAAATGGGGAGTATTTTGTTTTTAAGTAAAATGTGTAGGAAAGCATACTTTTATAAATTGTAGTTAAACTTTAAATTGATGTTTCTTTTATTTTAAAGAAAGTGCATTGGGAATACATTATCGAGTTAGCCTAATGAGTTTTAATACTCATGCCTATAGTTCATTTCTATTTTTTATCCCTTGTGCGGGTTTCAACTTAAGTTTGATCACCTTGGGTGACAGTTGATCTTTTTGTTAGAGAGTGATATGTGGGGTCACATTGGGATAGTGTGGTCATTAGGTCTGATTGGTCTTGTTAAGATATTTTTCTATATTTTTAGATTATTTTATAAATGATGTTTAGTTTGGTTTCAATTATATATTTAACTACTTATGCAACTTCTGCTATTTAGTTTTCTTTATTTATTTATTAGGTGAAATTGTTCCATGTTCATACTCTGTTGATGCCCTTGGTGCTTGTCGTCAGCCTGGGAGGATCGAGAATGCCTCTCGAGCTTTGCCACAGATTAGCTCGAGTGACCGATTCAGGGTCGGTCTGGGTTGTTTCATGACAAAATGGTATCAAAGTCAGGTAGGATCTTAGTGGACCTTGCTTTTCAAACATCCCTTTGCTATTTGGGGATGTTAAGGTAGATGAAGTAGGATTGTCGGGACTCAAGGGGTAGGTGTGGGAAGAGCATCGTGAACTCTTGTTCGTTATGATCCTTGGGTTTCCAAGGGAAGTTCAGTTTTGTTAGTCTTCTTGGTCTTTAGGGATTGTTTGGTGATTGGGATACAATAAGAGGAGTTGGGCTAACAGTCCTGGTGAGCTTGTAGATTCTAGGAAGCCATGTGGAGCTAGGGGAATAGTCTTAAAAGACTCTCTGTGTCGGTGGCGTATTTGGTGTATGGCTGCCAACCATATGGTTAAGTCACCCACCAACACTAGTTCCCTCTTTGTGGGTATCTTGGACCTTTCTTGAATTCTAAATATTGTTTTGAAAATCCTTGTGTTGGATTTGTGAAAAAACAAGTTTTAATGGAATGGTTGGATTTTGAAAAGCATGGCTTATTAAAAATTGTTTCAATTAGATAAATTGGTTTTGGAAATTGGTTTGTAACGATTGGTGTTTTTCAGAAGGGTCTTTGTGTAAATCGAAATGGGTTTTGATCTTGATAGTGTGCTGATTATAAAAAGAGACTTTAGTGAATTTATGAAAATGGAAAATGGTTGTTTTGGAAAATGAAGTTGTTTTTTTTAGACTTGGTGTTCTTATGAGTGCTTACATGCATGGTGGTATATGGGAATGTGAATGGATGTCTGGTATGGCATGGTGGATGGGTGCTCGAGGTGGAATGGAAACATGCATGTGAGTGAGACTCTAAGGAATACCAGTGGAAAGTGTCTAACCCACCAAATTTGTTTTAAATTAAAGATGTTTTCAAAAAAAGGAAAATTTTGATGTTATAATGGTTTGTTTTATTGTGTTCAAAGATTGTCACCTATGCGGTGTTTGATCTTGAGAATTTTTATCATTGAGTTGTCCTTGATTTGGTTCTTGACATTTTCTTGTCCAGCGGTTGTCCCCATGGATCTTTTATGGGTGATCATAGTGCGGTTGCGAGTGATTCCCCATTAGAGGGATTTCCAGTTGATCAACCTAGGGATTTTATGCTTGAGTTCCAGAAGATGGATCCACCTCTCTTTTATGGTCAAGCATACCCTTCCGTAGCGGAGGAGTGGATGTGAAAGATCAAAAGGAACTTTAGCCACGTTGAGTTACCCGATTCATTGAAGGTTAAGTTTTCAACTTTCATGCTTGAAGATTCACTATGGATGTGGTGGAAGTCGGTGTCTTGGAATAAGCCCCATGAAGATCTTACTTGGGAGACTTTCAAGGATTTGTTCATTCGTCGGTATTTCTCTGAGAAATAAAGGGTGAGAAAGGGGATGAAGATGGGTTGTTTACATCATGGTGATGGATCAGTCCTGGAGTATTTCCATCACTTTATAGATTTAGTCTCTTATGATCCGGGGTATGCCACAAATGATTCCATGAAGGCTCAACATTTCAAGGTCGGGATTCATCCCGACCTGCAGTCGAAGGTGTCATAGATCAATCTAATTTCGTTTGTCGATGTGGTGAGTCAATCTTTTCATGTTGAAGTCGTGATGGAGAGAGTGCATGAGGTAGTCCTCCCTCCTTCAATACCTAGGAATAGTGGGGAAGATTCTGGTAAGGATATGAGGAAGCGGTTGAAAGTTAATGGAACGGGTTGTGGAATCAAAAGGTCTTGGGATCTTTCATCAACCTCTTCAGATTGAGAGATCCTCGTATGTTATCAGTGTGTCAAACCGGGTCACAAAAAGTTTTCATATACAAATGCTCTGAAGTCCTGCTAGGCCTATGGACGCTTAGGTCACTTGCGGAGATTCTGTCAGGGCGTTTCTAGAAAGTGTCACTGAGGCAATCCTCAGAAGTGATGTACTATTGGAAAGTTGTTTGAAGTTTCTTTTTGTAAGTTTCCTTTCAATGTAAGGGATATTTTTTCATGATGTTTTTTCATGGTGGAAATGTAAGGGATGTTGTGAGTCTCCTTATGAGTTCATATTTTCAATAAAAGTGTGGTTTCATTGCCAGAATTCTGGTCTTTCTATTTTTATCTAATTGGGTGATGCATGTATCAGTTAGGGATTACCAACTCCTGGTTGTGAGGCAGTAGATGCTTCATACATCAAATCTCCAGTCATAGGTCCCGGAGTGAAGTTGGCGGGTAACCAGGAACCCTGAAGGTTTAAGGAGTCTGGTTAAGTTTATGCCTCCACCGTTGTGGTGAGGCAGATCTAGTGTTTCTATTATGGTTTCTTTGTCACTGATAATTCCCTATAGTTACAAGAGTGTGGTGGAATTATCCCTCATGCTATGTCTATGATGTGCCTTCTAATATGTGAGTTCTCGATCAATGACCTTGTGTGGACCACTCATGTGAGTCAGGTGTGGTCTTGATTTCTATTTGTTTATGAGAGTCGAGTGTTGGGTAGTTGTTGGTTGTGGTTTAGTGGTTCATTCATTGGGACCCTTCCATCCCAGCCCATGTGGTAAGGGTTTTTGGCCCGTGTGGGAGAGGCATGTTTCCGGTTCTTTTTGAATTTCTATTTGGTCGTTCTTAGTTGGTTCTTAATGGTGTAGAGACCCACCACAGGTCTCATTGAGTTTTCTCTTAAGATGTTATCGAATGTCAGTTGAATTATAATGGTGGGGAGTCCGTTCGGGCCTCCCCTCTGCTGGTGATTTATTTCGGCTTTGGGTTCAGTTGATCCGGTTGGTGTGGCTTCTTTAAAATTCGTTGATTTCTTAGTTTCCTTTTCAATTTCAGTGAGCATGGGGTTTCTTGGGAAAAGTACCAATGGTCTAGTTTTGGATTGGTTATGGATGTCGTGGTTTAATCCTTTTCATTGTTCACGATAAGTGGTTGTGGGTTGTTGTTTCATTTCAGGAAATGAGTTTGAGTTTTGTTGGTGGTTAGTGAAATGTCCTCAGATTAAGAGGTCGGATCATGTTGATTTGGAATCCTTAGTCATTGATCAATCGGCTAGAAATTGTTGTGGATTTCTGGGGGCATAAAGCGTTAATGGTGGGGAGAATTATCGCACCCCGACCTTGTATATTAATTGTTTTATTTTAAAAATTTATAGTCATTATTTTTGAGTTTTTATTAAAAAAAATGTGTGTTTTGGGTTGGGCGGCAGCTGGCGCACGAGCAGAGCACGGTTTGAAATCATGCGGCTTCCCCCAAGAAACTGTGTGGCCTGCCCATCTTTAAAAAATAAAATAATAATTAAGTGGATAATAAAATTAAAGTTAAAATAAAATAATAAAAAAATTAAAGGTTTTTTTAATAATAATAATGATAATATTAATTGGGATTATTGTTATTATTATTATTAATGAGAGTTTTTGTTGGGTTTTAGACCAGTGAATGGGCACTGCACGGTTAGCAGAGACCTTATGGTCAACCCAGGTACTTGTATGGCAGCTTCTGGAGTGGACAGAAGCTACCTCATGGTTCACACAACGTCGCTTGAGCCATGCGTGGACCGCAAAGATACCCAGTATTAAAATGAATGAAATAAATAAAATAAAATGAACAAAAAATTAAATCAAAGCAATGAGAACGTTTTAACTATAATAATATTATTATTAATGATGTGGATAATAATATTATTATTATTAAAATAGTTCATGTTATTATTATTATTAAAGTTATTATTATTAAACATATTTCTAATAGTATTATTATATTTTTTTAGGTTAGTATTTTTTTAGGGTTTCTTTTTTTCTTTCTTCCCTCTCTCTCCCCCCTTTCTCTCCTCCACGCAGCCCCTTCTTCCCCCTACCCTGCGCGCACCTAATCCCCTTACGACCCCCTACTGATGCACATCTCTGGCGGCCTCCTCTCCCTGCTGGCACGCCGTCCCTTTCTGGCACGACTTCCCCCCCTGTTACCCTCCTCTCTTTTATTCTTGTTTTTCTATTTGATTTTTATGGGGGTTTTGGTTGTTTAGGGTTTCACTTCATAGATCTAGGGTTTCGGAACCTGCATCGAGCGATATCGGGTATGTGTTGTCATTGCGCCATGGATCTAAGGTAGGTTCTCCCATGCACTTGCCATTTTAATTTAAGAACCATTAGTTTTATGTGTTCTGCACCCCCTTTGATATATAAATATTGATGTGTGACCATTGGTTTAACTATTTGTTGTCCAAGTAGTGTTTTTAGCCTTGTTTTGTGATAATTAGAATTATTTTGGTAAATAGCGCACACCAAGTGTTCGGTTAAATGCTTGTTTGGATTTTGCATGTGTTTGGTGACATCTAAAGCATGGTTAGGTCTTGAGGATATATCTATGGTATGAAAAATGATGATTTGGTATCCTTGAACGGTATTTCAATGTAGGTTTGGATTTAAAAAGAATGTGTAGTCGTTTTAAAAATGTGGTCTGTCTTGTGTTGTCGATTAGTGACCCATTTGACATTTTGATCAAAATGGCTTTGTTTTGAAATTGAAATGTGAGTACTTTGAAGGCATTGTTTCCTAATGGTTTATCTTGAAAATGTAGTGTGAATGTTTTAAGAGTATTTTATAAATGTTTTGATATGGAAAATGGTTTGTTTACACCCCTGTATAAAAAGTGGATGTGTATGCTGATAAATGTTGGTTTTATGAAAAGCTTAAAGGCATGTTTGGAAGCTTTGTGAAATTGGTCAAAATGTTTATTTTTAAAAAACCTCCATTGGATGACTCTCATACCTTGTTACATTTAATGGGTGGGATTTCCTCACTGTGGAATCCTCATGACCCATTATTGGAGGTCCTCGGTATGGACTCCTTGTGTACTATTTAATCTATGGAATGTGAATGGGTCTTTAGAGAGACACGGGTTAATTCTTGTTGTTTATTTATTATTATATATACATGTGATTGGATGCTCATCTAGCATTGGTTGGTTCACCCCAATTATATACACGAGACATGGAAACCTGGCATATTGATAGAATTTTCTAAGAATGATTGTTACACTGTTAGTTGACATACTGACCAGTGACCAATAGTAGGTGGATATATATTCGGGTTTATTGCTATAGGATTTACCCTCATCCTGTCTGGAGTTAGGGCGGTCGAGCGTATTGAGCGTTTTTTATTTCATCATGTGTGGCAAGATACCGAGGATGGGGTCACATGTATTAGTGTCTTCTGGATTATTCTTGATCTCCTGGGTTCACCTATGTCTATTGGCTCTTAGTCGCATGTAGTAATGGATGTGATACTTGTATGTTTATTTCCATCACCCTTGTTGTGTGATTATTGTAGTGCCTTCTTATGTGGTATTTTCTTGGAAAGTGATGTGTTGCTTTAAAAAGTACTATTGAAAATGTTTTTAAAGAAAAGTATTTCATCCTCTTTTGTGCAAGTTGAAAATGTAGATATTACTTTCCCCTTGAAAATTTAGTATCCCACTAATGGAACGAACCTAGTTTTGAAATGAAGAAGGGAAATGAGCCATATTTTGTTTTTAAGTAAAATGTGTAGAAAATCATACTTTTATAAATTGAATTTCAAACTTAAAATTGATGTTTCTTTTATTTTAAAAAAAAGTGCATTGGGAATAGATTATCAGGCTAGCCTACTGAGTTTTAATACTCACACCTATAGTTTTTTTCTATTTTTTTATCCCTTGTTCAGGTTTCAGTTTGAGTTTGATCGCCTTGGGCGACAGTTGATCTTTGTGTTGGAGATTGACCCATAGGGTCACATGGGGATAGTGTGGTTATCAGGTGGTTGGTCTTGTTGAGTTGTTTTGCTACACTTTTTAGATTCTTGTATAAATGATGTTTAGTTTGGTTTCAATTATATATTGAATTGCTTGTGCATATTTTACTAATTAGTTTTCTTTATTTATTTATTGCGTGAAATCGTTCCCTATTTTTACTTTTTTGATGCCATTGGTGCTTGTCGTCATCCTGGGAGTATCAAGAACCCCTCTCGGGCCTTGTCACGGATCAGCCCAGGTGACCGGTTCAGGGTCAACCTGAGTTGGTTCATGACAGAGTATCAATGACCTGGTGGTTTACTACAGTCGTTTCCTATTATGGAATGGAAGTGGGATGAAGTTACCATGGACTTCGTGGTAGGTCTTTTGAGGATATCTCATAAGAATGACGTTATTTGTGTGGTTGTGGACCGATTGAAGAAATTAGCTTATTTCTTGTCAATCTAGGAGACCTTTACTGTGGACCAATTGTGGGACATGTACCTTCGGGAGATAGTTCGTTTGTGTGGGGTAATGTGGAGTATTGTTTCATATCATTATTCACGCTTTATTCTTCTGGAAAGGATTATAGAAGATGTTGGGTACCCAGGTATTTCTGAGTACATCTTTCCACCTGCAGACAGATGGGCAGTCAGAATGAACTATACAGGTATTGGAGGATATGCTACGGGTGTTCATCCTAGACTTAAGTGGGTCTTGGTAGAAGCACTTAGCGCTCATTGAGTTCGTCTATAACAACATTTGTTAGACGACTATTCATATGGCACCATATGAGGCACTTTATGGTAGGCCATGCAATTCACCTCTATACGGGAGGGAGGCAGGTGAGTCTGAGTTGTTGGGACCGAGTCTCGTGTGGGGGACATCAGAGTAGGTCCAGTTGATTCGAAAACATATGGCTACATCTCAGAGTAAGAATAATTTGTATACTGATATAGGTTGATCACCCCTTTAGTTTGTAGTGGGTGATCGTGTATTCCTTCGGGTGTTGCCTAGATTGGGTCACCATAGGATATGAAGGCAAGGCAAGTTGGTGCTCTGGTTTGTTGGACCTTTTGAGATTATAGAGAGGATCAGACCAGTGGCATATAAATTGGCTCTTCCACAGAGGTATAACACTATGCATGATGTTTTTTATGTGTCACGGCTTCGGTAGTATCACCCCGGCCATTCTCATGTGATTAATTTTGGTGATGTTGAGCTTGAGGCCAATGCATCATTTGAGTGGCATCTGATTCGTATTATGGACCACAGTGAGAAAGTGTTGCGTGGAAAGATCATGTTGGTAGTACAAGTGCTGTTGCAGCATGGACGTGTTCAGGAGGAAACATGGGAGAGGGAAGCAGATATGTGAGTTCAGTGGTCCAACTTTTTACCTCAAAATCTTAAAAATGCTTGGGAGTACAGCTCGAGAATGAGTTGTTATAAGGTGGGGAGATTGTAAGATCTCGGCCTTTCTAGAGATGCCTCATGGTCGTTGGTTATACCTAATTTGGGTTTTGTTTTGGGGTTTCTTCGAGTGAAATTAGATAAATTTGGAAGCCCGTGGGGTTGTGCATGGTTGGCGCACGGTTAAGAAAAATTGTATAGCTTGTCGTAGAAAACTGTGCGCCCCTTTTGGAGGCATAAGAGGTGGTGCACAGTTGGTGCGCAGTTTGGTCAAACTGTGCGGCCTCCCTCTCCAAATCGTGCACCCTCAAATAGAGGGGATTTGCACAGTGGAAACACAAATTTTCAAACTGTGTTCCACTTAGAAAAAATTGTGCACCCTGTGAGTAGGGGCGCACAGTTTGGAAAATCATGCGCCTCCACCCAGGAAACTGTGCGTGTGAGGTTTTAACCCCTCAAAAAAATTATTAAAATTCTCAAACCCCCTAGTTTTTACCCCTAATCACCCCAGCTCAACCCTAAATGTTTTCCTTCGATTTTGGAAGCTCCCAAGAGGATTCCATGGCTCCTCAAACCCCTTCTGATGCAAATCAAAGATCAGATGTAAGGATTCGACCCCTCTTCCTGTATGTAATCTCTTCTCATTGGTTTCCTCTCTCTCTTGTTTCTATTTCATGATGAAGAGGGATTATTTTTCCCCCATTGGTGATAGTTTAGATCTAGGTTTTAATGGATCTTGTTCCTTTGGATTTTGATCTTAGGTTTTGGTCCTAGATCTTCTATGCCATTGTGATTTTGATAGCTCTGTATCAAATTGGGGATTTCGATTTAGAAAACACCTGTCAACAACCTTTAAGTAGGCCGTCTAATTGTCAATTTTCATAGTATTGGTTAAAATTGAGTGTATGTATTTTTGTAATTGCAATTTCCATGTTGGGAAATTTCATTTATTTTAAATTGAATAAATTAATTGATTTTCCCCATGTGATTATGAAATTGATTGAATAAATGGATTATGAATATGATGCATAGAAGGATTATGAAATTGATTGAATAACAGTTTATAAATATGGTTGATAAATGGTTTATGAATGTGAAACCATGGTGTGTGATAATTGTGATTGATGTGAACAATGAGTCATGGGACAGGGACTATTACTCCAAATACCCACGGGGTGCTAGACTGTTGCTCTAGGCCCCCAATTTTCAAATGTGAATTTTGAAATTAAATGATTAATGGAAGACCATGATTGAATGAAATGTGATATCCCTTTGGTGGATGGTTCGGACTTCAGCATAGGCCGAAGAAGGTATTATTGGTTCGGGTGTCATTATGAACCCGGGGTGCCTATGTGGTAAATTAAAGAATATAAAATTTAGAAATTGTTTACTTTACCTTTTATAATTTATTATTTATACAACTACATACACTATTATAGATGGGATATTATTTTAGACATCGTTGGTGGTTGTCTACTAAGTTGTACTCACACCCTACTCAAACTGTTTGATCGGTACCTGAATAGACTTCATGTTTGCACGATGGGATAAGGAGAGGAACCCTATGTTATATGGTTGAGTTTAGATATGGGATAGAGCATGGATGAGGGAACTGGACATGATATCAAGACCCGCTTGGGGAGTTTTTAGTGTGTCTGTTTTGGGTTTTTATTTGACACTTGACACTTACATGACATGACATATCTACACTTTTGGTTTATAGTTATTTATCCATGTCTTGGGATTATCATGTGATGTTGGTATTTATAGTCTCCCCGTGATATATATTAGACTCTCGCTACTATTTAGTAGTCTCTGGCGTACGGGGAGATGCACTTGAGCTCATGTAACTAATCGGCCCAGGGCACTAGCATGTGGCACCTGGGTTGGGATGTTACATCAAGCACCTTCATTATATTTAGCCTTTTGAATCTAAATTATTTATGTTGTTGTGACATTATAAAGATCCCTCTACTGTCCAATTGATAACCTACCAATGAGAGATCATTTATCCTCTCACATTATATCATTTACCTAAGCCGTTACTATAATAGAGTTTAGTAAGAGATCTTTTCCTCCTTTTTATTCAAGCATCTTCATTATCTTATGCATTTTGTCTCCAATTCCAAATGTTGGGATATGTTCTTCCATATCCCCCTTACTGCCCTTATGATGTCTAAATGATGAGAGACCACTTTCACTCTCATTAATCCCTCCCATGAACATTAATGTGACTCTGTTATGCTGCTGAAATTTCACAGTGATTTCTCATGATAAACAATTGTATAGTGAATACTCTTACCTATTTTCTATCAAGGGTGTTCACATTTATACACTTACACTTCTTTGATTGGGAACTTACATGTATGTAATCCACACTCCATTATCATCAGATTAAATATGATGAAATATGTTCTTATGTATATGATCTATGTGGCACACCTATGTATGTAGATGATATGATTATGATGGGTGCGTCTAGATAGTGTTCCAATGCATTGGGTAATCTTTTAGTCTCATGAGATGTCATGTATAGTTCACAGAAGGTTAACCTAAGCACATTATGTTATGTTGTCTTGGTGGTTAATCTTGACCTATGTTTATGATGTCATGTTTAAAGTTGGTGACACATTCCCATATTGTCTTTAAGTTATCATGTTCTGTCATGCCTCATTATTCATGTTTATGATTCTCATCCCTTTTATGTCTAATTGATATGTCTATTTTCTAACATGTAATACCTGTCGGTTTTGGGCGCAGGGGAAGCGCAGCAGGGACGATGCCCAACTTTGATTTTTGCTATATTAAATGAACAATCTAGGATCTATGCGACGATGAATGTTGTGATCCATGGAATTGAATAAAATAACAAGCAAGGGATAGAAAAATCAGAACCAAGAGAGAGTAGATCAACACATGTTTTTTACAATTAATTTAATTAAATAAGAATTACCTCCAAGGTGATTCTTCATTGATGTGTCTGACCATAGATATGCAGTGTGTCGTCGTTGCATTGTATAGATCAAGGGTAGATCTCCTCTAGCGGTGATCCACACGTGCTCCACGAATCTCAGGACGTCACTGAAGGAGTCTTTGGGTGCTAGCACGGAAGATCCTTTCGGTTGCATCGTCCGCCTTTGATCACCTTGATAAATGCTTCCAAAACGTTCTCCTTGATGTGGTGGAGGAGGATCGCTCTCGTTCTTGAGAGAATTTTTGGAGAAGAAAGAACTCTCTAGGCTTGAGAGGTTTTCTCCAAGATTTTGTGCACAATACAATAGGCGTCTCTTAACTTTCCCTTAGCTAATTAAGAGAATAATATAACTAGACATTTATTTCACTAGGGTAATAATAAAATAATTTGCACAAGTGCCTTTAATTATTTCATTAATCCTAGTAAAACCCCCATGCCAAATAATAACAGCAATATTATTATTTTCAAACATGTGCTCAACTTGCGAGTTATAATTAAATATTATTTAATCAAATAATATTCAATATTATTATTTCTCATTGGTCTATTAATCTCGATCCGCCAATCCTCCTCGATATTTATTAATTATTCCGCCCACAATATATTCTCTCGAATAACTAGTAATGTAATAAATGTGGTCAGACATACATGAATAATTATCAAACCACGACTGGGAATAATATTTATTCAAATTGTTAAATAAAAATTATTTAACTGAGATACTGGATACACTTAGTGTGTGACCCTCTAGGTCTCTTTCTCAGTGGCATTAGGCGGAGCAGCCTAAAGTCCAAGGTTAGCATCTAGCAACACGCCAAGGTACCCATAGAGAAAGAAGTTGATTAATCAACTACATGTCACCTCATACAAACGTTTACTGTCTAATATAATCTCTTTATCACAACATCTCTAATCCAGCAGGTTGCATTCCAGTGTCATCAACATATATGTTCGATATATATTTCTTTGACTTTTCAGAAACAGAACTAGCCTATTGGTCACCATGGACATGGATTTATTTAGGCTATATCATTCCATCAAATGGACTGAGGTATTATCTTCTATTAAACAACAAAAGGAATAAATCATTTCTCATATTTTTCATTAATGCAATATTACTCATGACGCACCCAACATGTCTTACCTTTCCACAAATATTCATCGTCACAGTTTTCGTTAATACATCTAAGTGTGTGACTCATAATATCCATTAATAATAATCTTAAATTCTAAGGACCAATACACATGTCTGTAGATAGGAACATCCAATGAAACTTATAAATGTGAATTTCCTAATGTCGGGTCTCATTCTCATAATATCCTACTGGATATCACCAAAGATGTACGCCATGAGAAGGTGCCTCAAAGTCTTATGAGTCTCCACCCATGATAGCTTGTATCATTTTTCCCTCAAATGATACCATATGGTCATAGAACATATATCTAAGAATAGTGTAATAACACTTTTGGGTTCTCATCATAGCGGGGAATTGTTATGACCTTTTAGTATGACAGCTACTCCTGTGACATTATCACATACAATGTTACACAGAAGAACAATCATGATGTGATAATGAATATATTAATATTCAAAATCATAAATATAAGTTATCATAAAGTATAAAAGAAGTTGGTTCTAGGGCACCAACTCTAAAAGACTCCCACTTGCACTAAAGATAACTGCTAACAGCCTTCAGTCTGCTAGATCTCACATGATATTCATGCTTATGTTAAGATAGGTATTTAGTTAAGGGGTCTGTCATGTTCTCATTTGTGGATACTATGCCCACTGCAACTTCACCCCTTTGATAAAAATCCTTCGAGAGGTGATACTTCTGAAGTATGTTCTTTTTCTGTTGATGTAACCTTGGCTCTTTTTCAAGATCCACTGTTGTAGTATTATTACAATACAATGTGATAGGGAATTTACCGTTATGTACCACATCAAGCTCCTGGACAAAGTTTTGGATCCAGACAGCTTCTGTGGCTACATCAGAAGCTGCTATGTACTCGGATTCCACTATAGAATCAGTTACAACTGGCTACTTTGAACTCTTCCAACTTACAGCTCCTCTGCTGAGACAGAAAACATATCCTGGTTGTGACTTTAGATCATTCTGATCTGTCTAAAAACCAGCATCATCATACCCTTTGATGACAAGCTCCTCGTCTCCTCCATACACCAGGAACATATCCTTAGTTCTTCTCAGATACTGAAGGATAATCTTAACAGCAATCCAATGTTGTTCTCCTGAATTTGATTGATATCTTCCTACCATGTTCAATGCATAGGCAACATCAAGTCTAGTGCATAACATGGCATATATGATTGATCCTATCGTTGAAGCGTATGGAATATTACTCATTCTATCTTTCTCATGTTGTGTCTGGGGAAACATTTTCTTAGAAAGATGTAAACCATGTGACAGTAGAACCAATCCCCTCTTGGATTATTCCATACTAAATCTCTTTAGTATTTGGTCAATATATGTACTTTGGATTAGTCCAAATAGCCTCTTGGATCTATCATGAATGATATTGATCCCTAGAATGTAGTTTGCTTCGCCTGAATCCTTCATGGAGAAGCACTTGTTCGACTAGCCCTTAATAGATTGTAAGATTGATATGTCGTTTCCAATAAGTAATATGTCATTAACTTATACTACTAGGATAATGACTGCATTCCCATAAAACTTTTTGTAAACACACGACTCACATTCATTTTTAATGAAACCAAATTCTCTTATGGATTCATCGAATCGAATGTTCCATGACCTGGATGCTTGCTTCAATCCATAAATGGATATATGAAACTTACAAATCCTTTTGTCATCACCTAGTGTCACAAATCCTTCTGGTCATGTCATATAAACATCTTCATGAAGGTTCCCGTTAAGGAATACAGTTTTGACATCCATCTTCCTAATCTCGTAGTCATGGTAAGCTGATATGGCAAGTATGATTCTGATATATTTAAAAATGGCAACTAGCGAAAAGGTTTCATCGTAGTCAATTTTTGAACCCTTTATCCACTAGCCTTGCTTTATAGGTACTAACTTTATCTTCTATGTCCAGTTTCCTCTTGAATATCCATTTACACCCAACAGGCTTTACATCAATCGGTGCATCGACCAGAACCCAAACTTTGTTTTGATACATGGAACTCATCTCAGAATTCATATTTTCTAGCCACCTTACAGCTTCTGAGCTCTCTACTACCTCCTTGTATGAGATAGGTTCGTCATCATCCAACAATAATGAGTCACGATCCTCAGTGACTAGAAAATCATATCTTTCTAATTCTCTTACCTCTCTTGAGCTCCTACACAGTACTTGTGTTTTAGGAACTACTTCTTCCATAGGGACCTATGGAACTTGTTCTAGTACCAACTCCTATGTATCTTGAGCATCAACTTCGTCAAATTCAATCTTGCTCCCACTATCCTTTTTGAGGATGTGCTCCCTCTCAATAAAAACAGCTTGTCTGGCAATAATCACTTTCTTATCTAAGGGGTTTTATAGCTAGTATCCCTTTGTTTCCTTGGGATACTTTATAAAGATACACTTAGTGCCTCGAGTTGCTAGTTTTTTTCCTGAGAAAGACGTCTTGCATCCCTATACACATGTATACTATAAAATGGGTTTCTTTCCATTCCATTTCTCAAAGAGAATTCCATTTGTCGCTTTAGTTGGTACTCATTTTAATGTGTATACTGTAGTTTGTAATGCATATCCACAAAAGGATAACAGAAGATCTTCATGACTCATCATCGACCTTACCATGTCCAACAAGGTACGGTTCCTCCTTTCACTAACATCATTCCACTTTGGTGTATAAATTGGAGTGAGTTGAGATAGAATCTCAAACTCCCGTAAAAATTCAATGAACTCTTGGTTAAGATAATCTCCACCTCGATCCGATCAAAGCTTCATTATCTTCTTACTAAGCTGATTCTCTAATTCATTCTTGAATTCCTTGAATTTCTCAAAGAACTCGAACTTATACCTCATTAAGTAAATATATCCATATCTATTCAATTCATCGGTAAAATTTATGAAGTAAAAATATCCACCTCTAGATTCAATTGGAAATGATCCACATACATCAGTGTTTATCAATCCTAGAAGCTTTCTGGCCCTTTCACCCTGTCCAATAAATGGTGGTTTGGTCATTTTTTTCTTATAAATAAGCATGACATCTATCAAGTGGTTTTAGATCAGAAGAGTCCGAATAACCATCTTCACATAGCTTTGTGAGACACTTCTTGTTTACATGACCAAGACGGTGATGCCACAACTGGGTGTTATATGAGTCATGTGAACTTGATTCGTTATCAATTTTCAACACTTGGTTTTCATAATTTAATACATAAAGGCCGTTATTTAAATGTCTCATACCATAACATATGTTTTCCTTATAAAAGAAACAACTTTTATTTCCAAACTTAAAAATAAACCCATCTGTATCTAAACTTGATATAGAAATTATGTTTTTGGTAACAGTAGGTACATAATAACAATCATGCAAAACCAAAACCATTCTCGTTGTCAACTAAAGGTGGTAGTCACAAATGGAAAGAGTAGTTAGCCTCGCACCATTGGCAGCTCGTAGATCCACCTCTCCTTTGGCAATTTTCCGAAATCTAATTGGTTCTTACATTTGAATACAGATGTGAGAACCAAAAGATGTATCCTATAACGCCCTGACCCCAGTTACCCAGAGTCGGTGCATTATTTTAACACATTGGCATGATTATAAGGAATCAAGTCCCAAAGGAACGATTAGTTTAGCAGTCTTGGAAAATAGATTACATACATGAATGTTACATTACACTTCATAACATACAAAACAACATAAATAATCCTTTATGAATGCCATTATTCCCTTGTGTTAACCCTTCTTATCAATCACAATATACTTCTTGGAATCCTGGGAAAAATAAAACATAGAAAAGGGGTGAGCTCAAACGCTCCGTAAGGGTAAGCAATACAGCGGAAACTTTCATAAATAAGCATAAATATTTAAGGAAATATATAACTAAAACAAAAGCCTTTTAAACTTGAACTTCAACATAGTATGGCAAAAATAAAATGAAATAATTCCATTTACTTATTCACATGGATATTTTACTAATCGAATAATCACATGCAATATCAATAACCACTTTCATAATGATGGAATGCATAATGTCAGACTATCATAACCACATAGGAAAGGCCTCGTGCCAAGACTACAAATAAGATTTTTCCAAGGCCTTGTGCCAAGACACTAGTTTGTCTCATGAGACCTACCGATTTATTGAGGAGCTATAGCGGGCTCCACCCATCACATATTAAGTCCAATGCATTCTCATATGAAAAGGTTTAAACATAACATAAACATTCGTATTAAAACTATCATACGAAATGTAAATACTTCATCCATAAACTATGAATGGTATAAAAATAACACATCCATAGTCAAACATATCAAAAAACCTTCAATACAATATAGAAGTTTTGTATCATAATAAATCAACTTCAAATAAGCGTAAAATCCATCAAAGGATGTTGACATAGATGAAATCAAAAATCTTTTTAGAGAAATATCTCTTTCTATTTTGAAATCATTTAAGAGTCATATATTTATAAAATAAAACATTTTCCTTGAAAATATTCTTATAATCTTGTAAGGGAAGCTTCGACGATTTTATAACGACGTAAAATAGTCGCACCCGCCGTATAAGTTAAAAAAAAAATTCTTACCTTAATTCTGTCGAAAAGGTTAAAAAGCACCTTTTTTGGAAAACGACGGAAAGATTCTTTTATAAAACTCTTATAAAAAGTCAAAAAAGGGTATAAATGACTTTAACCCAAATTCTTTTAAATAGTAAAAAAAATTTGAAATACATTTTTAAGAAACATGGATGTGGATGATAAAGATATCCCAGTAGATTATTACGTATAAACAACCTCGGATAATAAGGAGATTGTGAAATAACCCTTACCTTGTACTTTTCCTTGGTTGGGGTAGGTTAACCTCCTGTATAATGGTGAAATAATTGTTATTAAATTATACAAGAATCATATACATTAATATGATATCATATATGATCTTTTATTGATTTGTTATTAATATCTTAGTATTATTGTTGTTTCGGGTGTTAACTTACTCGTTTTCTTTTATATGTTTTGTTACGTAAGCTATGTTTGTTATGGATAGGTTTTATCATATCCAGAATGATATCAAGTCCTTAGATACTATTATTAATCATCAAATGAGAATTATACTTGAATGGATACAATGGAGAATGAATCTTATCGCGTTCGTGGAGACGGTAGTCCGTACGTACGCACGAGCGACAATATCATTATTTTGATATTAAAATAATATATAATCGGATGGTATATCATATATACAGAATCATTATCATGTTACATATATTATTTACATGAATCACACATCATTATTATACCCATCCAAATAATAATTTATTGAATAACAATTACACCACAACGTGGAGACGGTAAGCCATATGTACGCACGTATGGTGACATGTTATTCAAATAATGGATAGAATACTGAATATGATTGTACCATATTTATAATAACATCACAGTATATATAAGATACTGGAGTTATTATTTTAGAATGGTAACAACAAAGAAAGAAGAAGTGGAAGAAGAAAGGAACTTGAAAATGGGTGGTGAAATCATTACCTCTTCTTCGTGTTCTTTCTTTTGATTTGATCAAAAGGGATCCTTAGGTTGGATTTATGATCAAACTAAGGCTTTTAGGTTGTAGTGATGAAAGTTTAGAGATTATTTGGGTAGGTTTTGGCCGAACCAAAAGGCTTTTAAGGTGTGAAGTAATGAGAAGGGGGAGTGCCCTTTTATAAGAGGGGTGAGGGGCACCTTTGGAAAAGCTAGAAATATTAATTTATAATAAATTCATATTCGGTTTCTAATGGCTCCAAAGTTGATTATTTAAAGGTTAAGGTGGTGATGGTTCAAAAACCACTCAACCAATAGAATTTAGACAGGTTTGGGTCATTATATTAACCTTATCTTTAAGTATTAACTCTTAGTTAATTAGTTTCACTTTTACAATGTCTCTTTGTATTTTTATATTATATGGTTAATAAACTTACCATATACATCCAAGAGACCCCCAAATGGTCCATTAATGATACACCTATCATGATATAAGTCTCTTGGCCGAACCTTAGATTTTTAGGAATTTAATATCAATTAATAATATAATATTTTTTAAAAAAATTCTTTTATGTCAATTTTGACACTATTCAAAAATTGATTTTTGTAAAACTCATAACAGAATGATTACTTCAAAAAAAGACAATTAAATCAATAATAATATTTCATATTAACCTATAAATTTAGTGTAATTCAATAAAAGTCTCAAATTATATTTAGGTATTTATAATATCAATTATTTTAATTTTTCACTATTATGGTAATTACTGCATCATCATTGTGTCATAAATAAATTAAATTATTTAATGTATAAAAATTATAAATAAAATATCATTATGTAGGAAATCGTTTTATCTTTCTAGTGAATATTTATAGTCGAAAATCCAACATATATAACCCTATGTAAAAAATTATTTTTCTAAAAGATATATGCTTATGTCATTTTTGTACTTATTTTAACTTGATTAAAATAAAGTGTCCATATCACCTTCATGGGGTCCCAAAGTCAACCCAAAGATGTCCATGGTTGGCCATGTATCCACCAATAAGGTTAGGACACATTTTAGGGTAATTTAGTATTATTATAATATTATTTTTTTAACCCTTATTTACCAGATTTACCATTTAACCATGGTAAATAAAATATTTACCGAAGTAATTATTCAAAATGTCTAAAAATAAAAGTTGTATATTTACACAATTTGGACATCCTAATTCAAAATATGGAATCCATTTTTCCAAATTCAAAACACAGAAGTGGCAGAAATTAATTTAAAATTAATTCCCACTGTCAAAACAAAAAGCGTGTTTTTAAGATATAATAACTATCAAAAGATTGATACTTGTTTATGTCCGGTTTAATTGTGAAATTATGTCCAATGACCAATATTGTATTAAATGGTAAAAATATATTCTAAATATAATTTAAAACCACTCAAATTCATAATTTATCACTATTAATTATTTTGATTTAAAAAGTTGTTTTAAATTAAAATTTAGTAATTTTCACTATTCATCAAAATATTAAAGTTATCCGAAAAGTACCAAAATTTCACCTTAGGCTAAATTCGATACTCCGAATCCAAAAATGATGTCCATTTTGAGAGATAAAATTTATAAAATTTCAAAAAGTAGGTATTACTATTCATAACGGCTAGTTTGATTTGGTTATGGTGTATGTTAAAACTCGAAGTTGCATACAACACACGCTACTGTATTATTCAAAAATAAGCATACCGTGGAAGATTGGGGTGTTACATTGTAAATTGTTTTATGTCCCTATTCTAAAGAATAAATTTATTTAGTCAAATTTAATATATAAAAGTTTAAAATATTGGATTTAAAAAGGGTTCACTATTAAAGTTGGTAAAAGTGCATTTTTGAAAAATACTTCTTTTATCTGAAAAAAATAATTTGTTCTTACATTATGTCTAAGAAACTCATAATATGGATTATAAAATTATAAGGATTATATAAAGTTTAAAATTTAGTTAATACTATTCATAGCCTCTTTTGAACGGCTTGTTTTGTAAGTCATGGTGCGCTTGAACTCAGTGTTGCGTGTAGTGCAAGTTATTGAATTATTTTGAAGAAATAACATATTATGAAATCTTGGGGTGTTACATTCTCCCCTCCTTCAATAAATTTTGTCCTCGCAATTTGAAATTGTTCTTCGAAAATAAAAGGTTGAAAATAGAAAATATCTTTGTGGGAAAACCCACATCGGAAATTGGGTTACGGAAATTTAGTCTTAATATGAGGAAAAGAGACATTGGTGGAAATTAGAGACATATAATTGGAGGAAAAACATAAATATTTATTGGTAGTGATTGAGGTCATCAATCAAAAGCAAGTGTAAAATTGAGGTCCTTAAATTCATCAATCTATGATGATTTGAAATACCATTGGTTCAACAAAACATGGGGTATTAGGATAACACATTTTTGGTTTTATGATTCCTTAAATAGAGTATAAGAATTAATTTATTCATAGAATAATAGAAGAAGAAAAATATATTCTTGACAAGTAGAGTTCCATCCTTTAACTAATTTCTACCACAAACTCATCTTTCACTCTAAAAGATAATAGAACATAAAAAAATTCTATTTATCATATTCGTATAGGGTTCCAAAAAAGGAATTTATAATTCATCTACCAGATCTTTTAAAAAAACTACATTATTTAATCTTGGACATTACGTGGGCCAGTGGTAGGTGATACACCCTTTTCGCCCTTCGGTTGTGGGTTCAAGTCTCGCGGCCTTTCCGGACGCGACGGGTTGTCGCCCAACCTCCGGGTTGTCCTTTTATGGAAATCCAAAAATAATCCAAACTAGAACTATCCAAAATGCTTTAGTCCAAAAATGAAGATCCTTTTTTCTGCGTAATAACATGTGAACACCTTCATCATGTATTCTTTTAAAACACTGCAACATCCTGAATTACCATAAAACCTTATTGATTACATTCATGATCCCTTATTCCTTAAAGAATGATAGATATACTCCTTCAATCCAAAAAGGTTTTAAACCCCAACAATGATGGAATATACAAATCATTAATCAGCTTCAAGGTAGTCAAGAATATCCAATATAATTTATCCAAATCAATCATGTATTATTCTAAAATCACTACCTCGGTATCAGAACCATATTATGGTTTATCTTTCTCTCAACCATATATTTTCCAAAAATTTAACCTGCTATTGAGTCACTTTTCTTTGTTCCACACAATCTCAAGTCCTTAATGAAATAGTACTGCAGTACAATCCCTATATACTCTATGATTATTATAAGAAGTACATTATTGATACAACACTCAAATGACATAATCAACATAAGAACTCTAACCATTCCTCTTCATCTGTGGTAGTATCATAACTTGATTATTATCCAATAGCATCATTTGCGGAAGAGTCTGATGACTGGGACATAGGTTCGTGTAGTGTCCAAACTCCTTGCAAATGAAGCATTGTACATTTGAAACCATTTTCTTACCCTTGCAGTCACGTACTTTGTGCCCTTTTTCTTCACACTTATAACAAACTCTCATTCCTTTCAGGCAAGTTTCAGAGTGTTTTTTCCCATAGTTATCACATATGGGAAAAATTCTTCTTTTCCCTCTTCCCTTTATCCATCTTTCTCTCTTTCATCCTTTTCTTCTCTTGCTTCCCTTCAAAGCCATAGGACTCAGTAAACTCTTTACTTATCTTATCAACACATGATATTATTTATTCATATGATGATAATACATGGAAGACTATTTCTCTTATAAATTCTAGCTTAAGACCATAAAAGATACGATCCTTCTTTCTCTTTGGATCATGTGCATTGTTGGAATTCTCATTCCTTCTACTGGGCGCCATTTCTAAAAAATGGCATACACTAGATTAGTTTATGAATAACAATACGTAATCCCAAACTTATAAAATAGTTTATGGATATAATCCATAATCATAAAAAAAATCTTTGAGTAAGTATATACTCATAAACCCTTCATAATGATTTGTAAAGAAAATGAGAGTTATCCTAAGCATATCCCCCGGGAGTGTCGTAACCAAGAGTGCAGTAAGGCCCGTTGTCGTGCACCAGTTCCCGTTCGAGTCTAGCTCAAAGCGGTGTTTTCGAGTTTTACCCCTAGGTACATCTGTGCCAGAGCCGCCTCTACCTGCTCGTATCCAGACAGGGATGTATTGCTCGGAAAACTCACAAAATCTCTACAATACCAAAATTCTAGGAAGTTCTTCTATACTAATCCTCAAAGTCTATCTTAAGGCTATGTGCTCTAATCAAAGTTTATCTAAATCTAGTTTCCAAGGTTATTGCTAAACTTCCTTTGATACCAACTGTAACGCCCCGACCCCAGTTACCCAGAGTCGGTGCATTATTTTAATACATTGGCATGATTACAAGAAATCAAGTCTCAAAGGACCGATTAGTTTAGCAGTCTTGGAAAATAGATTACATACATGAATGTTACATTACACTTCATAACATACAAAACAACATAAATAATCCTTTATGAATGACATTATTCCCTTGTCTTAACCCTTCTTACCAATCACAATATACTTCTTGGAATCCTGGCAAAAATAAAATGAAATAATGTCATTTACTTATTCACATGGATATTCTACTAATCTAATAATCACATGCAATATCAATAACCACTTTCATAATGATGGAATTCATAATGCCAGACTATCATAACCACTTAGCCAAGGCCTCGTGCCAAGACTAAAAATAAGATTTTTCCAAGGCCTTGTTCCAAGACACTAGTTTGTCTAATGAGACCTACCGATGCATCAAGGAGCTATAGCGGGCTCCACCCGTCACATATTAAGTCCAATGTATTCCCATATGAAAAGGTTTAAACATAACATAAACATTCATATTAAAACTAGCATACGAAATGTAAATAATCCATCCATAAACAATGAATGGTATAAAAATAACACATCCACAGTCAAACATATCACAAAACTTTCAATACAATATAGAAGTTTTGTATCATAATAAATCATCTTCAAATAAGCGTAAAATCCATCAAAGGATGTTGACATAGATGAAATCAAAACTCTTTTTAGAGAAATATCTCTTTCTATTTTGAAATCATTTAAGAGTCATATATTTATAAAATAAAACATTTTCTTTGAAAATATTCTTATAAGCTTGTAAGGGAAGCTTTGATGATTTTATAACGGCGGAAAATAGTCGCACCCGCCATATAAGTTAAAAAAACATTCTTACCTTAATTCTGTCGAAAAGGTTAAAAATCACCTTGTTTGGAAAACGATGGAAATATTCCTTTATAAAACTCTTATAAAAAGTCAAACAAGGGTATAAATGACTTTAACCCATATTCTTTTAAATAGTAAAAAAAAATTGAAATACATTTTTAAGAAACATGGATGTGGATAATAAATATATCCCAGTAGATTATTACGTATAAACAACCTCGGATAATGAAGAGATTGTGAAGTAACCCTTACCTTGTACTTTTCCTTGGTTTGGGTAGGTTAACCTCCTATATAATGGTGAAATAATTGTTATTAAATTATAGAAGAATCATATACATTAATATGATATCATATATGATCTTTTATTGATTTGTTATTAATATCTTAGTATTATCGTTGTTTCGGGTGTTAACTTACTCGTTTTCTTTTATATGTTTTGTTACGTAAGCTATGTTTGTTATGGATAGGTTGTATCATATCCATAATTATATCAAGTCCTTAGATACTATTATTAATCATCAAATGAGAATTATACTTGAATGGATACGATGGAGAATGAATCCTATCGCGTTCGTAGAGACGGTAGTCCGTACGTACGCACAAGCGACAATATCATTCTTTTGATATTAAAATAATATATAATTGGATGGTATATCATATATACAGAATCATTATCATGTTATATTTATTATTTACATGAATCACACATCATTATTATACCCATCCAAATAATAATTTATTGAATAACAATTACACCACGACGTGGAGACGGTAAGTCGTACGTACGCACGTATGGTGACATGTTATTCAAAGGATGGATAGAATACTGAATATGATTGTATCATATTTATAATAACATCACAGTATATATAAGATACTGGAGTTATTATTTTAGAATTGTAATAACAAAGAAAGAAGAAGTGGAAGAAGAAAGGAACTTGAAAATGGATGGTGAAATCATTACCTCTTCTTTGTGTTCTTCCTTTTGATTTGATCAAAAGGGATCCTTAGGTTGGATTTCTGATCAAACTAAGGCTTCTAGGTTGTAGTGAGGGATGTTGAGAGAGTATTTGGGCAGGGGTTGGCCAAACCAAAAGGCTTTGAAGGTGTGAAGTAATGAGAAGGGGGAGTGCCCTTTTATAAGAGGGGTGAGGGGCACCTTTGGAAAAGCTAGAAATATTAATTTATAATAAATTCATATTCGGTTTCTAATGGCTCCATAGTTGATTATTTAAAGGTTAAGGTGGGGATGGGTCGAAAACCACTCAACCAATAGAATTTAGACAGGTTTGGGTCATTATATTAACCTTATCTTTAAGTATTAACTCTTAGTTAATTAGTTTCACTTTTACAATGTCTCTTTGTATTTTTATATTATATGGTTAATAAACTTACCATATACATCCAAGAGACCCCCAAGTGGTCCATTAATGATACACCTATCATGATATAAGTCTCTTGGCCGAACCTTAGATTTTTAGGAATTTAATATCAATTAATAATATAATATTTTTTTTAAAAACTCTTTTATGTCAATTTTGACACTATTCAAAAATTGATTTTTGTGAAACTCATAACAGAATGATTACTTCAAAAAAAGACAATTAAATCAATCATAATATGTCATATTAACCTATAAATTTAGTGTAATTCAATAAAAGTCTCAAATTATATATATTTGGGTATTTATAATATCAATTATTTTAATTTTTCACTATTATGGTAATTACTGCATCATCATTGTGTCATAAATAAATTAAATTAATTAATGTCTAAAAATTATAAATAAAATATCATTATGTAGGAAATCGTTTTATCTTTCTAGTGAATATTTATAGTCGAAAATCAAACATATATAACCCTATGTAAAAATTGTTTTTCTAAAAGATATATGCTTATGTCATTTTTGTACTTATTTTAACTTGATTAAAATAAAGTGTCCATATCACCTTCATGGGGTCCCAAAGTCGACCCAAAGATGTCCATGGTCGGCCATGTATCCACCAATAAGGTTAGGACACATTTTAGGGTAATTTAGTATTATTATAATATTATTTTTTTAACCCTTATTTACCAGATTTACCATTTAACCATAGTAAATAAAATATTTACCGAAGTAATTATTCAAAATGTCTAAAAATAAAAGTTGCCTATTTACACAATTTGGAAATCATGATTCCAAATATGGAATCCATTTTTCCAAATTCAAAACACATAAGTGGCAGAAATTAATTTAAAATTAATTCCCGCTGTCAAAACAAAAAACATGTTTTTAAGATATAATAACTATCAAAAGATTGATACTTGTTTATGTCCGGTTTAATTGTGAAATTATGTCCAATGACCAATATTGTATTAAATGATAAAAATATATTCTAAATATACTTTAAAACCACTCAAATTCATAATTTATCACTATTAATTATTTTGATTTAAAAAGTTGTTTTAAATTAAAATTTAGTAATTTTCACTATTCATCAAAATATTAAAGTTATCCGAAAAGTACCAAAATTTCACCTTAGGCTAAATTCGATACTCCGAATCCAAAAATGAAGTACATTTTGAGAGATAAAATTTATAAAATTTCAAAAAGTAGGTATTACTATTCATAACGGCTAGTTTGATTTGGTTATGGTGTGTGTTAGAACTCGAAGTTGCGTACAACACACGCTACTGTATTATTCAAAGAGAAGCATACCATGGAAGATTGGGGTGTTACATTGTAAATTTTTTTATGTCCCCATTCTAAAGAATAAATTTATTTAGTCAAATTGAATATATAAAAGTTTAAAATATTGGGTTTAAAAAGGGTTCACTATTAAAGTTGGTAAAAGTGCATTTTTGAAAAATACTTCTTTTATCTGAAAAAAAAAATAATTTGTTCTTACATTATGTCTAAGAAACTCATAATATGGATTATAAAATTATAAGGATTATATAAAGTTTAAAATTTAGTTAATACTATTCATAGCCTCTTTTGAACGGCTTGTTTTGTAAGTCATGGTGCGCTTAAACTCGGTGTTGCGTGTAGTGCAAGTTATTGAATTATTTTGAAGAAATAACACATTATGAAATCTTGGGGTGTTACATATCCAATGCCCAATGTGTAGAAATGGAAATATTACACTCGATAACGAATGCACATTTGGCTTCCCCTTACCTCTAGGTGCAGTTCCTCTTCTAGTGGCCTGACTAGCCACATGAAAAACATACTGCCTCATTTTCCTTGTCCTGCCTTTGAATCTTATTCTTCTTTATCAGACGGTGCTTAGGGGATTTAGACTATTTATAAGTCTTAAGCCCATTTACCTTATCCTTCTTCATCCTATTCACCATAAGGATTGTGGGTTTGTCACGCCCCATGTCCTTATCCACTTAGCGAATCAAGGTCAGAAGTTTCGATAGGCTCTTCTCATTATTTCTCATATTATAATTCATAATAAAACTAGAGAAGGTCTTGGGAAGTGATGAAAGTATGATATCTGTACGCAACTCATCCAAAAATTTAATCCCCAAGATGTCCAGATGCTCAATGTAGCCGATAAGCTTGACTATATGAGGCCCAATTGGTGCAGACTCTCCAAGCTTATTCGTGAACAGAGCGTTGGAGATATCATAGCTCTCTTGTCTCGGCTTCTCTTGATAGAGATCCCGAAAGTGATACAACATGCTATAAGCATCCATTTCCTCATGTTTCTTGAAGAGCTCATTGGACATGGATGATAGCATGAAGCACTGAACATTTGTAGCATCATTCAGATGTTTGTCGTACAGAGAGAACTCTTGATCACTCACCTCATTTTCAGGTGCAACTGGTAAAGATTCTTCCAGCGCATACAGTTAGTTACCTTTCATGGCGAAGGATGACCCATAAGCACTTTTTCCACTCCTGGAAATTGTTGGAGTTGATGCCCTAGAAACCAACTTCTTTGTACTTTATGATAAACCTATATTCATTAGATGAATATTAATAAACTTATTATCACATCATGATTGTTCTTCTGCAAGACATAGTATGTGATAATGTCCTAAGAATAGTTGTCGCACTAAAAGGTCATAGCGGATCTCTGCTATGATGAGAACCCGGAAGTGTCATGACACTATTCTTGAATATATGTTCTATAACTAGATGATATCATTTGAAGGGACACAAATGATACAGACTATTAGGGGTGGGGAATCATGAAACTTTGAGGCGCCTTATCATGGTGTGCACCCTTGGTAATATCCAGGAGGATATTATGAGAAAAAGACCTACCGGTAGGAAATCCACATTCATAAGTTTCATTGGATGTTCCCATATGTGGATGTGTGTGTTGGTCCTTAGACTTTAAGATTATTATTAATGGGTGTTATAACTCACACACTTAGATGTATTAAAGAAAATCGTGACGACAGATGTTCGTGGTGAGGTAGGATATGTTGGGTGTCATGAGTAATACTGCATTAATGAATAATGTGAGAAAGGATTTGTCACTTCTAAAGAAGTAGATATCTTAGGCCCTTTGATGGAAATGATATAGCCTAACTAAATCCATGACCATAGTGTTCTCTATGCAATTTCAATTCTGAGAAGTCCAAGAATGAGTAATCAAGCACATGGGTTGATGACACTTGCATGCAACCTGCTTGATTGGAGATATCGGGATAAAGGGATTATATTACACGGTAAGTGTTTGTATGAGATGGCATGTCATTACGACATCAACTTCTTTCTCTTGGGTGTCTTGACTCATTGCTAGACAGTAATCTTGGACTTTAGGCAAGTCCGCCTAATGCCAACGAGAAAGAGGCCTAGAGGGTCACATACTAAGTGTAATCAGTATCTCAGTTAAATAGTTTATTTATTTAACAAGTTGAATAAATATTATTCCCAGTTGTAGTTTAATAATTATTCAAGTATGTATGATCGCATTTATTTCGTCGTTAGTTATTCGAGAGAATATTTTGCGAATGGAATATTTATTTATAAGCAAATAATGCAGTTATATTTATTTAATAAATAAATAGTCATTATTCAAGGACCGGAAAATATTGAGGAGAATTGGCGGACCAAGTTATGGGTCTGGTGAGAAATAATATTTAAATATAACGTGTAATTTAAGGACATGTCATGGAAATAATAGCATTGCTATTATTATTTGACATGAGGTTTCACATGGAATAATAAAATAAGTAACGACATTTGTGATAATTATTTATTATTACCTGGTGAATTAAATTCCCCATTATGTTATTATTCTCTAATTAGCCAAGGAGTCATTCCACGGGCTAACCAATGGTTGTATGCACAACATCCTTGGAGAAAAGCTCTCGAGCCTAGAAAACTCTTCCCTCTCCAAGAACTCTCTCAAGAATGAGAGAGATCCTCCTCCATCGGATCTAGGAGAACGCTTTGGAAGCGATTCTCAAGGCAATCAAAGGTAGACATCGCAAGCGAAAGGATCTTCCACGCTAGCACCTGGAGACTCCTTCGGTGACATCCAGAGATACGTGGATCGCGTGTGGATCACTGCTAGAGGAATCATGTCCTTTGATTATACATTGCAATGAAGTCGCACCTCGAACCTGTGGTCGAACACATCAACGAAGAAAGAATCACCTTGGAGGTAATTCTTTAATTTAATTAAATTAATTATAAACAAAATATATTGATCCTCTCTTCTCAGTTCCAAGTTCTCTCCTTTGTCTTTTATCTTTGATTCAATTTCATGAATATTGGCGTTTATCGTCGTATTGATCCCGGATTAATCATCGATCATGGCAATTTGAAAAGTTGGATACACACCCATCATGCGCTTCCGCTGTGCCCGGAACCTACAAGTGGTATCAGAACGGTCATATTTTTATATATAATTATTTAAATAATTCATTGATGATTTACTCTTTAATAATTTAGTTTTTCAATTCATGTTTAATCGTTCTTGTAATCTGAATTTCGAGATTTGTTCCTCCCTTATCGTTTCTTGTAGATTTAACATAAAAGAATAATTTTATAATTAAAATTAAATCGAGGATCTCATCAGGAGGCACCGACGATTCTGTTTAGGTAACGTGACAGTACACGTTGTGTATTCGAAATTACACGTCGTGTAATCTACCATACACGCCCTATAATCTGGATCACACATTGTGTAGTTGTGTTTAGCGCATCAGGAGTAATTTCGCAATTACTCAAGCCGTGTGAATTAATGATGTGTGGTGTAGTTAATTCTTACACTGAGTGTTGACTAGGACAGACTTGCACACAGTCAGTCGGACTACACACCATGTGGCCCACTGGACACGGCGTGTAGTCCCTTTGGGTCAGGGTTAAGTCGTGTATCCCGTATATGGCTTACTCAACTGGTGAGCGTGTAACGTGGAGTCGACACGGCGTGTGGCCTACTAGACACGCCATGTACTCCGAAGATTTCAAAATTACACCTCACTCACCGTTTCCCCAGGCATGTATTTTAGATAGACGATGAGGAGGGTGCACGTTGTGTAGTCGAATCTACACATCGTGTACTTTTTCTAGATTATGCAGATTTAAAAATCTATTATTATATTAACCCTTGAGACATGTACCTTCGTGTAGGTGTAAAGCTGGGATACAACATGTGATAGGTATTTGATATGTGTGTATATATATATATATGTATATATATATATATATATGTTTAATTAACATCTACGTAATGTTCAAAGATCTGCACATCATGTATGAGTTGTATTACAACTATAATTCTACATACATGCTACATGTCACAAAGAATAAAGTGTATACAAGTATAATACATGTTGGGTAGTTTTAGACAGTTATTCATCGGGTTGCCTCCAAGGTACAAGTTATGTACAAGGTTATGGATGAGAATCTCAAGGAAATTCAGAAAAGGATTAAGATAAAAATGATTGATTAATTAAAGATAATGATTAATCAATTCGAGCGTAATTTATCTTAATAAGAATGATTAAATAATTGAATTCTAGTTTTATTAAATGCATAATTTGTTTCATGTATGCGGATGATCATGAGCTAGACCAGACCTCTGTATGTGATTGGTTCCCTTTTAATTTATTTATCAAATTAAAATTGTCGTTTCATGTGTCTTCTATTCATCAATATGTAGGGTCTGTGTGCCCATGGTTTCTTTTATGAAAAACCCCTTTTACCCCTCACATGTGTGTGAGTTAAAAGCATATGTAATGGATGGATCTCCCAAGCTAGTGGAGGGAGTTCAAGTTAGGATTCAAGGCAAAACCAATCCAATGAGATACAAAGGTGGACAGGTGGAAAGCTGTAAACACGAACCTTAAACGGTTCAAGGTGTTTCTCTCCTAGGTTGGGGTTATTTTATCAATTTTTAGATAAACTAACTAATAGTAAAGCTCGTGATCATACCCTTTATTTATTTCTGTCATTTGTATGGTCATTCATTATGGATGTTTGACGCAACCACATAATTAATGAACTAAAAATCATACAAGATGGAACTAAAATAAAATGGCTTATGTATAAATATTATATATACATGATTAATCACTTAAGTATATCTCATTTAATATTAACAAGCATGTGAAAAGATAATAAGTGGAAATTTACGTATAAAGGATAAAATCCCTCAATTAAATATTAAGTCGGTATAGCCTTCCATTACTTCGGTTAGAATCGAATCATAGTTAAAAGTGCTTGACCAACCCTAGTTGGGGTGCTTTCAATTATCAAGGAATTCTAATTTGAGGTTTTAGGTTGACTTAACTTAGTTTACATCAAGGGTTGACTTCCCTAGCAGGACTTGGTGTAACTGAGAGGCAAAGGTTGAGAAAATCCAAAATTAAGGATTTCAGGATTGGGGAGTCCACTCAAAGGATCAAGGAGTTGTGAATTAATGCAGTTGGCATTTGAAATGCCTGCCTAAAACCTTTCAAGTTGCTTGACCAACCCTAGTTGGGGTAATGTAAAGGGAAATACAGATCATTTCCTCTAGAATGTCCAAGCAATAGGATATTCTGAAGCCAATGATGAGGGCTATTGGGTTTCGACAAAAATAGTGGGAGACTAATAAATATTAATTTATTTATTTGTCTATATTTATCAAGATAAAGTATTAAAACTCTATTCATATTATTTGTAGAAACATCATCAAAAATGACATCAAATATATCATTGTGATCCATACTTGAGAAGGAAAATATTCTCACCGGTACTAATTTCCAAGAGTGGCAAAGGTGCCTTTGGGTTATCTTTCATCGTGAGAGGAAACTTTATGTGCTAGAAGAGCCTTTACCAATTGCGTCTAGAAATGAGGTGAGTGATGAGGAACTCTCTGTGTATAAGAAACATTTGAATGATGTTACGGATGTTTAGTGTCTCATGCTATCATCCATGACCAATGAGATCTTAAAGAAACATGAAGAAATGGATGCTTATAGCATGATGTATCACCTTCTGGATCTCTATCAAGATAAGGCGAGATAGGAGAGTATGAGATCTCCAATGCTTTTTCCACTGCTAAGTTTGGAGATTCTACGCCAACTGGACCACATATAGTCAAACTTATGGGCTACATTGAGCGTCTAGACATATTAGGGATTAAATTCCCAGATGAGTCGCATACAGATCTCATACTATCATCGTTGCCTAAGACCTTATCTAATTTTATTGTGAATTATAATATGAGCAATAATGAGAAGAGTATATCAGAGCTTCTTACCCTGATTCTCCAAGTTGATAAGGACATGGGGCGTGAAAAAACTTGTAGTCCTTATGGTGAATAGGAAGAGGTAGGACAAGACAAAGGGGCCTAATATTTATAAACAATCTAAATCCTCTAAGCACTATCTGACCAAGAAGAAGAAGATCTAGAGGCAAGGCAAGGAAAAGGAGGCAGTATGCTTTGCATGTGGCAAGTTAAGCCACTAGAAGAGGAACTGCACCCAAAGGCAAGGGGAAGCCAAAGATGCATTCGTTATCGAGTGTAATCTTTCCATTTCTACACATTGGGTATTAGATACAGCTTATGGGGCTCACATCTGTATTCAAATACAAGAACAAAGTAGATTCCAAAAAAAATCCAAAGGAGAGATGGATCTGCGAGCTGCCAATGGTGCGAGGTTGGATGCTCTTTCCATTGGTGACTACCACCACACATTGCCAACAGGAATGATTTTGATTTTACATGGCTATTATTATGTACCTAGTGTTACCAAGAACATAATTTATGTATCGATTTTAGATACATATGGATTTATTTTCAAGTTTGGAAATAAATGTTGTTACTTTTATAGGGGAAACATATGTTATGGTATAGCGCATTTAAATAACGGTTTGTGTGTATTAAATTATGAGAATCAAGTGTTGGTAATTGATAACGAACCAAGTTCACATGACTCATACAACACCTAGTTGTGGCATCACCACCTTGGTCACATAAATGAGAAGCGTCTAACAAAGCTATGTCAAGATGGTTATTTAGACTCTTTCGAGCTAAAACCACTTGATAGATGTCACACTTGTTTACAAGGGAAAATGACCAAACCACCATTTGGTGTACAGGGTGAAAGGCCCACAGAGATTCTAGGATTGGTACACATTGATTTGTGTGGACCATTTCTAGTAGAAGCTATGGGTGGATATTCTTACTTCATTACTTTTACTAATGACTTGAGTAGATATGGCTATGTCTACTTAATGGGGTATAAGTCTGAGTACTTTGATAAATTCAAGGAGTTTAAAAATGAAGTATAGAATCATCTTGGTAAGAAGATAAAGAAGCTTCGATCGGATCGAGGTGGAGGATATATTAACCAAGAGTTCATCAACCTTTTATGGGAGTCTGGGATTCTATCTCAACTTACTCCACCTTATACAGCACAGTGGAATGGTGTTAGTGAAAGGAAGAATTGTACCTTGTTGGATATGGTAAGGTCGATGATGAGTCATGCAGATCTTCTATTATCCTTTTGGGGATATGCATTACAAAATACGGCATACATATTAAAACAAGTACTAACTAAGGCGACAAATGGGATTCCCTTCGACCTATGGAGTGGAAAGAAACTCACTTTATCGCATACACATGTATGGGGATGTGAGGTGTTTGTTAAGGATTTCTCAGGCAACAAACTAGCACCCCAGGGCATGAAGTGTATCATTATAGGGTATCCAAAGGAAACAAAGGGATACTACTTATACAACCCCTCGGACAAGAAAGTGATTGTTTCCAGATAGTTCGTCTTTCTTGAGAGGGAGCACATCCTCAAAAAGGATAGTGGGAGCAAGATTGACTTCGATGAAGTTGATGCTCAAGATACACAGGAGTTAGTACAGGAACAAGTTCCACAGGCCCTCATGGAAGAGGTAGTTCCTGAAACACAAGTACTGCATAGGAAAATGATGAACCCCTGTCCTATAAGGAAGCAATAGAGAGCTCAGAAGCTGCAAGATGGCTAGAAGATATGAATTCTGAGATGGTTTCTATGTATCAGAACCAAGTCCGGGTTCTGGTCGATGTGTCGGTTGATATAAAGCATGTTGGGTGTAAATGGGTATTCAAGAAGAAACTGGACATAGAAGGTCAAGTTAGTACCTATAAAGCAAGGCTAGTGGATAAGGGTTTTAAACATCATCAAGGAATTGATTATGATGAAACCTGTTCACTAGTTGGCATGTTTAAATCCATAAGAATCATACTTGCCATAGCAGCTTTCCATGACTATAAGATTTGTAGATGGATGTCAAAACTACATTCCTTAACGGGAACCTTCAGAAAGATGTCTATATGACACAACCAGAAGGGTTTGTGACACCAGGTGATGCTAAAAGGGTATGTAAGTTGTATATATCTATTTATGGATTAAAGCAAGCATCCAGGTCATGGAACATTCGATTCGATGAATCCATAAGAGAATTTGGTTTCATTAAGAATGAATGTGAGCCATGTGTTTATAAGCGGTTTAATGGGAATGTATTTGTTATCCTAGTAGTGTATGTTGACGACATATTGCATATTGGAAACGATATACTAGTCTTGCAGTCGGTCAAGGAATGGTTGAACAAGTGCTTCTCCATGAAATAATTAGGTGAAGCAGCCTACATTCTAGGGATCAAATCATTCGAGATAGATCCAATAGGCTGCTTGGACTAAGTCAAAGTATATACATTGACCAGATACTAAAGAGATTTAGTATGGAACAATACAAAAGGATATTGGTTCCAGTATCACATAGTATATATCTTTCCAGGAAAATGTGTCCCTAGACACAACATGAGAAAGATAGGACGAGTAAGATTCCATACGCTTCAGCGATAGGATATATCATGTATGTCATGTTATGTACCAGACTTGATGTTATCTATGCACTGAGCATGGTTAGAAGATATCAAGAAGATCCAGGAGAACAGCATTCGATTACTGACAAGACTATCCCTAAGTATCTGAGAAGAACTAAGGATATGTTCCCAGTGTGTGGAGGAGACGAGGAGCTTTCCATCAGAGGGTATGTTGATGATGGTTTTCAGACAGATCAGAATGATCTGAAGTCGCAATCAGGATATGTTTTTTGTCTTAGCGGAGGAGCAGTGAGCTGGAAGAGTTCAAAGCAGTCAGTTGTCGCTGATTCTACAGTAGATTCCGAATATATAGAGGCTTTTGATGCAGCCAAGAAAGCTATCTGGATTCAGAACTTTGTCCAGTAGCTTGATGTGGTACCTAGCAGTAAGGATCTCATTACATTGTATTGTGATAATACTACAGCGGTGGCTCTTACAAAGGAGTCGAGGTCACATCAACGGATAGAGCACATACTCCAAAAGTATCACCTCTTGAGGGATTTCTATCAAAGGGGTGAAGTTTAAGTAAGCAAAGTGTCTATAGAATCGAATGTGGCGGACCCCTTGACTAAAGGCATATCTCATCAGAAGCATGAATATCATGTGAGAACTAGCGGACTGAAGGTTGTTATCAGATGGCTCTAGTGCAAGTGGGAGTTTGTTGGAGTTGGTTCCCTAGAAACCAAATTCTTTGTACATTATGATAAACTTGTATTCATTTGATGAATATTAATAAACTCCTTATCACATCGTGATTGTTCTTCTGCGTGACACAGTATGTGATAATGTCATAAGAATAGTTGCCGCACTAAAAGGTCATAGCGGATCCCTGCTATGATGAGAACTCGGAAGTTTCATGACACTATTCTTGAATATATGTTCTATGGTCGGATGATATCATTTGAAGGGACACAAATGATACAGGCTATCAAGGATGGGGACTTATGAAACATTGAGGCACCTTCTCATGGTGTGCGCCCTTGGTAATATCCATAAGGATATTATGAGAACAAGGCTCGCTGGTAATAAATCCATATTCATAAGTGTCATTGAATGTTCCTATCTATGAATGTGTGTATTGGTCTTTAGACTTTAAGATTATTATTAATGGGTAATATGAATCGCACACTTAGGTGTATTGACGAAAACTGTGGTGACAAATGTTCGTGACGAGGTATGATATGTTGGGTGTGTCACGAGTAATACTGCATTAATGAATAATGCGAGAAAAGATTTATCACTTCTACGGAAGTAGATATCTCAGACCCTTTGATGGAAATGATATAGCCTAACTAAATCCATGGTCATGGTGTTCTTTAGGCAATTTCAATTCTGGGAAGTCAAAGAATAAGAAATCGAGCACATGGGTTGACGACAATTGCATGCAACCCAGTTGATTGGAGATATCAAGACAAAGGGATTATATTACACGGTAAGCATTCGTATGAGGTGACATGTCATTGCGACATCAAATTCTTTCTCTTGGGTGTCTTGACCCACTGCTAGACAGTAATCTTGGACTTTAGGCAAGCCCGCCTAATGCCAATGAGAAAGAGGCCTAGAGGGTCACACATTAAGTGTAGTCAGTATATCAGTTAAATAATTTATTTATTTAACAAGTTAAATAAATATTATTCCTGGTTTTTCTTTAATAATTATTCAAGTATGTCTGATCGCATTTATTTCATCGCTAGTTATTCGAGAAAATATATTGCAGATGAAATATTTATTTATCGGCGAATAATACAGTTGTATTTATTTTATAAATAAATAGTCATTATTCAAAGCACGATAAATATTGAAGAGGATTGGCGTATGGGTCCGGTGAGAAATAATATTAAATATTATTTGGTTAAATAATATTTAAATATGACATACAAGCTAAGCACATGTCATGGAAATAATAGCATTGCTATTATTATTTGACATGGGGTTCCACATTGAATAATAAAATAAGTAACGACACTTGTGCTAATTATTTATTATTACCTGGTGAATTAAATTTTATGTTATGTTATTATTCTCTAATTAGCCAAGGAGTCATTCCATGGGCTAACCAATGGTTGTGTGCACAACATCCTTGGAGAAAAGTTCTCAAGCCTAGAGAACTCTTCCCTCTCCAAGAACGCTCTCAAGAACGAGAGAGATCCTCCTCCACCGGATCTAGGAGAACGCTTTAAAAGCGATTCTCAAGGAGACCAAAGGCGGACATCGCAAGCGAAAGGATCATCCGCGCTAGCACCCAGAGAATCCTTCAGTGATGTCCGGAGATATGTGGAGCACATGTGGATCACCGTTAGAGGAATCCTATCCTTGGATTCTACATCACAACGAAGCCACACCTCAGACTCGTGGTCGAACGCAGCAACGAAGAAGGAATCACCTTGGAGATAATTATTAAATTTAATTAAATTAATTATAAACAAAATATGTATGTCCTCTCTTCTCCATTTTGGGTTTTCTCCTTTGTCTTTTATCTTTGATTCAATTCTGTGGATACTGGCGTTTATCGTCGTATTGATCCCGAATTAATTATTGATCATGACTATTTGCAAAGTTGGGTACACGCCCATCTTGTGCTTCCGCTACGCCCGGAACCTACAGAAATTAGTGTTCATGAGAAGGTTTTCCTTCTCGATTATGGATCGCAACGATGTGTTTGATATCATTTTTGATGTTGTTTCTACAAATAAGGTGAGAAGAAATTTAGTATGTTATCTAAAAAAATTTAGACAAATAAATAAATATTATATTTATTAGTCTCCCACTATTTTGTTAAAACCCAATACCCTACACCATTGGCTCCGAAATATCATGTTGTTTAGATATTCCAGTGGCAAGGATCCATATTCCATTCTTATCACCCAAACTTTGGTTGGTCAAGCAACTTGAATGCTTTTAGGTAGGCATTCCAAATGTCAACTGCATTAACTCACAGTTCCTCAATCTATTGAGTGGACTCCCCAATCCTGAAATCATTAATTTAGATTTCCTCAACCTTTGTCTCTCAGTTACACCAAGTCCTTCTTTGGCAGTCAACCCTTGATGTCAATCAAGTTAAGTTAACCCAAAACTTCAAATTATAATTCCTCGATAATTAAACACATCCCAACTTTGGATGGTCAAACACTTTGAACTATGATTCGATTCTAACCAAAGTAATAGAAGGTTATACCGACTTAATATTTTATTGAGGTATTTTATCCTTTATAAATAAATTGTCATTTATTATCTTTACCACATGCTTGTTAATATTAAGTGGGATTACTTAAGTGATTAACCATGTCTTTAGATAATATTTACGCATTAGCCAGTTTATTTTAGTTTCATCTTGCATGCTTATTAATTCATTAATTATGTAATCGCGACAAAACATCTATAATGAATAACCACGCAACTGACAGAAATAAAATAAAGGGTATGATCATGAGATTGTTCTAATGGTTGTCTTATATAGTGGTTGATAAACTAATTGCTGACCTATAGGAGAAACACCTTGAACCATTTAAGTTTCATGTTAACAGCTTTCCACATGTCCACCTTTGTATCTTCTTGGATTGATTTCACCTCAGCTCCTAACTTGAACCGCCTCCACTAGTTTAGGAGCTCCATTCATTACATATGTTTTTACTCACATGTAGGTGAGGGTTAAAAGGGGGTTTACATAAAAGAAACCATGGGAACGCAGGCCCTATATATTAATGAGGAGAGAAGGCATGCAGACCAATAATTTAATTTAATAATAAATTAAAAGGAAACCAATCACATACAAAGGTCTGGTCTACCTCATGATCATCCACATGCATGCAACGAATTACGCATTTAATAAAACTAGCATTCAATTCTTTAATCATTCTTATTTAAGATAAATCATGCTCAAATCGATTAATTATTATATTTAATTAATTAATAAGTTTATCTTAATCATTTTCTGAATTTCCTTGAGATTCTCATCCATTATAATTTTAAATAAATTAAAATTTATTTAAAATTGACCTAGTACATAAATATACCTTGGAGGTAACACGGTGAATACTCGTCCAAATCTACTCAATATGTATTATACTTATATACACTTTATTCTTTGTGACATATAACATACACGACTTATCACGTACTTTCATGACGTGTACTTCATAGATGATTACATGAATTACATGACTTTTCAGTAACATTTCATGCTTTAATGCATGTAGAATAATAATTGTAATACAACTTATACATGATATGTAGATCTGAACATTATGCAGATATTAAAGTTTTAATTCTGCGTAATTTGGTAAAAGTACACGGTGTGTACATCTAATCTACACGGCATGTACTACCTTCACCGTCTATCTGAAGTACATGCCTAGGGACTCGATGTATGAGGCGTACTTTGGAATTCTTGGAGTACACAGCATGTCCAGTGGGTCACAGGTCGTGTTGACTCCGCGTTACACAGTCACCGGTCGGCTAAGCCGTGTATGGGATACACAGCCCATCTCTGACCTGAAAGGGACTACACGTTGTGTCCATTGGGTTGCACGGCGTGTAGTCTAACCGACCGTGCGCCAGTCTATCCCGGTCAACATGCGATGTAAGAATTAACTACATCACGCGTCTTTAATGCACATTGTTTGAGTAATTGTCGAACTACTCCTGATGCATTGAATACAACTACACAGCGTGTAATTCTAATTACAGACATGTACTATTGTGTTACATGGACAAAATCCTTGGCACCTCCGGATGAGATCCTTGATATAATTTTAATTGTAAAATTAATCATTTTTGTTAGATCTGTGAGAAACGATAGAGGAAGAAACGAATTCCATCATTCAGATTAAAAGGAACAATTAAACTTGAATTGAAAAACTAAATTATAAATTCACAAATCACCAACAATTATTAAATAATTATAAACAATAATATGTCTCCTCTGATACCACTTGTAGGTTTTGGGCGCAGTGAAAGTGTGGGAGGGACGATGCCCAACTTAGATTTTTGGCATATTCAATGAACAATCCAGGATCTATGTGACGATGAACGTCGTGATCCACGGGATTGAATCCAAGAAAAAACAAGGGATAGAAAACTGAGAACCAAGAGAGAGTAGATCAACACATATTATTTACAATTAATTTAATTAAATAAGAATTACCTCCAAGGTGATTCTTTCTTCGTTGATGTGTCTGACCACATATATGCAGTGCATCTTTGTTGCGTTGTAGAGATCAAGGGTAGATCTCCTCTAGCGATGATCCACACATGCTCCACGAATATCCGGACGTCGCTGAAGGAGTCTCCAGGTGTTAGCATGGAAGATCTTTGAGCTTGCATCATCCGCCTTTGATCGCCTTGAGAACCGCTTCCAAAGTGTTCTCCTTGATGTGGTGGAAGAGGATCGCTCTAGTTCTTGAGAGAGTTCTTAGAGAAGAAGGAAATATCTAGGCTTGAGTGGTTTTCTCCAAAATATTATGGACAACACAATAGGCGTCGCTTAACTTTCCCTTGGCTAATTAAGAGAATAATATAACCGAACATTTATTTCACTATGGTAATAATAAAATAATCTGCACAAGTGCCTTTAATTATTTCATTAATCCTAGCGAAACCCTCATGTCAAATAATAACAACAATATTATTATTTCCTGACATGCACTTAACTTGTGAGTTATAATTAAATATGATTTAATCAAACAATATTCAATATTATTATTTCTCACTAGACCATTAATCTCGGTTCGTCAATCCTCCTCAATATTTATTAATTATTTCGCCCACAATATATTCTCTCGAATAACTAGTAGCGGAATAAATGTGATCAGGCATACATGAATAATTATTAAACCACGACCGGGAATAATATTTATTCAACTTGTTAAATAATAAATTATTTAACTGAGATACTGGATACACTTAGTGGGTGGCCCTCTAGGCCTCTTTCTTAGTGGCATTAGGAGGAGCATCCTAAAGTCCAAGGTTAGTGTCTAGAAACACGCCAAGGCACCCATAGAGAAAAAAGTTAATGTCGCAACGACATGTCACCTCATACGAACGTTTACCGTGTAATATAATCTCTTTATCACAATATCTCTAATCGAGCAGGTTGCATGCCAGTGTCATCAACCTATATGCTCGATATATCTTTGATTTTTCATAAATATATCTTATCTATTGATCACCATGGTCATTGATTTAATTAGGCTATATCATTTCCATCAAAGGGCCTGAGATATTATCTTCTGTTAAAGAACAAAAGGGATAAATCTTTTCTCGCATTATTCATTAATGCAATATTACTCGTGACGCACCCAACATATCTTACCTCGTCATGAACAACTGTCATCAAAATTTTCGTCAATACATCTAAGTGTGTGACTTATAATATCTGTTAATAATAATTTTAAATTCTAAAGACCGATACACACGTCTGAAGATAGAAACATCCAATGACACTTATAAATGTGGATTTTCTACTGTCGGGTCTTGTTCTCGTAATATCCTAGTGGATATCACCAAGGGTGTACACCACGAGAAGGTGTCTCAAAGTCCTATGAGTCTCCACCCCTGATAGCATATATCATGGGTGTCCATCAAATGATATCGTCCGATCATAGAACATATATCTAAGAATAGTGTCATAGCACTTTCGGGTTCTCATCATAGCGGGGAACTGCTATGACCTTTTAATGCGATAGCTACTCTTGGGACATTATCACATACAATGTTACGCATAAGAACACTCATGATGTGATAAGGAATTTATTAATATTAAAAACCATGAATATAAGTTATCATAAAATCCAAAAGAAGTTGGTTCTAGGGAACCAACTCTAACAATACCTTCTTCATGTTAAGTTTTGTTTATTTTCTTATTGGAATTTATAGCTCACCCATTTTTTATGTATGTCCTTAGGTTACCCCATGCAGTTTTAAGTACGATAGAATATTATAAGCATGTTAAGAAAGTTTTCAATAATGTCGATGTACCCCATGTTTTAAGTTGTTATGTAATGTACCCAATTCTCAAAGACACTAGACTTCTCAATCTTCTGGGTTGTATTATGTGTATTCTTATGTAATAAATCATGAATTAATGTGTAATAAAGACAAGGGTTGTCATAGATGTAGTATCTGAAGGGTTATTACATGTGTTTTATGTACAGGTTGTGATGGCTTGAGGTATAGTACATAATACATAGGTTGTGGTGGCTTCACTGGTAGAAATTTAAGCTTTCATGGATGGTTGATTCAGGTGACCGCCATTTGGTAGTCGCTATTGATATTATTAACAACCACTATTTAGTGGTCGCGGTACTTTTCAACCCCCCGCTTAATTTTTCCTCTCCCCTCTCGCAACCTCAGGACCTCTCCCGCAACCCTCCCACGACCCCCACCGCTCCACAGCATTGTCGAACCGCCCCGCCGTCGTCGACCCCTCCCAGCCCCATCGCGCCCCATCATAGAGCCCTCTCATCCCACCGTTGTCGAACCCTCCCGACCCCGTCGCATCCCGTCGTCCAACTCTCCCACCTCAGTTGAGTCGTCCCTCGATCAAGTTGTCTCGCCCCTATCAATCCTCATCATCAAACCCCTATCGTCAAGCCCCAACGCCTCGTCATGGATTCCCAATCTGGTCACCCCCCCCCCCACTTTACCAGCAGTTGACTCCCCTTCAAGTAATTTGTTTGCGTTGCTTCTTTGATTTCCCCGATCTGAGTTTTAAATTTGGGCAGCTTACTCATTTCTTGGTTCCCGCAATACTACATATGTTCCTTAATTCTTGGTCCAAATTCCTTGTTAAGATTGTATGCATTGCTAAACTGGTCTTCAAATAAATCTCCATCAATGCTAAGAGGGTGTGGTCCATCACTCTTAATACTATAATCATCTTTCAATCGCTCAAAAAGCACAAAGGTCACACTTCTTCCAACTGACTCATCTGCAACAACAAGGAAAACAAAGGTCACACTATGCAGTGATTTATATCTTATAGCTATTCAATTTTCAAGGGATTGATTGGTCGACTTTAAGCGGATAATTGAAGGAAATATGTAGGTTTTTTCCCACCCATTGTAATACACGGAACAATACACCTGTTATATCTTACACCTATCATAATTTGAAAATATATTTACATAGGTTTGATTGGTACATAGGTATGTATGATAGTTCTTTTTCTTTTATTCCTTGTATGAAATATTGTTTGTATGGGAAAGGGGTCCCCTCCTCCATCATCAGGGGAGGGTCTGCCAGCATCTGTAGGGTCTGATTCATCTCCTCTCTTAGTGGATCTTCCAAAAATAAAAACATCTCTTGAAGGTTCTAGGGGTGGTTGATGGAAATGCATTAGTGGCTCTCTCACATCTTGAATTTTCTAAAGTGTCGTCTATGATTGATTCTTCATTGATCATGAACTTCAGGCATCATCTACCTATGGTGGATGTGTTCAATAAGCATGTCAGCATCACACGGTGGGGTTGATTGACTCTCAACATTTTCTCATTCAGTTCTCTGATGAAGAGGACTTTGCAAGGGGCTGATCACATTCTTCATATTCCCCTAGCTCTATCCATTTCCATCTCCACTGGTGGACATTCTCCTTTCACATGAAGCATGACACCATATAGTGGTTTGATGTGATTACCCAGTCTCCCTCTCATCCATTTCATAACCCAGTGATACTATGGCTCTTGGGGAATTTTTTGGGCTATTTTCATGTGCTGATCAGCACGCTCCCTTGATGATGCATCCAACTATTTCTTGAATTTGTGTCAAAATGAATATTGTTTCTTTACCTCCTAGGTTTTATTGGAAAATATAAAAGGTGGGTATCATTACCAACCAACTCATTAGTCTTTTATGCATTTTTCAAGGGGCCTGGGTGGGAAGAGATTTTTTTATAGGGCTCGTCAGATCCGTTCAGGATTGGATGGAGAGGTAGTCTCCTATTGACTTCCTAATTCTAGTTTATGTGCATTTTAACTGCCTTTTACTAGTACATTATTTAGATCTTTGTTGATTTTTCATGATTCACTAATCTTAACCCCAAAGAGGACTTTTAGTTGAGTGGGTTCCCTATTCTTCTTTTCAGCTACATTATCTTCAATGGAAACTTAGGTAAGATGGTATGCTCTATTTAAATTTGGTTTCTTAGTCAATTTTAATTTTGAGCATGTAGAATAGTGTCATAGTAGTAGATGAGTAGGTATGAGTAGAGTGTTTTCCACTATAGCACACGCTAAGAGATATTCATACTGGGAGAATATTTGTAGTGTTAGGTTTTTATATTAATGAAAATCTACCCAAACCAGCCGATAGGCTACATAGATGTTGTAAGGACATCACCAATTTTTTATTTTCATTTTATTTTGAAAATGTATATATCTTTAAAATTTGTTTCCTTGTTTTCAGGTTAAAATGCTTCAATTTTATGTTTTCCCCGCAAATTCTTTTCATTTATTATTATTATGTATTTTTGTTTGTGGGTTGTTACCTTGGACTTCCATGTGGGATCTTTTGCTTGGGCCTCACTGGTTCGTTGGGATCCTATTCCTATGGCCACTTATTCATTGGGATTATAGGATTTGGTGGCCATTTTTTGGTTGGGGTGTCGCATGTGTCTGGATCTCGATGCTCCGCCGACATTTGATCCAAGTTGTTGACTACCCTCGATCAGGAAGCTCTTTTAGGCCCGAATGGTCTGAAGGCATTAATTTTTATTGATTTTTGATAACCTCCCTTTCAAGGGATGAGGGGAAACCCTTACAAGGCCCGTAGGCTCAGAGATTACATAGCCCGTAGGCTTAGGAGATTACATGACCCGAAGGTCTTAGGGAATTCAACCAGACCATCTACAAGGAACTGCCCCTCCCCAGCATTTGCATCATGATAGTAGCTCTTCACCTTCGCATAGTCATCTGGCAAGGCTTCCCATGCAAGCACAGGCTGGTCTCAATGGAATAGCCATACCCTCTCATTCTGAAAAATCCATTTGGCTCTATACTAGCTTGCTTCTTGATTCATCCACGCCCTTCATCGACCAATTGTCCTGCCAAAATTACTGCACTTAACACCACCTACTCTGCCATTATGAATCTATCCCATCTTTTCACCTCTAGGAATTTTTTCATTTTGATTTGTGATGGATTCGACTCTTTGTTACTCTTTATTTTTCGATAGAAAATATTTTGAGGGAGAGAGAACTTATGGTGCTCCGCACGGGTGATGACCTTTGGTTAAGAGCTTGTTCCATGTGAGCATTGTTTGGATCGTGACAACCTCAAGAATATTCAGCCTTGGTATCTCCAATTATCACTTCCAATGAGCATCCCAATGGGTTCTTGGTGTGCTATTAGGATTGTAATACTTCTTGTGATTTTCTTTTCATATTTTCTATACTTTATGTTTCTTCTTCTTTTATATTCTTGTTCTACGTTCAGGATGCATGTACGAGTCCATGCTACTTGGGGGTGTATGTTACCATCCTCGATCTTCGGTTCATCATGAGTCATGGGAGTGAAAATGGACTCATTCATGGATAGTTTCTACAGTTTATATGAATTTCACTCTATTATCTATTATCTATTTGTATGTCTATTATTCTTATTTTTTTCATAATAATAAATTTGTGGTGGTAGTTTTATGGTAATGGAGTAGGACCAAACTAGTCCAACATAAATCACTTGTGTCTTTTTTATTCCTATAATATTTCTTGCTATTTTGGTTTGTTCATGCATGGATTTGTTTTAGATTTTTTCTTCTTTCTTCTATTTGAATGTCCCTAAGTCTGATCTTTCACATGCCTCTGTTGGGCATGGACTACCTTAGATCAAACTTCTCCCACCCCAACAAACTATCTCTCATAGACTATTCATGTTGCCCACTCCTTTAACCGTTCATCGGGATTTGAGATTAGAGACTTAATTCGCCAGCCCTACCATACCCAATAGCCAACTACTACAGCCACACATCTATTTAACCACACCTCACAAGCCTCGCCTCAGAAAAGAATAAGAATGGAGGGTGTTAATAAATCACAACAGATCATCCCAATAGAAGAATCAAATAATGAGAATGGTTTCCATGGTGGTGGCAATGAGGTCATCTTCAACAATAGTGTTAAAGATGTTGTGAATTTAAGGCAGTCGGATCATAGGGTGTTAATATTATGTGTGTTGTTTTGGTTTTACCCTTACGTGAGGCTCTATTTACATTTAGGTGTTTTTTAAATGACCCTTATTTGGGTGTTACCCTTAAGCATTTAGCCTTACACATCGTGGGTCCATCTTTGAACCTTTATGCAGTCCGTTTTTTTACCCATACGCTATAGTGGATTTGGCCACATTACCGTTACACAGTGGGTTTTAATTACCTTTATGTGTTTTATGGTTTAACCACATGTAGGTCTCCTAAGACCCTTAGGCAATGTCACCCTTCAAATATTGTTGCACCATTTCATTTCAGTTTTGCAGGGATTCATGGAATTATATGATTGACTGGGTTGTTGGGCTAACATGTGCAGTTGTCAAGGGAATTGATGCCCCCCTATGAACTCATCCACCCCTAAGGATTTTTTTTTCATTTGATCTAGCTCACTCCTCACTTAAGGTCTTCATCTCTCATTTGGAGAGTCCCTATCTTTCCCTGCTAATCTCGGATTCCTGTGAGATCATTACTAGCCTATCTTCCTCCTCATCTAATCCTCATATTCCATTCATTGTGGAGTGTTGACAATGTTCCTTCATGAAGAATAAGTGTGGTTCTTAGCTTCATCCAGGAGTTCCTGGATAACTAAAAACCATCAGATCCATAGGCGTTCCACCAACATGAAGATATTAAGACCACTAAAGTGACTCTCTCTAGGGTGTAAGCATTCTTCTTCTTCTCACTCGGTTATTTTAAATGGACATATGTTTTCTTGTTTTTCATGTTGTTGGTTTGTTACCTGTATCATTTTTTTAGCATAATAAATTATGTGTGGGGGGGTCTTTCTATGCACATAGACCCAGAAGGGACTAATGCATGTTAACTCATTTTTTCTTCCTTAATGTCTTCTTTCATTCTTTATTCAAATAAATTTATACTAGTAATTCTAATTGGATTTTCTTGGTGGTCTTGATCAAAGATTTGTTATGATATTCATGTTATATTTTGTTCTTGAATCCGATTTCTATGTTAATTCTTGAATAAATCGAATATTTTTTATTCTGTTTGTTCTCACTAGTCTTAAATCACTGTAATTCTCTGATATACAATTATATAATTAACATTATCATACAGCTTGAATTTCAAGTCCATAAAATTAAGAGAATCTAATTACATATATGGTGAACTTGGATATTTCTTTAGGGAACATTGTCCCAAAAAATCTTATATTAGGGTATCCATATATGTAATGACATATTCAAAGTATGAAATTGAAAAAATTAATGTAGGTAATGATTTCAATATGTGACGAATTAAGATGAGGGATCTATTAGTTTAAGAGGGCCTCGTAGATTCCATTCATGGACCAAAGAAATCTATTGTATCCCTTATTATTGATGTCCTAACCACTAATACATATCAAGATGTCCCTCTTAACATTATTGTTAAGGAACATAGTTATGTATTGTTATCTCTTGGTGACAAGGTACTTCAGGAATTTTCCATTGAATATAATGTTTCTGGTATATGGCTTGTGTTAGAAAAATTTATATGATGACATATTTTGTTGGTAGACATTATAAGAAACATCACATGTTTGACTTTAAAATATATTTTTGTTGTTCAATTAAATCTCATTTGGATGAGTTTAAAAATATCATGCTAGATTTGAACAACATCAATATTTCTATTTATGATGAGGATCGGGCAATGATCTCCTTGATTTCTATTGAAAATTCTTATAGCGAATTAGTGGAAACTATGATGTATGTTCATGACTCTCTTACCCATGAATGGGTTACATCTGCCCTTCATTCTAAGGAGTTTCATTACAAACCAAATCTAATGTTTTTACCATTAAGACATGGAAACCCCTTGTTGAAAGCTAGGTTAGAAAGAGGATTGATGTCATGAAAACAGATAATGGTTTAGACCGACAATCTGAGGGCATAGAAAGATTGATGTTGCCCAAGATTCTTGGGACAGGAAGGTTGATCAAGCATAGGTTGTTCTGGAATCTGAGACCCGACAAGCCTCTTGACATTCCGACCAACCTCACCAATGCCCTGGTTCTTCTGAAAACCCAATGATGATCAAGCCTGGCCTTCCCACACAACCAATTCATTCCTCTGACCATCAGAATCCATCATCTGAACAATCACATTCTGACTGCTTGCATCCCCAACAAAACTAGCACTCACTACTGGAATGTGGGTTTTTCCCCACACTTCCATACCAACGGTTTCATGAAACCATTGGTAAAGGATGGTTTAGGGTAGCTTTTACCAACGGTTCCTTAGAACCGTTGGTATAGGTGTGTTTGTGGGAGCTTTTACCAACGGTTCTAATGAACCGTTGGTATAGATGTGGTTTAGGGGATTTTTACCAACGGTTCAAAGAGAACCGTTGGTATAGGTGTGGTTGAGGGGAGTTTTTACCAACGGTTCTAAGGAACCGTTGGTATAGGTTTGTCCTGAAAATATATACCAACGGTTTTTAAAAATTGTTGGTAAAACTTTCCCCCAATTTAACAGTGGCCTGTCCTCTCCCCCATTCGCGATACAGAACCCTAAACGGGAGCAGTTTGGCAATCTTGGAGCTCCTTCGGCTTCCTCTTCCTCCATCCCATCCAAGGTGCTGAATCTCCTACCAAATCTTATCAGACTCATCCAAAATTAGGTATTTTCTTAACCGGTACCTTATTTTTATTGAAATTTATCTAATATTTTAGTTTTTAGTTTTGATTTTGATGTGTATATGTTTTTGTTTCTGTTTTGATTTAGCCTATATGTGATGAGCTTGTATCGTCATTAAGATGTGTCCAATGGTTCTTTGATCATTGTTTTGTGGAGAATGAATGGTTTAGGACCAACATTAGAAGTAGCTTCCAGTGAGACCATTTTAGTATAAGGGGAAACAAGATTATGATCTACAAGGGGGTGATTGAGTTGGTAGAGACCAAACATTGTTTGTTCCTTGTGTTCAAGAACCATAAATAGAGTGTTCCAATTAGGTGGTCATCAGTAAAGACGTAGGTAAAATTTCCAGGTCCTGTTTCATGAAGTTGAATATGTGGCGCTATAGTGGTTTTGGATTGTTTGAGGTACTCTTATTGTATTGTAAACCCACATTTGTTCCATATTCATTTAAATTGATTTAATATCATTTTTTTCACACACACCATTATATCCTCTCAAACTATATTTAGAGTGTATTTTCATTCTTATGGTGTTAAATATTTTAGTAAATGTCCATACTAGCTTCTTTTATGTGTTCTAGGGGTTTAGACTGATGACGGGGCTGCATGATTATTGTGGGGGTATTCTTTTCATATAAATATACCTATACTATGTCATCAAATGAATCAACTAGTTATATTCCTTACAGATTTTTATCAAATGATTCTAAAGGAGGGTTGTGTAATCATATGGGGATGGAAAAAATGTAGTTTTTGTTATTGAGTGGGAATTTTAGGTGGGAAGTTGATATGTGGACCACCTAGTTTATGTGATTGTTCATACTTTTATAGAATAGATTAAAGCTATTATGTTGGAGGATACCAAGGTTGTTAGGGTTTTTGTTTTTGTTTTTTATGAGGTGGTTGTGATGATACCCCCTTGACATGATGTTGAGATTGAGATAGACCAAAATCTTGGTGCTTCTCTAATTTCAATAGCTCTTAGTCTGTTGTATCCAATATTGACACACAAAATTATTTTTATAAATCACATTTTATTGAATTGTAATCATTAATATGTCACAGCGTCAATCATTAAAAAATAATTTCATAAACTATATTTTCATTTCATCTATAAATATAATGATTAAAGAGACGTTATATGGATGGAAAATCATATTCATGAGATCTATGAAGAACATTGTAGTGTTTATCAACCCAAAAGTCATGGAAAAAATAATAAAAATCATATATACTCCTAAACTCAATCTTGGGAATGATTCTTTATATGACCCACTACTAATGGTATTTTTAAGGATATTAATCCATAGAAAACAACAAAATGTCCTGTAACAGATCAATTTTTCCTAATATTTGTTATAGAGAACTTCTTCATCTCTATTAACTAATTAAGATTCATTTGGTCCAAAAAATCCATAAAATACCATCTTACATCTATGAAAATATAATTTTATCACCTTATAGACATGTGCCCTGTATGATAATTATATTTCCCTAAAACATTTCATAATACATTTTATATACTCAGAGGGACCATCCCACTCTAAGAACCTACCAAGATTCCAATCCATCCTCATAAGTATTTCCTCATCAAACTCTAGGTGTACAATTTCCACACCTATCACTACCCTTGTTGACAGCCCGCCCACCCCACCCCCGGACACCCGCCCACCACCCCCCGGACACCCCCATCCCCCCAGACGCCCCCACCCCCTGGAAACCCCCCCCCCACCCCCTTGACACCCCCGACCCCACTGGACAGCAGCGCCACCCCCGTGGACAGCCCCCCCCCCCCCCCCTGGACACTCTAGACCCCCTGGACAGCCCCGCCACCCCCATGGGCAGCCCGCCCACCCCCTGGACACCCCGTACCCCCAGGACATCCCCACCCACCCCCTGGACACCTCGTACCCCCCCCCCCCGGACAGCCCCACCCACCCCCTGGACACCCCGCTCACCTCCTTGGACAGCCTGCCCACCCCCCTGGACTCCCCCTACCCCCTTGGACATCCCGCCCACCCCCCTGGACTCCCCCTACCCCCTTGGACAGCCTGACCACCCTCACGGACAGCCCGCCCACCTGGACACCCCGACCCCCCTAGACAGCCTCCCACCCCCTGGACACCTCCAACCCCCCGGACGGCCCCACCACCCCCCTAGACACCCCGCACCCCCCCCCTGGACACCCCGCACCCCCCTTGGACAGTCCTGCCATTCCCCTAATCCTCATCCTACTCCTCATCCTGATCTCCCTGAAGAAGTTAAAGTATAAAACTCATGTACTCCCAACAAGACCCTTAAGGATTATGTATTCCTTGATCCACTTCCAATATCTTACTGGGAAATCCTTGAATATAGGCATTAGGAATTCTGTATCTTATTTTCTTATATACACTGTATTTTTTTGTATTTCTTAATATGATTCTCATATAGAGTAATGTGTCAGTTATGCTTTTATATAAAGTAAACAATTTTCATTTACCTAAATATTTTTTTGATTAAACTTCAATATTATTGAATTGCTTTGAAATGACTTGTTGCAATTTTTTTACAGAATGGATAGAAGTTGGATGTACGAAACTGATCGGATTTCAACCGATTTTCAAAATAATTTGAATAGATTTCTAGATTTTGCATTTGACAAGGCTTCAGATAGTGGTCGCATACACTGCTCATGTTTTAATTGTGTTGGAAGACCTTGGTTGAGTCGTGAAGCAATTAGCTATCATATAACCAAATATGGTTTCCAAACAAACTATTATGTGTGGTATCACAATGGAGAGAAAATGGAATCTCAAAATGTTGATGATCCAAATGATAGGACTGAATTGGAGAGTTTGATATATGATCGGTTTCCATTTATTCGGCATCATGAGAATGAAAGGATGTCCATCCAACAAGATTTCGATACAAGCACACATGATGCGTCCAATGAAAATGATGATATTGATAGGGTGAAAAAATTGAATGATGCTGCGACGACTCCAGTATATCGGCAATGTGGTAAAATGAAAAAGTTGGAATTTTTAATCCGATTGTTTCATGGGAAAACTATGTATGGGATTTCAAATACTGCAATTGATTACATTCTTACCTTCTTGAAGGACTTACTTCCAGATGATGCAGATATTCCCTCAAACCACTATATGTCATGGAAGTTAGTTGATGAACTTGGATTCTCAAAAAAAAATCATGCTTGCTCGAATGATTGCAGCTTATTTTGGGAGGAAACTACTGAAAGAAATGATTGTATCAAATGTGGAACCTCCCGATGGAAGCCAAAAGATGATGGAACACCATCTCGTGTGCCACAAAAATTAATGTGGCACTTTCCATTGATCCCCAGATTACAGAACCTTTTCATTTCTGATGAAATATCCGTAAAAATGTGATGGCATGACACCGAGAGAAAAAAGAATAATGAAGAGTTGGTTCACCCTGCAGATGGATTTTCATGGCAGAGATTTGATGCTCGATATCCTGAATTTGTAGCCGACGTGTGTAATGTGAGACTGGGTCTTTCATGTGACGGTTTTAATCCATTTGGGAAGATGCTTACTTCGCACAGCACATGGATGGTTTTCATACACATTTATAACCTTCCCCCTTGGTTGTGTATGAAAAAGCCTTACACTTTCTTGAGTATACTGATATCTGGCCCTTCTGATCCCGGCAATGATATAGATGTATACATGCAACCTTTAATAAGAGTTGAAACTTCTTTGGGATGTGGGTGTGCCCACAAACGATGCATGTTCGAAAGACATATTTTAGATGTGTGTTGCGCTTATGTGGACGATCAATGATTTTCCTGCTTATGCAATGATGTCTGGATGGAGCACAAAAGGAAAATTGGCATGTCTTGTTTGTATGAAGAATACTTGATCGAGAAGACTGAAATATCGTCGTAGTTTTAGTTTTATGGGACATCGAAGATTCTTGCCAATGAACCATCCATATAGAAACAATCGTCGAAGATTTGACAATACCATGGAGAATGATGATCCACCTCAGCGTATGTCTGGAACTGATGTGCTTAATGAATTGAAAGATTTCAGTTATTCATTTGGGAATGGTGTAATGAAATCTAGAAAGAGGAAAAATGTTTCCAATGATACCTGTTACAATTGAAAGAAGAAGACTATATTATTTGAGTTTTCATATTGGTCAACCAACTTGTTATGTCATTGTTTAGACGTAATGCACATTGAAAAGAATATATGTGAAATGTTGCTTTTGAATCTTCTAAATGTCAAGGGGAAGACAAAAGATGATTTACGATCTCAGCGTGACTTGGTAGATTGGGGGATCAGACCAGAATTGCATCCTGTCTATATCAGTGAAAATAAATGGCAAGTTCCATGTGCTTCTTATGTGATGACACCTGCTGAAAAAAAATCAATTTCTGGAAGTGCTAGAGACTATTAAAGTTCCTGATGGCTATTCAAGCAATATATCAAAACGGGTCAACAGAAAAGAGTTGAAGCTGAAATCTTTGAAGACTCATGATTATCACGTCCTTTTGCATGAGTTGATTCCAATAGCAATCTGTCATCTCTTGTCCAATAATGTTAGAGTCTCAGTTATTAGGTTGTGCTATTTTTTTAGAGATCTTTGTGCTAAGAGGTTGTCCAAATCCTTCTTGCAAAAACTGTTGGCAAAGACACCATTAATTTTGTGTGAGTTAGAGAAAATATTCCCTCCATCATTTTTTACATGCATGTTGCATCTGATTGTCCATCTTCCAACTGAAATACTTCTTGGAGGACCTGTTGCTTTCCGTTGGATGTATCCAACTGAAAGAAACATGTGCACATTGAAATCATATGTTCGGAACAGAAATTATCCCGAAGGTTCTATTGTGAACGGTTACTTGGCTCAAGAATGTATGGATTTATGCTCAATCTATTTGTCTGATCTTACTACGAGAATAAACAGACCAATGAGAAATGAATAAGAACAATATGGGCAAATTGAACCCAGTTTTCCATCACTTCCTTAGACAGGAGGAATTCTGGGATCATATACATTGATGACATTAAGCCTTGAAGAGCGAGAGATGGCACATCGCATAGTGTTGTTCAATTGTGATTTGTTTGATGAGTATATCAAGTAAGTAAATTGTACATGTATCTCTTATCTTATCTCTTGTAATTTTAAATATTTGTTAAACTATTATTATTTTTATCTACAGGGAACATAAAGAATTGATATATAGAAAGCATCGTTCGTTATCTTTGAGAAGGAAAGAGACTTTGCATAGCAAAGGGTTTTCTGCTTGGTTGAAATTGAAGGTAAAAATATTTCTGTAATAACTAAATAAAAATAATATTTAATTAAGTTTACTATTTGTTTATATTTCAGGTATCGAGTTTGCCTGCAGACTCTGTTTCTGAGGAAATAAGAGTTTTGGCTTTTGGTCCTAATACCATGGTTCATGCTTGTAAATCACTTGTGATCAATGGATACAAATTTATTATCACTGAACGAGCAAGAAACATGAGAACACAGCATAATGGTGTTATGCTAACTGTCACAACAGACTGTTATGTCAGTTCATCGGATGCTAGACCTCGTTCTGAAAATGTTTCTTATTATGGAGTCGTGGAGAAAATAATAATTTTGGATTATTACTCGCATGGTCGAATCACGATGATGAAATGTCAATGGTTTGATTCAATGACGAGGAAAGGCACCTTTATTGATGATTGTGGATTTCGAGTTATTGACATGAATCGCACTCTTGCCACCGATGAACCATATGTATTGGCATTAATGGTGAAACAAGTTTTTTATGTCAAAGATCATCGTAATCCTAAATTCAGTGTAATTATTGAAGTAAATCCCAGACATGTTTTTGATGATGGTGATGATGAAGTTGACACTATCCCTACTACAATTGGAAGCAATTCGTTTATTACTTATGATGACGCCAATAGCTCAATTGTCAGAGTTGATTGTGAACCCGAAGTTATGGTGGGAAATATATAGAATCATACAGTCGTGTTCTCACCTACATGTTTCACCTACATCATTCAGAGTGTGTATCTCAGTACTTACCTTCAAACCACCATAAATCTTCTGTTTCTTTATGTTTTTTTTATCAGAATGGTTTTTTTATATTTTGTTTTTTGGGTTACACATTAGTTATATGTTTCTAATTACTTCCATATTTGTTTTCATTGCAGGAAATGACACCCATTGAAGAGAGGTGGCGGAAAAAGATGACAGAAAATCATCGTTGCATGGTACAGATGGGTGTTCATCCACTCATCCCTGATGTGAGTATTTTATTTCAAATATAAATATTTCAATAACTTGTAATATCATGTGTTTACTTTTGTGTTAAACTTTTTTTCAGGATCCACCCCCTAGACGAGAGATATCCGACGAGGAGCCTGGTATTGCTCCCAGTAGAGAGGCTGGTGGTAGGAGGGGGGTGGTGTCAGAGATGGACGATCATCTAGTGGTCCTGGTACTGAGGTCGGTGGTACGAGGGCTCATGGGGTGAGAGTTAGACGATCCACTACTACAGACGTATCTTCTACGCCCCATTTTGATCCTAGCGTGTCTTCAGGGACACACGGGATATTTAGACCTCCGATGTTTACACTACCAGTTGGCCAGACATCTATGTCATCATCTTTTGCTTCTGGTTCATTATCTTCGAGCTATTATATTCCACCTTCTTCGACTCCTACTGCGACACAGTATGTGGCTAAGGAGCATACACTGAGGGACACTCCACCTGTACAGGATATTCCTTCAGCTTCTGCACATCCAGTGACGCCCATTGATCCGACTACCACAGGTATATTTATATAACTCTATCAAATTTTTATACCAAAATTTATTTTTATTATAACTTGTACTGATATTATTTTTCTTTAATAACAGATTCATCTACAGATAGGAGGCGGGGGAGGGGGCGTACTCACTTGCGTGCGGTATAGAACCGCCAGACACAGTTGATGGTTGAATACAATGTTGATGGACAAATGATTGAGAAATATGGGCAGGAATGTCGGGGGGTTTTGGCGACGCGCCAAATACTCCGATATCATTCCGGTCAGCCCTCTCTCTTGGAGACATCTGCCACACGAAGTCAAGGATAACGTGTGGGCACAAATATGGGTAAAAAATCTATTGGATTTAATGTAGTATTTTTTTGTATTTATATGAACTAATCTATTGGGTTTCAGCTTCGGTTTAACTTCCATAATGGCGAAGGTGCACGACCAGCGCGTTTAAAAGAGCTAGGAGAGTTTTGGAGAGCTTATAAGCATGAGTTGTATGTTGGCTGGTGTGATAAAGTGGGCACGGAGTTAGAGACATTACCTATCGTGGATGACTGCCCGATAGAGCAATATCGCCAAATGATTACCCATTGGGCGACTGCCAAATTTAAGGTATTAATCTCATTTGAGGTAATTAAATGAGAGTTTTCATATTTTGCATTAATATAATCTTATTTATTATTAAAAATTATTTAGGAATCTTCTGAAAAAACAAAAAAAACATTGATTCAAAGAAATACCTCCACACTTTAGGGCGCACAACTATGTCAGATCATGAGAGGCAGCTGGTACGATATAGTTGTTTATAATTTTTCTTTAGGACTTTCCCTTTTTATTGTTTCCTACTTAAATTATGTGATTTATTAAATATTGAATATATGATTATACTTGCACTTTATATTGTTTCAATGTCATTACAAAAGCACAAATTGAATATTGAAGGACGTATCCCTCGAGCAAAATTGTTTTGCTCGAGTAGAAGAAAAAAATATGTAACTGCGGTAAATGAACCAACCCAAGAAAAGATTGTAAGTTTTAATTTGTTTATTTCAAAGTTTAATATCTATTTTGAAATTTAATAATCTATTAATATTTTTAACAGGCTGCTTTAGAGGCTCTTGATTCCCAGAAGCCTGACAATTTTGGGTCACACGATCATTTATATCAGGTTTTTGGAGATTAGTACTCTGGTCGAGTACGCTGCCGACCTGGTAAGAATATAGTCCCGACGAGGTATTGGTCCTCTCCAGGTATCCATTCTAGTACCACCGAGTTGGAACAGGTCAAGGAGCATGCAAGACAGTCTGATAAAAGGGTCACAGAGTTGGAAGTACAAGTTCAAACGAGGGACAAAGAATTTATGAAATTGATGAAAGCTTTATCTCCATCACTTCCACAAGAGGCCAGCGCGGCTTGTCATACATTTATGTCGTCGATGGGTGCATTATCCAATGCACCAGGCGGCAGCTCTATTGGCGATCGAGATGATGACGTTCCTGGTGATGACGAGGATGCTGAAGAGGAAGGGGGCGAGGATGAGAATGAGGATGAGGGCGAGGATGGGGCCGAGGGTGAGGATGGGGCCGAGGGAAAGGATGGGGCCGAGGGCGAGGATGGGGCCGAGGATGAGGATGAGGTCGACGATGAGCATGGGGACAATGATGAGGACGACGATGAGGACATAGATGGCGACGAGGATAAGGTCGATGATGACAGTGGTGATGGTGATGGTGATCAGGGGCAGATTGATCCATTACATTTTTGAATTCTGTATAACTTTTTATTTTTGAACCTGGTTTTCCACTCTAGGGTTTTCCTCTGCTTCATAGGGACGTTGTTATCAAATCTGTTTTTTGCACTTGATTCTTATTGTATGATTAGTCTACTACCTAGACCTTTAGTATTCTTTGGTACTGTGATACCCATTTTTCTATTTTGTATTACTTAGCTTTCTTAGTTAGCCATGTATTTCATGTTTATGCATGTGGAAAATGATATGGAAAATGTGCTTTGAAGTAGAAGGCTTTTGAGTGAAATTGATATCATATTATCTCTAATGAAATTACAATTCCATGGTTATTTTATTCACACCATGACCAATTTTAATTAGGTAATGAGATATATAATGGGAGTGGTACCCAAAAGCCAACAATAGAGGATAAGAACATATACCACTCAATAATGAAGGCGTGTTTTGTGGATATTTTTTTAAAAATAATAATTATTTTCATGAATCCTATAATTATAGGATAGTAAGGTTTCCAAACTATGTTTGAAGGATGATTGAAAGGTGATAAATGAACCCAAACCATCTGAGAATTTTTTTTATCCATTTAAAGAGGTCCATGACTATATTCAATACATGATCAATCATTTGTGACGTGTACGAGTCAACCCCGCCTCAATCTGAGGCGCAATGTGGTCGGCACAACTCAAAGTGTCTCTCTTTTGTTTAAAATGGATACGCTTTTAAGTAAAAACAACTGGCATACGGAAAACCAATCAAACGCATTCGGATTCTGTTGAAACTTTAGGACAACGATCCATGGGTCATATGTGACGTGTACGAGTCAACCCCGCCTCAATCAGAGGGCCGGTATGGCCGGTACCACTCAAAGTGTCTTTCTTTTGTTTAAAATGGATGCGCTTTTACGTAAAAAAACGACATACGGAAAACCAACCAAACGCATTCGGATTGTGTTGATACTTTAGAAAAATAATCCATGAGTCATTTGTGACGTGTACGAGTCAACCCCACCTCAATCTGAGACGTGGTGTGGTCGGCACCACTCAAAGTGTCTCACTTTTCTTTGAAATGGACAACATTTTAAGTTAAAACAACAACTGACATACGGAAAACGGACCAAACGCATTTGGATTTTGTTGATACTTTAGGACATGTATCCATGGGTCATTTGTGATGTGTACGAGTCAACCCCGCCTCAATCAGAAGCACGATGTGGCCGGTACCACTCAAAGTGTATTTCTTTTGTTTAAAATGGATACGCTTTTAAGTAAAAACAACAGGCATACAGAAAACCAACCAAATGCATTCGGATTGTGTTGATACATTAGGACAACGATCCATGGGTCATTTGTGATGTGTACGAGTCAACCCCGCCTCAATTCGAGGTGTGGTGTGGCTGACACCACTCAAAGTGTCTCTCTTTTGTTTAAAATGGACATCATTTTAAGTGAAAACAACTGACATACGGAAAACCGACCAAATCCATTCGGATTCAATTAAAACTTTAGAAAAATGATCCATGGGTCATTTGTGATGTGTACGAGTCAACCTCGCCTCAATCTGAGGCGCGGTGTGGCCGGCACCACTCAAAGTGTCTCACTTTTCTTTGAAATGGACAAAAGTTTAAGTTAAAACAACAACTGACATATGGAAAACGGACCAAACGCATTCGGATTCTGTTGATACTTTAGGACATGTATCCATGGGTCATTTGTGACGTGTACGAGTCAACCCCGCCTCAATCTGAGGCACGGTGTGGCCGATACCACTCAAAGTGTCTCACTTTTATTTGAAATTGATAGGATTTTAAGTGAAAACAACAACTGGCATACAGAAAACTGACCAAACGCATTCGGATTCTGTTGAAACTTTAGGACAACGATCCATGGGTCATATGTGACGTGTACGAGTCAACCCCGCCTCAATCCGAGGGCCGGTGTGGCCGGTACCACTCAAAGTGTCTTTCTTTTGTTTAAAATGGATGTGCTTTTAAGTAAAAAAATGACATACGGAAAACCGACCAAACGCATTCGGATTGTGTTGATACTTTAGAAAAACGATCCATGAGTCATTTGTGACGTGTATGAGTCAACTCCGCCTCAATCTGAGGTGCGGTGTGGCTGGCACCACTCAAAGTGTCTCACTTTTCTTTGAAATGGACAACAGTTTAAGTTAAAACAACAACTGACATACGGAAAACGGACCAAACGCATTCGGATTCTGTTGATACTTTAGGACATGTATACATGGGTCATCTGTGACGTGTACGAGTCAACCCCGCCTCAATCTGAGGCGCAGTGTGGCCGGCACCACTCAAAGTGTCTCACTTTTATTTGAAATGGACAAGATTTTAAGTGAAAACAACAACTAGCATACGTAAAACCGACCAAACACATTCGGATTCTGTTGAAACTTTAGGACAACGATCCATGGGTCATATGTGACGTATACGAGTCAACCCCGCCTCAATCCGAGGGCCGGTGTGGCCGGTACAACTCAAAGTGTCTTTCTTTTGTTTAAAATAGATGCGCTTTTAAGTAAAAAACGACATACGGAAAACCGACCAAACGCATTCGGATTGTGTTGATACTTTAGAAAAACGATACATGGGTCATTTGTGACGTGTACGAGTCAACCCCGCCTCAATCCAAGACGCGGTGTGGCCGGCACCACTCAAAGTGTCTCACTTTTCTTTGAAATGGACAGGATTTTAAGTTACAACAACAACTAGCATACGGAAAACGGACCAAACGCATTCGGATTCTGTTGATACTTTAGGACAACGATCCATGGGTCATATGTGACGTGTACGAGTCAACCCCACCTCAATCTGAGGGTCGGTGTGGCCGGTACCACTCAAAGTGTCTTTCTTTTGTTTAAAATGGATGCGCTTTTAGGTAAAAAAACGACATACGGAAAACCGACCAAACGCATTCGGATTGTGTTGATACTTTAGAAAAATGATCCATGAGTCATTTGTGACGTGTACGAGTCAACCCCGCCTCAATCCGAGGCGCGGTGTGGCCGGCACCACTCAAAGTGTCTCACTTTTCTTTGAAATGGACAACAGTTTAAGTTAATACAACAACTGACATACGGAAAACGGACCAAACGCATTTGGATTCTGTTTATAATTTAGGACATGTATCCATGGGTCATTTGTGACGTGTACGAGTCAACCCCGCCTCAATATGAGGCACGGTGTGGCCGGTACCACTCAAAGTATCTTTCTTTTGTTTAAAATGGATATGTTTTTAAGTAAAAACAACTGGCATACGGAAAACCAATCAAACGCATTCGGATTATGTTGATACTTTAGGAAAACGATCCATGAGTCATTTATGACGTGTACAAGTCAACTCCGCCTCAATTCGAGGCGCGGTGTGGCCGACACCACTCAAAGCGTCTCTCTTTTGTTTAAAATGGACATCATTTTAAGTGAAAACAACAACTAACATACAGAAAACCGACCAAATGCATTCGGATTCTATTAAAACTTTAGAAAAATGATCCATGGGTCATTTGTGATGTGTACGAGTCAACCCCGCCTCAATCTGAGGCGCGGTGTGGCCGGCACCACTCAAAGTGTCTCACTTTTCTTTGAAATGGACAACAGTTTAAGTTAAAACAACAACTGACATACGGAAAACGGACCAAACGCATTCGGATTCTGTTGATACTTTAGGACAAGGATCTATGGGTCATTTGTGACGTGTACGAGTCAACCCCGCCTCAATCCGAGGCATGGTGTGGCCGGTACCACTCAAAGTGTATTTCTTTTATTTAAAATGGATACGTTTTTAAGTAAAAACAACCTGCATATGGGAAACCAACCAAACGCATTCGAATTATGTTGATACTTTAGGAAAACGATTCATGGGTCATTTGTGATGTGTACGAGTCAACTCCGCCTCAATCTGAGGCGCGGTGTGGATGGCACCACTCAAAGTCTCTCTTTTGTTTCAAAAGGATATCATTTTAAGTGAATACAACTGAAATTTATACTCATCAACGATACTCGCAAACTATTTTTCATGAGTTGGGTAGTTTCACTCATGGGGTCATAAGTGACGAGACTCCTAAGAAAATACTTTTTCACCATATATTATAAACAATACAAGTTCAATGCAAAATTCATCACAAATCATTACATACCCAAATCTAGGATCACAAAAAAATGGGATTTGAGCCAATTTCAAACTCTTATTCAACTATAATAGGTATTTCTCAAACTATTCTGCCTATTAGAATTTGATGGGGAGGTGGGGGGCTGTGGTGGTTGGGGGTTGTGCATGGGTGAGGTGAATTACTACCGGATGATTGTTGTCATATGAAGATTGATATAGGGAATTGTAGTACATGACATGGTTGGAAGAGTTTGATGGTTTTATGTGTTTTTTTTTTGGGGCTATTTTAGGTGTTTTTTATACTGTTTGAAGTCTGTATGTGGTTTTTGTGATATTTTTTATGCATGTGTATAGTGGAGGGGCTACTGGAGGGCTGCTGTGCAGTGGAGGGCTGTTGTGCAGCAGTTCTGGAAAAACTCAATACCAACGGTTTAAAACCGTTGGTATAAGAGTTCTGGAATTCTGGAAAAACCAATACCAACGGTTCAAAACCGTTGGCATAGGAGTTCTGGAAAAACTCAATACCAACGGTTTTAAACCGTTGGTATAAGAGTTCTGGAATTCTGGAAAAACCAATACCAACGGTTTAAAACCGTTGGCATAGGAGTTCTGGAAAAACACAATACCAACGATTTTCAACGGTTCTAAACCATTGGTATACATTGAGATAAATTTAAAAAAACAATATACACCAACGGTTTCTGAAAACCGTTAGTAAAAATGTTATACAAACATATACCAACGGTTCTCTTACAACCGTTGGTATATCAATAAATACAGTGGGATATACCAACGGTTTAGATCAAACCGTTGGTATAAGGCTTTCCTCACGGCTTACTAGCCTACGGTTTGGAAAACCGTTGGTATAGCCTATACCAATGGTTTTCCAGCCTATACCAACAGTTTGAAACCGTTGGTATAACCTTCTTTTCTAGTAGTGACTTTTAGTATTACTTTCCTCCTGCACATCCATATCATGATTTATCCTCAATCAAAAATGCGTGTTTAACGATCAAATCCATAGCAAACGACCTCAGAATGACATAAAATCATAGGAAACCCGTATTATTATTATTTATGACATGTGCGAGCAAACGAAACGTCAATCGGAGGTGTTGTTTGTCTAGGATGATCGAAAACGCACTTTCAGTGTCATAAAACACCAAAACGTGCGTTTAACGGTCAGATCCACAGCTAACGACCTCATAATGACTTGAAATCATAGGAAAACCATCATTTTATTATTCATGATGTGTACGAGCAGACAGAACGTCAATCGGATGTGTGATCTGGCCGAAACTACCGAATATGCGGTTTTTAAAGGTTTGACGCCCTTTAAAAAGGTGTGTCTGGGGGTAAAAATCAACTGAACTACATCTGAATGTCGTGAATTCAGACGACAACAATCGTAGAGTGAATTGTGAAATGATTGAGCAGACGGAACGTCAATTGAAGGTATCATTTTCCCGAGATGACCGAAAATGCACTTTCAATGTCATAAAACACCAAAACGCGCGTTTAACGGTCAGATCCACAGCTAGCGACTTCGAAATGACTTGTAATCACAAGACAACCATCTTATTATTATTTGTGATGTGTACGAGCAAATGAAGCGTCAATCGGATGTGCGGTCTTCCCAGAACTATCGAATATGTGATTTTTTAAGGTTTGACGTCCTTTAAAAATGTGTGTCTGGGGGTAAAAACCAACCGACCGACATCCAAATGTCGTGAAATCAAACGACAACAATCGTAGAGTGAATTGTGAAATGGTTGAGTAGACGAAACGTCATTCAGAGGTGTCGTTTGCCCGAAATGACCGAAAACGCACTTTTAGTGTCATAAAACAACAAAACACGCATTTAACGGTCATATCCATAGCTAACGACCTCAGAATGACTTGAAATCACAGGACAACCATCTTATTATTGTTTGTGATGTGTAAGAGTAGATGTAACGTCAACCGAATGTGTGGTTTGTCCAAAACCATTGAATATGCGGTTTTTTAAGGTTTGACGCCCTTTAAAAAAGTGTGTTCGGAGGTAAAAACCAACCGAACGACATCTGAATGTCATGAGATAAGACGAAAACAATCGTAGAGTGAATTGTGAAATGGTCGAGCAGACAAAACGTCAATCAGAGGTGTCGTTTTCCCAGGATGACCGAAAACGCACTTTGAGTATCATAAAACAACAAAACGTGCGTTTAACAGTCAGATCCATAGCTAACGACCTTGGAATGACTTGAAATCACAAGACAGTCATCTTATTATTATTCGTTATGTGTGCGAGCAGACTGAACGTCAATCAAATGTGTGGTCTGCCCGGAACTACCAAATATGCGGTTTTTAAAAGTTTGATGTCCTTTAAAAAGGTGTGCTCGGGGGTAAAAACCAAATGATATCTAAATACCATAAAATCAGACGACAACAATCGTAGAGTGAATTGTGAAATGGTCAATTAGACGGAACACCAATCGGAGGTGGTGTTTGCTCGGGATGACCAAACACGCACTTTCAGTGTCATAAAACAACAAAATGTGCGTTTAACGGTCAGGTCCATAGCAAACGACCTCGGAATGACTTAAAATCACACGGTGACCGATTTAATATTATTTTTGACGTGCGCGAGCAGTCAACATGTCAATCGAACATGCAGTCTGCTCGAAACTACTGAATATGCGTTTTTTAATGGTTTGTCGGCCTTTAAAAAGGTGTGTTCGGGGATAAAAACCAATCGAACGACATTCGAATGCCGTGAAATCAAACGAAAACAATCGTAGAGTGAATTGTGAAATGGTCGAGCAAACGGAACGTCAATCAGAGATGTCGTTTGTCTGAGATGACTGAAAACGTACTTTAATAAAACATCAAAATGCGTGTTTAATGGTCAGATCCATAGCTAGCGACCTCAGAATGACTTGAAATCATGGGACAACCATATTATTATTCGTGATGTGAACATCAATTGAATGTGCGGTCTGCCCGAAACTACCTAATATGCAGTTTTTTAAGGTTTGGCGCCCTTTAAAAAGGTGCGCCCATGGGTAAAAACCAACCGAACAACATCTGAATGTCATGAAATCAGACGAAAACAATCGAAGAGTAAATTGTGAAATGGTCGAGCAGACGGAACGTCAATCGGAGGCATTGTTTTCCCGGGATTACCGAAAACGCACTTTGAGTGTCACAAAACAATAAAACGTGCGTTTAACGGTCAGATCCATAGCTAACGACCTCGGAATGACTTAAAATCACAGGACAACCATCTTATTATTATTCGTGATGTGTATGAGCATACGAAACGTCAATCGGATATGCGATCTACCCGGAACTACCGAATATGCAATTTTTTAAGGTTTGACGCCCTTTAAAAAGGCGAGTCCAGAGGTAAAAACCAACTGAACGACATCTGAATGCCATGAAATCAAACGAAAACAATCATAGACTAAATTGTGAAATGGTCTAGCAGACGGAACGTCAATCGGAAGCGTCGTTTTCCCGGGATGACCGAAAACGCACTTTGAGTGTCATAAAACAACAAAACTTGCGTTTAATAGTCAGATCTGTAGATAATGACATCAGAATGACTTGAAATTGCAGGACGGCCGATTTAATAATATTTTTGACATGTGCGAGCAGTCGACACATCAATCGAACGTGCGTTCTGCTCTGAACTACTGAATATGCGGTTTTTAAAGGTTTAACAACCTTTAAAAAAGTGTGTTTGGGGGTAAAAACCAATTGAACGACATTCGAATGTCATGAAATCAGATGAAAACAATCGTAGAGTGAATTGTGAAATGGTTGAGCAAATGGAACATCAATCGAAGGTGTCGTTTGCCCGGGATGACTGAAAACGCACTTTCAGTGTAACAAAACATCAAAATGAGCGTTTAATGGTCAGATCCATAGCTAACGACGTCGAAATGATTTGAAATCACAGGACAACCATCTTATTATTATTCGTGATGTGTACGGGAAGACAGAACGTCAATTGAATGTACAGTCTGCCCGAAAGTACCGAATATGCAGTTTTTAAAGGTTTAACGGCCTTTAAAAAGGTGTGTCCGGGGTTAAAAACCAATCGAACGACATTCGAATGCCGTGAAATCAAACAAAAGCAACCGTAGAGTGAATTGTGAAATGGTCGAGCAGACGAAACGTCATTCAGAGGTGTCGTTTACCTGGGATGACCGAAAACGCACTTCCAGTGTCATAAAACATCAAAACGCTCGTTTAACGGTCAGATTCAAAACTAACGACCTCGGAATGACTTGAAATCACAGTACAACCATCTTATTATTATTCTTGATGTGTACGAGCAGACGGAACGTCAATCGAATGTGCGGCCTACCCATAACTACCGAATATGCGGTTTTTCGAGGTTTGACGCCCTATAAAAAGGTGTGTCTGAGGGTAAAAACCAATCGAACGACATTCGAATGCCGTGAAATCAGACGACAACAATCGTAGAGTGAATTGTGAAATGGTCGAGTAGACAGAACGTCAATCGGAGATTTCGTTTGCCCGGGAAGATCTAAAACGCATTTTGAGTGTCATAAAACACCAAAACGCGTGTTTAACGATCAGATTCATAGCTAACGACCTCATAATGACTTGAAATCACAAGAAAACAATCTTATTATTATTCATGATGTGTACGAGCAGACGAAACATCAATCGGATGTCTGTTCTACCCGAAACTACCGAATATACGATTTTTAAAGATTTGACGGTCTTTAAAAAGGTGTGTCCGGGGGTAAAAACCAATCAAACGACATTTGAATGTCGTGAAATCAAACGACAACAATCCTAGATTAAATTGTGAAATGATTGCGTAGAAGGAATGTCAATCGAATGTGTCGTTTACCCGAGATGATCTAAAACGCAATTTGAGTGTCATAAAACACCAAAACGCGCATTTAACGGTCAAATCTATAGCTAACAACCTCAGAATGACTTAAAATGACAGGACAATCATCTTATTATTATTCATAATGTATAGGAGCAGACGGAATGTCAATCGGATGTACGGTCTGCCCGGAACTACCGAATATGCGGGTTTCAAAGGTTTAACACCCTTTAAAAAGGTGTGTTCGGGGGTAAAAACCAACTGAACGACATTTGAATATTGTAAAATCAAATGAAAACAATCGTAGAGTGAATTGTGAAATGATCGCGTAGAAGGAACGTCAATCGGAGGTGTCGTTTGCCCGGGATGACCCAAAACGCACTTTGAGTGTCATAAAACAACAAAACGTGCGTTTAACGGTCAGATTCATAGCTAACGACCTTGGAATGACTTGAAATCACATGAAAACTATCTTATTATTATCCATGGTGTGTACGAGTAGACGGAACGTCAATCGGATGTGTGGTCTGCCCGAAACTACCGAATATGCGATTTTTAAAGGTTTGACGCCCTTTAAAAAGGTGTGTCCGGGGATAAAAATTAACCAAACGACATCAGAATGCCGTGAAATCAAACAACAACAATTGTAGAATGAATTGTGAAATGGTCGAGAAGAAGAAACGTCAATTAGGGGTGTTGTTTGTCCAAGATGACTGAAAACGCACTTTCTGTATCATAAAACACCAAAATGTGTGTTTAACTGTCAGATCCACAGCTAACGACCTCGAAATGACTTCAAATCACAGAACAATCATCTTATTATTATTTGTGATGTGTACGAGTAGACGGAACGTCAATCAAATGTACGGTCTGCCCGAAACTACCGAATATGCGGTTTTTTAAGGTTTGACGCCCTTTAAAAAGGTGTGTTCAGGGGTAAAAACCAAACGAACGACATCCGAATGTCGTGAAATCAGACGACAACAATCATAGAGTGAATTGTGAAATGATCAAGAAGACGGAACGTCAATCGGGTGTACCCTTTACCCGAGATGACCGAAAATGCACTTTGAGTGTTATAAAACAACAAAACGCGCATTTAACGATCAGATCCATATCTAACGACCTATGAATGACTTGAAATCACAAGACAACCATCTTATTATTATCCATGATATGTACAAGTAGGCGGAACGTCAATCGGATGTGTGGTCTGCCTGAAACTATCGAATATGCGGTTTTTAAAGGTTTGATGTCCTTTAAAAAGATGCGTTCAGAGCTAAAAATCAACCGGACGACTTCCGAATGCCATGAAATCAAACAACATTGTAGAGTGAATTGTGAAATGGTCAAGCAAATTGAATGTCATTCGGAGATGTTGTTTGCCCAGAATGATCAAAAACGCACTTTTGTGTTGGATTGGTGTAGCCCGATCCGGTTGGGCATAATGCTTGTGCCCCGCAACTGTCACGGGTCGACTATTCTGTTGCAAACAGTGGATCGTCTTCTCCATTTTATAGCCCTTTTTCAAGCTAGGGTTACTACTGCAAAAACTGTGTAATTGTGCTCCCGGTATAGTAATATTCTACCTCTCTGTGGACGTAGGGATTTTTCCCAAACCACGCAAATCGTTGTGTTCTTGTGTTTTCTTTTCTTCTGCATTTTTTATCTCATTTCTCGTTTTTGTCGTTGCGACTCCCGACGATTCTGCAACAACTGGTATAAGAGGGTGAGTTCGAAAATCTCCAACGATGGCTCTGGATGAAGGCAAAGTGAAGATCAATCGCTTCGATGGAACTGATTTCAGTTTTTGAAGGATGCAAATCGAGGATTATCTTTATCAAAAAAATATGCACTTGCCGCTTCTGGGACTGAAACCAACGGACATGGAGCAGTCGAAGTGGGAGTTGTTGGATCGACAGGTTCTGGGTGTTGTGCGCCTGACATTGGCCAAAAACGTGGCGTTCAACATCAGAGAGGAGAAGATGGCGGTGGACCTGATGAAAGCTCTTGTGAATATGTACGAGAAGCATTCTACGGCAAACAAGGTGCACTTGATGCGACGAATGTTCAACCTAAAAATGGAAGAAGGGAAAATTGTTGCAGACCACATCAATGAATTCAATATCATCATAAGTCAGCTTACATCGGTGAAGATTGATCTTGGTGACGAGGTATGTGCACTGGTCTTACTGTCCTCTTTACCTGACAGTTGGGAAGCAACTATAACAGCTGTGAGCAGTACCTCAGGGAATACCAAACTGGTTCTGAAAGATATACGGGACCTAATCCTGAGTGAGGATGTGCGAAGAAGAGAATCAGGCAGATTCTCTGGTTCTACTCTGAACGTTGAAGGAAGAGGAAGATACCCACAACGAGACAATCGTAGAGCACGATAAAGGTCAAGAGGGAAAAGTCGAGACAAGGCAAAGGGGGTTGGTCCTACTTGCTGGACATGTGGAAAGAAATGGCATGTCAAGAAGGAGTGCAGAGAAAAACGGAAGGGACCTGAAAGCAGTGGAGCAAACAAGGCGGTTGAAGGAACTGATGATGTGCTGTTGTTGAGCGTGGACAGCCCGATGGAGTCTTGGATTTTAGACTCTGGGGCGTCTTTCCATTCTACGTCAGAGAAGGGATTTCTAGAAAATTACGTTTTTGGAAATTTCGGCAAGGTACATCTTGCTGATGACGAGCCTTTGCAGATTGTGGGGAAAGGAGATGCACAAATCAAGACCAACAGTGGGAGCTTGCTGGTTCTGGAAAATATGAGGTACATCCCTGGTTTAAGAAGAAATCTCATTTCTGTGGGACAGCTTGATGATGCAGGGTTGAGTACCACATTCACTGGTGGTGCATGGAAAATCACCAAAGGAGCTATGATCATAGCTCAAGGAGCAAAGAATGGTACCCTATACAACATGACAGAAACCTGCATGGACATGGTTGCATCACTCAAAGCTGTAGGATTTTCACAACTGTGGCACAACAGGCTAGGCCACATGAGTGAGAAGGGGATGAAGGTGCTGGAAACAAAAGGGTTGCTACCGGAGCTGAAGCCAATGGAGGTTAGCCTATGTGAAGATTGTATCTTTGGAAAACAGAATAAGGTGTCTTTTACAAAAGGAGGCAGAACACTGAAGGCTGGGAAGCTGGATCTGGTACACACAGATGTTTGGGGGCCTGCACCAGTACTTTCCCTCAGAGGGTCACAATACTATGTGACATTCATCGATGACTCAACAAGGAAGGTATGGGTTTAATTTCTAAAAATTAAATCTGATGTGTTTAAGATGTTTCCGAAGTGGAAGGTCGTGGTAAAGAATGAGTTAGAAGTTAAGCTGAAATGATTGAGGTCTGACAACGGGGGAGAGTATGGCAGTCAGGAGTTCAGAGAATTCTGTTCTGACAATGGAATTCGGTAGGAGAAGACAATTCCAGGTACACCGCAACAGAATGGTGTTGCAAAGAGAATGAATAGGACGTTGAATGAACGTGCCAGAAGCATGAGGTTACACTCAGGGTTTCCCAAAACCTTCTGGGTTGATGCAGTAAACATGGAAGCATATCTAATCAACAGGAGTCCATCTGTGCCAATGGGAGAACGTCTACCCGAGGAGCTCTGGTCTGAGAAGGAGGTAAGACTCTCACATTTACGAGTCTTTGGCAGTTTGACATATGTTCATAATGATGCTAATGCAAGGGGAAAGCTTGATGCTAAGTCCAAACCATGTTTCTTTATTAGCTATGGTGCTGATGAGTTTGGTTACCGCTTTTGGGATGATCTCAAGAAGATGGTCATCAGGAGCCAGAATGTGGTATTCAATGAATGTGTCATGTACAAAGATCGTCATGTAGCTGAAGATGAAAATGGGAACATTAAATCCGAATGCAAAGGGCAAGTGGAGCTTGAAGGTGTATCTGAGCATGAGAGATCTGAATCGGTGGAACCTACTACTCTAGTGGAGTTGAGAAGATCAACAAGGGTGAGAAGGCATGTGCAGAGGTATTCACCATCCCTGCATTATCTATTATGGACTGACGGTGTAGAACCAGAATGCTTTGAAGAGGCAATGCACCTGAAGGAGTCGAGCAAGTGGGAGCTGGTTATGAAGGAGGAGATTTCCTCATTGCATGATAACAACACTTGGGAGCTGACACCCCTGCCAACGGGAAAGAAAGCATTGCAGAACAAGTGGGTCTACCGGGTCAAGGAAGAACATGATGGCAAGAGAAGGTTCAAGGCAAGGCTGGTGGTGAAAGGCTTCCAACAGAAGGAGGGAGTGGATTTCACTGAAATATTCTCACCAGTAGTGAAGCTACCACCATCCAGGTGGTTCTCAGCATTGTGGCGTCAGAAGACTTGCACCTTGAGTAGCTTGATGTCAAGACTGATTTCCTTCATGGAGATTTGGAGGAAGGTGTCTACATGCAGCAGCCAGAGGGATATGTAGAGTTTGGGAAGGAAGACCTGGTGTGCAAACTCCAGAAGAGCTTATATGGACTGAAGCAGGCACCCAGGCAGTGGAACAAGAAGTTTGATTCATTTATGTCTAAAAATGAATATAAACGATGTGACGTGGATCAATGTTGCTACATTAAGTCTTTTGGTGATGAATACATTGTATTACTTTTGTATGTGGATGATATGCTCATTGCATGATCTTGTATGCAGAGGATTAATGAGCTGAAAGGGCAGTTGGCTGAGGAGTTTGAAATGAAATATCTTGGAGAAACTGGCAAGATTCTGGGGAGGAAGATCAAGAGAGACCGCACAAATGGAACGTTGATATTGTCACAGACTGATTACATTGGGAAGGTTTTGAGAAGATCCAGTATGATGGAAGCAAAGGCAGTCTCTATTCCCCTGGCGAGCCATTTCAAACTATCAAAGGAGCAATCACCGAAGACGGCAAAAGAGGTTGAGCACATAGCAAAAGTTTCATATGCATCAGCTGTTGGAAGCCTGATGTATGTCATGGTTTGTACTCGACCTGACATCGCTCATGCAGTGGGAGTTGTGAGCAGGTATATGGCTAACCCTAGAAAACAACATTGGGAAGCTGTGAAGTGGATACTGAGGTATTTGAAAGGCAGCAAGGAGGTATCTCTGTGTTTTGGGAAAGGAAATTCATTGCAGGGATATGTGGATGCTGACCTTGGAGGCGATGTCGACAACAGGAGGAGTACCACGAGTTATGTATTTACCTGTGGAGGAACTGCAGTAAGTTGGATATCACAATTGCAGAAGGTGGTGGCTTTATCCACCACAGAGGTTGAATACATTGTTGTAACATAAGGTGGGAAAGAGATGGTTTGGCTGAAGAACTTCATGGATGAATTGGGAAGAAAGTGAGAGGAGAATGTATTGCACTGTGACAGTCAGAGTGCTATACATTTTGCAAAGAACCCAATGTTTCATGCCCGGACAAAGCACATTCAGTTGAAGTACCATTTCATCATAGGTTTGATACAGGATGGGTTGCTGACATTGTAGAATATTTGTGGAACCAACAATCCGACAGACATGTTGACAAAGCCTATGGTGATACAAAAGTTGAGGCATTGTTTTGCCTCTGTTGGTCTCCACTGATGAACGAAGGATGAGAGGCAGAATAAGGGACACGATGAGAGCACAAGAGGAAAACAGTTTGTATTTCATGAATCTTCAGGTTGAGATTGAAGCTGTGAATGGAAAGCACGCTCACTAGTGAGTGAAGAAGATGAAAAACTCAGATTAAGTGAGTTGTCTTCGTCAGTTGCATCGAAGCGTGGCAGTGTAGTGGATCAGGCTCCAAGTGGGAGATTATTGAATTGGTGTAGCCCGATCCGGTGGGGCCGAATGTTTGTGGCCTGCAACTGTCGCGGGTCGACTATACTGTTGCACTTTTGACTTCCAGCCGGCAGCCACTGTAGCACTTTTGACAAAGGTGGTCGCCTTTCACTGTAGCGACGCGGACCTCCTATGCAAACAATGGATCATCTTCTCCATTTTATAGCTCATTTTCGGACTAGGGTTACTACTACAAAAACTCTATAATTGGGCTCCCGATATAGTAATATTCTGACTCTCCGTGGACATAGGAATTTTTCCTGAACCACGTAAATCGTTGTGTTCCTGTGTTTTCTTTTCTTCTGCATTTTTTATCTCGTTTCTCGTTTTTGTCATTGCAACTTCCGACGATTCCACAACACTTTTGAGTGTCATAAAACAACAAAACGTGTGTTTAACAGTCAGATCCATAGTTAACGATCTCTGAATGACTTGAAATTACAGGACGGCCGATTTAATATTATTTTTGATGTGTCCGAGCAATTGACACATCAATCAAACGTGTGGTCTACTCGGAACGGAAAAAATATGGGGTTTTAAGTTTTTAAAAAATGATTAGAAATTATTAATATATTTTCAAAATCAAATAATTTTGATTTGTTGTACTAAGCTTTAATTGAAATATTTTTTTGTATTTCAATTATTAGGTGAGATATTTTTTTCTAAAATAATTATTTTATTAAATTTTTGTATGCGATTTTATTCGAAGATGGATGTGGAGCTTCGAAGATGATGATACAAAGATATTTATGGTTATAAATATTTTGGAAATATTTTTTATATTTTTGAAATAGTGGTTTAAAAATATGGGGTTTTAAGTTTTTAAAAATTATTAATATATTTTCAAAATCAAATAATTCTGATTTGTTGTACTAAGCTTTAATTGAAATATTTTTTTGTATTTCAATTATTAGGTGAGATTTTTTTTTCTAAACTAATTATTTTATTAAATTTTTGTATGCGATTTTATTCAAAGATGGATGTGGAGCTTTAAAGATAATGATACAAAGATATTTGCGGTTATAAATATTTTGGAAATTTTTTTTATATTTTTGAAATAGTGCTTTTAAATGTTGCTATAAATTTTTAAAAAAAAAATAAAAAACCCTGTAGCGGCAGCCATTTGGCAGTCGTTATATGTCATGCCTTGTTGATATATAGCGACCGCCAAATAGCGGTCGCTATAGATGATCTCAGCCTCATTTATAGTGTGCCAAATGGTGGAAGTTATAGGCAACAACAACGGGCCTAAAGCGTCCATCGTTTGACAAACGTTGGGCGACCGCTATACGTCTTTAACGACGGCTTTTAGTGGTCGCTAAAGGCCTCTTTTCTACTAATGCTTCTGGAAATAAACTTGGTTACTATATAAAGGATGTGGATGTGATGATGTGTTTCACAGGGTGCATGGTATGATATGGTTTCTCATGTGTTTTCAAACAGGATTATTTATGGAAGAGATGATAGCTCATGACGTGCGACGTTGGGGTGTGAGAGCAGAAAATCATGTATCGAGCTAGGCATTACCAGTTCGAGGAGTTGTTCAAGAGTTGGAGTTTCATAGTTGCTGCCGAGGATTTATCTCTTGTTTTCTTTATTTCCAGTTACGCATGACATCAGATCATGTATTGGGATTGCTTCTTTATTTATTATAAGCAAGAGTAGTTTGATAGTTGTTCTCATCTTATCTCTTCTCAAATCTTTATGAGGGTAATGCCTCCTATGTGTACTCTCGACGTTGGTAGTCAATTTGTGGCCTATTGAAGGTGGGGTTTTGGCACCATTATCTTTCTTTCTCCATTGTAAGTACAAAGGAACCTTTAGAGGGAGGGAGTTGTGACACCAAGAGAAAGGTTTGGATCGTCTGAACTCAAGAGAAAGCAAGCAAATTGGAGGGGAAAGAACTTTCGTTTTAGGAAGACATACGATCCTCTAGAGTATTTCCAAAAACCCAATCAACTTTCCTATTAATTCAGCATTAAACACAATTTGGATTTAATTCTCACATAACGACCCATTCAGAGCTCTCATTAATAAGGAATTTAAAGGTATAACCCATCTTAATTGATTTGGGTTTTAAATCCTCTTTTCCCTTTAATTATTTCCTTACTTTATATTAAAAAAGAATTTTACGTCATTCTGGAATTTCTGGGATTTTTTTCATGCTTGAGATGATGACCGACCGTGAGGATCGATAGTGTGAAGTGACTGCAAGGATCAACAACAAGACCAAACAATCAACCACAAGAACATAACAAGCGACTACATGGATCGACTGTACCACATGGATCGACCACACAACCTAGGGATTGACCGCACGAAGCAAAGTATCAACCACATGAAGAAAAGGATCGATTGTACGAACAAACAGCGACTGCATGGTCAATTAAGTGACAGCACAAATAAACTAAGCAACCGCAAGAATGAACCTATAAATTAAATAGAAAAACTCTGAGCACCCTCTCGACACCTCCATGCCTCAAGGGTCTCCCCTTAATTCATCCATGCACGACCATGGAGAGGTTGACCCTTGAACAATCTTTATACAAATTCATGATATGAGTTCAGAATTTTCTTCCCATCCTTCTCTTCCACTTTGATTATGGAGTGAATCTTTGATGTTTTCAATGATTCAAGAGGGGGATTTTTTTCAAACCATGAAAATTACAAGTTTCACTCATCGGGGCTTTGGAATGTTAGTATGAAGCAGTCACATTGAGAAATTATTGACATCGAATCACCTTTCAAAGAAGGTAATGATCCTTCAGTGGATTTCAAGGTAAACTGTTCTTGGTTTCATATAGGGTTTTACTACGTTAAGAACCTTGGGATTGTCCTATGATGAAATCCTGGCCAATGCACAATATTTGGATTCCCAAAATGAATATGAGACAGGTGGTCTTACCTTCTTCCATATTTTTATACTAGATTGCTCAGGCATTTATAGCTTGCATGGATTCAATGCAATGATTTAAATAAAATTCCCCAAATGGAAATGGTTAGGGGTCAATTCTCACGGGTCAAATTGTTTTTAATTGAATCTTCCAAGGGACATCCTTGGAATCTCATTTATGAATTGATGAGTTTTTTTAGTTGGGTAAAAGGACCAAGGTTCATGAAAGAATGCAGCGTCAAGTGCTCAATAAAATTCTCAAATGAAGAATTCTTTTAAAATCATGAAGAGAAAGAGATTTGGAATGCTTGGTTGGAACTGATAACTCCTTGGTAAGTTCAGGAGTTTAAATTTAGAGTTTATTATAGTTCTGAAGGATTTTTTTAAAAAGGCTCAGTTTGGAAGTTTAAGTTCCAACAAATTAACCGACAAGATCGTAGATCTCTTTGAGGCGTGCACAGTAGGTGTACGACGAATTGTCTAATAAACAGGGCAATATTTGTCCAATTCAAACTCATGTTTAAAAGGTGGAGTACAACCGTAAAAGCGGCACACGATGCAACAACTGAAATGGTAAGAAACCGCTGATCCGTAGACTCCCCCGTAACCACGCCCCAAACCCCCAAACCCCTACCCCTCTCCCACACCACCCCAGCCGACCGCAGGGTCGAGTAATATTAGTTCTCTGCCAATGTAATATTAGTTCTCTGTCACGGCAATACTTATATTATATTATAATTTTACAACTAATTTATCATTAAATTCAAAAAAAATATCCTAAGATGTAATTAAATGTTTAGAATGATACTCCAATAACAATTTCTCATAAAAAACATAACTAATTTCAAATTACAAGCCCATGAAAGAACCAAGCCACCCAACCTGGCTCGCCCGGCCCGACAAGAACGCACACCTAAGAACAGCTAGAGGTGTGCATGGGCAGGGCCTATAATGTACAGGCCGGGTTTTTACCATTTTAAAATTGTTTGATCCGAAACCCGACCTGTTCATTAATCGGGCCTTAAAATACAATTATATTAAATGAAAAAATATAATAATCATGATTTTAAACAATAAATAATTAAATTTATGATTTCATTTAAAAATAATATTATATTATATCATTATCGGGCTAAGTTAGTCATCCATCGGGTCACCAATAGTGAATCAAGTCCGGCCTGAATATTAATTGGGCTTTAAAAATGGCTCATTTATTATTTGGGGCAAAAAAAGATATGTCCAAAAATATATCTTCCCCCGGGTCGGGCCTATCAGGTCAGGCGGGGTCCCTGGGTCCATGTGCAGCTCTAAGGACAGCTAAAAAAACACATCAGCTAATTACAAATTGGGAGCCCTCGATCAAATCAGAAATTACATGCATGGCAATGGAAATTATAATTACCCTCAAAAAGTAATTTAGGTTAATTGGAACACATGCAACCACAAAGTATTGCATCCAAATCCAAAATCTATAATATATTTTAAAAAAAATCCAAAAAAACATACCTAAAAACATACCTTCTCACAATCATAGTGCAACCAAACATTGCTTTACTGCTTCATCGCATCCCTTGAATGAAGCCAACTCTGAATGTTCATTGATAAGCTTAGTCCATCTCTAATGGAAATAAAAAAACATGTGTGAGAGAATGACAACGGAATCTGAGAATCGATACTAGTTTGGTATGCATGCAAAAACTATCATGGAATATTGTCAAATAATATATACACGCGTATTTTTTCTCCATTCTTTAAGGGGTATTATTATCAATAAAACATAAAATCAGGGGTGATTATGTCCATAGAATTTATTTTCCGAAGAAGGAATGAGCATTTCATCCAAATTGAAAGGAATCTTGCTTCCCTTAAACAATCAAACTCACTCTGTCTCGTACCGAACATGATTTCTGACTATCACCCCGCTCAATCATTTTCTCATTTCTTTGTACCAAACATAGCCTTGGTGCAGATGTTTAACCACTGGACTAGCAACTAGTGTCAGTTATTCAACACAGATTCATTTATCAAAATATTAAAGACACAACATTCTTAGGTTTTTTAGTGTCATGTGAACAGTTAAATAACCCCCTCCCAACACACACTCCATAGATGTAAAACTTCAGAAGAATGAGAGATCACACTCATATCATATGGCTTGCATATTATCCAGGTATCTGGGGATGCCCTCAACAGATCCCAACTAATAACTTACGCATCTCTAGAAACTCCTTCAGGACAAATATAAAACGCACTAGTTGAAGAAAAATTTCAAACTAGCAACAGAGAAAAAACACCCAGTTGATCCAAAACCACAAAGACGGCATTCGGATGAGTTGTAGAAATAGTACCTTGGGCATCAAGCATTCACCAATAATCCCTGCAAGAACAGACACCATCTTTCATATGATGAAACCTCTTGGCATCTCGCATGATGAGTTCCCTACCAACAATCTTCGAAATGATCTTCAGCGCATTATGGCAGTCACCACAGACACGAAGATTCTTGATAACCCTTAAGGGTGAACGGACCGAAGTGCTGATAAATCCATAAGCAGAAGCCAGTCTCTCGCTGTGAGAAAGAAGAGCATCCTCCTTGCTCTCTTGATCGATGTCATGGAGCACAAATCGAGTCTCTGGCAAATAACCAGCCTCCTTCATCTGCTCCCGTAACCCCCTCAGCAGCGCGTAAATCCTGTCATTCTCAGGGTGAGATGTGTCTCCAGCCCGGTATTCATGAACCCTACTTTTAACCTCCAAGACATTTTGGTTGGCCAGTTTTTTGGTCTCTCTCTCCTTTTCGAGTTCTGGGTTAATAGGCACAAAGCCCGTTTTTGACTGCTCATTCAGCCTGGAGGGCTCCATTTGCTCAACGATCTCGGCACATCGATCCCCAATTTCCAGGTTACCCTGAATTCTACATAGATTCATCAAAATCTCCCAAATCTCTACTCCTGGCTCTACTGGCATCTTTTCTATGAACTCCAGAGCTTCATCCAGATGCCCTGTACTTCCAAGCATGTTCACCACACTCATGTAATGCACCATAGACGGGGTGATGCCATATAAATTGATCATTGAATCAAAGTGCAGCATTCCTTCAAAAATATCGTTCAAGTCAGAACAAGCAGAAAACACCCCCAAAAATATCTGCCCATCAGGTTTCAGTCCGACTTCTTTGAATCGCGTAAAAAGGTCAACTGCATGCTCCCCTTGACTGTTCTTAGCCAGCCATGATATCATGGCATCCCAAGATGTCAGATTCCGCTGAGGCATGTTATTGAACACTCTATATGCATCATCAGTGGAACCACATTTCAAGTACATCGAAAGGATTTTGTTGTAAGTACTTGTTTTAAGAGGGGATGCTAATCTAACAACATGTTCATGAACTACCTTTCCTTCCTGCAATGCTTTAGCTTCCCCACAAGCTTGGATTAACAGCAAATACCGAGTTAGATCCACAGGAATTTGATTTCTATCTAATAGCCCCAATACTTCAACAGCTTCTTTCAGTTTACCCTGTTGGCAAAGACCATCCAGCTCCTCGAGAGTCCCACTATATTGGTCACTACCAGCAGCTTCAGCAAATTTGAGATCAGGCCTTAAATTAACTAGCGCATGAGAGCCCGGAGACCTATTTTGGTATTCATTTGAGCTTTTCTGAAATAGTCCAGCTTGGCCATTTTGGCTTTCATTTGATGCAGGAGGATATTTTCCAGCATGCCCTCCATGATATTGTCCACCATGCTGAGTTTTATCATTGCCTGGACTCCCCCAATAACCTCCAGCATTCTGTCTCTGAGAATTCAAGCTGCTGCTCTGTCGTGCCACCTGCATGGGTCCCTCTCTGTGAAGCTCATACAAGTTGGTATTTTGATTTAATGCTCCTGTTTGTTGAAACTCACCACCAGAACTCCGAAAATACCCAGCAGGAGTTTCTATGTGCTTCCAAGACCCAACTGCGTGAGGCTCGTGCAGGTTATGTTGCGACTCCAAAGAATGTTGCCCACTGTAACCAGTAGAATTTTGGTATTGACTTTTCCCAGCTGCTTGATACTGAAAGTAATTTCCGGGAGTCTCATATAGCCAGTAAGGATTTTGCTCAAAAGAGTACTCTGCGTACATCTTATTTTGGTATCTATTCAACTCCGGATGACCTTGCTGCAACTCCATCGAATTTTGCTTATAGTGTACTTCATTTGGGGTCATCGAGTTCTGTTGAAAACAAAAGCTAGAACCACCTGAATTGTGATCTAGTCTCTTTTGATTGACCATTGTTGAGCTTGGATGATAAAATTCATGAGGACTGCCTCCATGGGGCAGCCTATCTAATCTCTGTTCATTTAAATTCTGCCCAGACCCACCTGGGCGCTGGATTTTATTGCTATTCTGCTGATGTTCATGGAACCGTTCCCCATGAACCTCAGTGGGGTGAATAAATTCAGAAGAAAAAGCATTGGTACTGAGGTTCCTTGCAAATGCTAAGAACCAAATGGGTTTTGAGAAACTGCCGCAAGAACGCGCTTCTGATGATAAAATAGAAGCATGGCCAACCGTTAGTATTGTGACCCTCTTTGAGAACATTGATTGTTCAACCCTGTCCTGCACTAAAGTTTCATGGGAATTTCATTCAGTAGGGCCAAAATTATATTCAAATGTAGCTTATATAATATATGAGCAAATGAAAACGATCAGAGATTAAGATCAACCAGACTCCTATAGTTGTTCACAAATCAGTTCCTATATATAAAATAACAGATATAGAATACAAACCCAATTTGACAGACATTTCAGCCAAGAGAATGGACAGAAAACACAAATAGAATGTTTAATCTTTACAAATCTGAGCCCACTGAAAGAGATGGTTGGATTAAAAAATCAATATAGGAATATTAAACACCAGAATAACCCCAAATTGCAGATTTATTTCAAGGGAGAGAGAAAAAAATATTAGAACATATACAAGTACATCGATGAGCCGCATACATTACTCAAAATGTCAAGGAAAAAATATCCAGTGCACAAAACAATATATAAAACATACTAAAACCGCCTTAGGCCAGAAATTAGGTATTTCTGTGCGCTGTTTCAGCTTTCCAGACTCCATATTTCAGTAAAAAGGACCATTGTAGAATATTGCTCCAGCCCACTAATCAATTTTCAATGATACAAATGTAAACTGTATACTGAAATCGAATTATATGCTCACCGATTTGATCAGCTTTCCAGGCTCTAGGACTTCAAATAAATTTAACTGACGTGAAGAATAAATAAATGCCCGGAGGCAAGGAATTGAAGATTGAAAACGAAGGCTCAAATGCAGGAGTGATTGACTCAGTCCCAAGAATGGCGCCACTTCATCAAGAACAACTGTCCAGCCAAATTAAGCAAAAAAAAAGGTGTGAAAAGACAAAAGAAAGTAGAAAAGCAGATCGAATGAGAAACACAGACAGACCGACCAATTTCAGGAAGACGACCTGACATAATGGGGAAGATGTGGGGCGGTCCAGTACTCACCATGAGCATAAACCCTAAACTCCTCGAGCCCTCGGCAGCTTCCCCTCGCTGACAGGTTGGGCAGTAACAGGCCATGGGTTGGGAAACCCAACTCTCTAAACACAAGAGCCCATATATATATATATATATATATATATATAAATGTATTCGAAAATATTTTGAAATATGAAGGGAAGACAAAAAAAAGGTACATTAATTATTAATTCAAACGTTTCCTTTTAGAAATATAAAAGCATTTCTTTGCATTCAAAAAAAATATTTTTTTAGTTCCATTTTCTTAATAATAATGTTTTATGAACCAAAAATAACTCAATATATGAACTTTAATGTTGAATCACTTGTTACGTTGTTAATTGTTTTTCTGATGCAATGTAACGACCTCAATCCGAATATCCAAATTGGGTCGCCATAACACTCCAACTTCACTTCTACTGAAAAAATGATATATGATCTTATGGGAAACGATTTCCCTCTTTAATAAAAACTAAATAAAGTGATTGTCAAATATTTAGCATAATCAGTAGGGAATGAACAAATTACAAATCTAAACCTACCAGTCATGAGAACTTATACATTGGGATGTTTGTTATACGTGTTGGTGTTGGTGTTCTAGAACCAACTGTTTGTGGATTGGATTACATGTATATTCAAAGTGAATATTGATTTAAATATCTTATTACATATCATCTATAGTTTTGCTTGACTTTAATATAATAATATCTTATGGTATCTGCCGCATTAAAAGTGCATATCAGTTCCCCACTATGATGAGAACCTTGAGATGATATGACGATATTCTTAAACTCAGTTCTATGGTTAGATAACATTATATGATAGGGCACATAACATGTTCATTGTCACGTGCGAGTACTCATGAGCAGATGAGACTTCTTATCATGAAGGTCGCGCCTAGTAATCTTCAAGATAAGAAATTATGATAACAGACTCGCTAGCAGGAATTTCACATGTTTATGTGTCATTAAACATTTCTATCTGTGAGCATGTGTAATGGTCTTTGAACTTTAAAATTATTATTAATGCATGTCATGACACACGCACTTAGATATATTGTCGTAAACCATGACGATAACAATTCATGACAAAGTTGAGTATGTTGGATGCGTCACCAATGATGTGTTATTAATGAATAAGTCGATGAAAGATTTGTCTCTTCCATATTAATGAAAGTTGATATCTCGGTCATTTGATTAAAATAGAGTCGTTGCATTAAATTGTTAGATATGAACTAAAAAATATATATATAAAATATGATATTATATATATAAAGTGTAAATTTAATTACATGCATTTGATGCATGTATTAAATACATGCGATAATAAATATATATATTTGATATTTATTTATTTATCCTGAACGATTTTATTATCAGTTACAATCTGTTACGAACAGATTAATTGGCTTAACCGCTCAATGAATAGGATTCAATGAATTATAAGAATAAATGTATATGAATACATTAATATGGCTGATGCGTTTTCATTTGATGAAACGCTTCATGGATGGCGATACAAAGGGATGCGATCCCTCCTGTCAAGAACAACCCAATTGTGAGCAAGCCTCCTCAATTCTTTCTTCCTCTTATACTGTTGTCCATCGTCTGAGACGAAGGTGCTAGCACCCCTTCCGCATTCGGGTATCCTCGCAATACGATCATGGATCCATTGGTCGGTGTACCCCCTTGGAGGAAGAGTGTTTTTATTCAATGTTTTGTGATCTTCATCAAACATTCTCCTTCACCGATAAAGAATAAGACTAATCTTGTTAGCGATTTCCAGGTACACTATTTATTCAATTTATTTACACGTTGATTCTCAAAGATAGATCTGTCTGTCTTTGGGTTATCTTTCGTTGCACATGATCATGTGGATATCATACAAAACACGTCAATGGTATTAGAGCTTAGACATCTTTTTCGAATCAACACGTTTATTAATTTATGAAAAATACGTTTTAATAGTAAAACGAGATTTTTCAAGGTAGAAAATAAATATCAAATGTTCATATATATTACTCGTGTTTATAAAAATAAATAAACTATTTATTTTAATCAAGAGAATTCAATTTTGAATTGAATTATATTATTTATAAAATGTTTATAAATAATGAAAAAGGTATTTTGAAATATTTAAATAAATTTATAAGTGTTTTATAAATTAACTATAAAATGTTTATGGTTAATTGATAAATATTTTTTTAAAACATCTTTTGACAAATTAAATGACATGATTTATGATATAGAAATAAATGGTTTATTTAGAAATTGTTAAAGTCCATTTATAAAGAGTTTATAAATTCCAACATATATGATATTTAGATTGTATAAAAATGTTTATATAATAGATATTGGATTATAAAATGTTTATAATTCATAAAATATCATATAAATGTCATTTAATATAAAACGTGAAAGGGTTCATATTGATAAGAATATAAAATGTTTATATTCTTGCTAATTTATAAAATGTTTATAATTAGAATCTATTTATGAATTGTTCATAAATGTCTCATGTTTTGGAAAATAAATAAATTGTTTATTTATTAAATTTCCTTAATATTCATGTTTAGTAAATAATTAATTAATTTGAAATTATTCAAATTAACGGGGCTTTATTTGGATATTATTTAATCCACATCAAAAGGTGTTTTGATAATTGATATGATCAAGGTTTAAATAATAAAGTACATGATATTTAGATTATGTAAAAGTTTTACATAATAAAAATTGAATTTGAAATAGTTTATAATTCATATAATATCATATATTCAAAAGGAAATGTCATATTATCATAAATATGAAAGTGTTCATATTAGAAAGAATATAAAGTGTTTATATTCAATATTTATAGAATGTCCATAATTAAAAAGGTGAAATTATAAAAGGGTTTGTAATTAAATATTATTTATGAAATTGTTCGTGAATGTTAATATCATGTTTAAATATTTGCATTGTTCATTTATTTAAAGGTTATTCTCGGATATATTCATAGTTATAAATTGTTTATATTATGAATAAACGTATGCCAAAATATATATGATGAATTGCTTATATGATAGAGCCCTCCATATCATGCTAGATTTGATATCATAAAATTTAGTTTTCATCTACCTTGACATTGGTTTGTGAAAGAACCGGGTTTTTCCATGAGGTACGGATCCTTTAATTTTTAGTTGAAATCTTTGGTTTTGACATAATAAGAATACTTAGTGAGACTAAGGAGGAAACATGGGTGTTCGGGGCTTGTTCAAAGCCCGGGACCCTGAACGACAGAAGAAAGCATTGGGCCGCACGGTTAGTAGAAACTGTGCCGCCCAGCCCGCCCAATTTCTCCTAACCGTGCGGGCCTTTTCAGTGAGCAGAATAGGGCGCATGGTTTTCCCTAATCGTGCGCCCTAAGCCGCACGCTCGTGCAGATTCTCTGCAGTTTTTAACGGAAGCTAATGGCATGGTTTGCGCACGGTTTCTCAAACCGTGTAGGTCAGGTCCACTCCTTCGACGGTGCATGGCGCGTGGTTTGGCCAATCGTGAGGCCAAACCCTACAACCCCTAATTTTTGGGTGAAATTACCTTTATGTCCTTAACGACTTATATGTTTTAACCCCTCTTGTTTCTTCATTATAGCGGACAGAGGCACCTCTTTTCTCCCATTTGAGCTCATCCTCCTCTCCACCAAGGTTCTTGGATAAAAATCTCATCCAGATTCCGATTCGACTTCTGATCGTCTCGTTAGATACGCGTCGGTGAGTTCTTTATTCATCTTACGCCTTTTTTCTTTTTGTCTTCCTCTCGACAGAGTTATTTAGGTGCAGGCTTATATGCCGTATTTTCATGGCGTTCATCAGTTTTGTTGTTTTCTTCCAATATGGAATGTTGAGGTGCTTTATATTATGTGTTATGCGCTGCACGCCGGTTTCACTGTGCGTTGCCCTTGAAATGAATCTGTCTTAAATTGGTTTCGCTGTTTTAGAACTTAATGACCTTATTAGAACCCAAGATACGTTTGAGGTCGTCAACCTCAACGTGTGCCACCCCTTTGGGCCCTTAATATGCCTAATTTGGTTTTCATGATTATATAGACAAAAAACCTATCGATGTGTTTGGTTTTACTTCTAAATGGTGATATCATCATTGATAATGAATTATTGTAGTGGTGTGGCGTGGCTAACACACTTACTTGTTTGTATAGAATTAAATGGAGAGTGGTACGACCACGCCACTTGTTTAAATGAAACAATGGTCACACCCTTGTTAATAAGGAATGTAAATGATCTATGAATTATTTGTTGGCTCTGATTAAAGCCTTTGATTGTTATTACTGATATAATTCGGGCATGGAGACCCTTCTGTTATAATTTGGGTACGACGACCCTCATGTATTATGTTACGGGCATGGCGTCCCTATACTATTATACGTGCATGGCGTCCCTATACTATAATACGGGCATGGCGTCTCTATATAAATGACACTTGGGCATGGCGTCCCTATATAAATGACACTTGGGCATGGCGACCCTTATGAATAATAATGAAGGGGCATGGCCACCCTTACGATATATGATATAAAGGCATGACAACCCTTACTATTACATACGGGCATGACGACCCTTACTACTATATATGGGCATGACGACCCTTATTGATATGATAAGGGGCATGAAGACCCTACTGTTATGATTCGGGCATGGCAACCCTACTATTGTGATACTGGGAACGATGTCCCCTATTATTGTGATACTGGGCATTGCGTCCCTTGATACTCATGAGACTCATGCGACAACTTATGGATGCCCGAGTTATGCATCTAGTCTAGGCTAGTAGTAGTAGGCACATATATGGTTGTAGACGTCACTACATATACAGTCAATATATGTGTATATACGTGGTTACTTCAGAGATTATCTGGTACAGGTCGAAGCAGGTAGTGTCATCATGGTATCTTTCACAAACCAGAGTCGACCCTATTATTATTTGCACACTGTCATATTATATGCAGACTGGGTATTTATGGAAACTGATGGTGGTGACCCACTAAGTTTATTTCACACCCTATCTGGATGTCAATGGTACCTGGAAAGATTATGTGGATGCATGTAGGGACAGGGGAAAATGTCCATTGGTTGATCCTTGAGTTGCTTATAGCATGGGAGCGAGGAAGCATAGGACCGAGCTATGACTCGTGGTGCTCCAGAGATGGTCTTTTTGGTCTTTTTATTCTTTTGATACATGTATTGTATTGCATGCATGCTGCCATGTCTCCCTGCTTACTTTGATGGACATATGACATATCATAATTTTGTATATGATACTGGATGTTAATTATTTATCATTGTTGGATGCTTTACCTTCCGCTATCAGTTATTTATTATGTTTCTTCTATTTATCTATCTATTTCACCACAATGCTACTTCGATTATGAGGGTATAATCTCTCCACTATACCATCTTGGATCCCCGCTGCTAATCAGCAGCCTCCTGCATATGGGGAGGTGCGCTTGAGACCATGTGGCCCACCGGATCGGGGCACCAAGTGAAATCCGGGCCAGGACGTCACAAAGTGGTATTAGAGCGGGTCTTTATTTTCTTCTGTCTTATCATTTTGGAATATTAGACAGGAGATTAGGAACGTGTCAGAATTTGGTAATAAACTATGTCTAGGAGTAACTGACCCACATACAGGGAAAGACCAAATTACCTAGGATGGGACATGTTATTTGGTATTTTTATTATTACAGTTAATTTGATTTCACCGTTAGGTGACGCACATGATGTGTGATATTTATTATTATGATTGAGGATTATATTTTATCATTGGCCTGATATGGCAAGAGAACATTGAATCATGCATCATTTTAGGCACCTTAAAGGATTTATAAGCCATGCATTATGTCAATCCATGTTTACTTACTGCGCGCATTGCTTACATCATGTTTTGATGCTTTATTTCTATATCCATGAATTGTTCTAACATTTCATGCAGGGACTTCACTACTAGAAAAACACCATATACCCACGGTTTTGGGAACTGTGGGATTCAAGGCCATCGGTATAGAGCTATACCCACGGTTTTCATAAAAACTGTGGGTATATCTTATAACCGGTTCATTTACACCCACGGTTTTCCAAACTGTGGGTATAGAGATCCTGCAACAAAAAATATATACCAACGGTTTTTAAACCATTGGTATAGGCTGCTCTCCCCACCAGGAAACAACCCCTTCCAGCAGCCCAAAACCTGTAAACAAAAAAAGATACAACTCCAACAAAATACCACACAAGCAGTTCAGCAGTCCAAAAAAATAGCTGCAACAAAAAACAAACCATACTGCAAACCACGGTACATGATAGATATCACGAGTCAATGGAAACAATTGACATACCAACTTGAAAAGAAATTAATTTACATATAAACATGGGTCAAAAACAAACCTAATCAACCTATCAACATGAAACAGTCTAACCAAAACTCATTCTAGTTGAGTCTAGTTTCGTTGGTTTATGGTATTTATCATGTTTGTCTCAATTTCCCATTGAATTACTTCCCACACTACGTGATTCTAGTGTTAGAACTATCCATAGAGCATCTCCAAACTACTCCATGGCCACCCGCACTGGGTTGCTACAATAACCCGAAATTTTGGTCGGGGCTTTCAGCCCCTAGACCAGAGCAGGAGCGCCTTGCCCCTGCAACCCCCAATGAGCTCACCGTGGAGCTCCACCCGCGGAGTTGCATCCTTGTGTGCGGTATCATCCACAAGTATTCGGCCCAACATCATCGGAGAGAATGGGGCTACACCAATCCAGCAAACTTAGACAACCATAGTTCACCATTATCAATAATGTTATTAACTGAGCAAGTGGTATGAAACATCTTATTTATATGAAAAGTTAAACTTCTACCGTACTCTCGAGCCAATCTATAAAAACTATTAAGAACCAAATGTCAATTGAGAACACAAGATTTCATTGGGAAACTCCTACACATATTAATGAGAAACTGGTGTCCTAAATCACATTATCGTTTCAAAATAATCAAGTTGTTGTGGTTGTCCAATTGCATGATCCAAACAGAGGTGTTTAATAATTATAGACATCAAAAGAAACTGATCTCTCAATACACTCATATTAAACCCACCTCAATGATGAGTAATCAATTCTACTACTCGGCTAATCATAGCGGTTGAGTTTCTCTCCATCACTAGCCTCCTAAACCAGACTATCCACCTAGAATAGTAGAGTGAGATTCCTAGTTGATTCATGGTCATATTAGTGCCTGGAATTGATGAATGGTGATTTAAAGTGAAATAATTGAAATAAAATTTGACTATAACCTATGGGAGGTCAATGAATATTTGAATTGATTACAAAATTAAAAACAAATTCAAATACATACAATTGGGTGGAACCTGCGTTTGAAGTATATATGGTAGGATCCTGAGAAAGAGAGATGGAAAGAAAAAGTGCAAGTTCAAGGAGTGCCTATAAGTTAAGGCAATGCCATTATAGTACATGCAATATGCAAGAGCATATACTAAGTAAAAATAGAAAAAGAAAATAAAGGATTTGTTGCCAGAAATAAAGTGGTAACCTAAAGCAGGGTCGTTGGGGTTGGGTTCGGTCTGTCAAGACAAGTTCTTGGATGAAATGGGAAATTAAGTGAATGAAAGTAGAAAAATTGAATGATAGGGAGAGAACGATGGAAAAAATAAAATAAGGAGGTTAATTGATCAAGCCCGTAGTGGAGTTGAACGCAAAATAGATTCGAAGATGGATGGAGACGGGTGAAGGGCTGCTTCTGTAGATGAAACAAATTCAAAACAGATGGAGGCCAACATGGAGTAAAACACAAAATGGATTTGAAGACGGATGAAGATGAATGAAGAGATACTTCAAGTGACAAAACATATTTGAAGGTACAAATTAAGACAAAACGGATTCGAAGTTAGGAGTGAAACTAAGACAATGATAGGGATGAAAGAGAATAGAAGAAGGGAATGAAACGAGAGATGAAAACAAGTTTGAAGAGAAATCCAATAGAGGGATTCAAAGACAAATGAAGACCAATGGATATAGGTCATAGTAGAATTGGAATAAAAAAACACCCTAGATGATAACATGGCATAACAGTATAGTAATTTGGAAGGACTGTTTAGAAGAAAAAATTTACATCATACCACTACCATGAGATTGTAGACATCCGTTGTGTAGAATAGACATGAATAAGAAAAATTTTAAATGTACAAAATACATGTTGACAGAAAAAGGGGATCCTTTAGTCATACAAATTAATATGTTTAGATGAGTTTATAATTAAATAAATCATGTTTGATTTGATGATTGTTTAACACTGGTAGCCAGATAGAATCAAAACACGTCATAGAAATTCCAATTGATGATGGTTTTAATTGATGGTGATTTCGAACACTCAAAATGCATGTCATTGCATAATAGAAAAAATTCACACCATAACATTAATGTTCGTGCCGGTGGGAGAACTTACTAAAGAATTCTCATTTAACACCCCTGATGAAAACATAATCAAAATGCATGTCATTGCATAAAGAAATTCACATCATATCATAAAAGAAATCAGTTTAGAAGAATTATTTTTACAAAAAGATTAATGACTTATAAATATGTAAAATTACCCAAACATTCTCCTTCACGATGAAAATTTGATGAGCAGAGTGATTACCTTGATCTCAGGCAAATGCGAGGAGAACGAAGATCAAAAATGCCATTATCTTGAGCCTAGGCAAACTGTACAAATGAAGCAAGCCAAGAACATATGCAAAGAGAAATCAAAAGGGATAGTAATTGTAATTTTTTTTTACCAAAACTATTATCCAACACTAAAGAAAATCAAATGCAAAAATCAACACCCAAACAACATAATAATGTTTCAAACTTTCAATACCTAGAACTGCATTATATATTATTTGTTTTAAAAGGTGATACCCAAACAACTATTATTTTATATAAAGTGATATTCACAAGCAATAGTAATATTACATTCAAGGGTACTGGAATAAATGTGGTTTTGTAAAAATATAGAGTAAAGTGAAAATGCATAACAGTTATGATATAATTCATTGGACAATACATTGGTAACAATTTCAAAATTCATTGAAATCACAATTCCAAATAACACAATACATTGGTAACAGTTATGATATAAGTCATTAGACAATGCATATATAACAGAATGTGTATGCAACAACTATTTTTGTCAACCAAATTTGGTATATATTAAACTATTATCGATACAGATAAATGCATGGTAATTAAAGCCATACCATCTTTACTAACATAGTTGAATTGATGAATAATTTTTTTTGCAAATCAATTCATACGTTATACATACATGAAAGATTATTATGTACACGTGAGTTTGGAAGAAGACGTCAATATTGGCACATAACTAACCTAAAGCTATATGAATGCAATGGTCAATCTCATAATGTTAACATGGAATGAAAAGTATCATATGGTCGTGGTGCAGTTGTGGGCAATTAACTCAGTTAATGAATCTTAAAAAATAGACGAAGTGTCAAATTATTAGAGTAAACAAATAATTAATTAGCAAGTTGCATGCTTTTAACATAGACAATTACCTTTTGGTGTAATATTTTTTGGCATCGTTTAAAGCGTTATTACATTCTATTGGGTGGGGTAATAGAATGTCTTTTGATTCTACAGCTCAGACGATTACCTATGAAAACAAATAATCAATTAGTGAATTAGAATCAAACATAAAAATTACATTGTAAAATCATCAGATGAGCAAATAATGGGAGGAATACCGATTTCATAACTTATTGAAGAAACCCCCCAATTCACACTCAGATTGTAAATGTTATGAAACAAGGATTCCATATTTTATATAGATTCATACAGACATAGGTAAATGGTTACAAAAATTGAAATAAATAATAAATGAATTGTATAATATATAACACGCATAGAGAGAAAAAAATCAAGAAACTAAATACATTCATCAATAAATTAATTGACATGAAAACTTAAAATGTATGTGGTGTAATGAACAAATTGAATTCGTCAATAATATTTTTAGAAAAATGACTCATACATGTAAAGAAATAAATGGTCACACTGTAGTAGATAATGAAAAATTGAAGATATCAGACTGTTGTGGAACAAACCTAATAGTATATACAAGTAACGATTTAGTTTGTGATGAAAAATTGCAATCAGAACAATTATGGGTTATAGATGCTACCACATTAGATGCTGGAATTCTATATCAATAATCATTTTTACTTAAACCTGAAATATAATACAATTAAATCTAAAAAATAATAATTAAATGTTGATAGTTAACAAAAACAATTAAATAATAATACAATTACATCTAATCTTGCCCTCACAATTAAAAAACAAAAATTAAATACATAGACGGGCCTGCGGTGGATGCTCGGTGATACCTGGATCGTAGTCCAGGCAGCGGAGCAGCGTCCATGACATCCTGCATCATCTGGTAGTCATAGCTTCCATCCACATTGGGGATATCCGGTTGCCTAAGGGAGAAAAGTAGGGTTTTAAGGCAAGCAAATGATTTGAGTATTAGAAATGAGGGAGGGAGGCGGGGACCGGGAGGCGGAGGCCGGGAGGTTGAGGCGGAGGGAGGGAGGGGGGAGCTGGGAGGCGGACGCGGAGGGAGGGAGGTGGACGCGGAGGGAGGGAGGCGGAGGCCGGGAGGTTGAGGCGGAGAGAGGGAGGGGGGAGCTGGGAGGCGGACGCGGAGGGCGGGAGGCGGGGGCCGTGACACGGAGGCCGGGAGGTCAAGGTCGAGGCGGAGGCGGGAGGGGAGGGGGGTAAAAGGGAGATTAGGGCTCGCACGGGGGGGCTGAGTAAAGCTCAAATATAAAAATATATTTTTTATAATTTGATAATTATTTAAATATAAATATATATTTATTTAAATATTTATGAAATTATAAAAAATATATATAATTAATATATTTATTTTAATCTCATAAGTATTTAAATATATATTTATTTATTTATTTATATTTATACAAAGTCGGTCCATTCAAAAGCCTAGACTCAAACTATTTATTAAAATATAAAGAAGAGTAACAAGCAAGAAAAAAGAGGTAGGGTAAACAAACGAGACAAACCATCGCTCGTAAGGAAAAGTTACATATCAAAAGGATCAATATTCTCATCATGATCATAGCCAGAGGTTGCACCATCATCAGTTGACTCCCATTCAGATTGCGAATGTTTTTTATTAAGGAGCGTAGTATACATCTCTTTGAGTCTTGGATGCTCCGGTGTAAGTTGATCCTTGATAGAATGTCTGGTGGACCATCCCCGTTACGCATCATCGCACCCACGCCCTTGACCACGACCTTTGGGGTGCCTCCCCCGCGTCTCTATGTTTTTGGAAGACAAGCTCCTTACTCACCATCTGGGTTATCCTCCAATGATTTGGAATCCATAGGGGCACTATTGCCCTCTGCAAGGGGAACAAATATAGAAATAGAAGTTTTCTGAGAAGGAACCATTTGGAGACCATCAACATCCACAATAACTTTCTTTTGAGGCTTCATAGGGGAAGCAACATCCGCCTTTTTCTTACATTTGCGGTGACTTGAGGCAATCTTTTACTCAGTCGTGAACCGTTGATCAACCAACCTTTGAATTTCATCATCATTCACTTGCTCCACTACATGGTTCTACCCTTTGATAGTAACACCGTCTCTATCAAAATTTGCCTCATCTTTAAAGATTTTAGCCAAAGATTTCTCATTACCGCGCTTGCCCAGAGTCCAGGATTCCAAAACATTCAAAACAGGTTCAACGCCAACTTAGAGACTAGGCTGGATATTAGTTTGTCCACCAGCATGCAAAGAAGCAGGAGTACCACAACCTGTCTCCATGGGGGAGGCCACCGCTCCACCTGCTCCAATCATCCCAACCGATTTACCCACCTTATTCTTTTTAAAGCATGATCTTTCCTCGGGTCCTTTACTAGAACAATATGAACACAACAAACGACTTTTGCAGTTTGAAGCCTCGTGATCAATCCTCTTGCAAATAGAGCATAAAATGGGGCATATTCTCATACTCAATGCGCAAGTTGAATTTATCTTCATCCGTTGAAAGAAAAACTCTATCGATAGGGGGAGAGCATAGGTATACTTCCACCATAAAGCGAGCAAAATGACCATATATTGCCAATTCAGTCTCTTTGCCCATCCTTATAGGCATTCCAATCGTTGAGGCAATGTCATATAAAATTTTGGGATGCCAGAAAATCCAGTACAAGCTGTGGATTTTGACCCATAATTGGACGCAGGAACTGCTAACTTCAAACAGCTTGAAACTCTCACTACTGGAAATTTGGCTATTTGCGACGAGATCCCATCGCAAAAAGTCCTTTGCGACGGGGGCCCGTCGCAAATAGCTCGTTGCAGAAAACGACGTCGCAGCTAATATTTTTTATGACGGACCCGTCACAAAAAATATTACTTGCAATGGGAAGCGGGTTCGTCACAAATATATGTCCAATTAAATACATTATATATACAAGAACCTTTAGCGATAGGCCTGTCGCAAAAAGTATTTACGACGAGACATCAGCCCATCACAAATAGCTTATATGTTATAAACTTTTTGTGACGGGTCCGTCGCAACAAAATTATTATGACGGTAAAGTAACCCGCCGCAAAAAATTTTAAAAAATATATATATAATCTATTTGTGACGGCCCCCCGTCGCAAAAGGTCCTGTTGCAAATACTTAATAAAATAAAAAAAATATTCATATTATTAAAATATATATATATATTAAAATTCTCAATATTTGAAAATACTTAATAAAATAATAAAATAATAAAATTATGATTAATGAAAAAAATATTAATATTATTAAAATAATAAAAAAAATATTAAAAATTCTCAATATTTAGAAAAAAATATTAAAAAATCATAAAATAATAATATTATTATTAATATTAGTAAAATAAACAAATTTTAAAAAATATAATACTAATAATAAATAATAAAATAATAAATCACTGAGAGGGATAGTCTTCTGGAGGACCTGGAGGAGTTGGAGGAGATGGTGGAGAAAATTTCATCCCTAAACTACGAGTCAGACGACGCATGTACTCCATCTGATCATGCTGTTGTTGCTACCATCGACGCATGTCCTTCTCGCGCTGGTGTTGCTGCTGCTGTCATCGACGCATGTCATCCTCGTGCTGATGTTGCTGCTGCTGCCATCGACGCATGTCCTCCTCGTGCTGATGTTGCTGCTGACGTGTCTCTTCCTGCTGCTTCTGCAAACTCTCTATAAGCTCAGTTTGAGCTCGCAACTGCTCTTGATACTGTGAGCCATAAGATGATGCCTCTCCACAAGCTCCTCTCGAGCTGGACGCCAACATCGCAGCAGTACCATAATAAGTCTCAGGAGCCAAATGAGAGCCGATACCAACTACTCAGCCCTTCTCGAAGGCATACTGGGTCACCTGCATCCATGTCGCCTTATCGAAATGGTGAACACTAGTTTGATCAGCCGTCTCGACCTGACTCTCAGCCCGTGTCTGAGAGGTCGCGGCCTCACATGACTCATTTAGTTTCAATTTGAAATTAAAATAGTGAAAATATTATACGTAATTAATTTTCAAAATGAAAAAAATAATACTGACTACAATCTGACATTGACGATCACCTCTAATCTCTCCAGTGGCTGGATCACTGTACATCCTCCGATAAACACCGTACTCTACAATATCGAGATGCTCGACTGCCTATATGAATATAAAATAAACTATTTATATGTAATGTTATATAAAATATTTAAAAAGGGTACTTACCAGATGCTCTCTATGCGTACTGAATGTACGACTACCAGCTCGATGTGTCACCTCCTATCTCTCCCGGTTCTGCCGACCCAATGAAGATCTCCTTTGAAATCCACAACTCAACCAGTGTGAACATAATCCACCCCAAACATGAGATGAAATGTACTCTGGTTGGTGAGCTCTACATGACTCATCAAATACTGTCGCTCGTGATTTCTTAATGGCTGTCCTTCTCAAATTGTGAAAAAAATGACGGAAACGCTCATGCATAGACACCTCTCATGCCTCGTGGATAGCGCCATACATGCTATCATCGATGAGATACCATAAAACCTATAAATAATTTATAACATCAAGTTATTAATGAAATAAATTTCTAAATAAATATTATTTATTTATGTACCAGCCAATGATTGAACATTCCAAGCCACACATCAACAAGAATCTGTTCCCATGTGATCTATGGTTAATAAAAATAATTGCACAAGATAACGCTCCCCTGTCCAACTGCTACATGCGCAAAACTGTAAAAAAAGAACAAATAATCAAAAAATTAGTATATAATTAAATTAATGAAAGCTAACTAAAATACATAGGTTATCATACCTCTGCGTGCGTGGATCGAAACCAAGATGTGGACGCCGCTCGAGGATAGGGTCAAGAATCATAAGTCACGCAAGACCACGCCCCCTCCATGCACCCCCTGAACTGCTAGTAGCCTGAGGGTCAGATGATCCCAAATCCTCCTCATCTAAAGGTATCTCAACCTCCTCCAACTCACAAAGTTGATCATGGTCCATCTGAAACACAAAACGATTTTTGTTAGCATATAGTTGAAAATAACTATTATATATAGATATATATTAGTTATGATTATAACCAGCATTTAACTTTGTCAATGTTCACCTTCATCACCATCTTCATATCTGACGATGTTAATGTCTTCATATTAATCATCGACATCATCAATATCCATATGAGTTTCAGTTTCAACATATCTGGCCATTTCAAATTCATTTATAACATCATTAACATCATCGTCACCATCGACCCTTAATCGTGGGGTGTCATCATCGATATTCATGTCTCTTTGTGAAAAAGATGGATTTTGAGTAGTCTCTTGAAAATTTTTAATTCCTTTTACATCATTGGAACCACATTCAGTTTGAGTAAACTAATTTTCCCAAGATTTCATTTTTATTATGCTCTACCAATTACTCAAGTCTCTTAAAGTAGCATAATAATCTGCGTAATATATTTGATGTGCCTGTTGAACTAGTAAAAATGGTTCATTTACTGCAAGAAGACACTTATATTTAATATCAACGATTCCATGAATCAGATGAATACGCAAACCTCTCTCAGTATCTAATCACCGACATTTAAACATTGTTATGTAATTTTTCCCTAGATAACACAGTTCAATAATTTCATCCAGCATGCCATAAAAGTCAACTTCAGTTTCTCTATGATGCGATCCTCTCAAGAAAACTCCATTGTTCATTGTTTTTTTGATTTCTCATATGCACGTGTATGAAATCGAAAACCATTCACCACATATGCATTGTAAGATTTAACAATTTTGGATGGTGGGTTACTCAATATACACAGTCGCATATCAATTTTATCATCATGTTGAGACAACTGATTTTTTTTTAAAACAATTATCAATATAATAAATAATAAATTGAATTGATATGTTAAACCATCAATACTTTATGTTACCATTTTTTGAAACCATTGAGAATTTTTTTTATGTCGATGTACTTCAAGAGTAGTTGCTGTAATTTGTGGAAGTGTTTCTTGATATGATTATCATATAACCTACAAATAAAATAAGTTTAATTATTGTAACATAAATTATAAAATAAGTGCTAAAATCACTCACAACACAAATGATGTCATTTCTTCACAGTTGAGCAAAACATATGTATGAGCTCTGTGATGTTCATCATCTAAAATCCATCGTTCATGAACTCCACTGAAGCCAAGCTCTGACTGATTAAAAACTAATAATTGATTTTCCATTTCATCATCAGTATTCCCCTCGTTCCATCCCATGCAGTTGTGTTTTGAGGGATATTCAAATTCAAAATAATGAGAACATAAAAAATCAATTTTCTCTTGCAAATAAGCTTCAACAATTGAGCCTTCAACTGATGCTTTGTTACGTACTTTTTTCTTCAATTTCTACATGCATCTCTCGAATGGGTATATTCGTTGAAACTGTATTGGACCTCTAAATTTAGCTTCATGTGGAAAATGTAATATTAGATGTTTTATTGAGTCAAAAAAAGCCGACATAAAGATTTTTTCCAGTTTACATATAATGACAACATCTTCTTCCAGTTTACTTGGTGCATCATAGTCTGTTGTCACCTTACAAATGTCTCGAAAAAAAATATGATATATCTGTTATCGAATCTCAAATCATAGAATTCAACAAACCTATGAATCCAATCAGCATAAGTCTTTCCATTATAACATGACAATCATGACTTTTTAATCCGATAATATGACCATTATTAACACATATGCCCAAATTGGAAGCATAACTATATGAAGTCTCAAATCTGTAATCCACTAACAAAATAATAAGCGACTCTCTTTGGACAGTGTATAAGCTACTTTTGGCTTCATTAACCTCTGTGATCTGACATTTTGAAACAGTTCAAGTTCCGGTCATCTGCAAATTTGGGCAAGATCTAATCGTGCCTTTACATTATCTTTTGTCTTACCTGGTGTATCCAAAATTATATGAAATAAATTATCAAAATAGTTCTTCTTAATACGCATGACATCCAACATGTGGTGGACCAACAAATCAGACCAATATGGAAGATCCCAAAAAAATGCTCTGTTTTATCCAATTATGCTCTTTCCCAAAGCCATGAATTTTCTGCTGGTTTACTATTGGCCCAAATGTGATGAGAGGTAATGAAAATATAACTGATTTTAACTCTGTATCTGAGATCATTTTTGGAGGTTAATCCCTTTCAATTGTACCTTTTCTGAAATGAGATTTGTTCCTCCAAAAAGGACGATCGGTTGGAAGAAATATGTGATAATAGTCAAAATAGCAAGGTTTCTTCCATTGATGGGAATAAATGTTTTTTTTCTTTCATACAGTAAGAATATGATTTTGGACCATGTGTACTCCAGCTAGATAACATGCCATATATCGGGAAGTCACTAATCGTCCATATCAATGCAGCTTTTAATATGAAATTTTATTTCACAGCAACATCATATGTACTAACACCATTACTTCACAATGAATTTAACTCATCAATCAACGATTTCAAATGAACATCAATATTCTTTTTTGGATGTCCTGAGATTAATAAGGTCAAAAAGATATAAGGCTCCTTTATCAACATCCATGAAGGTAAATTGTACGGAGTTATAAAGACAGACCAACATGAATACTGACTACCATAAGAACCAAACAGACAGAAACCATCAATAGAAAGACCCAATCGCATGTTTCAGGCTTCTAAAGCAAAAGACGGATGCATCCGTTCAAATTTTTTCCATGAATCACCATCATATGGATGATTCAAACTTTTATCAGTTGAAATCTTGGTTTTGTGCCATGACATCATTGACGTTGTGTTCTGAGACATAAAAAATGTTACAACCTGGGTGTAAGGGGGAAATGTCTCAACTGTTTCACAGGAATTGATCTAGACTTCCCTGATTGAGCTTCTTTATACCTCGATTGTCCACATGTGGGACAAATATCCAATGACTCATTTTCACTAGAATATAAGATGCAATCATTTTCATATGCATGAATATTCCGATAACTAAGACCCAAATTAAGAACCAACCTCTTGCTCTCATAGTAATTTGCAGGCAACACATTTCCTTCAGTTAACAGTTTTTTAACCAAAGAAAATATCTGATCAAAGTAGTTGTTTGACATTGCATTATCTGATTTAATAGCCATAAATTTTGCAACTGCTTCTAATTTTCTTATCTTGCAACCAAGATATAATGCATCCTCAGCATACCTCAACAACTCATAAAATTCGGATGGTTCCAACTCAGGAGTTAAATCAATAACATCCCGAGTTTCAGTTTGTTGAACAGATGAACCTACAACATCATGTACTAAATTTTGAAACCGTGGTGGATCTAGAATCAAGTTATTAGTATCTTCTCTGGAACTGCGTTCAGTGTGTTGATACCAAAAAATATAATCTGGTTGAAAACCAAACCGCAAGAGATGTCCCCCAACCTTATCAAATGTGTCAAACGTTCTCAGAGCACATTTTTTCTAAGGACACTTAATTGTGCATTCTAAAACAAATTCTGGTTTTGATGATGTAAATGATAATAAAGCTTCAACACCATCAATATATACAAGATTTAAACCAGAACTGTTTGGATTTCTATGTTGATTTATCCAAGCACGATCGTCTAATAATGATTGTTATCAACTTCCTTGTTCCATATTTTTCTATAAAATATAAAATCATTACTATTTTTGAATAATTTGAAATTAGAAAAACACTATCCAAAAAAAGAAGATAAATAATTACAACTACTTCTTAATAATTACCATTAATTACGGGCGACACAATTTCCAGTGGATTGACGACCACTCTTTTGTCTGACGGCTCATTTACTTGCATCTTTTTCACACTGAAATCACAAAGTAGAATCTGCTCAGAGGAACGCTTATGCATTCTCGTGATGAGAATTTATAAGCGTACCACTGAGCAAATTCTACTTTGTGATTTTAGTGTGAAAAGGATGCAAGTAAATGGGCTGTCAGACAAAAGAGCCCCCTTTTCGTCGATGAATCTTCTTCTTGTAACTATCACCGCCTAAAAATATTATGAAAAATGTGGTCCTACGAATGCATATTCAAACTCATGCATATGAGATTGGATATACATATGTAGAAACATACTTTTCATAATGTTTTGAGTCGGTGAGAGTTGAAAGGAGAAGAGTCATTGAGCAAAAGGAGTGTCGTCAATCCACTGAAAATTGTGTCAAGTTATTACAATTTATTACAATTGATTTTATTGCTAATTATTGCTAACTATTTCTAATTATTGCTAAATATTGCTAATTATTGCTAACTATTGCTAACTATTGCTAATTATTGCTAATTATTTCTATTTATTGTTATTTATTGCAATTTATTGCTAATTATTGCTAATTATTGCTAATTATTTATATTTATTGCTATTTATTTATATTTATTGCAATTTATTGCAATTAATTGCTAATTATTACTAATTATTACTAATTATTACTAATTATTACTATTTATTACTAATTATTACTAATTGTTACTATTTATTACTATTTATTAGTATTTATTAGTATTTATTACTATTTATTACTATTTATTACTATTTATTACTATTTATTACTATTTATTACTATTTATTACTATTTATTACTAATTATTACTAATTATTAGTATTTATTAGTATTTATTGCAATTTATTACCATTTATTTCTATTTATTAATATTTATTACTATTTATTACTATTTATTTATATTTATTTCTATTTATTACTATTTATTAGTATTTATTAGTATTTATTACTATTTATTAGTATTTATTAGTATTTATTTCTATTTATTAGTATTTATTTCTATTTATTACTATTTATTTCTATTTATTACTAATTATTACTAATTATTTCTATTTATTAGTATTTATTACTAATTATTACTATTTGTTAATATTTATTACTAATTTTTACTATTTATTACTAATTTTTACTATTTATTACTAATTTTTACTATTTATTACTAATTATTACTAAGTATTACCAAGTATTACCAAGTATTACTAATTATTACTAATTATTAGTATTTATTGCTAATTATTACTAATTATTACTAATTATTACTAATTATTACTAATTATTACTATTTAGTACTATTTATTACTATTTATTACTATTTATTACTATTTATTAGTATTTATTACTATTTATTAGTATTTATTACTATTTATTAGTATTTATTTCTATTTATTACCATTTATTAGTATTTATTAGTATTTATTAGTATTTATTTCTATTTATTACTATTTATTTCTCTTTATTACTATTTATTTTTATTTATTAGTATTTATTACTATTTATTACTATTTATTAGTATTTATTAGCATTTATTACTATTTATTACTATTTATTAATATTTATTAGTAATTATTACAAATTATTACTAATTATTACTAATTATTACTATTTATTAGTATTTATTAGTATTGATTAGTATTTATTACTATTTATTAGTATTTATTACTATTTTTTACTATTTTTTACTATTAATTAGTATTTATTACTAATTATTAGTATTTATTACTAATTATTAGTATTTGTTACTAATTATTAGTATTTATTAGTATTTATTACTATTTATTAATATCTATTGGTATTTATTAGTATTTATTAGTATTTATTACTAATTATTACTAATTAATACTATTTGTTACTAATTGATAATATTTATTACTATTTTTTTTCTAATTATTACTATTTATTTCTAATTATTACTAATTAGTGTTAACTACTATTAATTACTGCAAAATATAACTACTAATTACTAATTACCGCTAATTATTTATATACATTACTAATTATCGTTAATAATTATTAATTATTACCAATTACTAAGAATTGGTACTAACAATTAAATTTTATTATTACAAATAAATACTGATGACAAAACAATTTAAATCTAACTTAATTACAACTAATCAACAATAATTAGAATTAATATAAAGAAAGGATAAATTAAATAAAACATAAATACCTTTAAACTTGATCTCTTATAATTGTAGGCGGCTTCACAACTTCTTCGTAAAAAAAACTCAACTCTCAAAAACTTTCATTCTAAAATTAGAGTTTACAGAAGCTAAGGAACAAGAAATTCAGGCGGAGCGAAGAAAAAACGGATGGGGGTATATATAGGTTAGATTAGTTGCGACGGGACCCGTCGCAAATACCTTCGGCCGCATTAATTATCGTCGGCAGTTAAAATGTTATTTACGACGAGACCCGTCGCAAAAAGTGACCTGTCGACGCACTTTTTGTGACATGACAACATCCCGTCGCAAATATGTTTTTACCGCCGCCGGTTATTTACGACGGGTCCCGTCGCAAATGCCCTCCGGGGTCGAACTAGTTGCGACGAGAGATCCCCCCGTCGCAACTAGGTCTTACCGCCTCCCGGCATTTGCGACGGGCAGTGCCAACCCGTCGCAAATACCATTTTTCGCGCGGTTTGGCACACAAACCACGTCAATCCGCGCGTAACTTTTTGTGATGGGGCACCTATTCCCCTGACAAATAACCTCTTCGATGAACTATTTGCGATGACATTTATTCCCGTCGCAAATAAAGGTCTTTCCCGTAGTGTCTAGTCCCATTCACGAAAGTGAATAACACCCGATTTGAGTGAAATTGAACCCATACCCCATGCTCTTGTCTTCAGTTCATTCGACGCACTTCCAATTGGTAAAACCCCAGATGCTTGACATACGTTCAACCAGTTCCTCAATTTTCAAAGGCTTGGAACCTTTGGGCAAAATCAATCGCGCAATTAAGGAAAACTTAACGATTTTCAATCGCTCCGAGACAACATCCAGATTTTCTTTGACATAAGCGGTGTTACCCTTTCAACGTAAACCTCCAGCAACAGAGCCCTTGAAGATCGAGAAAGAATGAGATGATTCATCCTTTACCACCTTCGATGCATCAATCGATTTCAACCTCTGCGAACCAGGAGTGCTCGACACACCAGCGGTCAATACAACAGATGGCGCAACCAGTGCCCTATACACATCAAATCGACCCCTTTTGAAGAAATCAACTGCAACATACTCTGGAGACACCATCACACGCATGCCATCGATTCCGACCACTACTGGTGCTGAACGCACGCCTCCCGCACCCACCGTTGCAGGAAATAGAGCCGCATCTTTGCAGATCTGGTCCGATCCGGGGAGCTTTACTCCAGCTTCGCACATGCTGCTGGTGCCGCCCGCACTCGTCGTGCTCGCAACGCCCACACCCAACGTCGTCACGTAACTCACTCCACCTACAGTAGTCGTCGCGCCACCAGCTGCATCGACCGCCGCCATAGATCAGTCTACCGCACCGGTCAAGAACGCGCCGCTCGCGCCGCTTGCACCGTACTCCGCCGCAGTCTTGCCATTAACATACCTATTATAATTTTATAATTATTTACATATATATATATATTAATTATAATTATAATTATAAATATTTTGTATCTATGTATAATTTTTTTATATATTTATAGATATATTTCTATAATTATATATATTTAAAAAATTATAATTATTATAAAAATATTTATTATCATTTTCTAATCATTTAAATAAATAAATAAATAATTATTTATTTATAATTATAATTATAAATAAATATATTTATAAATATTTGTATATAATTATAAATATATTTATATGTATATATATGTATATTAATATATATATATATATATATAATTATAATAAATGTATATATTGTAATTTTATAAAAAGTGTATATATAATTATAAACATAATAAATATATTTATCATTTTAAAAAATTACAATAAATATATATGTTTTTATTTATATTTATAATTATAAATTAATATTTTTTTATTTTTTTATAATTATAATTATAAATAAATATGCTTAAACGATATTTATATATAATTATAAATATAATAAAAATATTTATCATTTAAAAAAATTATTGTAATTTTATAATTATTTATATATATATATAGTTATATATAATTATAATTATAAATATATTTTTAAAAGTAATTATATATAACTAAATATTTATAATTATAAATATATTTATTATTTAAATATATTTATCACGATTTTAAGTATTCATGAGAATATACTAACTTCATGGGAACATGAATGAATTGTATACATCGAGTAAAGTATAAATCTCATAAAAATGAGTCATCATACATATGGACAACATGAATAGTAATGAGGGTGTAATGTATAAATGAACATTCATGATGAATACATAATATATGAACGTCAATTATATTCACACATCAATAGACAAAATTCATTAGAAACGTATATTTATTTAATTATATATATATATATATTTATAATTATAATTATAAATATACATATTTAAAAATATTTATATATAATTATAAATAAATAAATAAATATATATATAAATTATTTATATATAATTATAAATATATACATATAATAAATATAATAAATATATTTATTATTTCATGAAATTTATTATATATATATTTGATTTATTAAAAAAAATATTAATTATAAACTTGCTTTTTTTATTCAATGTATACAAATAAACATTATTTTTGAATATAAATATAATATTTTTATATAAATTAATAATATTTTTTATTAAAAACTTTTATCAGCACTAAAAATAGCGTTGATAACTATACCCTTTATCAATGCTAAAAAACGGTGATAAAGGGTACAACTTTATCAATGCGTTTTTTAGCGCTGATAAATGGTCGACTTATAAGCGCTTTTAGCTAGCATTGATAAAGGTCCCCCTTTTATCAGCGCTTTCTGATTAGCGCTGATAAAAGTCGGCGCATCACTTGCCCAGATCTATGGTAGTGATCCAAGCCCTTTAGTAAAATAGATGACTACTAATAATGTAAAGAAATTCATTGTACCAATATTTAAATGGAAGTAAATGATTATTAAAAATAAATATGTGATTATTTGTAGTATAATGAAAAATATAAAATAGATGAAAGAAAAAAAATGTGTGCTTAAAGATGATGAGTATAAGGAATCATCGTGGAGAAAATATGATGTCATGATTCTTCAATAAAAAATGTGTAACTTAAAATGATGAGTAGAAAAATTAATATAAACATCTATAGAAATAAATATTGATATGAACAAATAATTTTTCTTTATAAGTATAAGTTTAACTACATGATATAAAAATGTAGAAATTTACCTAAGTTATTAAGTGATTGATGGAATGTTTCCTATATTCCTTTTACATGATTACAATATTTAATTGATATTTTGTGATTTTTTATTCATAATTTTTGTATTTAATTTTAAATTTTATCATGTTTTATTTATTAAAAATATATTTTAATCAACACGTCGCAACGTGTCGAAATTTCATTTTTTTGATAATTGTGTGTCAACATGTCGTGTCGCGTGTCAGTGTCCGTGCAACATTGCTTCAAATAAATTTAACTGACGTGAAGAATAAATAAATGCCCGGAGGTAATGAATTGAATAATGAAAATGGAGGCTCAAATGCAGGAGTGATTGGCTCAATCTCAAGAATGCCGCCACTTCATCAAGAATGGCTGTTCAGTCAAGTTAATCAAAAAAAGGTGTGAAATGACAAAAGAAAGTAGAATAACAGATCAAATGAGAAACACAGGCATACCGACGAATTTCAGGAAGACGACCTACCGTGATGGGGAAGATGTGGGGTGGTCCAGTACTCGCTATGAGCATAAACCCTAAACCCCTCAAGCCCTTAGCAGCTTCCCCTCACTGACAGGTTGGGCTGTAATGGGTCATGGGTCGGGAGACCCAATTCACTAAACACAAGAGCCCGTTGAATCGTGTGATGATGGACACCCAATACCTTTTAAAGGTTTTCAAATTTGTGTGAAATATAATTTAATTGAGTGGGATAAATTCACATCAGAAAAAAAAAATCAAACATTAAAAAAACACAAAACATGTGTTAGAATATAATATATTAATAGGGAAGGGCTACAACTGGTACATAAAACCATGTTTCATTTTTTAATATATATATATATATATATTAAAAATGAATTCAAAAATATTTTGAAATATAAATGGAAGACAAAAAAGGTAAATTAATTATTAATTCAGATGTTTCCTTTTTAAAAATATAAAATCATTTCTTTGCAATCTAAAAAATTATTATTTTTATTTCTATTTTCTTAATAGTGTTCTATAAACCAAAAATAACTCAATATTTGAACTTTCATGTTGAATCACTTGTTACATTGTTAATTGCTTTTCTGATGCAATGTAATGACCTTGACTCGAATATCCAAATTGGGTCGCAACACCCCAACCCCATTTCCATCGAAAAATGATATATAATCTCATGGGAAGTGGTTTCCCTCTTTAATAAAAACTAAATAAGGAAAGTGTCTGTCAAAAATTCAACATGATCTATATAGGGGACAGAAAAATTATAAATATAAACCTATTAGTCATGAGAACTTATACATTGGGATACCTGTTGTACATGTTGAAGTTGGTGTTCTAGAACCAACTGTTTATACTTTGGATTACATGTATATTCAAAGAAGTAAATATTAATTTAAATATCTTATTACATATCATCCATAGTTCCACGTGACTTTAATATAATAATGTCCTATGGTATTTTTCACATTAAAAGGAAATGTCAATTCCCCACCATGATTAGAACCTTGAAATGGTATGATGATATTCTTAAACTCAGTTATGTGGTCAGATAACATTCTAGGATAGAGCACATAGCATGTTCACCATGAGGTGCGAGTGCTCATAATCATACAAGACTTCTTCTTATGAAGTCCGCACTCAATAATCTTCAAGATGGAAGATTATGAGAACAAACCCGCTAGTAGGAATTACACATATTTATGTGTCATTGTATATTCCTATCTGCGAGTGTGTGTAGTGGTATTTGGACCTTAAGATTATTATTAATGCATCTCATGACTCACACACTTAGATGTATTGCCATAAACGATGACGATAACAATTCATAACAATGTTGGATATGTTGGGTGCATCACAGATGATGTGTTATTAATGAATAAGTCGAGGAAGGATTTGTCTCTTCCACATCAATGGAAGTCAATATCTCGACCCTTTGATTAAAATAGATTTGTTGCATTAAATTGTGATATATGCACTAATATATGTATATATATATACAATATGATATTATATATATGAAGTGTATATTTAATTACATACATTTTATGCATGTATTATAATGCATGTATTAAATACATGTAATAATAAATAAATATATATATTTGATATATATTTATTTCCCCTGAATGGTTTTATTATCAATTACAATCCGTTATGAATGGATTAATTGATTTGACCACTCATTGAATATGATTCAATGAATTATGTAAATAAATGTATTTGGAATCATTAATATGGGTGACGTATTTTCATTTAATGAAACACGTCATGGATGGCTATATAAAGGGATGTGATCTGTCATGTTGAGAGCAACCCAATTATGAGAAAACCTTCTCAATTACCTCTTCATCCCATATTCTTGCTCATCATCTGAGACAAAGGTGTTAACACCCCTTTAACATTCAGGTATCATCATGATATGATTGTGGATCCATTGGTTGATGTACCCCCATTGGAGGCACAATGCTTTTGTTCACTGCTTCGTGATCTTCATCAAGCATTCTTCTTCACCGATAAAGAATAAGACTGTTGTCGTTGACAATTTCCAGGTATACTGTTTATACAGTTTATTTACACGTTGATTCTCAAAGATAGATATGCCTATGTTTGGGTTATCTTTCGTTGCACATGGTCATGTGATGATTATACAAAACCTATCAGTGGTATCAGAGTGTAGACTTATTTTTTGAATCAACACGTTTATTAATTTACGAAAATATGTTTTAATAGTAAAATGAGATTTTTCAAGCTTGAAAATAAATATGAAATGTTTATATATATTACGCTTGTTTGTGAAAATAAATAAAATATTTATTTTAATCGAAATAATTCAATTTTGAAATGAATTATATTATTTATAAATTGTTTATAAATAACAAAAAAGGTATTCTAAATTTTTTATATAAATTTATAAAAGTGTATTATTAATTAATTAATTATAAAATGTTTATGGTTAATTGATATATTTTTTAAATATCTCTTGAAAAATTAAATGACTTGATTTATGATATAAAAATAAATGGTTTATTTAGAAATAATAAAAGTCAAATTATAAAGAGTTTATAAATTCCAACATATATGATATTTAGATTATATAAAAATGTTTATAAAATAGATATTGAATAATAAAATGTTTATAACTCATGAAATATAATATAAATACTATTTAATATAAAATGTAAAAGGGTTAATATTGCTAAAAATATAAAATGTTTATATTCATTCTAATTTATAAAATGTTTATAATTAACATTTATTTACGAATAGTTCATAAATGTCTCATATTCTGGAAAATAAATAATTTTTTTATTTATTAAATTTCCTTAACATTCATTTTTAGTACATAATTAATTAATTTGAAATTATTCAAATTAAAGAGGCTTTATTTAGATATTATTTAAGCCACATCAAAAGGAGTTTTGATAATTGATATGATCAAGGTATAAATAATAATTAAGTATATGATATTTAGATCATGTAAAAGGTTTACATAATAGAAACTGATTTTGAAATGGTTTATAATTAATATAATATCATATATTTAAAAGGTCATTCCATATTATGATAAATATGAAAGTTTTTATATTGGAAATAATATAAAGAGTTTATATTCCAGTTATGATTAGGATGATTCCCTACATAAATAATCATGAATTTTTTATGTGATAACCGATGTAAGTTATGGTAAAATATGGATCTTGGATCACTAAATGGATATGATGTATGAGGTCATCAATTTTAGCGGGATCACTTTCATTAAAATTCCTTAATGAAAATATATAAGATATGATATTCATCTGATTAAAAGTTTTTTTATAGATAAATGCATCATCATCATTAAGCTAAACTTTATATCAATCCTTGAAATGAAGAGCTTAAAGTAAGAAACTCCTAAGACCGGTAGATTAAGAAAATTTCTTGAGCAAAAGAAGTTTTCCATGTGTTAGAACAATTCCTTCACCAGTAACCAAGTGTTGAAGTTGTTCAATAAGTGAATCTAGGTGCTTATGGAAGCATAAAGTGATTCATTTAAGGTTTTTAAAGGCATTAGATTCTAAATAACCAAAGGAATTTTAGTCTCCACACATGTACTGAATATGATTGAGTACAACAATAATTTTAGTCTCATATACTCAATATGATTGTGTATGTCAAATGATATTAAATATGATTGAATATATTAATGACTTGGTGAGACTAAAAGTTTCCTTAAAGCTTTATTAGTTATAGAAATCAATTCTATTGTTCTGATAGATATATAATATCAACTGTATGTTTTACAAAGTGTTGTAAATATATAGAAGTTCATAAAGATGAAAAGAATTGAAGCTTTAACTTTGTTTTCAAATAATGGGGAAAATTATTTTCTACATTGATGACTTAGATTCTTTAAGCTTGGATAAACTCATCATAAGATGTGTACAATATCCCATTTATCTCTTGATAATAACATGTAAATAATAGTTGTTTAAATGAAATGAGATGGGTGTTTTTACATATGTTTTATGATTAGTTTAGTTCTATAACATGCTTTAAAGGGGAGAATACAATGTTTTTTTATGGTTAGGGAATTTATCCTATTTTTATTTATGGAAATGTTCTGACAATACAATTGAATTCAATTAAAAATTTTACTCGATATTCTAAAAGTGTTGAGAATGGATGAACTGGGCATATGATGTTTAGATTCTAGTACTATATTGATAGTACAAGTGGGTTAAAGTTAAAAACAAAAGAAAAAAAGTTAGTTGAAAAGTTCAACAATGTTTCTTTAAGAAGGAAATCAAGGTCATTAAAACCTAGGTCTATCAATAAAGGAATATTAATAATTCAATGTGATTGGATCATCGAAGATATACTTGATGGAGTTTGTGAAACTCCATGGAATGTCCATATCAGGTAAGGATGTTATAGAAATTAATTATTAAATTTTTGAAGTTTATGTGATACCAAATGAATGTTTTAAAAGTTATTGTAAATATACATGATTTTAAAATAAAAGGAAGAATCGATCGAGCTTGTAGTTTATATTCATGAGATAAAGTAAATAGTTACTGCATTGAGAATTTGAATGTAAAGGAATGTGTCAAGTTTGGATGAATCTAAGTAAAAGATGTGTATCATCATCCCACTTATCATATATGATAAGAGATGATGTTCGATAATAAAGGGTTTTTATAATATTATTAAATGTATACACATGGTTTATGATTTATTGGATTTTTATAACATGTTTTGTGAAGAAGATTTGGATAAAATTGTTTATCCAGGATAAAAGTGTTTATCCTCATATTTGTTAAAATATGAGGGAATGTGTTCCCACCATCTATAGATGATATATTTTAATAAAATATTCCTTACAAAAGGAAAGGTTTAAAACACACAAAATACCATTTATGATTCAGAAACAACAGATTATTTGTTTCATATTCATACTAAAAGGAAATAAATATTATTTCCTAAAACAAAAAGTATTTTTTATCGAATATTAGAAAGATATTTTGAAGAGAATATGACGTCCAAGAGGTTAGTGGGATTATGTATAAACCTATATCATTTCAAATTTAACAAATAAAATATTGTCCTTGTATGATTTTGAGTGATTTTTCACTTAATATCCTAAAGAGTTAGGGTATTTGACAGTAAATAAAAATGAAAGCAGTGGAAAATAGTTATTGTGATAAAGTAAATATAACTGTTATGCCATATTAATTACAAATATAAACTCACTTGATTTCCTAAAAGGTTTAGGAAATATCTGTAAAGAGAAATGTAAATGGTTATGTATGTTAACCACAATGAAGTGACTGTCACTTTATCCTAAAAGAGTTAAGGGAATGAAAGTAAAAAATAAATATAAAGAGTTATATTAGTTACCATAACAAAATGGATATCAATTTATCCTAAAAAATGTTTAGGATGTGATAGTAAAGTGATAATATAAATAGTTACATTATTTAAAAAATATTTCAAGGAAAAAGTTTAATGGAAATGGTTCCAAAGATGATGATGATATACTTAGAAAGAGTTTTAAGTAGACAATTGAATATAACATTATAACATTTGATGTTACAAAGTTAAGGAGTTTGAATATAAGTTTAAATAATTTAAATTAAGGAATATGATTCCTATTCCACACTATTATTCAAACTATCTTTCTTCATAAGTCTCACTCACTAAGTGGTTAGTGGGAGTATTTTATCATATGCTCACATAGGGATGTGACATAAATTACATATGGGTGTAATGTTTAGAAAATGAATCCATTACTACAACAACCACATGAGGGTAATGTTATATATCTATAAGAGATTGGTTGTAATGGTTTTAAATGTATCATGTCATTATAATAAAGGAAATCTTTATTTATTATTAATTCACGTGTGTTGTAATATATTTTGCATGAATGATTGAATGATAAATATCCCCTCAAAGTATAAACTTTGAGTTGTATCTAATTGATGATCATCATGTAGTATAGTGGGTTGTGACAATATGTAAAGGTTAGCTTGAATATATTCTTATATCCATTTCAAAGGTTTGTCTATGAGATATTGTAGAATAAATTCATAAGGTAATAAGTAAAGACTTATTACTTATACCGATCTGCTAAAGTATATCTCATGGAATGTCATACGATTATAGACATACTTTGGGGTGTATGCTTATTATCAATCCTTATTACCTAAGGTTGGTGAGATAACTACATGCGAACCTTTATACTTTTATACCCTACTTATGCAAGTCAACATATGAACTTAGCTAATACGGAGGGTGGTTGGGTATGTTGCTGATCATGTCATTGGTTGGAGTACAACCAAGATGGGATTTATCCACTTATATGACAAGAAAAGACATACAGACCTTGATTGAATTAGAAAAATGAAATTCATGTCCATAATTAGTTATTTCACATATTATGTGTTCAAATACTTGGATAAGTGACATGTAATTTTCTTATCAGATAGATAAATGACATGTGATGTATCCATACACTTGGTCAGTCTTTTTCAGAGAATCAAGAAAATGATGACACACCAATACTAGATTGACATGTTCGATGTCTAGTGGTCGCTTGATGTCATGAAAAAGAGATTATATAGGGTACATATGGTGTATATGATACATCTTATGGTGTAAATGTAAATATATAGATATGAGTGTTTTATATAGATCACACCAAACCCCTTAGTAGCTTGAGTAACACTGATGTTTTTCTAGAGGCCGCTCATTGATTACATATATGAAATAGAGATTTCATAGTTGTTTTCAACACTACTAAGGCCCCCAGGTTCACAAAATTAGGCCCTTGGATAAGGATAAAATTTTGGATAAAGTGTTTGTTCAAAATGAAGATAGTTTGATGAAAAACCGTATTCAAAAGAGTTTGGATGGATTCACAAAGAGTTGTAAAGTTATTCATAAATTCCTTATGTGATTTTAGTGAAAGTGGGAGATTGTTATATATGTAATGATATATATATTTGATATATATTTATTTCTCTCGAACAGTTTTATTATCAGTTACAATCCGTTATGAATAGATTAATTAGCTTGACCACTCATTAAATAGAATTCAATGAATTATGGGAATAAATGCATATGGATACATTAATATGGACAATGTGTTTTCATTTAATTAAACACATCATGGATGGTTATATAAAGGGATGTGATCCCTTCTATTGAGAAAAACCTAATTGTGAGAAAGCCTTCTCAATTCTCTCTTCCCCCATACTATTTTTCATCATTTGAGACGAAGGTGCTAGCATCCTATCAACATTCATGTATCCTCATGATATGGCCATAGATCCATTGGTCAGTATACCCCCCCTCAAAGGAAGAGTGACTTTGTTCACTACTTCGTGATCTTCATCAAGCATTCTTCTTCATTGAGAAAGAAGAAGACTACTGTCATTGGCGATTTCTAGGTACACTATTTATACAATTTATTTACAGGTTGATTCTCAATATTATATCTGCCTATGTTTGGGTTATCTTATGATTCAAATGGTCATGTGGTGATCATACAAAACCCATCATAAATTTTATGGTCATGGTGTAATGATGGGTTTATTTTATATAATTAAAGAAATACATATAAATCACATAGGTTAATGACACGGTCGTGAAACCTCCTTAACGAGATATTATGAGAAAGATATTATATTACACAATGATTGATCGTATTTGGTTATTGACATTATGACATTAAATTCTTTCTCTTGGATGTCTTGACCCATTTCTAGAAAATAATCTTGGGATTTAGGAAAACCTGTCTAATGCTGACGAGAAAGAAGCCTAGAGAGTCACACACTAAGTGTTTTCATTGATCTCAATTTAATTCTAATTGAAGTCAATTATTAGAATAAATATTATTCTATAGATCAAAGAATAATTTTATTCAACATTTATGATCCCATAAATTAAATAAATATATATTCTCAAGGTAATTGTTAAATTAAGCTGATATATAATATATATTAATTGAATGAATAAATATTTAATTTATTTAAGTATTTAATTAATGTTTAGGAGGACTAGAAAGAAAATATGTGTTTGATGATAAATATTAATTTGCAAGCTGGAAAAGTAATATTTATTTTTGCGTTAGTTAGTGCACATTGTGGAATAAAATAATAATAATATTTTAATACATGGTATGAGGTCAAACATGAGTTTAACCTTTTATTTTGTGCAATTAATTAAATTACAAACTGTAACCATTGGTCTATAAATATATTACCTATACATTATAAGAGAGACCGATTGATATTCATTGTGAACAATAGATTGCTCTCTAGAATCATCCTCTTCCTTCTCACATCCTCTTAATAATAAGAATAACTAAATAATTTCTTTCAGACTAAAGAAATTATAGGTGATCGAGACAAACAACACAAGATGATCAATCAAATGCATTAGCACCTGAAGATTCATCATTGCCATTCAAAAATCATAGGAGTACATGTGGATCACCACTATATTGGTTCTACACTTGGATCATATAAGCACAACGGCGGATTACCTAAAATGGTTTCAAATGATCAACAACTACAATGAAGAAAGATCTCAAGAATGAGGTAATATTTCTTCTAATTTAATTAAATTAATTATAAATTTAACGTGAAAAGATATTTTCTTGGTTCCAGTGTATTTCTTATCAATATTTGTTTGAAAAAATTTCATTGGTCATGACATTCGCATATTGTACATTATGCGAATGATCCATCAAATATAACATTTGGTGAGTCGATGATTAGCCTTGATAAGTGCTTCTGGTGTGTTCGGAACCAACAAGTTGTATTAGAGCTATCTCGAGTTAACCAAACAGGGCCCGCATAGCCTGCGATAAGTTGAGTGTGACAACCTCAATCCTACCTCCAATAGGTCAGGGGCTAGCGACAAGCGCTGAGTAGGTGTATCATACACATGGGATGCCTTAGACTAAGGTACCTACACACACACACACATCTCCAAATGATCATACACCATTTAAGGATAAATAAAATTAATACCAATGCATGTATACATCTAAATACCACAATTAGAGTACAATAAAAAAAATGGAAAGCATAAAGGGCCAAATACAATCCCATTAAAAGTTGTAAAGTAGTCCAACCTACTAGAATGAGGGGACTGCAGTCAAATGTGACACCTGATATGAATCATGGTATTTATAGTTCATCTATGCCTCATTGTCTTCTGGTCCTCCAAGGGACCCATCGAATGACTCGTTGTATGCCTAAGACACAACATGTGCGAGCAGATCCCATGCAAAGGTGAGTATAACAATACCCAGTAGGACAACCCAAAATAAACAAACATAAAGAATCAAGAGATTAGATGGCTCATCACAAGCGAATGTCACTCAAAATATGAGATATATTATAATCACATCCATATATACTCACGATAGACACTAATTCTAAAGGTAAGGTCACAACTGCAAATCCATCCTAGGATTTTGCTCAAGATATAAGATAACACTCATTCGAGAGAACTCACTCCATGAGCTGGATAGTACTGATGATGCTCATCTGAGAGGTTGTTCTCATCAAGTCTTTCTATAAAAAATTATGCAATGTAAGTCCAAAGATATTGATACATAGTTAGGGGACCGTTCTTGAGGCCATGGGGGACATCACAAACCCTAATTGGATTAACCTACTAAGTAGGGGATCAATGACCATGTATGTTGGTCACATAAATACCTAGAACCCCACCTAGGGAACAAGATATAATAGAGGATCCCACCATGGGCCTCATGGGGGATTCTTACAACTCCATTTGAGACTAATTTAACAAAGGGGATCAAATACCATGCTCAGGACATGATGCCTCACTCTACCCTCATGGGGGATGAATTGAGGGTACACACCCAAAGAAAACTAGTACATGTCAAGGAGATAAAGGGCCTCAATTCATCCAAGAGAAAGTACATGATGTGTACTAGCAGTACATGGAATGTCTTTCTTACCCCGGGTATGTCTGTGTGCTCTATCCCATGCCCATGTACCCCAAGTCGTGCCTGTGTACTAAGCCGTGTTTGAGTAATTGGCTGTGTTTGAGTACCAGTACATGACCATGTACTCTAGATATTCCCATGATTTTGTACCCTAAGGGTACAAAAGTATCTAGGTTGTGTCACACGGTGTGTGATACTTTATTTCACACATAAACCCCACCTGCTGTAGTTGGGTCCACACAAGGCGTGTTCTTCCGTTACATGCCATGTAATGTGAGATTTTACAAAACCCATGGGTCTTCACGCATTATCCACTTAAATTAGTTCCACCTAGATTTAAACCACCTAATCCTCATATAACCACAAATCTAGGGTCTTTGAGCCCTTCCATCGTTAGTTAGAGGTATTCTGACAACCTGAATCCACTCACAAACCAAGAGTCACCGCATCATACTGTCTCCGCACATCAAACCAAGAATGGGAACATTGATCTAATTAAGATCCATCATCATAACCATCACACATTGACTACATATTCAATCTCAAAATCGAACCCACAATATCAATCCATTGTGCCAAAGAAAGGCTGTGCAATGAATGATTATCAGGTATTTGTTGAACCTCCATCCAAACCGAATATTGACAATGATTGCATGAAGAATAAGGATAGAACAAAATAAAACCAAAGATGAGGAATGAACCTCAATCATTGTTTGGGTTGGCCTTAATTAATTTCAGTTATAATGAAGAATGAATATCCAATAATCATACAATAATTAGATTCCTATTTCTAGAAAGAGAAAGCAATACTTGTATCCAAAGATCGATCTGTGAATTAATCTGTTAGGAAATTAATTCAAGTTTAATGTTGGTAAAAAAATAATATAATAAATCTATGAAAATAAAATGTCCTACCTTTATTTTGGATTGATCATTGGAAAAAACTGGTTCTGTTTCATTATCATTGGTGAGATTCACTAACTCATTTGGTGCTCCGATCGCCAAATCACGATTCAATATCAATTGCCCAAGAATGATCCTCCAACGACCCCTCTATAAATCCCTAGGGTTATGAAGCTAAACTTAGGGTTTTTTTTATAAAAACATATTTATAGAGGAGTTAATTAGGCTAGGATTTAATTAAAAAAATTAAATAAATATAATAATTTATTTAATTATTTCACTCATGATGGTGCCCAAGACAAACTCTAGATACATATAAAGATTATATCATTCATAGGGTAAAACCTATGTTCTAGAATTAACGATGGTCAATATCCAATCCAAGTCCCAATTCAGGATTTATTCCACTATTTAAAGAAAAATGTGATCACATGATATTAATATATTTAATATTTTTATTATATCAACACTGGGCTCACCAGACCTAAGAATCTTGTGTCGTCCTAGTGTCTGGATCTAAAAATATTATTAGAAATATTTCAAATCTTTAAATGTAAAAAAGACATTAAATTATCCCCACCTTAGGTATTTTCATCCTGAAAATCGAAAAAAAGACTAGTCAAAGAGATGTGGTTACTGAGATCACATCTGGATCTCACACTCAGAGATGATCTCTCAAAGATTCCTATACTACCACCAGACATGCACTAAGGTAATTTCTTGCCCACTGATGATATTATCATGTTGACCCTCAATCTATACAAAGCACTCTACAAAAGTATCCCATCATCGATGTCCATATTTCCCTAGTCAATAATATAAGACATGTCATGAAGGTACCTCCTCAGCTACAACATGTAGAAGACGTCTTGTATCTGATCTAATTACGCTAGTGTATCCAAGCGATACGCCACCTTTTCGACTCTGTGTAGTATCTAGAAGGGTCTAATGACTCTTAAAGATATATTTTCGCCCTGAAAAAACCTCTACAATCCACATTGATGTGAGGCCTTCAAGAACACATGGTCTCCCCCCTCAAACTCCAAGGACCTCCATCACCAATCCTCATGAGGCTTCTGATGGATTTGGGTAGTCTTCATCTACTCTTGGATGATATGCACCTTCTTTGTCTTAGCTTGCACCAACTCTGGTCCAATGAACATAGAATCACTTAGATCAGTCTAATATAGTGGTGAATTGAAGGGTATCCCATAAAAATCCTTGAATAATTCCATACCGATGGAGGAATAATAGCTGTTTTTGTACACAAACTCAACCAAGGGTAGGTGACCCTAAAAACTAAATCCAAAATCTAATATACAAGACCATAACATGTCCTCTAGAACCTAAATGGTTTTATCAGTCTGACCGTCAATCTAGGGGTGAAATACCATGCTCAAACACAACTGAGTCCCAAAGGTCTCCTGTAATCCTATCTATAATCATGATGTAAAGTGATCATTATAGTCTAGGATGATTGTTAAGGGAACTCTATTGAGCCAGACTATCTACTGCATGTAAATACATCCCAATCTCTCTACTAAACCCCTGTTATAAAAAAACTAGTAAGTGGGTTAGCTTGGATATTTGTTATATGATCACCCAAATTAAATTGTTTCCTTTAGATGTCTATGGTAACTCCATCACGAATTCCATAAATACACCATTCCACTTCCACTATATAACCTCAAGGGGTTGAGCTAAACCCATTGGAACTTGGTGCTCAACCTTCACTCACCGAAAAGTGAGGCATCGAGAGACAAACTCCACCACACACTAATTCATTCCTGGCTACTAGAACTGATGTCAAAGGTCCTGATACATCTTTTACACACCTAGATATACTTCTAAGTGGGATGTATAAATCTCCCTCAAAACCTCCTCATATAACATCGTGGATACCTTTTTCTATCCTCTAAAAAGGATGATGTGCTCCCCACATTCAGAAAATACATCATGGGGACATCTAGTGGATATCTAAATACATAAGGTCCCACAATCGTTATCTCTATATCGAGCCTCTCTAACACACTGTAGAAGCGGCAGGGTAACAACCATTAATTGTAGATATGTCACCCCATCCTCTTCTATTATGAACAACTACAATGAGGCCAACTACTCTGATTCTTCACTCAGCAATTGCGAACAAGATCTTCTGTTGAGAGCATCTTCCACCACATTATTCTTCCTAGGAGTATAGACTACCTTGAAGTCATAATCCCGGAGGAACTCTAGCTATCACCTTTGTATAAAGTTAATATCCTTCTAAGATAAGATATACTTGAGACTCTTATGTCTAGAATAGATAATAAACTACTCACCTATAAAGTAGTGTCACCACATCTTTAGAGTGAAGACTACCAATACCAACTCTAGATTGTAGGCCACATAGTTCTGATCACTTGGTCTCAACTACCGGGACCTAGAGGCAATTACTGTTCGCCTTTTCATCATAATAAAACCAAGTCTGGTCCCTAAGGCATCACAAAACACTATATACTCAACACCCTACTCTGAAAATATCAATATAGGATAACTCATCAACCTTTTCCACAACTCTTGAAAAGACTTTTGACACCTTTCTATCCACATGAAACACTATTGTAAATCTATCCTTTAACAACACTAAAAAAGGGTTTTATTGGTTCTTAAAAAGCATTGATATTGCTAGCGATGTTAAAATCCAAACTTTATCAGTGCTAGAAAAAAGAACTGATAAAGGGTTCCTTTATCATCATATTTTTAGCACTGATAAATGATTACTTTAACAACACTAAAAAATGCTGATAAATGCACCCTTTATCAATGTTTTTTTAGAGATGATAAAAAATTTGAAAAAAAATAATTTTTCAAGCACAACAACACCCCCTTTCTCAGCACTCACAACCCCTTTCTTCATGCTTTCCACTCCCCAACCTACCATCACGCACCCCCAACCCCTGATCAGGGCTTTCTAACAACCCTCGACCCTTCCTCAGTGCTAGAATGGCCCCCAATAATACTTTCTTGCACCTAGACTTGATCCCAGGACCTCCCTTCAGTGTTTCAATGCACTTTACCACTCCTCTAATCATGTTTTGTTTTATATTTTATAATATTTTTATTTATTTATATATATATTTAGAAGTGTGTGGTATAAACACACACACACTTATATTTATTTAAGTATATTATATATTAATATTCATTTAAGTATATTACAATATAAATATATATATATATGTGATTATTAATACATACACATATGTATATATAAGCATTATATATACATTTGTATAAGTATATATATATTCATATATTTTTATAATGTATAAAAAATGGTTAGATACTGTTTTAAATAAAATGGATAATAATTAATTCCATATGATATATATAATTATTTTTAAATGCATTTTTAAAATATGTCTATATATCGAGATATAAATTTTATACATGACATATATAATTATATGTCAATATATTTATATATATATTTATACATATTTACATGTAATTGTGTATTTAGATACAAATTTATTATAATTTATTTATAAATATTTACTATAAATACATTCATATACTAGATTTAACGATAATGTTATATTTATATAAAAATAAATTTATATATGATGTATACACACAATATTGACACACAAACACACACACATTTACACACACAAGTACACATTTATATTTCTCAAATGAAGTCACAAATATTTACACACACTCACATATCTCTCTATTTATTTATATATATTAGAATATACACATAAATTATATTTATTTATTGACACACACATGTTTATATATAAACATTACTTGTATAGGTATATATACACATATTAATGCATTTTTATAAGGTAAATAAAATGGATAATTATTTATTTTTAATGAATGAATAATAAATATTTATTTACATATGATTTATATATTTTAAAATACATTTTTATCAAAATATGTATTTATACATGTTGATTTATTATATGTAAATATAAGAAAACATGCATATATTTAATTATAAATGAAACTAAAATATGAAAAATGATAAAATTTAAAAACCATAATATCTAAGGTATGTCACGTCGCTTCGTGACAGGGTAGACATAAAATAAACATGCAGATAAATAAAGGAAAAAAAACCAAACAACTTGGCAGCGGAAAAAAGGAATTAAAGAAGCGACGTGACATACCTTAGGTGACCCCATGGGTTACCGCAGAACGTAAACCACACTCCCTCCCAAAATCAATCCAAGTCTGAAACCTGAAAATGAAAAGTAAAGTAGGCATGAGCACCAAGATGCTCAATAGGAATGCCAAAATATAACCATGTCCTATGCCCCCGCCTTTAGTAAGAAATCCAATTATTCCAGATTGAAAATAAGATATAATAAAATAATGTTTATCCTTCTTTTCCAAATCAAGTAACGAGTTTGCATTTTCAAGTAAAGTATTTCACTCCCACTCCATTTTCAAAATAGGTTCCAAGCATGCATTTGCGTTTCAAAATGAAAAGAACACAGTTTGGATTGAAATATGGTTTTCAAAAATAAGTCATCAAATATGAACACACTGAAATGAAAATTACATCACAAGCAGCATGTCGCAAATGAGCACCATGGGTAATCCCTATAGGTAGCTAGAACAAGTGGGAACCTAGAGACCTATTACCTCGGTGAACCGTGGCTTAGAAACCACGACCCTCAAAAAACGTGGCTTAGAAGACCACGACCCTCAGTAATTCATATGTTTAGTTAGTGTTGTTGCGTCAATCCTTCTAGATGAACTGAGATGAACCCCTGCCATGTCATCTAGCGTACTAGTCCTAGTCACCCAGCTAGATACCCGGGTTTCCCATTATGCTCTATTGCAAGTGGTGGTGAGTTTTTCTTTATCATGCAAACATATATGTACATAACATTTCCTTTATAAAAAACTCATTCAACCTCTAACCACTATTCTCCCTCCTTAAGCGCATCCCCCCTCTTTCATGTTATACAATGCATAAGAGTCAAATTAAGCACATAATCACGCATTCAACTTAAAAATCCTTTTTTTTCTAAAACCAATGGGGACATGCCTCAAGAGAGGTTTTTCTTTTTCATAAAGCATTATTAAGATTACAAACATGCTTTCTTACATAAAGGGAACGTTTTTTATTCAATTAACTAGCCAAAAGGCCAAACACATTTTGAAATACACATTACCAATTCCAAACCACTTAGAAAATCAATTTTCAAGAAAAGGTCACTTAAGACCGATATCATTAGAAATACACTTCAATTCTCAAAACAAATGCATAATCATTTCAAGCAACCACAACCAAATTTCATAGCATGTGTATATAGCATAAATGTAAAACATAATTTTAAAATAATCAAGCAATTATGAAATTCAAATTAAAGGCATAGGCATAGGAGACCTACCTCAAACATGTAGTTATTTGTCAACGACCACTCGAATTGAACCTGTGCACTTCCATGCAAATGACACACCAATTTATTATAACACAAGAATCAATCACATAAACTATAATCATCATCTTCAACAAGAGGGTTCAACAAGGGAATATCCACAAGAGATAAACTACTCACACATTTCAACCCACCATTTTAAAGAAAAGTAAAAACCCCATTTTTAAGATGAGACCACACCTCAATTTAAAACCAAATTCCCATTAAAAGATTTAATGAACCACATAAAAATTTTATGAAACAACTCCAATAGGTATCGCAAGACTTTGAACACAAACAACCACTCAAAAAACTTCTTCTAAATCCAAATTCACACCAATCACATGAAAAAACAGAATTTATAGTGCTTACGCAACATAATAAAACACTAATAAAATACTAAACATGGGTTTTCATCACGAACACACTCCATTCCATATGAACAATCAACTAAACAAATCCAACACATGATAACTTCAAGGAAAACCAAATTTGCAAAAAACAAATAAATTAAAGAACATGATAAATTAATTAAACAAGTAAAGTAATTCCACAAATTTCATTTGAGTGCGGAACCACCAACCTCGGTATAGAAAACTTCGCAAAATTGGCATGAATCTCCCGTTGCATGACAATCGCACCTCAAGGGGTCTAATGCGAACTCTAAAACAAAGTATCGAGTCAATTACGCCAAAAAATGAACCAAAAAAAATGTGAAACCCAACCAAAAATATACCCATTGGAAGAACAAAGTATTGGAGAAAAACATACTTGCGAAAATGGTGTAGAATGGCCAACCGAGCAAGGGAGAGGGTCACTGAAGGTGCGCCGCGCAGGAAATCCCGGTCGAAAATGAAGGGCAGTGTGGTTTCGAGTGGTGCGAAGCAGCAAGAGGGGGGGGGGGGGGGCGACACGGAGATGCAGTCGTAATAAGGGAGGTCTGTCCAAGGGAGGGGGGGTTGGCTGAAGGTCCGCCGCACCGGATGAAGGTTGGAGGAACGCCGTAAGGCCCTTGCCGGTGGGGGGGGGGTAGTGCAAACGGGAGAGGGAAGCTGGGGGGTAGCGTGAGCAGGAGAAGGAAGGTGGGGGGGGGGGTGGGGTCGGCCGCGTAAGGGGTAGGGTAGGGGAGAGGGAGAGTTAGGGTTTGAGAGAAAATAATAATAATAATAAAATAAATAAATAAAATAGAATATAAAATAAAAAAAATAAAAGAAAAGAATATAAAATAAATAAAATATTAACAAATAATAATGAACATAATAAGAATTTTAATAAACTCAAATAATAATAATAATAATGTTCATAAAAACTTAATAATAATTATACTAAACTTGATAATAATAATATTATTAACCATAATAATAATAATAATAATAATAATAATAAGATAAAAATAATTGTAAATAGATTAATAATAACAATATTGATATTATTAATAATAATCATAATAAAAATTATAATAACTTAATATGATATTAATAAACTGAATATGCATAAAAAAATAGAAAGATAATAATAACTTAATAATAATAACCCTATATTAATAAACTTGGTGAACATAATAATAATAACAATAATTTTCATTATTATAATTATTAAAACAACTCATTAAAACTCATTTTATTTATTTGTCTTGAACATGAGGCAGACCGCACGGTGACCCGGGAAAAGCCGCGCGGCTTTGAATACGCCCTGCCCATGCACCGAACACTGTCAAGGGAAAAACATTCATTCACCAAAAAAAATGAAAAAAATTAAAACATTCTTGGCCCGCAGATCGATAGAAAGTTTCAAAGTCTGATAAAATAATGAAATAATATTATTTTAAAAGTTCGAGTGTGATAATTCTCCCTGCCATAAAAACTTTCTGCCCCCAGAAAGTTACCCAACCAAATGAGGGAACAAACTCGAGTTCGAAACTGAATGAAGCCAACAAAATCACAAACTCGGTGTGAATTTTCACTCCACGAGTCACACTCGACCAAATCTAAGGGAAACTACAAGGAGAAGAGTCATCAGAAAAAGAGAAGGGTTCTCCCCACCACAAAAACCCAACTAGCACAACCAATATTGAGACTCTCAGCATAGGCTAACTCTAGAACTTCTAACTTGAACAAAAAAGGAAACTGCCAACAAGACCAAAACTCCCACACAAACCAACTCTTGAAGAAGGTATGTCAGGATTCATGGTGGGTCTCCCCACCATTTAAGAATCGACCAACTTAAGCCAACCAACATAGACCTACATAAGAACTTTCAACCCAAACCAAAAACCACTTACACATGAGAAAACCCACAAAATAATTCTACCAAATAGGGAACTTAACCATGACTCATAATTTCCACAAGAGTTGAGAATCCCCAAAATGAGCAAGTACTAAAACAAAACAGGTCACACTTGAGGAGGCATAACTACTGAAATTACCAAAAATACGAGATCATCATGCCTTCTTACAACCATAGTGGGTTATTCAATGAACAAAGACCACAACGAGAAAAAGAGACCTTTACGCCTCTTACACCAAAACAGAACCTTAAAAGATGGGAGAGAAACAATATAGAAATTCAGACCGTCCCCATTTCAGCATTAGAGACAAAAATTAGACCAAGGTGCCCCACACCCAATGATTCCTGACTGCGTGAAGAGCTTCACTCTGAGGCCTGTGGCTAGATCTATGATGTCTTGAAGCATCTGATGCCCCGCAGTCAGGAGCTGACATCCTTCGGTCGAGACTCCTTCTGAAGATGCCGCTAGCGAAACGTCTCCAATTGTCCCAAATGGCCACACTGATGGCAAGCCTTCAGAGGATGATGACAAGGCGACTTAAAGTACCCAAATCGAGCACACTAGAACTAAACAAGGGGGTGACCTAACTAATAGAGGATGGAATTGACAAGAAGACTTTTTTGAGATAGGTTCCTACAATTTGATCTCATCACCGGATGGGGAACCTTCCCAAACACCAAAAAGAAACGGTCTTGGAACCCTGGATGAAGACCCCACACAAGAGAAGCTTTAACTGATTCCACGATGCTACATCCGGAGAAAATGGAATCAAACCCTTGGAATTCCCCACGTACGCCTTCACTACTCGTTGGCCTTACTCGACACTCACTAGTTCCACCAATTTCCTCGCCTTCACTTCCTCGGGTATAAACCATCGGATGAGAGTGGTCTTAAACACCTTCCAAGACATATCATCATGCAACGATGCTGGGATTATCTCCTCCACCAATCCAAAGTTGCACCTTTAAACAGACCTGAACCAACACAAACTCTCATAGATTTGGGAGCTTCCAATAACCTAAAAACACCAATGATTTCACCAAGTAAGTCTGCTACCTTCGATAGATCATGATCACCATAGAAGATGGACAAAAACTGAAAATAATTCAATTCAAAAACTCCACTAAGAGTTGGGGTAGAACCAAAAACTAGAAGAGACTCACTAGAAACCTCTGGGACTTTTCTGGGTAGCATAATCAAAAACAAGAGGTACAAATCCGAATCAAAATTCATCATATATCAAAATTCCACACCTCAATCACAAACTAAAGCTCAAACTCAAATAATTATTCCAACCACCATTCAATATTCCAAAATACAAGAGCCCATGAAAAATAATTCCAAACACGAAAAGAGAATACTAAACTATTACTTACCTTTCAAAACATTTAAATTTACTTTTTGAAAAACCATTTTTCAGAAAACAAAACAACTTAATTACCCGCCATTGGTATCGTATGAAGTCTCGCATATACATATACCATTGTGCTAGATCATGCAACCATCCACACATACCACCAATTATCCATGTGCCACATGCACACCTCTATATATGTGATCCCTCATAGGAATACCAAGGGTCAATTCAAGACACTTCTCATTTCCAAAACAGACCATTCAACACAAAGAAAAAATTCCCAACCAATTTGAGAAAGTAACTTATCATTAAAGAAACACATTTCCAAATTCAAAAACGTTTTCCATTTCAAAAACCATTTTTTCCCACTCCAATGACAATATTCCCTTTTGAAAACACCTTCACAAAAATCCATTTTCATTTTTTTGAGATCTACTCACACCAACCAAAGCGAAGGTCAAACATAACTCACATCAAAACTTCCAAAAATAAGGGACTAGTGGCCATGCCAACCTGATAACATGGCTTAGAAGACCATGCTCCGAGTGAGTATTAACCACAGGAAGTGTCTTGAACCGTGTACTCGGGTTGTACATTAGTCACTACTCCATGCAAGTTTGCCGCATAACATTGGCTCACTTACTTGGTCATATCTCATCCACACAGACCAATCCAACGAAGAAAATTCAAATCGCAGACTACCCCTGGCAACTCGAGTCTCGAAACGGGAAAAGGTTCATGACGTCCTTCCTGTACCTACCTCTCGAGTCCTGACACACCTAATCACCAAGCTACTTGACACCCCAAATAACAAGGGCACCTCTGATACCATTTTATCACGAACCAACCTGGGTCGACCCTAAACCGGTCACCCGAGCCGGTCCACGATATGTCCCGAAGGGCGTTCCTGATCCCCACAGGTTGGAAACTAGTGCTGGGGATCAAAATAAATCAGTTGGAAATGATTTTGGCCCATAAAAAAGATGAATAGACATAAAATAAACACGCAGATAAATAAAGGGAAAAAAACCAAACAACTTGGCAGTGGAAAAAAGGAATTAAAGAAGTGACGTGACATACCTCAGGTGACCCCGTGGTTCACTGCGGAACGTAAACCACACTCGCTCCCAAAAGAAATCTAAGGCTGAAACCTGCAACTAAAAAGTAAAGTAGGCATGAGCACTGAGATGCTCACTGGGAATGCCAAAATATAACCACGTCCTATGCCCCAACCTTTAGTAAGAAATCCAATTATGCCAGTTTGAAAATAAGATATAATAAAATAATGTTTTTCCTTCTTTTCCAAATCAAGTAACGAGTTTGCATTTTCAAGTAAAATATTTCACCCCCACTCCATTTTCAAAATAGGTTCCAAGCATGAATTTTCATTTCAAAATGAAAAGAACACAGTTTGGATTGAAATATGGTTTTCAAAAATAAGTCATTAAATATGAACACACTGAAATGAAAATTACATCACAAGCAGCATGTCACAAATGAGCACCATGGGTAATCCCTATAGGTAGCTAGAACAAGTGGGAACCTAGAGACCTCATACCTCGGTGAAACGTGGCTTAGAAACCACGACCCTCAGAAAACGCAGCTTAGAAGACCACGACCCTCAGTAATTCATATGTTTAGTTAGTATTTTTGTGTCAATCCTGCTAGACAAACCGAGACAAACCCCTGCCGTGTCATCTAGCGTACTAGTCCTAGTCACCCACCTAGATACCCGAGTTTCCCATTGTGCTCTATTTCAAGTGGTGGTGAGTTTTTCTTTATCATGCAAACATATATGTACATAACATTTCCTTTATCAAAAACTCATTCAACCTCTCACCACCGTTCTCCCTCCTTAAGCGCATTCCCCCTCTTTCATGTCACACAATGCATACGCGTCAAATTAAGCACATAATCACACATTCAACTTAAAAATCCTTTTTTTTCTAAAACCAAAGGGGGCGTGCCTCAAGAGAGGTTTTTATTTTTCATAAAGCATTCTTAAGATGCCAAACATGCTTACTTACATAAAGGGAACATTTTTTCTTCAATTAACCAGCCAAAAGGCCAAACACCTTTTGAAATACACATTACCAATTGCAAACCACTTAGAAAATCAATTTTCAAGAAAAGGTCACTTAAGACCAATATCAGAATAAATACACTTCAATTCTCAAAACAAATGCATAATCATTTCAAGCAACCACAACCAAATTTCATAGCATGTGTATATAGCATAAATGTAAAACATACTTTTAAAACAAGCAAGAAATTATGAAATTCAAATTAAAGGCATAGGCATATGAGACCTACCTCAAACATGCCGTTATTTGTTGATGACCACTCGAACTAACCCTGTGCACTTCCATGCACATGCATTTATACATATATATATAAATACCCCTAGCTGCATTGCACATTACTCGTTCCATGACGGAATATGTACAAAGAGGGAATTTATATATATATATGTCTTACCTTATGCATGCACATGTAGGCGTTCTTGACACCCACAACTTGAAACCACACAACAGAGTTCAACGTACTATACAAATAATTCAATAAAACAATTAAACACTTAAAAATCTACAAAACTTTTCAAAATAACACATAAGGGTTTGCGCTAATGACACACCCATTTATTATAACACAAGAATCAATCGCATAAAATATAATCATCATATGCAACAAGAGGGTTCAACCAGGGAATATCCACAAGAGATAAACTACTCACACATTTCAACCCACCATTTTAAAGAAAAGTGAAAACCTCATTTTTAAGATGATACCGCACCTCAATTTAAAACCAAATTCCAATTAAAAGATTTAATGAACCACATAAAAATTTTATGAAACAACTCCAATAGGTATCACAAGGCTTTGAACACAAACACCCACTCAAAAACTTCTTCTAAATCCAAATGCACAGCAATCACATGACAAAAAAGAATTTATAGTGCTTGCGCAACATAATAAAACACTAATAAAATACTAAACATGGGTTTTCATCATGAACAAACTCCATTCCATATGAACAAGCAACGAAACAAATCCAAAACATGATAACTTTAAGGAAAACCAATTTTTCACAAAAAAAATAAATTAAAGAACATGATAAATTAATTAAACAAGTAAAGTAATTCCATCAATTGCATTTGAATGCGGAACCACCAACCTCGGTATAGAAAACTTCACAAAATTGGCGCGAATCTCCCGTTTCATGACAACTGCACCTCAAGGGGTCTAATGTGAACCCTAAAACAAAGTATCGAATCAATTACGCCAAAAAAAATGAACCAAACAAAATGTGAAACCCAATCGAAAATATACCCATTGGAAGAACAAAGTATTGGAGAAAAACACACTTGTGGAAATGGTGTAGAATGGCCAATAGAGCAAGGAAGAGGGCCATTGGAGGTGCTCCGTGCAGGAAATCCCGGCTGGAAATGAAGGGTGGCGCGATTCTGAGTGGTGCGAAGTAGTAAGAGGGGGGGGATGTGGAGATGTGGTCGCAATGAGGGAGGTCCATCCGAGGGAGGGGAGGTCGGCCGAAGGAAGGAGGGAGGCACGCCGTAAGGCCCTCTCCAGTGGGGGGTAGTACGAACGGGAGAGGGAAGCTGGGGGGTAGCGTGAGTGGGAGAAGGAAGGTGGCCGGGGGGGTCAGCCGCGTAAGGGGGTAGGGTAAGGGAGAGGGAGAGTTAGGGCTTGAGAGAAAAAATAATAATAATAAATAAAATAAATAAAATAGAAAAAAAAATAAAAAAAAATAAAAGAAAAGAATATAAAATAAATAAAATATTAACAAATAATAATGAACATAATAAGAATTTTAATAAACTCAAATAATAATAATAATAATGTTCATAACTATTAATCATAATTATACTAAACTTGATAATAATAATATTATTAACCATAATAATAATAATAATAGTAATAATAATAAGATAAAAATAATTGTAAATAGATTAATAATAACAATATTGATATTATTAATAATAATCATAATAAAAATTATAATAACTTAATATGATATTAATAAAATGAATATACATAAAAAATAGAAAGATAATAATAACTTAATAATAATAACCCTATATTAATAAACTTGGTGAACATAATAATAATAACAATAATTTTCATTATTATAATTATTAAAATAACTCATTAAAACTCATTTTATTTATTTGTCTTGAACATGAGGCAGACCGCACGGTGACCCAGGCAAAGCCGCGTGACTTTGAAAATGCCCTGCCCATGCACTAGACACTGTCAAGGGAAAAGCATTCATTCACCAAAAAAATGCAAAAATTTCAAACAGGCTTGACCCGCAGCTCGATAGAAAGTTTCAAAGTCTGATAAAATAATGAAATAATATTATTTTAAAAGTTCAGGTCTGACATACCCTCTTCCGGGACAAAGTAGTCAAGGGTATCAATATCCTAGAGAAATCAAGCATGGATCTCCTATAATAGACTACCAACCCAAAGAATCTTTGTACCTCCATTACGCTCTTGGGTGGATCCCAAGCTAACATTGCCTCAACCTTCACCAAATCCACTACTACCCCACCATCCTAGATAACATGTCCCAGAAAGTGGAACTCCTGAATCCAGAACTGACACTTTGAGAGATTCCTATAAAACTAGTTCTCTTGACATATGTCCAAGACCATCCGCAAGTGTCTCGCATTCTCCTATTCAGACATTGAGTATACTAAGATGTCATTGATGAAGACCACCACAAACCAATCTAAGAAAGGCTAAAATATCTGGTTTGTGAGTTCCATGAGTACCATTGGAGAATTATTCATATATAAAGACATCAGTAAGTACTCATAATGACTGTAGCAACATCATAATTCCATCTTTAGTATATCTACATCACATACTTGGAGCCGATGATAGCCTGATCCGAGGTATATATTCGAGAACCACCTTGATCCTCTCAACTGATCAAAGAGGTTGTTGATCCTTAGTAGTGGATAATTATTCTTCATAGTCACCTAGTTCAGATTTCAATAATCCACACACAACCTCAAGTTCCCATACACCTTCTTAGAGAACAATACTGAGGCTCCCAAGGGGGAAACACTGGGTTTGACAAATCCCATCCTCTAAAAGTTATCCAACCACACTTTTAGCTCACAAAACTATGAAAGATCCATATGATATGTTGGTGTAGATATTGGGGTATTCTCTTAGTTCAATTCAATGTAGAAGTGTATATCTCGGGGGGGGGGGAGTAAGCCCAAAACATCCTAAAAAAGGAAGTACTCATACTCTACCACCACTACAAGAAGCTAAAATCCCATAACATCCACTACTCTAAGGGAAATACTAGCTAACTAATGAGTAATAAGTTATGTTCTCTTATGTATGAGACCATCCTTATATGCATGGGTTTCCTTCTCAACCATGAAGGAAAAACTCATTCCATCACCCTAGACACACCACATCCTTTTACATAAATAGTCAATCTGAGCATGAACTATAGATAACCAGTCTATATATAAGATGAATTCATAAGGACTCATCACTAATACAAAGAGATACCATATAAATATCTCTTCTATATGAGTTAGGTTACACCGTTGGTAGTAGTGTGTGATCATTGAATCCCCTCCAGTCAGAGTACCCCAACACAAGGGTTGATCCAAAGGCTCAACTGTAATATCTAGGTCTCAAACTAGGGATGTAGAAAGAAAAGAGTGGCTCATGACTGCGTCTATCAGTACTATATCTAAGGTAGATAAGACACATATTGTACCTATAATAATACTTGGAGACTCTCGTTCATAGTCCTCCATTGCCTACAACTGACCTCACCCCTAACCACCAGCTACTTATGCTTGGTGGGGTCCACATGGGGGTGGTGGTGGTAACATGCCAAACCGTCTGCCATCTCCAGATACTCTCCCCGATCCTCTACCAAATCCACTGTCCTACATACCTCCCTATCCCTTTCACTTCCTATGCCTAGTCATTCCATCCACTATCCCTCTATCACCTGTATGATGAGTCAGATAATCCCACATGAGAAGTCCCCAACCGTCACAAGAGTAGTACTGCCTCTCACTGGGCTGGATAGAACCATTATGTGAGCCTTGAACCATAAAAACTCTATCCTGAGATTTCCTCCTAAAATGTATTACATGTTCAGATCCTTGTGTTTTCTATTAGCTACCCACTTCTAAAGTCTCATCTCCTATGTTCCCACCACTTTTGCCCACTTCCGGCGTCTTCTCAGCCATAAATCTCTCTAAAACCAAGGAATTCTCCAACACCCCAGCATAGGTAGGAATGAAAATAGGTATCAAACTAGAATGTATATCTCTTCACAAGCCTAGATAAAAAGTTTGTACCTAGGAGAACTAATCATGAGCCATATCCATCAAGTATTGTGAGAGGTTAGTGAACCTCGATGAATACTCAACCATAGTTATGCCGACCTGCTAAAGCTTCAGAAGCTCCTAGATGGGCACTGTCTACAACGTAGCTGAAGAGAAATACTATCTAAAAAGTCACTCAAACTTTTTCTATGAAAGATTCATCTCATTGTATGATAGATTCACTAGGCCCCACCATCACCCTATAGAGACATGCAGAAGGCTCGCTACCAGAACCACCATCTGGATTGTAGGTGTCCGAACAAGGTGAAAGATTCATGCAATTTTATCGATCTAGTACTAAGATACCTAAGGGTCTAGCTCAACCTGAAACCTAAGGTTTTACTGTCACTAACACTTATGAATAGTGCTCAACTAGTGCACCTCATCTTCCAGTATTGCTGATACAATCTGTTGTTCGATGGGTGGAGGTATGGATAAAAAACCACATGGAGGCATCACCTTATGAACAAGTCCTTATATCTAAGCCTCATCACTCATTAGGTTATCCTCGCAACCCTGCTATATAATCATAGCTAGTAATCATTGTGTAAAAATCCTAAAATAGAAAAGATATACCACGATCAAGATTATATCTAGACAAATGACTCAAGAAGGACATGAAAATCAGAACCCATTCCTATATGATGCATGTGCCAATGTTTTCCCTGTAACCTGTGACTATATGTACCGAATAAAAAAGTAGGTTATTAGAGTCCTGGTGAATGGATACGTCAACTACCACACAAAAATTGGAGTCCCTAAATTGAAATATGAATACAAAACACTTTAACACCATTGATATAAATCCCAAACCACACCTCACAGCTAGAGAAATCTCCAACCCTCGGTCATAAGATGAAAACTTTGATACCACTCTAGCATGACCCGACCCATCGAGTCCCACCTGGTAAGTGGTAATATAAGTGTGAAAACCCCAATCCCTCGTCCAATAGGCTAGGGGATAGAAATAAGAACCGAGTAAGCATATCATACACATGGGATACCTTAGCCTAAGGTACCTGTATGAACACAAACATCCCCAAATGACTATACAATGATAAAGGATAATTATAACTGATACCAATGAATGTATACCCATAATCAGAGTATGACAAAAAAATTGGAAATCATAAATGGCTACAATCCCACCAAAATAGTAAATAAGTCCAATCTACCAGAATGAGGGGACTGTAGTCAAATGCGACACCCGGTATGAACCACAGTTTGTCTAGCCCAGCTATATCCCATCTACTCCTGGTCCTCCAAGGACCCCATCAAATGAACTATAATCTACATAATACATGAAATGTGTGGGGAGAGCCCATGCATAGGTGAGTATAATAATACCCAGTAGGACACCCCAAAATAACCAAGCACAATGCATCAAGATAGTAGTAAGTTTATCATAGGGGTATGACACTCAGAATATGAGTCATAACATAATCACATTCATATATACTCATGATAAACACTAAGTCTCAGGGTAAGGTCACCATCATAAAGCTATCCTAGGATTTTTCTTAAGATATAAGATAACCCTCATCCTAGAGAACTCAATCCACAAGATAGATAATACTAATGGTGATCGTCCGAGAGGTCATGGTTGTTGGGTATCTATAGGAATAAGTACACACTATAATTATGAAGAGATTGATACATAGTTAGGGGATCACACCCAAGGACATGTGGTACACCATAAAACCTAATTGGATTAACCCGCTAAGTAGGGGTTCATTGTACATGTATGTTGGTCACACCAATACCTAGAACCCCACATAAGGCAGAAGATACGATAGATGATCCCACATTGGGCCTAATGGGGGATTCTTATAACTTTATCTGAGACTAATACCATAGAGGGGATCACATACTATGCTCAAGACATGATGCATCACTCTACCCTCATGAGGGATGAACCAAGGGTATGCACCCAAAGGAAATTGGTCCATACCGAGGAGAGCAAGGGCCTCAAGCCATCATGGAGAATGTACACAGTGTGTACTAGAAATACACGACATGTCTTGCTTTACCCAAGTTTGGATGTGTTATCTAGACCATGCCTATGTATCCTAGGCTATGACCATGTACTTTGGTCATGCCCATGTACCGAGCCATGTCTGGGTACCTGGTCGTGGTCAAGTACCAGTCCATGCCCATGTACTCTCACTATGTCCATGCCCATGTTCCATGAGGCTACATTCCTAGTTTCTAGGTTATGTCACACAACATGTGACATGTGTCACACGACATGTGATACTTTATTTAATGTGTAAACCCTAATTGTGTAGTTGGGTCCACACGACACGTGTTCTTTCATTACACATTGTGTATCTCAGGATTTTACAGAACCCACAGGTCTTCACTTATCGTCTACTCACACCACTTCCACCTTGATTTTTGCCACCCAATCTGCCAATAACCATAGATCTAAAGTTACCGAGCCCTTCTATCATTGGTTGGATGGATCTCGACCACCTGAATCTGTTCACAAACCAACATCCACCGCATCATACCATCGCCACATGTCAAACTTGTAACAGGAACACTGATCCAATCCAATCCATCATTATTGCCATCGAGCCACCACCACATCTTCAATATCAAACCCAAATCCATAGTATTAATACATTACTCCAAAGAACAGTTGCACAACATTTGATTACTGGGTATTTACCGAACCATCGACCAAACCAAATATTGATGATGATCACACAAATAATGAGGAGAGAAAAGCATAAAACAAAATATGAGTAACAAACCTTGGACATTGTTTAGGTCGACCTCAATTCATTTCTATTAGAATAATGAATGAAGATCCAATAATCATGCAATAATTAGATTTATATTTCTAGGAAGATAAAAAAATACCCATATCCAAAGATCGATCCATGAATTAATTTGTTAGGATATTAATTCACGTTCAACATGGGTTAAACAAGAATGGAATAAATCCATGAAAAGAAAACATCCTACCTTGAGTTTCATTGTTAAATATTGGTTCTGTTCTGCCATCATTGGTGAGATTCACAAACTCCATTGGCGTTTTGATTTCCAAATCACGATCTGATACTAGTCGCCCATGAATTCTCCTCCAACGTATCCTCTATCAATCCCTAGGGTTATGAATCCAACCCTAGGGATTTTGGCATAAACACATATTCATAGAGGATTTAATTAGGTTAGGCTTTAATTAAAACAATTAAATAAATATAATAATTTATTTAATTATTTTGTTTGCGATGGAGCCCAATCTAAACACTCTATGCATACAAAGATTATATCACACAGAGTAAAAACCACATTACAAACTCAACAACAGTTTCATATTTCTCATCCAAGTCCTCATTTGGGAGTTATTCTACTATTTCAAGAACAATGTGCATGCATGATATTAATATATTTAATATTTTTATTATATCAACACCAGGCTCACTAAGACTCAGAATCTTGCACAGTCTCAGCTCCTGGATCTAAAAATATTATTATAAATATTCCAAAGCTTTACATAGAAAAAACAGAGACATTAAATGAGTATTCATGTTAAAATTTATAATTATTTATTTGATTATTAATCATTACACATTTAAAAGTTAAAATTAATTTTAAGTTTTAATTCATTATTGATCCATCATCGAAATATCTTCTTTATATTCTTCATTTATCACTAATATTATCATGATAAGTTAATAATTAATGAATATTACCTATTAAGAACCCATCTATAGGTTCAAAGGATCCTAGATAAATAATATAAGACTACATGTTTTGTACTCCTTTGTTACATGTAGTGTATTCTTATTAATTGCACAAGGAAACCCGTACGAATTCCGAGTTGTTGTGTAATTTGTACATGACATGTGCAATAAATGAACCATTTGTAGACCAGTCAGGGTGGCACATAACTTTTCCAGAGTACATGTCATGTATTTTTACTACACACAGTGTAGTCCATGTGTTTTGAAGGTAGAAAATACAAGGTCAAACTATGTCATGTAATTAATACACCATGTGTATTTAATACATGACACATACTAGTTGGAAATAATGTAATTATAACTAAATGATGTGTATTATTTATACACACTATTTACTTCATAAATTTCTGTGATAAGTACATGCTAAGTCCCAAGGCATGTACTACAATTATCTTATGAAGAAAAGCACACACCACGTGGCTAGATTGTACATGTTGTGTACTTTCCCTATTTACATGGGAATATTAAATTTAATTAATTACTCCATTAAAAACCATCGACCTGAGTTCCATGGGTAATTAAGTTGACAGTGCACACAATTTGTTAGGTTTTATATTATATTACATGCTTAATTAATTCTGCATAATATTCGAGACTATGAATCATGCATGGTTATTATATAATAAATACTCAACATATTAAATTGTACAAGTGATGTAATTTTCATGTGTTCTATGTAGAATTAAATTATAAATAAACATTATAAAATTAAGATACATTCCATGTACACAATATGTCATATGAATGCATTATTTACAATTAAAACCATACTGAGTAGTTTAGACAAATAATCATCAAGTTGCTTCCAAGTACAAAGCTGAATACTATTTTATAGAGTTTTAAATAAAATAAAATAATTTATTTTATTTAAAATCAAAATGGATGAGAATATCAAGATTATTGGATTAAATAATATAAAATTAATTAATTTATTAATAAGATAATTAATTTAATTATTTTGTTCTGGTTTATCTTATTAAAGAACAAATTGAAATGAATGATAACTAGTTGTTTTAAATGTATAATTATTGAATATATATGACCGATCATGAGATTTACCGGACCTATGTATGTATTGGTTTAATTTAATTTAATTTTATTGCATGGTTTTTCAATTAATTATTATTAAATTAAATATAATGACCTACGAGCCATCCCTCCCTCTTTTATTATATAGGACCTGTGTGTCTAAGTTTATTTTATGCAATTCCCCTTAGCCAATCCTTTCATTCCCATAACCTTCATGTGAGTTATAAACATATGTAATAAAAGGAGTATCCAAAGGTGCATGGAGTCAGTTCAACACAAAACTAAGGTGAAGATGGTTTAATATGGAACCAAGACAAAATCAACAAGGAAGCTACATAGGCACACATGAGGAATGCTGCAACTCATGTCAAGACCGAAACACAGAGTTTTTCTCTATGATCATAGGTTGATTTATTTCCTGCTCAATAAATCAACCATTAGATAAGCTCATGATAATTTATTTATTTATTTCTATCTTATGAATATTTTTTTATGGATACAAGACTGTAATCACATAAATAAATTGAATAATATGCAAAGATAGAATTTAAATAAATAGATTATGCATAAATGTTTTATTGAAACATGGTTAATCACTTAAGTAAAATCCACTTAATATTAACAAGACATGCAAAGGATAAAATAAGAAAAAAATTATTTATAATAAAACAAAATACATCAAGTTAATATTAAGTCATTAAGCCTTCCATAATCTAAATTAAGATAAACCCATAGTTAAAGTGTCAATTTAGATTCCATCAGGGGAACTTTTAATTATTGAGAAGTATTAATTAAGATAGCGAGTCAACTTAAATGAATTTTTATTAGGTTTAATGGAATATATCCATCCAATAAAAATTTTAAGGCAAGTGTTGATGAAATCTGAGTCATAATTTCTAGATTGGGAAGTCCACTCAATGGTTCAAGGAGTTTCCAGTTTGTAGTTGGACATACTGCCTACCTAAATGATTTTTTATAATTTTCATGGCCTTAATCTAGACTATAATAAGGAAAATATGGATCCTTTCAACTAAAATATATAAGGCGAAGATACATTCTAAGTTTAATGGCGAGGACCATTGAGACTTGATAAAATAGTGGGCGACTTAATTAAATTAAAATTATAATAGTATCACATAAATTATAATCAGGTGAAGTATTAATAATATTATCTTTTTATAATTGTAAAATAATGGAATGTCCATTAACCACATTATCTATGTGATAATTTTTGGGGAAAAACCATATTCTTACTAGTAGAAACTTCTAGAAATGGTTTATATGTATACAATTAGCGTTGCACTATGAATAGAAATATTATGTACTCAAATCCTTAATGCCTGATTTGCCTTCTAATAAGGTGGGTGATGAGGAGTTCACTATCCATGATAAAAACCTGAGTGATGTGGTCTACATTCACTGTTTAATACTTTAATCTATGTATAATGAACTCATGAAGTCACATGAAGACATGGATGATTATAACATGCTCATGTATCTCCATAGTCTATATCAGGAGAGAGTTAGATAGGAATAATTTGAGATATCCAAGGCAATCTTTCAGATTAAACTTGGAGAAGGTGTTCCAGTTGGGCCTCATGTGGTTAAAATCATTAGCTACATTGATCACTTGGAGGTTCTAAGCTTTAAACTACCTAATAAACTATGCACTAATCTCATTATTTTATCACTCCCTTAAAGATTATCTAGTTTTGTTGTTAAATTTAACATGAAAAACATAGATAATTCTCTACCAGATCTTCTCACTCAACTTCACCAAGTTGATAAGGATATGAAGCATGAAAATCCTTTTTTCCTTACAGTGAATAAAAGTAAAGTCCATATTAAGATATATAAGTCCAAATATTATTTGCAACACCCTTCCAAGAAGAGAAATATCAAGGTTTAATAAATATAACATGATGTTATCTATTTTTCACTTGGAAAGAAGGGACACTGGAAGGAAAAATGTACCCACAGAAAGAAGCATGATGAATCTTCATGTGCCTTTTTTATTGAGTTTAATTTTTCTATTTCTAAAAATTTCTTATTAGATATAACATGTGGATCCCACACATGTATTCAAATACATGAACCAAGTAGATTCCAAAATATTTCCTAGGTATATGTTGATCTATGAGAAACCAACAAAGCCAGACTTGCTGCCATGGCTATTGGGGACCACCACCTCACATTTTTCAATGAGAATGATCTTGGTTTTAATTTTTTTTATTATGCATCTTCATTCACCAAAAACATTATATCTGTGTTCGGACTTGATAAATATGGATTTATTTTTATACTTAGAAATAACTATTTCTTCTTTAATAAAGAAAACATTTTTATGTTAAGTTATATTTAAATAACTGTCTCTAGATGTTGGATCACACAAACTAAGTATTGAGAATAAATAACAAAACTAGTTCACATGAATCAAACCACACCAAACTATGGAATCACCAGCTAGGTCATGTAAATGAAAATAATTTTATCAAACTACACCAAGGTGGTTATTTATATTAATTTAAACTAAAACCAATTGGTGTATGTCATGCACGTTTAAAAGAAAAAATGACCAAATCTCTATTTAGTAGAAAATATGAAAGGGCCACCGAGCTTCTTGAGTTGGTTGATACTGATGTGTGTGGACCATTTCTAGTTCAAGTAAAGGGTGGGTGATAATATTTTATAAAATTTACTGATTATATTAGTAGATATGGATATGTCTATATAATAAGGTATAATAAATATTCCTTTGAGAGATTCAAGGAATATAAGAATGAAGTTGAGAACTAGCTTGGTATGAAGATTAAGAAAATTTTCTCAGACTATGGTAGAGAATATCTTAATCAATTATTCATTTATTATTTATAAGAGTTTGAGATTATATTTCAACTCACTCCTCCTTATACACCTTAATGGAATAGTGTAAGTGAAAGGAGGAACCATACCCTATTATACATGGTGAGATCAATGACGAGTCATGTGAATCTTCCATTATCTTTTTAGGGATACAAATTATAGATAGTAGAAAAAAATTCTAAATTAAGTTCCAACTATAGTGTAAAACAATATTCCATATGAACTTTGGTATGAAAATAAACCCGTGTTATTCCATGTACGAGTGTAGGGATGCAAAGCATTTGTTAAGGCTATTTTTGGAAATACACTTTCACCCCAAGGAACTAAGTGTATATTTATAGGATATCCTAAGGAAACAAGGGGTACTATATATATAACCATTTAGATAAAAATATTGTGTTTGATAGATGTCTTGCATTCCTTTAGAAGGATCATATTTCTAAAAGAGATAGTGGGAGTGAGATACAATTTGATGATGTCTAGGATCAAGATATATAAGAGTTAGCACAAAAACATATTCCATAAATCCCTATGGAAGAAAAAGTTTTGGAGACACAAGTACTGCATAGAAGTTCAGGAGAGGTTAGAGAACCTGAAAGAGATGGTTTTATAGTTACTGAGGCTGGTGACTCATTATTAGTTGATAATAATTATCTTATAACCTATAAGGAAGTAATAAGTGGCAAAGATGTTTCCAAGTGGCAAGAATCTATGAATTTTAAAATGGATTCCATGTATCAAAACCAAGTATAGATTTTGGTAGACCCTCCAGTGGATGTAAATCACATTAGTTGCAAATTGTTATTTAAGAAGAAACTAGACATGGATAGACAAGTTAGTACTTAAAAGGAATGAATAGTTTCAAAAGGGTTCAAATGATGTTAAGGAATATACTATGATGAAAAAATTTCACTGGTTTTAATGATGAAATCCATAATAATTATACTTTCCATAAAACCTTTCCATGACTATGAGATTTGGAAAATGGATGTCAAAACAACCTTCCTTAATGGAAACCTTCAGGAAGAATTCTATATGACACAACCCTAAGGGTTTGTGACTCCAAAGGATGCTAACAAGATATGAAAATTTAAAAGATCCATTTATGGATTAAAGAAATCATCTAGGTCATGGGATATTCAATTTGACGAATCCATAATGAAATTTGGTTTCATAAAGAATTATTGTGAGCCTCGTGTCTATAAGAGAATTAGTGGGAGTTTAGTAATTTTATTAATAGTTTATGTAGATGAAATATTACTTATTATAAATTAGATACAAGTCATACAATCTGTTAAGTCTGGTTACATACATGCTTCTCCATATAGGACATAGGTGAAGTATCATATATTCTTGGGGTCAAGATCCATCGTGATAGATCCAAGAGGCTGCTTGGTCTATGTTAAGGTACATATATTGACAAGATACTAAAAAGATTCAATATAGAATAATACATGGGGGTATTTTTACTGGTGTCACACAACATTCATCTTTCCAAAAAAATGTTTCCTCATACGCGTGCATAAAGAAAAAGGATGACAAGAACTCCATATGAATCAGTGATTGGGTCAGTCATGTATGCTATGCTATATACTAGGCTAGATGTCGCCTATGCCTTAAGTATGATATGAAGATATCAATATGACCCAGGTGATCTCAATTAGATGTAAGTTAAGACTATCCTTAAGTATAAGAGGCAAACTAAGGATATTTTATTAGTTTATAAAAGGAGATAAGGAGCTAGTCATCATAGGATATGCAAATTATAGTTTCCAAACAGATTAAGATGATTTGAAATAACAAATGGGTTACATATTCACTCTATATAGAAGTGATGTGAGCTGGAAGGGCAAAAATAAATCCATGGTTGTAGATTATATAATAGAGTCTTAGTATATTATGGTTTCTGAGGCAGCTAAAGAACCAGTTTGGAAATGAAACTCCATCCAAGTTCATGACATGGTACCTATCAGTAAAGACCCTATCACACTCTATTGTGATAATACTATAGTGGCGACTCTTTCAAAGGAGCCAAGTTCACATTAGTGGACAAATAACATACTTCATAAGTATCATCACTTGAGGGAATTTTATTAGAGAGGTGGCATCATAGTGAGAAGAGTCTCTATAGAAGACAATGTGATGTATCCCTTGACTAAAGCCTTAACTCAATAGAAATATGATCATCATGTAAGGTCCAGGAGACTGAAATTCATAGCCAGTTGGCTTTAGTCTAAGTGAGAATCTATTGGAGTTTGTGTTATAGAACCAAATGTTTTTACTATGGATTAAACATATATTTAAAGAAGTGAATATTAATTTAAATATCTTATTACATATCATTCGTAGTTATGAATGACTTTAATGTAATAATTTTATAGAGTATCTATCATATTAAAAGGGCACAACAGTTCCCTACTATAATGAGAACCTTGAAATTCTATGATGATATTCTTAAACCCAATTATATGGTTGGATAACATTCTATGATAAGGCACATAGCATGCTGACTATCAAGTGTGAGTACTCATAAGTAGATGAGAATTCTTCTCATGAAGTTCACACTTAGTAATATACAATGTAACACCCCAAGAATTTACAAATAGATTTAATATAGAATTCATAAAAAAATTAGTCTCTAAAAAACACCACTTTGTTATAACCTATCCAGTAAACATAATTTTCCACCTATGTGATTTTAATTTTGAAAAACTAACATACACGGTTGCGTTCAGTAAGATATTTAGAGTCTGACAAGACAAACTAATTTTTTGGTGAATAATAACCTACCCTTATGAATAGTAAATTACCCTTATGAATAGTTATATGACCAATTTAGTATTAACCTCACCTAATAAATTATAAATAATTTTTTTATTCCATCATTTCATTTTTGAGTTTAGTTTTTTCATAAAAATATGACGAATTTGATAAATTGATTTTTCAGGTAAAAATTGTACATTTGAGAGAGATTTAAATTATTATATCAAAATATGGTTTCATTAATGTTTATAATAATTAAATAGTCTTATTAAAACACTATTATTTAATTAAAAATGGTATTTTTTTTTATTTTTTTAAGTGTCGAAAATTTTACTATGCATTTTACTATACATTTTATGTCTACTATCATTTTTAATAAATAAGTATTTTCATAGATAAAAGTTAAAATTTTAATATTTATAGAATTATTATGATAAAATAAATTTCATTTTTTAATTCATAACATTTATATTAGGTTACGCTAAATTTTTGAGAATTTTATAAAATACTTTAGTTTTTCGTGAATAGTAAAAATATAGTTTTGAGTTTTCAGTATGTTTAATAATATAATTAATGATGTAATCATGATCTAATCATGATGTTATAATTCTTATAGACTATTTAGTAATAAAATATGATATGTGGTATCCCAAGTGTCCAAAACCATGGGCAAGCCCATGGTTTTGCAAATACCACTAATGAGGTGTCATTGGAAATTAATAAAAAACTTTCTCTCTTTTACTATAAATATCCACTCATTCCTCTTTCATTCCAAATTTATCATCCTCAAATATCTAGTAGTTTTATCTCCCTAGGATTCCACCCAAGGTGTCCTCAAGCCCCCAAGGTCCTAACCTTCAAGTTTTAGGAGCTACTCTATAAGGTAAGGGAATTCTCAACTTCTCTTTTCCATTCAAGTTTTCTTTTATGTGGTATGTATTTCAAGTTTCCATAAAATATTCTTATTTCCATTTTATTTTTCCCTATACTATATTATTAGTCTTTTAGAACATTTAACCTCTGTCCCATCTCTTTTTAATGTTTTCTAAAACCATGTTGTATAGCCGTTATGCTGCAGAATTTTCATCTCAAAATCTCTCTCTTTTTCAAGCACTCTTATTATATTATTATCTTTTAATTTCAATTGGATTATATTGGGATATGTCATTCCATATCACCCTTACATTACATATTATTTAATAATAATTATATACCCATTTTTATCTCATCAAAATATTTTATGAATTTTTAATTGACGCTGTTAGGCTGCCAAATTTTCGTAAGGGATTTCTCAACTTTTCTTTTATTTCGAGTTCCTTTCTTTTCTTTTTCTTTACTCACCCCCTTTCATACAAATGTTATGATTACTCCATTACCTTACATTTACTATAATTTTGTTGTGATAATTTAATAATTCACCATCATCTCCCATTTCCCCTTATTTTATACTAGAATTGAAAACACCATTTGAGATATGTTAATTTATCACATTCAAGGATGACGAGTTTTCAATTTCTATTACCATATTCAATTATGGTCATGAAACCATTTTTATAGTTTAAAAATACTATAATATATGTATTATAAATTATTTAATGTTCTGGAATCTTTTTTTCACACATGATATTAATTTATAAATTAAAATGAGTTCATTATGATAAAAAAACCTCCAATTAACCCAAACAATTATCATTAAAGTTTTATATAATTGTTCATCTTCACTCCCAATAACAAAATGAATTTTATAAAAATTTAATCTTATGGATGTTAAAAAATAAAATACAACTTCTATTCTGGAAAACCATTCTCATATTACATGTTTATCTTTACATGTATATAAGTAAACCGGTCATGAATACTAAGGAAGAAAACACTCCCAAACAATAAAATTAAACCTCTTAAACCCATTAAGAAGACTATAAATGAACATAATAAGGCCATAAAAAATAAATTAAATAAATAAGAGTTTCTATAAATATTAATTAATGAATTTAATTTGGATATCCAGGACACTAAGATCAAGTGAAGAACACCATCAGACTTAAGGTAAGGGTTTCCTCATCTCGCTTCCATTTTTGTGAGATATTATTTATCCACCACTATTTATTATGTATGGTGTATGTATACTTCTCATTGATGTATCATATCACGAATCAATTTATTTTCATGGTATTAAATGTATAATTTGATGATTATTAGTTTTGGGGCATATGATTTGATTGATTACAAAGTGGTAAGGGCTTTCTACCCGAATCTCCATTTTCATTTGGGTTACTCTTATTCTCTACGTACCTCAATTAAATTATTATTTATTCATATTTACTCCTCATAAATTCTGTGTGAATTTCTATATATTTTTACCAACCATAATTATACTTTAATTTATGATGGTTATATGTTTTAAAAGGATCTTTCAAAAATCCTTCCCGATAAACAACCCCGTTTCAAGGGAACTTCTCGAATTCTTATCTATTTTCAAGTGAACTATGTAATCTATTTTAATCCATTATTATTTTTGTAAAATCACATATTTTATCATGAAAAAATAGTCTTGGTTCATTTATGATTTTATAAAATCAAACACGCCTTTCTATTTTAAAATATCTTTAATATTTTTCTAAAACTGCACTTAAATGTTTTACTTCTAAAGCTTCTTTAAAAGATATTTTTACATGATTTTACTTCAGTGGGACATAATTTATGACTCAAATATAATTTCAATGTTATTACCTCTTATTTTATAGGATATACAGGTTTAAAAATCTGATATCATGACAAATAAAAATTATTTTTAAAAGAACTCTTCTTTCCAAAGTAAAAAGTATTTTTCCAGTCTCACTTTAACTTTTATGAGATATATGAATTATTAACCACTTATTACTTGAATGTGGTGTATGAAATTACCTTTTTTATATCACATAAAGAGTCTAATTATTATCATGACATTCTAAGGGATTATTATTTGAATGTTTCAAGGTGGTATGAGACACTTTGGAATGTTTAAGGATTATTTCCTCAAAAATTTTCAATGGTATCATTTAAAAGTATCTTCATTTATGTCAACATACTTATTGAATATTGTACTTAATTGAGGTTTATCTCTTATTATATCATCTAAAATATGTTTTTTAGGGGTTTCTGATTAGTTTGGCTATGTATGTACTATCTTGATACCTTTCACCACATTAGTCCGAATGGTTAGTGTTTATGTTTAATGATTGGGAAAAGTTATTTACATTTCATATGTTAGTTTCAATATGAATGTATATATTTATTATGTTTACCCCATTAACATGAGGAATGAATTGGACTTAGTAAGTGTCAGTTGTGGCCTGTTATAGCCCCTCAGCGCATCGTTAGGTCTCATGAGACAAACTATGGTCCTGACATGAGGCCTTGACAAAATAGATATTTATGGTCTTGGAACGAGGCCTTGACAATATGGTTATGATGTCCCACATTATGCATTCTATCATTATGAAATTAGTAATTGAAAGTTCATGTGGTTTTTTGACTAGTATAATATCCATGATTTTGTTTTATTATGAAAATATTTACTCATCTCATATTCTTACCATATTATGTTCAAGTTTATTTTTAAAGGCATGTGTTTTTAGTCATTCATCATGCCTAATGGTTATGTTTATGATATCTTTCTATGTATTGATTACCCTTACCGAGCATATGATCTCACTCCTTTCTTTTGTTTAATTTTCTTAGGACATGAATAAGTTTATTATAAATGACCTGTAGCGATAAACTTAGAGTTGTGGATGTTCCCAATAAAACTTATATGTTGTATTTCCTTTCAAGTTTTAATGTTGAACCTATGCATGTATCTGGTTTTCCAAAACTACTAAACTACTCAGTCCTTTGATATTTGAATCATTGTAATCATGAAAATGTATTAAAATAATGCACCAGATCTATGATTCTGGGGTTGGGATATTACAATTGGTATCAAAGGAAGTGTAATGTACCGACCCAACTGACCACTAAACCGATAGCCGGACCAGTTGGCCACATGGCCTCAAGCACATTTCCCCAAACTCCATAGGTTTCCGACTAGTAGAGAGGGCCTAGGTTGTGATAGTGGGGAAACTATGCCCTCATTGGCAGAGTGTAACATAGCGGAATAAATATTAACAAATAGAGGAAATAGTGAATAACATGCAACTGAAACAAAACAATGGAAGTTTGATAGATAAATATCCAAGTATCAAACATTCAAATAATAATGAAGTATGATATATGCTCCAAGAAAGCATCCAAAATAGGATACACTATAATCCGATACAAATACAATACAAGTACAGAAAAGAATATAAAACTCAGAAGCATCGCAAGCCTCAGTCCCGTGATCTCCTGATCCTAAGAAATAATCTTGTACCTGTATAAGGGTGCTTTCCCTTGTCTACAACTGCAATCATATAATCTATTTGGGCCTAAAAGCATGACCCAAACAGGGTGTGAGACTAATACCAGTAGGTAACCACCAAAGATCCGTGCGTAATAGTCAGTGGATATATGAAATAGTAGTAAAAGAAAACAATAACTAGGAAGTACTCAAGTAAACTATCCATTTATTCTGTTTGTGTTATTTAGTAGTTCAATTTAATTTGAGTACAACTATATCAATATTCATACTTAGCCTTCCAATCCCTCGTATAGAAGTAAACACAACAGATGTCTCAAAAGATCATCTAGATAAAGAAGTGAAGACCGAATCCAAGCTTGTTCTTTGGATTGGATGACGCGTCATAAGTCATTCCATTCCATTTAACAAGTTCTATGAACAAAGGTATCAAAGTCTGGCCTAGGCCCATCGACCCCCCTGTACCAAAGCAACCATTAACTCGTGACATAACTATTTCTCATTTAATCATATCAGTATTTCAGCATTTAATCTTTTTTTTTTCAGTTTCCAATAGAGACCATTCTAAGTATACCTTAATGGATCAAAGATTCTATTGACATTTACAGAGAATACTTAGTGATCCCAAAAACCAAAACTGTGGCTCGCTCATGGCCTTTAAGTAATTATCCTGTTGAGTCTGTCCATTTCATTTTAACTGAGACAATGGTTCACCCAAGGTAAGCAAGGCGTAATTAGTCACATGAGCCCAAACTTGTATTTTAACTGAGACTATAGATCTCCTATGGATAATTACCTCTTTTAATAATTTATCATTTAATTTAAAAAACAACTCATGTTAATTAAACTATCTCATGACTTTAAACATACCAACTCACGTGGGAAATTTACATAACAACAAACACATGAAAATTAAACCATTGCATGGTTTTAATCATAACAACTCACGTGTGTATTTTATATATCAAAATATCATTATAATCAACCCCAAAAATAAAAAACATTCACATGACTCAAAGGAATTCTTTCCAAATGGATAACAATGGGGAACACACCCATGGGGTGTTCCTAAATCAAACAAACTGCAATCACATTCTTCAATTTCATATAATCAAATACCTAAACATCATTAGGTATCAACAGGTTTCAATTCTAGAGAAAAACAACACCCAAAAATGGTCTCATACCATTTTGGTACATATAATCAACTTGACTTTTAATGAAAGGCACAAAACCACCCACCTCGATGTCATATAACTGATATAATCCGACACCGACCCTTGAATTGGCCTAGAACGACATAGATCTAAGAAAAGAGGTAAATCATTCAACCTTGAATAAATTACTCAAGAACAAAAATAAAAAAAAACATATCAAGGAGAAGAAATATCTTACTGAGAGGAATCCAATGAGATCGACGATACTTGATTCGGGTTCCGGAAAACGAAACGGGAGAAAGAAATGTTCTCATGGATCATTCTTCTTCAACCGATGGCTCCTCTTTCTAGAAGAAGAGAAAACGAGGATACTACCCATTTTAAGCTGAATTTTAGTATTACACAATGTGTAAATCCATATACATGGTGTGTATATAATTTTACTATTCATAACTTTGCTGAATTACTTTACACGTCCCGCACTGACCTTGCCGACATAACTACATGGCATGTACTAAGAAGTACACGGTGTGTAGTGCTTTTTTCTTCTCTCCCAGGCCAAAAGACTCACACACTATGTATCCACATTCTACACGGCCAGATTACATGGCATGTACATAGGAGTACCCGATGTGTTCTACTAAAACATAACATTTTTCCAGTTTTCCTTATTTTCTCAAAAACAACTCGAAGGAAATGAAAAATGAAGAAACAATACCTTATAAGAAGAACTGAGTTCTTAAAAAATTCCCCCCTTAAATAAATTTGTCTCTAAATTACCCTTCCAAGGGCGGTGAAGGAATATATGAGAATAACTATGGCCACTGAGCACGTATGTCAGCTCCCTCTCTCAAGTCTTGTCCTGTACTCTGCCGTTCTGCCATAGCACCTGTACAAGAGGGACTGACCGACCTCGGAGAACCTTCATGATCCTATAAACTATACAAATCAGATGCTACTTAAAGGATGCATTAACTTAGAGCTCAACCTCCTTGGGATAAAAAACATGAGACGATTCTAAGTAATAGTCGCATAACTAAGATATGTGGAAGACGTCGTGCATGGATCAGTACCTCTGAGGAAACTTTAGCTAATAGGCAACCAACCCGACTCATTCCAAAATCTCAAACATTCTGATATATCACTGTGAAAGCTTTCCTTGTCTCCTGATCTTCTTGTGTCCCAACCTCGGTGCAACACGTAGGAAAACTCAATCCCCGACCTCAAACTCCAAAGGCCGTCTATGACGATCAACATAAAATTTCTGATGAGACTGCACAGTAGCCATCCGTTTATGAATCAACTGAACCTACTCAGTAGTCTCATGGACAAGACGAGGTCCCAGCATAGCTGCCTCTCTTGCCTCCAGCCAACACAGGGGTGATCAACATGGCCTACCATACAAAACCTCATATAGGACCATCTGAATAGTATCATGAAATCTATTATTATAGGTGAACTCAACCAGGGGTATATGTTTCTCCCAAGACCCCCCAAAGTCTAGGACACATGCACACAACATGTCCTCCAGCACCTGGATCGTGCGATCTGACTGACCATCTGTTTGAGGGTGGTAAGCTGTGCTCAAAAGCACTTGTGTACCCAACGCCCTCTAAAATATTTTCCAGAAATGAGATGTAAAATAGGATTTTCTATATGAAATGATAGAATGAGGAACCCCATGAAGTCACACCACCTCTCAAATATAAAGACCCTCGAGATCATCAACACCAAAGGTCTCCTTAATCGTTAATAAGTGAGTGACCTTCGTAAGCCTATCCACTACAACCCACACAACATCGTTTCCTCTACGCGACCTTGGTAATCCCATCACGAGATCCATCAAATCATCATATCATTTACACTTAGGAATGGGTAGAAGCTATAAAAGTCCAGTCAGATGCTGATGTTCCACCTTCACCTGCTGATAGGTGGAACACCTCATAACAAAAATAACTACTTCTCGCTTCATAATCGGCCACCAGTACCGACAGCGCAAGTCACAATAAATCTTGGTGACTCCGAGATGTATTGCCCAAGATGAATCTTGAAAATCTCACATAATCTCCTTGCGTATATCCTCTAGAACCCACACACATCCATGGACACAAAGAACTTCATCCTCGCCTATCGTCCATCCAGGAGGAGGGTCCTCACCTTCCACACTCTCCCGTAGAACTAGTCCTTTGAAATCAGCTAGCTTCCTCATCCTCACTCTATCCAGTAGGGTAGAGGTAACAACCAAAGATGAAAGATAAGTTTGTCCCTAAATATTGTGAACCTCTAAATGCATCTCAGAGAATAAAGACATTAGATTCCACTCACCTCTGGCCTTCTACACTGCTTGTATCTGAGTCCTCCTGCTTAGTGTGTCAGCCACTGCATTGCCTTTTCTAGGCGTATAGGAAATCTCAAATTCAAACGGCTGAAGGTATTCCACCCATCATCACTGTATCATATTCAAATCATGCTAAGTGAAGATGTATTTGAGACTTTTGTGGTTCGTGTACACCACGAAATACTCTCCCAATAAATAATGTCTCTAGTATTGCAAATCATGAACAACTGAGGCCAACTTGAGATCATGCGTTGGGTAATTTATCTCATGTGGCCTCAACTACCAAGACCCATACACAACTACTTGATCTACCTATATAAGCACTACTCCCAGCCCAATACCTGATGCATCGTAGTACACAGTGTAACTCCTACCCGGTTTAGCCAATATCATTATCAGTGTTAAAGTCAAACATCTCTTCAACTCCTGAAAGGCTACGTCACAAGAATCCGACCATTCAAACTTCAAAACTTTCTTAGTCAAGACTATCATTGGTGGTTCTAAGCATGAGAAGTCCTGTATAAAATTCCTGTAGTAACCAGATATCCCCAAGAAACTCTACACCTCAAAAAGATTATCGGGATGCTCTAAGGTAACTACTGATCTTACCTTCTCTAGGTCCACTGATACCCCAGTCTCTGAGATGAAGTGACCTAGGAAGTGAATCTGATCCATCCAAAAGTGGCATTTTGCGAGATTAGCATATAAATGATACTCTCTCAGTGTATTCAAAATGATCTCAAGGTGTTTGGCATGGTCGTGTTGATTGTGAGAATACACCAAGATATTGTCCATGAAAACCACCACAAATGAATCTAGGTAAGGATGGAACACTCGGTTCATCATCACCAAGAAAACTGCTGGCGTGTTTGTGAGACCAAATGGCATAACCAAGTACTTAGAGAGATAATAACTACTGTGAAAGGTTGTACGAGGTATGTGTGCAGGTCAAAAACGTACCTAGTGATATCCTGACCTCAAGTCAATCTTCGAGAACACTAAATTTCCTCTAAGCTGATCAAATAGGTCACCAATATGTGGTAATGGGTATCCGTTTTTAGCCGTTAACTAGTTTAGTTTCCAATAGTCCATACATAGCCTTAGGGCACCATCCACCTTTTTTGCAAAAAAGGACTAGTGAACCCCAAGGAGAACTACTGGGTCAGATAAAACCCTTAGTTTCCAGATCTTCTAACTACCTCTTGAGCTCTTACAACTCAATCGTATCCATCCTATAAGGAGGAATGGATAATGGTGCAACTCCTAGCACTAGCTCAATAGTGAACTCCACATCTCTAACTAGAGGTAATCCTGAGAAGTAGTCTGGGAATACGTACCAAAAATGATCAACCACTGGAGGAAAATCTTCCAGATGTGTTCCCTGATCATCCAGATATAAACTCACAATCTGGGTTGTCATCCCACCCATCCCACGATGCTCAGGTTTAGCTCAGCTCACCTGGACATCCCATTCTCCCTTGTATAGAAAAGACCCACCCTCTGGTGACATAAAACTCCCCCTGAAGTGATAGCATTCAATGAAGGCCTAATAGGATACCAACCAATCCATTCCAAGGATGACATCGAACCCCTTAATCCCTAATACATAGAGGTTCCAAAGAAAGTGACACCCACCAATCTCTAGAGGGCACTACTTGCACTAATGCACACATACCATTATAATCCCTAGTGGAGTGTCTAGCATCATAATGTTCTTATAAGTATAAACACAGAGCCCAAGGCTCTCCACAATGGGAAAAATATAAAACTATGTGTTTCACCAGTATTAAAAAGTGAAAAAGATAAAAATAGAGGCAACTAGAATAGTACCTCTAATAGTAGAAGGTCTGGGATCCTGCTCCTGTTGGGTCTGTTTCATTGCATATGTCTGACCTGTACCATGATCTTGTGACACAGCCTAGCTACCTTGAGCTGACCCGCCCTGCTGCCGCTGAGATCTTGGGGTCTGGCTACCATGGCCATACCCACCGCCTTGTCCTTCACACCCCGACATATTCTAGTTTCAAGGATGGTAAGAAACTACTAACCCTGATCCTACACGTGGAGTTTGTATAGAACATCTCTCACTAGCCATTAGTGGAAACGTCTTGCATAATCATTGTAGATGGACCATTTTTCTGCAAGATCGTCACTCAAATGGGTCCTTCAGGCACTGGGGCCTCATATGTCCAACTATACCACACCGATAGCACCTCACCTGGCTACCTGAAGATACATCCTAGTTGCTCGTATTCCCACAAGAAAACTCTATGCGATGCTTCTTGATTCTGATCGAGATAGTGCCAGATCTCGATGCCGAACCACCATGGATCACACCCCCAGATTCCCATAGGTTGCGCTCAGTAATCAATGCCTGATTCACAATGGAATGTAAATAAGGCAACCTAAAAACATTCACCTGAACTCGAATGTTGTATCAAATACCATCCTTTAAGTGCCTATCTCTCAATGCCTCATCACCCATCAGAACAGGTGCGAATTACTGAAGCTCTGTAAAGTGGGAAAAATAGTCCGTCATTGACATAGTACTCTACTCCAGATTTATGAACTCCCAGGATCGACCAGCCTTGAGGGTCTCAAGAAAGAAGTAGTCATAGAAGACTGTCTGGAAGTCTCCCCATGCCATGTCCCAATGGCACTCTGTCTGCGTGATAACATCCCACCACCTCTTGGAAGAATCATACAACATATAAGTCACAAGCTTGGACCTCCTCTCAAGAGGTGTCTCAAGATTCTCAAAGATAGTCATCACTTATTCTAGACATGATTCTATATCTTGTGGTCCTCTATCCCCTAAAAACATAGGCTGATGCTGCTACTGAAATATACGCGTTAGCTCTGCCATAGATGTGGCAGCTTGCGGTGCTCCCTGGTAGGTCTTCATGAACCTCAAAAAACCTTCCCGGAATTGTGTGTCTACACCCACATCTAGTATAATGGCTGGTGTCTTATTTGGCACAAATGGAGGGTCCATTGGTAGCCCATGGCCTACCACCTTCGGTGTATACTCACCGCCACTCTCCTGGAACACTGCTCATGGTTGTCGTGGCGACATTGCTCTGTAAATTCCAACACACACACCTCAGAACAAGTTTTAACAAAGATAAGACTACCACTCAGAAGTGCTAAGCGGTATAGAGAAGGTAAAACACTCAAGATTCTTTCAAAATAGGATTAAACGACATGTATAACACCTTACACAGCGTGTACTCCTAGGCCTTTACATGGGCATGTACTTCTGCCCAACATGGCTGTGTAACACCCTATGTACACGGCGTGTTCCCTAAGAGACACAATGTGTACTTGAGTTTCCTTCCGGCCCAGGTACCTCTAAATGGTTATAACTATACAGTTCTTCTGATGTAAGACTACACAACATGTTCACTCTTGACACAGTGTGTACTGCTAAGTTTTCATCCACCTGTGTCATTAGTCACATGGTTGAATACATGGTTGAATTCTACACGGTGTGTACTCAAGGTACACGGTAGCTACTCCCAATTCATTCGAGGTAATTTAGCTTTTCCCTATACACAAGTTAGCTACTCCCAAACAAAATTTATTACCAAATCCATTTTTCCTTTCTATCCAGTCTATTGGATCCAAATAGTAAGTTTAAGAAGATGAAACCTTTGACACCACTTTGTAATGTCCCAAACCAACTTACCACTAAAGCGACAGCCAGACCGGTTGGCCACATGGCCTCAAGAGCATTTACCTAAATTCTAGAGGTTTCCGACTAGCAACGAGGGTCTAGGGTGTGATAGTGGGGAAACTATGCTCTCATTGGTAGAGTGTAACATAGTGGACTAAATAATAACGAATAGAGGAAGTAGTGAACAACATGTAACTGAAAAAAATAGTGGAAGTATGATAGATACATATCCAATTATCAACCATAAAAATGATAATGCATCATGTTATATGATCTAAGAAAGCATCCAAAATAGGATACATTGCAATCCGATATAAATACAACACAAGTACAGAACAAAATATAAAACTTAGAATCATCGCAAGCCTCGACTTGGTCCCATGCTCTCCTGCTCCTAAATAGAAATCAAGTACCTGTATAAGGGCACTTTCCCTTATCTAAACCTGCAATCATATAATCTGTTTGGGCCCAAAAGCATGATCCAAACAGGGTATGAGACTAATCCCAGTAGACAACCACCAAAGATCCGTGCCTAACTGTCAGCGGATATATGCAATAGTAGTAAAAGAAAACAACAACTAGGAAGTACTCAAGTAAACTAACCATTTATTCTGTTTATGTCCTTTAGTAGTTCAATTTCATTTAAATACAACTATCTCAATATTCGACCTTATCCTAAAAATCCCCCGTATATAAGTAAACACAACATATGTCTCAAAAGATCATCTAGATAAAGAAGTGAAGACCGAATCCAAGCTTGTTATTTTTCTTGGAAGACACATCATAAGTCATTCCATTTTATTCAACAAGTTATGTGAACAAAGGTCTCAAAGTCTGGCCTAGGCCCGTCGAACCCCCGTTCCAAAAGTAACCGTCAACCCGTGACATAACCATTTCACATTTAAGCATATCAGCATTTTAGAATTTAATCATTTTTTCAGTTTCCAATAGATCCCCTTATAATTATCCCTCAATGGATAAAAGATTCTCTTGGCATTTACAGAGAAGACTCAGTGAGCTCGACCACCAAAATTGTGGCTTTCTCATGGCCTTTAAGTAATTATCCTCTTGAGTTCATCCATTGCCTTTTAACTGAGACAATGGTTCACCCAAGGTAATAAAGTCTTAATTAGTCACATGAGCCCGACCTTGTATTTTAACCAAGACTATGACTCTCCCATGGATAATTACATCTTTTAATCATTTATCATTTCATTTCAAAAACAACACATGTGAATTAAACTATCTCATGTATTTAAACATAACAACTCATGTGGGAAATTTACATAGCAGCAAATACATGAAAATTAAACTATTTCATGTTTTTAATCATAAAAAATCACGCAGGAATTTCATATATTAAAATATCATTCTAATCAACCCAAAAAAAGGAAAAACATTCACATGCCTCAAAGGCATTATTTCTAAATGGCTAACAATGGGGAACACACCAATGGGGTGTCCCTAAATAAAAAAAACTGCAATCACATGCTTCAATTTCATATAATCAAATACCTAAACATCATTAGGTATCAATAGGTTTAAATTATAGAGCAAAAAAAAAGAACACCCTAAAATGGTCTCATACCATTTTGGCACATATAATCAACTCGAATTTTAACGAAAGGAACAAGACCACCTACCTCGATGTTGTATAACTGATATTATATAATGTCGACCCTTGAATCGGCCTAGAATAGTGTAGATCTAAGAAAAGAGGTAAATCATTCAACCTTGAATAACTTCCTCAAGAACAGAAATCAACAAGAACGGATCAAGGAGAATAAATATCTTACTGAGAGGAATACAATGGGACCGACGAAACTTGATTTGGGTTCCAGATGATGAAATGGGAGAAGAAAATGTTCTCGTGGCTCCTTCTTCTTCACCCGACAACTCCTCTGTCCAGAAGAAGAGAAAATGAGACTACTGCCCGTTTTAAGCCGAATTTTAGTAGTACACGACATTTAAATCCATATACACAGCGTGTATATCATTTTACTGTTCATAACTTCAATGAATTACTTTACACATCCCGCACCGATCTTGCCGACATAACTACATGACATGTACTAGGAAGTATACAACGTGTAATGGATTTTTCTTCTCTCCCAGGCCAACAAACTCACACATCATGTATCCCCATCCTACATGGCCAGATTACATGGCATGTACATAGGAGTACATGACATGTTCTACTAAAACTTAACATTTTTCTAGTTTTCCTTATTTTCTCAAAAACAACACAAAGGAAAAGAAAAACGACGAAACAACACCTCATAAGAAGAATCAGGTTCTTACAGAAATTTTAGTAGAAAACTTGGAAGCTAGATTTAGAAAACCTAGATTAGGGAACAAAACACTAAGATAGACTTGAAAATACACATACAAGAATATCCTATAATTTTGGTAAGGAATATATTATTTGGATCTTCCTAGAAAATAAATCCCTGTCCAGATACTACAAGTGGACGTGGTTCTGGTACAGATGTACCTAGGAGTAACAACTCTGACAAGGTGTTTCAGGCTTGACCTGGTGTAACCTGGTATACAACAATGGGCCTTACTATGCACCTAGTTTGACACTCCTAGGGGATATTCTTTGGATAATTAACATTTTTTTCTTACATACCATTATGAAGGATTTATTCTTACAAAGTAACCAAATTATATGGTTCTAGGATTTACGATGCATAAATTTATGACATGTGCTATACCATATTTAGAGTTATAGAAAGTTCATAATTTTATGAGCTAATATAGAATATGAAATTGATTATAAATGGAGTCTATCATAAGTAATGATAACATAACCAATGCATGTGATGAAAATAGTAAGAAGGATCATATATCTCATGTTCTTAAGATATAATTTCAAAGGAAGATAGTCTCCCATGTGTCCTCATCATATGAGGAAATAGTATCTTGTGTTAACAAGGTATGTAAAGAATTATATGAGTCCTATGACTTTAAAGGGAAGCAAAAAAAAAAAGAAAGAAAGAAGAGGATGGTAGCGAAAAATATGGATAAAGGGAAAGAAGGGTTTTCCCACATGTGATAACTATGGAAAGAATCACCCTAGTAAATGCTTGAAGGGAATGAGTGTTTGTTATAAGTTTGGAGAAAAAGGAAATCAAGTCCACGATTTCAAGGGTAAGAAAAATGTTTCTAATGTATAATGCTTCAACTGAAATTATATGGAACATTATGCGAATCAATATCCCAAGTGTCAAAAGAATATACCCCAAATGATTATTCTGGATAATGATCATGTTATGATGATACCATAGATGAAGTAGAATGATTAATATGACTAGTCAAGAATCATGTCATTTGAATATTTTTTCAACAATGTACTGGTTATAATAATTATGAAATATATGAGGATTGTATTGCAATACTTTTTCATTGAGGATTTGAAACCATAAGTTGAATGGTACTAAGAAAAGATATTCAGTGGAAAGTTAATTTTTTTTGGAAAAATCATGATTAAAGGAAAGAAAAACCTTAATATATTTCTAATTATGAAGATAATGATGAAGAAATGATTCATTTGGATAAGTACTGACTACCTCAAAACCGATTTTTGACTTATCGATAAGTGGTCGATGCTATCATTGATGAAGTTTACAACATTTTTGGATATAAGGAATACACCCAACAACATGTGAAATTATGAATGCATGTTTCCAATAAGGTTTTATGGTAATTTGATTTATTACCATATTTTAAGAGGACACATGATGAAGATATTCTCATGTTTCGAATGTAAAAATTTAGGGCTACTTCATGTTGATTACATGCAAATAAGGTAGTAGATGCATTGAGCATGATAAATCATGGAGTTTTAAAAAAATGAGGATTTCCAAGGACATTGTGTACATGGATCTAGAAAGGATGGATATGAGAATGATTCTAAAGTATTGGATCATAATATTTTGTAAAGTTAAACCATTTGTGAAATGGTTTATGTTGATCATTGTATGAGGTTTTAGAGTTTAATGTCACTACATGATGGTTTGATTATTCTTCCATGATCATGTTGTCCAATTAGAATGTGTTGTTTTGTAGCAATCGATTCATTTCCCTTTCCTCTTATTAAGAGGATATTTTAAATGTATTCCTAATGTGGGTTTCCTACAAGGTAATTTTCAAGTATCAACCATTAATTTTCGAAGTTCAATTTCAAATTTTGAGGACAAAATTTTTGTAAGGAGGGGAGAACATAACACCCCAAGAATTTAAAAATATATTTAATACAAAATGAATAAAACACTAAGTCTCTACAAAACACCACTTTGTTATAACCTAGCCAGTAAACATAATTTTTCCACCTCTGTGATTTGAATTTTGAAAAACTGACATACACGGTTGTGTTCAGTAAGATATTTGGAGTCTGATAAGACAAACTTAATTTTTGGTGAATAGTAACTCACCCTTATGAATATCAACTTAACCTTTTGAATAGTGATACGACTAATGGAGTAATAACCTCACCTAAGAAAGTATAATTAAATTTTATCTTCCATCATTTCGGTTTTGAGTTTTGTTTTTTCATAAAAATATGACGAATTTGATAAATTGATTTTTCAGTAAAAAATTATACATTTGAGAGAGATTTAAATTATTATATCAAAATATGGTTTTATTAATGTTTATAATAATGAAATAGTCTTATCAAAATACTATTATTTAATTACAAATGGTAAAATAATTTTAATTTTTTTAAGTGTCGAAAAGTTTACTATACATTTTACTATGCATTTTATGTATGCTATTATTTTTAATAAATAAGTATTTTCATAGATAAAAGTTAAAATTTTACTATTAATAGAATTATTCTGATAAAATAAATTTCATTTTTGAATTACTAATGTCGATATTAGGTTATGCTAAATTTATTATAATTTTATAAAATACTTTAGTTTTTAGTGAATAGTAAAAATATAGTTTTGAGTTTTTGGTATGTTTAATAATATCATTAATGATGTAATCATGTTGTAATAATTATGGTCGACTATTTAGTAATAAAATATGATATGAGGTATCCCAAGTGTCCAAAACCATGGGAAAATACCATGGGCAAGCCCATGGTTTTACAAATACCACTAATGAGGTGTCATTGGAAACTAATAAAAAAACTCTCTCTTTTACTATAAATACCCAATCATTACTTAGTTTTCTTTCATTAAAAATTCATAACCCTCAAATATCTGGTAGTTTTACCTCCCAAGGAGTCCTCCCAAAGAGTCATCAATCCCCCAAGGTCCAAACCTTCAAGTTTTAGAAGTTACTCTATAAGGTAAGAGAATTCTCAACTTCTCTTTTCTATTCAAGTTCTCTTTTATGTGGTATGTATTTAAAGTTTCCATAACATGTTATTATTTACATTTTATTTTGTAACTCTACTATATTATGAGTCTTTTATGAATGGGTGACCCATTTCCCCTCTCTTTTTAATGTTTTTTAAAACCATGTTGCATAGCCGTTATGCTGCATAATTTTCGCTTCAAAATATTTCTCTTTTTCAAGCACTCTTATTATGTTATTCTATTTTAATTTAAATTGAATTATCTTGGGATATGTAATTAAATATACCCCTTAAATTACATATTATTTAATAATTATGATATACCCCCTTTTCTCTCATCAAAATATTTTATGAATTTTTAAGTGATGCTGTTAGGCTGCCGAATTTTCGTAAGAGAATTCTCAACTTCTCTTTTATTTCGAGTTTCTTTCTTTTCTTTTTCTTTACTCACATCATTCCATCCAAATGTTATGATAAATCCAGTACCTTACATGCACTAGATTTTTTTTGTTATAATTTAACAATTCATCATCATCTCTCCTTTCCCCTTCTTTTATATTAGAAATGAAAACATCATCCGAGATGTGTTAATTTATCACATTCAAGGACGACGGGTTTTCAATTTCTATTACCATATTCAATTATGTTCATGAATCCATTTTTATGGTTGAAAAATACTGCTATATATGTATTTCAACTTATTTAATGTTCTTGAATCTTTTTTCACATGTGATATTAATTTATAAATTAAAATGAGTTCATTGTGATAAAAAAACCACCAATTAACCCAAACAATTATCATTAAAGTTTTATATAACGATTCATCTTCACTCCCAATAACCAAATGAATTTTATAAAAATTTAATATTTTTGATTTTAACAAATAAAATAAAACTTCTATTATGGAAAACCATTATCATATTACATGTTTATCCTTACATGTATATAAGTAAACCGGTCTTGAATACCAAGGAAGAAAATGATCCCAAACAATAAAATTGAACATCTTAAACCCATAAAGGACATGAATGAACTTAATAAGGATATAATAAATCAATTAAATAAATAATATGTTCTAGAAATATTAATTAATGAATTTAATTTGGTTATCCAGGACACTGATATCAAGTGAAGAACACCATCAGACTTAAGGTAAGGGTTACCTCACCTCACTTCCATTTTTGCGAGATATTCTTCATACACAACTATTTATTAAGTATGGTGTATGTATACTTACTATTCATGTATCATATCATGAATAAATTTATTTTCATGGTATTTAATTTATCATTTTATGATTATTAGTTTTTGGGCATATGATTTGATTGATTACAAAGTGGTAAGGGTTTTCTACCCGAATCTCCATTTTCATTTGGGTTACTCTTATTATCTATGTACCTAAATTAAATTATTATTTATTCATATTTAATCCTCACAAATTTTGTTTGAATGTATATATATTTTTACCAACCATAATTCTACTTTAATTTACGAGGGTTATATGTTTTAAAAGGATCTTTTAAAAATCCTTCCTGATAAACAACCCTGTTTCAAGGGAAATTCTCGAATTCTTACCTATTTTCAAGTGCACTATATAATATATTTTAATAAATTATTATTTTTATAAAATCACAAATTTTATCATGAAAAAATAATCTTGGTTCATTTATGGTTTTATAAAATCGAACACTCCTTTATGTTTTAAAATATCTTTAATATTTTTCCAAATCTGCACTTAAATGTTTCACTTCTAAAGCTTATTTAAAAGATCTTTTTACATGATTTCACTTCAGTAGGACATCATTTATGCCTCAAATATAATTTAAATGTTCTTCCCTCTTATTTTTTGGGATATAATTGTTTACAAATTTGATTTCATGACAAATACAAATGATTTTCCAAAATAACTCTTCTTTCCAAAGTAAATGTATTTTTATCATATCACTTTAAATTTTATGAGTCACTTTGGAATGTTTAAGGATTATTTACTCAAGAAATTTTCAATTGTATCATTTAAAAATATCTTCATTTATTTCAACATCCTTGTTGAATCTTGTACTTAATTGAGGTGTATCTCTTATGATATCATCTACAATATGTTGTTTAAGGGTTTCTAATTAGTTTGAATATGGATTTTCTATCTTGATACCATTAACCAAATTACTCTAAATGGTTAGTGTTTATGTTTAATGATTGGGAAAAGTTATTTACATTTCATATGTTAGTTTCAATATGAATGTATATATTGATTATATTCACCCAATTTATATGAAGAATGCATTAGATTTAGTAAGTGTTGGGTGGGGCCCTCTATATCCCCTTAGTGCATCGGTAGGTCTCATGAGACAAACTATGGTCTTGACATGATGCCTTGGAAAAATGGTTATTTATGGTCTTGGAATGAGGCCTTGACAGTATGGTTATGATGTCCCGTATTATGCATTCCATCATTACAAAACTAGTAATTGAAAGTTCATGTGGTTTTTTGACTATTATAATATCCATGATTATGTTTTATTATGGAAATATTTACTCATATCATATTCCTACCATATTATGTTCAAGTTTATTTTTAAAGGCATGCGTTTTTAGTTATTCACCATGCTTAATATTTATGTTTATGATATCTTCCACTGTATTGCTTACCCTTTCTAAGCATCTGAGCTAACCCCTTTCTTATGTTTCATTTTATCAGAACATGAAGAAGTTTATTATGAATGACCTGTATGGATAAAATTAGAGTTGTGGATGTTCCCAATAAAACTTATATGTTGTATTTCTTTTCAAGTTGTAATGTAGAACCTATGTATGTATCTGGTTTTCTAAAACTACTAAACTACTCAGTCCTTCAGGATTTGATTCCTTGTAATCATGCCAATGTATTGAAATAATGTACCAGCTCTAGGATTTTGGGGTTGGGGCGTTACATCCAAAATGAGAGATTATGAGAATAAACCCACCAGTAGAAATTACACATGTTTATATGTCACTTTATATTTTTATTTATGAGCATGTGTAATGGTCATTAGACTTAAGATTATTATTAATACATGTCATGACTCATGTAATTATATGTATTGTTGTAAACCATTATGAAAACAATTCATGGTGAAGTTGGGTACGTTAGGTGTGTCACAAATGATGTGTTATTAATGAATAAGTTGAGGAAGGATTTGTCTTTTATATATTAATGGTAGTTGATAGCTCATACCTTTGATTGAAATAGAATAGTAGAATTAAATTCCACATCCATAGTGTAATGAAAATTTTATTTTAGATAGTACAAAAAAGATGTATCAAACACATAGGTTGATGAAACGACTACGAAACCTTCTTGATGAGATATTATGACAAATGGATTATATCACATAATGAGAACTCACATGTGGTTATCGATGTTGCAATATTAAATTCTTTATCTTAGGTTTCTTGACCCATTGCTAGAAAATAATCTTAGAATTTAGGCAATCCCACCCAATGACAACAAGAAATAATCCTAGAGGGTTACACACTAAGTGTTTCTGTTGATCTCAATTAAATTCTATTTGAATTTAATTATTGGAATAAATATTATTATCAAGATCAAGTAATCATTTTATTCAAGATTTGTGATCGCATAAATTAAATAAATATTTATTCACAAGTTAATTGTTAATTTATATAGATATATAATATTTATTTATTTATTTATAGAATGAATAAATATTTAATTTATTTAGTTATTCAATAAATGTTAAGGAGGATTAGTGGTATAATATGTGTCTAGTGAAATTTTTACTTTTCAAGATGGTAAAATAATATTTATCATTACACTAGTTAGCGCATATTGTGGAGTAAAATAATAATATTATTTTAATACATGGAATGTGGTCAGTCATGGGTTTAACATTTTATTAATGGAACTTGTGCCATTAATTAAATTATAAACTCTAACCCTAGGTCTATAAATAGACTACATATATATTCTAAGAGAGGCTAATCTAGAAACATTGTGAATAATATATTTCTCTTTAGAATCCTCCTATTCCCTCTCACATCCTCTCATAAATGAAAATATCTAGAGAATTTCTTCAAGAATGAAGAAACAAGAAGTGATCAAGACAAACAACACAAGATGACCAATTGATTATGATAACACCCATCAATTCATCAGTGTCATTTGGATATCATAGGAGCACATATGGTTACCGCTAGATGGTTTTTTCAACTAGATCTTACAATCACAATGATAAATTATCAAAAAGGGCTTTGAATGATCAATATATACTATGAATAAATATCTCAAGAATGTGGTAATATTTATTATAATTTAATTAAAATAATTATAAATTTAATGTGAAAAGATATACTCTCGGTTCCGGTATATTTATTACCAATATTCATTTGAAAAAGATTTTATTGGTCATGATGTTCATGTATTGTAAAATATACAAATGATCCATTGAATATAAAATTTGTTGAGTTAGGATCAACCCTAATAAGCACTTTCGCTATGCCCAAAACCAATAGTATGTAGACTGTTACATGTGTAGGAATCTACATGAAAATGTAAAACCATAAAACCATAATACAAAAATACACACACATGATTTCTATTAAAAACAACCATACATAACTGAAAATTACATAACCCATATGAGAAAAATAAACTCTAAGGAGTGAATGAAGAATCCCCATCAGTAGGGTAATCCACATGGAAAGACTAAGGACAACCCTTATCATCCACCAAAATCCCTAAAAATTATCCCTAGAAACCCCAAAATCCATGTCCTATGAACCACTCTACTATGGCGTTTTTCCTTTTCCTGGATCATGGAAAACTGGGTCTACATGCATTCTAGTGGAACACACATAGAGTGTGAGTACATCATACCCAATAGGAGGTCACCACATGACCCTTACCATCTTATCATAAAATTGGGTGTATAAAGTAGTAATATAAAGTAAACAGTGAAGACAATATAACAAGATAGAATTAGTTCATAACATAAATGATGAATTTATAATATAACAATTAAATTGGTTGTTTACTGGGTGTTAGAAAAGATACTAAGGACTCCAACTATACTTTCTTTGAACCCCACTCAAAATCCATGATAAATAATTTGGTATTTCAGTGTAAACCAATAAATATTTATCAAAATGCTTGAGGTAATGTGAATATGAATAGAGTAACCATAACCTATAAATAGAGGTTGGGGCACATCATGTATTGACCAAAATAATCCTCAATCCATATAAAAATATAGTAGAGAACATTGTGGCTCGTACCTGCACACCATGGCCATATCCCACTATATAGCCACATAACTATAACATGTAGCTATAGTAGACATGCCCATGGGTAGATGGAGTTCCCAAACCCAACAATTTCTCATCGCCAAGGACCTTTAGTAAAGTCCAAGATAATCTCCACAATCCATTCCCTACTTTATCACATCATTCCAATCATGTATCTAACACATGTGATACATATTATTCATGTTTGAACAACCATATTCATAACATGAATATCAAAATTCATTATAAACAAACCCATAGTCTCATTCTAATTAAACATATCTCACAAGTAGACATAAAGGTAAACAAAACATAGAATAAAGTTAAACAACCACAAGCATGAAAATTTATAAATACAAACTAAAACCATTTCTCAATTAACTTATAAGAAAATAATTTATTAATAATAATAGCCACATACCAATATCTCAACCAATGATTCCATATATACTATAATAATATTAGAGCGAGGAAGGGGAATATACCAATTTTTTTAATGAACTTGATCTCAAATCACAAATAAAATAATTTATGCCTCCACATTGATGATTTAACCAATATTGTATAGAGATATTTAGGGTTTTAGTAACTACCAACAGAATAGAAGAAATCATAAAATGAAAACAAGGTTGCTACTTTATATTTACCAAATCTTAATTTCTTCCATAGCTTGAGTAAAATAAATCCAAAAGAAAGAATGGATTTATGAACCCTAAATGAAAATAAATTAGATATTTAATTTGTTTTCATGGTAAAATAACATAAAATAAGAAGGAAAAAGAAAATTACACCTTTTCTTTAGATAAATCCAAGCTTCAAAACACCTTGTAAATGGATAAAAAGAATAACAAAAAATTAAATTGAAGAAGAATATAAAGAAATAGAGAAAGATCTTCCAATACCTTCCATAGAATTAAAAAGAGAAAAGATATCCTAAGTGGGGGTATTTATGAATTAATTATTTTAATAGAAAAATTACCAAGTTTACCTTGTTAAAAAAATCTCATGAAACCCATAGAACCTTAAGTGGCACAAAAGTGCCACTGGACTCCTAGTAGTAAGTCACTGGGACTCTAATGCTTTATACTACACCTTTACCCTCTTTCCTTCCACTTTATCCTCCTATAAATCTTTTCACCTCCACTGTAACTTCACCAATTCAATTCACCTCCTCCTTGATCAAATTAGGTTTCTACATACCTCATGCATTCCTCCTTGTATGCTAGTGGCAACCGACTAGAGGTGATAGTCAAAAAAAATAGGTTGGGAGACTTTAATCTTAGGAACAAATAACCATATAACACAACATAAATAATATTAATAATTTTTAATCACAATAAAAAGTAGTAGAAATATATATATCATAGCTTAATTCTATCCAAGGTCAATAATAACAACATGTTATAACAAAATGTTCTATAATACATGTATTGCGAGTCCCAAGAGACACAACATAATATATCATGGGAAGATAATATACAACTTCTCCAAAAAGTAAAAAAAGTAAAAGATAAATTCAAAAAATAGTCTTGAATCCTATTTTGATCTCATCTCCTGACTCCAAACAAGTTCCACCAGCTTATCCATCTGAAGAAGTAGGGCCCTTTCCCTTACCTAGGCCACAAAACATAATGTTTACTCGAGTATGATAATGACCAATTAGGGTGAAAGTACAACTCAGAAGGACACCAATAATGGTTTCCCAAACAAGTTCAGTAAATACATATTCATTCTCAATGTAAAGTTTTAATAAGAAAATAAATAAATAACCTTTCACTTCATAGAGTACTCAACCATCAAAATATGTGTGACCATACCTATTTCAGAAAATACCAGAATGGGGTGATATACCCTTGGTTTGAACACACCTCAAGGATGAATGATATGTCCCTTCCATAATCAAAATAAAAGTGTGTGGTTTTTCACTATCAAATATTATAGGTGAATGATTCATCACCATCCAACCCATATAAGTGAACAATCCAACCCCGATCCAATATCAATGGAGAATGAGATATATCTCAGTGAAAGAGGCATCACCAATCCTAAGTGGATGATATAACACCATGACATATCCTTAGGTGGATGATATACCACCATTACACAACTCATGTGGATGATACATCACCAACAAAACACACCACAGGTGGATGATGCACCACTTAAATCAAACCCTTAGGTGGAAAATATACCACCACTATCCAACTATAAATGAACGATGCACCACTAACATCAATCTATGGTTGGATGATATACAATCAGTACCTATCCCCAAGTGGGTGATATCCATAGGGACTACTTCCATATACCACCAACACAAATCCTTAGGTGGATTATGCACCACCATTAAAATCTCAAATAGAAAAATATACCACCAAGGAAACTTTTCAAGTGGAGATATACCATTTACATCACATCAGAAGGTTGATGAGGTACCAAAAACTTACCAAATCTATGTGAAGTTTGTACCACCAAACAAAATCACATGGTGGATGAGTTACCACTAAAACATCAAGGGTGGATGAAGCACCACCAAAAAATCATCATGTTAATAAATTCACCATTTATAAGAATTCACATAACATTTATAATTATTTAATTCATAAAAGGTTATGCCCCCAAGATAATAACCCACTAAAAGTCTCACATCTGGGCTAACTTACCCTATCCAGGACAATCCTGACTCAAAATTTTTTGGATTTTATGGATCATTAGCATATTTTACAAGACATAAACATCATGACCAAGAAATTTTTTCCAAATAATATTGATAAATAAGGTCACTAGAACCAAGAGAGTATCTTCTTCATGTTAAATTTATAATTAATTTAAATATACTAAAAGAAAGAATACACCAACCTTGAGATCTTTATTCAATAAAGATATTGATCATCTAAAACCCTTTTTTGGACAACCATCATTTCTCTTATACAATCCAAGTGTAAAATCCCTCTTGCGGTAATCCACACGTGTTCCTATGATCTCTAACAACACCGATAAATTTTTGGGTGCTATCATTAAAAAATCAATAATCTTGTGGTATTTGTCTTGGTCACCATGACAATTCCATTGGTTTTAAATAATTATCCTTTATATCTAATTCTTAATATAACCGAGGAGGAATGAGAATCCCTAGATCATTATTTGGTCTTGAGAGAGAGCTCTAGATTTCATTGCACATAACAATCCTCTATATCAATCAACCTGTGCACAATAAAAATAATCATCTATTTATAGAGATAGGGTTAGCCTTAAAATATTATTTAATTGCATAACAACCCTTAAATTATATATTAATCCTTATATAACCCCATTCCATGTAATGATAATAATATTATTTTCTCATGGTTTGCACTAACTGGCACAATGATAAATATTATTTTACCATCTTGAAAATTAATATTAACCGTTAGACACAATATGGTCCACTAGTCCTCCTTGGTATTTATAAAATACCTAAATAAATATTTACTCATTCAATAAATAAGTAAATATTATATATCTACATAATTAAATAATTAACTTATGAATACATATTTATTTAATTTATGTGATCAATAAATCCCGAATAAAATTATTCCCTGGTCTTGATAATAATATTTATTCAAAAATTAAATTCAAATATAATTTAATTTAGATAAATGGAAACAATTAATGTGTGAACCTCTGCGATTCTTTCTCATTGGCATTGGGAAAGCTTTCCTAAAGTACAAGATTACTATCTAGTAATGGGTCAAGGCACCCACAAGAAAGAAGTTAATATCATAATGTTAAAAATCACACATAGACATTTGCTATATAATATAATCCATTTGTCATGATATCTCATCAAGTAGGTTGCACACCTATATTATCAGGATATATGCTTGATACATCTTTCTTTGACTATCTGAAATAAACTCATCATTACACTATTTCCATGGAATTTAATGTGATAGTTCTATTTCAACAAAATGGATGAAATATAAACTTCAATAAATATGTAAGGTATAAATTCTTTCTTGACTTATTCATCAATAACATGTCATTCATGATTCACCCAACACACCCTACCTCATGTGAACATGTGGCATCATGGTTTTGGTCAGTACATCAAAGAAAACGAGTCATGAAATGTATTAATAATAATCTTAAAGTATAAGTATCCTCACACACACTCACAGACAGGGAATTCTAATGACATGTACACATGTGGTATTTCTATAGATGGTTCTTTTCTCATAATCTCCCGTATTAGAGATTACTGAGTGTGAACTTCATGAGATAAAGTCTCATACACTCATGAGTACATGTACCTAAAATTTAATATTCTATATGTCCCATCATAGAATGTTATCTGACCATATAACTATATTTAAGAATATAATCATGACATTTCAAGGTTCTAATCATAGTGGGAAACTTCTATGACCTTTTTCAATGTGAAAGATACTCTAGGACATTATTGCATTAAACTCATATAGAATAACCTCAAATATGTAATAAGATATTTTAATTAATATTCAATTATTTGAATATATATATATATATGAAATACAAAGTATATATAATTGATTCTAGGAAACCAACTCCAATAGACTCCCACATGGACTAGATCCAATTGCCAATGAATTTTAGTCTATTAGATCTCACATGATGATCATGCTTTTTTTAAGTTAAGGCTTTAGTCAAGGGGTCCACTATAATATCTTACATGAAGACTTTTCTCACTAAAAATTCACCACTCTGAGTAAAATACCTCAATAGATTATATTTTTGAAGTATGTTCTTTACATGTTTATGTGATCTTGGATCCTTTTCAAGGGCCACCACTATAGTATTATCATAATAGAGTTTGATAGGATCTATACTGGTAGGAATCACATCTATATCTTTGATGAAGTTTTTTATCCAAAATTATTATTTAGCTACCTTAGAATCTAAAATATACTCATACTTTGCTATAGAATCTACAACCATGACATGATTTGACTTATTTCATCTCATGAAACCTCCATTAGGAGTGAAAATATATCCAAACTGCGATTTCAAATAATATTGATCTATTTGGAAAATAACATCTTCATATCCTCTGATGACTAGATCCTCATACCATCCATAGACCAGGAACATATCCTTATTTAACCTCAGATATTTAAGTATAATCTTGTCTTCCATCCAATGATGGTCACCTAGGTTAGCTTGATATCTTCCTACCATGCTTAAGGTGAAGGAAAAAATCTATCTTAGTATATATCATAATATACACGACTGACCCAATCACTGACATTTATGGAATCCTTTCCACAATATATCTCTCCTCATGTGTTTGAGGACACATTTTATTAGAAATATGAATTCCATGTGACACTAGAAACAACCCCCTCTTGGATTTTTCCATATTGAATCTTTTTAGTATTTTGTTAATATATGTTCTTTGACTTAGACTGAGCGGTATTTTGGATCTATCATGATAGATTTTGATCCTAAGAATATATGCTGATTTTCCTAAGTCCTTCATGGAGAATCATGTGTCTAACCATTCTTTAAAAGACCATAAGACTGGTATTTCATTTCCAATAAGTAGTATGTCATTGACATAAAAAATTAAGAAAATTTCTTCACTCCCACCAAACCATTTATAGAAACATGTCTCACATTCATTATTTATGAGACTAAATTTTATTATGAATTCATAAAACTTAATGTTTTAGGACCTAGATGCTTGATTTAATCCATAAATAGATCTCTACAACTTGCATACCTTATTGGAAAGCTTTGGAGTCACTAATCCTTTAGGTTGTATCAAACAAACATCTTCACGAATGTTCCTGTTAAGGAAGGATATTTTTAGATCCATATTAAAAATATAATTATCATGGTAAGATTATATATAAAGTAGAATTATAATAGATTTCAACATAGAAACAGATGAAAAGGTTTCTTCATAGTCTATACCTTGATGCTATTTGAACCCTTTATAACCAATCTTTCCTTATAAGTACTGGCTTGTCCATCCATTTCCAATTTCTTCTTGAATACCCATTTATAACCAAGGATATTTACACCCACTAGAGGATTTACCAAAATCTTGACTTGGGTTTGATACATGGAATCCATTTCATAATTCATAAATTTTTACCACTTGGTAACTTTTATGCCACTTAATACTTCCTTCTAGGTTACAAGATCATTATTATTAATTAATAACGATTCACCATCCTAAGTGACTAGAAAACCATATCTTTTAGTTTCTATAACCTTTATTTTACTCCTACATAGTACTTATGTCTCATGAACTTCCTCTTCCATGAGTATTTGTGGAATCTATTCCTATGCCAACTCATATTCACCTTAATCTTGGACTTCATAAAAGTCTATCTTTCCCCCACTATCTATTTTATATATGTTCTCCCTATCAAGGAATATATCATGTATTATCACAATCACCTTTTTTTATGAGGGGTTGTATAGGTGATATCCTCTTATTTCCTTGGGAAATCCTATAAAGGTACACTTTGTCCCTCAAGGTGCAAGTTTGTTTCATGAAGAGGCCTTAACAAACACTTCAAACCCCACACATATAAATTCAAAAAAATAGATTTACTTCCACAAACAATTTCATATATAATAAAATCTTTCACTCTAGTTGGTACTTGGTTTAGTATATGTGATGCTGTATGAACATGTATCCCTAAAAGGATAATGGAAAAATCACATGAATCATCATTGATCTCACCATGTATAACAAGTTGTGGTTCCTCCTTTCACTCACACCATTCAATTTAGGTGTATAATAAGTGAGTTAGGATAGAATCCCACACTCCCATAAATAATTAATGAAGTCTTGATTAAGATGTTCTCCACCATGGTCTGAGCAGAGTTTCTTAATCATGTTACCTAGTTGGTTCTTAAATTCATTATTTTATTCTTTCAATTTATCAAAAGAATTCGAATTATATCTCATTAAGTATATATATCCATATCTAATAAAATCATCAGTGAAAGTTATGAAGTATGAGTACCTACCCCTTGCTTGAATCGGAAATAGTCCATATACATTAGTATGAACCGATTCAAGAAGCTCTTTGCCCCTTTAACCTTTTCCACTAAATGGGGTATTAGTCATTTTCCCTTATATACATGCATGAAATACACCAAGTAGTTTTAGTTCAATTAATCCAAATATCCATCTTGGTATAATTTGGTCAAAATCTTTTTTTACATGACCTAGTTGATTATTCCATAGTTGGGTGTGGTATGAGTCATGTGAACTAGTTTTGTTATTGATTTCTACTACTTAGTTCATGGAATACAACACATAAAGACCATTATTTAAATATTCCTTACCATAACATATTATTTATTTATAAAAGAAGTATCATTTATTCCCAAATTTGAAAATAAACCCACCTATATCAAGTCTAGATACAAATATAATGTTTTTGGTGACTGAAAGCACATAATAAAAATATTTTAAAACCAAGATCATTCCTTTTAACAATGTGAGGTGGTAGTCCCCAATAGCCAAAAAAACAAGTCTGGATCTATTTTTTGTCATAAATTTACCTCACTTCATGAAATATTCAGGAATATAATTGGTTCCTATATTTAAATACATATGTGAGAACCAAATTTTGTATTCAATACCAAATTTTTAGAAACAGATAAATTTAACTTGATAACAAATGCATCTAAAGCTTCCCCTCACTTCTTTTCTTGGGTACTTCTTACCAAATGAAAAACAAATATCATTTTATTCCCTTGGTTTTCCCTTGATCTTTCTCTTCTTTGGATGAAATTGCAAATAATCTTTATACATAGAGATCTTCACCTAGACATTCCTTTTATTCACCATAAGAATAAAAGTATTTTCATGCTTCATATCCTTGTCGACTTAGAGAAGTAGAGTGAGAAGATCAAGAAGATACTTCTTTATGTTGTTCATATTGAAATTGATAACAAAACTGGAGAATCATTGGGGGAATGATGAAATAATGAGATCATTGTGAAGTTATTCACGTAGATTAAAACCTAGAATCTATAGGAGCTCAATGTATCCAATGATTTTGACTACATGAGGACTAGTTGGAGAAACTTATCTAAGTTTTATTTGAAAGAACACCTTCGATATCTCACAAACATTCCTGTTATACTCTCTCCTGATAAAGACCACAATGATACTGAAGAATGAAACCGGCATACATATATTTATGTGAATTCATGAGTTCATTAGACATGGATAAAAACATTAAACACTAAACATCAGCTAAATTTATTAAGTGTTTACCATAGACAATAAAATCCTCATCACTCACCTCCTTAGTAGGAAGATTTGTCAGTGAGGATTCTAGTACATAAGACTTTGGTTCATGGCGCAACACTACCTATAGGTGTCTGAATATAAGAACCCATTTTTTCACTTAGGTATGGATCCTTTAAAATTTCGGTCTAAATATTTACTTTGGACCTAATATGGATTCCTAATGAGTTAGTTAAGGTTATGAGGGTGTTCATGGCTTATTCGGAGCCCAGAACCCATCTTTTTGGAGGAAACAAACTCTGCGCACGGTTTAGAGTAAACCATGTGGGATTTCTGCATGGTTTTCCAAACCATGCGGAAGGTGTTTTTTTTCGAAAAGTGGAACCTCACATGGTTGGGACATGACCAAGAATCCAAACCATTCAAACACCCCTTTTTCCCAGGTAACTGTGCATGCGTGGAACACAGTTTGATCAAACCGTGCAGAGGAAGACTTTTCAGGTAGAACCGTCTTGCACGGTTTGACAAACCATGACAAAAAACTATGCGTAGGATAAAAACCTATGTAAAATGTCTAAAACACCATTAATGATCTATTAATCCTCCTCCTTCCTCATAACCCAAGAACTAGTGGGATTTTCCCCCATTTTCACCCATTTGGAGATTTTTAAAGGACAAAGCTAGGTATTAAGAGATCTTCTTCATCCAGTATCTGATCGAGCTTCCATTCATCATGTTGGATGTGAAATGGTAAATACTCAAGTCCTCTTTATCCATACTCCTCTTTTACTCTTGACCTAGATATTCCATGTGACCGTTTTTCACCTTTTCTTAAATCTACTCCGATCTGAGGAAAATCAAGGGCCGATATCAGAGGAGAAGGCTTGTACAATCCTAAGGTGGGCGATCTATAACTCATCTCTAAAGTTTTTTGTTTTTGGAATGTTCGTGTGGGGCCTACCAGTTTCGTTGGAAACTATTTCTTAAATTAACATGCCATGATTATACTTGTAAGAATCATATGGTTATGATCTTTCCAAATATGTGATTAGTTGTTAGTGGTTTCACCTATAACTCAATATAGCTCATGTCAAAGGATATGCCATAATTGGGTTTTTAGTGTTTTGGAATATTTGATCCACCTTTTGGTTGTTCCTTTTCGTGATATTTCTAAAGGTGAGTCTTCTTATTATAAATGTCTTGTTATTACTGAGAATTTCATAATAGAATGTACCATGTATGCTCACCACTTGACCCGACTAAGGTAAGTGATTTAAAATAATTATTAAATATGGAATGTGAAATGGAAAGTATACTAATTATATAACTTGGCCTTAATAAAAGATATTGAATAAAGGTTACATGGCCGTAACACCCCTTTCCATGTTTATGGAAGGTAGTGAAGTGAACCTTAATAATTTATTATGCCTTAATGGATAAATAAGACTTGATTAAATGATTGCAATGCCACTTGGTCTATCAACACTAATGGAAGACAAGGCATGGACCAATAAATAAATGGTTTTAACTCTACTTGACCTATCCACACTAATGGAAGGAAAGACTTGAACCAAATGAATTACTAAAAGATTACAATATCAAATAGGAATAGACTGACTTGAGCTTGCCTTAGATCCTGAAAGGATAATACCTTGGGTCTTGGGAACCCCATTACGATTCAAGGATATAGTTTACTTAGGTTGATACCCACCTAGACTCTGGTTCTTTTATATTCCTTGTATGCCCAGTATACTACTATTGGGTCCCTTTCTTTATTACAGGATACCTCAGATACAATCCTTGGATCCAGCATTGACTAGTAGGTGCCATGGTGAAAGCCCATAGTCCCCTATCTTTGTTTAGCCCTATTTTACCTTGGTCGATCACCTTGGACTCGGTAGGAACCTTATTGTGAAATGACTTGTATTACACTACTTGGAATACACTCTTACCCCTTAGCTAGACTTAGATACTACTGAGTTAGATTTTTATGAGTTTATGTTACCTTGGTTTTTACCATGGAACTCCCTCACTGGATATCATTTTTTGGTTGCCTTGTTATGTCTTGGGACCTTCACTACTTATACTATCACGAGGTGATGTTAGTGTTGGATATGTCTCACGTGACCTATTATCATTAAATGGTAATTGATTAATTGATGAACTTGTTACATGTTCAGACACTAACCGAGGGATGAAGAAGGTACTTGGTTATTTAGTTATATTGTACTGTTTTCTTTACTTTATATATGCATGTCTACACACTGCTATATTACATTACATGGGCCGAATTTTATAGACACCGTTGGTGGTGGCCCACTGAGATTTATCTTACACCCTCTCCAGGTGCCATTTGGTACCCGAAGTAGATTACATGGTTGCAGGTATTGAAAAAGGGAAGCTTGAAGCTTCCAATACTTGATTGTGTGATAATAGGATGGATCTTGATAAAAGATGACCAAGTAGGATCTAGGGATTCTTGGAGTATACTTTGTTTTCTTTTACCTTGTGGAACATGTTACTCCTATTGTCTTGTATCCATGCTTTCTAGTTTTCTAGTGACATGACATTACATCATCACTGCTCTAGTTGATACAATTATTGTTATTCTTTCTTATCTATTACATCATTTTTCTTCTCCTATTTATTTATATTGCTTATGTTGTTTACTATTACATTATATTCCTTCTTCTATGCTACACTCTGGTAATGAGGGAATATTCTTCCCACAGACACACCCTAGGCCCTCACTACTAGTCAGTAGCCTCTGGCATTTGGGAAGATGCGCTTGAGGCCATGTGGCCCACCGGGCTCGGGGCACCCGTTAAGTGGTATCTGGGTCCAGGTTATCACAAAGTGGTATTAGAGGTGGTTTCTTTTCTTACATGACTATTTTGAGACAATATATTAGAGAATAGTAATGCTTAAGACTTGGTCATAATCTATTCTTGGGAGCTGTGAACCCATGTTTGGGGGTAAAATCCAAGTTACCCATAATTCAATTGTTATTCTATTTTACCTATTACAGTTGATATTATTTCACCATTGGGTGACTCACATGTTGTGTGGTGTTTTTGATTATTACTCTTTGGTAATTTATTTCATCCTTGGCCCAATGATATAGGGGCAAGGAGTATTAATACATGAATCATCATATGCACCTATAATTCACATGTCATGCATAATGCCATGCCATATAGGTGCATTTCATGGATTTTCATTGCTTGATATGCCTGTGATTGCTGAGTGATGCTGTGATAGTTTCTTGTACTTGTATTAATTTGGATTTTATTGAGTGATTTCTTGTCTCAATTCATGAGGTGTATGGGTCCTCATGGGTTGGTATGAGTAATTTATCGAGTCTATCCATTACGCTATAAATAAATGGGTGTTGTTTCTGATGATAGGTGTATGGGCGTTGATTCATCGGAAATGACTATCCATTATAAAGTGAATCCCGAAATCTGAAATGAATTTGTTATACATCCTTATCCCACATTTTCATGTTTATGAAAGGTAAAGGAGTGAGCCTAGAAATTAACTACAATGTAACATGAAACTTATACCTGAGCACTTACCGATACCTAGCTGTTTAAGAAGGTATTTTGGGTAGTATGCCTTGGGTAGCAAGTTTTCTTATGATCTTTTTCTACTAGTGTTATATTTTTCTTCTATGCTTGTTCTAAGGCATGTGCGTGGAATTTATAGACCAATGCCACCATGACATCCTCGTGTCGTTTACCAGGAGTGTCGTGATGACCATGCTATAGACATGGTGGGCCCTGAGCCAAAAATCTTACTTCCAGGAGTTCCACTTGAGGAAAAATATGCTATACCTAATATGGGAACTGATTCCCAAGTCCGTGATAGTTTCCTATGTCTGATGCAGTCCATGTAAGGTGCTCCATGGGTTGCACCTACAATGGATGATCTGAACCGCAAGTTCCAGCAATAACATCCTCCTAATTTTTAAGGGGATGGCAGATCTCAGGCTTATGAGTCTTGTCTAGAGGCAATGATGTATATCTTTGAGCATTTGGAAATGCCTCCAGAATAGAGAGTCAAGCTTGCTACATACATGCTTTGGGATTCGACCAAGCGTTGGTGGGATGTCGTTACCCAAGCTGGACGTCATCAGGGCATGTTATGGGTTGACTTATAAACTGCCGTCTATGATCAGTTCTTTCCTTATTCATTGAGAGATGACAGAACTAGAGAGTTCATGCATCTCGAGCAGGGTTCTATATTAGTTATGGAATATTCAGCACATTTCATTGATTTATAGTGCTTTGCACCGTTTCTATCTAGTGATGAGCTTTCACATGCTAGAAGTTTTGAGGATGGGATCTAGTACGCTATCCAAACTCAAGTGAATGTCTTTTGACTTCCTACCTTCTATGAAATAGTTGATCAGGCCCTTATCACTGAGTGTAACCTGAGGGACGAAGTGAGTACTGGGTTTAAAGGATTAGTGCCGCGTCAGGCCAGTAGTTCTTCTGGTGGCAGGAAACATTCCCTCGAGGTTTATTGTTAGTGTAGTGGAAGCCAGAGTATCTAGTTTTATAGCCTTGTAGTGTTTCATCAGTGTGGAAAACCAGGGAATAAGAAGCCCTAGTGTGATAAAGACCCTATGGAGTGCTGATCTTGTGGACGTATGGGTCATCTTCAGTGCTTTTGCAGGACCTTTACACTAGCTTCGAGTGGAAAAGGATTAGCTTCAGCTCCACCTTCAGGAGTGAGTTATTTTGCACCGAGTTAGGTGGGGAGTTGGAGTAGCACCGACAGGTCTGGCCGAGGAGGAGGTTGTGGCCATGGTAGTCCGATCCCTGATCACCATCAGTGCTAGAAGAGAAGTCATAATCGTGGTAGTCCATCTGTTGCACAGGGTTGTGGATCAGGTCAGTTTCATGCCTTATAGCTGATACCCTAGGATCAGGCTACGGGACCATCTATAGTACGAGGTACTATTCTAGTAGAATCCACTATTATATCTGCTTTGTTTGATATAGGCGCTTCAAACTCTTTTATTTCTATATCTATCATGGAAAGTCTCGGACTAGAGATACAATATCACTATGATGTAATGACCCTCGATACACCATTGGGAATATGGATAGAGGGCATAATCCAGTGAAGGGACTACCCCCTTGAGGTAGAAAATTACCCTTTCTTGTGGAATCTCTTTGTTCTTGAGATGACGAGCTTCGATTTTATTCTTGGGATGGATTGGTTGGTCCACTATCATGCCTTTTTAGACTGTTATCACTGAAGGGTTTCTTTTACATCACTATAAGGAAACAATTATCCTTTTCAAGGGAGAGTGGGATGTCCAGGCTGGGAGAGTGGGACTAAAGCATCATGGGATAGGTGGAGTGACCTCCTAGATTGCAAATATTTTCACAGAGGATCAGGGTTTGCTTCAAACTGATTTCCTTCTAGTAGTTGATCATTTTAGGGAAGTATTTCCTGATTAATTTTCTAGATTACCTCCTAAGAGAGAGGTAGAGTTTACAATAGATATTGTTTTAGGAGTATCTCCTGTGTCCATTCCTCTATACAGGATGGCACCTATTGAGCTTCAGGAGCTCAAGTGGAAGATAGAGGACTTAGAGGCCAAAGGTTTTATTTGGCCAAGTACATCCTCTTAGGGTTCACCCGTACTTTTCGCTAATAAGGAAAATGGAAATATCCATTTATACATGTATTAAGAAGGTTGAACCAACTTATAGTCAAGAAATGGTATCCACTTCCTCAAATAGATGATCTCTTTGACCAGATCTAAAGAGAAAAGGTGTTCTCTAGGATTGACCTGAGATCAGGTTATCATCAAGTGCAAGTCAGACCATCAGACATACCTCATACATCTTTCCATAGTAGGTATGGTCTGTATGAGTATCTTATTATGCTATTCGGTATTATGAATGCACCTTCCATTTTCACAACTTTGATGAATAGGGTTTTCCATCCCTACTTGGACTCTTTTTAGTGGTCTTTGTGGACAACATCTTAGTGTATTCATGAACTTGTATTGACCATGCCAAACATCTTGAGATCGTTATGAGTACACTGAGAGAGTATCGGTTTTATTCCAAGCTTGCTAAATGCGACTTCTAGATCAATAAGGTCCACTTCTTGGGTCATATTATTTCAGAATTAGGAGTATTTTTTGACCCTAAAAAGGTTAGTGCTATAGTTTCCTAGGAGCAGACTAAAAATGTGTTCGAATATCATAAGTTTATTAGGGATCGCTGGATATTAAAGGAATTTCATATAGGACTTCTCACGTCATACTTCACCTCTTACTAAACTTAAAAAGAAGGGTGTTAAGTTCCTGTGGTCAGAAGCATGTGATAAAGACTTTCAGGAGATGAAAGGGAGGCTTGTCACGACACCTATTCTGATTCTTCTAGAACCTGGTAAAGGTTATATCATCTTCTGCAATGCATCAGAAATTGGCCTAGGAGAAACGTTGATACAGGAAGACAAAGTCGTTGCGTACGGATCTCGGCAGTTGAGGCCTCATGAGATAAATTACCCGACACATGACCTTGAGCTAGAAGTACTTGTCCATGACTTACGTTGCTGGAGACATTATCTCTTAGGTGAGTGCTTTGTGATGTATACAGATCACAGGACCCTAAATTATATCTTTTCTCAGCATGAATTGAACATTCGACAATGAATATGGGTCAAATATCTACAATCCTTTGATTTTGAGCTTGTCTATATGCCTAGAAAAGGCAATTTGGTTGTAGATGCATTGAGTCAGAAAACTCAAATGTAGGACTTATAGGAAGCTAGTGATGAATAGAGGTTAATGAACCTCTTTTCTGAACTTCATCTAGAGTTTCACGACAGTCACAAGCAGTCTTACCTCTCAGCCTTAATAATTACCTCTTCCATCCTTGAGAAGTTGAAAAGTAGGTAGTTTTTAGATCTTGAAGGTTTGGTTATCTGTGAGATTATATCATGAGATAACCCACCTCCAGATTGGTCTATGGACAGAGATGACGTACTGCATCTACGTGGAAATATATGGGTTCCTACAGATGTGAGATAAGAGTTGATGAAAGAGTCCCATGCTTCCCAGTGGGCAGTTCATCTAGGCATCTCGAAGATGTATCGAGATATGCGACGCCAATATTGGTGGCCTGGGATGAAACATCATATTGTAGGATTTATCACTAGGTGTTCCACCTGTCAGCAGGTGAAGGCAGAGCACCAGAGACCTGCGGGCTTGTTACAACCACTTCCAGTCCCAAAATGTAAATGGGAATATGTTTCTATGGATTTCATAGTCCTCTTACCTAGGTCACCGAGGGGTAGTGTTTCTATCTAGGTAGTCATTGACCAACTGAAAAAATCATCCCATTTATATTCCTATTTGGGACAATTTCTCAGTTGATGAGCTGGGAAGACTGTATATCCATGAGATCACACGACTACATGGAGTTCAATGTACTATCATTTCAGATGGGGATGCTCATTTCAATTCACAGTTTTGGAAGGGTTTGTAGAAAGCTATGGGAACTCAGGTGCTTCTAAGCACAACTTTTCACCCTCAAACCTATTGACAATAAGAACGGACAATATAGGTTTTGGAGGATATGCTCCGAGCATGCATCCTTGATTTTTGCAGTTCTTGGGAGAAGAATATCTCTCTCATCGAGTTCACCTATAATAATAGTTTCTAGGAGACAATTCAGATGGATCCTTTTAAGGCCTTATATGGTAGGCCATACCATTCACCATTGTGTTGGCTAGAGGCAGGTGGGGCAGCCCTACTAGGTCTTTGTCTCGTTCATGATACTTTATAACATGTCCAACTAATCAGGAAGCATATGACTACTGCTCAGTCTAGACAGAAATCTTATGCAGATCTCCATTGATGACTGTAGATGCCGAAAAAGTCCATAACTCCCAGAGGAAGTTTCGAAATGACGAAGTGAAGTCATATTCAGAATCAGAGGCCCGATTTGGAGGCCCGGGAAGTGGTGCACGAAATAAAGGAGGATCCGTGCGAAATATTGTTGTGCACGCGAATTATCCCCAGGATTAGCGGAATCGAGCCGATGAGGCGTGCAATAATTGCATGCCCCGGTTCTTCGCAGTGAGATTTTACGTGCCGACGGATCCTGGCGCGGAAGATTTCGCACGCCGCCTATATTCCGCACTGGCCGATGCCTATAAATAGGCGGCGACCCTGAACGGTTTGGGGGTTGCGGAATTTGGATCGTCTCTGGTGCACACAATTCAACCCCCCCAGCGCGCAATATGGCTTTCAGGTAATTCCCCTTTTCACGCAAACCTTTCCCCGGGGTTCGCCTTTGCGCGCAACTCCACCGGCTTTAGTGAATTTTCCCCCTCCTCCGGGTTCCTTCCTTGCGCGCAATCTGTGTCCAGTGCGCGCAATCCCCTTCCGTGCATGCAATACCCTATGCGCAATTCTATCTCTGCACGCAATTCCTTGGCTCCAATTGCGTGTCATCCTGGTGTTTTGCGCGTAAACCTTCTCTTTGCACGTAAAACCCAGGACCCTTCACCTTGATGCCCCTTGGCTGCCTCTCTGTACTGGCACCTGATGTCTCCCCTACCGAGCATGCGCGCCATGCGTTGTTTTCCCGTACAGCCTTCCAGGCTCGTGCGAAGTAACCTCAAGGTCCCTTGGGTAGTGTTTCCCATTGCGTTGCTTTGCCTTATGCTTCTCCGCATAGGCACGCTAACGGCTATTGCTTCTTCGCATAGCCACGCTAACGCGGACCCCTCAATGGTTCACCCTGCGACCCCCCTTCACTACGGCCTTGACGATGCCTTCCCTCCCACAAGGGGTAGAGGGCTTTGGGCATGTAAGCCCTAGGGGTGTGGAGCGAACCCACCTCGTCCAAGCTGCAGGATGTTAAACTGCCGAGCACCTTGTCCTTAACACATGATGTTAAACTGTGGTCTGACCCCGTGCTTCGCACGCAGGGTCCCCCCAGATCGGGCATTCTTTACGACCACTCGTCTCCACGGGAATAGACTCTTCCTCGCATGGAATGAGATCCTCCTTGTTAGAGTTGCGTTTGTCCACGGGGGAAGGGCTGCCTCAGAGCGTAAGCCCCTATCCTCTCAACGAAAGGTTGCACCCGTGCATCTCCGTACTTACCCCTGCTGAAGCCAGTGGAGTCCCTTTCCCACTGCGCTTTGTCGCACCACGGGCCTCCACCCTGGAGTAAGCCCCGACACCAAGGGCCGCTAACCATGCGTAAGCCCCTGTTTCCTCTTTGGGCCGCTAACCACACGTAAGCCCCATTCTGCTTCTCACAGACGCACCCTCTGCAACGTGATCGTCTGGTCCCTGATGCCTCTTGTTTCTCACACCGAGCATGACTCACGTGGGCTTAGAGTGCGCATCGACCATGACATCCTCTTTTGGGCCACCTCAGAGCGTAAGCCCCATCCCAGTGAACTACGTGGACTTTGATCCGTGCTAACGTATGGTACGTAGGAAGCCTCCACGAGGTTCAATCCCACCACCCGGTCATCCCGACCTCTCCACGTCAGTTCCCTGACCACCATGGGTCGCCTCAGAGCGTAAGCCCCAAATCCCTCATCCCGCATGACGTTAAACTGTATGCCCTCGTCCCGCATGATGTTAACTGTATCTCGTCCCGCATGATGTTAAATTGTATTCCCCCTCTTGGGCCGCCTCAGAGCGTAAGCCCCATGTCTCACTCCACCATCCATCCTAATCCTTACCCAGGCTGCCACATTCCGATGAGATCATGCCACCCCATCCCACTCCATGACATCTGGGAAGCTGCCCATGTGCTGGCCCCAACATCGGTGTTCCCCCTAGGGGTCCTTCAACCCGATCCATCTCTACAAGACGTTAAACTCGTGACATACCCCGTGTTAAACATGGGAAGCTGAGGAAAACCTCAGATGGTACACATTCCCCACATTTGATGTGGGATGCCTCGGGCTTCCGCGCCCTCGAGAAGCCCTGTGATAAGGGACGGAAGATAGACGTGCCAACGACACCCCAACATGACCATTATCCTCACCGAAGGTTGCTGCCCTGACGAGACCCCTTGGAGCATCTTGACGGAAGCAGCGTAATTAACTGGCGTCCATGTAGATATGGCACCGAGAATGAGCTTCACGAACCCGTCTTAAATCTATGAGGGAGACCCGGACTAGGTGACGAGTTCTAAGGAGGAATCCACAGAAGGAAGAACCAACATCCCATCATCCCTGTTTCGATCAAGGAGTAGACGTCCCTGAACAAGGAACGGATGCCGCCCGCCTTTGGAAAGTGAGAATGCGGGGTAACAAGCAGCGCGTCCTCCCAATAGACAGATGCACGCGCCCTAGCGAAAGTACCAGAACAACAAAATGGTGAAACCTATGTGAAGCTCTTATCATCAATACAGGTAATGGTAGCGGTTGGGGTGTCGGAAGTTTAGCATGTCACCAGGTCCGGGTAACCCTCATCGGGACGTGAAACCCTCCAGGGGTCGAGGCCGTCAGGACGTTCACCACTCCGTTCTGTGACGTCGTCAGCGTGGATCCCTCTCACCGGCCACAGAAGACGGAATGACGCTGGGCTATTGGTTGTTGATCTATTTTCCTATTGATGCTAATGGGTTCATCTCCCTGCTTCCAGGAATCAGATCACTGCATCTGGGACTCGATCGCCACCTACCCACCAGCGTAGAGGCAGGGGCAGTACCGACGCGGCTACCCCGCGCGGTCCCACCTTTTCCACAGTCGCTTCGACTTCGACCGCCGTAGTAGCCGGGCGCTCACGCCCCCTCTCCCCATCATAAATCATCCAGCAGAGGGTGATCAACGACCTGGTTCGTAGGTATGATGAGGAAGGGATCATCCCCACCAGGGGCATGGCCTGCTTGGATCTAGAGGCGGCTGCGCCTCACCACCATTTCCTCCCCCAAGGGATGCACAGGGAGCCGCCGCTCCCCACTCCGATGTTCAACCGCTTCAGGAGTCTATCCTTGGATCACCTTGACACATCCCTCCCCTACGCCAATGAGGTGGGGGATGTCCGGGTCCACCCGATCGGAGACCCGTTCCTGGGGTTTATGGCAAGAACCCCCGCTGGGCTGCGTCGACGCCGCTGCCCGACTCCCCGAACTGAGGAGCAGGCAATCTTCATGCCCCACCACCGGCTCCGACCCATCTGACCTGACGCCAGCGTCGGGAGCGAGCGGAAGAGAATTCCCGTCCTGGGGCACCAATATCAGTAACTACTGTGGCCCGAGCCACTGCTAACTCCTGTTACTAGACCCCCGCACACGTTGAGCAGGGGCAGCCACATGCCCAACTGGGATCGAAACCCCGACCGCCCTGCAGGAAAGTTGGGTCGAATCTCCCAGTCGCGGGCACTGGAAATGGCCATCGCGGACCAATCCGCGGTAGTGCCACCCACCATGAAGGCTCATTCTGTGCCACTGATCTGGAAATCTGAAGGCTTATTCGTGATGGCTATGCTCCGGGTATGACTCTTTCCAGCGCCCACTGCATTGGGTATGAGGTCACTCCCCCTACTGCCGACCGCGAGTATGGAGCCATTGCGTATCCAGTCGCTCACTCACATGGAGGTCCTCCCCATGTCCATTTCGACATCTGTCCCGGTGCTTCTCGCACCCCGGCCTTCAGTCCCCTCTGCCCTAGCTCTATTGTAGCCAGGGGACTCCTTGAAAGAAGTCATCCTTACCCTGAGGAGCCACCCAGGGGCAGGAAGGCCGGGCGCCATCACCGTAAGAGGAATTTCAGGGGAGTCCGGATGGAAATTAGACCAGTCCGTTTCTCGGATTCTGAGGCGGAGTACGACTCGACGATGGAACCTTCCCCCCAACCCTTCGAGTCGAGGGCAGGGATGAGGACACGGCGCGTCAGTATCATACTCCCCAAATGCGATATCCGTATGATTCCCTCTACCCTCTGAAGGTATATCCAGGAGGACGAGGACTTGGCATACCCCCAGGGGTCAAACTCGCAGTTGCCACTGGCCTCCCCAGAAGCACCTTCCGCCCCTGTCAGGGAGGGTGGGGAACTCTTCTGGGGACTGACGGAAGAGTCGCGAGGCGACACACCCTCGGCAAGCACCGACGCTATGATAGGAGGCCCATTCACCGGCCCATCCTATCGCAACGTGGTAGCCAGGGCACTGCAACCCCTGGAGGATGACTCAGGGATCGGCGGCCAATTAGCCTGTTTTCCATATTCCCCACCGGCCAGCCCATCGGCCCGGCGGCCTGCCTCGACGCCATTGCCAGTTCCCTGACTATCCTCGGTGGACGAGTAGGGGCAGCAAGGTCCGGACCCCGAACCGGAGTCATGGAGCTTCTGGACCGTCCTTGCAGCGGGCCACTTCCCTGAGAAGTTTTGGCCGGTCGCAGGATCTGATTTTGATGTTCCAAAGACACTCACCCCGAGAGAGTTTGAATGCTTCCGCCAGACCCTTCGGGTGACTCAATCCTCTCTTCGCCATCAGCTAGTGCCTTATCCCTGGAGCCAAGCACATCTCAAGGATATCGGTGAGCAGTGCCGTCGGGTCGACCTAGCAGCGCTCCCTGCGGTTCGGTACCCCGAGTCATTAGGCCACCACGAGGCCCTCCAGCAACAATGCGTACAAAGTTTTCAAGTACTCCGAAAAGTTATTTAGGAAGCCACCACCCACACGCACGTCTGCGGTTGGGGGAAGTACACTTCCCTTCTTTTCTGTGCGATCCACCGATAGCCCGATTCACTAGGAGACCCTGAGGGAACATCACCAAGGGCAGTGGCGGTCAACATGGATGACCTTTAAGATGAGGGAAATGGTGTAGAGCCCCTCGACGGGGACTCAACCCCTGAGGAAAAGCCGCTACTGGACCCATCTGGGGGGATTACTCGCCAACAGAGGAGCCTCCTAGGTCTCCCTGTACCCACGGAGGCACTGACACTGAGCCGAAACATCAGCAAGGGTAAAGAGACCGTCGGGTCTGTCAAACTCGCCGAGATTCCCCCGGGCAACCGTGACCATGTTGTGTTCGCCGATAGGGGAGACGCTGGAACCCATGGAAAGAGGCCGCGATATGTTTCACCGAACCCTCCCGAGCGGCGGGACCACCTGGGGGACCCTGCTCGGTTTCCTCCCGCCGCCCCGAGAGTTGCTCCGCCAGCCGCCCCGCGAGCTGCTGAGCATGACTAACGTATCGAAGAGCCTGGCAACATGCTTGTGGTTAGAGATCCTCGTCATGATAGGAATCCGCATCCGGATGATCTGATGGAAGTACTCATCGCCTGCTTGGAGGCCCTGGAAACTCGGCAGGTGGCAATCCCACCGGACGGCAAGACATACCCAGCATGGGTGGATGATATGCCGGCCCCACCGGGATTTGGGAACCCCACTTTCGCCCCCTTTAATGGGACCTGATACCCACCAAAACACTTGGCCCACTTCAACTCGAGGTGCAGGACTATGTTAGGGACTCCGGTGCAGCAGGAGGCTACCAAGCTCCGTTGCTTCGTTCAGACACTGGAAGGGCCAACATTTGTCTGGTACAGCCATCTCCCTGTAGGATCTATGACTAGATGGGAGGAACTTCTCCGGAAATTCATCTACCAGTTCAGTTCTACAACCCGGAAGACGAACATTGCAGACCTCTTTAGGTGCAAACAAAGGCCCGATGAGTGAGTCGCGGACTTCGTCGCCCGGTGGAAGGGGCTCACGTACTCCCTTGACATGCCGCTGACTCAGGAGCAATTACTGACAATGTGTGTAGGGAATGTCAAGTCAGAGCTGGTTCCTTATCTGATCACACAAAATTACCCTGGAGGGTTCTGGGACTTTTCGGACAAGGTTCAACGCCTCGAAGAAGCCCTGCAACAGGCCGGTCAGGCACGCCCGCTGCCTCCTGTAATCTCTGCAAGGAGAGCCGCTAGAGCCGAGCCCGCTGCTGTAGCCCAAATAAAGGCCCCCAGATAGCTAGAGTTGCTACCCGTAAGGCCATCTCAGCTGCCTCATAGGGGTCCACCCCTATGGGCACAGCCTCCGGCCCAGCAGCGACCGCCTCAAAATCGGCAGGCGCCTCTGGGTAACGCACCGCCACCACCTAGGCGAGATAATCCAGTTCCGCCTCCTCGGCCTACTCCTCAGGCCCCTAGTTGTGGTCATGTCCCCAAGAGCCCCCTTTACAGATAGAAGGAATCATACTTACTCGTTTGGCGAGGCCTAGGTCCCTGGTTATTTCCGTAGCGCCTTGGAACAGAGGATTGTGCGGCTGCCTGAGTGCCGGAAGCCAGAAGAGGCATGTCTCACTGATCACCCTTACTACTGCCCTTATCACTGGATCCTGGGACACACCATCCAGCAATTATATGTGTTCAAGGACTGGCTCCAAGACCAGATTGACAACAACATAGTCAGGTTGGGTCCAGCCCCGGCACAGTGGCAGGTGTCTTCGTGAGATCAGATGGCAGTAGTGACAATGGGGATGAGTGGGAACAGGTCTTCGACCGTGGGTCCCGGAAGTATAACGACTGGATGGCCCACAGGACGGTCGCCCGTTCCCATGGCATCATCCGTGCCCGCCTAAGTCATCTAGAGCCCTCGGAGTCTGCAAGTGCCGCTTTGGCATCGTCGTCCCAGCCTACCTCTTCCCATAAGAGCAAGCGGCGGCGCAATAAGAAAGAACGCGCCCTACCATTGCCGTCATCTTCCCGCACGCTTGGCGATTTCATGCCCCTAGAAATGGGGATCCCTCTGAGACCCCATCCATTAGTGGATGACTCCTTGAGTAAAATCCTGGGGTACGCTTCGGTTAACACCGTAGAGTTGGTAAATCCCTTTTTGACTCCCGACGATGAGGAACGCCAGGTGGACCTCCCTAATGTCCCCAGCCGTCACCAACGTCAAGGGAGCCGTGGCTACATGAATCACCAGGGCGCGATAGTCTTCACCTCCAGTCAGGCCATTCACGCTATCTAGACTAGGCAGTAAGCCCAATGCAGAGAGAAACACTCTCGGTTCCCTCACCCGGTGTCAACAGGTTCGCTTCCACCACCGTTTGTGTTGCTGGATTGGGCGGAACAACCTCGTCCATGTCGCAACCAGCCCTGCCCTGCCACCGGCCGACTACGGCCTTCCGGTCCTAGCACGACAGCCACCTCCCGAGCTTCGGCTAGTGAACAGTGGGACGTGCCTGGTACTAGTTAGTCGCCGGTCCCGCCAGCAGGGCCCGTCATGCCCCCAATCGCAGAGCAACCTCCTGTAAGCAGAAGCTCACGTTTGGATCGAAAGTACAATGTTCTGAAGCATCTGGAAGACATTCTGGAAATTATTTCCATCCTTGAGGCCCATCGCCTGTCGTCTGAAATGCGTGAGGCGCTCGCCGAGGCTCTAAGGAGCCCCCTCCAGTTTGAAATGGAGGTAGCGGCCGCCGAAGCCTTCCACACCGAAGTGATCGAGGACGCAGAATTTCAGGAGGTTATCTCGTTTTCCGATGAAAATGAAGACCTTCCCATACAGGGGAACATCCGACCACTGTACATCACTGGCCAGTTCAATGGCGTGGAAGTCCGTCGCTGTCTTGTCGACACGGGTTCTGGTATTAACCTGATCCCAACTCGGACACTGCGGAAACTAGGGTTGTCTGAGGATGATTTAACTCCCTCCGACCTCAGGATCCAGGGGTATGATAGGACCGAGTAAACTCCACTCGTCAAGATTCATCTGAAGACCCAGTTCGGTGGCCTAATTGCCGATACCGAATTCATGGTTGTCTCTTAGGACACCGCCTACAATGCATTTATGGGCAGGCCATGGCTCCACCTTCATGCAGCAGTCCCCTCATCGTATCACCAGTGCCTCAAATACTCCCTTAAGGGTCGAGTGGACGTGCTCCAAGGAGATGCATCTCCGCTTGCCTCTTGTGAAGCCCTTTACTTGGACGCTGACTATTACAAGAGAAAGGACAAGCAGATCTTGGTAGGTGAGGTCGAGCCCGCCGCTGTCGCGAGTGATCCCTGGGCGGGTTTGGATGACGCATATGTCTTCCCAATCCATCAGTTGGATGCCACGACCCCCGATATGGGAGAGTGCTTTATTGTCTCGTGTACTAGAGGAAGGCATATTTCTGGGTCTAAGTGACGGCGAGAAATCACCGCGTACTCTTACACCAACCAGGATCAGGTGATCCCCGAGCCTCCTACCCTTGTACAATATCGGGACGTTGGGCTCATGGCAATGGCAGTACATCATACGTGTCTGTTTCGCCGGGCCGGAATCGACTAACTCAAGACAATGTGTCACTACTGCTTTGATGTCATAAAGTGTGGCCCCTTGGGCCGAAGGCCAGATGGTATTGGATCAACCACTTTCGTCACCATGGTCTCCGCGGTGCATGAGTCTCCCGTCGTGACGACCTCTGCCGCCCAAGCCAGAGCCAGCTCCCCATCAGGGTCTAGCAGCCCTGAAACGGCTTCCCCCATGAACGATCCTTCCACAAGAGGAGAGGAGGACATGGAAGATGATCCTCCTACCTTTGAGGAGGGCGTCTCCACCACAGTCGACGAGTTAGTGCAGGTGAACCTCGGTAGCGAGGCGGACCTGATACCCACATTGGTCAGCGCCGCTATGCCCCCCGAGGAATGAAAACAGTACATAGGCTTCCTCAGACAGCACCGTGATGTATTTTCCTGGAGTTATGATGAGATTCCAGGACTAGATCCCCAGGTAGCCGTCCACTGCCTTGGCCTCCCAGCAAACCATCGCGGGTTCAAGCAGCCTCCCAGAAAAATGCACCCCTCTCATGGTGCCATGGTTGAGGCCAAAGTTGATAAGATCATTAAGTAAAACTTCATCAAGGAAGTCCAGTACCCCAGGTGGCTATCCAACATTGTGCCAGTCAAGAAAAAGAACGGGCAGATCAGGGTCTGCATCGACTTCCGCGATCTCAATCGCCACTGTCCGAAGGATGAATTTCCCCTTACCGTGACAGAGCTGTTGATCGATGCAACAGCCAGGTTCTAAGCCCTCTCCTTTATGGATGGGTACTCCAGGTATATCCAGATCTGTATGGACCCCGAGGATGAAGATTTCACTACCTTCAGGGCCCCCCAGGGTACTTTCTTCTACCGAGTTATAACCTTCGGCCTGAAGAATGCGGGTGCTACCTATCAACGGGCTATGCACCACATATTCAAGCCGATCCTCGGGACACTGGTGGAGTGCTACATAGACGACCTGGTTGTTAAATCTCGTCAGCGCCAGGACTATCTCAAAGACCTTGAGAAAGTGTCCGGCTTCCTCCGTTCTTGCCACTTGAAGATGAACCTGTTGAAGTGTGCCTTCGGGGTCACCTCCGGAAAGTTTCTTGGATTCATTGTTAGGTATCAAGGCATCGAGATTGACCCAGAGAAGATCAAGGCCATCAGTCGGATGCCTCCCCCGAGTAATATTCGAGAGCTTCGAGGTCTCCAAGGCCACTTAGCCTATATACGCCGATTTATTGCAAATCTGGCCGGAAAGTGTAACCCCTTTTCTCGTCTCATGAAGAAAGGTGCCGCCTATGGGTGGGACGAAGAGTGTCATATCGCTTTTGATGAAATCAAGAAGTATCTGCTTTAACCTCTGGTCCTGATGCCACCTATTCCCGGAAAGCCGCTGGTCCTTTACGTGACCGCCCTGGAGCGATCCCTCGGCGCCCTTCTCGCCCAGAAGAATAGTGAGGGAACAGAGAATAGCCTCTACTACCTCAACCACATGCTCCTCGACACAGAAATTAGATATTCTCCCATCGAGAAGAGCTTCCTGGCACTCGTATTTTCTGTACAGAAATTGTGGCACTACTTGCAGCACCATGAGGTACAAATGGTCTCTCGGGTAGACCCGTTGAAATACATCCTGAAACGACCTATGTTGACCGGCCGATTGGCGCTCTGGGTGGTGATCCTCCAACAGTTCAACATTAGGTTCGTACCTCAGAAGGCCGTCAAAGGATAGGCATTGGCAGACTTCTTAGCTGCCCACCCAACCTCTGCGGACCAGCCACTAGATCTAGGCTTTCCTGATGAGGCAATCCTCTCAGTCGATCACTCCATCCCATGCTGGCAGATGCACTTTAACGGAGCCTCTCGAAGCCCCACCAGTAGAAGGATCAAGGATCCTAGGCTTAACAGAGTGGGCCTGGGTATCGTCTTTATCACCCCAGAGCAAGCTGTTCTGCCATATTCATTCTTGTTGTCAGAAGGCTGCACCAACAATGAGGAGGAATATCATGCCCTCATCACTGGCCTCGAGTTGGCTCTAGAGGTTGACGTACCACATCTGTATGTAAAAGGGGACTATGAGCTAGTCATCAAGAAGGTCAATGGTGACTATGCTATCAGGAATCCAGAACTCATGCCGTTGCTGGAGTGCACCCTCCATCTAATGGATAAGTTCCTCTCCCAGCCAGATGATCGTTCACGTTCCTTGGTCGCAGAACAGTCGAGCAGATGCTTTGGCCAGTCTGGCCGCATCACTTGCGGAGCCCGAACAGGATGACCTAATCATCCACGTGGCACACCAGAGAGTCATTGCTCATGTTATTCCAGAGGGTGATCATGGCCCGCGAGTGAACCATCTCACCGCTGGCGCCCCTACGTCAGGACCCTCGGGGGTTTCAGGCATGGTAATCGAGAAAGTTCCTGACTGGAGGATGCCCTTGGTTGAATATCTCCAGCACGGTAGTCTTCCACCGGATCTAGCTGAGCGAGAACGAATCCGATGCCGCGCGCCGCAGTTCACCCTTAAAAGTGGTCCCAGCCTTGAGCAGCTCCTTTACAGGCGCGGGTTTGATGGTGTTCTCCTCCGTTGTCTTCAAGGAGTCGAGATCCCACAGGTCATGCAAGAAGTGCACACTGGTTCCTATGGTTCCCACTAGGCCGGGTCGCAGTTTTCTCACCAGATTCGGAGGCTAGGATACTTCTGGCCCTCCATGATCCACAACTGCATCGAGTATGACAAGAGGTGTCATGCATGCCAAGTTCATGCTAACTTTGTGCATCAGCCACCGGAGCCTCTCCATACTACCAAGTATTCTTGTCCCTTTGCAGTCTGGGGGTTGGATGTCGTAGGGCCTTACCCGCCGAAGATGGACCGCCAGTGCCGGTTCATCTTAACCGCTACAGATTTCTTCTCGAAGTGGGAAGAGGGAATCCCGCTTAGGGAAGTCAAGGCCTGTTCTATCGCTGACTTCGTGAGCTCCAATATCATCTATCGGTTTGGAGTACCTCACGCTATCCTCACGGATAACGGAACCAACTTCCGAGCGGCCGAGCTAAAGAAATTGTACACCAAGTACAACATTCACTCTAACCATACCTCTCGCTATCATGCGCAGGAGAATGGAAAGATTGAGGCGTTTAACAAAACCATCTCTAACATTCTGTAAAAAATGATTGGTCAGAACAAGAGAAGTTGGCCAGACAAGCTCCCCAACGCCCTCTGGGCTTATAGGACGACGAATCGTAACTCCACCCAGGTGACTCCGTATTCCCTGGTATACGGAGCTGAGGCTGTCCTACCCATCGAGATCCAGCTTCCCTCACTGCGCACGGTGGTCTACGACCAGCAAGCGCCAGATAGAGTTGCCGAAATCTGTCTAGCCGAATTGGAAGCGCTGGACCGAAGTAGGCTTTGCGCTTTACATAACTTGGAAAGGCATCAGAGCAGGATGGCTCGAGCTTTCAATAAGAAGGTTCGCCTCCGCACCTTCCTGCAAGGTGACCTGGTGCTGGATCTCATAGCGCCAATGATTCCTGGCAGGAAACCACCCAAGTTGGAGCCCAAGTGGGAGGGGGATTTTATTGTCCATAAGGTCTATCCCAATGGCGCGTATTCCCTGGTGACTATGGATGGTGAGCATGTCACTCCTCTCACCAATGCCAGGTTCCTCAAATGGTATTTTTCCTGAGCGTCAGGGTCCGAGTTCTAAGACCTAAAACTAAGATTCTTCTATGGTCCTACATGACCTTAAACTGTATGGTCCTGCATGACCTTAAACTACACCCGGTCCAACATGACCTTAAACTGCATTTTTCCCTACATTTGGGCTCTATGGTCCTGCATGACCTTAAACTATATGGTCCCACACGACCTTAAATTGCACCTGGTCCAAGTTCTAAGACCTAAAACTAAGATCCGTATTTCATCCTACATGACGTTAAACTGTGTTTCTAGAACTACGTATAGCTTGATTCCCATCCTAATGGGATACGTAGGAATGTCCAAACCTTTCGTCTTTGGGTCCAGCTTGAGGTCCGCTATCATGTCTGTCTTGCCTTTGGGACCTTGACCACAGGATTGCGTAGCGTGGTATGGGATTATGTCCTCATTCACGTCGGGTTTTCAATAGCTACACCACGTGCACCCTATCCTCAAGATTAGCCCTCCTATGTCATGTTCCCCATGACATTAAAAGGTGCCTTTCTAGAACTACGTATGGCTTGATTCCCATCCTTATGGGATACGTAGGACCGCCTGAACACCTAGATGTCAGGTCCAGCCCCATCTCTTAGGAGATCCCGCGATCTTCCGATTGCTAGGGTGTTTGGCATTACGCCCCCTTTTTCCCGGGGATCCTCCATCTTTTGGCCGCTCTCAGACTGAGCCCTTTGACCCTTTCCATCAGTCTACTAATGTGTTCAGAGTACTCTGGTCTAGGACCTGGAGTGTCAGATTTGACTTAGGAAAGTTCCACCCACTTTCCAAGCTTCATGTTCCCCTTCATTCGGGCCCCCATCATCCTTCACACCCGGAGGGACCCCCAAGAACGGCCTGGATACAACGCCCAAGGGCTCTCCTACCGTCACGGGCCAATGCCCCTGAGGGTTTCAGAAAACAAATTGATACAAATCTTGCGTTGCAAATATGGTCAGCGGTTGATACTCATTTGTTTGTACCCATGGCTAACACGACAGGATGCTGTGTTGCGAACGTGGTCAGCAGTAATCCTCAGTCATCACGCCAGCTTTCCCGGGCCCTGAATGTTGGTTGCATGATTCACGTCACGTTCCACCTCACCGTGTCAAGGTGGAATCTTGACACTCCTTGTACTAACCCTCAGTACACCCCCACACGTCAGATAGACCAAGCTACGTAACGGTGTCTCTCGGGGCTCCCGTAATCTGAGCGCTAGAGTATGTGCTTGGGTTTCTTCTTTGCAAGTTGCATGCAGCTTGACCCTCATCCCCATGGGAAACGAGGAGTCTCCTGGACGTTGAATTTTGGGCCCAACGCAGCTGGGAGATAGCATCTCCTGTCCCCCTCCTGATGGTTGGACCCTCACCGACCCCTTGGCCCGAGGCTCCTCTCTCAGAATCGCGCGCAGTGATGGTATCGCATCATGCGCGTTCCCCTCGGTCCAAGCCATACGACCTTAAACTGTGATGTCGGTCCAAGCCATATGACCTTAAAATGTGTTGTCCGTCCAAGCCATACGACCTTAAATTGTGCTGTCGGTCCAAGCCATACGACCTTAAACTGTGATGTCGGTCCAAGCCGTACGACCTTAAACTGTGCTGTCGGTCCAAGCCATATGACCTTAAACTGTGCTGTCGGTCCAAGCCATACAACCTTAAACTGTACTGTCGGTCCAAGCCATACGACCTTAAACTGTGCTATCGGTCCAAGCCATATGACCTTAAACTGTGCTGTCGATCCAAGCCATACGACCTTAAACTGTGCTGTCGGTCCAAACCATACGACCTTAAACTATGCTGTCGGTCCAAGCCATACGACCTTAAACTGTGCTGCCGGTCCAAGCCATACGACCTTAAACTGTGCTATCGGTCCAAACCATATGACCTTAAACTGTGCTGTTGTTCCTACCATAAGACCTAAAACTGTGACGATATCGTCCTGTCCACACGACGAAAAATGGCACTGCATTGTGGTGACTTCCCCATGGGTGACACCACACTAGGTATTGGTCGATTACCATACCGCTTGTCAACACCTATTATGGCTTGATTATTGTGGAGATGCCATGAATTTATACCCTAGGCCAGTCTCCCCACAAAAGAAAAACCATTTACCTTCAAGAACAAACAAGATATATCAAATGTCGCTTCTTTTGGTGCGAGGGCTAGACCTGCACGACTCCTTTGCGCATGCGCCCCATCGCGCCATGCTGCCTTTCAAGAACTACGTATGGATTGATTCTCATCCTTGTGAGATACGTAGGAGCGCCTGAGAACTTCCCCACAAGCCCAGCCTAACTTGTCACGCTTGGTCCCTTGGCCTAAACGCATCCCTAGGAGCACATAGTAAGCAGGGTCTTGCCCCATTCACGTTGGGTTTTGTAATCGATTTACCATGTATCTCCCATTCCCCTTATCCTTTGGTCCGAGTTCTAAGACCTAAATCTAAGACCCTTTCTTTGGATTTCTATGACTCGCTCTCTCTTGTGGGATTGTATGGCGTGGTATGGGATTATGTCCTCATTCACGTCAGGTTACTCGCCGTGCCGTGCCTATCCCCATATGAGATGTGTCCCTCGTCTCGCATGAAATTAAACTGTATTTCATCCAACATGACGTTAAACTGTGCTTCAAGAAATACGTGTCGCTTTATTATCATCCTAATGAGATACTTAGGAATTCCCATACACTTTGTCTTGTGTCCAGACCCAGGGATTACCAAACCCCGTCCCTCCTTATTGTCGGCCCCTCGGCCTGGATTCATGGGAAGTGGTGTAATCATGACATCTACCCCAAATAAGTTCGAGATGCCCCATAAGTAATAATGGAAAGCGGTAGTTCCATCGCCAGAGGGGTCCTGCCTGGAAATTGGGACGACCCGTGATCAGGTTGGTACGTCCGCCTAGTGCGCCTCCGCCACGGTGGCACAATTTCGGGAGTATTGGACTCTGTTCGAACAAACCACCACTCCACCTTCCATGATTTGTGTGCCCCTTTATTCAGATCCTCATTTCCTTTCATGTTTGACGGGACCCCCTAACAGTATGGATGATAGACTATGGTCTGCCTATTGTAGTAATATGGATGATAGACCTATGGTCCGCCTGCTGTCCTGGGCCAACATTCCAGAGGACTGGTCATGTTTTACGGGACCCCCTAACAGTATGGATGATAGACCTTGGTCCGCCTACTGCCACAATATGGATGATAGACCTTTGGTTCGCCTATTGTAGCAATATGTATGATAGACCTATGGTCCGCCTGCTGTCCTGGGCCACCATTCCAGAAAACTGACCGACGATATTTGAGTTAGGCCCCATGTTGCGAACATGGTCAGCGGTCAGCCCTCATTTATTGTCACCATTCAAGGCCAACATGATATGGATGCGGTGTTTCCGCCACGATTGATAGTTATCCTCCATCGTTGTGCCCCATTGTGTTTTGAATTTGGGCAGCGTGATTCACCCTTCCTCTCCATCTCCCTATGTTCGGATGGATTTCAATGCCCCCAACATTGCCCCGCTCGTGTGTTAGAGAACATTGAGAAATCGACACATCAATCGGTCTGAGGTCTCCTCAGAAATCCAGGCCCAATTTCGGATGCCTGAAGCTTGGTCAATGCCCCACAGTTGGATGGAATAATGGCATGAGCATCCTTTGCTTCTCGTGTTGGGCGCGACCCACAGGAGCCTAGGGATGAGTTGTTATTCGTTTTAGAACTATGGTTGAGCATATTAAACCAAGGGTACAAATGAATGTATTTGGCTATGTATTGGATTGAGATGATGAGCAGTACAAACAAGAAGTTCATGAGATGGCCAAAACAAAGCCCTTAGGGATCAGCGTGCTGAAGCGATCTTTCCAGCGCTGCTACCCTTTGGCTGGTAGCCTCTAGGACCGATTCTCGCTCCTTGAAGACTCTCTCCTCATCAGCCACCATAGAGCGTAGCTCGCCAACCCTAGCTTGTGCCTGCGCCCGCTCGGTTCGAAGTACAGTCATCTGGTGACTCGCCTCCATCAGTTGTTCCTGCGCGTCAGCCAGCTGGGCTGTCAGCTGCTCCACAAGCTCGGAGCATGTTGCAATGAAGGCCTCCTTATCTACCGCTTTCCCTTCGAGGTGCCGGACATCCCGCTCCGCCTTCAGCAATGCTTGGGTGCTTGTCGATCCTTCCCGGCACTGGGAAACCTCAGTGCGCCGGTTGCTCTTGCGTATCTTCTCGGCCATGTAATCACGGACCGTCAGATGAAGGTGCTGAGCGTCAGCCCCTCTGATGCACAGGAAGCGCAGCCAGGTCTGGAGTGATCCCATCTGCCTCAGCCAATCCGATTGGGGCTGTCTGAGAAATCACTGGATACACTTCAACCCTTTGCGCCGTGTCATCCGACTCTCCTCGGCTGCCTCTGATTCTAAGTCATCTATCTCCTCGGGGTCAGCAGGTCGGTATATAGGGAAGGCAGCCAGCAGATCGGCAGCAGGATCCGCCACAGGGATGCCTTCGTGAGGAATGGGATCCTCGACGTCCGGGCAACCTTCTTCTCTCGCCCCAGTAACAACGATTCCTCCATTAGCTTCCGACCTCGCCTCAGGAACAACGCCGCTGATGTCCACCGCCCCTTGCTCATCAATTTTCGGGGCCGACTCAGTGTAGGGAGCATGTTCTGAATGAGGTGGTATGTCTGCCACTGGTCCACTCACGGACGGCCCAGGCTCCGCAGCCTGATGAGCCTCCAATGTTGAGATCACTGCGCAAGGCATACGCAGGTCAGTTGGGATCTTTTGACACCAAGCGCCAGTAGTGAAGCGTGAGACTTACAGGAATCCAGAGCGTTGGTCTCCAGTGTTCCGGCCGCCGCAGGAGCCACCGTAAGGGGAGACCCCTCTGCACTTGTTAGTTCAATGATGGGTGTCAGATCCCCATCATGTCCCACCGGTTCCTCTCCTCCCTCCTCTGGTGGGGACGCCCGTCCAACACTCAGCCACTCCTGAGTAAGGCAGGGAAATGGGTTAGAAGTTGAAAAGGAGAATGGATGAATAAAGAAAAATGAATGAAGATAGAGACAGACCTCGAGTATCTCAGTTATGTCGAGATCAGAGCAGACAATATCGTCGCTCTCTCAGAGACTCCCTTGGTAGGTCGCCCCTTGCGACCCCTCACCTTCGGGTTCTCCTTCTTCGTCTTCTCCTTCTCCTTCATCTTCTACGGTTTCCTCCTCCCCCTCCGACTCCTCATCACTGTCACCTTCTCCCGGCGACATCGCTTCCGGATCATGCTCCTAACTGAGCACCACTTTCACTAGGAAAGGTGGCTCCGAACGCTGACCCATTTGGCATGCGTATGTGTCCATGGAAGTTAGATAAACATGCCACCGATGGAAGTTTACTCGGTCGGTAATTAGAACAAGCTGGACCTCTGGCAGCTGGATCCCATTTTGCATTATCTTCTTCCAGATGGCTTCAACGCTTAGCGATTGCCGCAGGGTCATCCTGGCCGACCACAGTGCCGAGAGAATTGAATCTTGGGAAGGTTCGAGCAGGTATCTTATCTGCTTCCCAGGTAGTTCCCTGGCCGCCTCATGTGACCCCCCTACGGGTAACGAGGACGCGGCGACACTATGTGATGTTCCCACTACTGAAGTCCCGGCCTGCGCATGCCTCGCTGCCTGACGCACCCTTGGTTCCCCCCTTTCAGTGTCACCTTGCCTTCTTTCTCATCGCCCGGTTTCCGCGCGAGTAACCTCGAGTTGCCGGAATCGCTTGCATAAAATCCCCTCAGGGTACACGATGGTCCAGTTTTTGGCATACTCGGTTGCTAGGCCGACATCGACCCTGGTGGGAGGAAGAGTGACGACATCGTCAGAGCCGAAGGTGGTAAACATCAACCACATCTGGCGCAGGACACAGGGATTCTTCTCCTGCCAGACAGTCATGAATACCTTCTTCGGAATTCGTTGGAGGCACCCGAACTTCCTGGCGAATCGGGATGGAACGTAAGGCTCGCAGATCACCTTCCCATCGATCCGAGCCATGAGCACCCCACCCCGAATGCTCTGGAAATATTCCTGCTGTTCCAGAGAGCCTCTCCCGTTGTCCACCATCTGACCGACCGGGGTGGGGAACAGGATAAAGTTGAAGTTGGCATGGTTGCCAATGCGTATTCTCACGCCCTCCTCATTGAGTGTCAATGACGCCACCCCTGCGATGTTTAGCAAGGACGGTCGTAGACCATTGCCCGGAGGACAGATGGTGTTTGGGAAGGTGTACCCGCCGAGATGAGCCGCTACCCAGCCATGAAAAATCTGGAAAGGACCACATACTCTCCGAGGCGACCCCCCTCATGAGACGCGTCCCAGGATGGCGTACAGCTTGGCCAGTATGGGGACACCCAAGTTGAACCGTTTATTGGCAGCCATGGTACCCGCCATTACCAGTGTTGCTGGATGGACACCCATCCTCGCATCCCGCACCGGCAGGAGCCACCCGCTCAGGAAGGCGGCAAGGAACCCGGCATACCGAACGTTCGGGTCTTGAGCCTCGATGACGCGATAGCCCCATGATTGGTATTTCCCCACCTCCAGGGTCCTCCAGTATGACCCGTCCCTTCTCCTCTGAGCTGCGGTTGGGCACCATTTACCCCGTCCCGGCATCTTGATGGCCGAATCCTTCTCAAGGAACAAGATGAACCATCCCTTGTAGGCAATGTCCTTCAGGAAGTCCTTGACCCCCGGCCTCTCTTTGGCCAGCTCCAACAGGTGCCACATCATCATAGGCATCCGCGACCTGCCTCCCCAGGTATTCAGTGGAGGAACGAACTCATCATATTGGTATCCCTCCAGTGGGATACCTCTGATGCATTGAACGTCCCAGAGACTGATGCCGACTTCCCCACGGTGAAGGTGGAATGTGTTGGTGTCAGGAGACCACCAGGTGAATAGCTCTGGTCCGAGTTCAGGTTGAAGGTGGAAGTGGAACTGCGATGTCCATATCGCCTCGAACAGGCCGATGTACCGCAGTTCATCCCCGAACTGGTCACAGGTATGGCGAACCCAGAACGCCTAGTCCCATTCTATGGTGAAGTTTCCCCTGGACCGCAGGTCCCAATCCTTCAGCCAGCCCTTCATGTCATCTGTGATGCTCTGACGGAACGTGCTCGCGTAGAGGGATGGAGAATTATCTATGACAGGCTCATCCCCTATAATGGTTCTAGTCCTCAGGTTTAGGACATATACGTCCATATATCTGGTTTCCCTGGCAGGATGGCCATTGTTGGTGATGTTGTAGCGAGGAATATCGTCCTCCCGGGTCACCCATGACCGCGGCGTGTCCACCTCAAAGCTCGGCAGGGGCACCTCCTCCAGGATGCCAATGTTCGAGAGTGGGAGGTTGTCAGACAAGGGATACTTCTTCTGGGTTGGGGTCAAAAGATTGAACAAGGTTAGGTTGTTGGAGACAATCACCTCGGCGCCATAAACCTCTTCGTTTGCCGCCACCTTTCCCCTACGAGTGGCGGCTTCCCCCTCATCAACTCAGTTTGCGGCCATCTCGAATTTTCCGGGAGTTGTGAGAAATCAGGATGCAGTGTGTGGAATCAAAGGGTGATGCGCGAAATCTGAAGGAGTTGCGCGAAATCATGGAGATGGGCGTGCAATCGGCACGCTAAGCATGGAATATCCCGAGCAGGCGCGAAAACACGGCCAAAATTCGGAAGGAATTCTGCGCTGCCAGAGCATTTTTACGCGCAGCCGTGGAAGCGATTTTGCGGACGAGAGCGATAAGCCCATCGCGTGGAAAAAGATGAAGTACGGATTTGGGACCCAGCGCCCCTTTTTATAGGCAAGGCTAGGGTTACGCGCCGCGTGGAAAGAGGATTCTGCACGAGTCCATTGTTTTGCGCACCCCTTCAGAATTTTGCACGCAACTTGCCCAGTAGACTCAGCACTTTGGTGTTTCCCTGGGAATCCGATCGTTGCGACCTCTCACCGATACAATTCCAAGGGGGGGGGGGGATTTTTAGATGCCGAAAAAGTCCGTAACTACCGGAGGAAGTTTCGAAATGACGAAGCGAAGTCATATTCGGAATCAGAGGCCCGATCCGGAGGCCCAGGAAGTGGTGCGCGAAATAAAGGAGGATCCGCGCGAAATATTGTTGTACGCGCGAAGTATCCCCGGGATTCGCGGAATCGAGCTGATGAGGCGCAAAATAATTGCACGCCCTGGTTCTTCGCGGCGAGATTTTGCGCGCCGATGGATCCAGGCGCGGAAGATTTCGTGTGCCGCCTATATTCCGTGCCGGCTGACACCTATAAATAGGTGGCGACCCCGAACGGTTTGGGGGTTTCGGAATTCAGATCATCTCTGGTGCACGCAATTCGACCCCCCCGGCACGCAATATGGCTTTTAGGTAATTCCCCTTTTCGCGCAAAGCTTTCCCCGGGGTTCACCTTTGCGCGCAACTCCACCGGCTTAAGTGAATTTTCCCCCTCCTTCAGGTTCCTTCCTTGCGCGCAATCCGTGTCCAGTGTGCGCAATCCCCTTCCGTGCGCGCAATACATTGTGCGCAATTCCCTCTCCGCGCGCAATTCCTTGGCTCCAATTGCGCTCCATCCCGGTGTTTTGCGCGCAAACCTTTTCTTTGCGCGCAAAACCCAGGACCCTTCACCTTGACGCCCCTTGGCTGCCTCTCTGCATCGGCACCTGATGTCTCCCCTGTCGGGCATGCGCGCCATGCGTTGTTTTCCCGTACGGCCTTCCAGGCTCATGAGAAGTAACCTCAAGGTCCCTTGGGCAGTGTTTCCCGTTGCGTTACTTTGCCTTATGCTTCTCTGCATAGGCACACTAACGGTTATTGCTTCTTCGCATAGCCACGCTAACATGGACCCCTCAATGGTTCGCCCTGCGGCCCCCCTTCACTACGGCCTTGCCGATGCCTTCCCTCCAACAAGGGGTAGAGGGCGTTGGGCATGTAAGCCCTAGGGGTTTGGAGCGAACCCACCTCGTCCAAGCTGCAGGACGTTAAACTGCTGAGCACCTCGTCCTTAACACATGACGTTAAACTGTGGTCCGACCCTGTGCTTCGCATGCAGGGTCCCCCCATCTCGGGCATTCTTTACACCTACTCATCTCCACGGGAATGGACTCTTCCTCACATGGAATGAGATCCTCCTTGTCGGAGTGGCGTTTGCCCACAGGGGAAGGGCTGCCTCAGAGTGTAAGCCCCTAGCCTCTCAACGGAAGGTTGCACCCGTGCATCTCCGTACTTCCCCCTGCCGAAGCCAGTGGAGTCCCTTTCCCACTACGCTTTGTCACACCATGGGCCTCCACCCTGGAGTAAGCCCCGACACCAAGGGCCGCTAACCACGTGTAATCCCCTGTTTCCTCTTTGGCCTACTAACCACGCGTAAGCCCCATTCCACTTCTCACGGACGCACCCTCTGCGATGTGATCATCTGGTCCCTTCTGCCTCTTGTTTCTCACACCAAGAATGACTCACATGGGCTTAGAGAACGCGTCGACCATGACATCCTCTTTTGGGCCACCTCAGAGCGTAAGCCCCATCCCAGCGAACTATGTGGACTTTGATCTGTGCTAACGCATGGTACATAGGAAGCCTCCGCAAGGTTCAAGCCCACCACCCAGTCATCCCGACCTCTCCACGTCGGTTCCCTGACCACCATGGGTCGCCTTAGAGTGTAATCCCCAAATCCCTCGTCCCGCATGACGTTAAACTGTACGCCCTCGTCCCGCATGACGTTAAACTGTATCTCGTCCCGCATGACGTTAAACTGTATTCCCCCTCTTGGGCCGCCTCAGAGCGTAAGCCCCATGTCTCACTCCACCATCCATCCTAATCCTTACCTGGGCCGCCACATTCCGGTGAGATCATGCCACCCCATCCCACTCCATGACATCTGGGAAGCCGCCCACGTGCTGGTCCCAACATCGGTGTTCCCCCTAGGGGTCCTTTAACCCGATCCATCTCTGCAAGATGTTAAACTCACGACATACCCCGTGTTAAACATGAGAAGCTGAGGAAAACCTCAGATGGTACACATTACCCACGTTTGATGTGGGATGCCTCGTGCTTTCACGCCCTCGAGAAGCCCTGTGATAAGGGATGGAAGACAGACATGCCAACGACACCCCAACGTGACCATTCTCTTCACCGAAGGTTGCTGCCTCGATGAGACCCCTTGGAGCGTCTCGAAGGAAGCAGCATAATTAACTGGCGTCCATGTATATATGGCGCCGGGAATGAGCTTCATGAACCCGTCTTAAATCTATGAGGGAGACCCGGACTAGGTGAAGAGTTCTGAGGATGAATCCACAGAAGGAAGAACCAACATCCCCTCATCCTGGTTTCGATCAAGGAGAAGACGTCCCTGAACAAGGAACAGATGCCGCCCGCCTTTGGAAAGAGGGAATGCGGGGTAACAAGCAGCGCGTCCTCCCAACAGACGGATGCGCACGCCCCGACGAAAGCATCAGAACAACAATGAACTCTTGAGTTTGAGGTTGGGGATCATGTTTTTCTTTGGGTATTACCCAAGCTAGGGTATAGATGGTTAAGAAAGTAGGGAAAGCTATAACCTCGTTACATCGGGCCATTCAAGATTATAGAGAGAGTCGGGATGGTAACTTATTGGTTGCTGCTACCTCAAAGGTACCATGCCATGCACGAAATCTTTCAGGTCTCATAGCTTCGCCAATATCACGCTAACCCGTCTCATACCTTTGATCCAGAGGAAGTTGAGTTAGAATCCAATGACACCTTTGAGGAGTATCCAACAAGCATCATTGACCAAAGTATGAAGGCTCTCTGAGGCAAGTCTGTCCCTCTCGTACGGATGCTATGGAAGCATGGATAAGTATAGGACGAGACTTGGGAAAGGGAAGATGGTGTACGTGCCCAATGGAAAAAGCTATTCTCAGATAGTATTTCCTTACCCATGGAAGGAGAACTCAGGGGCAAGTTCTTTTAAGGGAGAATACTGTAAGAACCCAGTTTTTCACTTAGGTGTAGATCCTTTAAAATTTCAGTCTAAATCTTTACTTTGGACCTAATATGGATGCCTAATGAGTTAGTTAAGGTTCTGAGGCTATCTGGGGATTGTTCGGAGTCCAGAACCCATCTTTTTGGAGGAAACAGACTGCGCACGACTTAGATTAAACCGTGCAGAAGGTGTTTTTTCAGACAGCGACACCTCGCACGGTTGGTGCATGGTCATGTATCTAAACAATGAGAATGCCCCTTTTTCCCAGGTAACCATGCATGGGTGGAACACGATTTGATCAAACCATGCAGAGGAAGACTTTTCGGGCAGAACTATCTTGCACGATTTGTGCACAATTTGAAAAACCACGTGGAAAAACCACACGTAGGCTAAAAACCTGTGTAAAATGTCCAAAATGACCTTAATGATCTATTAATCCTCCTCCTTCCTCTTAATCTGAGAACCAATAGGATTTTCCTCTATTTTCATCCATTTGGAGCATTTTGAAGGCCAAAGCTAAGGATCAAGATATCTTCTTCATTCGACATCCGATCGAGCTTCTGTTCATCACATTGGATGCACAATGGTAAGTACTCGAGTCCTCTTTATCCATACTTATTCTCTTTCACTCTCGACCTAGATATTTCCTTGTGAGCATTTTTCACCTTTTCTTAGATCTACTCTGATCTGAGGTAAATCAAGGGCCGATACCAGAGGATAAGGCTCATACAACCCTAAGGTGGGTGGTTTATTACTTATCCCTAAAGTTCGTTGTTTTTTGGAATGTTCATGTGGGGCCCACCAGTTTCATTGGAAACCATTTCTTAAATTAACATGCCATGATTATACTCATTAGAATCGTATGGTTATGCTCTTTCCAAATATGTGATTAGTTATTAGTGGTTTCACCCACAACTCAATCCACCTTATGTCAAAGGTTATTCCATGATTGGGTTTTTAGTGTTTTGGCATATTTGAGCCACCATTTGGGTGTGCCTTTACTTGAATTTTCTAAAGTTGAGTCTTCTTATTATAAATGGCTTGTTATTAATGATAATTTCATAATGGAATGTACCATGTATGCTCACCACATGACCTGCCTAAGGTAAGTGCTTTCAAATAATTATTAAATGTGAAATGTGAAATGGAAAGTATACTAAGTATATAACTTGGCCTTAATAAAAGAGATTGAATAAAGGTTACATGGATGTAGCACCCCTTTTCATGTTGATGTAAGGTAGGAGAGTGAACCTCAATAATTGATTATGCCTTAATGGATAACTAAGACTTGATTAAATGGTTACAATGCTACTTGGCCTATCCACACTAATGGAAGACAAGTCATGGACCAATAAATAAATGGTTTAAACTCCACTTGACCTATCCATGATAATGGAAAGAAAGACCTGAAACAAATGAATTACTATAAGATTATAATATCAAATAGGAATGTAATGACTTGAGATCACCTTGGATTCTGAGAGGAGAATACCTTGGGTCTTGGGAACCCCATTCTGATTCAAGGATACAATTTTCTTAGGTTGATACCCACTCAGACTTCAGTTCTTGTATATTCCTTGGATTCCCAGTATACTATTGTTGGGTCCCTTTATTTATTATAGGCTACCTTGGATACACTCCTTGGATCTAGCATTGACTAGTTGGTGCGATGGTGAAAGCCCATAGGGCCCTATCTTTTCTTAGCCCCATTTTACCTTGGGCTATCACCTTGGACTTAGTAGGTGCCTTATTGTGGAATGACTTGGATTACACTAATTAGATTACACTATTACCCATTAGATAGTCTCAAATACTACTGAGTTAGATTTCTGTGAGTTTATGTTACCTTATTTTTTACCCTGGAACTCCCTCGCTGGACATCATTATCTGGTTTCCTTATTACGTCTTGGGAACTTCACTACTTATACTATCACGAGGTGATGTCAGTGTTAGCTATGACTCACATGACCTATTAGCATTAAATGGTAATTGATTAATTAATGAACTAGTTACATGTTCAGACACCAGCTGGGGGCTAAAACAGGTACTTGGTTATTTAGTTTTATTGTACTTCTTGATTTACTTTATATATTCATGTCTGCACATTGCTATATTATATTACATGGGAAAGATTTTATAGAAAAAGTTGGTAGTGGCCCACTGAGATTTATCTCACACCCTCTCTGAGCACCATTTGGTATCCGGAGTAGATTACATGGTTGTAGGTATTAAAAAAGAGAATCATGAAACTTCCAATACTTGATTGTGTGCTGATAGGATGTAGCTTGATAACAGATGATTGAGTAGGATATCGAGATGCTTGGAGTAGACTTTGTTTTCTTTTACCTTGTGGAACATGTTATGCCTATTTTCTTGTATCCATGATTTCCAGTTTTCTAATGACATGAGATTACATCATCATTGCACTAGTTGATACAATTATTGTTATTCTTGCTTATCTATTGAATCAGTTTTCTTCTGCTATTTATTTATATTTCTTCCATTGTTTACTATTCCATTATATTCCTTCCACTGTGCTACACTCTGCTAATGATGGAATAGTCTTCCCACAAACACACCTTAGGCCCTCACTGCTAGTCGACAGCCTTTGATGTTCGGGAAGATGTGTTTGAGGCCATGTTGCCCATTGGGCTCGGGGCACCCGTTAAGTGGCATTCGGGTTTGGGTCGTCACATTGAACCATTCCTGTAAGTAATTTATAGTTAGAAGATGGTATTTCTATAGAATTGATCATAGGGATTATATGTTTTATGAGATTTTCATTATTCTAGAATATTAAAAGAGTGATTTATTAGTAATTCAATTGATTACAATTTATATGATATATATATATATATTTAATTTTATTAAGTATCCCAATATTTTATCAAGTCCTAATATCCCTCACCATTGGACTCAAAATCTCTAGTTTCATGGATATTATACTGGCTAGTATTTATTTACCCCTTATCAAAACTCAAGAAAAAGATTGATTAATTACTCAAAGCTATTTAGGCAGCTAGAAATTTTCCAACTAAGGGCTTATTTCTCCTTGATTTATTGAGTGGAATCCTTAATGAAGAAACCCTTGCTTGAGTTTCCTCAATACTTACCTCCAAGTTTCATCAATTATATAAAGGGTTACTCCTCTTTAATTAAAATGATTATGTCAACCCAAAAATTTTCTAATGACTCATTGATAAATGTAATTTTCCCAACAAGGGTTGGTTAAACACTTAGTTCTATGGTTTCATTCCTAATTAAGTAATGTAAGGATTAGTCTGAATTAATATTAAATTAAGGGATTTTATCTATTATGTGTAAATATTTCTTGTTTCATCCTTTACATTTTTAGTTAATATTAAGTGGATTTTACTTAAGGGATTAACCATGTCATGGAAAAAATATTTACACATAATCTAGTTATTTTAATTCCATATTTTTATATTTGTGAATTTATTTATGTTATTGTGGTCCTACATCCAATGGCCCGAAGGCCTTCATTTTATTTATTTATTTTTGATAATCCACCTTTCAAAGGGTGAGGTGGAACCCTTACAAGGCCCGTAGGTGTAAATATTACATGGACCGTAGGCCTTAGAGGAATTCATTGCCCGTAGGCTTTCAAACATTACATGAAACCCAGACTAACTACTTGGAACTGATCATCCCCAGCATCTTCATCGAGAAATCATCTCTCCACCTTTGCATGGCTATTCGGCTGGGAATTCCCATACATGCACAAGCTTATCCTGATGGCAGGTTCCATACCCTCTCATTCTTGCAATCCGTTTAGCTTCTGCTGTAGTGAAAGCTCCTTTTGCCCATCCTCCTTGTAGATCTTGTTCCTTGTAGGTTGTCTGGTTTGTATCTACACTTAAGGTGGCTCGAAGGCATTGAGGTGGCCTGAAGGGCTTACTGACCCAAAGGCCTGGGTGACCCGAAGGCCTGGGTGACCCTAAGGCCTTAAAGGACTTAAAGACCAAATTGGTGGCCCGAAGGCCCAAACAGGGACATATTCCCGGCTGCTATAGTTCCAAATAGTACTTGATACAGTTCCCACTGCAGTACCTGCTATAGTACTACACATTTTCTACTACAGTACCTACTCCACATAATCTACTTATTTTAATTCAATATTTTTATATTTGTGAATTTATTTATGTTATTGTGGTCCTACATCCAATGGCCCGAAGGCCTTAATTTTTATTGATTTTTTGATAACCCCCCTTTCAAGGGATGAGGGGGAACCCTTATAAGGCCTGTAGGCTTAGAGATTACATGGCCCATAGGCTTAGGAGATTACATGATCCGAAGGTCTTAGGGAATTCAACCAAACTATCTATAAGGAACTGCCTCTTCCCAGCATCTGCATCATGATAGTAGCTCTCCACCTTCGCATGGCCGTCTGGATAGGCTTCCCATGCAAGCACAGGCTAGTCCCGATGACATAGACATACCCTCTCATTTTGAAAAATCCATTTGGTTCTGATCTGGTGAGTGCACCTGCTCTGAATCCCCTTTTAGGGCTGCTCCTTTTTTGTAGTGTGTTTGGGGCAACTACATGTGGCCCAAAGGCCTTGAGGTAGCCCAATGGCCTTAAAGGTGGCCCAAAATCCCTACTAACCCGAAGGCCTGGGTGGACCGAAAGCCTTAAGGACTCCAAGCCCAAATCAATGGCCCAAGGTGAATAGTTCTAGCTGCTACAGTACTGAACAGTACCTGCTATAGTACTGCTACAGTTCCTACTACAGTACCGCACAATGTACAGTTCTGCTACATTATCTGTACAATGCCTGCTACAGTACTGCTACAGTACCCAGAAATATGCCTCTACCTAGTTTTGAACCTGGGTCTTGTGGATGCTCTAAAGGATACCTCACCAACTGGGCTGAGGCTCATGTGCAATGACGTGATCATGTGATTATCTAATAGTTGATTTATTGAGCATAAAATAAATCAACCTATAAACCTAGGGGAAAAAATCCTTATGATAGTCTTGGTACAAGTTGCACCATTCCACCTGTCTACCTATGTATCATATGTGTTGGTTTTGTCTCTATTCCATCTTGAACCATCTCCACCTCCACTTAGTCTTAAACTAACTCCATACACCTTTAGATACTCCTTTTATTACATATGTTTTATAACTAACACATAGGTGAGGGGAACTGAAGTATTGGTTAAAGGTAATTACATAAAATAACCTTTGACATAGAAGTCCTATATAATAAAGGAGAGAGGGATGACACACAAACCATCAAATTAAATTTCATAATAAATAATTTCAAAAACATGTAATAAATTAAATTAAATAAAACCAATGCATACATAGGTCTGGTTAAAGCTTATTATTGTTCAAACACATGCAACAATTACAAATTAAAAACAACTAGTTATTATTCATTTCAATTCATTATTCAATAAGATAAAATGCACTAGAATTGATTTGAGTAATTTTATTATTAACCAATTAATTCATTTTTATCTTATTCTATCTAATCATCATAAAATTCCCATAATTTGTGATTTTATATAAAAAGATAATTTAATTTAATTTAATTTAATAAAATATTACAAATTTTTTTACTTAGAAGCAACCCAATGAGTACATTTCCAAACTACTCAGTATGGTTCTAATTATATAAAATCTACTAATAAAACATATAGTGTAAATGAAATGTGTTTTAATTTCACAGAATATACTGTAAATTAATGCCACATGGAACACATGAATATTACATTGCCTATAAAATTTAATGTGATCAGTCTTTAGTATGCAATGACTATACATAAATTGTAGTTTTGAGTATTATGAGGAATTAATTAAGTATTTAATATAATATAAAACCTAATGACCAATGTGTACTATTAATTTACTGACCCACAGAACACACGTCGATGAGGTATAATTGAGTAATTAATTAAATTTAATATTTTTACATAAACAGGTAAAGTACATGATGTGTGCAAGCTAGTCACAAGAAATATACATTGCTTAGATGCATGTCCATAGTACATTCCTTGAGACTCAACGTGCACTTATTACATACATTTATTAAGTAAACGATGTGTAGAAAGGATACACTACATCTACTTTAAGTTACATAACTTCTAGCTTGTACAGAACATGTATTAAACAAACACAGTGTATTAATTACATGAAACGTCTTGAACTTATGTTTTCTACCATGAAAAAATGTGGACTACATGATGTGTAGGCTATATACATAGAGTGTAGTCCAAAAAAGCTATGTTCCACCCTAGCTAGTTAAAACTTTGTGCACTAAATGCACACAGTGTTTATTCATTACATGATGACCTGGATCCCACATGAGTGTCATGGTGCAATGAGTAAGGATACATGGCACGTGACAAAGAAGTATACACTATGTAACCCTATGTTATCCTACCAAAGTTCTTGGAACCTCTATATGGGTTTATCATATGCGATATTCATTAATTATTAACTGGTCCTAATTATGTAAGTGAGAAATGGAGAGGAGGAAGAAGAGATCTTGATGACTGGATGAAGAATGAATAAAACATGAAATGAAATTTAACTTTTAAATGCATAATGATCAACAATCAAATAAATAATTATAAATTTAAACATGACTAATCCGATATAACTTGATGGTTCCAGGGGTAGTAGAAGTACTTATTGGGGATGATCATGACTCAATAATTATCAGATTTGATGGATCATTCACATATTATACAAGAATTAAACATCACGACTAATTAAAATTTTCCAAATAATATTCAAAAATAAGGTCACCAGAACCAAGATAAGATATTTTTATGTTAAATTTATAATTAATTTAAATAGATAAAAATAAATAATACCTCAGTCTTGAGATATTTATTCAGTGAAAACGTTGATTGTCCAAAACCCTTTTTGTCCAACCATCATCGTTCTTATAGTATCCAAGTGTAGATCCCCTATAAAGGTGATCCATACATATTCCTATGATCTCCAAATAATGACGATGTATTTTTAGGTGCCAGCATGATAGATAGATCATCTTGCATTGTTCATCTTGATCGTTGTGATGATTCCTTCAGTCTTTAATAATCACCCTTTCAATCTCATTATTAAGATGATATAGGAGGAAGGAGAATCTTTATAGCATTCTTTAGTATTGAGAGAGAGCATTAGATTTAATTGTACACAACAATTCTATATATCAATCAAATTATACGCAATAGAAAAAACCACATATTTATAGAGACAGGGTTAGGGGTAAAATATTATTTAATTGCACAATGAACCTTAAATAATATATTAAACCTTATATGACCCCATGGAATGTAATAATAATAATAATATTATTTTATCATCTCATGCGCTTACTGGAGGAATGATAAATATTATTTTACAATCTTAAAAATTAATATTTATCACCAGAAACAATCTTGGTACACTGGTCCTCCTCTACATTTATCAAATACCTGAATAAATATTCATTCATTCAATAAATAAATAAATATTATATATGAAAATAGTTAAAAAATTACCTTATGAATAAATATTTATTTAATTTATGTGATCAATAAATCATGAATAAAAGTATTCCTCGGTCTTGAGAATAATATTTATTCTAAAAATTAGCTGCAAATAAAATTTAATTGAGATCAACATAAACAATATTCCTCATTCACGTGTGATCCTTTAGGATTATTTCTCATTAGAATCTGGTGGGATTGCATAAATTCTAAGATTACTATCTAGTAATGGGTCAAAACACCAAAGAGAAATAAGTTAATTTCATAACATTGAAAACCATGCACAAACACTCGCTATTTCATATAATCCCTTTGTCACAATATATCATCAAGAAATCTACACACCCAAGTTATTAACCTATATACTTGATACGTCTTTCTTTGACTATCTGAAATAAACTTGTTGTTACACCATTACCATGGAATTTAATGTGATAGTTTTGTTTAAATCAAATGTTTGATATATAAACTTCCATAAATATGGAAGGTTCAAATCCTTTCTCGACTTATTCATTAATAATATGTCATCCATGATGCACCCAATATACCCTACTTCCCACGAACATATTGTGTCACAGTTTTGGTCAGTACATCAAATTACATGAGTCATGAAATGAATTAATAATAATCTTAAAGTATAAGGATCATCAAACATGATTTCAAATAATAAATTCTATTAACATGAAAATATATGGTATTCCTATAGGTGGGTATTTTCTTATAATCTCCCATCTTAGTGATTACCAAGTGTAAACTTCATGTGATAAATTATAATCTTCTTATGATCACTCGCACTAGATGTTAAATATTATATGTGTCCCATAAAATAATGTTATCCGACTATAGAACTATATTTAAGAATATCATTATGTAATTTTAAGGTAATCATCATAGCGGGGAACTACCATAACCTTTTTCAATGTAATAGATACTCTAGAAAATTATTACATTAAAGTCATGTAGAATAATGAGAAATATGTAATAAGATATTTAAATTTATATTCATTTATTTGAATATATATATGTAATCCAAAGTACACATAATTGGTTCTAGTAAACCAACTACAATAGGTTTCTCAGGTCATTCTTTACTAATGAATGGCCCGGAAAATCTCATGGGGCTCGTAGAGGCAAGTCTCAAGTATAGGAACCAATCCATGGTCTAAATTCATGTTTTCACATTCCAAATCACATATAAAATGGTCATCCATGACCATATAGTTTGATACACACCACTCAAGGGGCCTATCTTGGGTTGAAAAAGTTTAATTAATACCTTAGGCATTGAAGAATTCAATTTAAATCAATTTTCAAGGCATTCACACAATGGGTGTTTCAAAAAATTTATACAATGGATGCCACACATGTAAATACCAATAGGAAAGCAATGAACCACCTACTTGGAAATACTAGGGTCATACTTGTCAAAAACCATTAGGTGATTCAACTTCTATCAATCAAAATAAGAAAACCTGAAAAAAATCCCATATTAGGTACCAACTAAAAATACATGAATAAATAGTTAGAAAAAAGTAAAAATATCAAATAAGGAGAGTTTTCCTTACTCGATGTGACCTTTTATAATAAAGAACCTATGATTCTAATCCCCGATGGAGGATATTCAACCTTAATAATAAAATTAATGAAGAGGAAGTAAATGGAAGGTTGATCTAATTACAAGAAAAAATGTTGTAAAAACCTCATTTATGTTAGCCTTTAAACCTTTAAATTTAATTTAATTAAAAACCTTAAAAGATATTCATAGGGAATTCATGGAGGCTTGAATAGAATTGTTATGACATGATGCCCCTACCAGTGTCACCCCTATGACATGGCCCCTCCAGTCAAGGCACAATACCCCACTCCCAGGCAGAACTAAAAACATGATCTACAGGTCTTTATGGTGCAGTCCCCCCCTACATGGTGCAATGCTCTCCTACTAGACCATCTTTATGGTATATCCATTATCCATTGTGAAATGACTAGTCACTTATAGGAAAATTTAGTCCCATGAATCCTAAAAGTTATTCTTATGCAACCCTCAAGTTATTCTTACATATCCCTCATCACAATGTAATCCCTATACTTCAATTTGACCCATGAACCACTATAAAAAATTTAATCTTACATAACCCCTAAATATGATACAACCACCATGAGTTATAGTGTGGTGATTCACTTATAATATAATTTTAACACAAACCTAGTGCCAACTCCCTAAAATTGATGCATAAGTCTCGATCAACACCTCTAATGGTCAAAAAACACCAAAATACCTGAGTTTATGTTAAAATTAAATCAAATTTGTAACTTTAGAATATGAGGTGTGTTAGAATATCCCCACTATATAGAATCTCACCCCTGATTTGAAATGTTGAGTGTCACCAAGACGCATCGACAAAAGGATCTAGCCACTGAGCCCACATATTAGACTCATGCTCCTAGGTTTTCTACTAGATAACTCTATGCTAACAATGCACCCATACTATAAGGACTATCTTCCTGTGTAGAGTATTCTTACTCTAATCCACTATCCAAACTATTCACTCCTCAAATGATGTATTCAGCTCCAAATCAACCCCATAAATGCTAATCACATGAGAAGGGTCAGGTTTCTATCTTTGAAGATGAGATACATGGAAGATGTCATGTACAACATTATATCTCCAAGGAAGATATAATCGATACACTATAGAACTGATCCTATTAAGAACCTTAAATGACCCTATGAACTTAGGCACCAACTTCCCCTACCTATGAATACAACTATGTACCAACCATGGAGACACCCATAAAAATATTAAGTCACAAACTTAAAACTCTAGAGGATAGAATCACTAGTAATTATATGATATCTACATACTTTAAGTGGTTACTAACAAATTTCTAATTATCTAGATATTATATGAAATCTCCAACATAAGAATCAACCTAATATCCATTGACTCCCCTATCTCTAGCCAACATATAGGTGATCAGCACAATCTTCCATACAAGGCCTTAAACGATGTTATCGCAATTGATGCCAGATTATCTAACACCCAAATGGTTTGCTTAGACTACCAATCAGTATAAGGATGGTAGAAAATTCTCAAATACACATATAATTCAAGTGACTTTTTTAGACCTTGATAGAAGTGTGATGTAAAAAGGGAATCCTAATTAGATATGATGCTCCTAGGAACCCCATGGAGATTCATTATCTCCCAGACATATAGCCTACCCAACTCATCAATAGAACAAGTCTCACAGATTGGTAGGAAAGGTACAACCTTCTTCAACTACTTCATGATTACCCATAACACATCACTACCATGATATTACCTTAGTAATCTTTTCATAAAGTCTATAGTCACATCATATCACTTCCAATAAGGAATGGGTAATTATAAAAGAATACCAATGGGTCATTGATTCTTAGACTTCACCTACTAACTAGCGAAACATCTTGAAATGAACCCCACTATGCCCTTATTTATTCCAGACTACCAATAATTTATTTTAATTTCATGATACATCTTGTTAATCCCCCAGTGAACAAGTCATATTGAGGTATATGAATCCTGAATTAGCTCCTCATGCATGATTTTAGAGATCACAACCCAATCTAAAATGTAAATAACCTCATCAACATCAAGTGAAAAATCATGTGATGACTCCCCACCATATATATTTTCCCTTATCATCAAGAAATATGATTTAGATAACTGACTCTTCTTCACCATCTCAAAGAGTAAGGATGTACTACCCATAGATGTTAGGTTCTCCCAACCCTGATACCACTAAACATCAAGGAAAATCTTAGTGAAAAGGATCATCATTCAGTATTCGCTACTAGTGAATTACACCACCCATGCTTGAATCTTCTTACTCAAAAAATTAGACACGACATTACCTTTATTAGGGGTATATTCCATGTCAAAATCAAAATAATATATGTACTCAACCCACCTTCTCTGCAAAAGGTTCAGGCCCCACTAAAAGAAGATATACCTAAGGTTCTTATGGTCGGTATAAACCAAAAACCTCTCACCAAAAGGTTGTGACATCAACATCTCGATGTGTGCACCACCACATCCATCTCTATACCATGTGTAGGGTAGTTCAGCTCACATGACCTTAGATACTTAGACCCATAAGTGAAAAATCACCCTCCCTTCATCAGAACTACCCAAATCCCAACTCTTTAAGCATTAAAATATAATTTATACTTTTTACTCAGGTCAAGTAAGTCCAGGATTAGTGCAAATGTCAACCCCCCTTTTAGATCTTGAAAGTCTCTCTAGTAAGAGTACAACCACATAAACTTCACCCTCTTCTTGGTCATGTCCATCATTGACACTTCAAAATGGGAGACGATCTAGATAAACCTCTATTAGTAACCTACCAAACATAGGTAAATATTAATATTTAATACATTCTTGGGTCACTCTTAAGAAACCAAAACCTTAACTATCTCTTGATCCATTGATACACCTAATACGAGAGTTAGTGATTTCAATTTTTTTTACTCTTTTTCATTGATAATAAACTTAACAAGTTATATAAATCCCAATCACTCATTAATTTTTTTATACATTTTAAAATCTGGAATAAAAGTAAAAATAGATTACCTTGATTTTGGAATTTTAGAATTTCATTATTTAAAGGAATTTAATTTTGAGTTCAATTATTTAATTTTTTTTATCTCAATCTAGAACAAGACTATACTAATTTTTGTCTTTTTTTTGGGTTTAAAGTTTAAAAAATAATAAAGGAATAGGGATTTACTAATAAATTTCCAAGGCTCATAATATATTTCTCCTTGTGTATGAGATATTTAGGTGTGTGTAAGACATTTGGATTTTGTGAAAATTATGGGTTCACCCATATGAGATTTATCTCCTCATAGGATATTTTTGGATCAAGAAAATGGATAAGTTTGGAACCTTGTATGACATTTCACCTAGCCTACATGACTTTTTTACCACCCATGTATGACTTTTCCAAGAAACCAGAGTCGTGTATAAATTTTTATACTACATGTATAACATTTAAAATCCTTTCAAAAATTTACCTCATCATAAGATATTTCCCATGACCAACCCATAAAGATTTTCCTCCCTATAGTATATTTTCTCCATATCGTATGAATTTAAGACTTTTCTAAATTTTGGGCCATGGGGATTAAAACTAAATATTCCCCAAAATTTTAAGTCTCAAACTAAAATTAAAATCCCATTCCTTTGGTTTTCCCAAATAAAGAAAGGACACTCTGAAGATTATAAGTGTCACTAATCCAACTAAAGAATAATATATTGACTATGGAGATGAGCTAATATGAGAATGTATGAGACTCCCATATGAATAATCTGGACCCTCGATCTATAAACATTGAATCCATTAAAGTAATCTAAGCTAGGTATTTAAAACTAAGAAGATTTCAGAAGTTAAATATTTAATCATTTAAGAAAAATATTCTATGCTACTCATGTGGGGTGTAATTCCATTTAAAGGTGAAATAAGATCCTAAGCATCCATTTAAGAGGATAAATCTTCACTGAAGAAGGGATAACTTTCACTGATTGATTATTTAAATCTAATCCACTACTGGATTTATTTTCATTTACTATACCTTCCCCAATGATGGATCAATAGACCTTATATGGTTGGGCCAAGGAGAATATCTTCATTCCCTTATTAATGAATTTTTTTCTTTAATGCTTAATCACTTTTGTTCAATTTCTCTAGTTTCTCTTGACTGCCTTAGACAATAGGAGATTTTTATTATTATTTGTATTCAATTTTTTATTCTCTCACTGTAAATTTTTCACACATAGACCACTTGGTACTTCTTCATTGATTAAAATGGTGAGAAATGGGTTAATCCAAGAGTAATTGGAGATATCTGATTACTAATATATCAAAGCTAGAGGATACAATGGATATATAATTCTTTATTCAAACCGAAGATACCATGGGAGGGTAATAGGTTGAGTTTTAATATAATTAAAAAACATCATGATATATAATTTAAATTATGATTTAACATGTAATTATTAAGGATATATGAGGTTAGGACACTAATTTTAAAAAATGAGTTTAAAACCAATTCAATCACATTATCCACACTCATTGAACCCATTAAAAAAAAGGAAAACACACCCAAAAAAACCTCTTATATAGATAATAATAAACTATCACTAAGTAATACATTCACTTGGATTAAAAAATTATTTAATAGGAGCCCCATGATAGGCGCTTCATCAACCTAGAAGATTTAATGGGTAGGCATTCCAGTGTTGTACTGTTTCTTTTGTTTGTGTTGTTTTAATTTGAAATTTACTTGATAAATAACTAGATCTAGTTTAGATCAACTATTTTTATTTGATCCTTAAGTATAAAGAACTGTACTATCAATTATTAGGAACTTAATAACCACTGAGGAAGTAGATAGGGGGTTTGTCAAAATTCCATTAACAAAATTTCCACCCTTTTCTATTTATTCTACTTGACCCACCATTTGAAGTAAAAAAATGGAGGAAAATTTAGATCAGTTCAATAGGACACTTAGAGAACTATATGTGCCTAACTTTAATAATAATAACTAGTTATTACAATTGAATAATCAACAATATTATGAGCATAGAAATTAAATGATACAACTTCTTCCTAAGTTTCATGGTTTGGAATGAGAGGATCCCAAAAGAAATTTTATTGTATTTGGGGATGTATTAAAAAAATTAAAACCAATAGGAGACCTTACGGCTTATATAAACTAGAATAAATTTCTATTATCCTTATAAGGATCATCCAAGTAATGGATTTACAACTTACAACTTAGAGAAATCATCAGGGATAATCTTCATAAGGACTTCTTCTACAAATTCTTCCATACTTCAAGAAGTACCCAACTGATTAAGGAGATATATGAGATCAACAAATAAATTGGAGAAAATATTTATTATTTTTAGAAGATATTAAAGTGTATGACATCCTAATACCCATAATAAACTTTTATATACCACCATTTATTAATATTCTTTTACCAAGTATTACTGGACAATGAAAAAAACCCTTTGGATGCTTCTTCTAGAGAATAACTGATTGAAAAGTTACCTGTTGAATATAGAGAGATAATAGAGAGGATCTCATAAAACTCCCAAAAATTCAGAATAATATTTACCACTAGAGAGATAAATGAGGCAAAGAGTTCCAACTCTACTTTACACGAAACTATAATCGAATAACTAACCTCTCTTGTGAGACAATTAATATTGAACAAGGTCCGAGAGGTATCACCTTCCAACCCCTACTAGAGTGTGCCATTTTTTTCATTATATAGATCATTACACACATATATTCCCTCAAGTATAATATATACATGATGCTGTGTACCATAGGTGGTACCAAAAGCAACTAACTAACAAAAAAGGATTTAAGTAGTACCCTACAAATTAGTATGGATCTAGAAACCAGTATCCTCAAAATACACATTTCTAATAATTATTTAATCAAACTTTATAGATAACCCCATTTTAGAGACATAGATACCAACTATATATAATACAAAAATAAGTAAATAATCAAGAAACCTTGATGAAGGACCTATTGAAATAACTTCTAGAGTACCAAACCAACTAAAAATTTACCCTCCCCAATCATGCATCATAGATAAAGGAGATGAAAGGAAATTTCAACCACATTATTTCACCTTTAATAACTTGGACAGTCAAGTATTAGGTAATCTACCTACCCAATCGATTCCTAACCCCAATAATAATGTTCGTGTAAAAACCCACATCGTTACAGGTTGAGAAAATCAGGGAAAGTTTGAATTTTTGATCCCAAGAGCGTTTAAAGGGAAAAATTAATTTCTATAATGATATGGTCTTGGATAAATTTTTACCACTTTTTTAGTCATGGAATATGGAGTTTATCCTAGGATATAATTTTGGTGGAATTTTTAGCTATTCAAATTTTTAAAAAATAATTAGTATCTAACATTTAATAAATTAAATATTAATTTATTCACACATGTTTGAATGGGGATATATTTGAATGGAGCATAAAATTGTGATTCTGACACTTTGGTTGAGTAAAAATGGGGGATTTTTCCTAGGTGCGACATAACCTTATCATGGTCACTAGGGTTAGGCCCATACCACTTTTTATTTTCTTCTTCATTTTATTTTTTCATTTTTTTTCCTTTTTAAATTTTCTATCCTCCTCCCTTGGATTTATTTTCACATAGATCCTCCCCCCATTGTGGGTTGTGTTCAACATATGGGAAATAGAGGGAGAGGGATATGGAGATCACATTGGGAGCTGGCGCGGAGCTGGATCAGGGTGTAGTGGATGCATGGAGTCGATCCGAGATTGTAGCTATGAAGTTTTATGCCTCTAGGTAGGATGTTTTTATGTTTTGTCAATAAATCCCCATAGAATTATTGTTTTTAGTTTTAAATCCCTATTATGATTATTGGGGACTCCATGGGGGTATATCTATGATTCGTTAGAGAAAATAGGGGTTTCGAGAGGATCATAACATGTAGTTTCAAGAACACACACTATATATTCTTCATATCTGGGAAGATGATGTTCTTGGGACTACACACCATATAGTATAATTACACTCCATGTAGTGGGACTATCCATATGGCCAAGTACTTGTCCAGACACCCCATGCAAGGAGAACATAGCTGTGTAGTAGTACACGACTAAACCCCAGGTGTACCTTGGACATATAGTAGTATATGGATAGACCCCATGTGTTTCTAGTCTATGTAGTAGTTCACATATAAACCCCTAGTGAGTTGATAAGTACATGGATAGGTGGGGATTTGAGAGTACACGACGTGTACTCGGAATTACACACATTCTACTATTCCTTTAAATGTGTTTTTCTTGTTTTATCACCCTAGATTCAGAATTGGATCCATGAGTAGTCTATTTTGATCATTTCCCACTTAGATTGTGATGAAGGAATCCTTTCAACATTTAGATTCCTTTTGGATGGTATTTTTGGAATGGTAAAGTATTAATAGGAGTATTTCTTAGAGTTTTGGATTCAAAATCCACTAGTGGGTTTAGTTGTGTGATTGAAGACTTGAGTGAGGGTAGAGAACTCATTAGATGACTTGGATTATGGATTATAGGTTTATTTTGTTTGAGTTTATTTTATATGAATCCTTAAAGGTGATATTGAGTAGTATCTATGAAAAGATCATGGATAGTCCCTGGATGTCAGGACTGGTTATGTGAGGTTAGAGAAGTTGAGGTTTAAATCCTTTGTTTGAGGATCAAATATGTTGGGGACTTTGGGTTATCTTAACATTTTAGGATAGAGGTTATAGATGGGCGTCGTTGAGTTCTTGTTGATATGGGTGTGATGGAACTATTATGGATTCCCTTTTTGGGTGAGGTAATTCCTAAGGATGGGTTGCATGCCGGGAAGGCTAAATGAGGTTTTCTTGTAATGGAATTTTCCCCAAGGTTTAGCTTGTATTGAGAATACCTTGTAGGATTTACCTCTCTTAAGGAATTCATGAGGACCATTGATAATTCCCTGGTAGGCTTTCTAGTGCTTTTATACACCCTTACATTTGCATTATTGATTGTAGATCAATTAGAGTCCTTTAAGGTCTATTTAGAGACAATTTATCATGTCAGACTTATCCCAAGGTTTTTGGATGAGATATAGGAACCCCTAGTTGGTTTTCTTGTTCTTATTATGGACTTATAGACTTTTAAGGTTTGTTTGATTGACATGAATTGAGAGTTTAGTTGTGGCTAGGGATCCCCTATTAGGGTTCCCCATTGAGCTATAACACTGGGTACCATGTGATCCCTAAGTTTGGTTTGGCACCTTGTGTGGGTTGGTGAGAGAGCATTGTAGATTTTTTTATAGATGATGAGATCCAAGTGGAAGAGGGAACCCAATTATTAATTGGAAGGTATTTGATCAATGATGATATTTTAACAGTTTGGATCATGGGTTTGAGAGTTAATTGACCCATGATTTATGTCTTATTCTAGGATGGTTTAAGAAAATTTTGCTTAGGAAAAATGATATAAGATACCTTTGTGATATCATTGGACTTGGAATTGACCTTGAGTGTGATATGGTACTCTCATATATTTCTGGATGGTTTTGGTTAAATGGATTTGGGGAGCTAATAGACAATCTAAATGAGTTTACCCCTCTAGTTGGGAGTTATGAGTTGGTTAGAGGTTTGATTTCATGGATGTTGAGCACTCCTGATTACTGATATGGGACCCCTGGGATAGTGTTTCTATTGGTACCATGGATGGAGGGACCCCTGTTTTGGTTTAAACTATCAGGACCTCGTTTGGAGCTTGACTTGTTATGAAAGAATTTCAAGACATGAAATATTCTGTAGGGTATGGTGTAGAGTCCTGTCGCCTGTCCGGATTGTGCCATTGAATTTGTAGAGCCTGATATATGCATGCATACCTTGTAGACACCATGGTTGAGATCTCATGGTCCAACATTAATTCTTGTTTCATTTTAGATTTCTTGGAGCATTTTTGTAGATATGGTGGATGTGCCTGGTGTTTTGTGGTAGGGTGAGCCACATGTTATAAATCCTATGGCATGGTCCAAAGTGGGGGTAGATTTATTTCAGGTGTCAGACTAGAACCCAAAGTTGTCTATTTCACTTTTTTTTATCCCCCTTTAATTTTGTACTGTTATTTATTGATAGATATTATTATTTTTTAATTTATATGGTCATATCATGTGTGTATCCACTTGTTAGGACTATAGATTATAAGTTCATCATTAGGGGTGTCCTACTGAGATTTATTTCTCACCCCCTGTATTGCACCTTGGTGTGTGTATACTATATATCTACATTCAAGTTAGAGAATTGGTTGCATAGTGGACCAGTAGAGGCCCGATAATGATTTATCAAATAGAGATACTCATGTGGAGTTTTAGGATCAGGATAGCGTAGCTTGAGAGTTATAGATACTTGGTACGTGTTATGGATCAAAGTTGGTAGTAGATATTGATGAATTTTATATTCAGTCTTTTTATTTTTTATGTGTGGTTTCTTTAGCATGCTTTGAGTCTATATGACTATATGACACATTTCATTTATTATAGCATGTTATTTTTTCAGTTTAGTTATTATGTGTACTTTGATGTTTATCCCCATGGATATGTATGAGTTTGGTTATTTTCCACTATTATTTCACTTTGACTATAGTTTATAATCCCCCACTATATATTTTATACCTTAACCACTATTATGAAACCTCTAGAATATGGGGAGTTGTTCTTTAGGCCTTGTGGTAAGATAGATTAGGTGGAATGTCAGGTCAACCCATGCTAGTTTTCTAAAAAATGGCATCAGAGCTGTTTGGTTTTATGATTTGGGTAGTTGTTAGATAGGAGGTCTATGAATGTGTTAGAACTTGTGATGTATATTAGAAAAATGTGTCATGAACACCTTTTCCAATAGGAAGTAAAAGTTTTTAGGGAATGGTATTTCTATTCTTGGTTACCATTCTTACCATTTTGTGATTTCACATAGTGTGATGCACTTGTGTTTATAGATTTATGGATTTATTGTTTTTTTACTCTTGGACCATGGACAATTGGCTAGTGTTTATGCATCATTTTAGGCACGCAAGATTCACATGAAATATTCCTATCTGTGTGTGATTTTACTAATGATGGAGGTTGAGTTATTTAAAGTGTCAATGAAAACTTATATATCATTTTACCATAAATATTCTTGGTGAAATTATAGTCAACTAAACCACACACATATATAAATTTTCTTCTGATGACATGCCACATGGATCTGATAGCGAGGTGTTCACTGGTGATGGTGATGTAGTCCCATCGTCAAGGAATGCATGGAGACCCTTGTGGGTTGGTGTGTGATATGAGTTCCCTATTGGTGGATCAATGAGGTTAAGGATTTATGGAATCTCACCTTTTTAATACATAACTTTTCATTACATTTTACAAATAGAGGATATTTAAAGTCTAGTGTCTTGAAAATAAGGTACATAATACATAAAAACATATAAAAATATTTTAATCTCCTTGAAAAGCTTCTTGAAAATTTCATACAAAGTACAATTACTTCATATTATAACCTGGATACATACATCAAAGGAAAGGGTGAGCAGAAGGACCAGTAAGAAAAACAAGTGAAACAATTTACATGTGAACTTGAGATATATCAATAAGAACATGAGAAATATCATAAAGTCATGATAAAGAGGCATATAATAATAAAAATAACTTGAATCATAACTTGAAAATTTGGCTAAAATATTTAATTTATACATTCTTAATAATACCACCAAGGACCATTCCCAAGGTGTCATAAAAATTACCAAGGTTATTCACCAAGGTATCATAAAACTTGTCATCTCTAGAGATTAATTTCTTTACCCAATTAATTAGAGAAATATTTGGGTGAACCCTTAATATGTATTTATTTTCATGTGATACACATATATTATAATAAAAAATTTCATAAATAACACAAATAGAATAAAAGAAATGGGTTTTATATCAAAATCATGACGTTTTAAAAAGTGATTAAAATCATGATCATTATATCATTCATAACCCACAGAAAGGGAATGGGGGTTTTATGCATGTCAATTCCAGAACCAAATATATAATTTTTATGTCTTGATTAATACCACAATAACTGAAATAGTTTTGGGTATTCACATAAAGAAAATAATATAATTTCTTGAGAAGAAAGAGAGAGGTTTTGAGATGAAAATTCTGTAGCATAATGACAATGCAACATGATTTTAGAAAACATGAAAAAGAGAAGGGATAGAGGAAACCCACTCATAAGAGAATAATAATAAATTATAGGGAAAAAATAACATGGATATAATAACATGGTATGGAAACTTGAAATATATACCACATAAAAGATAACTTGAAAGAAAAAAAGAGAAGTTGTGATTTCCCTTACGAAAATTCGGCACCCTAACAACATCACTTTAAAATTCAGAAAAATCATTTGATGAGAGTGAAAAGGGTATATAATAATTTGGAAATAAAATGGAAAGAACTAAGGATATATAATAACATACCCTGACATAAGAAAATTAAAATTTAAAAGACATAACATAAAAGAAGTCTTGACTAAAAGAGGAGGGTGAAAGGCTCCCTTACCTTGAAGAGTAACTTCAAAAACATGAAGGTTAGGACATTGAGGGGGATTTAGGGAACCTTGGGAGGAATACTTGGGAGGTAAAAGACCATATATTAGTTAAGAATTAATTTTTAATTAAAGTAATGAAGGAATGTGTTGGTATTTATAACAAAAGTGAGGGGATATTTTATTAATTTCCAAGGGACACCTCATTAGTGGTATTTGAAAACCATAGGTTTTCCCATGGTATTTTCCCATGGTATTGGACACTTGGGAAAAATCATAAAATATTTTACTATAAACAAGTAAACTAGTATTTTATATTAATTATTACAACATTATGATGTCATTAAACATACAGAAAACTCAAAACTGTATTTTTACTATTCACAAAAAATTCAAGTATTTTAGAAAAATCCCAAAAATTCACCTCAACCATTTTTCAATGTGTAGAATTAAAAAATGAAATCCATTTTCTAAAAATAATTTTCTAAATATTTTTAATTTATTTTTTAAATAAAATCATAATTTATTCTAAAAAAACAACTTTAAAACTATAAATCATTTTATAACACCTTGAGAAATTAATCAAGGTCCCATAAAATTATCTTATAACCATAAGAAAATAAAGTAACAATTTATGATTATATTTTATGAAAATAAATTTCTATTTTAAATTATTAAATTAATAATAAAATTGTAATTAAAATATTTATGACATACAAAAATACCAATACTTACACTATGATCATTTTTTCATTTATAAGGCGTCTAAATTATATTTATACATTTATGGGTGAAGTTTCTATTTTTTGGCTGATTTACTATTAATTACTATTCATAAAGGTATGTTACTATTCATTAGGGTATGTTACTATTCATCAAAAGTTAAGTTGATCTTATCAAAATCTAAATTTCTTACTAATCAAAACTTTATATGTCCATTTTTTTGAAAATCATTTCACATTATTAATTATTTAAAGTATAAAAAATATTTTAAAATACTCGCTTTTTTTCAATATTCATCAATAATATGAAACTTCTAAAAATTCATCCTATATATATTTTAACATTTGAAATTAATTTTTTTTACCATAATAAGAAATATCAATTTTATTTATACAAAAGGATTATACAAAGTAACTAGGGCCAAGTTACATAGCTCCTTATAGCACCTGTATATGAACTAAGAGTATGGTGTGCAATGGTGATAGAATCTTGGGGTGGCTCAGACAACATTGTCTGAGTGGTGATTTTTTTCAGCTTTAACTTCTCCGAAAGGCAATTACGTTCAACCTTAATATGTTGAAGCTCAGCTTGGGCGTGGTCTAGAGAAAATCCTAGTGATGCTACCTCCTTCCCAAGCTCCAACAGATGGGATTCGTATGACCCAAGTCTACTGGATGATGCCATCAGATATTCTTTCTGTATTAGTAATCCATTATTATTTCTATTCTAAACAACAATTATAACATTAAAAATTATTATTGTTTCCAAAGGTCATATAACGGTCAAAAATTGATGTTTACAATTCATTTATAATTATATATTTTTTATTGATTATGACATAGTAAGACATACATTTTCAGGAAACAAAATATTATTCAAAAGTTCAGGTTGTTACATTCTTCCACCCTTAGGAAATTTCATCCCTAAAATTTAAACTCATACCCTTAGAAGAGAAAATGTGTAAGTACTTTTACCTCATAGACTCCTCTGGTTCCCATGTGGTTTTTTCACACTTTTGGTTCCTCCACAACACCTTAACAAGGAGGGTAGTCTTGTGGCATAGAACCTTGTCTCTACAATCTAAGATCTCCATCGACTGCTACTCATAAGAGAGGTCATGTTACAGTTGTACCACCTATGGATTTAGTACATGGAAGGGTCAGGTATGTACTTACTCAAGAGGGATACATGAAATACATCATGAAATTGTGCTATATTTGGAAGAAGTGAAAGCTGATAGACCACTGATCCTACACAATCAAGGATTTCATAGGGGAAAATGTACCTAGGGCTGAGCTTCCCTTTCTTCCAAAACCTCATGAATCTATTCCAAGGTGAAATTATAAGAAAGACTTTGTCACTAACATAAAACTCCAAGTCCCTTATACGGTTATCCGCATAGCTCTTTTGCTGACTCTAGGTAGCCTTAATGTGTTACTGGATGGAACGAACCTTTTCTGTCATCTCTTGCACAAGATCAGGCCCAAGAATATTTCTCTCACCAGCTTCATCCCAACAAGTAGGAGTTCTACATTGCTTCCCATATAGAGATTCATAGGGTGCCATTTGAATGATTAAGTGGAAGCTGTTTCTATAATAGAACTAAACTAATGGGGGATGTTGATCCCATCCACCTTTAAATTCCATTGATCATGTTCTCTGCATGTACTCAAGTGTTTTAATAGTCCTTTCATATTGACCATAAGTTTGGGGATGATAGGCCATACTGAAATTCAATTCGGTACATAGATCATGTTGAAGACTTCACCAGAATTTTTATATGAACCTTGGATCATGATTAGATATGATAGAAAGTGGAACTCCATGTATCATTACCAATTACTTCACATAAATCTTGGAAAGTTTATCAAGAGATAAATCTTTCCGAATATAGATAAAATGGGAAGTCTTGGTGAGATAGTCCACTATAACCCATATCGCATTGTTTCCTTTGGAAGTTATCAGAAGACCAGTGATAAATTTCATAGTGATATTGTCCCACTTCCTTTCTGGTATGGGTAGTGGTTGTAATACCTCTTTAGGAAGTTGTTGCTCTACCTTCACTTGCTGACATACCAGACACCTTGTAGTGTAGTCAGAAATCTCCCTTTTCATATTATCCCACCAACAATGATCACACAGGTCCCTATACATTTTTGTGCTTCCAGGATGTATAGAGAAAGTAGGGCTATGAGCTTCATCCATAAACTCCTTCTTTATTTCTGGAATAGATGGAACACATAGTCTTGTAAGAAATTTTAGTACACCTTCTTGATAAATATTGAACTTGAGAAACTTCCCATCCTTCATAGCCTCAAACTTCTTATGTAAAAAAAATATTCTTTCTGATTCTTCTTGATCTTCTCTAGTAATGATGGTTGGGAAATCATTTTGGATAGGGTTGATGATGTCCCTTCCCTTATAATTCCCATGTCCATTTTCACTAGGTCTTGGATAAAGGGATCTCTTTGAATCCCCATCATGGACATAACAACTGGGTCTTTCATACTTAATGGATCAGTGACTTTGTTTGATCTTCCTAGATGATAATGAATTGAACAATCATAGTCTTTAATAAGTTCTAACCATATCCTATATCTCATGTTCAATTCATTTTGTGTGAAAATATACTTCAAACTTTGATGGTCAGTGTATATATCACATTTCTCCCCATAAAGATAGTTCCTTCATATCTTCAGAGAAAAAACAACCGCAACCAACTCAAGATCATTCGTAGGATAGTTCTTCTCATGAGTATTCAATTGTCGAGATGCATAAGCAATGAATTTTTCATTTTTCATGAGAACACACCCAATAACTTTCAGATGCATTAATGAAAATAACAAATCCTTCTCTTTTTGAGGGTAGAGTTAGCATGGGTGAAGTAACCAATATATTCTTTAGATCTTTCAAACTTTCCTCACACTCCTTTTTCCAGATAAACTTAACCCCTTTTCGAGTTAACTTGGTTAATGGATTAGAAATTCATGAAAAGTTTTTCAAAAACCTCCTATAATATCCTTCTAATCTAAGGAAAATTTGAATTTTAGTTATTGTTATAGGCTGAGGATACTTCTCTATAACCTTTGTATTTGTAGGGTCAACTATGATTCCTTCATTGGTTACAATGTTCCCCAAGAAATCAACTTTTTGTAACCAAAATTCACATTTTTTTAACTTTAAAAAAATCCTATCCTTCCATAAAGTTTTCAAAATAACCCTTAGATGATCCTCATGATCCTCACAAATTATGGAATACATCAGAATATAATCAATAAATACTGCCAAAAATTTATCAAGGTAGTCCTTAAAAACTCTATTCATCAAATCCATAAAAATTTCAGGTGCATTAGTCAGTCTGAAGGGAATAACAGCAAACTCATAATGCCTATATCTTGTTCAGAAGGTGTTTTTTTGTAATATCTTCTTTATTAACCCTCAATTGATGATAATAAGATCGAAGATCAATCTTAGAGAATAATTGATCCCCACAAAGTTGGTCAAATAATTCATCAATTCTTGGAAGAGGATATTTTTTCTTCACTTTGATCCCATTTAGTTCTATATAATCAATTCATAGTCGCATTGATCCATACTTCTTATTCACAAAGAGAACAAGTGCTCCCCAATGAGACACACTCAGTCAGATAACCCCCTTATCCAAAAGATCTTGGAGTTTCTTTTTTAATTCCTCCAGCTCCACATTTTACATTCTATACAGAGTATTTTATATTAAATGAGATCCAGGTATGAGTTCAATGGATAACTCTACCTCTCTTTCTGGGGGAGGTCCAGGTAACTCCTTAGAAAATACATCAATGTATTCCTCGATGATGGGGACATTTTCTATCCTTATACTCTAATTTACTTCTTCTTATTCACCGATCAACTTCGTAAGAAGAATATAGGAGGTTCTTATAGATAAAGATCAGGTTGAGATATCTCTCCTTGGAAGATAACTATAGGTTTTCCATTCAAGACTACTGAGATTTCCTTGCTTCTGCATTTTATCTTAGCATTATAATTTGAGATCCAGTCCATCCCTAGTATAATTTCAAATTCCAACATGGGAATGACTACTAGATTTGCGATAATATTGTGCTCACTAAAGTAAATACTAGAGTTTATAAACACTAATGATGCTTGGATAATCCCACCAGGAGTCTTGACTAATAATTCTACTTTTATAAACTTAGGGGTTGATTCTAAATTCTTTTCAAACTTTGCAGAAATAAAAGAACACGTAGAACCAGAATCAAACAAAGTAATTTCTAGATTTGAGAGAACAACAAGAGTACCTACCACCACATAATTTAGAGCTTAAACATCATTTGTCATGGTAGAAAAATCACAACCTTTATCCCTTGGACTTTGCTAAGGCTGATGGTGATTCCCTTACACTGCCCTAATATTTGGATATCGATTGGAAAAGTTCCCAAGCTATCCACACTTAAAGAATTGGAATTCATGTAGAGACTGCACCATATTCCCTTTTTCATTAGTTTTGGGAAGTTAAGGCTTCACCTCACTATGAAAATTCCATGTGATATGGTCATCTCTTCTGCACTTGTAGCACTTCTCTCTCCCGAGTAGGCAGTTCCCCGAATGCTTCTTCCCACATTTATTACATGTGGGATGTTGCACTTTCTTGCCTCCTCTTCAATGGTCAAAGCTCCTACTTAAGACTGAATCTATTGATCTCTTATTTTCATTGGATTTATGAGACCATTTCATCTCACCAAACTCCAGTTCTACTTTCATAGCTCTCCTCATGATCTCCTCATAGTTATCATAGTCTCAATTGGCTAGATTCTTCCGTAGATGAGGTTTTAGTCTACCAAAGAATCTATCAACCTTCTCATTAGGATCCATGAAAAATATTGAGGTGTAATGGGAAAGTCTTTTGAAGTTCATATCATAGATACCAACTGATTCATTATCCTTTTGATTCATCTCGAGAAACTCATTCTCCATTTTCTTTCTCATCGAACAAGGGAAATAATTATTGAAGAAGATACCTATGAACTCTTCCCACTCCATAGATTCAACCTCCACTCTTGGCCTTGTGTTTTTAATCAGTTCTCACCACTAATCAGCTTCTCCCTCTAAGTAGTAAACAACCAGGGTTACCTTCTCTAGTTCTGAATAGCGAATCATAGAAAATATCTTCTCGATAGAGCTGATCCACTGTTCAGAAATCAATGGATCGATAGATCCACTAAAGGTTGGTGGTCGTTTATGCATAAAGGATTCAACAAAAATTTATTCCCTTCACGGTGATATAGGTATCTAAGATTGATTAAAGTTATTTCCCATAACTTAAGTTTGTTGGTTCATCATTCTCATGAAAGTTTCCATTACAGATTCCATTAGAGGTCCTTCAGCATACAATCCATCGTGGTCATCATTTTCACGGTTCCTACTATTTTCCACCATATTAAAAAGAATAAAACCTTAGTGAGAAGCTTATTTCATTTATTAATCTTTTAACTATAAAGTATTTTTATGTCTTATAACTTCATGCTTAAATATACTATTCTTTAACAACAATGAAATTTCTTTATAAATCCTTCATAATGATTCATAAAAATCTTGTGATTAACCAAACATATTCCCCGAGAGTTTCAAAATAGGAGTGAAGCAAAGCCTGTTTTTGTGCTCTAGTTCCCATTTGATTCTATCTCAAAGTGGTTTTTTTGGGTTTTACCCCTAGATACATCTGTTCCAGAGCCACATCCACTTGTTCGTATCCAAACATAGATCTATTTGTTTGGAAACCACTTACTTAATATTTAACCAAAATACCAGGAAGTTTTACTATATTTAAACTTTTATATTGGGTTATTTTTAATTTTTTCATAGCCTAAATTCCACAAATAACTAAACTATCCTTTGATACTAACTATGGAATCCCACCTTCTTAATACATAAATTTTCCTCACATTTTACAAACATAGGATATTTAAAGTCTAGTGTCTTAAAAATAAGGTACATAATACATGAAAACATATAACAATATTTTAATAAACTAGAAAATATTCTTGAAAATTTCATCCGAATTATAATTACTGCATCTCATAAACTGGAGACATATATCAAAGGAAAGGGTGAGTATAATGCCCAGTAAGGAAAACAAGTGAAACAATTTACATGTAAACTTGAACGATATCAATAAGAACACGGGTAATATCATAAAGGAATGATAAAGAGTCATATAATAATAATAATAACTTGAATCATAACTTGAAAATGTGGCTACAACATTTAATTTAGAGATTCGTAATCATATCACCAAGTTCCATCCCCAAGGTGTCATAAAAATTACCAAGGTTATTCACCAAGGTATCATAAAACTTGTCATCTCTAGAGATTAATTTCTTTACTCAATGAAGTGGAGAACTATCAAGGAATACCATTAATATAACTTTATTTTCATGTGATACACATAGATCATAATCAAAAATTTCATAAATAACCCAAAGAGAATAAAATAATGAGTTTCATATCAAAATCATGACGTTTTAAAAAGTGATTAAAACATGATCATTATATCATTCACAACCCACAGAAAGGGAATGAGGGTTTTATGTATGTCAATTAAAAAAAATATAATTTTTATTTCTTAATCAATACCCCCATAACTGAAATAGGTTTGGTTATTCACATAAAGAAAATAATATAATTTCTTGAGAAAAAAGAGAGAGGTTTTGAGACGAAAATTATGCAGCATAATGACTATGCAACATGATTTTATAAAACATTAAAAAGTGAGGGGAAAGTGGACAACCATTAATAATAGAATCATAATATAGTATAGGGAAATAATAACATGTATATAAGAACATGTTATGAAAAATTGAAAGATATCCCACATAAAATATAACTTGAAAGAAAAAAAAGAGAAGTTCTGATTTCCCTTACGGAAATTTGGCAGCCTAACGACGTCACTTAAAAGTTTAGAAAATTCATTTGATGAGAGTGAAAAGGGTATATAATAATTTTTAAATAAAATGGATAGAAATAAGGATATATAATAACATACCACAATATAAGAAAATATAAATTTAAAAGACATAACATAAAAGAAGTCTCAACCAAAAGAGGAGGATGAAATGCTCCCTTACCTTGAAGAGTAACTTCAAAAACTCTAAGGTTGGGACCTTGGGGGCCTTGAGGGAAACTTGGGAGGAATACTTGGGAGGAAAAAAGACCATATATTCATTGAGGATAAATTTTTAATGAAATTAATGAAGGAATGAATTGGTATTTATATCAAAAGTGAGAGAATATTTTATTAATTTCTAAGGGACACCTCATTAGTGGTATTTAAAAACCATGGGCTTGCCCATGGTATTTGCCTATGGTATTAGCCACATGGGACGCCTAATAACATATGATACTTTAAAAAAGTGTACCAGTATTTTATATTAATTATTACATCATTATGATGTCATTAAACATACCAAAAACTCAAAACTGTATTTTTACTATTCACGAAAAATTTAAGTATTTTAGAAAAATACCAAAAATTCACCCCAACCATTTTTCAACTTATAGAATTAAAAAATGAAATCCATTTTTTAAAAATAATTTTAAAAATAATTTTAATTTAATTTTTAAATAAAATCATAATTTATTCCAAAAAAATAACTTTAAAACTATAACTCATTTTATAACACCTTGAGAAATTAATCAAAGTCCAATAAATTATATTATAAACATAAGTCAATAAAGTAAAAATTTATGATTATATTTTATGAAAATAAATTTCTATTTTTAATTATTAAATTAATCATAAAATTGTAATTAAAATATTTATGACATACAAAAATACCAATACTTACACTATGATTGTTTTTTCACTTATAATATGTCTAAATTGTATTTATACATTTACGGGTTGAGTTTCTATTTTTTATCCAATTTACTATTAATTAATATTCATAAAGGTATGTTTCTATTCATAAGGATATCTTACTATTCCTCAAAAATTAAATTGATCTTATCAAAATCTAAATTTCTTACTGATCACAACTGTACATGTACATTTTTTTGAAAATAATTTCACATTAAAAAAATATTTTAAAATACTCTTTTTTTTCAATATTAATTAATAATACAAAACTTCTAAAAATTCATCCTATATTTATTTTGATATTTGAAATTCAAAAATTTTACCATAATAAGAAACAAGAATTTTATTTATACAAAAGGATTACACAAAGTAACTAAGGCCTCACTACATAGCCCCTTATAACACCCGAATAGGACCTAAGAGTACAGTGTGCAATGGTGATAGAATCTCGGGGTGGATTGGACAACATTGCCTGAGTGATGATTTCTATCAGATTGAAATTATCCCGAAGTCAATTACGTTCAAGCTTAATATGTTGAAGCTCAGCTTGAGCTTGGTCCAGAGCAAAGCCTAGTGATGCTACCTCCTTCTCAAACTCCGTCAGATGGGCTTTGTATGGCCTGAGTCTACTATATGAGGCCATTAACTCTTCTTTCTTCATTATTTATCCATTATTATTTCTATTTTAAACAACAATTATAACATTAAAAATTACTGTTGTTTCTAATGGTCATATAACGGTCAAAACTAGATGGTTACATTTTATTTATACTTAATTTTTATTGATTATGACATAGTAAGACATAAATTTTCAGGAAACAAAATATTATTCAAAAGTTTAGGTCATTACAGGATTCCTTAGAGATGTTTGGATTGGGCTTGAGTTTCCATGAGGTGGTGGTTTCCTTGAAGTTCATGGTTTAGGCTGTGAAAAGGTGTTTTGAACCCATGTTGGGAAGAGGGGTCAGTTCCTTCCATGTTCTATTTTCTAGGTATTGAAGTCCCCATGTTCCTTCTATCACCAGGGGCTTAGGTGGACATGAATAATCTTGCCTTTAGTGTGGCTTATTGGGGTCTTCTATCACTGAAGGTTGTTGTGTGAGAAGGGACTTGTGTGGTTAGTCATGAGGATGCATGGTTCTTGAGATGTGGAGTATTAAAAGTTCTCCTGGTCTCTTAGTTGGATTGAGAGGGCGGGTTTGGTTGGTTACCTGATCTTGTTTGTTCCTAGTTCTTCCTTGGGTAGCATGGTGAGGGTGTGAGTATATGCTCGTGTATTTGGATCAATGCTTGAGTATATGGTGTTCGTATGGTTGATCGTGGCCTGAGAGAGATGCCTCAATTTTAAAGATGAATTTCAAGGGTGCTCTGAATTACTGGAACTGACCTACATGATGATCATTGATAATGGTTTTAGGAGCATTATCCTAGGTTCATTGGAATGTGAATCATGTGAGCATGATATCCTGTGAGTTCTTAGGGAGTTACTCTACCTTGAGGAGGATAGTGATTGTCGGAAAAAAATTTTTGGAATTTTTTTTTCTAATGAGGTAATGTGTGCATGATTTAGGTGAAACTCTAGTTAGATCATGGTTTTATTCAATGGGCCATGTGTGGATCCATTTGGTGTGTTTAGGTCTTGGTAGAACTCAAGTGGTGTAGCTGTGATGGACCTATTGAGGTCGATACTCAAGGAGTAGTGTAAGGAAATATTTATGGTTCGAATCATACCATAGAGAATTGGAGGCCATGAAACAATTTTAAGTGGTTTGTTGAGTTTAGAGGGTGCCGTTCTTGGTGAGACTAGGATCAATGGTTGTTGTTTTTGTGTTGCCACTCAAGAGTGAGTGGTTTGACTATGTCGATTCATTACATTCGGTGATATATAGAACATGGGTTGTGGAGTTTTCCATTTGGGATACAAGGTGACTATAAGGATACTAATATGGTGGGGAGCATTAGATTAGTCACATAGGAATGTATTTTGTGCTGGGAGAGAGTTGTGGTTACTGTGAGACTGGTCACTAGATGGTTGAGATAGTTTCAACTTTACCAATTCTTAGAGTGAGAGAATGACTGTCAGTTGACCACTGAGGCTTCTCTATGGTAAGAGGAATTTATGATGGGTGAGTTTGTGATAACCTACATCATCATGGGTTGATAAAATCAAGGTAAATTTTAATTTTTTTTCTCAAGAGTTATTCAGTGGATAAAAAATAATTTCTTATATTAAATTATCTCAGATAATTTTTTTGAACACTTCATTGGTCCCAGAATAGGGTGTTTACCCTAGGGAAGGAGTTTGGTGGAATTCTAAGTCATTCAAATTTCCATCTAATGATTAGTATTTAATATTTAATTAATTAAATATTAATTTATTATTACAAATTTTAATGGTTATATATTTTGAATAGAGCATCATATTGATATTCCAACTCCACGGTTGAGTCCAAAACTGTGGGGTTTTCTTAAGTACAACATTACCTCATCACAAGCATTGATATCAACCCCCTTTTTCTTTCCTTTTTAATTTTCATCTTCTTTACCCCCTTTTACTCTTCTTTACACTTCCCTTGGAATGATGTATATGTTTATTTCACCCCTCATGGGTTGTGATTGGTAGATGGGAAAGAGGGGGAGAGGGAGAGGGAGATCGTGCTGAGAGTTGGCGCAGAGTTGGATCGAGGTATGGTGGACACGTGGAGCAGATCTGGGATTGAAGCTATGGAATTTTATAAAAAATGGTAGTATTATTTTATTTTTTATCCATAAATAACCATATAATAATTGTTTTTAGTTTTTAAATCCCTATTATGATTTCTCAGGACCCCATGGGGGTTGATATATGGGTCTTTTGGAGAAAAATGGGTTTTTGGGTGGATCATAGAGGTTTCTCATTCAAAAAACCCGATCACATGGTGTGTAGTTTCAAGAACACACACCATTTATTCTAATTTTTTTAGGGAAGATGGAATTTTTAGGACTACACTCCATGCAGTCTGATTACATGCCATGTAGTAGGACTTGTTCATGTGGTTTAGTACTTAGCCAAACACCTTATGTAAGGAGGACATGGTAGTGTAGTAGTACACAGTCATACCTCAAGTGAAACCAGGGTGTGTATGTACATGGATATGTGTGACTTTGAGAATACACATCATGTACTCATAAGTACACACACACACTATTCCTTTGGTGGTTCGTTTCTTGTTTTCTCACCCTAGAGTCAGAATTGGAATTGTGAGCTATCAATTTTGATCATTTTTTTATGTAGATCATGATGGTGGAATAATTTAAAAATTTAGAGGCCTTATGAATGGTATTTTGTATTGGGAAAGAATTTATAAGAGAATTTCATTGAGGTTTGTATTTAGAATCTTCCAAAGGGTTGAGTTGTATGATGTGAGCCTCGATTGGGGGTTGAGAGATCATTAGGTGACTTGGATTTTAGATTCTAAGTTTTTTTTTTATTTCAGATGTATCTCAAAAATCTTGATTGAGTAGTATCTCTAAGGATATCTCGAATGTTCTCTATATTTTGGGATGAGTTACTTGAGGTTAGAGCAGTTGAGGCTTAGAACTTGTGTTTGAGGATTAGATCTGTTAGGGCCTTCGGGTTGGGTTGACACCATGGGATGGTGGTTACAATTGAGTATTGTTGAGTTGGTGTTGAGATGGGTATAATAGGCCTATTATGGATTCCCTTTTTGGGTGAGGTAATGATTAAGGATGGGTTATATGCTGGGAAGGACAATTAAGGTTTTTCTTACACTGAGGATCCCTATAGGGATTCCTTATCTTTAGGTGGTCACGAGGGATATTGAGAATGACTTGGTAGGTGTATTGGTTCTTTTCTATTCCCTTGAGGGTATATTTTTTATTGAGGACCAGTTTGAGGTCATTAAGGGATGATTGGAGATAATTTATCATGTTAGGTTTGTCCTTAGGTCTTTGGATGAGATAGAGGAACCCCTAGTAGGGTGTCTTGTTCTTGTTGTGGTCTTATGGATATTTAATTTTTGTTTTAAGGGAGTGTATTAAGAGCTTGGGTGTAGCTTGGAATCCCCTAGTAGTTTTCCCTGTTGAGATATAACCCTAAGTTCCATGGGATCCTTGAGTTTTGTTTGGCTCCTTGTGTGGGAAGGTGAGAGTCTATGGTGATTTTTTTATGTATGATAAGATCTAGGGGACCAGGGGATCCCCATGTTTTGTTGGTCGATAATTTATTAGTGGTTATAGTTCATTAGTTTGGATTATGGGTTCAACAATTAATCAACCTGTGCTTTATAACTTATTCCAGGATGGTTTGAGGTAGTTTTTCTTAGTACATATGTTAGAGGAGACCTTTGAGATATCATTGGAATAGGTTTTGAACCTGAGTGTGATCTGGTGCTCTCCTCTATTGACAGATGTTTGTGGTTAGACTAGTATAGGGAGTCAATGGATGATATTGATGAGTTCACCCCTCTAATTTGGAGTTACAAGATGGATAAAGGTTTGATGCGATGGATAATGAGTTCTCTTGATTTCTTAGATGGGACACCCCAGGATAGTATTTCTATTGGGCCCATGGATAGAGGGACTATTGAGGTGGTGTACACTATCAAACCCTCATTTGTAACCTGATTTTTTCTACAGAACTTTCAATACATGAAAGGCTCTCTAGGGTTTGGTGTAGAGTCCCATCACTAGTTCATATCATTCCATTAGATCCCTAGAGCCTAGTAGATATATGCTATCATTGTGGACACCGAGGATGAGATCTTAGGGTATGATATTTGTGCCTAATGTTTTTTAAAAATATTGAATCTCCTAGGAATATCTAGAAGTCACTTGTTATAAATCCTCTGGTGTGGGATATAGTAGGGGAAGATTTATCTCTAATGTTAGACTAGAACCCATAGTTGGCTATTTTCCTAATTTTTTTACCCCCCTTAACTTTTATACTGTTTTTATTCCTAGTTTTTATTAGTTTTTGACTAGTATAGGAATATCACATATACATGCACTTATTATGACAAAAAATTATAAGTTCATCGTTGGGGGTGTCCTATTGATATTTATTTCTCAACCACTGTATGCGTACCTTGGTGTGTGTACAAATAGTATATCTAATTTCAATTTGGAGCATGGGTTGTACAATGGATCAAGTATAGGTCCAATGTTTCTTGATCGAGTTGATATGCTCATGTGGAGTCTTGTGATTAGGTTGGTGCAACTCGAGAATCATGGATATCAGGTACGTGGTATGACTCAGAGTTAGAAGTAGAGCCTGATGCATTTTATATTCAGTCTGTTTATTTTGTATGTTTAGTTAGCCTAGTGGGTGACCAGTTGTTGTTTTTTATCACGATTTTAGTTTTTATTACTATATTCTATATTTAATTTATTATATCATGCTATTTTTTTAGTTTATTTACTATTCATACTCTGATGTTTATCCCTATGAATGAGTATCAGTTTGGTTATTTCCCATTGTTATTGCACTCTGACTAGAGGTTATAGTCTCCACACTATATCTTTTAGATTCTCTCCACTAGTTGGTAGCCTATATTATATATAGAGTCATTATTGAGGCCTTGTAGTGATCCGGATCAAGTGACATGTTGGGTTGACTAGGTAGGTTTACCACGAGTAGTACTATTTCTTTAAGGAGTGGAAATGGGGTCAGGAGGAGTGAACAATCACCACTAGGAATTGAATCTATAATTGGATCGCCCAAGGAACATAAAAAATATACCCCTAAAAATAAATCTAAAGTGGAAGTAGTTATGGAGAAAAAATCAATGAAGAAAGAAAAGAGAAAATCCAAGATAGGAGACCCACATCAACCCTAACCTCCCTTACCTATAAGAATAAAACCACCCAATAAGACTGATGAAAAATCATTATAATAAGAGGTCTTGGAAACATTTATGAAAGTGGAATTCAACATAACTTTATTGGATTCCATCCACAAAATTTCTATTTATGAAAAGTTTCTCAAAGAAATATGTACCAATAAGTGTAAAATTCAAGGACATGTGAAGGTAAGTTTAGGTAGAAATGTCTTTGACCTTGTATCCCCACAATTACCTAGGAAATGTTAAGAACTAGGTACATTCACCTATAGATTAATAGAGATTAATTTTAGTAATTCATTTTGTGATTTATAATTATCAATTAATTTTATTCCTTAATTAGTCTATTCTTTCTTTTAGATAGGAGAACTCAAGATAGCTTGAGTAGTTGTTCAAATTGAAAACCAAACCACTGCCTACCCAGTTTCAGTTTAAGAAGATGTTTTGGTAAGAGAGAAAATATTTTTTCCCTACTAAATTTTATGTTTTGAACATGTAATAAGATAGAGGTAACACTTATTTTCTCATAATTTTAGGTAGGAAATTTTTCAAGACATCTAAAACCATAATCAATGTTCATGAAGGAACATTTTCAATGGATTTTAGGGAATATATAGTTAAATTTTTCATTTTTGATTCAATGAAATATCCCCATTATGAACAATCCATTTTTACACTAAATCATTAAAAAATGTATTTATTGTTCTAGGGAAGAAATAAAAACATTTTATGAAATAATTTGACTAGGTGAAGCCCTAGAATCACTTTATTTTTCAAATGAATCTATTTTAAAAAATGAGTTAAATCTGAAAAAAATTATTTATACTGAACAAATTGAGTAACTAGATGAAATTTATTTTAATGATTATTAAAATTTTACCCAATTTTTTTTCCTTAAATGTATAGTTCTCAAAAAAGAATAATAATGAGTTAAAACCATCATTAGAGAACCCACATGTACTAGAACATAAGCTGTTACCCTCTAACCTAAAATATGATTTACTGTAAGAAATTAAAAAACAACCTGTTATAATTTAAAATATTTTAGAATATAATCAATAAAATTAATTTATGAACATTCTAAAATAAAATTCTAGATCCATAGGTTTGATATTATGATACATTCTAATATTTAGTCCTACAACTTATCTACAATAGATTTTATTAGAACCTAAGTCTAAACCCATGAGATATCCCCAAAGAAGGATAAGAAAAACCCTAGTGGAAGTAATAAAAATTTAAATTGAAATATTTTTAGGTGTTGGAATCATATACCTCATCTTGGAATCCCATTGGGCGAGTATTGTTTAGATTGCACTCAAGAAAAGTGGATTCACCATTATAAAAAATGATAATAATGATATAGTACCCATTAGGATCCAAAACAGTTGGAGGGTTTGTATTGACTATAGAAAATTAAATCATGTGACCAAAAATACCATTTACCCATTTATTTTATAGATTGGATGTTGAATAGACCAACTAGGAAAGATTATTACTGTTTCCTTGATGGATTTTCTGGGTATTTTTAGTTTCTAATAGCTCCAGAAGACCAGGATAAAACCACCACCACCTATCAATTTGGTATGTTTTCATACTGAAGTATTCCTTTTGGGTTATGAAATTACCCAAATAATTTTTAACATTTCATGGTAAGTATATTTTCAGATCTGATTAAGATCTTCTTGGAGGTATTTATTGATTATTTTACTGTTTATGGAACATACTTTGAAGTTTATATAAAAAATATGGAAAATGTATTAAATAAATAAATTGAGAAAAAAATGGTTGTAATATTTTAAAAATGAAATTTTATAGATAAAAAAGGTAATTATTTAGGACAAATAATTTATAATTATTGAATTAAGGTGGATAATGCCAAGGATGACATCATTTCTATTAGAATTAGTGTCCTAGACCCAATTGGTTTATACATTAGATTACCAGTTATATTCAAAGAAGTGAATATTAAATATATAATATCACATATTGATCATTATACTACATGAATTTAATGTGATAATGTTCCAAGTTATCTGTCACATCAAAATAGGTCATAATAGTTCCCTATCATGATGAGAATCTTGAGATGCTATAATGAAATCTTTTAAATTTCAATTTTATGGTTAGGATGATGAACTATGATGGGGAATATAGTTTTTATACAATAAGTTGTGAGTTCTAGTAATAGGAAAGTATTCATCTCATGAATTTCTTACTTGGTGATCTACAATACAGGTGATTATGAGGATAGACCCACCAATAAGAATTCCTCATGTTTGCGTGTCATTAGACATTCCTATCCATGAGTGTGTGTAATAGTCATTATAGTTTAATATTATTATTAATACATATTGTGACTTGTATACTTATATGTATTTATGAAATCCACGGTGCACTATGTTCATGCTAAGTAAGATACATTGGGTACGCCATAAATGTAATATTATTAATTAATAAGTCGAGGAAAGAATTGTCCCTTCTATTTATGAAAGTTAATATCTCAGCCCTTTGATTGGAATGGAAACGTAAAAATAAATTCCATGGACATGGTGATGTAGACATGTTAATTCTAGACTATTAATGAAAAATATGTCAAGTATTTTTTTTGATGACATAAGAATGAGACTTGTTTGATGAGATATTGAAACAAAGGGATTATATTACCTAGTTCATGCTCGTATGTGGTTGTGGATGTTGCAACATCAACTTCTTCCTCTCAGGTGCCTTGACCTATTTCTATAAAATAATCTTATACTTTAGGAAATACCACCTAATTCCAACAATTAATAATCCTAGAGGGACATACACTATGTGTTTCCATTGATCACAATTAAATTATATTTAAATTTAATTATTGGAATAAATATTATTCTCAAATCTAAGGAATATTTTTATTCAATATTTAATTGATTTCATAAATTAAATAAATATTTATTCATATGGTTATATTTTAATTACAAAAATATATAATATTTATTTATTTATTTAATAAATAAATATTTAATATTTATTTAGGTATTCAATAAATGTTGAGGAGGATGAGAAAACTAAGACTAGGTCCACTGATAAATATTACTTTTCAATACATTAAAATAATATTTATCATTTCACCAATTAATGCACGCCATGATAAAATAATAATAATAATAATACTATTACATGGTATGTATTTATTTAAGGGTTTAATATATTATTAAGGGCATATATGAAATTAAATAATATTTAACCCTAACCCAAAAATCTATAAATAGTTTTCTATGTCAATTATGATCAGGTTAATTAATTTTGGAGAATGGGTGTGCACAATAAAATCTATAACTCTCTCAAGTAAAATGGATGCTCTATGGTTTATTCTCTCAAGAATGAGAGATTATCCTCCCTACTCCATCTTCTCAAGAATGGGAGTTCAAGGATGATTCTTCAAGCTTGAAGAAATGATTGTAATGATCACAGAAAGAACTACAAGATAATTGATTAGTTGTTCTAGCTCTTGACAATCCATCAGTGTTGTTCAAAGTTTATTAGGGCATATGTGGATCACTACTAGATGGGTTATACACTTTGATACTATAAGTGCAATGATGTTTGACCAAAAAGGGTTTTAGATGATCAAAATCTTCATCGAAGAAAGATCTCATGACCGAGGAATTATTTCTTCTGATATATTTAAATTAATTATAAATTTAATGTGAAAATATATTTTATTTGTTCTGATAACCATCTTTGTCAATATTTTTTAGAAAAATTTTATTGGTCATGAAATTTACATCTTGTATAATATGTGAATGGTCCATAAAATCCTACAATTGTTGAGTCGGGCTCAACCTCAATAAGTAATTTCACTATTCCCCAAACCTTCAAGTTATATCAGAGGGGTTACATTTAAATTTATAATTATTTATTTTATTATTGATCATTACACATTTAAAATTTAAATTTCATATCAAGTTTTAATTCATTCATAATCCATTTTTGATAAATTTTTTCCTCCTATTTGTTTCTTTCTCACTTAACAAAAATTGGTTAATAATTAATGAAGAAAAAAATCCAAAAAACTCATCCATAGGTGACAAGAACTCTATCTGGATAGAATAGGGTTACACGACATGTATTACTTTGTCTCATGTTGTGTACCCCTGTTCATTTCACCAAGACACTCATGTGGATTCCGGTTCATCGTGTAATGAATACACACCACATGAATTAAATACACCATGTGTTGACCAGCCACAATGGCACATGATTTTTCTAGACTACAAGTCATGTATATTTCCTACACATCGTGTAGTCCATATGTTTTCACGGTGGAAAACATGGGATCAAGACACATCATGTAATTAATACACAACATTTATTTAATACACAATGAATACAAGCTATAAATTTTGAAACTTGAATTATATGTTGTGTATCCTTCTCACACACTATGTACCTCATAAATTTCCATGGGAAGTATACAACGATTCCTTAAGCATATAATGCATATATCCTAGGAAGAAAAGTACATGTTGTGTGGACCACCAAAACATGTCATGTACTTGACCTATTTATATAGAAATATTAAATTTAATTAATTACTTAATTAAAACTCATTGATTTGAGTTTCACAAGTCATTAACTTGATAATACACACTAGTCATTAGGTTTTATATTATATTAAATGCTTAATTAATTCCATGTAATATTCAAAACTATATGTCATGTATATTTATTTTATACTAACAACTCAATGTGTATAAAACATACAAGAAATGTAATTTTCATGTGTTCTTTGTGTCATTAATTTGAAATTACACATCATGAAATTATGACACACGCCATGTACATAATATTTCATGTGAGTACATTGTATACAACAAGGACCATACTGATTAGTTCAAATAAGTACTTGCCAAGTTTCTTCCATATACAAATTTGTGTACTATTTTATTAAATTTTAAATGAAATAAAATAAATTATTTTATTTAAAATAATAATGGATGGGAATCTCCATGAATATTGGATATAACAAGATAAAAATAATGAATCGATTAATAAGACAATTAATAGGATTATTTCATGTGTATTTTATCTTATTGAAGAATGAATTGAAATTAGTTCTAGCTTATTGTTTTAAATGCATAGTCATTGTATGTGTATAAGCTATTATTATATTTGAATAGAACTATATATGTGTTGGTTTTATTTAATTTATTTTATTTCATCAGTTTGAAATTATTTATTATTAAATTAAATATGATGGATTTAATGTCATTCCTATACCCTTTATTATGTAGGACCCACATTTCCATGGTTTTTTATGTAATTCCCTCTAACCAATCCTTTGTTTCCCCTTACCTATATGTGAGTTATAAAATATGTAAAATAAAAGGAGTATCTTAAGGTGTATGGAATCAGTTTAAGGTGGAACTGAGGAGGAGGAAGTTCAAGATAGAACCGAAGTGAAACCAACCCGGGAAATACATAAGTAGACTGGTGGGATGATACAACTCATGGAAAGACCGAAACAAGGGATTTTACCTTAGGGTCACAGGTTGATTTATTGTCCTCTTAATAAATCAATCATTATACAAATATCATGATCATAAAATTTATATGTTTATTTTATTTTTGTCTATTTAATGATTTATTTTATGGATTCAAGACCATGATCACATAAATAAATGGACTAATATGAAAATATGGAATTAAAATAAAAGGATTATGTGTAAATATTTTATCATAACATGGTTAATCCATTAAGTAAAATCTAATTAATATTAACAAGTCATGTAAAGGATAAAATAAGAAAATTTTATGCATAATTGATTAGTGTATTTAATGTATATATTTTAGAGTGTTTTATGTATTATTTTTTGTATTTAATTGAATAATCTTGCCAATTTTAGAGCGAATTGAATTGTTTTATGTTTTTTGGTAGTAAATAATATATTTGTGAAAAAGGAATGAAAAGTAGATAAATTATGATCCAAAAGACACTTCATTATAAGAGTGAAGCGAAGTGGCACGACACTAGATTTTTGAGAAAGAAGAAAAGATAAAAATATGAAGCAGAACAACTAAACATTGTGTAATTCAATTACACATCATGAATTTTTCAAAATGAATTTCGGTGTAGGACAAGTCTCGACTGCATTAAATGTTGTGAAAGTCCATTACACATCATGTAACTAAATTACATGATGTTATATTTTTAAAACATGCTTTTGGAGAAGATTTTTCCAAGATTCATGATGCCTGAAATCTAGAGGATTACACGTCATGTAACCCAATTACACATCATGAATTTGTTGCCGATCACAAAAATAAACACAAAATAGACCAAAGTTTTGATGAAAAAGACTATAAATACCAGCCTCAACTGCCCTTCCAAGAAACTCTGGGACTAGTGGAGGCCAAGTGACACCAAGGGATGATCACCAGATGACGAAGTGAAAACATGGAGCCCAGATTATTTGCTATTATTTTCCACCTTTCCTCTTCAGGTACTGATGCTACTCGTTCTCATCATGCCTAACATGAGAGAGTAGTATTATTTAGTGCCGGGTGATGTGATTGTAAGGGGATGTGTTACTAGGGATTATTTCTTTTTATTATTCTTGTTTTGGATTGCTTTAAACCATTTATTCAATTTCAATTCATATTCTTTTCATATTGCATGATCATTGTCGTATTTTGAGTTATTTATTTTATTTCATGAATTAATCTCCTTAGTTTGTGTATGACCATTATGAAATCTAGGACAATTTAAATATAGGTTTAGGTCACCTAGTTTTGCATTTGAACTAAGTAGATGACCATTCCAAAGGTGCAATCACATTATTAGGGCAGGGTACCCAAACTTAAGATCCCTGTTGACCCAATTCCAACACCAAAACTGAATAAATTCATTATCAATTAAATCCCTAGAACATGAACCTAAAAATAATTGAACCTGACATGACTCATCTCTTTTTATTCAACCCAAAAAATCATTCCATTTCTTTCTTATCTTCAAAAAAATCAAAAAAATTTAAATTTTTATTTCCTTAATTAATTTTGAGCATACAATCCATCCATGTGGGTTTGACACTCGGACTCTCCAAGTACTATATTTTTAGCTAGGTTTTCCGAGTTTTTAGAAATTAATAAATTTGGTTAGCCCCATAGTAATTAATGACACCCCATGGGATGACAATAATAAATAAAATCCCTCAATAAAATATTTTTCCAGACTAAAAATTCCATTAATTCATTAGGAATCAAACTATAGAACTAAGTGTTGGTCCAACCCTTGTTGGGACACTTAATTTTATCAGTGATTTTTAGGTATATGGATCCTTGCCACTAGAATTTCCATGCAACTTGACATTATAAGCCCAATGGTGAGGGATCTTAGTACTATATATAATATTGTGTTGCATAAAATTAAATTTATTTCTTCTCACTTTTTCTAATTATATAAAGTACTAATAATATAATCTAAATTATTATAGAATCAAGTGGAAAGTTTAGAAACCACTGCACTATCCCAGTGAACTATCTTAGATAAAGATAATATCTATACTAGAACAAAATTCTAGGAATGGTATAGGTTCTTGCGCATAGTACTATGCCAAGAAAAAAAAATTATATGTGCTGGAATACTTAGTTCATGATCCTACCACTATAGAGGCGATTGAGGAAGAGTTACTTATCTACTAAAAACACTTGGATGATTTGATTGATGTAAAGTGTTTAATGATATCTTCCATGACTGGTGAACTACAAAAATCACATGAGACTATGAATATATATTCAATGCTTAGTCATCTCCATGGTATTCATCAGGAGAGAGAAGGAAAAGAACAATTTGAGATCTCTAGGGAACTATTTACATGTAATCAAGGATATAGAACACTATCTAGATCTCACGAAGTCAAAATGATTGGATACATTGCGTGTATGGAAATTCTAGGGGTTGAATTACCTAATTAATTGTGAACTGATCTCATTATCACCTTCCTTCCTCAAAGATTCTCTAAATTTATTTTGAATTTTAATATGAATAATATAGATAAGTCACTCCTAGATATCCTCACTTTAATTATACATATTGATATGGAATTTAATCCCAAAAAGTATTTTATCCTTATGGTGAATCAGAGGAAAGGAAAGGAAAAATACACCAAGACTAAGTCTAAGTATAAGGCTTCTATGAACCTCCCTTCTAAGAAGAGGAAGATCAAAGGGGAAGAAAGGGAGTAGGATGCTGTCTGTTTCCAATGTGTTAAGAAGGTACATTTGAATACAAACTACATAGTGTGAAGGAAGCATGAAGATGATTCATATATATTTTTTTTATCAAGTGTAACCTTTCAATTTGTATGAATTGGGTATTAGATACCACATGTGGTTCTCATATTTTTATATAAATATAGGATCCTAATATATTTAGAAAGGTTACATGAGGCGAGGTAGATTTTCAGGCTATAAATGGAGCTATGTTGGCAACAATAGACATCGACAACTACCACCTTGCATTGTTGATGAGAATGATCTTGGTTCTTCATAATTGTTACTATGTGTCAGAAATTACCAAAAAAATTATTTATGTATATAAATTATATATGGAAGTATTTATTTTATTGTTCAAAAATGAAATTTTATTCTTTTATAAAGAAATAATATGTTATATTAAGGTACATTTACATAATAGTCTTTATTTATTGGATTATTAGATCAAAGTGTTAGAAATGGATATAAAATATAGATCACATGACTCATACCACAAATAGATATGGTATCACTTCTTAGGTTATTTAAATAAGAAATTATTTCCTAAGTTATATCAAGATGGTTATTTAGATTCATTCTAACTAAAATCACTTGGTATTTTTCAAGCATGTTTACAAGGTAAAATGACCAAATATTCATTTAGTGGCCACATAGTTTCTAGAGTTATTTCACACTAATGTGTGCAGACTATTACCAATTGAAGAAAGGGATGGGTACTCATACTTCATAAATTTTATTGATGATTTTAGTAGGTATGGATATATCTACTTAATGTGGTATAAGTCCAAATACTTTGAGAAATTCATAGAATTAAAGAATGAAGTTGAGAACCATATTGGTAAGAAGATTAATAAACTCTTCTCAAACCATGGTAGAGAATATCTTAATCAATATTTCATTAACTATTTATAGAAGTATGGGATTTTATCCCAACCCACCACTCCTTACACACCTTAGTGGAATGGTGAAATTAAAAGAGTAATTTAACCTTATTAGACATGGTGAGGTCAATGATGAGTCATGAAAATATTCTACAGTCATTTTGAGTATATTAATTATAGAAAACAATGCACACACTAAACCAAGTCCCAAATAAATTGGTAGATGGTATACTATAACAATTATAGAGTGGAAATAAACCTATGTTATTGAACATACATGTGTGGGGATGCGAAACATTTTTATGTCCTCTTTAGGAAAAAACTTATAGCTCAATTCACAAAGTGTATATTTATAGGATAACACAAAGAAACAAGGGGATATTGTCAATCATACATTGATTCAATAATTTTGATAATATATTTTTGATTTTGATTCTCACAAACCCCCACATTTATGTTTCTAATGAAGTTACTTTAAGTGAATTACAAGATAATAATTACTGGAATAATTATTTTTTTCCTGGATGAATATTTAGTCTTTAACCCAAGGGATTTTATTTGATTTCTCAAAGAATAAGTATTCTATAAGTGTTTTATAAGTAGTTTGGAAACATTTTTCATACCCTACATCTTATGTGGAATGTATGATTTGTATACCCTATGTTTGGAATAAAATTATGGATGAAAAATCCCACTTTTGTAAGTAACCCTACATTTAAGGAATAAATGTATGGTTCATCATCCCAACATTTTGAAGATAAATTCACCTTTTTAACCATAATTTTAGAGTTTATTTCTATGTAGATAAACCCTATGTTTGACTTTATTAAATACAAAGTTTCGAATTATGGATTATTTCCATGTTTTCTACCATGGTCTCATTAGAATTAAATATCTATTTAAATCTGTTTAAACACTGATTCAAAGTCTTGTATTCAAAAAATTAAATTATTGCTATTTATAAGAGAAGTTATATATTTTTTTAACATTCTAAATTCAATTATTTACAATTTATAATGAAATATTTCTAGAGCTATTTGACCTAAGATAATTCAAAAAAGATGTTCATTTTCTATATATATAGAGATATATGTTCTTCTTAAAAAGACAAATATGTTCATTTGAAAATAAGAATGCTTCATTGCCTCTAGATCTATACTTTGAATACATACATGTTTCGATCCTTATCTGTTTGTTTGACTATTGTTTCTTCTACTGTATATATTTTTTAATATTTTTCTACAATTTGATAAAGAACTTTTTAGAACTACACTTTAGAGACACATATGTTTGATTATCTACCTAGTGTTTTCTCTACTACTGTCTAAAGAAATATTGTTTGACATTAAAGAATATTATTATGCTGTTGTGTTTTATTGAAGATCATATACAACTATCAGTTTCTGCTACAACTGTGTGATGAAGCTGTTTCAATATTTATACCCTAATCTATTATTTTTTAAGAGTATCAGATGCAAATTATTAGTCATGGTATAGTGTCAGATTATCATACTAAGCTATCGATATTTTGGTTCCCTATAAAATAACTATAAGGCCCTGTAAAATCCTTGAATTTAAGGTGTCAACTGCCTATACTTAGTTGCAGAGGTTCCTGAAAAAATGACATGCTAGTGAAAATCACAAAACTTGTGGAGAGAGTGTTGGTGGATTGGACTAAGGGATAATTGTGCCCTGAACCACTATACTGTAGGATCTAAATAATGATGTAGATGCTCAATATACAAGAGGGGGGGGGGGGGGTGAATTGTATACTTTAAAAATTCCTTTGGAACCTTTAAAGTTAGTTACAATTAACTATGTTTTCCTTAAGCAAAGGAAAGGGCTAAGTTTAACAAATTTAAACTTAAGCAAATTCACAACACCTCTAACACCAAATGAAAACTTGGAAAGAGATTCCGAAAGTAGGTTCCAGAAATATGGTTCCAGAAATTGAAACTTAACAAAAGATTACAATATGAGATTCTAACTTAAAGCGTATAGAATATAAATGAAACAGAGTACAAGGAAGTATAAGAAAGTTATACTTTCCTTATAATACAAAATGTAGCGGAATCAAACAAGTAGTAAAACTACAAGTAACAAGATATAAGTCTTTTAACCCAAAGAGAAGGGTATCCAACAACCTTGGATAAAGGTCCCTTGATTTATACTTTCAAGAAAGTTTGTCTTACCCACACGAGGGTAAGCCCTTGATACGAAGATCGGAGTCTCTGTCTTGCTATCCCCGTAAGACCTCAACTTCAAGGTAGTTGGTAACCTCTGCCTTCCTCAGCAAGGAAGACCTCGAACTTCAAGGTAGTCGGCACCTATGTCTTCCTATCCCCAGAAGTCCACGAATGTAATCACCAACATTCGGAGTCACACGAAGCTTTGAGAGTTAATAAGAGCCTCTCTCTCTAGAAATCACTTCAAGCATGTAATCACATGAACTGAAGATCAGTCAGCATTTCAGCAATGAGCTCTTTCAAATGAGCTCCTATTTATAGGCAAGGTCGGCCTCCTTTCCAACGGTCATATTTTCATAAAAAATCGGAGGGACCTGTACACGTGTAACTTAACCAACGGTTAGTTCATAACAGAATAGACAACATCATTTTATTATAAAACAAGTGTAACAGAATGTACGACATCATTTAAAGTCTAAATCAAAAGTTTGGAGTGAAGATTCGGAGTGAATGTTCAGAGTGAGAAAAAAATATATTAAAGAGTAGACAAATTATAAAAGCGTAAGCAAAATGAAAGTTCGGAGTTTAACCAAAAATAATTTTCAGAGTCTAAATAAATTCGGAGTGTATAAAACAAAGATGATCAGATTCTGTTTAATAGGTGAATTATGAATGAGAATTTAGAATGAGAATTTGTCATCAGAATTCATAGTGAGAATTCATCATCAGAATTCGTAATGAGAATTCGTCATCAGAATTCTTAATGAGAATTCGTCATCAGAATTCGTAATGAGAATTCATCATCAGAATTCGTAATGAGAATTCAACATCAGAATTCGTAATGAGAATTCAACATCAGAATTCTTAATGAGAATTCGATGTCGAACTTCATAAGGATTCGTATCCTGAATCTGGAGTAGAACTTAATCAGAGTTCGTATCTGCAATTTGGATTGAAACTTTATTACAGTTCTCATCTGGATTTCGGAGTGAAACTTTATTACAGTTCTTATCCAGAATTCAGATCCAAAAACAGAATACTTCATATCAAAGTTTCAAATAATTCCGAGAACATAGAAATGAATTCGAATCTTATACTTAAGAAAAATATGGATGAAAATATGATAAGGATAATTTTTCTTACAAAATCGATTTTCCTTATAAAAGCGATTTTCTTAAAGAAAGGTGTTTGTGATTTTCAAAACAATAAGGAATGGAAAAGTCATAAGGAAAACCTTATTGACTCAACATATACATCACTATGTTCTTTATTTTATTTATTTTACAATTATCACTTGTCTTTAAGATATAAGGAATTAACTACTTTAATATTAATATGGAAGTTTAGTTTTTATCAAATTTTTAAAGAACACAATTTATCCCTCCTCTTATGTCTTCGTCTTTACCATGATTACCTAATAGATATTACCTAAACGAACCCTCATCCATGTTCTTTAAGAGGGATAAAATATCTAAAATAGATAGTGGGAGTGAGATAGACATCAATGAAGTCCAATATTAGGATACACAAGAGTTGGTATAAGAGAAAGTCCCACAGATCTCCACGGAAGAAACTATTATAGAGACACAGGTATTTCATAGGAGTACAAGAGAGGATATGGAACCTGAAATATATTATTTTCTAGTCACCAAAGATTGTGACTAATTATTAGTTTATAATAATGATCCTCTAACCTAAAAAGAAGTAGTAAGTAGAATAGATGTTTTCATATAAAAAGAAGTTATAAAATCTAAAACGGATTCCATGTACCCAAACCAAGTTTGAGTTTTGGTAGATCCACCAATGGAAGTAAATACATTGGTTTTAAATGGTTTTTTAAGAATAAAATAGACATAGATGGTCAAGTCAGTACTTATAAATCATGACTGGTTGCAAAAGGGTACATAAAATGTCAAGGTATAAACTATGATGAAACCTTTTCACCAGTATCCATGCTTAAATCCATAGGAATTATACTTTCCATAACAACATACCATGAATATGAGAATTAGAATATGAATGTCAAATTAGCCTTTATTAATGGGAATCTTCATGAAGATTTCTATATGACACAACTGGAAGGGTTTTTGAATTTAGATAATGATAATAATGTATGTAAGTTATATAGATCAATATATGGATTAAAGAAAGCATCTAGGATATGAAACATTTTTTTGATAAATCCATTATGTAATTTGGTTTTTAAGAAATGAATATGATACTTGTATCTAAAAATGGTTTAGTGGGAGTGAATGTGTTTTCCTAATAGTATATTTCAATGAAATTTTTCTTATTAGAAATGAGATACCTATCTTACAGACTGTTAATATGTGGTTAAATACATGATTATCCGTGAAAGACTTATGTGAAGTATCATATGTTTTTGGGATTAAGATCCATATTGATAGATCCAAATGACTGCTCATCCTAAGCTATGGTACATATATTGACAAGATATTATGGAAATTTAGTATGGAACAATACACTAGGGGATTGTTCCCTATATTACATAATATTAATCTTTATAAGAAAATGTCTCCTGAGACACATAAAGGGAGATAAATAATGGAAAGCATTCTATATGAATCAATAATTAGGTTATCCATATATTCCATGATATGTACCGGATTAGATATTTCTTATACCTTAAGTGCATTAGGTAGATATCAGGAAGATCCAATAGACTTCCATTAGATGGATATTAAAACTATCCTTAAGTATCTAAGGTGAACTAAGGACATGTTCTTGGTATATAAAGGAGATGAGGATCTAGTCATCAGGGGATATATACATGCTAGTTTTAAAATAGACCAAGATGATATAAAGTCACAATCGGGATATGTATTCACCATCAATGGAGGGTCTGTGATCTGTAAGAGATCAATGAAAGTAGTGGTTTCCAATTATATAGTAGTGTTATAGTATATTACAGATTTTGATGTAGCTAAATAAACAGTATGGATATTAATTTTTTTCCAAGAGTTTGACGTGTTACCTAGCAGTAAAGGCCCCATCACAGTTTACTATGATAATACTTCAATGGTGGATCTCACAAAATAACCAAGGTCACATCATCAGACAGAACACATACTTAAAAAGTATTATCTCTTGAGTAATTTTTATTAGATAGGTCAAGTTACAATGAGAAGTATTTCTAAAGAATAAAACATGGAGGAAACCTTGACAAAACTCCTATCTTAGTAGAAATATGACCTTCATGTGATAACTAGTGGAATTAAAATATTTAGTAGATGGCTCTAGGCTAAGTGGGAGTTTGTTGGAATTTATGTCCTAGACTCAACTAGTTTGTACCTTAGATTATTGGTTATATTACAATAAGTGAATATTAAATATATTTTATCCCATATTGATCATTATTATGCATTAATTTAATGTGATAATGTCATAGGGTATCTGTCACATCAAAATAGGTCATATCATTTCTCTTCTATGATGAGAAATTTGAGATGACATGATGATATATCTTAAATTTCAATCCTATAATTAGGATGATGACTATGATAGGGTACATTGTTTTTCAACTATTATGCGTGAGTGATTGTAAGAGGATGATGCTTAATCTCATGAAGTTCACACTTGGTTATCTTCAAGATGGAAGACTATGAGGATAGACCCACTAATATGAATTCTACATGTTTATGTGTCATTGGATATTTCTATCTTCAAGAGCATGTAATGATCCTTAGAATTTAAAATTATTATTAATACCTATTGTGACTCATGTAATTAGATATATTTATGAAACCTTTGATGTAATATGTTTATACTAAGTAGGATACATTGGGTATGTCACAAAATTAATGAATATGTCAGGGAAATATTTGTCCCTTCCATTTATGGAAGTCAATATCTCATCCCTTTGATTGGAATGGAACTTTCAAAATAAATTCCATGGACATGGAAATGTAGACATGTTCATTTTGGATAATAAAATAAAGATATATCAATCATTTAGGTTGATGACACAAGTATGTTACATTCCATATGAGATATCGAGATAAATGGATTTTATTACATAGTCCTCACTCGTATGTGGTTGTCGATGTCACACCATTAAATTATTACTCTTGAGTGCCTTGACCTAGTGCTAAAAAGTAATATTTTACTTTAGGTAAGACCGAATAATGCCAATGAGGGAGAAGCCTCAAGAGTCACAAACTAATTGTTTCCATTGATCTCAATTAAATTCTATTTGAATTTAATTATTAGAATAAATATTATTCACAAGTCTAAGGAACAATTTTATTCAGGATTTAATTGATCACATAAATTAAATAAATATTTATTCAAAAGTAAATTATTTAACTACATTGATATATAATATTTATTTATTTATTTAATTAATAAATATTTAATATTTATTCAGTTATCAAATAAATTTTGAGGAGGGCTAGTAGACCAAGACTAGACCCAATGATATATATTAATTTGCAAGACAATAAAATAATATTTATCATTATCCCAGTTAGCGCATGCCGTGAGAAAATAATAATAATATTATTACATGAAATGAGGCCATTTAAGGGTTTAATATGTTATTAAGGGCCTTTATGTAATTAAATAATATTTAACCCTAACCCTAAAAACTATAAATATACTGATATGTCTATTATTCCAATATTAATTGATTTTGGAGAATTTAGGTGCACAATGAAATCTAGATATCTATTAATTCCAACAAATTATTTATGGTTTCTTCTTCAAGCCTGAGATATTATCCTCCCTCCACTATATTCTCAAGAATGAGAGTTCAAGGACAATTCTTCAAGCTCAAAGGAATCATTGCAACAATCAAGGTGAACACCGTGAGGCAATCTATCTACCAAACTATCACCCGAAAATCCATAAGGATTGTTTAGAGATCATCAAATCATGTGCGGATAACCAATAGGGATATTCTACACTTGTATCTTACAAGCATAATGAGGATTGACTGAAAAGGGTTTTAGATGATTAACAGCTTCATTGAAGAAATATCTCAAGACTGAGGAATTTTTTTTCTAATATATATAAATTAATTTTAAATTTAGTATAAAATGATATTCTATTAGTTCTAGAGACCTTATCTATAAATATTCTTTGGAAAATTTCATTATTCATGAATTTTATTTCTTATATAATATGTGGATAATCCCTCTAATCTAACAATTGATGAGTGAGGCTCAACCCTGATAAGCGCTTCCGCTATGCCCAAAACCTTCAATTTCTAAACTACCATTTCACACCACAATGAGACATATTAGATTCTTTTTATGCCATGTTATATTTTATATAAGTTTTATTATTTATTTTAGAAAAATTTATTTACCTTAACCAACTTACTCAAGAAATAAATCGATTTTGTGTTGGATAGTTCATGCGGGATGGCCTTTGATAGACTTAAAGAGAGCCTGAAAACAACTATAACACCCCGAGATTTTGTGAAGAATTTTTTTCAAATGAATTTAATATTTTTTATATTTTTCATTACATGAAACACTGAGTTTATCTTTTGTTACATGAAACACTGAGTTTAGCTTTTGTTATACGCAACACTGAGTTTAAACGAAATGTGTCATACTATTAAAATATTATTATATGATAGTTATCAAATAGTGTTGGAATGACATGTGTGAATAGGATTAACTAAATTATGAAAATATTTTATTAATTATTTGGTGTCCAATTAATAAAAAATAAAAATAAAAACTATTTGAAAATGAAGGAAATATTTTTCTGAAAAACCATTTTATGCAAACAAACATGTTTTATCTTAATAAATTAAACAAAACACTTTTGGTGAATTATTTTAATGAAATTTATACAGTATATATTCAATAAAATATTTTAAATTCATATTATGTGTTTTCTAGATAATAGATAAGAATAAATCCAATTTTATGCTCAAAAAATGTATTTTTCTAAAAATATTTTTTGTCGCCTTTTGTGTATTTATTATAAAACTAATTTTTGACACTTTTAGAAAATGTTTTTGAAAAAATAAATTTTATTTTTTAAATAATAAATTAAAAATTATCTTATGGTGAAGTTTTGATAATTTCATGAAAAGATTAATTTTTCGACGAATAGTGAAAAATATTGAATTTTAATTGAAAATTGTCTTTTCGTTTAATTTTTTTAAAGTTAAATTGTATTTTAAATTAATTTTAAATTAAAATTAGTTAAATTATATATATATATATATTAATCAAATTTATTCCATTTTAATTGTTTTCATAATGAATTTTTATATAAAAACCTTTTAAACATTTGAACAAATTCTCTTTGAAATCTCGTTTTCTCGTCGTGTATGTGGGGTTAATTTTAAATTAAAAATTTTCCACTCATATGAATAGAATTTGGAAAAATATATTCCATATTTGGAATAATAATAATTTATATTATCTAATAAGTTCAACTTAATTTTTGACCAAAGTGAATAGTGAATACATTAACAATCATTTACCGTAGTTAAGGTAAAAATGTGTTTACCACAGGTTAAACTAAAAATATAAGTATTAAAATAACCTAATTGTTTTTATAAAATCTATTATATGGACATATGTTTACCCTATAATTTATAAGTCTCTATAATAATCTATTTTGTAGCCTTTTTGGATGAGAAAAACACGGGTACACCTTTTTTTAAAAAAAACACACAAGTGTGCCACTCATCTCACTTATAAAAGGCCAACCCTATCCTCTATTCTTCACACCTTAAAACCCTATTTTTTTGGACAATACCTACCCAAATACATTAAAAAATTACCTAATATAATAATAATGTCCTTATATTTGGAATAATTCCAACCTATGAAGGATTTTGGTGCAAACCTAAGGAGGAAACCTGAAAAATAGGTAATGTTCTTCAATGAGCATTTTATTTTATTTCTTCCTCAAAATACTTAAATTAATATTAAAACATGATGATATAGTAACATGAGTATATTAAATATAATTAGATATTTTTATGTTAATTTAATTTTCTAAAACCATCTCCAATTTCATTAAATGGGTTATGAAATCATCATTCATGTCTATGCTAGACTATCACCCCATAAACTGATGTCATTCATTTTTCCATTACCACCTCTCACGGTTGGGTATGATGATGAATATAAAGTATATATATGATATTTATAACATAATTATTCCTTTTAATCCATTATATCATATATAACTTTTTTACTTTCCATTATTTATAGGATACAATAATGTCACTCATGTGTATGGCGGACTACCACCGCACAAAGTGATGCGATTCATTTTTCACTAATGCTTTACATGGAAGAAAATAAGGTTAAATTTAATGAATATATGTAATATATATGAAATAATTATGGTATTAATGACATAATTATAATTTTTAAAAGATAATATATCATTTTATTTCTTAACTTTTCACTCACTGAAAGATGATAACGTCATTGATATACTTGTGGAATATCGCATTCACAAAGTGACGTGACTCTCTTTTAATCACCACACCACATGGATTATATGTATAAGTTTATTTAAATAAATAATATATTATTTATGATATTATGATAATTATTTAAATATAAAATATTAATTACCTCATTTCCATAATGATCGTTGAAAAATGGAAACGTTACTCATGCATACGTACAACCTACTGTCTCCATGATCTAACACACTTCATTTTTCAAAAAAACATTTCATAATTAGTGTTAAAAGTATTATTGATATATAAATATTATTATTATTTAATTATTATTATTATGGATATTATAGAATCATGATCAATGTAAGATGACTAAAAATAACAAATCAAAGCATACACGAAAAACAAAGTAGTTATTGCCCGAAACATGAACATGGAATTGTTAATAAAAGGGTGATAAAAGGTCTTAAAAAATCATATATGGTATGATATATATAATTATGGTTCTTTAATATATTTATAATAAAATTATATTTATTTTATAATATTTTTGATCATGTGTGAAGGAAGTCGAGACTTACGGTAAATGATTTATAGTCTCTCTTTTATTTCTAAAAGATATATGAAAATTCACCACTCATTCATTTTGTGTGGTTTATATACTGAAACTTTGACATTTTATATCATGAATATCCTTATTTTAATTATATTTAAATTTTTATTTTATGTTATTCTTTATTTTGTCTTATGGTTCAAAAGATTACTAAAGCGGTAAGGGATTTCCATCTCGATTTTTACTTCTATGAGACAAATGCCATATTCACCACATATTTATTATATGTGATGTATATATTGCACATTAATATATTTTATGATGATTATACTTAAAATTATTGGTATTTACATATCCATTTTGAGGATATCTCTTTCATGGTATTTATGGTTCAAAAGTTACTAAACCACTAATGGTTTTTTGTCTCAATTTATTCTCCTTGAGACATATGTTATGTTATGAACCTATCTTATTTTATGAGGTGTATATATGAACCATATGAAATGAAATATCATGAATTTATTTATTCTTATGATATTTTAAGTTTCATTTTATATTATTCCTTCATGGTTCTTACAATTCAAAGTTACTAAAGTGGTAAAGATTTTATGTTATAATCTCATCATTTATCAGGATTTTTTTATGACTATATTTTTTATGATGAAATATTATGATCCATTTATAAATAAACTCATGAAGTATCTTATCCTATGGTTATTTAATTATAATATATGTTTTCCTTTTCTTTTCCTCTCTTTATGCACTCAAGAGTTCAAAATAATGTTTTTAATAAAAATTGCCTTTTCAGTTGAAAACCCATTTTATTTCAAAACCATGTTTTTTAAAAATGTTTTTGACAATATTAAAATGATTTATAAAAGAAATTTTTAACCATTTTTTACTTTTTACAAAATGTTCTGAAATGAATCTCATTTCATTTTACAAAAAATTCCCATTTGTTTTTTTACCAAAAATGTGAAAGGAATCTTCATTGTAAATGTATGACATGAATGGAATTTCACACTATCATTTGCTTTGAATATTCCTTTATAAGTTTTCAAGTTCATTTTCAAAGAAAAATATTTTCAAAAAATTACATGTTTTAAAAATTATTTTTATAAATTATAAAGGATATTTTCCTTAATAAATGTTTTTAAGTGATTTTTAAATCTTCTTTTATAAGTTTTAAATGTTATTTTCAAAGAAAAGTATTTTAATTTTTTTTATGTTTTAAAAAGTTTTTTCCAAAAAGTGGAAATAATATTTTACTAAATAAATGTTTTTAAATTATTTTTAAATATCCCTTTATACCTTTTTAAGTTTATTTTCAAAGAAAATTATTTCAAAAACACTTTATAAATTTTTAGTTTTAAAAATTTATTTTCAAAGAAAATTTATTTTCCTCTAGAAAAGTTTTAAGTGATTTATATTTCAAAATCATTATCCATATAAATTGATATCCCTTGATGTAATTTATGATTTAATGGGGATATGAACCATGGATTCCATTATTATTATTTCTTTTAATGGTTTATAATGATAAGATGTTTACGAAACTATTTTCTTTTCCATAGGTTATAACATGATAAAATTCTTATGAAACCCATTTCTTATTCCATGAGTTTTGTGATGATGAAATGATGAAATGATTATGAAACTCCAATCTTTTCTATAGGTTATGATATGATGATTGTTTTTGATCTTGTGGAACACATATGTATGATTTTTATTATGTGATGGGTGGAACCTATATCTCTATCCAATGCATTAGGTAAATATTTATATCTCCTAAGATAGACAATACTGGAATGAGAAGTAAAACTGATTTAGTAAGGGAATTTTTCCACTATGACCATCTTGGGAGTGAAACTTGAATACTATGATGGTTTGGGGAGTGGACACATTCCAATATGATAGCCTTGATAGTGATCCTTAAATACTATGTAAATGATTTTTATACTTATGTGTAGGCCAAAATTCTATATATTATTCTAATGTTATAGTCTTATAGATCATGATATTTTCTTCCCTTATGATTCATATCTTATGAACTACCAATATTTATTCCATGACTCAATATTATGATCTTTGATATGTAGGGTATGGTTTAAAAATGTTATACTCATGTTCTCATAGCCTTATGTTCATATTATGATTACATATCTCTTTTTTTACCCTTACTAAGAATCCGAGCTCACCCTTTCTTATGTTTCCTTTCCATAGGTTATGAATAAAGGTTTTAAGTAGGGTATATTTGTGAAGAGTACTAAAGGAGAAGATCATTATGGGAGATGTTGAAGATCTTTCACCAAATTAGAATATTGCAGACCTAGTCTCCAAAGACACTAAACTATTATGGTCCTTAGGCATATGTTTATGTAATGCATTGAATATAAATCTAAAAAAATGTAATATCCATGTATGAAAATCCAGGTTCACTATAGTTAGAATAATAGGAAAGGTTTAGTTAACCTTTGGAAACTAGGATGAGAAAATTTTGTGAGATCCCTATGGATATTTCTAAGGACATGTCTAGGGATATGTTTAAGTATAATTATAAAGATGATTCAAAGTATAAGAAAATATCCCATAATTTTGGTAAAGGATAGAGTGAGTGATTTCCAAGAAATTACATCCCTATCTAGATACTACAAGTGGATGTGGCTATGACACAGAGTTATATATGGGTAATAAATCTGAAAATGTATAATTGATCTGGACTCGATCATCTCCTAACACATGAAAATTATCCTTACTATACACTTGGTTTGAAACTCCTGGTGGATATGCTTTATAAATTAACAAAATATTTATGAACCATACCAAAGGATTTAAATAGATTATGAGTGTTAATGACTTAGGATAAACCTAAGGTGTCATATATTAAAAATAAGGTGTCATTATTTAGACATTCTATAAGAGATTTTAAATGTTTATGTGGTTTTCCACTATGATTAGTTTTGATCACACTATGATTTTTGGTTTTATTAAATGGTAAAAACCAGAAGGAATCATGTTAACATTGAATATGATAAACAATTCACTAACTAGAGAAACCAAATTGGATGATGACTGTAGATAAAGATATTGTGATTATACCTAATAATATTTCACGATATATGATTATCAAATGAAATTTGGTGATATTACTAACACATCAAATAAGAGGAAGATGGAATTTTATGAAAGTTCATATATATGGTAATGGAGATAGAGGAAATAAGATTTGTTTTCCTACATGTGAAGAAGGTGGGAAGAATAACCTTGAGTAATATATCAAATTGAAGGAAATATGTTATCTATGTGGAAAAGAAGGTTATAGAGTGAAAAATTATTGAGGAGTTCCATGTATTATATGTAGGGAACATGGGAATTATATAACTAAATACCATGAACCAAGAATTAACTTATAGACCAAAGAAGTACCTATTTCATGCCAATAATTGAAGTAGAAGTATTAAAGTAGTTATTTATTTGGATTCAATAATTATGTTGTAGAAGTATTTTACCAATTGTATTTTGGTTTTAATAATCATGAAACATCTAAGGATTTCATCATTTTTAAAATCATATATGTCTTCATGTATGATTAACTTAAGAGTTATAGATACCATCATAGGTTTATGAGTTTAAGTTTCATCATAATTTAAACATAACTGACTCCCCTTTTGAGGTTTTACATAATACTATTTTATCAAGATTAAGCACATTTTAAGAGTCATTTATGGTAGTAAAATGATTTAGTTTTATATATAATTTAGTGACAAATTTATTACTTTATACTTTGTGTACATATGATTAAAGGTACTAGTAACCTTTATGGTTTATATTATCTTTGATGTTGAGGTAATTATAGGTCATAATTGATCACCTTACGAAGTCCGCACACTTCATTGCCATCATAGAATATTTCTATTTGGATCCTACTAAAATAATATACATTAAGAAATTGGTAAGGTTGCTTGGGGTACTGCATTCAATTGTATCTGATAGGGATCCTAACTTTACCTTTATGTTTTGGAAAATTCTTCAGTAAGATCTTGATACAAAGTTGAGTTTTAGTGATGCATATCATCATCAGACAAATGGTTAGTTTGTGAGAAAAATTAAACCCATATAGAATATTATAAGATATTTTTCTATGGATTTAAAATGTGTTTGGGATCAACACCTTCCACAATTTGAATTTTCTTAAAATAATACATTTCACTTGAGCATTCAGATTACTCCTTATAAAGACCTTTATCGAAAGAAGTGTAGAAATCCAATGTATTAGAATGAAGTTTCATAAAGAAATATATTGGGATCTAAGAAATATAATGATATGGAAGATAAGGTTAGAGACATTCATAAACATGTAATGAAAACAAAAATATGACATAAATGTTATGCTGATAACTGTCGACATGATCTAGAATTTGAAGTTGGTGAGAAAGACTTTCTATGAATTTATCCTTGAAATAAATAAGGTAAAACTAATATCTAGGTATATCCTTTGAAACTATTTATTACATTGGTACCATAGATTATTGATTGTTTCTTCCATATAAACTCTCTTAGGTTCATGATGTGTTCCTTATATCTCTTTTTAACTCACATGTATTGAAATCATAGGCTGTACTACTGGATCATAATCTTTCATATAATGAATAATTATTTGAGATTATGGATTGAATAGAGAAAGTGAAATGAAACAATACCACTCACCTGGTCAATGTTTTTTGGTGAAACCACCAGCTTGAAGAAGATACATGAGAACCTAAGGACGTAATGAGGTAGAAGTATCCTCAGTTGTTGGTACTAAAGTGATGAATTTTTAGGGAGAAATTAATTTTAAAGGGGGTATAATGTAACACCATGATATTTTTTAAAATATTTATTTCAAATTAATTTAATCTTCTTGATATTTTTTATTACACACAACCCTGAGTTTATCTTTCATTACACGCAACACTGAGTTTAGCTTGCATTACATGCAACATTGAGTTTAAATGAAACATGTTATACTATTAAAATATTATTATATGATAGTTATCACCCAAAAATTATAATATAGGGTGTGAATAATATTAACTAAATTATGAAAATATATGGTGAATTATTTGGTGACCAATTAATTAAAAATGAAAATAAAAACTATTTGAAAATAAAGTAAATCTTTTTCTGAAAAACTATTTTTATAAAAAAAACACAGTTTACCTCAATAAATTAAAATTTTTTGGTGAATTATTTTAATTAAATTCATATATTATATATTAAATAAACTATTTATCATTCATCTTATGTGTTTTCTAGGTAAGATATAAGAATAAATCAAATTTTATGCTTAAAAACTGTATTTTTTTAAAAGCAGTTCTGTCACTTTTTTGCGTAATTATTTTAAAAATATTTTTTGTAAATTTTAGATTTTTTTTGAAAAAATAAATTTAATTTTTAAAATAATAATTTCAAAATTATCTTAGGCTAAATTTTTGATAATTTTTTGAAAAGATTAATTTTTTTGATGAATAGTGAAAAATACTGAATCTTAATTAAAAACTGCCTTTTAGTTTAAATTATTTATAAAGTTAAATTATATTTTAAATTGTTTTTAAATTAAAATTAGTTCAAATATATATCTTTTAATCCAATTTAGGTCATTGGAATCAATTTCATATTGAATTTTGATATAAAAACCTTGTAAACTTTTGAACATTTTCTCTCTGAAAGCCTACTTTCTCATCGCATCTATAGGATTAATTTTAAATTATTTTTTTACAATTATATGAATTGAATTTATAAAAATGGATTAAATATTTGGAATCAAAATAATTTATATTATCTTATAATTTTAACTTAACTTTTTACTAAAATAAATAGTGGAAATAACAAAAATTATTTACCACAGTTACGGTAAAAATGGGTTTATCAGGGGTTAAACTAAAATGATAAGTTTTAAAATGATATAAAAACTTGTATAAAATTTATTTTATATCCATATTTCTACCCTATAATGAATAATTCTTTATAATACTCTATTCTTTATCCTTGTGTCATGAGAAAAATGTGGGTACACCTTTTCTTTTTAAAAAATTACAAGTGTGCCACTCACCTCACTTATAAAAGGGAAACCCTATCCTATCATATTAACACATTAAAAAACTTTTGGTTCAGACAATATCTACAAAAAGACATTAAAAACTTCCCTCCACTCATCTTATAATCCTTAGTTTTGGTAGAAATCCAACCTAGTAAGGCTTTTGGTGCAAACCTAAGGAGGATACTGGAAGAAGAGGTAATGTTCTTCATTGAGAATTTTTATTTTATTTATTCCTCCACATAATTAAATTATAATTAAACCATGTTGATATAATATCCTTATTATATTTTATATACTTATATGTTTTTATTCTAAGTTCATGACCTATAACCATCTCCACTTTTATCATTTGTTTTTCCATCACCACCTCTAATAGTTGGGCATAATTATGGATATAAAGTGTATATATATATATGATATTTATAACCTAATTATAACTCTAGATTAATTATATCATATATAACTTTTTTTACTTTCTATTCCTCAGGGGATATGATAATGTTGCTCGTGTGTACGATGAACTACTACCTCACAAAGTGATGTGATTCTTTTTTCACTAACAATTTACATAAAAGATAATAAGGATAAAGTTAATGAATATATGTGATATAAATGAAATTATAATGGTATTAATGATATATCTATTATTATTAAAATATAATATATCCTTTTATTTCTTATCTTTTTTCTCACTGAAAGATGATAACATCGTTCGTGTATGTGTGGACTATTACTTTCATGAAGTGATGCGACTCTCTCTTTTCATCACCATAACACATGGATGATATGTATAAGTATATTTAAAGAAATATATGTTATTTATGATATTATTATAATTATTTAAATATAATATATTAATTACCTCCATTCAATAATGATTGTTGAAAAATGGAAATGTTACTCATGCGTACGTACGACCTATCATCTCCATGATCGTAACATACTTCATTTCTCAAAACCATATTTCATGATTGGTATTAAAATTATAATTGGTGTATAAATATTATATTTATTTCATTATTATTATTATTTATATCATGGAACCATGATCAATTTAATAGGAAAAAAATACCAAATCAAAACATACATAAAAAACAAAGTAGTTATTGCCTAAAACACGACTTTAAGATGGAATTATTAACAAAATGGTAATAAAATGTCATAATAAAAATAATATATGGTATTATATATATAATTATGTTTATTTAATATATTTATAAAAAACTTAAATTTATTATACATGAGGTTCGAATGTGTATTAAGAAAGTTGAGATTTACGGTAAGTGATTTCTATTCACTCTTTTATTTCTGAGAGACATATGAAAATTCACCACTCATTTCTAACAATTTGATATGTTATATCATTAATATACTTATTTTAATGATATTTTAAGTTTAATTTGATTTTATTATTTATTGGGATTATGATTCAAAAGATTACTAAAGTAGTAAGGGAGTTTCATCTCACTTTTTACTTTTGTAAGACACATGCCATATTCAAATCCTATTTCTTTTATGTGGTGTATATAATGAACATAAATGTATTTTATAATGATTATAATGAAAATTATTTTTATTTACATATCCATTCGAGGATCTATATTTCATGGGGTTTATGGTTAAAAGTTACCAATTTGGTAAGTGATTTTTGTCTCAATTTTCTTTCCCCGATACATATGTTATGTTATAAACCTATATTCTTTTATTATGTGTATATATAGATCCTTTGAAATTTAATATCATGGATTTATTTATTCTTATGATATTTTATGTTTCATTAAATTTTATTCCTTTATGGGGATTAAAATTCAAAGTTACAAAAGTGGTAAAGATTTTATGTTACGATCTTATCATTTATCAGGATTGTTTATAGTTATGTTTCCAATGATGAAATATTATGATGAATTTCTCAAGAAAGTCACAAATTTTATTCTCTTATGGTTATTTCAGTAGAATATATGTTTCCCTTAATTTTATTCTCTTTATGTAATCAAGAGTTTAAAAGAATGTTTTTAAGAAAAATCATATTTTCAGTCAAAAACCCCTTTTCTTCCAAAACCATGTTTTCTAAAAATGTTCTCAAAAATATTTTTAAAATTATTAAAATTATTTATTAAAGAAATTTTTACCCATGTTTTACTTTTTAAAAAATGTTTTGAAATGAATCTTCATGTTGTTTTACAAAAAATTCCTGTTTGGATTTTACCGAAAACGTGAAAAGAATATTCATTGTATCGTGTATGGTGTGAACAAAATTTCCCACCATCATTTTCATTGAAGCTTCCTTTATAAGTTTTAAAGGTTATTTTCAAAGAAAAATGATTTTAATTTTTTTTTGTTTTAAAAAGTTTTTTTTCAAATTGGAAATGTTATTTACCTCCATAAATGTTTTCAAATTATTTTTAAAGTTTCATTTATAAGTGTTCAAGGTTATTTTCAAAGAAAATGATTTTCAAAATGTTTTATGTTTTAAAAAGTGATCTTCAAATTGGAAAAGATATTTTCCTCAAGAAATGTTTTTAAATTATTTTTAAATATTCCTTTATATGTATTCAAGTTTATTTTAAATTAAAAGGATTTACCGAATATTTTATGATTTTTTATTTTCAAAAAGTGATTTTTAAAAGAAAATTATTTTCCTCAAGAAATGTTCTAAGTGAATTATCCTTCAAAATCACTATCCATATAAGATGAAATCCCTTGATATAATTTATTATTTTTTGGGGATATGAACCAAGGATACCATTCTTATTATTTCCTTGAATAGTTTATGATGAAAATATGTTTATGAAACCTATTTCTCTTCCATAGGTTATACCATGATAAAATTATTTTGAAACCCATTTATTCTTACATGAATTATTCTATGATGAAATGATGAAATGATTATGAAACATTTCTATTTTTTAAAGGTTATGATATAAATAAATTTTTATGAAACCCATTTCATTTCATGGGTTATGATATGATGAATGGTTTATGTTTTTGTGGCACACATATGTATGATTTTCATTATGTGATGGGGGGACCTATATCTTCCTCCAATGAATTAAATAAATATTGATATCTCATGTGATATAAAGGACTATAATAAGGAGTTAACTTGGTTCAGTAAGGTAATTTTTCCACTATGATGGTCTTGGGAGTGAACCTTGACTATTATGATAGTTTGGGGAGTGAACCCATTAAAATATGATAGCCTTATCATTGATCCTTGAATACTATGGAAATAATTTTCTATGATTATGTTTATTCTAAAATTCTATGTCTTATACCAATGTTATAATATCATGGCTTATGTTCTTTAATTCCATTATGATTCATGTCTTATGAAGTGCCAATATTTATGACATGACTCAAGATTATGATCTTTGATATGCAGGGTTTGGTTTTCAAATGTTGTACTGATATTGTCATAACCTTATGTCTATGTTATTATTACATATCTCCCTTTTTTACCCTTAATAATAATCTGATCTCATCCTTTATTATGTTTACTTTACCCAGGTTATGAAGAAAGGTTTTAATTAGGGCATGTTTGTGAAGAGTACTGAAGGAGAAGATCTTTATGGGATATGTTGAATATCTTTCACCAAATTAGAAGATTTTGCACCTAGTATCCAAAGACACTAAACTATTATGGTTCTCAATAATGTGTTTGTCTAATTTATTTAATATTCATCTAAAAAGATGTAATATCTATATATGAAAATCCTGATTCTCTATAAGAACCCCAGTGTTTTATCCACCAGCCTGGAGTGAATGATTTGGGATACCATGTGATGTTTCTAATTAAGTCATAGGAGTTTTGATTTCACAAAATATTGATAGAAATTCACATGTGATATCCTTAACCTCAAAAACTCCAGATACATCCCAAATCAATTACATCAATAAGATGATTTTTGGATTTTTTTGTTGCTTTTGAAAAATTTCATTCATACTTATTAAGAATTAAATCCACCATTTATTTTGATCATGAAACACTCATTTATTTGAACAATAAATGTAAATAAAATCCAAAATTAGTGAAATAGATATTGTTACTACAATACTTAAACTTATAGATAAAGGATAAGAATGGTTGTGAGAACCCAGTGGAAGATCACATGAGCAGGCTACCCCAAACTTCTTGAGTAGAAACACCAGTTGAGGAAATCCTGGATGATTCTATTTATCACGAGTAGTTTTACAATGTCACCAATGTTCCATAGTATGCTGACCCATTTAAATATTTAGTCACATCAAAGGTACCCCCTTATTTACTTAGAACCAAACTCTTAATATAAAATATGAATCCAAATTTTATGTTTGAGAGGACACTAATTTATTGAAGACTGATAGTGACTAAGTGATTAAAATATGTATACCATATGAAGAGGTAAAAGTAATGCTTTCATTTTATCATACATTTTTATGTGAAGACCATTTTTAACCTCAAAGAATGACTAGAAAAGTTTCAAAAGCTAATTTGTTTTGGCCATAAAATTTTAAATACTCACAAATTGTTTTTAAAAAATGTAAAAACTACCAATTTATTAGAGGAATCTCTAAAAGGTAGAAAATTCCCCCAAAAAACCTTTGATTTTTTGTGAAATATTTGATGTATTGGGATTAGATTTCATTATTCCATTTCCTATCTTTTTGGATTTTCCTTTATACTGCTAGTAATATGTTAGGCCCACTAGGTCAAATACCTTGATTGGGGGGTCGAATCAGGGTATGATAGATTAAAACTAACGCCCCTTAGGATCTTGTTCCAGTATTAAAGAAACACACTTATCTCCTTCTATCATAACAATGTATGAACATAAATGAAATCATGCACACGACACAATGATTTTACTTAATTCACCCTCAATAGGCTATATCCAAGGATCATACAACGATGATGTGCCAACCAAATCCACTAAGGATCACTTCCAAAATACAAAGTTTGGGATAGATCACTTATATGCCCAGACTCACTACCTTTACAAGGTTTAGGGTCAGCTCACTACTTTACCTAGGGTCACTACCTAAGTCTCTTTCTCTGGATCACTGTTAGTGGAAAGGATCACCTTCTTCCTCTTCCTTTGATCACTTCTATTGGAAGGGATTCACCCACAGTTTATGGACTTGTAGGTCCCTTCATTATCACTAATGAATACATCCCCAATTGTAGATAGACACTTTGTTTAAGTTACACTTTCATCCAATTTATGAATCTCACTTTACCAAAATTCTCCGGGCAATTCCTTTTTCAACACTTTTGTGATGCTCACTACCTTTGTGAAGTTCCTTCTTTATCGAAGCTCAAATACCCTTCGTGAAGAAACCACATTTCATGAAGCCCAACTAGCCTTCGTGAAGCTCAAAACTTTCCATCATATTTTTATAGCCTTTTCAAACTCCAATACTTCCGTGATGCTCAAATATATTGGTTGGAATTCATAGCCTTCATGAACTCCCTTTCTTCATGAAATTTTTCGCAAGAACACGCTTCACGTACCACCTTCATGAAATCAGAGCCTACAGATTTTTGTTAAGTTTGGATTGAATTATGAAAGGGGTATAGAACTAATTATAGGAATTTCCACCAATTCTAGAAGCTTCCAACCACATAATCACCTTTTCATGGACGTCTATAATTTCCTTTGTGATGATCAATGTATCGTGAAGATCTAGGAAAATTATCTATTCATGATGCTCGTTGTAACCTCATAGCTTACCATTAAAAGCTTTGTGCCTTTGGAACCACCCTTTTGAAGCCTATTCTTCATGAAACTCATGCTTTTTCCATATTTTATAAGGCCTTCAAGGATATCCAATTTTTTAGATGCTATCCAAACTCCAAATTTTGGTCCCCAAAAATTTTATAAACACTAGGAAACGACAACACCTTGTATACATAATTTTTTTACCACTTCTAGGGAATATATTCCTTTGTCATGGATATTTTTCAACATACCATGTCAAAAATATCTTTGGAATCCAAAAATGATCATAAAAAACTACTTTGTCAACAAACATAATCAACATAGAAATGCTTCAATGTTACCTTGAAGGATTTTCCCAACATAATAGATTATGTTTCTAAATGGATTGAAGCACAAGAAACCCAAACCAATGATGTAAGATCAAATATTTTTTTTGTAGTTTTGGGGTGGATTGAGAAATAATTAGTGACTGAGGAACATATTTTTGTAATAAGAACATTGAAGAACTCATGAAAAGATATGGAGTACACCATAATACTTAAACTACCCACCACACACAAAAAATGGGTAAGCTGAGGTGTCAAATAAATAGATTAAGTAGATTTTGGAAAGAACAGTGAAACCCAATCAAAAATATTGGAGAAAAAAATATAAGATTCACTATGGGAATACTGGACTACTTTCAAAACCCCTAAGTATGCTCCCTTATAGAATTTTTTATGGAAAAAATTGTTACTCACTTGTTGAACTACAACACAAGGCCTTTTGTGTTGTGAGGAGAGTAAGACTGGAGTTCAGTAAGTCTAGAGAGAAAAGGAAGATCCAAATGATGGAAATAGAGTATTTGAAAAAGAAATATCATGATAAATCCCTACTTTATAATAATAAATCCATATTTATCAATAACAAACTCATCTAGAAAATAAAATTTCATATGGGAGATAAATTGATGTTATTATCCTTAAAAATGAACCTCATGCATGATAAGCTTCATTTAAAGTGGACTAGACATTTTATAGTGAATAATATCTTCCTATTTGGTGCAATTGGAATCAAAGGAGTCAAATCACAAAAACTATTTAAAGTGAGTTGACTAAAGCTGAAATAATATCAAGAATATTTTTAGAAGGAACCAATGAAGTAATCAAAACTCCTCCATGCCTCTATTGAATAAGGAACCATAAGCCAACTATTTCCTTTATATTGTTCAATATATTTATGTCTAAGACTATCATTCCTTGGTAAATGCATACCAGAATTAATTGAAGTTGTGTATGAAATAATTTTATGGGTGATGACAAGTAACTTAGGATGAAAACACTTTTTTATTATTTTATTTGTCTATTTATAAGATCTTTTTTACTGAAATAAAATGAATTAGAGTGATCAAAAATCTATTTTTAGAATCTATTATTGAAATTATACATGTTTATTTCTTCTGTTTTTTATTTTTGAGTTCCATTTTTTTTCCAATAAAGAAGTACCTTTATAGTACAAAGGGATTTTATTATTTTAGAAATTATTGAAATTAAATGATTTTTGAGTGAATTGTACCACTATTTTTATGGTTGTTTTTTCTTTATAATTGGGAAAAGGGTTGTTAATGGAAAGGAATAGCGTATAATCAAAATAATAACATAAGGAAACTATATTTTTTAACTTTAACTTAGGTAACTTGCCCATAGTGATTAATTAACACATTAGTGAGCCTCCCTAAAATAAACTTGAATAAATTATATGAACTGGACAAAAAAAGTAGATGAAAACTGATCTAGAAGTCCTCCTAAGTCAACATAGGCACATATGTGTGTGTGTTATACATTAAATAATTTTTATAGAAACCTGAGAGACGAATTCCCAAGAATTTATTCTATACCTTGACTATTACAATTATTCCCAAAGGATACCTATTGTCTTATGATGGTTTAGTTTTGGGTTTAGTTACACTCATCCAATAAGTGATTTGCGCAAATAATGTATAAGAAAAATTCAATAAATGCTAATTGGAAAAGGGATGAAATGATTTGGTGAATTATGAACTTAGATGAATAAGGGTATATAATATATCTAAATTTCATTTATTAATATCAAGGAACTGTGAAAAGGAACTTTTGAAAAGGAAGCTTATGAGAGAGGGATTTAAGAAGGTACCTCTTGTTAAAATATTCATTCTACTAAGATATATTCCATTTAAAAACCTTGAACCACAAAATTTTCTTAAATTGAATTGAGAGAAGTAGACTAAATTCACAGAGGAGGCATGATACTTATACTAATGGATGAATCTTTGTTTTCCTTCATTTCTAGCATGTGTGTTTGAACCTAGGTAGGGAAATATTTTTGTTAGATTGAATTCATTTTATTTTCCAAGAGTTCAATAATATAAGTGCAAGGGGAGTGATGAGAGATGATAGTTTCAAAAAGTTTAACCATTTTCCATTGATAATCAACCTCACAAGTGATATAAATACCATGCAATCATCACATATTTTATACATTTTAAAATTTGGAATAAATGTTTTAAATGTATTTAAAAATGGTTTTTGTCACGACCCGTCCCAGTGGGGCCCGAGCCGCAACTCCCCAAGCCCGCCTCCAATAGGCCAGGGGCTGGTGAATAGCACCGAGTAGGCATGCTACTAACATGGGAGGCATTGCCTATAAACCTGTACACACGCACACACATCTCCAAGCCCACAAAGCTGAAAAGTAAAACTACTAAAAGGAAAAGATGCATGCATACACTAAAACCCAACCAAAGAGTACGACAAGAAAGTAAAGTACAATAAAGTAAAACCTTGGGCCAAAAGTACAATCCCACGAAGAGAAAGTCTGAAACAAGTCAAACCTGTGGAAAGAGGTACTGGGACTACAACCTATCACCAAAGGCACACACCTCGGACTACCTGATCTCACTAAGCACCGTCCGGTCCTGGTCTGCCTAGAATCCTGTCAAAGGCTCGCTCTTCTTCACAAGACACGACACGTGCGGGCAAAGACCGTGCAGGGGTGAGTATAACAATACCTAGTAGGACACCCCGAAACCACAAAGGAAAATACAACAGAGGAAAATTCCACAAAGAAAAGTACAGTCAGCTCTACACAGTATATGTCTACTGAACAAATAACAAGAATATCCAGATATACCCATACACAAAGGACCATCACGATACCGCCACTAGGATCCAGGTCAAAGATTTCCTCTAAGCATACCATCGGGAGGACAAACTCCTAGGTTTGAAGAGAGAGATACAAAGTACTCGTTCTGGGAGAAAACACTCCACAAGTACCTTGGGAACAAGACGCTCAGATGAGGATCACAACCAAGACATGGGGTGATTCTAACAACTCAGTCTGAGCTATTCCACTTAGTAGAGGATCGACACCCCGGGTGAAGTTGGTCACGTCGATACCAAGAACTCTACCTAGGGTCCCATGAATGAATATAGGATCTGGATCTAAGTCTCATAGAGGGGATTCCAACAACTCTAATTGGGAAGTTCTGCTAAAGAGATCATACTACATGAATGAGTTGATACCAGAACCTTCAGCAGATTACCAAGGGTACGAACCCTAAGAACTAGTCCAAGTCACAGAAGACGAGTGGCTCAAGCCATGAAGAAAAAGTTACACGACGTGTAGTATGGTTACATGCCGTGTTCCTTGACCCCGGGTACTGCCCGTGTAAACGGCCCGTGTCCTTTATTCAAGCCGTGCAAAACCAAACTACACGACGTGTATAAAAATACATGTCGTGTTCCTTGACACTGGGTTCTGCTCATGTAAACGGACCGTGTCACTCGTCTTGTCGAAAGCAACTACACGGCGTGTAGAAGAAAACACACGCCGTGTTCAAGCGCCTGGGCTCGCTTCATGTACGCTGGCCATGTGCCCGTACACGGTCTCTGCCCATGTCCGTGCCGCCTGCCCGTGTACCAGTACACGCGGTATCCCATGAATCTGGCCGGGTCTGGCTGGGGAGGGTTATACATGGCGTTTCCATGGCCATGTACCCTGCCCGTGTCCATGTACTCTAGAAGTACACGCCGGGTAACCCTACCGACGAACACACACCGTGTATCCCATGCTACACGACGTGTAGTCGGGAAAATCCCAGAAACCGCGTCTTCCTCCGCGCGCCTCAGCTAATTCTCCGAATCTCGATTCTATCATCTGTTCTCCACGAAACTCCATATGTAGGGTCTCCTCGTCCTCGTGAAGCCAAATCCGTGGGTTTCGGGTCTTTAATCGCCTCCAAAATCCGATTCCGGCCATCTGATCGGAAATCATCCGAAGAAAGATTTCTTCAGATCCGCTTCGATCCATCCACCGAAACCATTGTCGCGCCTCCGTAAGACTGCTGCGGTTTTGATCCTTCAATTTGGGATCGTTGCGTCGCATAACGGATGCGCAACGATCCGTTGTTCATCACCCTGTGAAGAACGTGAAGAACATGAAGAACGCTCACAAAGAACGCGAGAATTTGGGGAAGAAGAACCCAAAAAATCGAGAGGGACGAACCTCGATCGATGTTCGTGTCGATCTTGGTCCGTCACCGTTATAAGGTTGAACAAAACCAAAATAATATCAATAATCACATCGCCAAAATCCCTGAAAAATCCCATCCCGCAAATACGATCGATCCGCAGGCTAATCTGTTCGTGGATTAGTCCGCGTTCGTCGTAGGAAACCAAGAACGGGGAATGGAAAATCAAAACAATGCCCTACCTGGATTTTCCACGTTTGCTGGCGAAGATCCGCTCGCTACGTCGTCTTCGCCGTCGAAATCCGTCAAGAACGTCGTTGCCGCCACGTTGGGGGTTTCATCCAGAGCTGCCAAGGGTTTTCAGAGTTATGGGGTTGTAACCCTGGCCCCTGGCCTAAGCCTCTTTTTAAAGAGGATAAAGATATAAGATTTTAAAAGATCTTATTGCAGGAATAAAATATTTTTATTAAATATCTTATCACAATGGCGTCCAAAAACCAGATTTCACCACCAACCTGCGCCGGCCTAAGTTAGGCCCCGCCTAAGGTAAAATCACTATTCTGAATGCAACAGTGCCCTCAGATTTCTGATCCGAGCACTCGTTTGGGAGTTATTCAACTTTTTTAGGAAAACTATATGTGCGCATAATTTAATTATTAAATTAAATTCAAACATTTGTTCCGAGATCACTGGGCCTCGGAACTGCACGCCATGTCAGAGCCTGGTCTCTAAATAATTCCCATAAAAATTAAATAATACAACGAAAAATCAGGGACATTACATCACACCCACATTAGGGCTTTTACGTCCCCGAAAAGCCAAAACAAGGGATACTAAAAAAGATGTGGGTACTGCACGCGAATCTGAGCCTCCCGCTCCCACATGCTCTCTTGGAGATTTCCGTGCTGCCACCAGAGATGCACCAAGGGAATAGCTCATCCACGAAGGATCTTCTCCTGCCGATCCTCGATCTCCACTGGGTACTCAGCAAAGGTCGCTCCATAGTCGATGTCCAGCTCACCCCAGTCGATAACGTGCGATGGATCATGCACGTACCTCTTTAGCTGTGACACATGGAAGACGTTGTGTACCCGGTCCATCTGAGGAGGTAGAGCCAAGTGATACACCACCTCACCAACTCTACTCAAAACCTGAAAAGGGACAATGAACCTCGGAGATAGCTTGCCACCTCGGCCAAATCTCTGCAATCCCCGTCGAGGTGAGGCCCGAAGGAACACATGGTCTCCCTCCTCGAACTCCAAAGGCCTCCGCCTCCAGTCGGCATAAGACTTTTGCCGACTCTGTGCAGTCTTCATCCGTTCCTGGATGACCTTCACCTTCTCTGTAGTAGCTCTCACCATCTCTGGGTCCATGAGTGCTGACTCTCCCGGGTCAGTCCAGCAAAGTGGCGACCTGCAAGGTCGCCCGTATAGAGCCTTGAATGGTGCCATACCAATAGTGGAATGATAACTGTTGTTGTAAGCAAATTCCACCAGTGGTAGGTGATCCTCCCAACTACGATCGAAGTCAAGTATTCAAGCATGTAGCATATCCTCCAGGACCTGGATGGTCCGCTCTGTCTGACCATCAGTCTAGGGATGAAATGCTGTGCTCAAGCGTAACTGAGTCCCAAAATATTCCTGCAATCCCTTCCAAAACCGGGATGTGAAACGGGAATCACGATCTGAGACGATCGTGGATGGTACTCCATGAACCCGAACTATATCCTCCACGTAGAGGCATCCCAAGCTCTCTACCGAACTCTGCTCCCGTATGGCTAGGAAGTGGGCCGACTTGGTGAGTCGATCAACGATCACCCAGATGGCATCGTGTCCCCTGGACGTGTGTGGTAAACCTGTCACGAAGTCCATGGATATCCCATCCCACTTCTACTCTGGTACCTCAAGGGGCTGACTCAAACCTGCTGGCACCTGGTGCTCAGCCTTTACTTACTGACAAGTAAGGCACCGAGAAACAAACTCTGCCACACTCTTCTTCATCCCTGACCACCAGAACTGATGTCAGAGGTCCTAGTACATCTTTTCCACTCCTAGATGTACCGCCAAAGGAGATTTATGGAACTCCCTCCGAACCTCCTCCCGCAACGTCACTGGTACTACCGTGCGTCCTCTGAAAAGGACAACGTGCTCCCCTCCTTCTGAATATCCATCAACAGCATCACCTGCGGATATCTGAGCACGTAGAGTATCACAAATAGCATCCTCACGCTATGCTTCCCTGACTCACTGTAAGAGTGGAGGGGTAACAATCATCGACTGGAGGTAAGCTCCCTCCTCTCCATCCATGAAGGACGACTGCAAAGAGGCAAACTACCTTGTCGCCTCATCCAGCAACTATGAACTGTATTTCCTACTGAGAGCATCTGCCACCACGTTCCCCTTCCCAGGAGTATAAACGATATCAAAGTTATAATCCTGGAGGAACTCAAGCCATCGCCTCTACCTCAAATTCAGATCCTTCTGAGAAAGTATATATCTAAGACTATTGTGATCAGAGTAGACGGTAAACCGATCGCCCATCAGGTAGTGCCACCACAACTTTAATGCGAAGACTACTGCTGCCAACTCAAGATCATGGGTTGCGTAGTTCTGCTCGTGTGGCCTCAACTGATGTGAGCCATAGGAAATCACCGCTTGCCTCTGCATCAGGACACAACCAAGCCCGGTTCCTAAAGCGTCGCAGAACACTACGTACTCGACACCCTCCTCCGGTAATCTCAAGATCGGGGCACTTGTCAGACTCTGTCTTAGCTGCTGGAAAGCCTGCTGGCATTTCTCAGTCCACGCAAAAGGCTGTCCCTTTCGGGTCAAAGCTGTCATGGGTGCTGAAATCCTGGAGAAATCATGGATGAATCTCCGATAGTATCCTACCAACCTAAGGAAACTTCGCACCTCCGTCATGCTCCGGGGTGGCTCCCATGCTAGCATTGCCTCCACCTTTTCTGGGTCCACTACTACACCATCTGCTGGGATAACGTGTCCCAGAAAGTGGACCTCCTGTAACCAGAACTGACACTTCGAGAGTTTCCCATACAACTGGTGCTCTCGGAGTGTGTCCAGAACCATCCTTAGGTGTCTCACATGCTCCTCCTCGGACGCAGAGTATACAAGGATATCATCGATGAAGACCACCACAAACCGGTCTAGGTAAGACTGAAAGATCCGGTTCATGAGCCCCATGAACACTGCCAGGGCGTTCGTCACGCCAAAGGGCATCACCAAGTACTCATAGTGACCGTAGCGACATCTAAAAGCTGTCTTCGGTATATCCTCTTCCCGCACTTGCAACTGGTGATAGCCTGATCTTAGATCAACCTTCAAGAACCATCGTGCCCCTCTCAACTGGTCGAAGAGGTCGTCGATCCTCGATAGTGGATACCAGTTCTTCACGGTTACCTGATTTAAGCGCCGGAAATCCACACACAGCCTAAAGCTCCCGTCCGCCTTCTTGGAAAATAGTACTGGGGCCGCCCAGGGTGAAACGCTGGGTCTCACAAAGCCCTTCTTCTGCAAGTCATCCAGCTGCATACTCAGCTCACGAAGCTCTGCAGGATCCATCTGATAAGCCGATTCTGATATCGGGGTCATCCCAGGTTGTAACTCAATACAGAAATCTATCTCCCGTCGAGGAGGTAACCCGAGGACATCCTCTGGAAAGACATCCTCGTACTCATCCACCACTGCTGGAAACTGGAAACTCGCAACATCTTCCACGCCAAGGGCTAGGCTAGCCAGCTGATATGAAATCGGTTGTGCCCTCCTATGCATGAGTCCATCCTGTGCTGCCTGGGTCTCTCTTTCACCGACAAAAGAGAACCTCGTTCCATCACTGCGGACACACCGCACCCTTCGCCTAAAACAATCAATCTGGGCATGAACTATGGATAACCAATCCATGCCAAGAATGACATCGTAAGGCCTTGACGCTACCACCAAGAGGTTCCAACCAAAACTCTCAACTCTAAGGGTCAGGTCACACTGCCTGCAAAGGTGTGTGATCTCTGAATCTTCTCCAGTCGGTGTTTCCAAGCGTAAGGGTCGAGTCAACAGCTCAACTGGAATCTCAAGGTCTCGAATAAGATAAGCAGCCAGAAAGGAATGACCAGCACCTGTGTCTATCAATACGACAGCCAAGGTATAAAAGACACAGATAGTTCCTCTAATAATTCTGGGAGTACCTGGGTCATAAGCCTCTGCCGCCTGCAGCTGTCCCTGTCTCTGTCCACTAGCTCCCTGTGCCCGGGTTGGACCTCCTGGGGGTGGTGGAGGTAAAGGGTCGAAACGCCGACCACCTCCAGCTGCTCTCCCAGCTCCTCTGTCATGTCCGCCGCCTCGTGGATCTGCCTACTCCACACGTTGCCTCTGCCTCGGTGGTCCATCCACTGCTCCCGTGTCAGGAGTACGACGGGTCGGGAAATCTCGGGCGAGATGCCCCCTGCCGTCGCATGAGTAACATCGCCTCTCTCGAGGCTGGATGGAAGCGCCCTGTGAACCATGAACGGTTGATCCCCTATCCTAGGATCTCCTCTGGAAACGTATCCCACGCCTGGGTCCCTGACGTCGACTCCCTGCTGCCGAGGTCTCTGCTCTAGCTCGCCCACTACTGACAACTGTCAGCTGTCCCTGCTCCTCCAGGAAGCTCTCGACCACCAAAGCCCGATCGAGCACTCCAGCATAAGTAGGAATGATCATAGGGATGATGCTAGCTCATATATCTCTATGAAAGACCCACTCAAAAGTCCGAGATCTGAAGTACCGATCTCTGACCATATCCATCGAGTACCGCGAGAGGTCGGTAAACCTCGATGAATAGTCATCCATCGACATGGTTCCCTGCTGGAGCTGAAGAAGCTTCTGTATACGTAATTCTCTCAGGGAAACTGGTGAAAACTCCTCTCTGAAGAGATGCTCAAACTCTGACCATGCAAGAGTTTCCTCGTCGTGAGTCTGGATGACCAAACTCCACCATCACCCTACCGAGCCCTGCAGAAGGCTCGCTACCAGGATCACTATCTGGTCTGCTGGTGTCCTGACCAAATGGAAGACTCTGGTCACTGCCTCAAGCCAGTACTATACTGCCTGAGGGTCAGGCTCACCTCGAAACCTGAGGGGTCTTTGTCTCTGAAACTCATGGAGTGCGCTCAGCCTGCACTCCTCCTCCACTGGTACAGTAGGCACTAAACGCTGCTCCACAAGGGGAGGAACAACTGGCACGCCACCTGGTGGTAGAACCGGGGGATCTGGTCCCTGTATCGAAGCTTCATCACTAAGGGGGTCATCCCCATGATCGAGCTGCTAGATCCTAGTGGGTGCGCGTCGCGGAGGCATCCTGTTCAAGAAACAAGATGTATCACAGTCAGTGAGTATATCTGGAGAGCTGAATCAAGAAGGACATGGAAACCACAACCCATTAATATATGATGCATGTACCATTATTTTTCCCCATGCAACTAGTATTTTCATGTTCCGGGTCGAAAAGAAAGTTATCAGAGTCCCGATGTATGGATACGTCGGCCGCCACACCAACACTGGGGTCCCTGGCCTGAGAGCTGAACTCGAAAAACTTAACATTGTTGCCCCGAACCAACTCCCTGACTCTCGGTCCTAAGGTAGAACCGACCATGCTTTGATACCACTCTGTCACGACCCGTCCCAGTGGGGCCTGAGCTGCAACTCCCCAAGCCCACCTCCAATAGGCTAGGGGCTGGTGACTAGCACCGAGTAGGCATGCTACTAACATGGGAGGCATTGCCTATAAACCTGTACACACGCACACACATCTCCAATCCCACAAAGCTGAAAAGTAAAAACTACTAAAAGGAAAAGATGTATGCATACACTAAAACCCAACCACAGAGTACGACAAGAAAGTAAAGTACAGTAAAGTAAAACCTTGGGCCAAAAGTACAATCCCACTAAGAGAAAGTCTGCAACAAGTCCAACTTGTGGAAAGAGGTACTGGGACTGCAACCTATCACCGAAGGCACACACCTCAGCCTGCCTGATCTCACTAAGCATCGTCCGGTCTTGGTCCACCTAGAATCCTGTCAAAGGCTCGCTCGTCTGCACAAGACACGACACGTGCGGGAAAATCCCGTGCAGGGGTGAGTATAAAAATACCCAGTAGGACACCCCGAAACCACAAAGGAAAATACAACAGAGGAAAATGCCACAAAGAAAAGTACAATCATCTATACACAATATATGTCTACCGAACAAATAACAAGAATATCCAGATATACCCATACACTAACGACCATCGTGATACCGCCACTAGGATCCAGCTCGAAGATTTCCTCTAAGCATACCACCAGGAGGAAAAAATCCTAGGTCTAAAGAGAGAGATAAAAAGTACTCATTCCAGGAGAACACACTCCACAAGTACCTTGGGAACAAGATGCTCGGATGAGGATCACAACCAAGACATGGGGTGATTCCGAAAACTCAGTCTGAGCTATTCCGCTAAGTAGAGGATCGACACCCCGGGTGAAGTTGGTCACGTCGATACCAAGAACTCTACCTAGGGTCCCATGAATGAATAAAGGATCCGGCTATAAGTCTCATAGAGGGGATTCCAAAAACACTATTCGGGAAGTTCTGCTGAAGGGATCATACTGCATGAATGAGTTGATACCAGAACCTTCAGGGGATTACCAAGGGTACGGACCCTAAGAACTAGTCCAAGTCACAGAAGACGAGTGGCTCAAGACATGAAGAAAACATTACACGATGTGTAGTATGGTTACACGCTGTGTTCCTTGACCCCGGGTACTGCCCGTGTAAACGGACCGTGTCCTTTATTCAAGCCGTGCAAAACCAAACTACACGACGTGTAGAAAAATACACGCCATGTTCCTTGACATCGAGTTCTGCCCATGTAAACAACCCGTGTCACTCGTCTTGTCGAAAGAAACTACACGACATGTAGAAGAAAACACACGCCGTGTTCGGGCGCCTGGGCTCACTCCGTGTACGTTGGCCATGTGCCCGTACATGGTCTCTGCCCGTGTCCGTGCCGCCTGCCCGTGTACCAGTACACGGGGTATCCCGTGAATCTGGCCGGGTCTGGCCGGGGAGGGTTATACACGGTGTGTCCATGGCCGTGTACCCTGCCCATGTCCGTGTACTCTCGGAGTACACGCCGGGTAACCCTACTGACGAACACACGCCGTGTATCCCATGCTACACAGCGTGTAGTCGGGAAAATCCCAGAAACCGCGTCTTCCTCCGCGCACCTCGGCCGATTCTCCGGATCTCGATTATATTTTCCGTTCTCCGCGAAACTCCAGATGTAGGGTCACCTCGTCCTCTTGAATTCGAATCCGTGGGTTTCGAGTCTTCAATCACCTCCAAAATCCGATTCCGGCCATCCGATGAGAAATCGTCCGAAGAACGTTTTCTTTTGATCCGCTTCGATCCGTCTGCTGAAACCTTCATCACACCTCCGCAAGACTGCTGCGGTGTTGATCCTTCAATTTGGGATCGTTGCGTCGCAGAACAGATGCGCAACAATCCGTTGTTCATCGCCCCGTGAAGAACGTGAAGAATTCTCACAAAGAACGCGAGAATTTGGGGAAGAAGAACACAACAAATCGAGAGGGACGAACCTTGATGAATGTTCATGTTGATCTTGGTCCGTCACCGTTAGAAGGTTGAACAAAACCAAAATAATATCAAGAATCACATCCCCAAAATCCCCGCAAAATACCATCCCACAAATATGATCGATCCACAGGCTAATCTGTTCATGGATTAGTTCGCATTCATCATAGGAAACCAAGAATGGGGAATGGAAAATCAAAACAATGCCCTACCTGGATTTGCCACGTTTGCCGGCGAAGATCCGCTCGCCGTGTCGTCATCGCCGTCGAAATCCGTCAAGAACGTCGCTGCCACTACATTGGGGGTTTCCTCCAGAGCCGTCAAGGGTTTTCAGAGTTATGGGGTTGTAACCATGGCCCCTGGCCTAAGCCTCTTTTTAAAGAGGATAAAGATATAATATTTTAAAAGATCTTATTGCAGGAATAAAATATTTTTATTAAATATTTTATCACTATGGCGTCCAAAAACCATATTTCACCACCAACCTGCGTCGACCAAAGTTAGGCTCCGCCTAAGGTAAAATTACTGTTCTGAACGCAACGATGCCCTCAGATTTCTGATTCGAGCACTCATTCGGGAGTTATTCCACTTTTTCAGGAAAACTGTATGCACACATAATTTAATTATTAAATTAAATTCAAACATTTGTTCCGGGCTCACTGGGCCTCGGAACTGCATGCCGTGTCAGAGCCCGGTCTCTAAATAATTCCCATAAAAATTAAATAATACAACAAAAAATCCGTGACATTACAGTTTTGGTGGTTTATTCATTTTTTAATTTAATTAAATAATCCATAGCTTGATTTTGTAATTCTATAATTTCATTATTTAAAGGCATTTAATTATGAGTTTCATTATTTAATTCATTTTTTTAATATCGAAAAAGCCAACAACAATTTTTTTCTTTTCATGGGTTTTAGGTATGAAAAATGAAAAAGGCATGAGGATTTTGTAAGACATTTTCAAGGCCTATTAGATATTTCTCTGCATGTTAGATATTTCTAAGAACACGCAAGGCACTTAGACTTTGGGAAAATTTTGGATACACGTGTAAGATATTTATCCTTACATAGAATATTTCTGGATCAAGAAAATGGGTATGTTTGGAACCTCATATGACATTTCAACCAGCCTATATGACTTTTATACCACCCATGTATAACTTTTTGGACTACCTATAAGACATTTAAAATATTCATATGATGTTTTATCCCTAAATGATACTTCCAATGACCTACCCATATGACTTTTATCCTCATATTATATAATCTTTAGATTTCACAACTTCAAGAATTTTATAAAATCTAATCCATTGGGATCAAAATAAAAAATTCCCCAAAATGGAAATATTTGAACTAAAATAAAAACCCCATTCATTTGGTCTACTCAAATAAAGAAAGGACACTCTGAAGTTTCCAAGTGGAACTCATCCAACTAGAGAAGAATATGTTGATCATGGAACCATGTTGAGATGAGAATATCTAAGAAACTAAAATAACGAATATGGACTCTTGAGATATGAATATGTTTGAAGGAATGTGAGGTGAGCACTAAAAACCAAGAAGATTACATAATCTTGGCATTCAATCATGGAATAAGTAGGAGTATCTGATACTCACATGAGGCGTGAATCTATTAAAGAGAAAAATAAGACCCTGATTAATTATTTGAGAGGAAAACTATTCACTACTAATGGTAGATCTTCTGTGATTGATCGATTTATGTCAAGCTAATGTTTTATTTAAATTTATTGTACATTATCTAATGATTGCATGTTATACCTTTTCTGGTCAATCCAAATAGAATCTCCCCATTCCCATGACAATGATTTTTTTCTTTAATGTTTAATCACCCATGCTTGATTTTTCTGGGAGTTCTCGACTGCATTATATGATAGGAGATTTTAATTTTTCTTTTCATCCATTTACTCTTAAATCATACTTAATTTTTCACACACAGGCTACCTGAACCTTCTTCATTGATTGAAATCATGAGTAGTGGGTTGATCTAGGAGTTGTTGGAGATATCCAATTATTAGGATATAAAATATAGGGGATACAATGGTTATTTTACTTCCCAATTCAAGACAAATATACTAGAGGAGGGAAATTAATTGAGGTATAATTTGATTAGATATAGAGTATGATAGATAATTTTGATTTTGATTTAACATGGGAGATTGAAGGATATCCAAGGTTAGGACACTAATTTTAAAAATTGAGTTTAAAATCAATTCAATCATGTTCCTCACACACATTGAACCCATTAACCAAAATGAAAAAACTCCCAAAATAATTTTATCTCACGATACAACCCAAGTCCCACTAAGTAATATATTCACTTGGGTTCAAATGTTTTTTGAAATGAGACCTGTGATAGGAACCCCATATTCCCACCTTAGATATCACATGACCTAAGAAGCATAGATCACTTATCTAGAATTAATACTTTGAGATAATATCATACAACTGATGATCAAATAGTGTAATAAGAACAATATTTAAATGGCGAGAATGATTTTTACTTGATTGGGAGTATAAAAAAATATCATCAATGAATACAACCATGAAAGAATCTAGATACAGGTGAACAACCTTATTCATTAGAGCTATAAAAAATACTGATGTGTTCATTAATCTGGACAACATAATGCTATAATAATATAGGTCATACCTACACTTAAAATATATACATGAATTATTATAAGCACTCACTCTCAACTAGTAATAGACCAACCTCAAGAAAATCTTGGAGAACCACCCATATCATCTTAGCTGATTGAATAAACCATCAATATGTAGAATATGATACTGATTATTAACCATCACCTGGTTTAACCTCTGATAATTTGCACATAACTGCATTGATCTGTCTATCTTCTTAGAGAATAACACAAGTTCTCCCCAAGGGGACATGCTCAGGTGAATAAACCCCTTCACCTCTAAATCTTCTATATGATCATTCTACTCTCAAATATTTACAAGATCCATCCTATAAGACAGAATGTATATGAGATCGATACCAATAATAAACTTGATTTTAAACTCGATCTAATGCTCGAGTGGATATCACAATAAATCCTAAGGAAATACATCCAAAAATTGATCAACAATGGGAGGAATGACAACCTGATATTCCTCCTCATCCCTGAAAGAATCATTATCCAACTGGTTTGTAATCACCCCCATCTATTTATAGATTATTCCTGAACAACCTTCTTAGAGATCCCACTCACTAATGTAGGTATCATACTCACCCTCCAAGTATGTGAAAGATACCCATCAATGATAGTAGTCAATGCACACTAAATACCAAGTCAACCAATCCATCTTAAGGATCACATCAAAACTAAGAATCTCTAACATGAAGAAATCCCAGAGAAGCCTACGCCCACTGATCACTATAACATACTCTAGAAATCTCTAGATACCCTATAATTACACCACTATGGTTGTAATGATTGACATAAAACCATACAGATACTCCATAATAATCCCTAGATCACTAACTAGCTAATAATATATGAATGAGTTTAATAAAACTGTATCAAATAGAGCATATGCTGGGGTTTATTCCATAAGAATCATAACTCATATTATTAATGGATCCCCATCCTGTATGACATGATTATGCTTGATGGTGTGAACTGGGCATGAAACTTGACCCTAATTTACCACTTCCTAACCCCCTTAAGAGAAATAACCCTATTGGTTCTGCCACCCTTATCCCTAGGCACCATGACCTCCTCTATGACCTAAATAATCAGAGGATTTCCAATCGCTTGACTACTAATGCACTCCTAGACCTTCTCCTAAACCCTAAGTCTAACTAGATATATGCCTACTAGTCAAACATGAGTCTATACCACAATACCACTACATATTCACCATCTTCTTATAGGATAAAAAACATTTTTCTATCTATCTTAATCAGGATGAATATGCCCTTGTCAACCACACTGGTAACATTTGACTGAGGATTACTCTCTTAGTGCAAGTGATAAACCATTAACATGGATGATCTACCTATCTCTAACCTATCAATACTTCTTAAAACTCTACTCCATACTTCATGAAAATATAATCTCTACCCTGATAGATTAACTATTCTTCCCATGTGTCATTCCCATTAGAAAGTCCATAAATTTATTCCCCTCACTCTAAAGTAGAATCAGGGTATCGAGGTTGATCCCAAAGGGAAGCAATAATTTAATCTTGAATCAATGAGTTTTGGATGATTATTCATGTGATTAATGGTGATGAAAAATTAATAAAAATAACAAATTGAAAACAAAACACAAGAAAATAGAAAAATAAATAAAAACACTAAAGAAAGAAACCTAGAAAAGAATGTGTTAGGGTTGAAATTTCAATTAGAGTTTATCAAAATATTTATTCTTTAGTAATTAAAATTATTCGTGATATTAATTTACCTTGGGGATTCAATTTTAACATTTTTTTATTTTATTATAATATGTAGTTGCATTATTTAAGTCTTAATCCCTTAATCTGATGATTAAATTATTTGAAAATTTATTTTTTTATCAAAAACCTCAAAGAATTGTAGTAATGGACTCACTCAACAATCAAGGGACACCCACTATAATTAATTTGTGTTTTCATCTATTATTTCATTCTTGGTATGATATAACACAACCAATTAATTTGGATTTTAATTCAATAAATGGATTATAGAATAAAAATCATCATAAAAATAAACATACATGAATTCCTATTACAACATACCCATCATCTAATTAAAACCCCAACACAAGACCTATACCCTCTCATGACCATTGGAATGGTGTAAGGATAGAAACTCAACCATACCCATGGATAAAAGAGGAATTTTTAGGGGAATACAAAAGGGGTAAATAAGAAAAAAGGTCAAAAAGTAAAGAAAACACTTACTGGCTTAGTGGTGGGGGGGGGTGGTGGTAAAGTTAGCAGAGTGGTATAAACTCCTCCCTATGATAGTAGCCTAGAATTTGTAGGCTAATACTATGGTTTATAGGAAAATGAAATTACAAAATGTGTACCAAAGTACATTTTGTTTACTTTGGTCAATGTCACCTTTGTGGTTTTCTCTATTAGCAGGTGACCTTCCATGCTTCCCATTGAATTATCACATGGCGTGTGCCGGTTTTTGAGGTTATAAAATGTGTAACACTGACATACATGGTGTGTAGTTTAATTATCACCAACAAAAACTTCTATAATGGGTATATATACCATGTATAATAATCCATATTATGCGTATAATAGTCCACATGTTTTGAACTACTTGATCGAGAACTTGGGCATGTACTCTAACCATATGATTCGTTTACCTTCCAAATGTATAGGATGCATGGTTATTACTTACACACCATTTAGTTTCATTTTATGCTTTTAAACCTTTCCAAATGTTCATTCAACCATAAAAACTTGAAAATGGTCTATATGTATTAAAATAACGAATTTGAACCATATAAAAACATATATCAAGTATTATTTTACCTTTTCTTCTTAAACACACCAAAATAATATGCAAAAATTGGGTGCATCAAACTTCCACACACTTAGTCAGTTTATTTACCTCAAGAAAAATATAAAAAAATAAAAAATAATTCATACTATAAGAAGGGAATAATTAAATTAATTATACCAATAAACCTAAATTCATAAGAGAGAGTTTCAAAAGCACGTAACTTATCCGATTCAAAGCATCTCAATAATACCTAATATATAATTGAAATTAAACACATTTCTCAACTTTCATTCACATTATTTAACTTTTACAATAATATTCATTCCATTTATGATCTACCTTACCTAAAATTCAATTCAATCATTACTCAAGGTCAAACAATTAGAGTTATGTTCAATCTAAAGTATATTCACTCTATCCATAGGCTTGTAAGTAATATAAATATTTATATACAAATAAAAATATAAAAATTAATAGTAATTTTATTATGGTTTTAATAAATTCTAGCCTAAGTTTTGGTAGGTAATGATGTGAAAATTCAACTCAGATTCATGGAAAAGAAGGATAAATTCTTTAAATATAAAGTCTGATATCCAAGGAAGTTTCTTAAAAAGTACCATCCTTACCCAAATTACTTTCAAATAACATCAACACCATTTCCTTCTCCTCTTTATTATAGGTTTGAAAACCAAAAATTGAATATAATGGATTTTTTTTATCTTTTTAGATTTTTTATAATATATATATAATTAAGGAACCACATAAGCATAATGAATTATAGTCTTTGAACCCTTGTCCCAAAATATATAAGAGATGCTTCACCCACACTTAGTTCATAACACTCTCACCTGATGGTACCATGAATTACCAAATTCTCTCTTTAAATCTCAAATGAATAGCCATTAAATAATACCAAATAATTAGGTTAGGAAGGATAGTCAGTCTTGTAATGTGGCAACCTATCAAAGCAATTCATGGTCTCTATAGGCTTTATAAAATATTAAACATAGGGTAAGTATCAAGATCAAATGGTATGAAAATAAATAAATATATGAATTCAATCATTTTAATATAGTTAAAAATATTTATGTTTTTATAAAAAACTCATAAGTTCTAGTAATCATGCACACCTTGAAAATCTCTCAATAAAGAGGGTATAAGAAAAAGTACGAAAAAGGGATCAAAGTACTTATCAGGAATGTTAATAAAATTATATTGGTCAATCAAGTCACAAAATGAATAAAAATAATTAGCCTACTAAATTAAAATTTCCAAGAATTAAAATAAAGAATTAAAATAATATCAATATTAAAACAACTACAAAACTGAAATAAGCATGAAAATTTAAAAATTTCTACCTAATGTTTCATTATTTAAAATCTTGATTAATAAAAAATTTCCATCATGTAAAAATATTTCTTATAATTATTGATTTATACTAGATTTTATAAGGGGAAAATGACCAGTGTGATGTCAAGGTACCCTCCCCCACACTCAATATTGTACATGGATCCCCATGTGAAACACCAAATATGAAAAATGATATGAAACATGACATAGTCCATGGATAGGGAAGCAATGAAAAAATTGATTTAGGAAATAAATTAAATGAGTAATGAAAAATAATACACCTATAAGAGGAGTATGTGTAAAAAATTGAAAAATTCACTTAGGTGATGTCCTCAAGTTATAGTAGGAATTTGAGTGTGTGATGATGTTGTGGAAAATAAGCGACCACTGGTGAAAAGGAAAATAAATCTATAAGTAATCCACGTATCACATGGAGACACAATAATAGATATATATAATAACAAAAATAAGTGTTATAAGTAGTCACTAGGTATACTCAATATGGAAAATATCAGGAGATGGGGGCACCTGAATATGAGGAAGTGCATCCAAGGAATATACAACTAGTGGTTCCATAGTCTACTGTTGGCCCTGAGTAGAGTTTTCATGAATAACATAGACCATTTTTAGGACTAATTCACCAAATGTGAAATTCAATCATTCATCTTTAGGGGTTGGGGACATGTCTTGGGTGATTTATGGCTATGGGTTGGGCAGAAGGATGACTGTGGGTGGAAATAAAAGGACTATATATTGAAGTAAATATCCCATTCTTACATAAATCTATTTCTACCATCCCTATACATGATCCAAGTGGTGGTCCATAGTATCTAGCCATGTGAGGGCCAATGACTCAACCAAGGTTAAAAGTGTTGGTGGGGCTGTCGATGGATCATATGTAGAAGGTGTAATGTGATGTTTCTTGAGCATCACATACATAAATATTATATCATTTTACATGAATTTTCAATAAATATCACAATAATACACAACTAATAAATGTGAAGGTTTATTGTATTTAGATACTAGATACAAAATTAACTTATTTCATGAAATATATTCCAAATATACCATAAAATTCTTCTCATTTAGTAACCTTATTAGACATATCCTACTTAAAACCTTTCATTATAACCTAGGGAAATAGAAACATAATAAAGGGTGAGTTTAAATGTCTAGTAAGGGAAAACCTAGTAGATATAAATAGATGATCATAAGCATGTATAAGATAAGAAAAAGGGTATGGGAATATGATCATAACTTATGAAAACTTACCCAATAAGTTATAGACCACAAATCATGAGCTATAATATAAAGATTTGTTATAAAAAAATACACGAGTCATCAGAGTGAAGAATCATCAAAAATCAATCATGATCCATTATAGTATATCATAATAATAATACATAATTTTTTGGAATGCACATAAGTATAAAAAATCATTTCTTTAGTTAAGGATCACTACTAAGACTATCATAGTGGATAGAGTCCCATAATAGATTGGGTTCACTCCCCATTCCCCTAAACATAGTAGAAAAAGTCCCATAGTGGACTGGGTTCACTCCCTATTCCCTTTTATATTATCTCATGATATATCAAGATTTACCCAATGCATTATAGGGTTATATAATTCCAACCCCACACATCACATTATTATAACCACACATATGTGTGCTATAAGATCATAAAAACATTCATCATTTCATTATAGCTTAATTAATCCATGGGAAGAAACAAGTTTTATGAATTCATTATTAAATAATCATTATCATAATCCATACAGAGAAATAAATTGGATGGTATCATAAGATAATATCCCTAGTGAAGCATAAAAATCCTTAAAGGATGTTTGTACAGATGAAAAATATTTTTATAAAATAATTAGAAATATTCTTTCAAAAAAATCATAAATATCCTTTTCTTGTTATAACTCAAAAAAATAAAAATCAATAGAATAAGGGTTCTATGATTTCTTTGAAAAATTATAGAAACTTATAAAGGAATATTCATAATTAAGAAAGGATATGACAGTGGGAAAATCTGTTCATGTCGTTAATGTTTAAAAAATATTCTTTCCACAATCTTGTAAAGAAAGTAAAAAATGACCCATTAATAAAATGGAAATAACATTCCTTTAAATAATTTTTAAATAAATTCAATTATATTAGAAAAATAACTTTATAAATCATTTAAAAGTATATAATAACTTTCATAAAATAATTTTTAAGAACATGAATACATAAGATAAATATTCCAAACCAAAAAGAAAAAATAAGGATGGCATTTCTTAAAAACACAATTTCATGATTTTTGAGTACCAAAGAGTGTAATAATTGAAAAATTAAAAAATAACCAGATTAGCATAAAATATATGAGGTTTAAGAGAGAAATAACATATAATTCTCTATAATGGAAATTGAAACATAAACAATCTTGATAAAAATTGAGATTTTATCATAAACCATTACAACTTTGGTGGACTTTGAATTAAAAACTCATAAAAGATAAAACATTAGATGGATGTGTAAATATAGTTAATTTTTATGAAAAGTATAAAAAAAATAAATTCATGGGTAGTATATATAGTACATAAAATAAAGAAGGTGGTGAATATAGAACATATCTCAATGAAGGGAAATTGAGATGAGGAAACCCTTACCTCAAATCCTGACTTTATTCATACATGATTTAACCACCTATATATATACATATTAAATTTAAACTTATTATAAATATATAATATATCCATATTCATACTAATATTAGAATATATCATTCTCTTTTAATTTACAATTACCCAATTATTAACAATTCTTCATTAAAATCAATATTTAGGTGTCAACAATTTTGTTTTCCACGTATGTTTCGGTTTGGTGAATCCAATACTTGCACCTTGGGTATAGTTTAATCATATATATAATCTTAATAATATCATAAATATTATATTTATTAATTATATACACTTTTATAACCATCCTTATAAGGTGGTGATGAAAAATGAATTACATCACTTTGTGGAGGTAGTAGTCTATATGTATGCACGAGTGATGTATTCATTTTTAAGTGGATGAAAAAAGGATGGTAAATAATAATTTATCTTTATAGAATCATAAATATGTTATAAATGTCATATATATTCATTAAATACACACACACACACACACACACATATATATATATAACCATCCATGAGAGGTATTGATGAAAAATTAAATACATCACTTTGTGGAGGCGGTAGTCTGCATGTACGCACAAGCAATACTTTCATTTTCCATTGTATGGTTGAGAATTAGATAATGGTTATTAAATAAATATAATAATATTTAATTATAATTATGATACTTATATAATTATGTTATGATGTATATAATAAATTTTGAGTAAGTGAAAGAATAAATAAAATTGATAGAACTTAGTTAACAAAATTATATATATTTTTGGATATCCTCCTTTAGATTGAATTCAATGAATTTGGAAGAGATATTTATGTTGGGGATGAAGGTGGAAAAAACCAATAATTTTTATTTTGTAAAATTGGTTCTCTAACATAGTGGAAATTTAAACATCAGATGCAGAGAAACTTCTGATTGTCCACCCCCATGATTTCAAAGGCCAGAATTGGGAATACCTCACACCCTAAACATCACATTGAGTATTACTTGACCTTGGATTACTATAGTACCAACCAACCAATTATTTTTCTTTTTAGAAATTCACATGATGAACACACACACATACAATCACAAAGTTCAAACATAATGCACACAAGGGATTATGTGGTTCAGACTTTCATCCTACATCTACGGGAGAATGAAAAAACCTCTTTAATTCCATCAGAAGTAAATTTGAGTTACATGGGATGTTCAAAATTCAAAAACCATTCCCATATTATTGAAATAAATATCACTAAAACCATCTATAGTTTTATATTCTAGTTATCCTCTATCTATTCCTCAACCTTTGATATTTCATCCTCTAGCACTTGGATACACCCAGGTGCGCTTCTTTCAGATCCACCTCAGCCTTTGGGTCTAGACTTGTTTTCTTCTGTCAGACGTCAGTTATTCTAATCATCCTCCCTACACATGTAGACCAGTGGAATTTCTAATGATTTCCCCATCTGGTTATCTGATCAACACCACCATATGATTGATGGGCATCCCTCTATTGCATTGTGTAACCTCTAATTTCTTATAGAAATGGATGCATTGACCTATGAATCCTAATGAATAGTGCATTCCAAATTTTTATCCACAATAAAGAATTAAAATAACATTTACTTTACTACATTCATGAGGAAATATTCTATGTCCCACCATGAGTGACTTTTCATATTCCATGTACTCTTGCACTTACTTCACAAGTCCTCCAAACATCCATTCAAATACCAGTATATTCCCCTACCGTTTGACACACTAAATTCTCTAGATTCATGAATAACTCCTCCAGTACATTCATCAATATATATTCCTTCTTAAAATTCCCATAATTGTCCTCTAATGTTCTCTATCTTATGAACTCATTTATCTATATGCTGCTACCAAAATTTTGATTATCCCACACCATAAAACATACATTCGTTGACCTAACATCATGAGGATCCCATAAAACTTCTGTTTGACTGGTACTACTAATTTCGATAAACTGAAACAACCACCTCCTATACTTATGGTGAAGTTACTTCAGCTTCTTGAAATCAGATTTACATGGTGCCAGTGCATCACCTCCATCTGGATCCACCCAAGTGTTTCCACTAATGACCAAAATTATGAAGTTTTGACACTTGACTTAGAAAATAATTTTCATACTAAACATAAAAATATAAAATTTGAGAATTATTTTCATAGGTTGAGTCCAATAATATCAAACTTTAAGACCATTATCATTCTCACAACAAAGTCTCATCATTTCCCTTCCTTTGACCTTCCTTCAACAAAAACTGCATGGTTCTTTATGTCATACTCATTCTGATCATTCTGAATTACACCAAAGAAACTTTTTAGTCATTTGGAAAAATGATATTTCATTACACTATATCCATGTGACTCATATGAATTCCTCCATGGAGTTACTCCAATTAAAATAAGAATCAAGTTATCATCCTCCGACTTTATTGAAATTATGGTCAAAAAATTGCATCATGTATTGGTTCTATAGACTTGCTCTTTTGGATTCCTACTTCCAACACTCCAACCATGTACCTAAAAACTGAGAGCTTATGGTACACCAAAATCCTATGACATCATAAAAAATTACCTCTATCTAATACTACTAGAAAGTATGATAAACTCCCACTTAGTGATACAAAGGTATTCATGGTCCTTCTGTCCCACTACTTCACCTAGTCCCGATCCTTTAAAGATAATATCTCCATTATAGAGGTATTTCTGATGCTTTTAATATCTTATGATGATCATTTCAATAAAGCCAAAAAAAATTACAAAGAAACATATGCCAAGACTTGGGGTATGTCCTTTCTCCAACTTTAGTACGACCCAACTCATCATCGTCTAATGACTTTCCAATAAGAGAAAAACTTTCCTCCGACCAAAAATATGAAGAATACTCTATAAGTTCACCCTATGTAACTTCAACTCATGCTATTCACCCTCATCCCCTAAACCAAATTATAATCCATATTCAATATGGTTCTTTTTCTTTTATCGAAGATACTTTGAAGTATAATGTGTTTATATTAGAGAGTCTGACTAAACTTTAACTTCCTCCTTATACATTGAATATTTATCTCTATGTCACTGTGTTATACAAATATATCACATGATTAAGAATTATCATCTTTCCTCCTCTATCACTCTAGTGAACTCATGAAAATCATGCCTTAAATTCTATCTTTTAGTTATCTTATTATTGGTATGTCGACACTCCTTCAGTTCATCACCTTTTGAATCTTTGAACCCTATCAAAACTTTCCATAACAATGAAGTATACCCAAGCCTAGCTCTCTATGGGAACTAGTGCAGGCTCGAGTCCTGCCAGATTCGGTCAATGTGCTTATTATGCATAGGGTGATTCAAATCAATTGCTTAGCTGGGGAATGTGGTGGAAACTTGGGCTTGGTCAGGCCCCCACTGGGAGTTGGTGTTAGCAACCCACATTTTTCACATGCACCTCATCCCGGTTGGTGAGGACTCGACAAGTGCATCAAAGAGACCTGAGATCAAATTTAGGTGGAGATATATTTATAAGGTACTATAGTAGTACTATAATAAACATTGTATCAGGTTCTATAGTACGCACTGTTTGGTACTTTAGCATATAGAACTATTCATCCATCTGGGTATTTGGGTCACCGGTTTGGTCCTCGCGTCCTGCAAGGCTTTTTGGCCACCCAAGGCCTTTGGTTCAGTTGTCTCTCAAGGTCTTCAGGCCACCCCAAGGCCTTCAGGCCAGATGGATATGCAGATGTACCAATCATATTACAAGGGACAAGGATCCAGATGAGGATTCAGAGCAGGCGCATTCACTAGAGAATACATAACCATAATTGGAAGAATGAGAGAGTATGACATTGCCATCAGTACCATCCCTGTGCAGCTCTACATAGGATAGCTAGATACCCACCCTTGCGAAGGTGGAGTGATGATATCATAACATGTGCTAGGGAGGAGAAATTCCAAGTTTTCTTATTTGGGTGATTTCCTCTAAGACCTATAGTTCATGTAATTGTCTCTAAGCATTCGAGACTTGTAAGGGTTCCAACTCACCCCTTAAAAGGTAGATTATCAAAATAATAAAAAAATTAATGCTTTTAGGCTATTCAGTCATGAATTATTCCCAAGCATGAATTTCCCCATGATATTCCACATTCCTCATACTTTTCATCTGATCATATTCCATTAAACATGAGAACCATGCTACACCACATATTATTCTAATATGAGATCAATCAAGCACTTAGAAACATTTTAGTCACCCCCTTTAGTTGTAGGTTGCGGGACCTCTAGAATTTGAACTTCCAAGAAATATACCTTTAAATCTTTTTCAGAGTTCCATCAACCTAATTTAATTCAGCTCTAAAATATCATTCAAAGAAAAATCATATGAAACCACTGGTTAATATAAAACATCAAAAGAAAAATCCTATGAAACCACTTGTTGGGGATGAAGGTACAAAAAACCCAATCACTAGTAGTTTGTACTATCGGTTTTCCGGCACAACAAAACTTCAAACATCAGAAGCAGAGCAACTTATTATCACCCACCCCCCATGAATTTAAAGACTAAAAACTCGGAATACATCACACCCTAGCCGCCACACCAAGTCATATTTGATCTTACATTCACCTGGTACTAATAACTCAGTGATTTTACTTTCAAAAAACCTATATGTGATCAAGCACATGATAAACAAACACACATGAAAATACAAAGTAAAAACACAATGGACACAATGGATTATGTGGTTCTAATTTTTTCTTATATAAATGAGATAATGGAACAACCTATTTCATTATATCAGAAGTAAATCTAATTTATAGGGGATGTTGTACATCCAAAAAACCATTCCTGATCACCAAAAGAAGTCTCACTAAGGCCATATATAGTTGAATATTTTGGTTATCCTCTCCATGGTCCCTAACCTTTACCATTTCATCTTCTAGTAGCTATATGTTCCCAAGTGTACTTCTTTTAGAGCCACCTTGACCTTCAAGTTTGGACCCATCAACTTCTATCATACATCGATCCTTATCATCATCTTCCCTACACATGTGGACCGATGGACTTATTATAGAGGGACTTATCTAGTCATTAGGTCTACACCACTATCTAATAGATGAAAAAATATCTCTGTTGCACTGTTCAACCTCTGATTGCCTATAGTAATGAATACAATGACCATTGACTCTTAGTGAATATTGCATTCCATCTTTCACTCCACACTAAAGACCTTGATGAAAATTTACTTTGACTCATTCATGAGTAAGGATTCCATGTCATGCCATCAATTACTTCACATAATCCATGAACCCCTATACTAACTTTATTGGTCCTACAGACTTCCTTTTGGCTATCAGTAGCTTCCCCTACCATTCTCCTCACTACATCCTCTATATCTACGACTGAATCCTTGAGTACATTCATTAATATATATTTCTTATCAACATTCCCATAATTTTACTCTACTATTACCTATTCACTAAACTAATTCATCCATCTACTATAGATAAAATTCTAATGATCACACACCACCCAACTTACATCCACTAACCTGACATCTTGAGTCTCTTATCAAGCTTCCATTTGACTAGCACTGTTGCTTCCAATGAATTGAATCATCTACCTTCTGATCTTCCAGTGAAGTTACTTCAGTTACCTAAACTTGTAATTCCATGGTGTTAGTGTATCAACTCTATCTATATCCTTCCAAGTGTTTCTACTGGTGACTAAACTTTCTTAGCTTTGAAACTTGTTCCAAAAAACAATTTTCATACCAAACCTAAAAATATCCCACTTTAGAATTGTTTTTTCAGGTTGATTCCAATAATTTATGGTCACAATAAAGGATTAGGAATGTGTTATAGTATGTTTAGATAGGTATTTTTGTAGAATTTTTAGAGATAACTAAACTCATATGTGTCTTTGGAAGGGTTATATGGAGCCTCCTTTTATAGGAAAAAATCAATGGCGTTTTAAAAAATATTAAGTCTTTAAGTGTCAAGAATGAAATTTTAAAAATGAAAAGTGGAACCTAAATAGACTATAATTAAAAAAATGGAATCTTCTTTCGAGAATAATGTTCCATACATGACATAATCCTTTGAATTTCTGCCAAACTTTGCTTGAGACCCTCCTGTTCCCCCCTCCCTAGCACCACCAGGATCTATAGGGTTTTCCAATTGGACAAGGCCCCCATATCCCCAGAATATAGCTGCTCTTCCTCAACCATCAATAACCTTATCCCTGTTGGTTCTGATCTACTTCCAATTCTTTCTTACAAGGGAAACCTCCACCGACCCCCTCCTTCCTATAAGGGCTGGGAGCTTGGGTCAAAATAGATTTTCTATCTAACGAACTCCAAAATAATTCAACCTCATTGGTTGAAGTTTTGGAACCAAAAGAATACTCTTCTAAGATCATGGAATTTTTGTAGAGAATTAGGGTGCATAAGTTCTTGCATGTGAACCCCCAAAACTTCCACATTTGGTTATTCTAGAAGGAAAACATCTCAGTAAACCTAATCACTGAAATAGATTAGTTCATCACTACTTAAATCACAACATACATTCACTATATTTTCTTTTCTTTTGATTATGCTAAGTGTGATGCTCAGGAATGAGAACCTCTATGAATCGATCTTTGATCATTTAATATTGGAGACATCCCATGGATCATATGAGGTGACTTCAACATTGTTGCTAACCCAGAGGAAAATAAGGGAGAAGGGGCATCCCCAATAAAATATATCCATGATTTTGTTTCATTTATGTCTTGCAATGGGATAATGGATGTGGGATTTGTAGGGGACCATTTAACATGGTGAAAAAACTAGAGAGGGGGAAATTGGACCTGGAGCTGTCTTGACTGGTGTCTAGCGAATAGACAAGACATTGCATTGTTCTTGGACATTAAGGTCTCTCACCCAGACCATAGCCTATCAGATGAATTTCCATTACACATTTTCTTGGGCCCTAGAAAAAAAGGTGAAAGTTTCCATTTCTATCATCTTTGGGTGGAGGATATGGGATTTCATGATGCATTAAGGGATTCATGGTGTAGGCCTTCCTAGGGGTAACCATGGATGGATCTTCACTGAAAAACCAGATGGATAAGAGGCAACCTGCATGCATGGAGTAGAAATCTTCCCTCAAGAAGTTGGGACCTTGAGGAAATAGATAAGGAAATAGAGAGTCTTGAGGCTAGTCAATAGAATGGTTGGGATGAAGATTTAATCTATGATCTATTAATAGGAAAAAAATCATGGATGATATTCTCTTGAAGCAGGAATGTATAGCCTGTGAAGTGTCAAGGATTAGATGGTTCTGGGAAGGGGACTACAACACTAGGTTATTTCATGCTTTCATTAAAGAAAAATGATGCTTCAAGAGACTCAATATCCTCATGGAGTATGGATCTTACTTGGAAGACTGAGATGTAGTGGGGGAAATGGAAAATGAGCAATTCAAAACTCTCCTAGCTGGACCTAACCTGATCATAAAAGAAAGATACCCAATGAACACCATAATGTTATTTGATATAATTAAAAGAATGGTCACTGATGATGATAAAGAGTGTTTAAATGTGACTCATGATGATAGGGATATTCTTGAACCGGTATAGACCCTTAACCCAGAAAGTGTACTCGGACCAGACGGTTTTCTAGGCCCATTCTATAGAGGATCATGGGATGTAGTGAAGCATGATCTGGTCCTCACAGTGCATGATTTTTTCATTGGGGGCAACCTACTATGGATTTCTTATTCAAAAAATATTTTATTAGTTCCAAAGGTGAAAGAACCTCTCACCCTAAACCAGTACAAACCTATTTTTATGTGCAACATCCCATATAAGGTGTTGGCATGCATCATCAATAAGAGGATAACATCTTATCTTCCAAGATGGATCTCTGAAGAGAAACATGGGTTTATTAAATACTGAACAATACAAGGTGCCATTGGATTAGCTCAAGAGGTGATCAATGATATTAATCCAAAGAATTTTGGGTCCAATATATAAATCAAGCTGGACATGAACAAAGATTACGAAAAACTCAAGTGGAGCTTCATTCTAAAAGTCCTATCCTATATGGGATTTTTTTTCTGGGTAATTGATCTATTGTTTAGATGTTTTATATCCTCATGGATATCAACATACTTCATGGGTAAAAAATTCAGTTTCTTTAAAGTAGTTTAAGGTCTAATATAAGGGTACTTTCTCCCCTTACTATGTTTATACTTCCTAGGAGGTTCTCAACCGCTATATAAACCAATTCATAGGTTCAGGAACCATTCTATAATAATGGAATAAGCATATGGTTGGAGGCATCTCTCAGCTAATATTCACAGATGATACAGTTATTTTTTTAATGGTAGTAGAAGATCAATACGAGGGATTAATGGGGTTCTAGAGAAATATTGTAGATAGAGTGAGAAACTATTGAATTGAGACAAGATAAACTTCTACATAGATAACAACTATTTGGATGGCCGGGTTAAACCATTAGAAAGTAGTATTGGCATGAACATATGGTTATTTTATATGGATTATTTGGGTGCATCATTGTCCCCAAAGAGGATTCATATTCAACACTTCTATAAGATTATGGATAGGATCACGAGGCATATTTTGAACTAGAAGAACACGCTCCTATCCTTTGGAGGTATAATTACCCTGGTTAATATCATCCTCTCATTGATTCCAATGCACATCCTTTAGACCCTCAAAGTGAAAAAGGGTTATCTTTAGGATCGAGAGCCTAATGGTGTCTTTCTTATAGGATGCTCAGCTGGATGGAAAAAACCAGTGGGCATCCCGGTCTAGGATGGTGAGACCCCTATCTGAAGGGGGAATCAACCTAAGGACTGTCTCTAGGATAATGAAAGGATTTCATGCTTAGTTGGATTGGGAGGTTATCGAGGGGTAGATGATTTGTGTAGGCACATTCAAAATACGTATTGGACCAATATGGATGGAAAAAGAGATAAATCATCTACAATTTCATTCACAATGCATACACATCTTCCTTATTTACTGTAACATACCTAGTGTATTTTGGGTATAAGTGACATAAATTTCTAGAGGGAAAACTGGGTAAGAAAAAACTAGGTTTCCTAGAGTTCCCCACCCCAGATATCACTTTCAAAGAAGCAAGTGATCACCCAAACATCATCCAAGATATTTTCAATGATATCCAACAATCCATATTTGAAAACTTTGTGTTGAACTCTGACCCAAAAAAGTGTGTATTAATGATTTTATCTTCAGGAGCCTATTCTGTAAAAGAGTTACATTGATCACAAATTGACTCCAATGACCATGATGATTGGGGATAGGTGGTGTGGTGTAAATAGATACCTAGAAAATTTAACTTCTTGTTTTGGTTTATTAGGAACAATGCACTTCCCACCAAGGACAACATTAAATGAGTGGGGGTTAGCCTAGCTTCAAGATGCAAGTGCGGTAAGGAACCATAAGATAAAATCACACTCTCTGAAAGGATTGGGATAATGACCCCTCCCTTAGAACTCTCTAGGCCCCTTGTCCTGACCCCAATCAGGTTACTGCCCTGGGAGGGGGAACTGGGTTCAGTGGCACCCCCACCACATGAGTCTGAAAATGAATACTGATGGATATAACCATATGGGGGTTATGAAAGGGGACAAGTGATTTGGGAATAGTGGGGCTCAGTCATTTCATACCCAGGGGGAGGTGATTTTCTTCAAGCCAAGGCCCAAACACTGCTTATAGGTCTTCGTTTATGCACTCAGAGGAACATTCACCTTACAGTAGTGGAGACTAACTCTCTAACCTTGTACGATTATCTTCATGTAAAGGAAATCACCCATGGTACATTGCTTATATTATTATAAGATGTAAAGGGTTGATGAGCAACCACATAGATATCCTACATACATGGTGCGAAGGGAATACAGTAGCAGATTTCCTAGCTTCCAAGGCAACCTAAAGTGAGTATATTTCTTATTTAATGGACCTTTTATCCTTTATATATGAGGGGGTAAATCTTGTTATAACCGATGCGTTATGGATTCACTACTTCAGACCCTCTTGAGTCTATGTTCAATCTCTTTCTCTTCTTTTTATGCTCTCTGTACCTTTTATTATTAAGAAAATAAATAATGATTTGTGGTGGTAAACATAAATGAAATATTTATGGAATTATCGACTCTTTCTCATCCTAGTTGTCCACTAATAACATTTTTATGAATTTTTAATAAATTTATAAAATATTTTTTAACATTAAATATCCTTATTAAATTCATTTTCAGGACTATTCACATAATTTGACTTTAAAAACATCAAGATAACAATGGAGTTTGAATTTAAAAATTTAAATTATTAATTATAATTTATAATTATCTCTAAAATTCATGGAATACCATATTTTATCTAAAAATTATCACTTTTAATGTTTTTAAAATTATTTACTTTATTTTTCAACTACTTGAAAAAGCACTTTGCTGATGATGCGTGAAAATTTTAGACAATTGTAATATTATTTAAAATTAAAAATAAATTAACAACATATATTTAATTAAATAATCATAAATATTATGATATTTAACTATTCACAATATTTTTTTATCCTTATTATTATCATGAAAAAGTATTAAGTGAGAGAGAGTGACATTTTTTCTTATATTAATGTTATAATATAAAAGTAATGTCATAATCAAATAAATTGTAAGAAAATGGTTTTTTTTTGAAAATAGGATAAGGTAGTGTATAAATACACTCATAAAATTATATTTAGAAAAGTTTTAGTTATATTTTAGGCCTTATCTCTTAGTTTAACCCCTTCATTAACCCTTTTAACCCTTACCATAATGACTATTGTTTACCTTGGTAACTATTATTTATGACCAAAAATGAAATTGAACTTATAAAAAAATTGTAAATATTGATTCCAAATATGTAATCCATTTTATCAGATTTAATTTCTAAATTTATAAGAAATTAATTTTAATATAATTACGCAAAACACAATGAAAAACAATTTTTAGAAAAATGTATTTTTAATCATAAAAATTAATTTTCACCAAAATCAGGTATATAATTGATTTACATGAAATTTATTGGATTATAGATAAAAAATAAGAGTTTTTACTTTAAAATCATGTAAAAACTAAATGGATCATTTTGGATTCTTAATTAAATGAAAAATAGTAAAACGGTTTTTTATTAAAATAAAATATAACAAAGGTTCCAAAACATAAATCATTGGTTTCCAAATTCAACACAATAGTTTTAAATTATTTATTTTACTCATTTAATAAATATTTTTTCATGAAAAAGGTTTTATATATATTTTTAATTCATTATTATATCATAGTATTGTCAAGAAAGTTAGGGTATTTGAAAAAATGATATTTTTCATCATTCACTTAAGAATCAACCATTTCAAAAAAATCTTAAAAACTCACCGTAAGATAATTTTAATATGATGAATTCAATAAATAAGTATATTTTCTTAAATAAAAATTCTAAAATTTATAAATTTAGAACTAAAATAAAATATCTAAAATATACAATAATAATAATAATGTTTTTAAACAATACATTTATGTTTAGTCATGAATAATTTAATTAACATTCCTTATAGTTAATCATTCTATGAATGATAATAATTTATTTTACTGTCATTATTATAATTTTATCAATGTATTTTCTTAATATAAATTCCTAAAAAGTATTAAATATATCAATAATACATAATCCATAAAAAAATTCCCAAAAATTTATGGTATTTTGCAAAGTAAAATAAAACCCTGTTAATTTTAAAAAATAATTTAGTTTATCAATTATGTTTTATTTAACTATATTATAGTGTATTTCATTTTTTATTACAATAAATAATTATTAACTAAAGTTTTATGTTGTGTGTAACATAATTTAACTAACATAGTATTATTTAAAGGAGAATTACTTATTGGAATCTCTGGGTGTTACATTCCCCCTTAAATAAATTGCATCCTCACAATTCTAATTTGTTCTTACCAAAAACGTTTATCATGACATAATAATAAAATTTTATGTATATTTTATCATGATAATTAATTTCCAAGTCACTATTAATAAAATTAGTATTTCTTAACTAAATTCTTATAAAACCATGTATGCATCATTATAAGACTGATACTTTTGAATGAGTTTCTAAAAGCATACCTTGATAGATGAGTGATATTTTCCATACAATTCTCGATAGATTTATCTTCCTATTACTTAAGTTGAGTAATTATTTTACTATCAAGATAAAGAACATGATAAAATTTACTTACTTGATTTCTTTTCACAAGAGCAATATTTTTCCTTTGGTTGTGTTTTGAGAATTTTTCCATCTCTACTTCATCTCATATTATAAATAATAAAAATCCATGTTTTATTTTTCTTGTCTAAATCACTAAAATTAAATTTTAATATATCATAATATCTAAAAAAGGGATGAAATGTTATTCCTCTTATCTATAGACATTTACTAAAACAAAAAATGGTTATAAAAAAGTAAAGATAAAGCCCAATGAAATATGAATAAAACTTTAAATGAGGAAATAATACATTAATCTCCAATGCCTCAACAATGACACTAAAAGTTCAATTTAAATCATTGCATAAATAATTAACCCTAAAACTATTCAAAATATTCCCGATAAAACTATACACCTAAATATTAGAAATATTTTATAACATATTCTTCCAAAATCAGCTTAACATTTATCATCATACAACATTAATCACTCATAAATCAACATACTAAAAATGTATACGCCTTAATTATATATTCTCTAAAATATACCAATATTTTTCCAAAATAACCTGAATCACCATGAAATAAAACTAGAACAAAATTTATTAATATTCACTAAAAATATCTTGAACCACATTTTCATTATATTATGTAGTAACCTTAAGGGTAATCTATACCTAAATCTTGTACACTTTAATAAATTTTTGACCTCACCTATTTTGATAATATCAGTTATGTTTTAATATGTTTTGATAATCCTATCTATATGTTAAATTATGTCATCCTACTATTGAGTTGAAAAAAATATCAAAATAATCATTGGAATATGTTAATAAATTTTTATCTATGTTTATACATGTTTTGAAATAATACTAACTCAATATGGATATGATTTTCATAGAACAGATAAGTATTAAGTTTTTGAGTCACTGATACAGACCTACCAATACATAGTCACCGATACAGACATAGTCTACCGATAAGCAAAGATCACCGATAGACAGAGTCTACTGTTATAATCAAGAGCTACCGATACAGATAGACAGACTTACCAATATGAAGTCTACCGATACAAACAGACAGCTACCGATATGAAGTCTACTGATACAAACAGACAGCTACTGATACAAGTCTACCAATACAGAGAGAGACACCGATATACAAAGAGAGCCACCGATACAAGTAGCTACTGATATAGGTGAGTTACCGATGGAGAGATCCACCGATACAAGAATTCTACCTATATAGAAGAGATACCGATAAGAGGAGCTACCGATACAGAGTCACTGTCACTGATACATAGTCTACCGTTATAAAGAGTAACAGCCACCGATACAGTCCTATTGACTCAAGTCCACTGATACAAGCTCACTGATACTAAGAGCTACTGATGGAAACCAGTCACTATTTCTCTAAACTCTAGTTCTATTGTTTATTTAGCAATGGTCATATTTGATGTTTTTAATGAATCTGCTATTAATTAATGATAGTGGTTGGCATATCAGGAACTGTACCTCATACCTATAAAAAGGTAATCATTCCCATTGTCGGAGCTGAAGGTATATAAGGGAATCTCGAACTACTAAAGACATTCTGGTCAGTATTTCCATGCATATACGAGACAATATTCTTGAGATACACAAGGACTTACATTCATAGAAGAAGAAGGAAGAATACATACTGAATATGTAGAACCTGAACATTCAAGGAGTAAAGAACTTCAATGATTTCACCTACACTCAAGATGATCAGACTGATCAACCTAGACCTGGAAGTCAAATACAAAAATGACACTCTATTTTTTTTTCTAAAACCAGAGAGGGACTCAAAGCTTCATCTGTATAAATCCAAGGAGTCCAAAGCTTCACTCAAAACACATAGAGAATTCTAAACTCATCTCTATTTGTTTAGATCTGTTGTGTTTCATTTATTTACTTTTTGAGAAGTGTGTGTGATCTATATTTTTAGGCACACACTTTCTCCTGTGCTGAACTGGAGGATTTCTAAATCCTCACTCAATCATTCCCTTACACTCTTTTATCCCACTGTGGATAGTGGTAGAGGTCTGAGGACCTGAAAAACCTGTGAGCTGTTGTTATTGTTGATTTCCCACGTAGAACTGTGGTAGAGGTATGAGGAACTGGATAGTCTGAGTACTATTGTAAACCCCAATCTAGGGTGTGGATCATAGTTTATATAAAACTGTTTGAGAGGACTAAGTCTCAGCTTGAGACTGAACCTCTTGGTTAAAACTACTGTGCTTGTTTATTTTGGTTAAAACTATATTTAATTTTCCACTGCTAAGTACTTTAAATACAAATCTATTTTAAAGTTACTCTGATATTTAAACTAGCAAGTTTTTATATTTATTGTAACCCAGTAGGTTAGTTTCAAAAGCTAATCTAATATTCAGATTATATTAACTGATAACTAATCAATCTCTTGAGAACCTGACTGAACCTTTACTGTATTACAAATTCACTATAGTTTAGCTTGTTATTTAAATTGGGGGATTTTTAATATAAATATTTTAAACATAAATTTTTAATTGTAACTAAATTCACCCCCTCTTGAGTATCTAATGTGACCAATATTTGGTATCAGAGGATTTTTATTAATAAAGGATTTCCAAACACTCTGTCTTTCAACTGTGATTTTAGTTGTATCTTAAAGATCTTAAATTTATGTTAGTTATAAATTTTATCTCTTTAAATATATTTTCTAAAATCTAATTATGGATAATATATTAGAAGGTGATGCTACCAACATGCCACCTTTCTTTAATGGTTTTAATTATGCCCAATGGAAAATCAAAATGAAAATTCATTTAGAAAGTATAGGATTTGATATTTGGACTGTTGTAGAATCTGAGTATGAGATTCCAAAGACTAATAGAGCTACTTGGGATGATTCTAAAAAATATGATTACAATAATAATTGTAAAACCATTAATTCCATTTACTGCTCTCTAGGATATGAAGAGTTTAACATAATTTCTGCTTGCAAAACAGCACATGAAATCTGGGATACTTTGGATGTTTCTCATGAAGGAACAACCAATGTGAAAGAAATGAGATTAAACAATTACACTATTAAATATGAAAATTTTAAAATGAGGCCTGATGAACCTATTTATGACATGTATCTAAGGTTTAATAAGATTGTTAATACTATGAGCTCACTGGGAAAAGATGTTCCAGAAAAGAAGCAAATCATGAGAATACTCAGATGTCTGCCAGAAAGTTGGAGAGGCACATCAGTTTCAATAATAGAGTCATGTGATAAAAGTTCACTACCTGTTAAGGAGTTAATTGTTAAGTTGATGATGTATTAAGAAGAGCTAAAGGTAAATAAAGAGGAAGATTATGAACTTAAGAAGAGATCAATGGCATTTAAGTCTACTGCCTCAAAGAGCAAGGACAAGGAGAAAGTTCACATACCTACTGAAAGATCAACAAGTGGAGGTTCAGATTCAGATAGTAATGAAGAGATGGCTCAAATAGCCAAGAGATTCAAGAAATTCTATAGGAAGAAGAAATTTTTCAGAAAACCAAACTATAAGGGTAAGTATGACCAATGAGGTGATTGGAAGAAAGATTGGAAGAAAGCTGATAAAATGATGAGATAGTCTGTTATGAATGTAAAAGGAAATGACATATAAAGGCTGACTATCCAAAATTGAAGTTCAAGAAGAAATATGACTACAAGAATAGAAAATATAAGAAAGCTATGAAGGCAACATGGAGTGCTTCAGAAGATAGCACAAGTGAGTCTGAGGCTTCTGATTCTGAAAATAATCATGCAAACATATGTTTTATGACTAAAACATCTGAGGTACCTGTCTCCCCTATGCTAAATGATTATTATTCCAGGAATGAAAGTGATTCAAATAGTGATAACAATATGTTTAAATCTGAATTATTTGAATACTGTAATATGTTATAAGATACTTTTAATGAGTTCAAAGATAAGTACAAGTAATTAAAGAAACAGTGTGCCTTGACTAGTACTATTAAATTTGATCTTAGTATAGAAAAGGAAAAGAATGCTCAAATGTTAAAGGAGAATACTCAACTTAAATTGCCCAATGATCAATTTAGAATAGACTTAGAGAAGTTCAAAAATGGAAAGAATAATCTAACTCAAATGCTTGGAAAACAAGTTTCACCAAAGGACACTACTGGTTTAGGATACCAACCTGGACAGAGACAGCCTGTTAAGAATAAATTTATTCCAAAAACAGGACAGTTTGGTGGTAGTTCTAGTTTTCTAAATTCTGTTGCTTTATCTATATTTTCATATTCTACTAGACCAAACAGAATACATTATTCAAAATCTTTTGAACATACTAGTTATGGGAAACATATTAGACAAATATGGATGCCTAAGTTTTTTCTTGCTAACCTGTCTGGACCCAAGAAAATATGGGTACCAAAATCATTTTCTGTTTAAACCTCTTTTGTAGGATACTTGATTGAAGAGTTCCTATAATAAGATATGGTACTTGGACAGTAGATGTTCAAGGAATATGACTGGAGATTACTCATGTTTCAAAATTTTAATCAAGGTTGATGGAGGGAATGTCACCTTTGGTGATAATTCAAAATGAAAAATCATCGGCTTAGGCCAAATTGGTAACACTGATTCAATTTTAATTTCTAAAGTATTATTTTTTGATGGATTAAAATTCAACCAGTTAAGAATTTCTCATTTGTGTGATGATGGGTTCAATGTTAAATTTAAAAATGATGCTTGCAATGTATTTTATTCTAAAAATGCTTTGGTATTTACTGCCTTGAGAAATGAAAATGTATATGCTGTAGATTTAAATTCTTTAGCCAAACAAAATGTTACTTGTTTAAATGATTTTTATAAAGAGTCTTGGCTATGGAACATAATATTAGGACACTACAATGTTCATCCACTTAAGAAACTGACTAAGAAAAATTTAGTTAGAGACCTACCTCAACTAAAATTCCCATCAGAAAAGGTTTGTACTCCCTGTCGAAAAGGAAAGAAACATAAAGTTTCATTCAAATTAAAGAAATAGGTTTTAACTTCTCAACCTCTCGAGTTGGTTCACATGGATTTGTTTGGACCTTCTAGAATTTCTAGTTTGAATGGGAAGCACTATGTTTATGTCTTAGTAGATGAATTTTCTAGATATACTTGGGTATACTTTCTTTCTCACAAAATTGAAGCTTGATATTATTTTATTAAATACTCCAAGTCTATAGAGAAACTTAGTGGACTTAAGATCAAGACCCTAAGAAGTGATCATGGCCGTGAGTTTGAAAATTATGATTTTGAAACCTATTTCTCACATAATGGCTACAATAATAATTTCTCTGCCCCTAGGACACCTCAACAGAATGGTGTAGTTGAAAGAAGGAATAGAACCCTTCAAGAAATTGCAAGAACTATGCTTAATGAGTATGACCTACCTGTTTAATTTTGGGAAGAAGCCATAAATACAGCTTGTTATATTATAAATAGATTCTCAATTAGACCTATTCTTAAAAAGACCCCTTATGAACTGTGGAATAATAGGAAGCCTAAATTTAGTTACTTCAGAGTTTTTGGTTGCAAAGTCTTTATTCTAAATACTAAGGATAGTCTTGACAAGTTTTCTTCTAAAAGTGATGGGGGAATATTTCTAGGTTACTCTATAACTAGTAAATCTTATATATTCTTTAACAAAATAACCAAATGTGTGGAATAATCAGTACATAACAAATTTGATGAAACTGATCCGCATGAACCTAAGCCCTCTCTTGAAAATATTGAAGAATATTTGTCTATTCTGGACCTTAATGATAAAAGTAGTAAACCTGCTGTAAAAACAAGTAATTCTAGAAATTTTCCAAAACCTAATTCTGTTGGAACCAAACCTACAGAAGAACCTAAACTCTCTAGTCCTACCTTGACTAGACCAACTAGGATTCTAAAGAACCATCCTTTAGATACTGTTGTGGAAAATTTAGATAGAGGAACCCAAACTAGAGCTTCTCTAAGAAATCAGGTTGAACATCAAGCCTTTCTTTCACAGTTAGAACCTAAAAATATCAATGATGCAATCAATGATTAATTTTGGGTAATAGATATGCAAGAATAATTAAATCAATTTGAAAGAAACAAAGTCTGGGAATTAGTTGACAGACCTAAGGAAACTTTAACCATAGGCACTAAATGGGTTTTTAGAAATAAAGTTGATGAATCATGAAATATCATTAGAAACAAGGCAAGACTAGTTACACAAGGATATAGTCAAGAGGAAGGAATAGACTACGAGGAAACCTTTTCTCCTGTAGCTAGATTAGAATCTATTAGGATTCTACTTGCCTATTCTGCTTATCTAAATTTCAAGTTATATCAAATGGATGTTAAAAGTGCTTTTCTAAATGGTTTTATAGTTGAATATGGTTTTTTGAACAACCACCTAGATTTACTAATCCTCATTTTCCAAATCGAATTTTTAAGCTTTCTAAATCTCTATATGGTTTAAAACAAGCCCCATGAGCTTGGTATGATAGACTTAGTAGTTTTCTTATTTCAAAAGGTTTTTCTAAAGGTATTGCTGATCCAAATCTCTTTATTAAAATAATTTCCAAAGATGTTTTGATAGTACAAATCTATGTTGATGATATTATTTTTGGATCTTCTAAAAATACTTTGTGTATTGATTTTTCAAAGAGTATGCAAAATGAATTTGAAATGAGTTTAAGGGGAGAACTCAAATATTTTATTGGATTTCAATTTTTTCAAAATGAAAATGGTATTATCTTAAATCAAGGTAAATATACAAAGGATATTTTAAAATGTTTTGGTTTGGATAGTATTAAGAAAAGTGATACACCTATGAGTACTATTTGTAAGTTGGATGCTGATGAAACTGGAAAACCAGTGGATCAAACTAACTACAGAGGTATGATAGGGAGTCTTCTCTATCTTACTGCTAGTCGACCAAATATTATATTTAGTGTGTGTATGTGTGTAAGATTTCAAGATAATACAAAAGAGACTCACTTTCTTACTTTTAAAAGAATTTTCAAATATTTTAAACATACTACTAACTTAGGATTATTTTATCCAAAAGGACAATCATTAGATTTAATAAGTTATTCAGATACTGACATTGCTGGTTTCAAGTTAGATAGAAAGAGCACTTCTGGAACATGTCATATTCTAGGTAAGTCCCTAATATATTGGTGTAGTAAAAATTAGAACTCTGTTGCATTGTCTACTGCTGAAGTAGAATATATTGCTGCTGGTAGTTGCTATGCACAAATTCTGTGGATGAAACATACATTATTGGACTACAGATATTAGTTTAGACATGTATATATAAACTGTGATAACACTAGTGCGATCAATATCTCTAAGAATTCTATATCTCACTCTAGGACCAAACACATTGATGTAAGGCACTACTTTTTGAGAGATCATTACCAAAAGGGTGATATTACTCTTGAATTTATAGGTACTGAACATCAATTAGCTAAAATATTCACCAAGCCTCTAAGTTCAGATAGGCTAAGTTACATTAGACATGAGTTTGGAATGATAGACTTTGTAGAAGAAAATCCTCATTGTTAGCCAAATCCTTACCGTTAGAAAAATCCTCACCATTATCCAAATCCTCACAGTTAGCCAAATCCTCACTGTTAAGAAAAACCTCACCGCTAGAAAACCTCACAGATAGATAAACCTCACCGTCAGGGTTCTCACCAGTAATTATCACTGATATGTCATGCGCTGTCTGATTTTTTTTTCTTTATTCGAAACTCTTACTATTTTTAGTATAATTATTTTTATTACATTCCAATTTTTAAATGAAAAAAACTAAGCCTTAGTCACATTTCAATCCACCGTAAACTCTCCTCTCTTTAATCCTCACTTCTCGAACCCCCGCATTACGCGTAACCCTAAGTTCTTTGATTGAAGATGGCAAGAAAAAAACTCTCGATAGTCAGGGATGATAATGATGTGCCAAGTGTGAAGAATCATAAAATAGGACCTGAAGGTAGTGGTAGTGAAAGTAGAACAAGGTCGAGGAAGTGTTCAGTGAACCCGCATTTGCAGAATAGAGAAGTAGTAATCGAAAAGGAACTCAGTGAGAAATGGATCTTGCCTAGAAATTCATTAGTTTTAAGAGTATTGGAGGAACAAGGATGGATAAAATGTTTTGAAAACAACAATGGACCTCATTATATGAAGTTGGTTAAGGATTTTTATGCTTTTTTTCATTTTGAGAAGTCTGAAGAAGAAAACAGAATGGTTTCATTAGTGAATGACAAGGAAATTTCTTTTTATTCTGTTGAATGGGATGAATGTCTGAAAGTCCCGTATGAGGGTGTATTTAGGTATACCTTAAAGACAATACCTCCTACCAGTGACATTTTTGATTATGAGGTTTCTTTGGAAGAGCTCACCAGTAGTGGTAAACAAAGAAAGGTAGTGACTGCTGAGATGGATGGAGAAAACCAGCTGTTATTAAAATTCATTCAACATGTGCTAAGTCTAAGAAGAGGGGACTTTGCAAATTTGAGATACAAATATATTTATTTGTTGCATTTTCTGAGGCATGGTGTTAAGTTAAATTTGTGTAGTCTATTGGTGATCCAAATTGAGGATATGACTTGGCCTAAGTCAAAATCCAATGTTTTATTCTTTGCAAAGTTGATTTCGGTAATGATCAAGGTGAAAGGAGTAGCTGAGTCTCAGGATGAGACAGTAGTTGTGAGGAACAATTTTTGCATCACAAGCACAATCTGTAAGTATATGAATATTTGATGGAACCCATGGAGAGGGAAATGGGTTATTAATGATGAGAAGGTGTATGATAAGTTCAACCCTATTGACCACCCCAATAGTGTAGGTTCCGGGTGTAGCAGAAGCGCATTGGTGGGGTTTCCCAACTTTAATTTTAACGTTAAACAATGTTCAATCCGAGATCCATCACGATGTAAAACGCTGAATCTTCGCAATAGAACGAGGAGAAAAAAACTTAAGAGGGAATCCCAGAACCATAGAGATAGGATTATCATATGTTGGTTATAATTAATTTAATTAATTCACAAGAATTACCTTGGTGGAATTCTTTCTTCATTGATGTCTCTGGTCAGGATCCTGTGATCCGTCGTTGCGTCATAGAATCCAAGTGTAGGATTCCTCAAGCAATGATCCACACGTGTGCCACATATCTCCGGACATCGCCTAAGGGATCTCTGGGTGCTAGCATGGAAGAACATTCTCTTGTGATGTCCGCCTTCGATCACCTTGGTCTATCGGTCTTTAGAGCGTTCTTGGAGGAAGGAGTTCTTTCGGCCTTGAAAGAATTATCCAGAATTGTTGTGCACAATGATTGAGGAAAAGTGTTGGGGTTTTAAGGATATTTATAATCGGGTTTGAGGTTATAGAGTTATGAAAATAAATAAACGCGTTACACATTTTATTTATTTCATTAACTCTTATTGAAAACCCCCATGTCGAATTATTAATTCCTTGACATGCGCCCACGTTGATTATAATAAATATCATTTAATAAAACAATGTTATATCCTCAAAATCCCAACTGGAAAAACTACATAGCATGCAATCATTAATACATGACGTATACTCATTTTACATAAAAATACACGATGTGTATATTTAATATACACGGCGTGTAATTTTATTTTCCTTTATTTCCTCCACCACATTTATTAGACCTTGAGTAATGGATATTTATTTTTTAAATAAATGTAACTGCATTACTCGCTAATAAACCTATTATTTCGCCCACAATATATTCTCTCGAATAACTAGTGTCAAAATAAATGTGATCAGGCATCCTTAAATAATTATTAGACCATAGTCGGGAATAATCTTTATTTAACTTGTTAAATTAATATTTAACTAAGATACATGGACACACTTATTGTGTGACCCTCTAGGCCTCTTTCTCAGTGGCATTAGGCGGAGCCTGCCTAAAGTCCAAGGTTAGCATTTAGCAACACGCCAAGGCACCCATAGAGAAAAAAGTTAATGCCGCAATGACGTGTCACCTCATACGAATGGTTACCGTGTAATATAATCCCTTTGTTTTGATATCTCTAATCAAATGGGTTGCATGCTAGTGCCATCAACCCATGTGCTCGATTATTCTTTCTTTGACTTCTCAAAATTGAACTCACCCATACCTTACCATGGCCATGGATTTATTTAGGCTATATCAATTCCATAAAAGGGCCTGAGATATCTACTTCTGTTATGGAACAGAAGGGAAAAATCCTTTCTCACATTATCTATTAATGCAGTATTACTCATGACGCACCTAACATATCCTACCTCGCTACGAATAGTGTGTCGTCACAGTTTTCATCAATACATCTAAGTGCACGAGTTGTAATACCCATTAATAATAATCTTAATGTCTAAGGACCAATACACACCTCCGTAGATAGGAACATCCAATGACACTATGAAATGTGGATTTTCTACTGGAAATCCTCATTCTCATAATACTCTCCTAGATATTACCAAGGGCGCACACCATGAGAAGGTGTCTCAAAGTTTTATGAGTCCTCACCCCTAATGACCTGTATTATTTGTGCCCCTCAAATAATATCATCCTTCCATAAAACATATATTCAAGAACAGTGTTATGGAATTTCTGGGTTCTCATTATAGCATGGATCCTCTATGACCCTTTAATGCAACAACTGTCCTTACGAAATTATCATATGAATTGTCACGTAGAAGAAGAATCAAGATGTGATAAGGCTTTTATTAATGAATAAAGTACAAAGTAGTTGGTTCTAGGCCACCAACTCCAACAGACTCCCACTTGGACTAGAGCCAACTACTAACAACCTTTAACCTGCTAGCTCTCACATGATATTCATGCTTCTATTGAGATAGGCCTTTAGTCATGGGTTCCACCATGTTCTCTTTCGTGGACACTCTGATCACTACAACTTCACCCCTTCGATAGAAATACCTCAAGAGGCGATACTTCCAGAGTATGTGCTTTGTCCGTTGGTGTGACCTTGGTTATTTTACAAGAGCCACCGCTGTAGTGTTATCACAATACAATGTAATGGGATCTTTACTGCTAGGCACCACATCAATCTCCTGGACAAAGTTCCGAATCTAGACGGCTTACTTGGATGCATCAGAAGCTACTATATATTCGGACTCCACTGTAGAATAGGCGACAACTGGCTGCTTTGAAATCTTCCAGCTCACAGCTCCTCTATTAAGACATAAAACATATACAGATTGTGACTTCAGATCATTCTGATCTGTCTGAAAACCAGCATAAACATACCCTCTGATGACAAGCTCCTCATCTCCTCCATACACTAGGAACATATCCTTAGTTCTTCTCAGATACTTAAAGATAGTCTTAACAGCTGTCCAATGCTATTCTCCTAGATCTGCTTGATATCTGCCTACCACGCTCAGTGAATAGGCAACATCAAGACTAGTACATAACATGACATACATGATGGATCCTATAGCCGAAGTGTATGGGATCTTACTCATTCTATCTTTCTCTTGTTGTGTTTGAGGACACATTTTCTTAGAAAGATGTAGGCCATGTGACACTATAACCAATCCCCTCTTGGATTATTCCATACTAAATCTCTTTAGTATCTGGTCAATGTATGTACTCTGACTTAGTCCAAGCAGCCTCTTGGATCTATCACGAATGATCTTGATCCCTAGAATTTAGGCTGCTTCACCCAATTCCTTCATGGAGAAACACTTGTTCAACTAGTCCTTAACTGACTGTAAGACTGGTACATTGTTTCCAATAAGCAATATGTCATCAACATATACTACTAGGATAACGATCACATTCCCATTAAACCACTTATAAATACATGGCTCACATTCGTTTTTAATGAACCCAAATTACTTTATGGCTTCTTAAAATCAAATGTTCCATGACCTAGATGCTTTATTTAATCCATAAATGGATTTATGAAACTTTTAAACCCGTTTGACTTCACCTGGTGTCACAAACCCTTCTATTTGTGTCATATAGACATCTTCCTGAAGGTTCCCGTTAAGGAATGATGTTTTGACATCCATTTTCCAAATCTCGTAGTCATGGTAAGCTGCTATGTAAAGTATGGTTCTTATGGATTTAAATATGGAAACTGGCGAGAAGGTTTCATCATAGTCAATTCCTTGACACTGTTTGAATCCTTTAGCCACTAGACTTTCTTTATAGGTGCTAACTTGACCTTCCATGTCTAACTTTCTCTTGAATACCCATTTGCATCCAACAGGCTTTACATCAACTGGCTCATCGACCAGAACCCAAACTTGATTCTGATACATGGAATCCATCTCAGAATTCATAGCTTCTAGACATCTTGCAGCTTCTGAGATTTCTACTGCTTCCTTATAGGAGATAGGTTCATCATTGTTCAACAATAATGATTCACCATCCTCGGTGACTAGGAAACCAAATCTCTCTAGTTCCCTTACCTCTCTTGAGCTCCTACGCAGTACTTGTGTTTCTAAAACCTCTTCCATGGGGACCTGTGGAACTTGTTCCTGTACCAACTCTTGTGTATCTTGAGCATTAACTTCATCGAAGTCAATCTTGCTCCCACTATCCTTGATGTGCTCCCTCTCAAGAAAGATGACTTGTCTAGCGACAATCACTTTTTTGTCTTGAGGGTTATATAGGTAACATCCTTTCATTTCCTTAGGACATCCTATAAAGATACACTTCGTGCCCCAGGGTGCTAGTTTGTTGCCTGAGAAGGCCTTAACAAATGCCTCACATCCCCATACATGTGTATGCCACAAAATGGGTTTCTTTCCATTCCATAACTCAGAGGGAATTCCATTTGCCACCTTATTTGGTACTCGGTTTAATGTGTATGCTGCAGTTTGTAATGCATATCCCCAAAAGGATAATGGAAGATCTGCATGAATCATCATCGACCTCACCATGTCCAAAAAGGTGCAATTCCTCCTTTCACTAACACCATTCCACTGTGGTGTATAAGGAGGAGTGAGCTAAGATAGAATCCCAGACTCCCGTAGAAGATTTATGGACTCTTGGTTCAGATATTCTCCACCTCGATCTGATCAAATATTCTTTATCTTCTTACCAAGATGATTCTCTAATTCATTCTTGAATTCCTTAAATTTATCTAAAGACTCTTACTTATACCTCGTTAATTAGACATATCCATATCTACTCAAATCATTAGTAAAAGTAATGAAGTAAGAATATCCACCTCTAGCTTCTACTGGAAATGGTTCACACACATCCGTGTGTACCAATCCTAGAAGCTCTGTGGCCCTTTCACCTTGTCCACCAAAAGGTAGCTTGGTAATTTTTCCTTGTAAACAATCGTGACATCTATCAAGTGGTTTTAGCTCAGTAGAGTCTAAATAGCCATCTTGGCAGAGCTTTGTCAAGTGCTTCTCGTTTACATGACCAAGACGGTGATGCCACAATTGGGTGATGTACGAGTCATGTGAGTTTGTTTCGTTATCGATTGCCAACACTTGGTTTTTGTAATTTAATACATACAAACCATTATTTAAATGTGCCATACCATAACATACGTTGTTCTTATAAAAGAGACAACCCTTATTTCTAAACTTGAAAATAAATCCATCCATATTCAAAAAAGATACAGAAATTATGTTCTTGGTAAAACTAGGCACATAATAACAGTTATGTAAAACCAAAATCATTCCAGTCGACAATGAGAGGTGGTAATCGCCAATAGCCAACGCAGCCAGCCTTGCGCTATTGGAAGCTCTAAGATCCACATATCCTCTGGCAATCTTTCTAAATCTACTTAGTTCTTGCATTAGAATACATATGTGAGCCCCAAAATCTATATCTAATACCCAATGTGTAGAAATGGAAAGATTACACTCGATAACGAACACACCTTTAGTGTCCCTACGCTTCTGGGTGAATTTCCTCTTCCAGTGGCCCTGCTTGACACATGCAAAACACACCGCCTCCCGTTCCTTGACCTACTTCTGGATGTTCCCATTCTTGGAGGGATGGTGCTCAGGGACTTCAGACCGTCTATAAGCCTTTAGCCCCTTTTCCTTGTCCTTCTTTTTCTTGTTCACCATGACGACTGCAGGTTTGGCATGCCCCATGTCCTTGTCTACCTGGCGAATCAAGGTCAGAAGCTCCAATAGACTCTTCTCATTGCCACTCATGTTATAATTGACAATGAAGCTAGAGAAGGTCTTGGTCAGTGATGATAGGATGAGATCTGTATTCAACTCATCCGGAAATTTAATCCCTAAGATTTCTAGGAGTTCAATGTAGCCAATAAGCTTGAATACATGAGGCCCAGCTGGCGTAGAATCTTCAAGCTTAGTTGTAAACAAAGCATTGGAGATCTCATATCTCTCTTGTCTCACCTTCTCTTGGTAGAGATCCTTAAGGCGAGACATCATGCTATACGTGTCCATGTTTTCATGTTGCTTCAATAGATCATTAGACATGGACGATAGCATGAAACACTGAACATCTGTGGCATCATCCATGTGTTTCGCGTAGAGAGATATTTCCTCATCACTGGCCTCTTTCCCAGGTGCAACTGGAATAGGCTCTTCCAGTACATACAATTTCCTTTCATGGTGAGGGATGACGTGTAAACACCTCTACCACTCTTGGAAATTGGTGCCGGTGAGAAGGTTTTTCTTCTCGAGTATTGTGCGCAATGATATGTTTGAAGTCATTTTCTTTCTGTTTCTACAAATTAAGATGAGCAAAGGTTTAGTACTTTATTACAAAATTGAGACAAATCAATAAATTAATACTTACTAGTCTCCCACTGTTTCATCGAAATCCAATAGCCCTCACTATTGACTTCGGAATATTCTGTTGCCTGAATATTATAGTGGAAAGGATCCATATTTCCCTTCGCATTACCCCAAGTAGGGTTGGTCAAGCAACTTGAAGGGTTGTTAGGTAGGCATTCCAAATGGAAACTGCATTTAACTCGCAGCTCCTTGATCCGCTGAGTGGACTCCCCAATCCTGAAATCCTTTTATTTTGGATTTCCTCAACCTTTGCCTCTTGGCCACACCAAGTCCTGTTGTGGCAGTAAAACCTTGATGTGAACCAAGTTAAGTCAGCCCAAAACCTTGAATTAGAATTCCCTGATAATTGAAAGCACCCCAACTAGGGTTGGTCAAGAACTTTGAACCATGGTTCGATTCTAACCAAGATTATGGAAGGCTATACCGAATTAATATTTCTTTGAGGGATTTTATCCTTATACATAAATTTCAAATTTATTATCTTTGATTACATGATTTTTAATATTAAGTGGGATATACTTAAGTGATTAACCATGTCTAAGATAATATTTATGCATAAGTTGGTTTTATTTGAGTTCCATCTTGCATGCTTGTTTAATTCATTAATTGTGTGATCGTGAAAACACACCCACAATAAATAAACCATACAAATGACAGAAATAAAATAAATGGTATGATCATGAGCTTGTTTTATTGGTTAGTTTATCTAGCAGTTGATAAACTAACCCAATACCTAGGGGAGAAACACCTCGAACCTTGTGGGTTCGTGTTTACAGCTTTCCACCTGTCCACCTTTGTATCTCCTTGGATTGGTTTCACCTTGGCTCCTAACTTGAGCCGCCTCCACTAGCTTGGGAACTCCATCCATATGCATTTATCTCACACACATGTGAGGGGTAAAAAAGGGTTTTTACATAAAAGAATCCTTGGGCGCCCATGCCCTACATATTAATGAGGAGATGGCTCGCAGGCCAAAAAATTTAATTTAAATAAATAAATTAAAAGAAACCATTCACATACAAAGGTCTCGGTCTAGCTCATGATCATACATACATGCAACGATATTTACGAATAAATAAAACTGGCATTCAATTCTTTAATCGTTCTTGTTTAAGATAAATCATGCTCAAATTAATTAATTATCTTTAATTAATCAATACTTTTATCTTAAACCATTTTTATGAATTTCCTTGAGATTATCATCCATTAGAATTTTAAATAAATAAATTCATTTAAAATTATCCTTGTATGTAACTTGTACCTTGGAGACAACTTGGTGAATTCTCGTTCATTGCGTAATTTGAACGAGTACGCGGTGTGTTGTTCCGACTATACGGCGTGTACTTTTCTTCACCGTCCATCCGAAGTACATGCCCAGGGACATGGCATGTTAATGTACTTCGGATATTTTCGGAGTACACGGTGTGTTCAGTGGGACACACGCTGTGTAGTTTCTGCGTAATACGGTTTCCAGCCAGGCAAGCCGTGTACGGGGTACACGGTCAAAACCTAAACCAAAGGGACTACACGCCGTGTTCTGTTGGACCACACGACGTGTAATCTGGAAACTGTGTGCCACCTGTTCCTGGTCAACACACGGTGTCATAAATGACTTAGATAGGATCAATACATGGCTTAATTTAGCAGACCAGTCCGAAGCATGAACCTAGACTACATGGCATGTACTTCCGAATACATGCTGTGTATTCTCGTGTTGTACAGCCAGGAAAATTTTCCTCCTTGGGATGATATGCTCTATTTTATTTTAATCAAAAATTAAAATAAAAGGTCATTTCTGTATGGTGAACGAGAAACGATAGAGGAGGAAAAAATCTTGAGATTCAGATTAAAAGAACAATTAACTTGAATTGAAACAACTAAATTATTTAATGTGTAGATCACCAATGAAAAAATAAATAATTATAATCAACGATATGACCCCTCTGATACCACTTGTAGGTTCCGAGCGCAGTGGAAGCATGTTGGTGGGTTTGTCCAACTTTAATTTTAATGTTAAATAATGTTCAATCCGAGATCCATCACGATGTAAAACGCCGAATCTTTGGAATAGAACGAGGAAGGAAAAGCTTAAGAGGGAATCCCAGAACCATAGAGATAGGATCATCATATGTTGGTTATAATTAATTTAATTAATTCACACGAATTAACTTGGGGGAATTCTTTCTTCATTGATGACTCCAGTCACGATCTTGTGATCTGTCATTGCGTCGTAGAATCCAAGTGTAGGATTCCTCTAGCAGTGATTCACATGTGTTCCACGTATCTCCGGACGTCGCCGAAGGGATCTACAGGTGCTAGCATGGAATAACCTTTGCTTGCGATGTCCGCCTTTTATCACCTTGGTCTCTCGATCTTGAGAGCATTCTTGGAGGAAGGATTTCTTTCATCCTTGAAATAATTCTCCATAATTGTTGTGCACAAAGATTGAGGAAAAGTGTTGGGGTTGTGAGGATATTTATAATCGGGTTTGAGGTTATAGAGCTATGACAATAATTAAAAGTGTTATGAGTTTTATTTATTTCATTAAATCTTATTGAAAACCCCCATGTCGAATTATTAATTCCTTAACATGTGCCCACACTGATTATAATAAATATCATTTAATAAAACAATACTATATCCTCAAAATCCCAACTGGAAAAACTACACGGTGTTTAATCATTAATACATGGTGTATACTCGTTTTCCATAAAACAATATGACGTGTATATTTAATATACATGACGTGTACTTTTATTTTATTTTATTTCCTCCACCACATTTACTAGACCTTGAGTAATGGATATTTATTTCTTAAATAAATGTAACTGCATTACTTGCTAATAAACATATTATTTCGCCCACAATATATTATCTCGAATAACTAGTGTCGAAATAAATGTGATCAGGCATCCTTAAATAATTATTAAACCACAGTCGAAAATAATCTTTATTTAACTTGTTAAATTAATATTTAACTGAGATACATGGACACACTTAGTGTGTGACCCTCTAGGCCTCTTTCTCAGTGGTATTAGGCAGAGCTTTCCTAAAGTCCATGGTTAGCGTCTAGCAACTCACCAAGGCACCCATAGAGAAAAAAGTTAACGCCGCAATGATGTGTCACCTCATACGAATTCTTATCATGTAATATAATCCCTTTATCTTGGTATATCTAATCAAGTAGGTTGCATGATAGTTCCATCAACCCATGTGCTCGATTATTCTTTCTTTGACTTACCAGAATTGACTCACCCATACCTTACCATAGAAATGGATTTATTTAGGCTATATCAATTCCATCAAAGGGAATGAGATATCTACTATGTTATAGAACAGAAGGGACAAATCCTTTCTCACATTATCTATTAATGCAGTATTACTCATGACGCACCCAACGTATCCTACCTCACTGTGAATAGTGTGTCGTCACAGTTTTCATTAATACATCTAAGTGCGAGAGTTGTAATACCCATTAATAATAATCTTAAATTCTAAGGACCAATACACACGTCCGTAGATAGGAACATCTAATGACACTATAGAATGTGGATTTCCTAATGGCGGGCCTCGTTCTCATAATACCCTCCTGGATATTACCAAGGTCACACACCATGAGAAGGTTCCTCAAAGTTTTATGAGTCCTCACCCCTAATGACCTATATTATTTGTGCCCCTCAAATAATATCATCCGGCCATAGAACATATATTCAAGAACAATGTTATGGCACTTCCGGGTTTTCATCATAGTAGGGATCCGCTATGACCCTTTAATGCAACAGCTTTCCTTAGGACATTATCACATACATTGTCACGCAGAAGAACAATCAAGATGTGATAAAGCTTTTATTAATGAATAAAGTAAAATGTAGTTGGTTCTAGGCCACCAACTCCAACAAATAGGCCAAGAGATAGAAGAGATCCAGGTCTAGGACCTGATGAAGATGAACCTCAGTATAGTGATGATACTGATGAGGAGGATACCTTTTTAGCTGATGGAGGGTATCCAGACTTGCCTCCAAGTCCAGTTGCTGAAGTTGTATCATCTGGAAAGGAAACTATGTTGGGAGTAAGCAATGAAAAATCCCCTATTGATGAGGAAGACCAGCCTGCTCCAGAGAATGAGGAAGAAGTATATGAAAATAGAAAACATATTTCTGATGGTTCAGATGATAGTATTTTGAGCTTAAGTCCACTGATTGGGAATTCTGCTATTCCTGAAGAGGCTATTTTTGTTGAGATGGCAGAACCTTCACTTATTACTAATGATCCTCCTATTGTTGAAATGGAGATGTTTGTGGAGGATTCTTCTGAGGAAGACCTTCCTGCTCAATCTACTATTGATATACATGTTTAGGTGAATTCATAGATTGAGGGGGAGCATCCCATCAGACATGGTACTATTTCAGTAGCTCATGAGATTGAAGAATGGGCCGAAGACCCAGGTTTTGTAGTTTTTGGGTTGGACTATCCTGATTCAGAAGATGAGACACCCATTAGTAGACCTCCTGCCACTTACAATATCCTTTTTGAAACTTTACCTAAGGATATAGTAAGAAAATATGATTTAGACCAGTTGAATTCTGATCTCAAGACCTGTTTTATGGAAGAGATGAGAAGAATGGAAACCTCCTTAATATCATCTATTCGATCTGTGATGACTGAATCAGTATCTGGTGTTTTGGATGAAGTCAAGGCCTGCCAGAATCAAGTTTCAATCTTGGAAGAGGATGTTGAATCTCTAAAGAAATTAGTTGTCTCCATGGGGTCTTATATGAGCTCTAAATCTCAAGCAGACAAGGATTTGGCATTTGCAAAAACTGTAGTTAGCCATATGGTATCAGTTTTTGAGGAATTTAAGAATCCCATGAGGCATCATGTTAGCACCCAGGACTCTATTGTAAAAAATATCATAAGTGGGCTGAATAAATCATTTAAGGAAACAATAGCCTTTATTATTGCACCTCTGAGTACTACCAGACCTTCTTTTGATATTGATCAGATTCGAGCTGTTATGAGAGAAGAGATTGGACAATCTTCCACCAGTGGCTATGTAGACTCTGCTTCCTTGACCGAAGTGGTGACTACCACTAGGGATATACGGAAAATTGTTCAGAGGTTTATGAGAGAGGCCACTGCTTCTCAGAAAGAAGTAAAGGACAAAGTGGATTACTATTTCCAAAGGGTATACACTAAACACCAGTTGAACAATCACTTCAAGATTTTGTTAGAAAATTTGAAGTTACCTCCTGTGACTCAAGATTTCAGAGAACAATTAAGCAAGCTCAGTGAGTTGACACCTGCTCTAGAAAAGTTTATGGAGAACAAGGATGACTTTATATCTGCTATGGAAAGAGGAGGATGAATTATTATGGACTTTAGGAATCTATTGCTACCATTTTTGCATGTAGACAGTACCCCTATCATTGTACCTCTAGCTCTGCCTACCTCTGCTCAGTATGCCTCCATTCCTCATATGACACCAACTCAAGAAATCAGATGTCTCTCTCCTATGATCACCTGGAGAGCTCCACATTATAGGCCAGGAACTGTATCAGTAGCTTAGCCTCCTCTGATTATCACTGGTGTTCCCAAGCCTCCACCTGCATCTACCCAGCCTGAATCCTCTTTTGATTCCAAGGGAAAATCCAAATCATATGATGAGGAGGTGGACTGAATAGTGGCTAGGACATTTAATAGGAATCACTTGTACTCTTTTTGCCTCAATTTTGTATTTCCCTATTTTTTTTTGGCCCAAGAAATATATATGATCTTATTATCTTTTACCTTATGTTACTTATCTCACCCATTGTTTACTACTTTTTGCTAATCACAAAGGGGGAGAAATATGACCATAATATATTCTACCTCTGGTAAATTTGTTTTATATTCTACCTTATATTCTACCTCTGATACAGTTTCTTCCTACTTCTAATACATTTTCATGTAATACTCTATTCTCTGATACATTTGAGAATTTCATTACTCACACTGAGAAATGAGACCCAATGTATTTTATACTGATATATTAATGATTATTTTGGATTATAATACCATAATTTGTGATTATCAAAAATGGGGAGATTGTTGACCTCACCTATTTTGATAATTTCAATTATCTTTTAATATGTTTTGATAATCCTATCTATATGTTAAATTATGTCATCCTACTATTGAGTTGAAAAAAATATCAAAATAATCATTGGAACATGTTAATCAATGTTTATGTATGTTTATACATGTTTTGAAATAATACTAACTCAATTTGGATATGATTTGCATAGAACAGATAAGTATTAAGTTTTTTAGTCACTGATATAGACCTACCAATACATAGTCACCGATACAGACATAGTCTACCGATAAGCAAAGATCACCGATAGACAGAGTCTATTATTACAATCAAGAGCTACTGATACAGATAGACAGACCTACCGATATGAAGTCTACCATTACAAACAGACAGCTACCGATATGAAGTCTACCGATACAAATAGACATCTACCAATACAAGTCTACCGATACAGACAGAGCCACCGATATACAGAGAGAGCCACCGATACAAGAAGCTATTGATATAGGCGAGTTACCGATGGAGAGCACCACCGATACAAGAATTATACCTATACAGAAGAGCTACCTATAAGAGGAGCTACTGATACAGATTCACTATCACTGATACACAGTCTACCATTATAAAGAGTAACAACCACCGATACAGTCCTACTGACTCAAGTCTACCGATACAAGCTCACTGATACTAAGAGCTACTGATGGAAACCAGTCACTATTTCTCTAAACTCTACTTCTATTGTTTATTTAGAAATGGTCATATTTGATGTTTTTAATGCATATGATATTAATTAATGATAGCTTTTTCCATATTAGGAATCGTACCTCATACCTGTAAAAAGGTAATCATTCCCATTGTCGGAGCTGAAGGTATATAAGGGAACCTCGAACTACTAAAGACATGTCGGTCAGTCTTTCCATGTATATATGAGACAATCTTCTGGATATACACAAGGACTTACATGCATAGAAGAAGAAGGAAGAATACATACTAAATCTATAGAACCTGAACATTCAAGGAGTAAAGAGCTTCAATGATTTCACCTATACTCAAGCTGATCAGGCTGATCAGGCTGATCAACCTGGACCTAGAAGTCAAATACAAAAATGACACTCTATTTTTCTTGACTAAAACTATAGAGGGACTCAAAGATTCATCTGCATCAATCCAAGGAGTCCAGATCTTCACTCAAAACACATAGATCATTCTAAACTCATATCCATTTATTTAGCTCTATTGTGTTTCATTTATTTACATTTTGAGTGGTGTGTGTGCTCTGTATTTTTAGGCACAAACTACCTCCTGTGCTGAACTGGAGGATTTCTAAATCCTCACTGAATCGTTCCCTTACACTCTTGTATCCCACTGTGGATAGTGGTAGAGGTCTGAGGACCTGGATAGCCTATGAGCTATTGTTATTGTTTCTTTCCCATGTAGAACTGTGGTAGAGGTCTGAGGACCTGGACAGCCTGAGTACTGTTGTAAAACCCGATCCAGGGTGTGGATCATAGTTTATATAAAACTATTTGAGTGGACTAAGTCTCATCTTGAGACTGAACCTCTTGGTTAAAACTGTTGTGCTTGTTTATTTTGGTTAAAACTATATTGAATATTCCACTACTAAGTACTTTAAATATAAATCTATTTTAATGTTACTCTGATAGTTAAACTATAAAGTGTTTGTATTTATTGTAACCCAATAGGTTAGTTTAAAAAGCTAATATAATCTTCAGATTAGATTAACTGAGAACTAATCAATCTCTTGAGAACCTAACTGAACCTTTACTGTATTACAAATTCACTACAGTTAAGATCTTTATTTAAATTGTGAGATTTTTAATATAAATATTTTAAACAGAAATTTTTAATTGGAACTCAATTCACCCCCCTCTTGAGTATCCACTCCGACCAACATAAATATCTAAAAAAATATCACTTTGTCACAAAATTAATTTTTAATGTTATTGATTCCATTTAACATATGTTTATCAACCACTTCGAAATAAAATCACACATTAGACCATAAATTTCCATTCACCTTAATTCATATAATATTCCTAAAAATATAGCAACCTTATGAAAAAATAAATTTAATCACTTACTCACCAAATCACCTTTCAATCCCTAAGGTTATCTATATCTCTTCAATAGATGTTCCTATGTTTTTTCCAAGATAAACATATTTATTACATCAAATTTTATAAAAACCCCAAAGGTTATCTATCCTATAATAATTTATTATTAATAATAAAAAATAAATATTGTCCAAAATATTATTAATCACCCTAGAATAAAATCATATAAGGCCTAAAAAAGGGTATCTATACCTTTTAACTTATGATGCTCCTTAAATTTATCTACCCTTAAATAAAATATCATTACATCCTAACTATTTAAACTCTATGTATATATACTTAAATTATTCAACTTCAATCATAAACTTTTAACTTATATTTTAAATATTATTCCTTAATACATCCTTCATATAATAAAAAATACGAATCATGTGTTGGTATGTGAAGCCCTATTATAACCAATAAAAAGTTCATGTATCAAATTTACACACATAAAAAATTTGGTCAATAGCTGATGTTTGGACTCAGTGTGTTGGCAACGATAGTTCTTCTCTTCAATAGTAGTTGGTCCACTGGATGTTCGTTCTTCTAAGGGCATCGAGGGTAGTCCAGAATATTGGTGATCTTATAAAAGGAATTATTTGGAAATAGGAATCTAGAAGTGTTTTTCTAGGAAAGAGGTGAAGGTAAACTATTTTACATGAAATCAATTGAAAAATTCCTTTTTTAGGCCTCTCTATGAATTTAGGAAGGTAGTATGACCTTGAAAATCAGCTGATGATTTCTATAAAAGAAAGTAGGGACCAGACAACAAATGTGTAGTCCTTTCTTGAATAGTGAATCTGACATAAGAACTATACATTATAATTTTATAGAGTATTAATCATTCTATAATGAACTACTACCAATGGGTCTGTCAATTGATTGCAATTATTTTGTACTTTTAGTAATAAAAAAAGTCGTAGTGGTTCCTCCTATGCATGCAAGAAATTTTTTTGAAGCACATTAAATTTACTGCATTAATTTAATACTTTATTTAATTTTATTATATTTATTACCATTGTTTTATTTTCTATTTTATTTTTTGGTTTTACTAATAATGTGTGTGTGAAGTAAAATTCGTGTGGTGGGTAAGGTGTAATAACTTCATATTTCTAGTATGCTCAGTCGAGGGGGAGGAAAAGTTTAGGGGGTTTGGTTTTTCTACCACATTTATCTTCACGTAAGCTTCCAATGGATCTGTTAGTTATACTTACAGTGGTCTATCAGTAGTACAATTGATCATTTTTCCATGCTATCATTTCTCCACAAATAATTGGTATCGAACAATTGATTCTGAAGCTTGTGTTTTCTCACACCAGTAATAGAATAGTCATGGAATCAAATTAAGGGAAGACCCAAATCAAGAAATTTGATATTTTGGTTTCTGGTGAATATAGATTGATGACCTTATAATTTAGAAGTAATTGGAAGTTCCATTATCTTGGGTGAAGCTGATTCTAATAGAGAATGGAAGATGGGAATAGATGTATAGAAAAGATTTAGTATTTGTAAGAATGTATTTGTCTAGGAATTTTACCTTCAAAATTTCAGAGTATAAAATTATATTGGAAGTTGTAAAGGAATTGGACAACATGTATGAAAAACTGAGGACCCTAAATAATATTTTCATGTTATGAAAACTATTTATATTAAGGCTGACAGAAAGAATAAAAAATATAGAGGAATGAATTCAACAAAATTCATGAATAGATCCAATCAGTAAAGGTAACATTTATTGATGATTTATAGACATTGCTACATTTTTCCTCACTTTTAGAGAGAAATTATGCAATGGTTGTCTCATGACCCATCCTAAATGGCCCCGTACTGTGAATCCCCAAGCCCACCTCTAATAGGATAGGGTCTGAAGACTTGCACAGAGTAGGCATATCACCAACATGGGAGACCTTATAATAAGTACCTACGCAAACACACACACACACACACATCTCCAAGATCATACAACGCTAAAATGTAAAAATTACTGAACAACCATGCATGCATACATCTAAATCCCACAACCAGATTATGATAGAAAGTAAATGAAATTATACTAGTCCAAATACAAGCCCATCATAAAGAGTTTGAAACAAGTCAAACCTAAAATTAAACTGAGGACTGCTATCAAGATACCGTAGGAACACACCTCGGTGTGTCTGGTCTCACTAAGCACCATCTGGTCCTAGTATATCTAGGAATTTTTTTAAAAGGTTGATCATTTTCACAAGACATGACACATGTAGGAAAATACCATGTAGGGGTAAGTATAAAAATACCTAGTAGGACACCATGAAACCACAAATCATACAACCAAAGAATAAATCCATCTCTACATAGGTATATGTCTACAAAACATATAACAATAATATCCAGATATTCTCAACAAAGACATGAATTTTAAAGGTAAGTCACAAATATAATACCAGTCTAGGATTCTATCTTGAAGGTTCCACATAGTACTCTTTCGGGAGGACACACCCCATGAGTCTGATAACACTGATGACATCCATTAGAGATGAAATTCTCATCAGGTCTCACAATTATAAGTATAATATAGAAGTCTAAAGAGACATGATATATAGATGAAGATATCTTCCAAGGCCATGGGGTATACCAACAACTCAATATGGATTAACCCACTAAGTGTAGGATCAATGCCTATGTAGTGTTGGTCACAACGATACCAAGAACTCCACCTAGGGCATGAGGATGAATAGAGGATCTCACTCCAGGCCTCACAGAAGGATTCCAAAAACTCTATATAAGAATTCCTACTAAAGGGATAACTATACTATGTGTAGGATGATATTCTATACTAACCCTCAAGGAATGGGTAAGGGGAACACACCCTAATGAAAGTTGTCTAAGATACAAAGGACAAGGTATCCAAGAAAACTTTTAAGTATTAAATGACATGTAGTAGGGTTACATTCCATGTACCTCAGACACTAGGTCCTACCTATGCAAAATGACCATGTCCATGTTCATGTAGAAGTAAAAAGCATGCTGCTTCCCATATACCTCTTCCCACGTACTAGTACATGTCTTAGACCATGTAAATTTTTCCAAGGCCATGTTCATGTGGGAGTAAACGACGTGCCCATGCCTGTGTACTCTATCCCATGCTCGTGTACTCTATGAGTTACACACTGAGCTTAGTAATAGAGACTGTATGCTGCGTGACAAGGTCACACATTATGTGATACTTATCTTCTTCATGAAACCCTAGCCACCACTGAGAGGGGCACACACGACATGTCACTTCAACTTACATAGTGTGTACTACGTAATTTTACAGAAATATTAGATCTAGATTCCAAATATGTTTTCATGCCTTTGGCTATCGATCCGACCACATGAATCTCCAAAAAACCAAGGATCCATGTTGTTCAAGGCTTTATATTGATGAACAACATGTTCCAGCCATCAAATCTATTCAAAAAACACCAACAAATGCCTTTATTCATTACAGGCTGAAGAACATGAAATCAGGAATCCAAAAACATATGATTCTTCATTGCTTTTGTTGTTACACCAGTATCACATCATTCTGATCCTATATCTACAATATCAAATTTTTGTGCCAAGAAATAGGTGTACAACGATTGATTTCTCAACGGATGTCAAACCATGGGACAAACAAAGAACGCCTATGATGAATGAAGAAAAAGGGAAAAAATGCACAACCACAAACATGAGGAAAAAATCTTGGCTAATGTTTGTATTGTCCTCAATCCATTTTCATTATAATGATAAGTGAATAATAAATAAATAAAAATAAATTCTCCCAATAAAATCCCTATAATGAACCCATCACGCAAGACGACGGAACCTTAGATGAATCTGTTGGTTGATTGATTTGTGTTCATTATAGGAATTAATAATGGGGAAAGAAACCAAATAAAAAAATGTACTACCTTGATTAGGATCAATCAATGATGAATAATGAAGTGATATCATTGTAATTGGTGATATCCTTCAATTCCGTTTCACGTTGATCACCGATCCATGAACCAGAGGAAGTTCACCTGAGATAGATCCTACAAAACTCTCTCCAATGGATCTAGGGTTATGCAAATTAACCGATAATTCAATCACAAAGGTCTAATTAAAGACACACAAGTTGCTGCGTCAACGAAATAAAAATAAATTAATTTTATTTAATGAATTTATTTATTTTACACCCACGAAGACCTTTCCACAAACACCCCAAGATGACTTAAGTTATGTTGAACCTAGGGTAAACCTTGTGTTCTAAACACAATGGTGCCCTCAGATTTATGATCCAAGCCCCGTTTTATAATTTATTCCATCTTTTTATTAAAACTACATGCATGTGCTATTTAATATATTTAAAAAATTTATTCCAGGAATATCAGGCCTCAGAATCACACTTCATCTCAATGCCTGGGCTTGAAAATAATCCATACAATATCCAAAAATAATACATGGAAAATAGAAGTCATTAAATTCTCCACACCTTGGGTCTTTATGTCCCAAAAATCCAAAACAAGGGATATATAAAGAGATATGGGTACTGAGCATGAATTTGAGCCTCCTGCTCCCAAGTGATCTCCTTGAGATTATTGTGCTACCACAAAACATGAACTAAAGGAATTGATCACCCAAGAATGATCCTATCCTACCTATCTTAAATCTATACTAGGTACTCAGAAAAGGTAGCTCCATCTTCAATGTCTAGCTCACCCCAGTCGATAAAATGTGATGGGTCATGCATGTACTTCCTCATTTGTGACACGTTGTAGATGTTGTGTACCCAGTTTAAATGTGGTGGTAGAGTTAAGTGGTATGCTACCTTTCCAACTATATGCATTATTTATAAAGGTCTAATAAATCTTGGAGATTAATTTCCACCCCAAATAAATATCCATAATCCATATCGAGGTGAAAACCGTAGGAACATATGGTCTCCCTAGTTGAAATCCAAAGGCCTCCATATTCTTTATGAATAACACTTTAAGGGATATTTATAGACTTTATCTACTTAGGAATGATCTACACATTTTATGTAGTATCTCACACCAAATTTGGGCCCATGAGTGGTGACTTTGCTAGGTCAGTCCCACAAAGTGGTGATATGTAGGGTTGCCCATACAAAGCCTCAAATGGTTCCATACCAATAGAGGAATGGTAGCCGTTGTTGTAACAAAACTCCACCAGTGGTAGGTGATCCTCCCAACTATGGATAAAGTCCAACATAAAACCCCGCAACAGGTACTCCAATACCTGAATGGTCCTCTTTATCTAAAATTCAATTTGTGGGTGAAACGCTATGGTCAAGAGTAATTGAGTCCCGAAAGCATCTTAAAATCCCTTCCATAGTCGAGATATGAAGTGAGAATCACCATCAGAAATGATCATCAAGGGAAATTCATGGATTCAGACTATCTCTTATACATAGGGGAATCCTAATCTCTCTACCGAAATCTACTCCCTAATAGCTAGTAAGTGGACTGACTTGGTGAGTCGATCTATGATCACCTAGATGGAATCATGTCCCCTAGACATATGTGGTAAGCCTGTCAATAATTCCATGGATATCCCATCCCAATTCTTGTATGGAAACTCAAGGGGTTGAACTAAACCCACCATAACTTGGTGTTAATCCTTCACTTGCCGACAAGTAAGGTATAGAGATATAAACACTTCCACTCCCTTCTTCATTCATAGCTACTAAAACTGACATCACAGGTCCTGATACATATTTTCCACACCTATATGTAACACTAAAGGATATATATGAAACTATCTCAAATCCTCCTCCAAAAATTTCTTTTATATCATCATTTATCCTCTGAAAAGAACAACATACTCACCACCTTTAGAAAACCCATTATGAGTATGTACAATGGATATACGAGTACATAATGTCTCACAGTAAGTATCCCCAAGATGTACCTCCATGAATTTATGAAAAATTTGATGGGTAACAACCATAAATTGGAAGTAAGATTCTCTATCTCTATATAAAAATGATAACTATAATGAGGCCAACTGCTCTGACACCTCATTCAACAGCTACTAAGAAGATATCCTATTGAGAGCATATTATACTATGTTACCATTCCCAAAAGTGTAGAAAATATCGAAGTCATAAGCCTGGAGGATCTCCAGCCATATCCTCTATCTCAAGTTAAGTTCCTTCTAAGAGAAGATATAATTTCGACTCTTATGATTAGAATAGATGATAAACCACTCACCTGTTAGGTAGTTTCCCCACATATTCAATGAGAATACTACCACTGCTAACTCAAGATCATGGGTTGTGTAGCTCTGCTCATGTGGTCTCAACTGATTTGAACTATAGGAAATTATTGCGTACCTCTAAATCATAACAAAACCATTAAATATTCTTGATTCATCATAGAACACTACATAATTGACACCCTCATTTGGAAATATCAAGATTGGATCACTCATCAATCTATACCTCAACTACTGAAAAGCCTGCCGACACCTATTAGTCCACATGAAAGGCTACCCCTTTCAGGTCAAAGCTATCATGGGTGATAATGTCCAAGATAAATCAGTTATGAATCTCTAGTAATATCCTTCCAATTAAAAAAATTTTCTCACATCCGTCATGCTCATGGTTGGCTCCCAAGATAACACTACCTCAACCTTGGTCAGGTCTACTACCACTCCATCCATTGAGATAACGTTTCCTATAAAGTTTACCTCATATATCTAGAACTAAAACTTAGAGAGATTTCTGTAAAGCTGGTGATCTCAAATTATGTCTATAACCATCCTCAAGGGTCTTGTGTTCTCCTCCTCTGATGTCAAGTACACAATGATATCATCAATGAAGATTACCATGAACCAATCTAGGAAAGGTTGAAATATCTAGTTCATGATTTTCATGAATAATTATGGAGAGTTCATCAAGAAAAAGGGAATAACCAAGTACTCATAGTGACCATAGAGACATCTGAATGTCGTCTTCAGTATATCCTCATCCCATAATTGCGACTGGTGGTAGCCTGACCTGAGGTCAACCTTTTAGAACCATCATAACCCTATCAACTAATTAAATAGCTCATAAATCCTCAATAGTGGATACTTTTTATATACAATCACTTGGTTTAAGTACTGATAGTTCACACATAACCTCAATCTCCCATACGCCTTCTTGGAAAACAAAACTAGAGTTTCCAGGGGTAAAACACTGGGTCTAACAAAGCCCATCATCTACAAGTACTCCAATTTCACCCTCAGCTTTTGAAGCTATGTGGGAGAGATCCGATATACTATCATAGATATTAGTGTCATCATGGTGTGTAGATCAATGTATAAGTCTATCTATCGGTGAGGATATAAACTTGGAATATCCTCAGGGAAGAAAACCTCATACTCTACCACCACTGTAGGGAACTGAAAACTCATAACATCCACTACTCCAAGGGTCAGGCTAGCCAAATGATGAGTAATTGGCCGCACCCTACTACTCATGAGTCTATCCTATGTTTCTTGGGTTTTATTTGCACTGGAAAAGGAGAACCTAGTCCCATCATTGCAGACACACCACATACTCCACCTGAAGTAGTCAATATGGGTATGAACTATAGATAAACAGTCCATACCTAAGATGACATCGTAAGGACTCATCACTACTAAAAATAGATCCCAATAGAAACTATCACCTCCAAGGGTTAGGTCACACTATAGGCACAAGTTTGTGACCACTGATTCATATCCAGTAGAAGTATCCAAGTGCAAGGGTAGAATCAAGGGATCAATTGTAATTTTTAAGCCTCAAACAAGATAGGTGGAAAGAAAAGAACTACTATCACCCGTTTCTATCAGTATTGCAACTAAGGTAGAAAAGACATAGATCATACCTCATATCATTCCTATAGCCCCTAGGTCATAATACTCAACCGCATGTAGCTATCCCCGCCCTTGTCCTACAAATACCTGAGCCTGTCATGGACTATCTAGGGTTGGTGGTGGTACCAAGTCATAACATCTACCACCTAATTATACTCTCCCAAATACTCTTCCATATCCACCAATATATAGAACTACCTACTACTGAAACTTCCTCTATCTTATTGGACCATCCATGGTCTCTTTTTCAGCTGTACGATGGGTCAAACAATCTCATGAAAGATGTACCCTGCCATCACATGAGTATCACTACCTCTCCCTGGGATGACTGTAACCATCCTATGAGCCATAAATTGTAGAACCTCTATCATGGGACCTCCTCCTAAAACATATTTCACGTCCAATTACATGTGACTGATGTCGAATCCATACTTCTAAGGTCACTACTCTTTCTTTCTTACTACCGACAACCACTGGTGTGTGTCTTCTCAGCCAAGAAACTCTCAACCACCAAAGCTCACTCTAGAACCCTAGAATAAGTAGGAATGTATATAGGGATAAAAATAACTCAAATATATCTATGAAGTCCTATATTGAAGGTCTGGTCCATGAATTAATGGTCACGAACCATATCCATCGAGTAACTAGATAGGTTGGTGAACCTCGATGAATACTCAGCTACTTCCATGATACCCTATTGGAGCTGAAGAAGCTCTAGTATACGTACAAACCTCAACATAGCTAGAGATAACTACTATATAAAGAGACACTAAAACTATGACTATGATATATTTTCTTCTTCATAGGACTGGGTCACCAAACCCCACCATCATTCTTCTAAGCCATGAAGAAGGATTTCTTTTAGGACCACCATCTGATCTGCTGGTGTCCAGACCAAATATAAAACTCAGGTTACCACTTCAATCCAGTCCTTATTCACCTATGGGTTGGGATCACCTCAGAACCTAAGGGGTATCTATCACTAAAAATCATAAAGTGTGCTAATCTTGTCCACCTCATCCACTAGTACCGCGAGTACCATCTTCGACTTAACAGGTTGTTTTATAGCTGGTGAACCACCTAGAGGTAACATCTCTATAAATGGTCTCTATATCGATGCCTCATCACCGAGGGGCTCATTTTATTGATCTTAATGCTAAATACTATATGGAATACATCATGGATTCATCTTGAAAGTAAACAAGATGTACCACGATCAATGAGTATATCTGGAAAGATGACTCAAGAAGTACATAGAGACCATAACCCACTTCTATATGATTCACATACCATTATTTTCCATGAAACCATTTTTCTCATGTACCGAGTCAAAAAGAAGGTGATCATAGTCCTGGTGCATGGATACATCTTCCACTGCACCAAAACTGGAGTCTCTGGTCTCAAATCCGAACTCGAAATGATTAACATTATTACCCCAAAAAATATCATAGACTCTGATACTAAGGTATAACTGACTGCTCTGATACCACTCTTTCATGACCCATCCCAAAGGGGCCTCTACTACGACTCCCCAAACATATCTATAATAGGCCAGGGGATGAAGACTAGTTTCGAGTAGGCATATCACTAACATGAGATACCTTAGCCTAAGTACCTACACACACACACACATCTCCAAGACTATATAATGCTGAAATGTAAAAACAACTAAACAAACATGCATGAATACATCTAATACCACAACCAGAGTATAATAGGAAGTAAAGAAAAGTAAACAGGGCCAAATACAAGCCAAATAAAAAGAGTATAAAACAATACCAACCTAAAAGTAAAGTGGGGACTGTTGTCAAGATACCATAGGAATACACCTCGGTCTGTCCGGTCTCACTAAGCACCATGTGGTCCGGGTCTATCTAGGACTTTGTCAAAAGGTTGTTCATATACACAATACATGAACTATTTGGGAAAATACCATGCAGGGGAGAGCATAACAATACCCAGTGGGATACCTCAAAACCACAAATCATATAACAAAAGAATATAATCAGCTCTACACAGGTATATTTCTACAACAAATATAACAAGAATATCCAGATATACTCAAAAAAGAAATGTAGTCTAAAGGTAAGTCACAATCATAATACCAACCTAGGATTCTAGCTCGAAGGTTCCACATAGAACTCATCCAGGAGGACACACCCCATGAGTCTAATAGCACTGATGAAGTCCATCTAAGAGGTAATGTTCTTTGGGTCTTTCCATTAGAAGTATACATTGGAATTCTGAATAGATACGAAACATAGATAAAGATCACTCCTGAGGCTATGGGGTATACCAATAACTCAATCTATATTAACCCGCTAAGTTGATGATCAATGACCATGTAGTTATGGTCATGATGATACTAAGAACTCCACCTAGGACATGAAGATGAATAAAGGATCTCACTCTGGGCCTCATTGAAAGATTCTATCAACTCTATCCAATAAGTCCTGGTGAAGGGATCATTGTCCTATGTAAAGAAGGTGATTCCATACTAACCCTTAGGGAATGGACAAGGGGAATGTACCCTAATAAAACCTTTTGAAGATACAGAGGATAATGGATCCAATACAACCATTAAGGAGAACATGATTTATAGTAGGGTTACACACTGTGTCCCTTTGACCCAAGGTCCTACCCATGTAAAATGGCCATGTCCATGTCCATGTAGAAGTACATGGTGTGCTACTTCCTGTGTACTTCTTCCTATGTACCAGTACATGTCTTAGCCCATGCACATTTTTCCTAGGACATTTCCATGTGAGAGTACATGGTGTGCCCATACCCATGTACCCCATCCCATGTTTGTGTACACTCTGAGGTACACACTAAGCTCAGTAAGGAGGACCACATTCCATGTGACAAATTTACACATCGTGTGATACTTATCTCCTTCCTGAAACCCTAAACTCCCCTAAGAGGGTCCCACATGAAATTTCTCTCTAACTTACATGCCGTGTACTGCATAATTTTATAGAATCTCAGATCTAGATTCCTTGTCTTTTTTCATGCCTCGAATCACCGATCCGGCTGCGCGGCTCAACGAAAAACCAAGGATCCATGTTGGCCGAGCCATTCCATTGACAAAAAACATGTTCCAACCATCAAATCCATCCAAAAAAACACCATCGAACACCATTCTACATTGTGCTCTGAAGAATATGAAATCGAATATCCAAAACCATCTGATTCGTCACCGCTGCCATTGTAACACCACCATCACATCATGCTAAGCCCAAATCTAAAATATTAAATCATTGTTCTAAGAAAAAAGTGTGCAATGATCAATTTACTAGAATATGTTGAACCACGATATAAAAAAAATAATTCCTATGATGAATGAATAAAAATGGGAGAAATTTACAACCACAAACATGATGAATGAACCTCAGCCAATATTCATGTTAGACTCAATCCATCACCATTAGAATGAAAATATAATAATCAATAATCACAAAGAAATTATCCCAATAAAATCCCTAAAATGAACCCATCCTGCAAGATGACCGAGCCGCAGATCAATCTGTTGGTTGATTGATTTGTGTTCATCATAATAATTAAGAATGGATATAGAAAAAAAATCAAACAACATTCTACCATGATTTGGATCGATCACTGATGAAGAAATAAGTGGCATCATTGTCATTGGAAAGATCCTCCGATTCTATTGCATGTCGATCATTGATCCATGATATGATGGAAGTTTGTCTGATAGAGATCCACCAACGATATCTCCAATGGATCCAGGGTTATGAGACTAACCCTAGAATTCCGTCATAACAATATACTTAAATACATGTTAGTTACTAAGTCAATGAAATAAAAATAAATTAATTTTATTTATTTAATTTATTTATTTTACATCCTCAATGACTTTTCCACAAAATCCCTGCACCAACTAAGGTTATGTCACACCTAGGGTAAACTCCACATTCTAAACACAATGGATTCCTTACATTTCTAATCTAGGTCCCCATTTATAAGTTATTCCACTTTTTTAGGAAAACTAAACGCACATGATATTTAATATATTTAATATATTTAAAAAATTTCCTATGGGTTCACCGGTCTTGGAATCGCATGAGGTCTTAGTGTCTAGACTAAAAAATAATCCATACAATACCCAAAAATAATACATGGAAAATCCAAGTCATTATGAGTTACTACAATTAGTAACTCTAGAAAAAAATTTGATTTGATAATTTATGATATCATGAATATGATACACAATGAATGAATTTGATGATGGAAAGTTCAATGAAGGAATTTGATACATAATGAAGGAATTTTATAGTATTGCACTTAATACCGATGTAAGGGGTAGGTCACCACATTAGAAGCATGATTATCAAAAGAAAAAATCATAAGAAAAGTCTCACGAGAGGAGTCTAGGTAAGTCAGTTTTCCCTAGTCATACCTATTAGAAATGTGGGAAGAAAATAAATTTCAAGAATAATTTAAAAAGTCACAAGGAGAACACCATAATTACATAAACTGATAGAAGTTCAGATTCCATTAATACAAATAATGTTTACAATGGTTGGTTATTGATCATAAACACACCAGTAGAAGCTTGGGTGGTTAAATCTGATGCATATTTCCATTTATCTAGTGTTTAAGATGAACATAAAAATATTTATCTAGAAAGTTTTATAAATTCTATCTCGATAATGGTGAAGCCCTTGATGTTTTTGGGAAGGGAGATGTCAATATCCGAATAAAGAACAAAGGATCCTTGAAACTATTGAAAGTTCTTCACATCACTGGCCTTAAGAGATCTAATTTATATTGGGAAATTGGATGATTCTGAATATGTAACTAGACTTGAAAATGGGATATGGAAGGTTACCTAAGGATCCATGCTGATTTTAAAAGGTTTAAAGGATGTGACCCTTTACATGACTAGATATTCATATGGGAGTCCAATGATTGGAAGTTAAAATTTCATTGATTCAAAAGTATGACACTACAGGTTCGATCACCTCAATGAGAAGAAATTAAAGGTTAAAAATTCCAAGTGAATATTGAATATCAATCACACATAAATTGGAAAGTGTGAAATTTGTGTGTTGGGAAAGAAAAATAGAGTTTATTTAAACTTATATGGTTTAAATCCTAGGGGCCAAAAGTTGAAGCTTGTACTTTAAGATATTTGGGGACCTTCCCCTATCCAATCCTATGGTGTTTTCATTTACCATATAACTTTAATTAATGATGATACAAGAAAAGTATTTATTTACTCCTTGAAGCATAAATTTGATATATTTCATGTGTTTATTTAGTGTAAAGTGTTGGAAGAAAGGGAATACAGATGGAAGTTTATGTTTATCAGAATTGAAAATGATGGTGAGTAAACTATATGCAACTTAAAAAAAAATTGTAAGAAGTAATGGATGAGGATTGATAATATGGTTCCTATAACTCCATATAATAATGGAGTAGTGGAAAAAATTAATTATACTTTGATATAGAAATCTGTAAGTATGAGGTTGAACTTGGGAATTCCTTAGGAAATTTAGGTTGATACACTCAACATGGAGGCTCATCAAACTAAAAGAAGTCTAACATTAGTAGTTAGGTAGGAACTTATAAAGGTGATGTGGTCTATAAAAATACCAAAATTTCATCATCTTAATGTTTTTAGTAGTTTATAATATCTATATTTAAATGATAAGGACCATAACAAACTTGAACCAAAATACAAAAATGTGTTTTTTCATTTTCAGGAACAAGTATGGGATTCCATCCAATCCAAAAATTGATGCAGTCCGAGACATGGCCGTAAGGGTGTTGCAGATCCCCAAGGGATGAAAAGTATCATCGAGAATCGAAGAAATGATAATGGGAATGATTTTTTTCCTAAATAAACCACAATCAAAATAAAAAAACTAATCATGAAACATAGCCAACAATAACTAAATATCAATAAATATACAAACTGATTCAAATACAATAGATGGAAATAAGATAGAAACTGAATACCAAAATTGAAACCAGACCATGATAACAAGATCTCCTGATAACCTCTTGGTCACCACTAAGCACAAGACCAACCAGCTCCAAAGTCACACTGAACGAGAAACCTAAACCTGAAAAATAACTTGGGTCTACCGATGATGAGTGGCACAATTAGGGTGTGAGATTAAACATATCAGTAGGTAATCATCATAGAGTCTATAAATTTCCTTTCTTGGGTCAATCAACAAACACTGGTTTGAAATATATTTAGAAAACATGTTTTTAAATCATTTACAAAAAGTAAACAACCAAACAATACTTTCCACAAGTTCCCTTTTTAAAACTACACATGCATATTTCCTTTTAAAAATAGATTTTACCTTACACAACCCATTTCAAAAGACAAAACCCAATTACAAATCCAAGACAGATAACCAAAAAGGGATGTGCAGAAAGAAAAAGAAACAAAAAAAAGCATAAACTAGAAGTTCCAATAACCAAGAAGTAGTTGAAATAAATAGAACATATAGATGGATAATCATGACCATTTCTTGAACATCTCTAGAGAAAATCCATGGAAATAATTATTTTAGAATCACCTACTGGTATATGGTGCAACTCCATAAGCAATAAAAAATTGGATGCTCTAAACTAGAAAATCCAATGGCATGTCCCTCCTAGCCTCTCACCAAATCCAAGGGGATACAACTCATCTAATCGGGGTGAAAAACAACTATCACTCAACCCTCTAAATGACTCCCAAGAATACCATTATAATGGTAATAGTAATGATGCTTAGTGAATGATAATGTCCTCACATGCGTGTTCCATACCACCATCCTTTCCTAACCCAAAAACCAACACCACCTAAAAAATCCCCTTTATCACATAGAGGATTCTCCATAGAGGTGCCCATCACACATGACAAGCTATATACAAGTCCCAACCAGAATATTCCTTTATTTCAATTTTTAAATAAATTTCAAAAAGCATTTGATAATACCAAACATGACTTCATGCAACAAAAGTTTTCAATCCATTTATCAAAACATGCCAAGATTCCAACCGGGTTTTCACATTACATAACTCACAAATCAAATTTCTCAAACCAACACAAGGAACCCATTGATCCACTAAAACTTAAAAAAACACGTTTATAAGGCCATTTACAAACCATTTATAAAGACAATATAAAAAATAACATTCATTTACACAATGACAAACATGAATTTACATTTCAAGTCCAAAACTCTTCCCAAGACAAGTTGAAAACATGAAAAAAAATGAGAAGAAACAAACGAGCCTTTATATCATTTTAGAAACAAAACCACATCAAAAAAATTACAAGCGGGAAAATATTTTGAGAACACATTAGATTCAATTTTAAATTTACTCAAAATACCAAGTATATTTGGAAACACATTTCACCCAACTTGCAAATTCAAAAAACCCATTTGGAAAACACATGAAAGAAAGTACACATAGAAACTGACTTTCATTACATTTGTACCTCAAAACCTTTTTAAAACAAAATTCACACCTTTAACCTAATCCATTGAGAATATTTACAAAGCATAACAAAAGGGGAACATTTTCAACAAAATCAATTTTTTTAAGAAAACATTCTCCAACACATGCACACTTCAAATAATTTTAAAACCACCTTTTGAAAGAAACATAAATTGCTTTTAGACCAACACAACAAGCCACAAATAAGTTCCATAACATAAAATTCACCAATTTGAACACAAAATACCCAAATCACAACCCAACCACATGTTTAAAACATAAAGACAAGCAAACACCACCCCAAAGCACCCAATTTGACCATAGAGGATCAATTGGAATTTTTTCAAACACCTTGTGTGCATTTAAATATAGGCATAATAAAAGAAACCATTTAAAAATCATTTCTCACCCATTTTCCATCATGAAAACACCAAGACAAAGAATACCAATACATCACAAGCAAGAAAATCACATTTATAAACCATTTCGGAAAGATCAAGCATCAAATAGAATGTTCTGGAAAAGAAATGGATGGAGACACCTACCTCAACGATGTGTGAACATGAACCAACTTAGAGAGAAGGAAAAAACAGGCCTGAGAGACAATCATCACACCATAACATCAAAGAAATCAAACAACACATCAACCCTAACCCTTAGGGTTTGACCAACAAGGAAACACCACCAAGAGAAACCAAGAACTCAAGAGGGAAGAGAAAAGAGAAGAGTAAATCAACCAAAAACTCAAATAATCCTACTTAGGTACCTTAAAGGAGATTCAATGGAGTTTGGGGAGTAATGGAGGAGGGTCTTGGTGATCCACCTAGTGCACCTAGGTCAAACAAGGGAGAAGAATCCCGAAATGGGGTTTTAAGATCGGAGGGGAAAACATGGAATTTCACATTTTTAATTATATGGGAAACTCACCTGGTTAAGCCACATGGTTTGGTAAATTATTCACCAACCATGCACTAAACTAGAAAAGGGGAAACCTGCATGGTTTGGATGCATAGTTTCCCAAATCATGCTCCAACCATTCCAAACACCACTATCCAGAACACAGAATCACCTGTATAGTTTTTGCATGGTTTTCCAAAATATGCGCAAGCTGTGCCCCATGCCCTAGAACCCAAACCTTGGTCACACAGTCTCCTGGGTGTGGGAACATGGTTTTACTTAACTATGAACCTACTATACAACACCTTTTATCTAGCTCAAAATTTCCATTTCTCAATAAAATGTTACCTGAAGGCTTCAAAAACTCAAAATTAAAAACCGGGGCTCAACTTGAACCTCATAAAATGGATCCAATATCAGGAAAAGAATAAATTAAAATAATTTCCAAGGTTGGGGTGTGACAATTCTTCCCACCATAAACACTTTATGCCCCCATAAATTCACCTAGATGGATAATAAACAAAACTTGATCCCAAATTCAAAAGAATATGAACAAAACCATGAACCTCGAGGTGACCTTTCACTTCAAAAGTCACACCCAACCATTTATAGAGGAAACCACACCACGAAGAACAACATGAGAGCACATGAGGGTTCTCCCCACCACAATATTTCAACTAACACCTTAGCACAACTTTAGACCGACCCAAAGTGGGATACCCACTGTAAGGAAACCTGACAAAACAGGAACTACAAACCCAAACCAAAAAACCTCTACACAAGGTTAAAACCACATGAAGAACTTAAACCAAAATATGAATCAAAATACCATTCTTCACTTCCATAGAATCTAAGCATCTCCCAGAAAAACACAATACGAAACCAAAACCCATCCCCAAAAGGACAAGCACACACAAATAAAACAACTAATTATTTCATTAAAAAGGGAACAAATATTTGAACTACAAAAGAAAAAAACCAATAGGATTATCATAAAAATATGTAAACTCAAAAAAGTAGTGAAAAATATAATAGGAAACTTAAACTTCATCCATCACAACATTGGAGATAAAAATGGTCCAAGGTTCCCCCCACCCTCAGCAATTCCCGATAGCATAAAAAGCTTTACTATAGGGCCTATGGATAGATCCCTAATGTATGAAGCATATGATACCCTAAATTAAAAAGATAATATCCCCAAATAAATACTTCTTATTTAAGAAATAGTTATTACAAAACTTATCTAGGTGAACTAAATAACCACAAAGGTGATAAGTCTTCAAAGGATTATAGTACAACGATTTTGAATGCCCAAAATGACCACACTGGTAGGACATGAGTGAATGGTATGAAAAACAAGAATTATGAACCAATAAGGGAGAATCCTTAGAAATAGGTTCCTCTAGTATAAAACTCTCACCAGATGGGGAACCTTCATGAGAACTAAGAGAAACAAATTCATCGGCCACCATGGAATGTACTTCGGGAATCAATTCAGCTAAGAACACCTCATCCACCAACTTTCCAAAGTAAAATTCACCGGACGAGAGAAATTGATCCTTGATATCTGGGTGATGACCCCAAATAAAGGGAGTAAATTTCAACATATCATGTGATTATATCTCCGAATAGAAAGAAACCATCTCCTTGATATGTTCAACAAAATCCTTCACCATCCACTGGACTTTCTGAATACTCAAGAGCTCTTCCACTTTCCTCTTCTTCACCTCCTCTAGTATGAACCATCAGAACAAAGTGGCCTTAAACACTTCCCAAATAATTAAAAATTTCATTGATGAAGGTAAAATCACTTTACATTGGTCCAAGTTTGGACCTCCAAACAAATCCGAAACATCATAGACTCTTAGCGATTCAGGAGTTCCCAATGATCTAAAGATACTCTTGACTTCCTCAAGCCATTCCATAGCCTCTAATATACCTCAATCACCATGAAAGTTTGGAAACAACTATAAAGAACCAAAAACTGGGTGAGGCCCACTAGAAACCTTGGGGACCTTTCTGGGGGGAATATTTTGAACGACACAAAAACAGGAAACCATAATAAACATTTCGAGCCAAAACAATAGGCTCATAAATCAAACATCACAAACAAACCAAGATTCTCTTTTCCAAAAACCACCACTCCATTTCAATTTCAAAAACCACTTTCTTATAAGGCCACTTTCCAATAGAAAAATCCATGTTTTAGAAAAAAACCCCACTTTTCAAAGAAATTTCACTTTATAAATTCATTTTCCATTTAAAAAATATTTTGGAAAAACCAAGTAAAACTTTTGGTTTCAAATATTCACCGATGGAATCCAATGAACTATCACATATGTGTTCATCCACTTTTGTTCACATTATTCATGAAAACATGCCAACATGAATTTTCCATACACACCCAAACATATGTGAACATTCACAAGGAGTACTAAGGGTCACACATACCATTTCATCATCAAATTCAATCATTTACTAAATTACCAATTAACTTATTACTCTACATTATCCCAAGACTTTAAAATTTTATAATCATTTTCTCTTTTTAAAAACCAATTTCATTTTTCAATTTGAAACCCCTTGAAATAAATCATTTTTATTTCCAAAAGTATTTTATTTTTAAAATCCCCCTCACACCAACCAAAACCAAAACAAAACACAACTCTCACCAAGATACCAGAATGAGGAACTAGTGGCCATGCCTAACCTGATGACATGGTTAGTGGGCCATGCCCCAAGTAAGAACTAACCACTAAGAGGACCTTGAACTGTGTACTCAAATTCCACATGAGTCACTACTCCATGTGAGATCATGACATGAAACCAGATCACTTCCATTGTCATTCCTCATTCACACAACCGAAACAAAACAAAGAATCAAATACCGAAGTACCTATATTAACTTGAGGATCAGAATGATTAGGGGTTCATGATGTCCTTCCCATACCTACCTCCTGAGTCTTTGTAGTCCTAATATCCAACTACCTAACACCCCAAATCATAAGGGCCTACTATGACACCATTTTTTCACATAACAGGATAGGATTCCATCCAAACTATCTCCTGAACCAGTTTGAGACATGGCTTAAAGGGAGTTCCTGATCCCCATGGGATAGAAAATAGTGTCAGGTATCAAATTAATCACAATGGGATCCATTTTCCCTGAATAAACTAGGATAAAAATAAACAAAATGAGAACATAGCATATCCAAAAATAACTAAATATCAATAAATATACAAACTGATCAAATACAACAGCTGTAAAAAGATAGAAACTGAATAAAAAACTAAAACCAAACCATGATAACACAATCTCCCCATGACCTATTAGTCACCACCAACCACAAGATCAACCAACTTTAAAGGAAAATTGAACCAGAAACCCAAACCTATAAAATAGACTGGTTTTACTGAAACTTAGTGGCATAAGTAGGGTGTGTGATTAAATAGCTCAGTAGGTAATCACCATAGAGTCCATGTATTTCCTTTATCAGGTCAGTCCACAAACACTAGTTTGAAATGAATTTAGAAAACAAGTTTTTAAATAATTCCCATCAAGTAAACAACCAAACACATCTTTCCACAAGTTCTCTTTTTTAAAACAACACATGTTACTTTCATTTTCCAAAATAGTTTTAATTTTCACAACCCATTTCAAAAGCCAAAACCCAATTAAAATTCCAAGACAGATAACCAAAATAGGATGTGAAGAAATTAAAGGAAACCAAAAAATAGGCATAAACTAGTAGTTTCAACAACCAAGAAGCAACATAAATAAACATAACAAATAGATGGATAATAATGAACATTTCATGAAGATATGTAGAGGCAATCTCTGTACATACTCAGTTCAGACTCACCTTCTAGTATATAGTGAAAATCCACATAAAATAACCAACTGGCCTCTCTAAACTATCCAATCTAGTGGAACACCCATATTATCCTAGCAACAAATCCAAGGGGATATAACACATATAATCAAGGACAACAAGAAACCATCACTCAACTCTCTAAATGATGTTAATGAATCCCATGATAATGATAATAATAATGATTCTTTATGAATGATAATCTCCTTATATGCATGGTTTTAGACACCATGAAATGTGTTCCATGCACTTTTTTGTAGAGTGAAGATATGATTCTCACATTGAAAACAAATGTCAAGTATGAGTAAATATGTTTCCACCATGAATAAAGAAGATGTAGGATGAATTTCTATGTGCCAAAATACTACCCCACACCTGATAAATAAGTGGAATGATCCCCCCTTCTAGGATTATGTAGTGGATCTCCAGGATAGATGATGAAAAGGCGTCAACACATTAAATTCAATTTACTAGTTTTTTTCAAGAAGACATGGTGTATTTACAATACCAAGAAGTGTAGATATCTTCAATACCTTAGATTTGACTAGTCGCAGAACCCAAACAGACATATGGATCAAAAGTTATGTCACTTGGAAGATAGATAAATTTTACAAAGGGACCTATGTGGAAGACCTATACGGAGGACCTACGTGGACAAATTCCCTTTAAACAGGTCCCATCCATGCCTATAAATATGACCCTTGGGCTCCCCATTTCAAGGATGCAAAAAGTTGAAAGACATCCCAAAACTCCCATTATGTAGCTCTTTCACCAAGATCCCCCAAATTTTCTCAGGTAGCTCTCTAAAACATGAGAGAAAGAGAATTAAAGGGTAAAAGTGGTTCAAAGTACCATCAGGGTCTAGAAAATATGGATCTGCATGGATCACCTGCGAAAAGTACTATCATGGAGCACCTACACGACACACCTGCGAGCCACAGCTGTGATGAGCACCTGCATGCCAAACATTGGAAGAGCACCAGTACGACGCTCCTTAGAAGAGCACCTACGTGAAGTACCATCGCAGAGCACCTACACGGAGAACCTGCATGATGCACTTGCGAGCCGCAGCTACGCCGAGCACCTACACGATGCACCTTGGCAGAGCACCTATGCGCTACACCTATGCGGACCTGCCACTCCATACCATGGGGGCTGCACCCCCACACCCTTGCTCGGGGTTAGTGCCAGGCTGCGGTCCCGGCCCTTTGGGCTGGTCCCTTCGATTCTGTCACTGACCCCCGTAAAAAATGGATAGTTGCACCGTGAACTTTTCGGATCCGGCCGAGGAAATTTTCCATTGTGGCATTTATGTGGCCCAACTTCCAACTTATAAATACCATGATTTGAGACAATCCATCACACTTAATGAAGTTCCTTGAGTTGACTTACTCCTCTTAGTTCCTTTCACATATTACGAGTTTGGACTCTCCTTATGGATTCCTCAAGTACCTTGAGTCGATACACTCCTCAAGAAACCACTCAAACCAAATCACCTGACTCCTATGCCAGGTTAAATTCCAAATGGGCATCCTCCTTAAGATTAATCCCAAAAAAATTCCTAAACAGCCATCCTCCTTAGGAGTAAGCCCCAACCAATCCTCTAATGGGCATCCTAATTAGGAGTAAGCCCCAACCAATCTCAAAAGGGCAACCATCCTAGTGTAATCCCCACACCTTCATCCCTTCCTCCTTACATTGGAACCTTTTCCAATGTAAATAGAAAAGAGGTAAGGCTCGTCGCCTCGCCCTCTTCCACGATTGAAGTGCCCTCTTCCATCAGCGGAGGAGGAAAAGTGGGAAGTGACAATTTTGAATCTTTCACATCCACTTTTTTCTCACACGGAGCATGAATCACGTGGTCTTAGAGATATGTGATGGTTACAACATGTGCACAAACACTCCCCAAAGGAACTATGAGAACTTTGATTCCTATCCAAACCAGGATACATAGGAAGTCGTCTTAAGGCCCGAGCTCACTGGCCATCCTCCTTAGGAAATAAGCCCCAAATTCAATCTTCAAATCATCAAGGCACCCTTTTCCAGAAGTAATCCCAAACTCATACTTCTTAGAAGACCATACTCTCCTATGAGATTTATCGAACTACGTGGCCTTTGATTCCAATTAATATGGGATACATAGGAATCATCCTTGAGGTTCAAAACCAACACTTCAAATAAACCCTGTTCTCCTTGGTCCATATTAAAAATATGGTCTGATCCTACTTGGAAATCCATATCCTTTCCATGTTCCTTGGGCTGCTTCAGCATAAGTCCCACACTAATTTTCAACTAAGCACCTTCCACTTAGAGATCCTTATCACATGGACTTAAAAGGTATGATATGTCTTATTAAGAGACACCAAACTATGAGGGTTCTGATTCCTTTCACAAGGATACATAGGTAGCCCATTTTATGGGCACGATCCCAAGATGAAAATAAAACTTCGTCTCTATGGATGACAATAAATTTCAGAGTGCCCCACTGAGTGGCTTAAAAATTAGTATTATCACAATGATTATTAAAAGAATATATAATCAGCATATTAGAGGATACCATTGATGGAAAACCTCGAATACATATAGATGTTTCCATTGATGAAGAAACTTGAATACATACTGGTGACTCTAAATTTTACACATGTTAATAAGTGATTGTAAATTCCAAGGGATACTTATAATATACTTGCTGAATTAATAAGGATTCATGAAAATATCTTAAATTTCCAAAGAGAGTCATGATGTAGACAATAATTCCCCCCAAAAAGGGTGTGATGAGTCTGACCTCCCATCCTATTGACCAATTCACATTCTTAAGTACCATAAAGTTCAAACTTAATGAATTCCTACCTTTAGAAAGTAGGTCCCCTTTGGATAAATAATTGTTGAGAGTTTCCAGTTCCATAAATAAAACTAATGGAAACTGCATGGATATAGTGATTCTTAAAACTAGAACACATGTTTTAAGGAACTACGAAACAATGATCTATACCCCTGTGCTTGCCAGACCTAAACACTAAAACCACCTACACAATCCCCTCTATCGTATGGAGGATCCTCTATAGAGGTTCCCACCACACATTCCAAGCCATACATAAGTGCTAACTAGACCGTTTCTTCATTTTAGTTTTTAAACCACTTTCCAAAAAAATTTGAGAATACCAACTGGGCCTTCATAATACCCAATATTTCAATCCATTTTTCAAAACATTCTAAGATTCCAACTGGGCTTTCACATCACATAACTCACAAATAAACTTTCTTCAAACAACATAAGGCACCCACAAGGCCTCTAACACTTTCAAACCAAACACGTTTATAAGGCCATGTCCAAAACATTTCTAAATTCCATATAAAACATCACTTTTATGCACACACTGCCAAATGGGCCTTTAAATTTCATGTTCAAAACTCTTCCCAAGCCAAGGTGAAAACATGAAACAATACAATAATTGACAAGCAAGAATTTATATCATTTTAAAAACAAAGACACATAAAAAAATTCCAATTAGGATAAGATTTTGAGAACACATTAGAAACAATATTAAATTTACTCAAAGCACCAAGGCCATTTGGAAACACATTTCACCCCACTTTTTAATTCATAAAAACCATTTAGAAAGCAAAATAAAGAAAGAACACATGGAAACCAAATTTCATTATATTTTTACGTTAAAACCTTTTAAAACACAATTCACACCTTTTACCCAATCCATTGAACACATTTACAAATAATAAAAAAGGGTAGAACTTGAAACTAAATCAATTTATTTTAATAAACCATTCTACAATACATGTTCTCTTAAAATAATTTTAAAATCACATTTGAAAAGAAATATCAATTGCTTTTAGACTAACACAATAAACCACAAAGAAGTTTCACAACGTAAAAGTCACCAATTTTGACACACAACACCCAAATCACAACCCAATCACATGTCTAAAACATAACCATGGGTAAAAATGACCCCAAAGTACCAAATTTCACAATAGAGGATCAATTGGAATTTTTTCAAACACTTTGTGTGCATTTAAATATAGGCCTAATAAAAGAAACCATTTGCAAACCATTTTGCACCCATTTTACATCATGAAAACACTAATAAAAACCATAATAATACATCACAAGTAATAAAATCACATTTATAAACCATTTAGGAAAGTTCAAGAATAAAATGGAATGTACTGGAAAGGAAATGGATGAAAAAACCCACCTTAACGATGTGCAAGCACAATCAAACTTCAAGATAAGGAAGAACCAGGCCTAAGAGACAATCCGTACACCCTAAAATCAAATAAATTGAACCACACATCAACCCTAACCCTTAGGGTCCAGACAATAAGGAAAACCCACCAATAAAAACCAATAACTCAAGAGGGAAGAGAAAAGAGAAGAGGAAATTGACCAAAAACTAAAATAATATTACATATGAACCTTATCGTAGCTTCAATGGAGGTTGGGGAGGAAGAGAGGAGGGTCTTGGAGATCCCCCTGGTGCACCTAGGTCGAAAAAGGGAGAAGAATCCCAAAATGGGTTTAGAAGTTCAGAGGGTTAAACTTGGAATTTAATAGTTTTAATGATCTAGGAAACTCACATGGGTTGACCGCATGGTTTGGTAAACCGTGTGCCCTCTATTGGAAAAATGAGAACTACACATGATTTGGATGAAAAGTTTCTCAAATAATGTAAAAACTATTCCAAACTCCACTGCACAAAAAATAGAATCACCCACATGGTTTCCATACGTTTTCCAAACCATACTCAAGCCTTGCACCATTCCCCAAACTCCAAACCTCAGCCACACGATCTCCTAGGCGAGGGTGCATGGTTTTACTTAACCATGTGCCAATCATTCTTTACTTAGTTTCAAGATTAAAATTTCCATTTCTTAATAAAAACTTAACTGAAGGCTTCCAAAACTCAAAATTAAGAACTGGGGATTAACCTGAACCTCAACAAGTGGATCCAATATCAGAAAAAGAATAAATTAAAATAATTTACAAGGTTAGGGTGTGACATTCATTTTCTATGGAGATAGAAACTTTATATATCATTTGTGGGATGGTAAAAGAAAAAAGGTCATCATAAGTAGGGATTTTGTATTCAATGAGATGGTTTTATAGATGGACTAAAACATGGTGGAGTGAGAATTTGAAGGAGAATAAATTGTATAAATATAGGTTGATCATAGTACTGATAGTTTGAAAAAATTGAGAAACTCATATATATATGATGAAGGAATTATAAGTCTAGATGTAAGACCATAAAATGTACTAGAAAGTTCAAGAGAAGTTGAAGCTCAAGTGGAAGCACAAAAAGCATGTGCTCAAAAATTTTGTATACCGAGAGCTCAAGTATCGATAGAGCCATGTTGTTTAGTTCAATCGATTTAGTTAAGGGGATAAACTAGAATCTGGATACTTGTATAAAGTTTTTTGAAAGATTTGAACTTTTTACTCCAAATAAATATATTATAACATGAAAATCTAGAGTATGAGGCTTCTATTAGTGACTCTAAGTAGTGGGAGTCAACCATGAATGGGGATATAGTCCCATTAAAGTTCAATGTAACTTAGGTAATGGTTAAACTACTATAGGGTAAAAGGGAAATTGAAACAAAGTAGGTTTATCGGATTAAGGAAGAGGCTGGTAGAAAGAAGGAGTATAAATAATAGTTGGTGGTGAAGGGGTTTCAATTAAAGGAATGATTATATTTATTAGAGATCTTTTCACCAATAGTTAAAAATTCTACCATCAGAAAAATTCTAATAATGGTTGTATAAAAAATATACATTTATAAAAAATGGATGTCAAGACAACTTTCCTTCATGATGAGTTAGAGGAGGATATTTACATGAAACAACCAATAGGTTTACCAATAGTTAGGCATAAAAATTTGATACATAAATAAAATAAAATATTATATAGGTTGAAATAAGAACCAAAATAGTGGAATTTGAAGTTTGATGAGTTTATGGTAGAAGAAGGTTTCAATTGATGTAATGTCAATAATTTTTTTATAGTAAGCAATGAGATGATTGTACATTAATCATTTTTCTATTTTATGTCAAATTCATGTTATTGGTCAAATAAAAATTTCAAATGATTAATAAATTGAAAAGTCATTTATCCAGAAGTTTTTAGATGAAAGATATTGAGTAAGAGAGGAAGATACTGAGGATGAGAATAGAATGAGATAATAAGACTAGAAACTTGGTTTTATATTAGAAAGAGTATATCTGGAAAATCATTGAAATGATTGAAATTGATAAATGTAAACTAGTTTCTACCCATCTTTCTATGCACTTAAAACTTTCTAAGGCAAAAGAACCTATAATTAAAGATAAGAATTGATACATAGAGAAATCACCTTATGCTTCAGTTGTTGGAAGTATAATTCATGCTATGATTTTTACTTGACTAGATATTGAATTTGTAGTGAAAGTTGTAAGAAGATTTATATCCAACCTTGGAAAGGAATATTGAGAATTAGTCAAGTGAATACTTTGGTATTTAAAAGGATCAGAATATCTAGATCTTTATTTTGGGAAAGAAGATCCATTATAATATTTTTTTAACATTGACTTTGTTGGATATTTATATAGATGAAAGAGAACAATAGACTTTATATTCACTTATAGAGGAATAAAAATCAATTGGATGTCCTGACGGTAAAATATTGTTACACTAAGTAAAACTAAATTAGAGTATACAGATACAATAAAATATAGGAAAGATAAATTTTGGTTGAATTAGTTTCTCAAGGAATTAGGAAGAAGTTAGGAAGGCGGGATTCTATTTTGTGATATCCAAAGTTCAATCCATTTAGATAAAATCTCATTATTCTATAAAAGGAAAAACACATCAACCATAAGTACCTATTTATAAAAAATATACTATATGATAAGGTGTTAGATCTCCATAAGATCACTGGTAGGAAAAATATGGTTGACATGTTCACCAAGACTTTAGTTTATGAAATTCCAAAGAAATATATTTCCTTAGTGGGGCTTGGTTGAATGAAAGAAAGAAAATGTGGAGGAACACTACTACTGTAGAGGAGTGTTTTTACGAGGAAGGTTTTTGAGGTTTTCTTAGGAACAAGTCTTAAAGTGGGAGATTATTGGTATTTGAAACCTTGTTCTGACTAATTAGAAGTTTAGAGAATTAGAAGTTCATGTTTCAGATTTATGTGAAATAGAAGTTCAATCAGTGGAAGATGTTTAGGCTTAGTGTGTTGGTAGTGAAAATTCTTATCTTAAGAGAAAATTTTTCCATAAAATGTTTCTAATTTTAATGACATCAATGGTGGTCTAAAATGTTGGTTAAACTTATAAAAGTAATTCTATATAAAGTTTAATCTATAAGTATTTACTAGGGAAAGTGGTGAAGGTCAATAGTGTTATAGAAAATTTACAATAACATTCCATTTTGAGTCTTATCCTTGAATTTAAGAAGGCAATGTGACCTAGATAACTGGACGAATCTTCCTATAAAATGAATTTGGTACCTGACACCAAGATGTGTAGTCAATATATGGATATTGAATTCGACACATGCACTATACATAAGAAAATTATAGAGTGTTAATTATTATCAAATGGACTATTCTAATTTGTCCATGAACTTCCCATGGATCTATGAATCATACATCTGATGATCTATCTATACTACAAATGATTATTTCTCCATGATATTATTTCTTCCCCAACACTAATATTCATCAATCACAATCTAATTATGTTTTATACTTTTTTTAAAGTTTGGTTCTAAGCCTCAATATTATTATTAAAGCAAAGAAAAGACCTCTTTTAACTGGGTAGAGGGAGAACCATTACATAGCTCGAAGGCCCAGTGGGCATGTATGTAGAGACCCGAAGCTTGATGTACATGGATAATACATTACTTTTGCGGAATACTTATTACATAACAAAAACACACACACAAGGACCGTAATAGTTTAGTGTCTTTGGAAACTCGGAATATAATCTTCTAATCATGGTGAAAGATCTTCAACATCTCCCATAAAGATCTTCTTTTTTTCTAAACCTAAATACTTTCTTTATGTCCTGGGAAAAAAAACATAAAAGGGTGAGCTCAAATGCTCAGTATGGGTAAACAAAAGAAATATCAATCACGTCATATTCATAAGAACATATCTTTTAGAAATCTTAACCTGCAAAAGAGATCATAATTTCATAACATGGGATAAATCATAATAGTGAAATGTAATCCCAATAATCATAACTTAAAACATGAAACTTTGTGGCATACACACATAATCATAGAGAATCATTTCTTATTAGTCATGAATCTTTTCCAAGACTATCTTAGTGGACAAAGTCCCTTTCTGAACCGAGTTCATTCCTCGTTTCAGTCCTGTTTCACTGAACCGGTATAACCTACCATTCCAGCCATGTCTATCTCATGAGATATAAAATCTTTACCCAATAAATTGGAGGGAGATATAGGTCCCACCCATCTCATAATGATACCATTCTTATGTGTGCCACAAAATCATAAATCATACATCATTGCATAACCCATGTAATAAAAATAGGAATCTTAAACATCGTGACATCATAAAACAATTCATATAAGATAAAGGAATTCATAAAAATATTTCCATCAAAACATAATCAAATCCATGTAATAATAGGGATAGAAACATAACCCTTTATTATCTTATATTAAAAATAATTTTGATAAAACACTTGAACTCCATTCTTGAGGAAAATATCCTTTCTACTTTAAAAAACTTTTCCTTTCCTAACATGTCATACAATTCTAAACTAAAAGAAGTTGATTAAAAATAAACTTGAAAACTTGTAAAGGAAGATTCTTGGAAATAATGTTTTAAAATTCCATTCATGTCGTATAAGTTAAAAAAAACATTCTTCTCGTACTTTTTTCAGAAAAGTCAAAAAATACCTCGTACGAAAAACGACAAAATATTCCTTTCATATCCTTTACTAAAAACTCACCGAAGGGTAAAATTGGATTTAAACAATTGTAGGTGGATGGAAATAATATTACATATTGAGGAAACATGGATGTGGATGATAAAATACACCCCAGTAAATACTAAAGTATAAACAATCTCGGATAAAAATGAGATTGTGATATTTCCCTTACCTTAGGTTCGATTTGCTTCGTAAGTGTCCGAACCTCCTCTTCTTTGAAGCGCCTCTTTGAGATCTCCTTTTAGGGAACTAAAATTGGTCTTTGAGGAAGACTAGAACCTCTAGGATGTTTATAGGGAAGTTGATAATGGAATTTGGGAGGGGTTGGACGAGCTTGAAGGCTCAAAGTGGTGTGAGGAAGAGAGGGAGGAGGTGCCCGTTTATAAGGGAGGAGAGGGGCACCTTTGGAATAACTAAAACTATTATTTTATTATAAAGTCAAATTCGGTTTTAAATAGCTCCAAATTGATTAATTTAGAAGATAAGGTGGGTATGGGTCAAAATCATCTCATCCAATAGAATTTAGACAAGTTTAGGTTCCTATTTTAACCTTATCATTTAGATTTAACATTAAGTAAAATATTTTTACTTTTACCGTGTCTTCTTGTGTTCTTATACTATAAGGTTAATAAACAAACTATAAGAAGCCAAAAGAACCCCAAGTTGTTTATTATTAATATATATAACCTTATCTAAGTCATTTGGCCGAACCTTAGTTTTTTAGGAATAAAATAACAATTAATAATATAATATTTGTTTTAAAAACTATTTTATGTCAATTTTGACACTATTTTGTAATTGATTTTTGTGAAAATCATAAAAGAATGATTAGTTCGAAAAAAGTTAATTAAATCAATAATAACATGTCATATTAACCTAGAAAATTAGTTGATTTCATAAAAAGTCTTAAATTACATTTATTTGGGTATTTATAACATCAATTATGTCAATATTTCATTAATAAGATAATTACTGCATCATATTTGTGTCAAAAATAAATTAAATTATATAATGTCTAAAAATTACAAATAAAATACAATTATGTAGGAAATATTTTTATCTTTTTAATGAGTATTTATAGTCGAATTTATCTTATGTATAACCCTATATTAAAAATGATTTACTTATTAAACTTTGATTTTAACTATTTTAACCCTTCTTTAAATAAATTAATAATAAATGTCCTAGTCTAATACAAGTGGGCCTAAATGGTCATATTTTATTCCTAAGGTTGTTTTTGGTCGAATTAAACTTGTCCAATAGAATTAGGACATGTGTTAGGGTAATAGTAATATCATTTTTACCCTTAATTACCCTATTTACTTTTAACCGTGGTAAAAAAAAGTAAAAAGTTACTATTCACCAAAAATTATTTTCATCTCATTGAATCACATTTTACTTACTGAAATCAACCTTGTGTCTCGGATTTTTGAAATTCCACTCACAGAAGCGGTAAAATTAAGTTTTATGAAAAATTCATTTTTTTTAACTACCACTTAGTGGTTTCACTATTCATCAAAAAAATGAAAGTTTCCAGAAAAATACCAAAAATTAGGCCTAAGCTATATTTGATATTATGAATTCAAAAATGATGTCTATTTCACCAAATTCAAAACATATCAGTTGCATTAATTAATTTAAAAATTAATTCCCGTCGTCAAAACAAATAGCGTGTTCTTAAGAGATAATAACTATCAAAAGATTGACAGTTGTTTATGTCTGGTTTAAATGTGAAATTACATCCAATAACCAACATTGTATTAAATTGTAAAAATATATTCTAAATATACTTTAAAACCAATCAAATTAATAATTTACCCCTATTAATTATTTCTATTAAAAAGGTTGTTTTTAATTAAAATTTAGTAATTTTCACTATTCATCAGAAAATGAAAGTTATCCGAAAAGTACCAAAATTTCACCCTAAGCTAATTTCGATATTCCGAATCTAGAAATGAAGTCCATTTTGAAAAATAAAATTTAAAAAATTTCAAAAAGTGGTTATTACTATTCACAACGGCTAGTTTTAATAATATTTTAATAGTATATCGTTGTTTAGTGAAACTCGATATTGCATACTACACATGCTATCGAGGAAGGTCGCGATTGCGTGTAATGCAAGTCAAGTAGAGGATGCGTGTTGTGCAAGCTACTTTTGGTGTAGCTTACAACACAAGACATTAATGAAATTAAAAAGAATATTTTTCATAAAATCTCGGGGTGTTACATTCTACCCCCCTTAAAATGAATTTCGCCCTCGAAATTCGTCGGGGTTATAAATTGTTTACTATTTGAAAGTTTCTTTAATAGAAACCCACATCGTAAAAAGGAGTACCAAAACCAATCTTTAAAAACAATAGTATGAAACATAATGGTTACCCAAATAAACTAATCACTGGGTTTCCACATAGGTGAAAATATGGATATGGAAGAGAAATCTAACCATCGTGTTCTGATGGAGAGAGGTAGAGAACATGGCTATGGAAAATCCAGCAATCAAAAAGCCATAAATTTGTGACGATCTAAGGTATCGTCTGATTCATCAGATATAAGAGCACTAGGACAACATTTTTGGTTTTCAAGATCGTTTCCCTAAGGTTGATGAAATTGGAATTAGAAGAAATACTTTCGTGATTTCGGTATAGTCTCACCGTTGGTCGTTCTTTGGACAATTTCCACTTCATCTATTAAAGAAATGAAGTTGAATTTGTCATTCGTGATGTGTTAGCAGATCATGTGATAGAATGATGGGTCATTCCATCTGTCTCAAAAAAAAAAAAGGTTAGAAAAGTTATCAAAAAATAAATAAGTCCATCTATAGTGAGATCAATCATATATGGTTCCTAAAATGGACTTATACTTCATATATCATACTAATTAATATAATAAACCTAGTTTCTACTAAACAGGGACTTCCTGTAGGCTAGTGGTAGGCAATAAAGGCCAGTCGCACTTCGGTTGTGGGTTCGATTCCCACGGCCTTGTCAGACGCAATGGGCTATCGCCCGTCCTGCAGGTTGTCCTTTTTCTAAAGCTATATTACTATAACATCCCATCAACATTATCAAAAAAAATTTATCCTTAAACAATACTAAATTATGTCCAACATAATCCATTCCAATCTTTAGGCTTATCTAAAATACTTCGGTCGAAGCTCATAGTATAAAGAAAATGATCACGTGAATGCCATAATTTATCCCCCATATATCATAAGATATATCTTGTTGGTCAAATTACAAATATGTGAATACCTTAATCATGTATTCTCTTAAAGAATGAATATGCATTAAACCTTAGAGAAAACATGAATGTAGTTAAAAGTTAACACTTTCTACATACCAAAATCATCAAAATTCTATATCCTCAAACCATGATATCACTTAGTCCTTATATCAATCATGAGCTCATGAATACTATCAAAAATATTAGATTCTCTTTATCCCTTCATTATGTGCATATCATCTGCTTTCCAAAAATATTTCAATCACTTTTCATGGTTACCGATGCCATAAAATTATTGAAAACCACAATAGACCAAAACATAAATATTCCAATATTCCACGATACTATATACAACATTATTCTGGAATCCCATTACATAAACACTAAATCATTCCACCACATCATTGTCATATTCAACATCGCCAATAGTGATCGCATGTGACTTCCCTTTGTCCTTTGCCTTAATTGGTTGCTCACGTCGATCATCACTAACCCTTTGATTTGGGCATTTATTATCATAATGCCCCATTTGCTTGCACTTGAAGCATTGAAGTGTCGTTTGTGCGTTCTCTGCAGTCTTTTATTTATTCACATCATTAGAAACCCTTTTTCCATTACTTCGACACTCAGCTGCTCAATGACCTTCTTTTCCACACTTAAAACATTTTCTAGTCCCTTTAAGACAATCTCCACCATGCTTCTTTCCACACTTTGAGCATAAGGAAACATTCATCTTCTTTTCACCATTATTCTGAGATTTCTCCTTGAACTCCATCTTTCTTTTCTTGTCAAAACTATGAGATGGATAAGTAACACCAACTTCCATTTCTACCTTGATAGCACAACGCACAATTTCTTCATACCGAATGAAGTCTCTTATAGCTAATGCCATTCGAAGATTTGGTGTTAAACCACTGAAGAATCGATCAACTTTACTTTCAGGTTGGATGATAAATCCAGATGCATACCTTTCAAGCCTTGTAAAATTCGCTTCGTATATACCAACAGATTCATCATCCTTTTGCTTTAGTTCAAGAAACTCATTCTCCATCTTTGTTCGAAGAATACGAGGGAAGTACTTATTGAAAAATAAGTTCTTGAACTCGTCCCATTCCATGGACTCAATTTCATCTCGTTGCCTCATATTCTTGATAAGATTCCACCATTGATCAGCTTCACCTTCCAAACGATATACTGCTAAGATGACTTTATCATGTTCAGAACATTGAAGAACTGAAAATATCTTTTCAGTAGTACTGATCCATTTTTCAGCAACAAGTGGATCAGAAGACCCCCTGAAAGAAGGTGGACGTTGCCTCATGAAGGACTCAATAGAATATTGTTCCCTTCTCTGCTCATTTGGAAGTCCAGAATGATTCATAGCTTGTGTAAGTATAGCAATAAGATTTTGCACTCCATCTCCCATAACATTTGTTTTTTCAGGAGGAAAATCATTGCATTTTCCATTGCATTGATCAACACGGTTCCTTCGGGTTCCAGCCATCGTCTAAAACCCAAAAAGAATTGTGTGAGAGGAAAAAATCATGCTAGGGAAAACAACATAATAAAGGGGGAGTATCCTCAATATCTAACATCTTAGGTTAAATTCTATGATCGTTACCGTAGTTCTAGGACTGTATCCTATACGTATACTTATCCTTAGGGACATCCCTAGACATACCTTAGAAATATCTCTAGGGATCTCACTAACGTTTTCGTATCCTAGTTTCCAAAGGTTGACTAAACCTTTCCTCTCATACCAACTGTAGAGACCCGAAGCTTGACATACATGGATAATACATTACTTTTTCGGAATACTTACACTACTGGAAAAATAGCCTATACCCACGGTTCAAAACCGTGGGTATAGCCCCCAAAACCGTGGGGATAGCCTATACCCACGGTTTTGGGAACCGTGGGCTGGAACGGCGTCGGTATAGGTCCCCAGCCTATACCCACGGTTTTGGAAAACCGTGGGTATAGGTGTCCGGCCACCGTGTCACCGAAACATAGACAATTCCCACGATGTCAACGGCTTTTACCCACGGTTTCAAAACCGTGGGTATAGGTCCTAAAATAATGCAGCCGCCGAGTTTCGATCCCGCAACCTCTTCGCTGCAAACACCGCGTCTAACCACTACCCTAACTTCATATATATGTATATATATATATATTTAGTTAAATATAGTTATAAAAACTGTGGGTATAGAGGGAAGAACCGTGGGTATAGGGTTCCCGCCAAAAAAAATTCCTTCCCGCGGAAAAACTATCCCCACGGTTTTGGGGAAAACCGTGGGGATAGGGACCCCTATACCCACGGTTTTGGGAAACCGTGGGTATAGGTGACTTTTCAGGACCTATCCCCACGGTTTTCCAAAACCGTGGGGATAGACCCCCCCTATACCCACGGTTTTGGAAAACCGTGGGTATAGGTCATGAAAAGTCACCTATACCCACGGTTTTCCAAAACCGTGGGTATAGGGGGGGTCTATCCCCACGGTTTTGGTGAAAACCGTGGGGATAGGTACATTTTCCAGTAGTGTTAGTACATAACAAAAACACACACACAAGGACCGTAATAGTTTAGTGTCTTTGGAAACTCGAAATATAATCTTCTAATCGTGGTGAAAGATCTTCAACATCTCCCATAAAGATCTTCTTTTTTTCTAAACCTAAATCCTTTCTTTATGTCATGGGAAACAAAACATAAAAGGGTGAGCTCAAATGCTCATTAAGGGTAAACAAAAGAAATATCAATCACGTCATATTCATAAGAACATATCTTTTGGAAATCTTAACCTGCAAAAGAGATCATAATTTCATAAAATGTGATAAATTATAGTAGTGAAATGTAATCCCAATAATCATAACTTAAAACATGAAACTTTGTGGCATACAAACATACTCATAGAGAATCATTTCTTATTATTCATGACTCATTTCCAAGACTATCTTAGTGGACAAAGTCCCTTTCTGAACCGAGTTCATTCCTCGTTTCAGTCCTGTTTCACTGAACCGGTATAACCTACCGTTCCAGCCATGTCTATCTCATGAGATATAAAATCTTTACCCAATGCATTGGAGGGAGATATAGGTCCCACCCATCTCATAATGATACCATTCTTATGTGTGCCACAAAATCATAAATCATACATCATTGCATAACCCATGTAATAAAAATGGGAATCTTAAACATCGTGACATCATAAAACAATTCATATAAGATAAAGGAATTCATAAAAATATTTCCATCACAACATAATCAAATCCATGTAATAATAGGAATAGAAATAGAACCCTTTATTATCTTAGATGGAAAATAAGTTTTATAAAACACCTGAACTCCATTCTTGAGGAAAATATCCTTTCTACTTCAAAAACACTTTTCCTTTCTTAACATGTCATACAATTCTAAACTAAAAGAAATTGATTAAAAATAAACTTGAAAACTTGTAAAGGAATATTCTTGGAAATAATGTTTTAAAATTTCATTCATGTCGTATAAGTTAAAAAAAACATTCTTCTCGTACTTTTGTCGGAAAAGTCAAAAAGTACCTCATACGAAAAACGACAAAATATTCCTTTCATATCCTTTACTAAAAACTCACCGAAGGGTAAAATTAGATTTAAAAAATTGTAGGTGGATGGAAATAATATTAAATATTGAGGAAACATAGATGTGGATGATAAAATACACCCTAGTAAATACTAAAGTATAAACAATCTCGGATAAAAATGAGATTGTGATATTTCCCTTACCTTATGTCCGATTTGCTTCGTAAGTGTCCGAACCTCCTCTTCTTTGAAGCGCCTCTTTGAGATCTCCTTTTAGGGCACTAAAATTGGTCTTTGAGGAAGACAAGAACCTCTAGGATGTTTCTAGGGAAGTGGAGAAGGGAATTTGGGAGGGGTTGGCCGGGCTTGAAGGCTCAAAGTGGTGTGAGGAAGAGAGGGAGGAGGTTCCCTTTTATAAGGGAGGAGAGGGGCACCTTTGGAATAACTAAAACTATTATTTTATTATAAAGTCAAATTCGGTTTTAAATAGCTCCAAATTGATTCATTTATAAGATAAGGTGGGTATGGGTCAAAATCCTCTCATCCAATAGAATTTATACAAGTTTAGGTTCCTATTTTAACCTTATCATTTAGATTTAACATTAAGTAAAATATTTTTACTTTTACCGTGTCTTCTTGTGTTCTTATACTATAAGGTTAATAAACATACTATAAGAAGCCAAAAGAACCCCAAGTTGTTTATTATTAATATATATAACCTTATCTAAGTCATTTGGCCGAACCTTAGTTTTTTAGGAATAAAATAACAATTAATAATATAATATTTGTTTTAAAAACTATTTTATGTCAATTTTGACACTATTTTGTAATTAATTTTTGTGAAAATCATAAAAGAATGATTAGTTCGAAAAAAGTTAATTAAATAAATAATAACATGTCATATTAACCTATAAAATTAGTTTAGTTCATAAAAAGTCTTAAATTACATTTATTTGGGTATTTATAACATCAATTATGTCAATATTTCATTAATAAGATAATTACTGCATCATCTTTGTGTCATAAATAAATTAAATTATATAATGTCTAAAAATTAAAAATAAAATACAATTATGTAGGAAATATTTTTATCTTTCTAATTAGTATTTATAGTCTAATTTATCTTATGTATAACCCTATATTAAAAATTATTTACTTATTAAACATTGATTTTAACTATTTTAACCCTTCTTTAAATAAATTAATAATAAATGTCCTAATCTAATCCAAGTGGGCCTAAATGGTCATATTTTATTCCTAAGGTTGTTTTTGGTCGAATTAAACTTGTCCAATAGAATTAGGACATGTGTTAGGGTAATAGTAATATCATTTTTACCCTTAATTACCCTATTTACTTTTAACTGTGGTAAAAAAAGTAAAAAGTTACTATTCACCAAAAATTATTTTCATCTCATTGAACCACATTTTACTTACTGACATCAACTTTGTCTCTCAGATTTTTGAAATTCCACTCATAAAAGCGGTAAAATTAAGTTTTATGAAAAATTCATTTTTTAACTACCACTTAGTGGTTTCACTGTTCATAAAAAAATGAAAGTTTCCAGAAAAATACCAAAAATTAGGCCTAAGCTATATTTGATATTATGAATTCAAAAATGATGTCTATTTTACCAAATTAAAAACATATTAGTTGAATTAATTAATTTAAAAATTAATTCCCGTCGTCAAAACAAATAGCGTGTTCTTAAGAGATAATAACTATCAAAAGATTGACAGTTGTTTATGTCTGGTTTAAATGTGAAATTACATCCAATAACCAACATTGTATTAAATTGTAAAAATATATTCTAAATATACTTTAAAACCAATCAAATTAATAATTTATCACTATTAATTATTTCTATTAAAAAGGATGTTTTTAATTAAAATTTAGTAATTTTCACTATTCAGCAGAAAATGAAAGTTATCCGAAAAGTACCAAAATTTCACCCTAAGCTAATTTTGATATTCTGAATCCGGAAATGAAGTCCATTTTGAAAAATAAAATTTACAAAATTTCAAAAAGTGGTTATTACTATTCATAACGGCTAGTTTTAATAATATTTTAATATCATATCGTTGTTTGAAAAATAAAATTTACAAAATTTCAAAAAGTGGTTATTACTATTCATAACGGCTAGTTTTAATAATATTTTAATAGCATATCATTGTTTAGTGAAACTCGGTATTGCATACTACACACGCTATCAAGGAAGGTCGTGATTGCGTGTAATGCAAGGCAAGTCAAGGATGCGTGTTGTGCAAGCTCCTTTTGGTGTAGCGTACAACACAAGACATTAATGAAATTAAAAAGAATATTTTTCATAAAATCTCGGGGTGTTACAATGTAGCCCATTACATATCTCATAAGCCCAAATTTTTGGCCCAAATCCCATTCTGTGAATAGTACTTCTATAGTACCCACCTGCTATAGTAGCTGCACAATACCCATCACTGCTAAAGTTCCCTACTGCCGCTATAGTACCGATGTTGCTACAATATCTACACTGTTACAGTACCACTTTAGTACTACTACAGTACCTGCTCCCAATGGGTTTTGAACCCTCATTTTTCTAGTAGGATTACGGGGTGCTTACTACTAAGCCAAACCCCAACTACATGTTTCTTACTTTAAACATAAGAAACATTATTAAAATAATTCATACCCTTTATGTTTTATTCACAGTTTCTTCATCTTTAGTGTATGAACTTTATAAAACTTTATTCATATGAACATGATAATACCTTTCATGATCTTTTATCCTATGTAATTGATTTGAAAAAATAATGGTACTCCCTAAATTTAAAACAATTAATTGTTAGGGATACCTCATGGAGAAATTTATTCTGTTTCATTGAGTCAACTGAACTATTCATTTTTTTACTTAGAACTTTATTATTCCATGATATCATTTTCCACACATAAAGCATCTTTCTATTCTTTTGATACATTTATCTGGGTTCTTCTTTCCATATTATTGACATTTAGGATTTTGAATCTTTTTCCTATCATGATCTTTATTTCCTGCACTTCCATGAATCACCATTTTTATATTATTTGGTGAGTTATAAAATTCATCTTGGTCTAAATTGTTAATCATAACTCATGGTAAATGGTTAGTCATAACTATAAGTTTTTTCAATCCAACTCCTATCTTTTTTTGTTTCTTATGAGGATGTTCATTACATTGGCCATCACATTCATTGTTAACACGATTACTCATGGTTACAACCATTGACGAAAACAAAAAAGATTAGCGTGAGTATCAAGAATCAATAATTAGAGTGATAAATAATATAATAATGAAAATAATTCCTAATATATCCTAAATTATGAACCATATTGTAGACGTATAAAACATTAAATTCTTTCTAAATAAATTTGGTTTATCAAAAGTTGTCATAGGTTTTATCCTCTCATTTCTCATAACCTAATCACCAAAATTAACTAAACCCTACTTTTATACCAACTAAGGTAAAACAAGAATCACTTATATAAATATTAAATAATTTTATATGAATATTAAATACATCTCACAATGATATATGTTTGAGAACCATAAAGGTTTATTATATTTGTAGACTAGATACATAATCCACTTATTTCATGAAATATCTTCAATATATCCCAAAAATTTATTCTCACTTAGAACCCTTATTATAAATATACTACTTAAAACCTTTATTTATAACCGAGTAAAATGGAAACATACTAAAAGGTGAGATCAGATGCTCAATAAGGGTAAACATGGGAGATATCAATAATAACCATAAGTGATCATAATATAATAAAAAGGGTATGAGATCATGATTATAACTTATGAAAACATACCCAACAAGTCATAGACAATAAATCCCTATTTATGACATAAAGCACTATCATAATAAAATACATGATTTATACAGGTTTAGAATCATAAATAATCAATCATGAGTCATGAGAACATATCATAATCATAAGACATAAGTTTGTTCCATAAACACAAGAATAAAAAATAATTTCCTTAGTCAAGGATCACTACTAAGACTATCATAGTGGATAGAGTCCCATAATGGATTGGGTCCATTCCCCATTCTCATAAACATAGTTGACATAATCCCATAGTGTATAGGGTTTACTCCATATTACCTTTCATATTATATTATGAGATATAAAGAATTACCCAATAAATTATAGGGATATATAATTTTGAACCACCCATTATATAATTAAAACCATACATATGTGTTCCATAAGATTTTAAAAAACATTCATCATTTCATCATAGCTTAATTAACATGTGGGAAAGAAATGGGTTTCATGGAAATATCATTAAATCATTATCATCATAATCCATATAGAGAAATAAGGTGCCTGGAATCAAAATATAATATCCCTAGTGAATCATGAAAATCATTAAAGGATATTGACATAGATAAAAAATACTTCTATTAAAGCATTATATAAATGCTTTGAAAAACAAAGAGAAATATCCATTTCTCTTTGTAACTTAAAAAAACTAAAAAATATTAGAATGATTAGAATAATATTTTCTTTAAAAAACCATAAAAACTTTTAAATTAATATTCATGATGATTAAAGTACATAATGATAAGAACATACATTCATACTATAACCATTGAAAAAGATTCTTTTCAAACTTTAGTAACTAAAGTAAAAAATAACCCATTAAGAAAATGAGAAGAAAATTACATTTAAATTTTTATAAAATAAATAAAATATAAAATAAAAATAACTTTATCAATAATTATAAATTAGGTAATAAATCCCAGAAAACAATTTTTTAAAATATGGATATGGAAGAGAAATATTCCTAATCAAAAAGCAGAAATAAGTTCGTCTTTTCTTAAAAACATTCTTTTGGTCATTTTGAGTACCAAAGTGGGTAAATATGGAAATAATACTTGAAAAACACATAAATAACTCTAGTATAAGAAAATAAATCGGTTTTAAGATATAAATAACATACAATTCCTCATAATTAAAATTGAAACATTAATAACCCTGATAAAATTGAGATTGTATCATAAACCATTACAACTTTGTAAACCTTTAAATTAAAACCCCAATAAAGAGAGAAAAATATATAAATTAGTTAATTTACATAATTTTAAAGAAAATTATCATAAAATATATTCATGATTATTATATACACCACACAAAATAAAGAAGGTGGTGAATACATAGCATATCATAATGAAGGTAAATTTAGATGAGGAAACCCTTACCTCAAATCCCAAATTACTTCATTCATGATTTAACCTCCTATATAATAAATTTAAACTAATTAATAATATATAATAGAACCATATTAATACCCATATTTCTATACATAATTCCATTTTAATCTCCATTTATCCATTTATTAATAATTCTTCATTAAAATCAATATTCAGGTGTCAACTGTTCTGTTTTCCACGTATATTTCAGTTCAATGATTCCGGTCCTTGCACCATAGTTATAGTTTAATAATATATATAATATTAATAATAATATAAATATAATATTTATTTATAATATAAAATTTTATAACTGTACTTTTAATGCTATGATGAAAAACAATTTACATCACTTCATGGAGGTGGTAGTCCACACGTATGCACGAGTGATGTTTTTATTTTTCAATGGATGAAAATAAAGAAAAATAAATGATAATTTATCTTTTTAGAATAATAATTATGTTATAAATATTATATATATTCATTATTTCCATCTATATTACCATCCATTAGAGGTGGTTATGAAAAATGAATTACATCGCCTTATAGAGGCGATAATCCGCATGTTCGCATACACGATGCTTTCATTTTCCATTGGATGAATGAGAAGTATATTATGATTATTAAATTATCATAATAAAATTTAATAATAATTATGATACTTATTTAATCATTTTAGGATGAATATAATAGATTCTAAGTAGTTATAAGAAGAAATAAACTTGAAATAACTTGATTAAGACAATTACATCTTCTTTTGATATCCTCTTTTTGATTGAACTTAAGGTCTTTGGAAGAGAGGTTTATGGTCACAAAAGGTTATTGGGGATATGATATGGGAATTTTTATATATATTTTGGAATATTTTTGAGATAAAATTTAACTCATATGTGTATTTATAATGGTTATATTGAGTATCTTTTTATAGGGAAAAACAGTAGAATTTTTGAAAATATGAAGTCTTTACCATCCAATAATGTAATTCTAAAAATAAAAAGTGTCACATAAGTAGAACATTAATGGAATTATAAAACATTTATAACCAAAAATCTATTTTTATAATTTTTATATATTTTTTAAATCAATTAATAAAATATTATTTAACATTAAATATCCTTAAAGTCATTTTCGAGACTATTCAAACAATTTGACTTTAAAAACATAAAGATAAAAATGGATTTAAAATATAAACACTTAAATAATCACATATAATTTATAATTATTTATAAAATTATTTTAACATTATAATTAATCCAAACATTATCACTTTTAACATTTTAAAAATTATTTACTTGATTTTTCTACTGCATGAACAAGCGTTGTATCAACATCGTGCAAGCATTTTTGATAATTATAATATTATTTAAAATTAAAAATAAATTACCAATATAAATTTAATTTATTCATTATAAATATTATTATCTTCAACCATTCATAATGTATTTTTATCCTTATCATTATCATGACAAAGTATTAAGTGAGCAAGAGTGGAATTTTTGTTTATATTAATTTTATAATACAACATTAATGTCACAATCAATAAAAGTGGCAACAAATGGAGTTTTTTAAATGTAGTATTATTTAGGGTATAAATAAACTAATAAAATAAGATTTATAAATGTTTTAGTGATATTTTTGGCTTTATCTATTAGTTTATCCCCCTCATTAACCCTTTTAATCCTTATCATGATGTCTAATTTTTACCATGTTAACTAATATTTATGACCAAAAATGAAATTGATATTATAAAAAAATTTAGAAATTATAATTCTAAATATTTTATCCATTTAATTATATTAAATTTCTAAATTTTTATAATTTTTTTAATATAAGTACGCAAATCGTAATTGAAAACAATTTTTAGAAAAATGTCTTCTTAAGCATAAAATTGAATTTACACCAAATTCATGTATAAAAATGATATCCATGAAATTTATTAGACTATGGATAAATAATAATATTTTTTATGACTTTAAAAGAAATCCAAAATGGAATGGATCACTATTAATACTTAATTAAAGGGAAAAAACTAAAGTCATTTTCTATTAGAATAAAATATAACTTATGTTTCAAAAAGTTAGGAATGAGTTTCCAAATTCAACATAACAGTTTTAAATAATTTATTTTAATCCTTAAATAAATATTTGGTTGAGAAAGAGGTTTAATATATTTTTAATTAATTCTTATATAATAATTATGTCAAAATATTTATGGTAATTATAAAAATGGTATTTTCACTATTCACTTAAAAATCAACCATTTCAGAAAAATCCAAAAAATATCAAAACATCACCCCAAAATAAATTTTACATGATGAATTAAAAAATGAAATTAATTTTTTAAAATGATAATTCTAAAATTTATAATTTTATCTTTCAAATAATATATATATATATATAATATAATAAAATCAATGTTAAAAAAATATTTTTGTTTGTCCTGAATACTTAAATTAACATTCCTTAAAGTTTCTTAATAATTATATGGATGTTATTAATTTATTTTAATACAAATTATTGTAATTTTATCAATATAATTTATAAATATAATTTCCTTAAAAGTATTAAATTTATCAAAAAAAATCAATTCATCAAAACAGTTTCTAAAAAATTAATGGTATTTTCGAAGTAAAATGAAACCCTGTTATTTTTAAAAAATATTTTATTTTATTAATTATGTTTCATTTAACTATAATTTAATGTCTTTAATATTCTATTATAATAAATCATTATTCACATAATTTTTGTATTTCGTGTAACATAATTTATCGAACATAGTATTATTTAAAGGAGAATTACATTTTGAAATATAGGGGTGTCTGTAACGACCCTGAATTCTATCAATGAAATTTCACTTCTTATAATTATTTCATATAGTATAAATCACATAAAATCACTTATATTACACAATAAAAACGTTATAAATTAATAATGAATGTAATAATATGTATTTCTGGAAGTTAAGGAACCAATATCGATGAAATAGTAACTTGACTATAGGAAGAGTAATTTGACCCTTATGAATAGTAAACCAACCAAATGAATAGTAATATCACCCATGAAAGTATAAATAAAATTTAGGCTTCTTATAAATTAAATTATGATATAATAATATCATAGTGTAAGTATATAAATATTTAAAAAATTATTAATTAATTGTTGATATTTTTGTAAGTCATAAATATTTAATTACAATTTTATAATAACTAAAACAATTTAAAAGAAAAATTATTTTCATAAAATTTATTCATAAATTAATAATTTTTTTGCATTAGTATTTTAAGATAATTTTATGAGACCTTAGTTAATTTTTCAAAGTGTTATAAAATCAGTTATAATTTTAAAATCTATATTTTTCGATTAAGTGATGATTTTAATTAAAAATTAAATTTCTCATATTTAAAAAATTATTTTCATTAAATTGAGTTCCTTTTTAATTATAAACATCTAAAAATGGTTAGGGTGATTTTTTGGGATTTTTCTAAAAAACATGAATTTTTGGTGAATAGGAAAATACGATAATTTATGATAAAAGTTAAATACTTGAATTTTTGAGTCATTGTTGATGTAAAAATAAGGTAATAAACATTAGTTATAACTATCATGAACTAGTTACTGTATTTAGTCATAATAATCAACACTATTTCTTTTCTTGATCCAAAATAATAATCTAATGATTAAAATAATAAAAAAACAATGACTCAAAAATTCAAGCTTATCATAAATACCACCCCCACCTCTTCTCCTCACACCTTACAAGCTTTGAGACTTGTTAAATTTCTACCCAATAATCTTCCCAAGACCCACACCCAAATATAGAATCCTTTAGTCTCAATAGAAGACTAAAACCAATCCCTTTAAGGTGGTTCTCAAGGAAGATAATACAAGAGGTACAAATCCGCTTTATTTTATTTTATTTTCTTTTCAATTTATTTTATTTTCTTATCTTTACCTCACCTCCCCTATCCAGATAGGCATGATAACTAAAATATCATTTATATATTTAAAATATATCATTTTAATAGAATATCCATCATAAAACTTTATTCTTTCTGTCTTTTATTCTATAAATGAAAACATTGCCAGTGATGTGTCAATTTACCAGCATCATGGATGATGCATTTTCATTTTTCTTTAACACACTCAAGGCTGGTCATAAAAAAATTTTATTATTAAAAAAATTATAATATATGTATTACATCCAATTTAATGTTCTATAATCATTATATACACATGATGTTAATTAATAAAACAAAACAAGTTTGTGATGATCAAGAAACCACCAAAATAATCTAAATGATTATCACTAATGACTTATCTAATGATTCATCCTCACCCCAAATAACCAAATTAATTATATAACCATTTAATCTTCTATTTTTTAATTAATAACATATAACTTAAATTTTTTATATCTTTTCCCATTTTACATGACCTTCCATACTCATATACAAGTAAACCGATCATGAAAACCAAGGAAATGAACGCTCCTGAATGTTAAAGATGTAATTTATAACTTATCAAAAATACCATAAATGAACTTAATAAAATTATAATAAATAAAATACATATATAAAAGGTTATTAATTAATTAATTAATGGAATTAAGTTTATTATATATGACCTTAATGTCAAGTGCATGACACTTTTATACATAAGGTAAGAGTTTCCTCCCGAACCTCTATTTTCATTCGAGTTATGCTTTCTTTCTATATAAACCAATGAAATTCTTCATTATTTTTATGTAATTATTATAAATTATGTTTATATGTTCCAAAATAATTTATCCAGATCAGTTTATCTTTTTTTATGGAAAATAAATGTTTTACAATGTCCCCTTATCAATTCATCCCGATACGTAAGCCCAATTAAAGGGAACACCACACTTTATTACGCATTTTCAAGTACCATTAATAATATGTTTTAAGAAACCATTATTTTTATAAAATGACTATTTTTTCATGAAAAAATATATTTTTTCATTTCTAGTTCTATACAAACAATTATGACAAATACCAATGATTTTTTCAAAAGAACACTTCTTTCCAAAGTAAAAGGGGTATTTCTCTCAAGAATTCCTTGATGATTTTATTAGATTATTTTTATATATTTCAACACCTCTATTGAATTTTATGCTTTATTGAGATTGATATCTTATGATAATCATCTACCATATTTTATTAAATTTTTTATGATCAGTTTGACTGTGGATGTTCTATCTTGATACCATTCCCCATACTACTTAAAGTGGTTAGTGATTATGTTTACAAATTATGAAAAGTTATTTACATTTCATATGTATATTTTTTTTATGTTTAACCCCATTAATATTAGGAATTAATTGACTTATTAAGTGATGGTTGGGGCCCTCTATATCCCCTCGATGTATCGATAGGTCTTATGAGACAAATGAAATGGATTTTGGTTGAGACCTTAACAATTTATTTTCAAATGTCTTGGTCAAGGACTTAATGATATGTTTCAAATGTTTGAAATTATGCATTACCTCATTATAATATTATTAATTGATAATCCATGTGACTATTTGACTATTAGAATATTTGTGGTTAAGTTTCATTCTCATGTGATTATTTTTATGGATTTATTTATTCATCTTTTATTATTTCCATTCTATGCTCAATTTTATATTCTAATGGCATGTGTTTTTAGTCATTCACCATTCCTTATTGTTTATATTATCTTCTACTATATTAATTACCCTTAATGAGCATCTGTGATCACCCCTTATGTTTTATTTTCCCCTAGGATGAAAATATGTATATTTGAATGACTTGTAGGGATAATCTAGAAATTTATGGGTCTTTACAATGGAGTTTCTATATTGTTTTTCCTTTAAAATTATAATGTAAAGTTCATTTATGAAACATAGATTCCAAAAATACAAAACTAATCAGACCTTTGAGATTAACGTCTTTTATCTATGCCATTGCGATAAAGAAACCATCTCCGGGCTACTGGGGTTTGGGTATTTACAGTTGGTATCAGAAAAAGTTTAGTAAAAACCTTGGAAACTAGATTTAGAAAATACAAATTAGGGAACATAACCCTAAGATATAATTTGAGGATAAGCATAGAAGAACATCCTAGAAATTTGGTATGGTATAAATTATGTGGGTGTTTCTATAAATACATCCATGTCTAGATACTATAAGTGGATGTGGTTTTGGAATAGATATACCTAGTGGTAACAACTCCGACAAGGTGCCCCAGACCAGACTTGGGGTAACTTGGTCCACAAAAACAGTCCTTACTGCCCACCTAGTTTGACACTCCTAATTTATATGCTTAGGACAATTCACATTTTCTTTATAAACCCTTATAAAGGATTTAAAATTAAATATGTCCCCAAAGAAACCATTTTTATGATAATGAGATTAGCTATGCATAAAATTTCAATTTATGTTAATTGTTTTTCTAGTTCAAGATTATGAATTATTATTCATAACCCAATTTAGTTTATTCCATTATTTAGAAATGGATCCCAGTGGAAGGAATGAAAACCATATCAATACATGTATCCCATTTAGGGATTACCATCATATGCAAGATAATGATGTTGGTAATGGATTAGAAACTAGTGATGAAAAACTAATTACTATATTGATATAACTGACTCAGGTTATGAACAATAACCTTACCCGTATGGATCATCCTGATCCATAATGTGGAGGAGAAATGTTAGATTGCTTTATGTGAAAATAGCCTCCAACATTCAATGGGACTACAAACCCATTTATAGCGGAGCAGTAGATAAGTTCATTAGAGAATATATTTCTCACTTTGGGAAGTAATAAAAGGGAGAAGGTTATCATGGCAGTTTATCATCTATTATGAGATGCTGATCAATGGTGGTCATTGATTCAAAACACAAAGGAGGAGGGAAAAATTACAAATACAAAATAGAAAGATTTTAAGTACATTTTCCTAGAAAAATATTATTCTCACAAACAATGACCAGATATGAAAAGGTAATTATTGATTATGAAACAAAAATAGGATGAAAACATTATGAACTATTAATTCAAATTTACAAGGTTAGCAAGGCATGCCTCATATTTCATACATAATACAAGGAGTAATTTTTATTGATTATTTTATGGTTTAAAACCATTCCTTCCAATGGAACTGGTCTCCCAAAATTTCTCATCATACGAAGATATAGTCTCATGTGCTATCAAGTTAGAGAAATAATTATCTAGGTCTTATGATTTTAATGGGAAACAAGATAATAAGAGGGTGGAAGAGTAAATAATGGATAAAGTGAAGAATAAAAAAAGTGAATTTTCCAACATGTGATACTTGTGGAAGGAAACAACCTAATTCCTGCTTAAAAGGAAAAGGGGTATGTTACAAGTGTGAAGAAAAAGGCCACCAAGATAATGAATGAAAGGGAAAGAAATAATCTACCAATGTTCAATTCTACAAATTTAGGGATATGGGACACTATGAAAATGATTTTTCTATGCGTCAAGGAAAATTCACCTAGAAAATTACAAGGGAGAAAGGGCAAGCATATGTGATCACAACTAAGTAGGTTAAAGTTCCTAATGATGTAGTGGTAGGTACTTTAATCATTTACTCAAACTTAGTCAATGATTTATTTGATTATGTATCATTAAATTCTTTTATATCTTCCTAGTTTTCTAAGAAAATTATACATTTCCCTTTTAATTTAATAAAGGAGTTGTCAGTCAAAACTCATAAGGTAAGTATCATTGCAAAAAAGACATGTCAGTAAGTCCCCTTTAGGAAACATAAACATGCTTCAGTTTATAACCTTGTCATCATACCTATGATTTAATTTGATATAATAATTGGTTTGGACTGGATTTCAAAATATGATGAAAAAATCTATTGAAAAAAAGAAGGAAATTACAATTGGTGAGGGAGATGTGGAATACATATTTAGAGAAGAAACCTCATCACCTGAGTTATATTTGGATCCACCCCCAATAGCTCTTCTAAATAAAATGCTTAGGGAGGAAGAAAAAACATCATCTATGTGTGAGGAAAGAAATATTAAAATTGAATATGTACGTATTGTGTAAGAATATATTGATTTATTTTCAGAGGATTTACCTAGACATCCTCTAGAACAAGAAGTTGAGTTCTCTATTGATTTAATTATTGGTGAAAGAACTATATAAAATACTCCCTATAGAATAACCATAGTGGAATTAATAGAGATAAAGAAAAAACTAGAGGAATTGAATGATAAGATACTTATTCACCATATTGTTTTTATACGGGGATCCCCTATTCACTTTGTCAAGAAGAAAGATTAATCCATGAGAATGTGGATTGATTATAAAGAAATTAATGCTATTACAATAAAAAATAAGTATCATTTGCCTCTCATTGATGATTTATTTGATAAAATTCATGGAGATCAATATTTTTTAAAGATTGACCTTCTATTTGGATATCATCAATTGCGTGTGAAGAAGATATTCCAAAGACATAATTTTAAACTAGGTATAGATATTATAGGAATATAGTAATGCTATTTGGACTGAATAATGAACATGCTATTTTTATAGATCTAGTGAAGAGAGTGCTCAAGGAATATTTTGATTTTTTTTTGGTATTTATTGATGATATCTTGATATATTCCAAAATCTATGAGGACCATGAGAACCATTTTTGGGTTGTTCTGGGGACTCTTATAAGAAAAGAGCTATATGGGAAGTTCAACAATTGTGAATTCTATCTTCAAATAGTTTCTTTTTTTTGGCCATATTATCACTAAGGATGGAATCTTAGTTGATCCTGTGAAGAAAAAGGCGGTCCAGGAATGGACTACACCAACAAACATAACCGAGGTACATAGTTTTGTTGGTTTAGCAAGTTACTATCGGCATTTTATTCACAATTTTTCTTGAATAACTAACCCATTAACCAAGATTATTCTTAAAGGGGTTAAGTTCATATGGAAAAAAGAGTGTGAATAATTTTTTGAATAATTGAAGAGGAGATTAGTGAATGATTCAATATTGACTCTACCATCATAAAATGGTGGATTTGTGATTTATAGTGATGCCTCAAAGAAAGGAATTGGCTATTTCCTTATGCAGAATAATATATTTATTTCCTATGAATCAATAAAATTAAAAACTCATGAATAGAACTATCCAACTCAAGATCTTAATTTAGCAGTTGTAATATTTGTTATGAAAATATAGAGAAACTATCTCTTTGGTGAAATATGTGAGATATATACAGATCATAAGAGTTTGAAATATATCTTCTCATAAAAAGAACTCAACAGGAGGAAAAGGTGATGACTCAAGCTACTAAATGATTATTATTGTTCAATACACTACCACCCATGGAAGTTGAATAAGGTAGAAGATGCATTAAGTAGGAAGGATCATGGAGTTCTGAACAAAATGTGGATTGACAAGGATCCCGTATATATGGATCTAGTGAAGATGGATATGTGAATTATCAAGGAAGGTGAAACATAATTACTTTTTAAATTGGTTTCCCAAACATCTTTATTGGAAAGGATTAAAATTTCTTAGTTTGCTGATGATAATCTTCAAAAGAAAATTAAAGTTGTGAATGATGGGAAGTCAGAAGACACCTATTTGAGGATGGAATTTTGAAATTTTGGAAGAGGGTTTGTGTTCCCTCTATACCCAAGCTAAAAATGGAGTTATTGGATGATTCCTATAGCTAGAATTTCTCTATACACCATAGTAGCACTAATATGTATAGATATTTGAAGGAACATTTCTGGTGGGATAATATGAAGTGGTAAATTGCTGATTATTTATCAAGATGTTTAGTCTGTAAATGGGTGAAGGCTGAAAGAAAACATCCTAGAAGAGTCATGAAACCTATGCTTATTCCTAAATGGAAATGGGATGACATCATTATGTATTTTGTCATTATATTACCAAAAACTCTAATAAATAGTGATACAATTTGATTAATTGTTGATCTACTTACCAAATCTTCACATTTCCTCACTATAAGGGAGTATTTTCTACTATAGATCCTTACATTAATCTACATTAATGAAATTTTAAGACTTCATGGAACACCTATTTCAATTATTTCTGATCCTGATCCATGATTTACATCTAAATTTTGAAAAATTCTTCAGAAATATTTGGATATTTTGCTTCATTTGAGTACTTCTTATCACCCTAAAACTAAAGGGTAGTCTGAAATGATCATTAAAACATTAAAAGACATGTTGAGATCATACTAAATTGAATTTCAAGGTATGTGGGACCAATATTTACATTTGGTAGAGTTTTACTACAATAATAATTTCCATTCTAGTATTCAAAGGGAACCATATGAAGCATTGTAAGGAGAGAGATGTTGTACAACAACTTGTTGGGATGAAGTTGGTGAAATGAAGCTTATAGGCCTAGAGATTGTGGTTGAAACAATGGAAAAGGTAAATACTATTCAAATAAATATCAAAGAATGTCAAAGTAGGAAAAATATATATGCCTATAATCAAAGGAAGGATTTGGAATTTCAAGTGTGAAATCATGTTTTCTTGAAAGTATCTCCATGTAATAGTGTTATAAGATTTGGAAAGAAAGGAAAACTAAGACCCAGGTACATTGGTCCTTTTGAAATCTTGGAGAGGATTGGAGTTGTGGATTATAGTTTGGTAATTCAACCTATCCTTTAAAAAGTTCATGATGTGTTCAATATCTCTTTTTTAAGGAATTACATGCCATACCAATCTCATGTCCTTACTTCTGAAGGAATATAATTAGAACTTGATTTATCTTACTATGAAGAGCCTATCCAGATTCTGGAAACTAAAGAATAGGTGTTGAGGAATCATATGACTCAGTTGGTAAAGGTAATTTTGAAAAATCATAAAATTGAAGAGGTGACATGGGAACCATAGGAAGTTATTATGAAGAACTATCCAAATAATTTCATAAGGTGACATTCTAGAAAATTTGAGGATGAAAGTTTTATAGAAGGGGAGAATGTAATGACCCAGAATTCTATCAATGAAATCTCCCTTCTTATAATTATTTCATATATCATAAATCACATAAAATCACTTAGAGAACACAAGAAAAACTGTATAAATGAATAATAAATGTAATAAGAGGTATTTCTAGAAGTTAAGGAACCTATACTAATGAAATAGTAACTTGACCTTAAGAATAGTAATACGACCCTTATGAATAGTAAACATGCCAAATGAATAGTGACCTCAACCATGAAAGTATAAATAAAATTTAGGCATCTTATAAATGAAGGTATGATATAATTATATCATAGTATAAGTAAATAAATATTTTAAAAATTATTAATTAAGTGTTGGTATTTTTGTAAGTCATAAATATTTAATTAAAATTTTATAACTAGTAAAATTATTTAAAAGAAAATTTATTTTCATAAAATGTATTCATAAATTAATATTTTTTTCTTATGATTTTAATATAATTTTATGATAACTTAGTTAATTTTTTAAAGTGTTATAAAATCAGTTATAATTTTAAAATCTATATTTTTTGAGTTAATGATGATTTTAATTAAAAATTAAAATTCTCATATTTAGAAATTTATTTTTATAAAATGAAGTTCATTTTTAAATTCTATATCTAGAAAAATTATTAGGGTGAATTTTTTGTATTTTTCTAAAATACTTGAATTTTTTGTGAATAGTAAAATATGATAATTTAAAATAAATGCTAAATATATGAATTTTTGAGTCATTGTTGTTGTAAGACTAAGATAAGCACCATTTTTTAGAACTCACATGAACATGTTACTATATTGATTCATAATAATCAATATTATTTCTTGTCTTGATCCAAAATAATAAACTAATGATTAAAATAATCAAAAAACACCTCTCTCCTCCACTATAAATACCACCCCTTACCACCTCTTATCTTCACATATTCCAAGATTTGAGACTTATCAAATTTCTACACAAACCACTTCCCAAGAACCTAAACCATGTCTAGGAGCATTTTTTTCTCAACAAAATATCAAAATCAATCCCCTCAATGAGGTTCTCAAGTAGGAGGATTCAAGAGGTGAAAATCCTCTTTATTTTATTTTATTTTATTTTCAATTTCTTTTATTTTCTTATATTTCTCTCACCTCCCATGTACAAAGAGAAATGATAACTCCAGTATCATTTATATACTGTAATTATATCATGTTAATGGAATATACATCATAAAAATCCTTCCCTTCTCTCTTTTATTATATAAATGAAAATATCGCCCATGATGTGTCAATTTACCGACATTAGGGATGATGCATTTTCATTTTCCATTAACACCTTTAAGGATGTTAATAAAACCATTTATTATGGTCAAAAAAATTATAATATATTAATTTAATCCTATTTAATGCTCTAGAACCATTAAATACACATGATGTTAATTAATAAAACAAAACTAGTTTGTGATGATCGAGAAACCGCCAAAACAATCTAAATGATTATCACTAACGACTTATCTAATGGTTCATCCTCACCCAAAATAAAAAAATGAATTATATAAACATTTAATATTATATATATATTTTCATTAATAACATATAACTTCAATCCTAGATATCTTTTCTCATTTTACACGACCTTCCATACTCATATATAAGTAAACCAATCATGAAAACCAAGGAAACGAATGCTACCGAATGTTAAATATATATCTTATTACTCATAAAAAGACCATTATGAACTTAATAAAATTATAAAAAATCAAATAAATGTATAAAATGTTATTAATTAATTAATTAGTGAATTTAATTTTATTATCTAGGATATTAAGGTCAAGTGTAGAACACTTTCAAACATAAGTTAAGAGTTTCTTCCTGAAACTCCATTTTCATTTGAGTTATGCTTTATTCCACTATACACCAAATCAATTATTCATTATTTTTATATAATTATTATAAATTATATGTATATTTTCCAAAACCATGTATCTAAATCAGTTCATCTTTCATTTATAGTAAACACATGTTTTACAAGGTTCCCTTCTCAATTATTCATGATATACAAGCCCGATTAAAGGGAACATCTCGGTTTCTTACCCATTTTAAAGTACCAATCATAATATGTTTTAAGACACCATTATTTTTCAAAAATTACTACCTTTGTAATGAAAAACTATATTTTTTTTCATTTCTGGTTTTATACAAACAATTATGACAATAAAAATGATTTTTCTAAAAGATTTCTTCTTTGAAAATTAAAATGAGTATTTCTCTAAATAATTCCTTGATAATTTTATTAGAACATTGTCATCTATTTCAACACCTATGTTAAATTTTATGATTAATTTAGATTTATCTATAATTATTATCAGATAATATATTTTATTAAATGGTTTATGATTAGTTTGACTGTGGATGTGCTATCTTGATACCATTCACCATACTACTCATAATGGTTAGTGATTATGTTTATAGATTGCGAAAAGTTATTTACATTTCATATGTATATATTTTTTATGTTTAACTCAATTCATATGAGTAATTCATTGGACTTAGTAAGTGATAGGTGGGTCTCGCTATAGCCCCTCAATATATCAATAGGTCTCATGAAACAAAATAGAAATTGATTTTGGCTGAGGCCTTAACTATTTATTTTCAGATGACTTGGTCGAGGCCTTGATGATATGTTTCAAATATCTAAAATTATTTATTCCCTCTTTATGATACTATTAATTTATAATCCATGTGACTATTATACTAATAGAATATCTGTGTTTAAGTTTCATTATCATGAGATTCTTTTTATGGAATTATTTATTCAACTTTTATTCTTGACATTTTATGATCAAGTTTATGTTCTAATGGAAAGTGTTTTTATTCATTCACTATGCCTTATTATTTATATTTACTTCCTATATATTAATTATACTTACTGATCATATGATCTCACCCATTCCTTATGTTTTATTTTCCCCCAAGATGCTAAGATGTATATTATGAATGAATTGTGGGGATAATCTAGGATTTTATGGGTATTTTGAATGGATTTTGAAAGTTTTTTCCCTTTCAAGTTGTAATGTACAATTCATATAAGTAATATGGATTCCAAAACTAGTAAGATAATATTTCCTTTGGGATTCGAGTCTTGAATCTATGAAATTTAAATAAAGTAAGGCACCGACTCTAGACTACTGGGGTTAGGGTATTTACAGTGTCACACAGTGGTGGGTGGTGGATGGGCGGAAGATTATGGAGTGGATGAAGGTGGTGATGGTGGGGTCGAATGGTGGGTTTGTGGGGGTACCAGATTAGTATCTCTCCTAGGGGCATCAGGGTCTCAAGTTTCTACAGCAAGTGAGAGTCATTCTTAGATGAGAATATAAACTTTAACTCACCTTTGTATAATACCCATATGAATAAGAATTAGATAATACATCTACTAATGGTAACCTAAGAGATCATACAAAGTGGAGGAATTAAAAACTCCCAAGTGGTGCACCAATTGGGTGGCATGGAATCTTATGCTTAGGTTACCCCGATGAATGATGAAAAAGGAATGAAAGTTGGAGGTGATAAATAATTAGAGGTGAGTAGTTGTGTCTAAATATAGAGGTCAAAATCTTTATATCTCTCATGGATACAACTCCCTTGTACTTATGTAATAGAAAAAGTACAGTGTTAAAAAATTGGTGTATGGGATGGAAGGTGAGGGATATTATTGAGGAACTCTTATTTGAGGTGGGGGAGTACTAGACATCAGATCCAACAAGATCCTTCTGAAGGTTCCGGGCGCAGCGGAAGCATGGTTGCGACGACACCCAATTTTGATTTTTACCTTGATCAATGATTATTCTATGATCAATACAACGATGAACACCAGTCTCCATAGAATATAATCAAATATTTAGATAAAGAAGAAATAGGATTGAAACCTTTAGAGGGGATCTTGCACATCATGTTTATAATTAATTTAATTAATTTCATAAAGAAAAATAATACCCATATCTTTGGTATTTTTCTTCGTTGATGATGTTGATAGTCCGGAATGACACTTCCAGATTATCTCATTGCACTTGTAAGGATCCAAACTAGAATACCTCTAGCGGTGATCCACACATTCTCCAATGGCCTTCGATCGATACCGATCATTCTCCAAGTTCTAGCGCGGTGAATCAAGTGTTTTGTGTCGGTCGTTATTGATCATCTATTCTTCAGACTTGAAGAACATCTCTCGTTCTTGAGAGGGGAGAGAATAGGATTCAAGAGAGAAATTGTTTGGCTCAAAAATTCTCAATTCACCAGGTGTGTGGTGTGGTGTATGGCACAATAGATATACTTGCCTATTTATATACATGGAATTTCTGTTACAATATTTAATTGCATAGAAACAATTAAATACGTTCATGAAATTAGAGAAAACCCATGCATTTAATAATAATACCACGTCATTATTTATGGTACGCCAACTTGCACAAAGTAGAATTACAAATAAAATTATGTGTTACAAAATAATAGCAACATTATTTTAATTTGTGCCAACTAGTTAAATAATTATTTACTATCTTGTAAATAATTATTTTACAACCAGACCAACCTTTTTCTGTTCAAACTCAACTTCTATTTATTGAATACCTGAATAAATAAATAAATAATTTATTCTCTTAAATAAATATTTTATTTACAAAATAGTAAATAAATATTTAATAAAAGTTCAGTAAATAAATAAATATATTTTCTTTAATTTATGCAATCATTTTAACTTGAATAAAATTATTCCACAGTCTTGAGAATAATATTTATTTCATTAATTAAATTCAAATAGAATTTAACCGAGACCACCAAAAACACTTACTGTGTGACCCTCTAGGATTCTTTATCGTTGGAATTAGGAGGGCTTTCCTAAAGTCCAAGAGTACTATCTAGAAAAGGGTCAAAGAACCCAAGAGAAAGAACATATAGTCACAACGACGACATCCACATATGAATGCTCACTGTGTAATATAATACCTTTGTCGCAATATCTCATCAAGTAGGTTTCATGGCTGTGTCATAAACTTTTATGCTTGATATACCATTCTTTGACTACCTAAAATAAATTCATCGTTACAACATGTCCATAGAATTTCATGTGAAGGTTCTATTTCAATAGAAGGGTCGAGATATCAACTTCCATAAATGGAAGGGACAAATCCTTCCTCAACTTATCTATTTATAACATACCACTCATGAAGCACCCAACATACCCTACTTCCCGCTAACTGTATGTGTGATGGTTTTCGTCAGTAAATCAAAGTTCATAAGTTGTGACACATATTAATGATAATCTTAAAGTCTAAGGATCATTACACATGCTCGCAGATAGAAATATCCGATGACACCAAAGCATGCAGAATTCCTACTGCGGTTCTGTTCTCATAATCTCCTATCTTGGAGATTACCAAGTGTGAACTTCATGAGAGGAAGTCTCATCTACTTACAAGTACTCGCACCTGATGATATACATGTTGTGTGTCCCATCATAGCTTTTCATCCAATCGTAGAACTATATTTAAGAATATTGTTATAGAATTTCATGGTTCTCATCATAGCGGGGAACTTCCATGACCTTATCAATGAAAAAAATACTCTATGACATTATTACATCCTAATCATGTATAACAATGAAAAATATGTAATAATACATTAAATATACATGTATTCAAAGTAAAACCAGTTGGTTCTAGGACACCAAATCTTAAAAATTCCCACTTGGACTAGAGCCAACTTCCTACGACTTTCAGTCCACTAGACATCACATGATGATCATGTTTCTGCTGAGTCAAGGATTTAGTCAAGGGGTCCACCACATTGTCTTCTGTGGAAATACTTCTCACTACAAATTCACCTCTTTGAGAAAAATACCTTAAGATATGATACTTCCGAAGTATGTTCTTCGTCTGCTGATGTGACCTTGGATCTTTTGCGAGAGCCACCGCTGTAGTATTATCATAGTACAATGAGATGGGATCTTTACTGATAAGTATCACATATAGATCCTAGACGAAGCTCTAAATCCAAACATCTTCTTTAGATGCTTCAGAAACTATGATATACTCGGACTCTACTGTAGAATCTATGACCATGCTCTACTTTGAGATCGTCCAGCTCACTGCACCTCCATTCAAAGTGAATATGTATCATGTTTGCGACTTCATGTCATCTTGATTAGTCTGGAAACTAGTATCTGCATATCCTATGATGACTAGTAACTAATATCCTCCATAAACCAGAAACATATCCTTATTACACCTCAGATACTTTATGATAGTCTTGACTACCATCCAATGGTGGTCACCTGGGTCAGCTTGATATCTGGCTACCACACTCAATGCATAGGCGACATCTAGCCTAGTATATAGCATGGAATACATGACTGACCCAATCACTAATGCGTATGGAGTTCTTACCATTATCTTTCTTTCCTCATGTTTCCGAGGACACATTTTCTTGGAAATATGAATTCCATGTGATGCTGGAAACAATCCCATCTTGGATTGTTTCATACTGAATCTCTTCAGTATCTTATCAATGTATGTACTTTTAATTAGGACCAACAATCTCTTGGATCTATCACGATGTATCTTGATCCCAAGAATATTCACTTCCTCACCCAAGTCTTTCATAGGGAAGAATTGATTCAACCATGCCTCAATAGAATGTAAGACTGGTATCTCGTTTCTAATAAGTAATATGTCATCAACATATATTATTAGGAAAACGACCGCACTCCCACTAAACCCTTTGTAGACACAAGGCTCACATTCATTCTTGATAAAACCAAATTCTTTTATGGCTTCATCAAAACTAATGTTCCATGACCTAGATGATTTATTTAATACATAAATGGATTTCTATAACTTTCATACCTTATTGGAATCCTTTGGAGTCAGAAACCCTTCAGGTTGTGTCATATAGACATCTTCCTGAAGGTTCCCATTAAGGAATGTTGTTTTGACATCCATTTTCCAAATCTCATAGTCATGGTAAGCCATAAAGTCAAGTATAATTCTGATGGATTTTAGCATTGCAGATGGTGAGAAGGTTTCATCTTAGTCAATTCCTTGACGTTGTTTAAAACCTTTTTCAACCAGTCGTGCCTTATAGGTACTGACTTGTCCTTTTATGTACAGTTTCTTCTTGAATAGCCATTTGAAACCAATAGGATTTACATAAACTAAATGATCTACCAAAATCCAGACTTGGTTTTGGTACATGGAATCCATTTCAGAATTCATGGCTTCTTTCCACTTGTTACATCTGTTCCACTTACAACTTCCTTGTAGGTTAGAGGATCGTTATTATCAACTAATAATGAGTCACCATCCTTGGTAACTAGAAAACCATAACATTTTAGTTCTCTAACCTCTCTTGTACTCCTACGCAGTACTTATGTCACTGGAATAGATTCTTCTCTCACGAGGCTTTGTGGAATCTGTTCCTGTACCAAATCTTATATACCTTGAGCCTCAACTTCATCGAAGTATATATCGCTCCCACTATCCCTTTTGGATATGTGCTCCCTCTCAAGGAATATTTCATGTCTTTACACTATAACATTTTTTCTAAGGGGATGTATAGGTAATATCCCCTTGTTTCCTTAGGGTATCCTATAAAGGTACACTTTGTACCTTGGGGTGAAAGTTTGTTACCAAAAGAGGCCTTAACAAATGCTTCTCTACCCCACACATGTGATTTCGATAACATGGCTTTTCTTCCACTCAAGAACTTGTATGGAATACCATTTATCGATTTAGTTGGTACTTGGTTTAGTATGTATGTCTCTATTTGTAACGCATATCCCCAAAAAGATAATGGAAGACTCACATGACTCATCATTGATCTCACCATGTCCAACAGTGTGCGGTTCCTCCTTTCGCTCACACTATTCCACTGGGGTGTGTTTAGAGGAGTGAGTTGGGGCAGGATACCAAACTCCCATAAGTAATCAATGAAGTCCTGATTAAGATATTCTCCACCTCGTTCTGAGTGGAGTTTCCTAATATTCTTACCAAGTTGGTTCTCAACTTCATTATTGTATTCTTTAAACTTATCAAAAGAATACGACTTATACCTCATTAAGTAGATATATCCATATCTACTAAAATCATCAATAAAAGTTATGAAGTATGAATACCCTCCCCTTGATTCACCTAGAAATGGCCCACACACATCAGTATGAACCAATTCAAGAAGTTCTTTAGACCTTTCACCTTTCCCACCAAATGGGGCTTTGGTCATTTTTCCTTGTAAACATGCATGACATACACCATGTGGTTTTAGTTAAAAAGAATCTAAATATCCATCTTGATGTAACTTTTTCAAGAATTTATCATTTACATAACCTTGACAGTGATGCCAAATTTGGGTGTGGTATGAGTCATGTGAAGTATCTTTTTCATTTATTACCATTACCTGGTTTGTATAATCTAACACATAAAGACTGATTTATAAATGTGACCTACCAAAACAAATGATATATTTATAAAAGAAGCAACATTCATTTCCAAACTTGAAAACAAATCCATCTATATCTAGTCTGGATACAGAAATTATGTTTTTGTTTATAGAAGGCACATAAAAACAACCCTTTAACACCAAGATCATCCCAGTTGGAAACGTGAGGTTGTATTCCCCAACAACTACAACAACATGTCTGGCTCCGTTGGCTACTCGTAGATCTACCTATCCTCGACCAGTCTTCCTGAATCTACTTGGTTCCTGTATTTGGATATATATGTGAGAAACCCAAGCTATATCTAATACAAAATTTTTAGAAATAGATAGATTGCATTCGATAACAAACACACATGAAGCTTCCCCTTGCTTCTTAGGTTTTGTGCAGTTCTTCTTTCAGTGGACCTTCATGCCACATGAGAAACAAACAGCCTCCTATTCTCTTGCCTCCCCTTTGATCTTCCTTTTCTTGGGAGGCCGTGAATAATCTTTGAGCTTAAATATCCCCACCTTCCCTTTCCTCTTATTCACCATAAGGACAGAAGGCTTTTCATGCTTTATATATTTGTCCACTTGGAAAAAGAGGATAAGAAGATCAGATAGAGACTTCTCAATGTTGTTCATATTGAAATTGACAACAAAGTTAGAGAATTTCCGAGGGAGTGATGTGAGAATGAGATCGGTGCCCAATTATTTAGGGATTTTAAACCCTAGAACCTCCAGGTTCTCAATGTAGCCAATGAGCTTGACTACATGAGGCCCAACTGGGGAACCTTCTCTAAGCTTACTCTAAAAGAGTGCCTTAGAGATCTCAAAACTTTCCTATCTTGCTCTCTCCTTATAAAGACCACAGAGGTGCTCGAGTATGATATACGAATCCATGTTTTCATGAGACTTCATGAGCTCACTAGACATTAATGATATCATAAAACATTGAACATCGACTGTGTCGTTCATATTTTTCTCATAGACCAGGAAATCCTCATCACTCACCTCTTTGGTAGTTGAATCAGGTAATGCTAACTCCAGCACATAAGACTTCCATTCATGGCATAGGATAACCCAAAGGAATCTAAACTATTCAAAGAAGTTACTGTCGGTGAGGATGTTGTCTTTATCTAGAATTAATCATAGGGATAGTGTGGTTGACATGTTTTTAATTTTTATTCTACAATTAAAAGAGCAGATCATTAGTACTTTCTTGATTATATTTTATAAGAAATAATAAATTTAATTAAGTCTCCCACTATTTTATCAAGTCACAATAACCCTCACCATTGAACTCGGAATGTTCAGTTGCCATGAAAATATAGTGGCAAGGATCCATATTCCCCTTCGCATAACACCAAAAGGGTTTTCAAGCTATTAGAAGGTATTTAGGTAGGCAGGTCTTTGCCAACTAAAATATTGCAGCTCCTTGATATGTTGAGTGGACTACCAAATCCTAAAATCCTTAATTTCGATTTCCTCAACTCTTGCATCCAATATTACACCAATTCTAGCAAGGGCTAATCCTCTTGATGTAATACGGTTAAGTCAACCCAAAACCTTTCATAAGGGCTTCCTCTATAAAAGTAAGTGTCCCAACTAGGGTTGGTCAAACACATAGTTTTATTTAGTTTTTCCCTTAATCAAGTAATGGAAGGCTTGTTCAGACTTAATATTTTATTTGAGGGATTTTTATCTCTTATGCACGAATTTCATATTATCATTATCACAAGATTGTTAATATTAAGTGGAACTTACATAAGTGATTAACCATGTCTTGATAATATTTACGCATAAGCCTGGTTTATTTTATTTCCATCTTTCATGCTTTTTTAATTCATTAATTATGGGATCGTGAAAACACCTCCATAATGATAAAACATGAAGCTGATAGAAATAAAATAAAGTAAATGGAATGATCATGAGATTTTATAATGGTTAGTTTATCTTACGGTTGATAAACTAACCCTGACTTAGGGGGAAACACCTTGAACCTTTTGGGTTTGTGTTTACAGCTTCCACCTATCCACCTCTATATCTCTTGGGATTGGTTTCATCTCGGCTCTAGCTTGAACCACCTCCACTAGCTGGGGAGTTCCATCCATTACATATTCCCTTTTTAACTCATATATAGGTGAGGTGTAAAAAGGGGTTTTACATAAAAGAAACCTTGGTTACGTAGTCCCTACATATTAATGAGGAGAAGGCTCACATGACAAAAAATTTAATTCAAATAAATAAATTAAAAAAACCATCCACATACAAAGGTCTTGGTCTAGATCATGATCATCCATACATGCAATGATATTCACACATAAATAAAACTAACAATCAATTCTTTAATCATTCTTGTTTATGATAAATCATGCTCGAATTAATTAATTATCATATTTAATTAATGAATCCTTTTTTTCTTAAACCCTTTTCTGAATTTACTTGAGATTATCATCCATCATAATTTTAAACAAATAAATTCATTTAAAATTATCTTTTTACATAACTTATACCTTGGAGGAAACCCTATTAATTCCTATTCATAACTACCCAATGAGTAGAAATGAACATTACAGAGATGTTAAATTAAATATATATATATAAAAAACCTATCACATGTTGTACATTAGCTTTATGCCCACATGATGGTACACGTCTCAAGGGTTTGTATAATATAATAATAAATTTTAATAAATCTGCGTAATTTGGATGAGTACACGACGTGTAGTTCTAACTACACGACATGTACTATTTTTCACCATCTATCTGAAGTACATGCTCGGGGAAATGACATGTGAGTATAATTCAGAAATCTTAGGAGTACACGATGTGTCAAGTGGGCCCCACGCTGTGTATTTCCTTGTTACAAGGTCTCTAGTCGAGCAAGATGTGTACGAGGTACACAGTCCAACCCTAACCCGAAGGGACTACACGCCGTGTCCATTGGGCCACACAACGTGTTATCTGGAAACCGCACGCCACCTGTTACTCATCAACACACAGAGTCATTTAAGACTTAGAAAGACTCTGACACATGACTGGGTTTGGCGGACCGGTCCGATGCATTGAATCTTGACTACATGACATGTACTACCAAATACACGCTGTGTGTTCTGGTGTTGTACAGCCAGAAAGCTTTTCCACCTCTGGATGAGATCCTCTATTTTATTTCAATCAAAATTAATAGAAAATATCATTTCAGTAAGGTGAACGAGAAACAAAAAATGAGGAATAGATCTAGAGATTCATATTTGTAGAACAATTAACGTGAATTGAAACAACTAAATTATTAAATGCATAAGTCATCAACGAAATATTTAAATAATTATAAACTATGATGTAACCGCTCTATTACCACTTGAAGGTTTCGGGAACAGTGGAAGCATGGTTGGGAAGACACCCAATTTTGATTTTTACCACAATCAATTATTATTCCGAGATCAATACGATGATGAATTATAGTCTCCACAGAATATAATCAAAGATTTAGATAAATAATAAAGAGGCCTAAAACCTTTATATAGGATCTTTCACATCATGTTTATAATTAATTTAATTAATTACATAAAGAAAAATAATACATGGATCTTTGGTATTTTTCTTCTTTGATGATGTTGATCATATAGAATAACCCTTACGGATTATCTCATTTCACTTGTAAGGATCCAAACTAGAATCCCTCTAGCGGTGATCCACACGTACTCCAATGGCCTTCGATCGACACTTCTCGTTCTCTGGGTGCTAGCATGGAGAATCGACTATCTTGTTTCGGTTGTTCTTTATCGCATGTTCTTCGACCTTAAAGAACATCTCTTGTTCTTGAGAGGGGAGAGAAAAGGATTGGAGATAGGAATTTTTTGGCTCAACAATTCTCAATTCACCAAGAATGTGGTGTGGTGTATGGAACAATAGGTGTACTTGCCTATTTATATACATTGAATTTAAGTTACAATATTTAATTCCTTAGAAACAATTAAATACATTCATGAACTTAGAGAAAACCCATGCATTTAATAATAATACCACGTCATTATTTATGGTGCGCCAACTTGCGCAAAATGGAATTATAAATAAAATTCTGTATCACAAAATAATAGTAGTGTTATTTTAATTTGTGCTAACTAGTTAAATAATTATTTACCATCTTGAAAATAAATATTTTACTACCAGAATGACCTTGGTCCGCTTGAACTCCATTTCAATTTATTGTATACCTGAATAAATAAATAAATAATTTATTCTATTAAATAAATATTTTATTTAAAAACTAGTAAATAAATATTTATTAAATGTTCAATAAAATAAATAAATATATTTTATTTAATTTATGTGATCATTTTAACTTGAATAAAATTATTCCATAGTCTTGAGAATAATATTTATTTCATTAATTAAATTCAAGTATAATTTAACTGAGACCACAAAAAACACTTAGTGTGTGAACCTATAGGATTCTTTCTCATTTGTATTAGGAGGATTTTCCTAAAGTCCAAGAGTACTATCTAGCAATGGGTCAAGACACCCAAGAGAAAGAACATAAATTCACACCAACGAAATCCATATATGAACGCTCATTGTGTAATATAATCCATTTTTTGCAATATCTCATCAAGTAGGTTTCATGACCGTGTCATCAACTTTTATGCTTGATACGCCGTTCTTTAACTACCTGAAATAAACTCGTCATTACACCATTTCCATTTAATTTTTCGTGATGGTTCTATTTAAATTGAAGGGACGAGATATCAACTTCCATAAATGGAAGGAAAAAATCCTTCCTCAACTTATCCATTAATAACACACCACTCGTGACACACCCAATGTAACCTACTTTCCATCAACTGTTTGTGTGACGGTTTTCATCAGTAAATCAAAATGCGTATGTTGTGACATGTATTAATGATAATATTAAAGTCTAAGGATCATTACACATGCTCGTAGATAGAAATATCTGATAACACCAAAACATGTGGAATTACTACTAGAGAGTCTGTTCTCATAATCTCCTATCTTGGAGATTACCAAGTGCGAAATTCATGAGAGGAAGTCCCATCTGCTTACGAGTACTTGCACCTGACGGTCTGCATGCTATGTGTCCCATCATAGCATGTCATCCAAATGCAGAACTATATTTAAGAATATTGTTACATCATTTAAAGGTTCTCATCCTAGAGGGGAACTTATATGATCTTATCAATGCAATAAATACTCTAGGACATTATTACATCATAATAATGCAGAACAATGAACAATATGTAATAATACATTAAATATCCAAGTAATCAAATTAAAACAAGTTGGTTCTAGGACACCAACTCTTACACCTTCCACACTGTGAAAATGACATTTATGTCACAGTGACTTAAGGTGGAAATATATAGTGGGGTGGTAGGATGGGGGTAAGAACCACATCCTCGACAGAACTCACCTATGGTGAGGGAGAATGATCAGCCTCAAAGGCATAACTAAATATGACACTTAGTTTCACTTGGATATACTCAGTATGATGGTCCATGAAACTAAAAAGTGTCCATGAACACCAAAAAATAAATCACAAAATGTAAGAGTGTTGACCTGAATAACATTGAGTAGATGAGTGTGTCCTAAAAGCTCCTCTATATTTTCAAAGAGTCCCAATCACTTAGGAATGTTCATCTCTAGAAATAAACTACTTAGTTCTTAGGATTTTAATATTGATGCTATCAATCTATGATCAGGATATTGACCTCAAAGATAAGTCATGGGCAAGACTGAGGATATTAGGTTGCTAGATGTGGTCAAACAAGTGACCTAACTGTTGAAGTAAACTATTGTGAATTCATGGAAGCTATCAGAGGAGGTAGTGGTGGCATTGTAGAACCATCAAGTGCTCCTGTAAATTATCGGTACTTGTGAGTTGATGAAACCATTATAAGAGGAAGAAACACCAATGATTATGTCTATAATATCAATTAGTTTTCTACTATCCACTCCTCTACTAACTCCATATGGTATAGACTAATCCTTTTCTAATGAAGTAGTGGGGAACTTACCACACGAGGTGGGAAAATACATGTTTTCCATAGTCCTAAGAAAAGTTTAATAAAATAAAAATTAATGGAAAATAAAAGGAAGAGAAAAGGAAAATGGAGAAAAATTAGTATTTACAAAGTACACAATGTGTAAGGTAGACATGAAATTTATCGGTGTTCTCTAGATACATGCATCCAACCATGTAAATGAGATAGTACACGATGTGTGTGCATTGAATATATCTCATGTATTGTTGAATAGATCTTAGGTCATGTGGTGGGGGTACATGAAAAGTTCAAAACTTGAGTAGGTATTAAAGATTTATAGATGTACCAAATGTATGAACTATGCATCGACAAGTAGGTACCCAAGTCATGAAAGGTATGGACATGACATATGTCTAGCTAGAAAGATACAAAAAGTACAAAAAATTTACTGATTTCACAATTTGTTTTCTATTTAAATGAAGTGAGGTTATCTATCATCTAGTGTACAAAATTCCACATCATTTGTTCTTTATGTGTCCCCATGTATTTCTTTTCTTTATAAAAAAACCTACAAAATGAAAAAAATACATAAAAATAAATTGAAACAATCAAATGAGGTATCTTGGGATATTTAATTAGACTAGGGAACAAAATAAAGTGGGTTTGAAGTTCAAAAATCTATGGAGATCTGGATTTAAGGATAGTCATTATGGATTTAGTGAGAAGACATTAGAATAATGGTTGGGGGAGAAGTATGGTGTTAAGTCAAGGGAGGTGGTTAAGTTCTTTTAAACTAGATTATATAGTATGTATAGACATATCCACATGTAGTGTAATACTTTTTTTGTTTATATATACACACATGTAATGTACATAAATATACATAATGTTTACTTATTTAAATGAAAATATGAGTATTAAAAAATTTTCCTTTAGAGTTTAGGTGGGGTTCAGACAGGTGATGGGTCAATCCCATGGATCACTCACAACCACTAGAGAAAAGTTTTCACCACCAAAATTTTATTACTTTTTGAAATATTACTAATTAGATGAATATACAACACATGATGTGCTATTTTTTAGATAAAAATGATGGAATTGAATTGGCTTGGAGGACTCAAAACTGATTCTTTTAGACCTAGTTAGAGACACTATCAGTCAATAAAACCTCACATCCAATTTTATATTTGTTTTTAAAGGTTTAAATATTTATAAAAATATTACATTACATTTTATAAGACTTATTTTGGAAAAAGAGTGACCCATGCACCGATGGTTTCCGTAGATAGATTCAAACCAGTGATGACTCATATATCCTTGAGTGACATTTTTATTGGCATAGGGGAAACATCCCCTAGTCCAGGGATAATAATTGGTTACTCGAATAGAGACCACTACATAACCTTAGACATGGAACCTAGTATACTAGAGGTTTCTGAATAGCAGGAAGGGTCTATGATGGTATGTTATAGAGATTATACCCTATAATCATAGTGAAATAACAGTGAAAATAAAGGTGATCATATAAGTATCTAAAATAAAAAATAAACATACAGCTAGGAAAGTACCAATACAAAATCAAACCCATTCTATATCAAAATAAACTATATACATGTTAAAAAATCAGACAGTAGTATACCATATCAATAAATATCCCAAAGAGTAAAAAATAAATCTATAAGTATTCTGAAAAATATCCCAAGCTCCCATGTACTAACCTAGTATCCCATATCACACATCAGCCATATAGATCTTACCTTATTCCTATCGTGTAGTCATGAATTTTTCTCAGGTACCATCCATTGGCCCAAGAAGGGTGTGAGTATAACTTTGTAGGCCACCCCTAATGACGTTTATAAATATATTCAATTTGAGTAAGTGTATGTTTAAGTGAAATATATATATATATATATATATGTATAAATAGAGAAAAAATTAAATAATTAAACATTATCAATCCTTAGGTTCCATGATGAAACCTAAGACCAACTATACTAGCCTCGGTTAGTTACAAATGTCTCTGAACAACAGGCATCTATCCAAGGGAAATATACCCATCCCCATGATTAGATGCCTCCTTGATAAATATACCCATCCAAAAAATAAAATAACACACCTGATGAAATATACCTATCCCAAAAATAAAATTCACACCTAAGGATATATACCCATCTTGAAAAAAAAGTCACACCTAGAGGTAAAATCATCTCTCGAACCATAAAATAAATACCCAAGGGAAACACCAACCCTGGATCCATGCCTTAAGGCTAAACACATTAAACCACTCATCTTCTCTTCACACACATAGTTTTTCATTTAAAATCCCTTTATATAGAAACTATAACACCATTTATCACCATTCCAATATCATCCTTTACCCTTTAAATTATCACCATTTACCATATTATAAATAAATATATTAAATTTATAATTCAATCCCAGTATTCTAGTTTCATCATTTTTTCTCACACATTCCATGAAAAGAAATTGATTTCAAGGAATCCCCTTAGGGTTCCTTCTTAATAGATATCATTTATGAGACAAGGTATCATCTCTTAGTATATTATCTATGATTTAAATTATATAATTTAATTCTAAGTCAAAATCATGGTAATATAGCATATACTCACAACAAAAACACTAATAAACGAAGTAAGAATCATGAGGAAAACTTATAAATCACCTAACTCAAGTGTAATAATGATTAATCCCCAAAAACCACTAACTGAATTAAAACCAATGAGAAAAGATCCCTAAATAAAATTCCATAAACACCATATTAGGGTTTATGATAATGATAATAATAAATATAAATGAAAATAAACATTTAGGGATTGAAAAATCTTAGACTTACTATAAGGAATCAATTGTAATGAACGACACTTCAATACAATAAGAAATAATGAGATCCATTGGGATAAAAAATTCATAAAAAAGTGAGGGGAGTTTGAGAGGATGAAAAGAGTGATTTTTACATGATATATCTATTTTAAAACTCTCATAACATTTCCCAGGAGACTTTAATTATGTGAATAGTGTTTTGACATTGTGAAAGTTTGAGGCTACACCACTCCAGAACCTGGCACAACTTTTCATGGTGTGACACACTATGTCACATCATGAATGTTTCCTAAAATATCTAAACAACTATATGTCCATCCATGATCCTCAAAAACTTTCAAAAGAACCACCCCAACACATTCATCATCCAAAAATAAGAAGATTATATATAACTAGACCCAAAAACTAAACCATAACACACCTCAAAAATATGAGGAGCATTATAAACTTCCCCATAAAGATGTATCATCCCTGATTAGTATGTTGAGGGGTCTCATATGAAAAATCTATAATCTAGTACCAAAAATACATCTTTCTATCTCAAGCCATTTCCCTAAGACATATTTGTAACCATAACACTCGAGCAAGAGGCCATTCCATGATTCACCACATGATTCACCCCCTGAATCTTTCCATGAGTCATTATTTCAACCCTGAATCATGTAAATAAATTAACCCGAACACCTAAACCATTATAATTAGAAAAATATATTTATTTTAGTAGATTTTAAATTTTTTTATACCTAGTAAGAAGTTTGTGGGGTTTACAACCTCCACACTATAAAATACTTCACCCTTGAGCTACATTCCCGAACATCACAAGGAAACATTGGTACAAAAATATAGCCATTTAGTCCTTATATATGATTAATAATTCCTTGAATACTCTTGGTTATGGTTATGATTACACCACATAGTAATTGTTTTATCATGAAGATTCTTTTTTTACTTCAATCCACTATACAAATTGGAAGCTCCTCAAAGGATGTTTCAACCTCATGCTCAATATCATTGGTGTCAATAATGCGAGATGAATTTGGATGGTATCATCTTAACTGAGATACATGGAAAACATAATGCATAGAACTAAAGTGATATATAAGAGACAAATAGTATGACACTAGACCAATCCTTTCTAGTATCTCAAACAACCCCACAAATGTAGGTGAAAATTTCCCTACATTCAAATCTGATAATTCCCTTACCTCAGTAACACTTGAAAAAAATACTTACACACTAACCCCAAACTCAAGAGGTCAATATTGTCTAAATGGATTGAAGTCCTTCTTTTTATTTTATTATGGATAATCCCCCTTTTTAAGGGATGAAGGGGAACTCGTACATGACCCATAGGCCCAAGGCACAAGCCCCTACATGACCCGCAATACATGACCTGAAGGCCTAGAGGCATACCATGCCCAATACATGACTCATAGGCCCAACTGACTAGAACTGAACCTCCTCAGCCTTTTCATCATTGATTACCTAGCTCCCCACCTTTCATTGCTGATTGGATAGCATTTCACCGTACAAAGTTTCACGGTTCCTGGTCCCGATGGTAGTTGCCATACCCTCTCTTTCTTCCAATCTGGTTTGCTCTGCTTCTAGTGACTGCTAATCTTGTTGCTCTGATCCTCTTCTGGGGCCTGTTCTGTGTGAAATGGGTTACTCCATGGTCTCTGTGGCCCGAAATCCCTAAGGTACGAAGGCCTTTAATGACTCGAAGGCCCTTGAGACCCATAGGCCCAAACCATTGGTCTAAAGGCCCAAATCCGGTGAATAGTTCTATCTACTACAATACCAAACATTACCTTCTACAGTACTGCTACAGTACCCAAGAAAGTTTTGATAATGTTTTGAAAATATTAATTTTTCTATGAATTTAAAATTTACCAATTATTATTATTATTTTTGTTTAAGGAATTGAAAACGTTAATTTTTTTAAAATAGTTTTAAAATAAAAAATTGTTCAATTATATTATTATTATTAAATTTTAGATCATTCTAATCAATTTTATGTTGAATTTTGATATAAAATCTTTTTATACTTTAGAAAACCTTTTCTTTGGAAAATAGCTTTTTCGTCACAATTGTGAGTTTAATTTTAAATTAAATTACACCAATTACGTGAATTGAATCCAATAAAATGAAATATATATTTTTAATGATTATAATTAATATTAGTTTATAAGTTTAACTTATTTTTTGTTTATAATGAATTGTAAAAATAGTAAAAATCTGTTGTTACAGTTATAGTTAAAACATGTTTACCGCGGGTTAAACTAAAAATATAATGGTTAAAATAACTTATTTTTTTATTTATATATTATGGAAGTATTTAGACTTTATATCATATAAGTTTTGTTAATATCTCATTTTAGATCCATTTTTTCTGAATCATACATTTAATTATTTGATTCTTTTCAAAAATTCCAAGTGCATCCTCTCCCCCAATTATAAAAGGACACCCCCTATTCTATCCTCTATACACTTAAAGAACCTTTTTTTTAAGAAAATAACTTCCCAAATACATTAATTACATCCATATCCAAGACAAAGAGTCCCTGGTTTAAACATAAAACCATCATAGAAAGGATTTAGGTGTAAAACTAAGAGGTTTTCTGAAGAAGAGGTATAGTTCTTAACCGTGCATTTCATTTTACTTCTTATTATAACTCCTTAAAATATTCATAAAACATTATGGAATAATAAAACTAGTATCTTAAATACAATTAAATTTTATTATTTTTATGAACAACTTATATCTATCTTCTCTTCCATAAAATGGGAAACAGAACTGTCGATTGTGTGTACAACATAATACCGCCTTACAAACCAATGTAATTCATTTTCCATCACTAACTCTCATGGATGGATATAATTATGAATTTAGTTTATATATATATATATATTATATTTTTTACATAATTATACTTCTATAATTATGATATCACCCCTAATTTATTACTTTCCCATCAGTTGGAAGACGATAATGTCGTTCGTGCGTATATGTGGACTATCGCCTCCATGAAGAGATGTGATTTGTTTTTAATTTTATTTTGTTATATATAGTATTAAGGATATATAATGAATATATAAGATATATATGATATAATAATAATTCTTTAAAATTTAATTACTATTTACCTTTCTTTTCTTCTATCTTTCAAAAAATGAAAACAATGTTTATGCATAAGTACGACCTACCATCTCCATAAATGATGTAATTTATTTTTCTATAAATTAATTTTATGGATGAATATAATTATGTATATAATGAAAATATATTATTTTTATACCATGATTAACATTATTGTGGTTATGGAACTATGATCAAACTAAATAGACCAAAACCACTAAACCAAAAATTACATGAAAAATGAACCTATTATTACTAGGAATAATGATTTTAATAAAGAATTGTTAAGAAATGGGTGATAAAAGGTTATAAGTAAATAATATATGATATGATATATTTGAGTATTTTTATGGAATATATATATATATATATATATAATAAATCTATATTTATTATATTGTAGATTCGAACACGTATGAAGGAAGTCAGACCTGAGGTAAGGGTTTATTTCACAATCTCATCATTATTTGGGATTTTTTATGTGTAAGTATCAGTTGGAGGAATTATTTGATATTTCTATATTAAAACCAATATATTTTATTACCCTATATTTATTTCTATAAATTTTAATTTTTCCTTTAATTTTCCTCTCTTTAAGTACTTAAGATACCAAAATAATATTTTTAATGAAAACTGACTTTGTATTTTCTACTTGGTTAGAAATATTTTCTCATAGATGCCCATATTTTCCTTAAAATTTATAAAATAATGTTTTAAAATTATACAATTATTTATTAAAGACATTTTTATCCATTATTTAATTTTTAAAAAATATTTTAAAAGTAATCTTCTAATTATTTTTCAGATGAGGTACTTTTTGACATTTTTATAAAAGTGTGAAAGGAATGTTTTCTGAACTTATACGACATGAAAAAAAATTCCATAATTAATACTCATTTATTTGATGATTAATTTACATTTTATAGGGTTAATTTCTAATAAAAGTTTTTCTTAAATATTTGGGAAATATTTTAGACTTTAAATAAGCGATTTTAAAGTGAAAAGGATATTTTCCTCAAGAAATTTTTAGTGATCTTTTTTGAAGTATTTTAATCTATATCAACATAATTTTTTGAATATTATACTAAGGATATACTCTAATGAAACCATCCAACATATTTATTTGGATATTTTATGATCTGTTTTATTGGAGAAATTATTGACATTCCACATGCTAGTTCTTCCAATATGAACAATTATTAATTTTTACTACATGATAATTAAGTTTTGTTGTTTATTCATATAATGAACGCATTATAATTGTTAAGTGATGGGTGGGTAAATAAATTATTTATCCCATAAATTCATTAGTAGGACTCATGATACAAACTATATTGAGTATTTAGCTGAGGCCTTAGCCATTTATGTAATATGTATTAGCATATGGCCTCGACAGTAAGTTTCATATGTGTACCAATATACATTACATAATTATGAATTCAGTTATTAATGCACATTTTATTATTTTAGTAGTTATGATATCCATGGATAATTTTTTAGCTCATTTTATTATTCATATGGAATTATTTGATCATCATTTATTCTTTTATTATTATTCATTCCTTATTAGATTCTGCTATATTCATACCCTTACTAAGCATTAAAGATCACACCTTTCTTATGTTTCATTTCCATAGGATGCCAGGAAGTGTTTTATAATTAATATTTAGGGATATACTAAAGGTAATAATGGGTTTATCAAAGAAAATAAATTGTTTTATTTTATGTTTTTAAATGTAATTTGAGATTCAAGAATGTATCTAGTTTTCCTAGACTACTATACTATTCGATCATTTAGGATTTGATCACTGATATCTTGTACCAGTGTAATAGAGTAACCACCAAACCTGAGATACTTGGATTGAGGTCTATACAATATTTATTTAAAATTATATATAGGAGGTGTGGCTATCTTCCCTAAACAAAAGTATAAGATCTTCCAAAATTTCTTCAGATGGAGATAGTTAGTTGGGGATGAGACTCGGATGAATTTGAAATACATTAGATTTTACAATGGAGTTGATTATGGTGAAAAAGAGTAATAGAAATTCTACTAGATAAACACAATCTGGATGGGAAGAAATATTCCTAGGATACCTGAGAAAAATTCTACAGTGGAACATATGGATTAGATGCTGAATGAGAGAGCCATAAGGATGAGGTTAAGTTATGGAATCTTGAAGAAATTTTGGTATGGGGTAATTAACTATGTGGATCATATTATGAATCAGAGTTAATACAAACCTATAAAACAACAACTTCTAGATGACTTATGGTCTGACTAGAAGGTACAAATTACTTACCTCATAGATTTTAGTTTTATTACGTATGCCCATGTGAAAGCCAAGGAAAGGGAAAATTTTTGAAGCCAAGTCCTATACACATTTATTTCATGGATAATATGATGAAAAATTTGGTTTTAAACTCAAGGTTAATAATTAGTGGAAGGTTATCAGAGTTTAAAACTTCATCATCAATGAGGAGATCCTGTGGATGGATCAAAACTTGGTGGCCGATGCTCTTGAATGAAATGAACTAATTGAGTAGGCAAAGTTTGAGTTGGATAGAGGCCTGTTGGTGCCAGGATATTCAGGGAGAATGGATGATGGTGTTGTTTGAGAGGTAAAACCAAGATTCATAACTGAATATGATGATCAAGTTATGAAATTACCAAGGATAGATGTTCTAGAATGACCAGGAAAAAAATATCTAGGGGCATAAATTAAAAAGATATATCTTTGAATAGAGCATGATCTATAGATATGAGGAGATTTTCTAGGGTCCAGAGAGTGGAGGTTTGATTCCAAAATTCACTTTTTAATTCTAATGGATAATGGGGAGATTGAGATCCTAAATTAGGTAATAATTATGAGAAAATTATTTTAGTGGGAGTTATAAATGAAGGGATAATTGGATTCTTTGAACATGTCCAATACATAGGATATAATGTATCTTTCAGATGACTAGATAGTATTGTAAAAAAAATGGGTTTATAATTTGAATGAGGAATAAGATGATAGGTTCTAGTACAAAGTGTGGATGGTTGTGAAGGGTTTCCAAAAATTGTAAGGAGTGTATTTCAGTGAGATATTATCTCCTGTTATGAAATATATGATAATACACATAGTTTTTAGCCTAGGTACCATGAAAGGATTATTTCTTGAAAAAATTGATATCAAGATGGAATTACTTCACAAATATTTATAGGAAGAAATCTATATGGAGAAACCATAAGTTTTTATACTAGAATAAAATTAATTCATAATGTCATACTCATATTAGACTCTATAGGCTCTAGAAATCACTAAGGAAATGGAATTCAAAGTTTTATTCCTTCATAACAGATTGTCGGTTAATCTGGAGTAATGTGGATCACTATTATTACTATAAGGTATATGATGATAGAATTTTCATCATTGTTCTTATATATTTTGATGAATTACTCTTGGTTGGACCTATAATAGTGAGGTTGGAATATTTGGAGTGTTATTTATATATATGTTTCCAAATGAAGGATGTTGGTTCTTTTAAATATACTTGAGTTTTACAAAACCATTCATATCTTAGTAGAATTATGTTTAGAAGGTACTATATAGATTTAGTATGAGTGAATCAAAGCCAGTGATTACCCCCATTGCCATACATTTCAAACTATCAATGAAGAAAATTCCTTAAATAGTTGAGGAGGAAGATTACATGGTGAAAGTTCCGTATGCGTATACTATGGAAAGTTGGATTTATGCCATTCTTTTTATTAATCCTAATATCTCCCAAGCAATAGTTGTGGTTGTAAGGTTCATGGAGAATCTAGTAAAGGAGAACTGATATTATTTTAAGTGGATCATTTGGTATATCAATGTTTTAGTGGGTATTGTAATTTGTTTTATGATAGGTGATCCCTTGAAATGATTTTAGATATTGACTTTGGTGGAGATATGGACACATGTTAGAGCACCACTTTCTTGGTGATTAATTTTAGAGGCACTTTAATGAGTTATATTTCATGGTTAAAATCTATAGTTTCACTTACATATATAAAATATGAGTACCTTGAAAAAATGAAATTGGGGAAAGAAATAGTTTGGTTAAAGTTTCTACCATAGGAAGTCAAACAAAGGAAAGAGATTGGTGATTTATATTGTGATAACTAAACCACAATTCAATTAGCTAATAATTTTTTATTTTAACTCTTCGAAGAAGCATATTAAACTAAAATACCATTTCATCTAGAATCTTGTGGATGATGGGATACTAAATCTTTAGAATATTAAAGGGTAATAAAATCCACATGATATGTTAACTAAAGTTATTTACTATGTTTTTCTGAAGCATTACTGTACTTTAGTAGGGCTTGGATAACTTAGAGGTCTTAAGATATCATAATCTATGAAAGACTTCAGGATTAAGTTGAAGAATAGAGTTATGGGATATGGGTCATGTGATCTTATGTAATTTTTGTTGAAGAAAAAAAACTCAATTGGGAGGTTTTTAGGATTTATGTGAGATTCCATTTTCCAACTGAGTGATAATGTCATTAGAGAGTAAATTTTTTTGGTGAACTTATTATTAAATTAAATTAATGGGAATAAGTTTTATAAACACTGGAATTCTATGACATAATATAACCATAATAGGTAGTGTTATTCATCAAAATAATCTTGTGTTAGAGCTGGAGGGTGAGGCTTTCTAGAAGCTGGCGCATACAGATGTGGTTACTATTTACTAGGTAAACTAGTTTAGGAGGTGATTAACCTTGGCCAAATTATTATATGGAAAAAATATTAGGGATATGAGGATTATGGTATGTGAATATTGTTTTATGATGAAACTAGGATTACCAAAAAATAGAGTCTGTATATAGGGATAAGGTTACTTGTATTGCGTGAGAGAAATAATGAGTGGTTTATTCGAGCAAAGATTCTATTATTTTATTCTTAGAGTTAGTATTTAATTATAATCTCTCTTTTTAATCTATAATAATTTTTTCCCATATATTAATATTTTTTAACCATTTAAATTCTTTATATTCCTTTTTTGATTTATTTTCTGTTTTATTTTATTATTTCTTGGTTTTACCCCTATGACTACCTCTTGTGGTTTCTAGAAGGTGGGAGGTTAGGGTGTATTAATTCTTTGTCTTGAAGCATCATCCATTGAAAATGGTGTTATCTAGACATGTCAGTTCCTTGTTCTTCTTTTAAGGACTAGGTGTTCAGTTGAATAAATGATTTTGTATCCAGGAAAATATTTTCTTGGGTTGATAGTGAGTAGTTAAATTTTTTAATTCTTAATCCCTTAGTCTGGAAATTAAATTCTTCAAAATTGTATTTTTATCAAGAAACCCAATATTTGGGGAAACAAACTATCCAATGATTACGAGTTCACCTGCTATAATTCCATTGGTTTTCCCCACTTTTTTATTCTTATTCTGATGGGACAAAAATGCTGGATTAGGATTTTAATTCAACAAAGGGATTATTGAATAAAAAAATAAAAAGAAACACACTATAATTCCTATTAAAATATACCCATTATATAATTACAATCCCAACACAAGATCTCTACCTTCTCATGACCATGAGAGTGGTGAAAATATTGATTAAAAAATAAATCCTTCCTATGGATAGAAGAGTAATTCTATGGGGAATAATAAAAAGGGGGAAAAAGGGAAATAAAAATGGAAGAAAGAAAGAAAATTATGGGGGGGGGGTCGAGTTTTGAGAGTGGAAATACCTCCCCCTATGACATAATCCCATAATTTTGAGTCAAAACCTATTTTTTATAAGAAAATAAAATTATATAGTGTGTAATAAAGTACGAACTATATATTGTGGTCAATGTTTCCTTAATTATTTTCTTTATTGGAAGAGGACTTTCTATGTCATCCATTGATTTCTCATCTAGCATGTGTTAGTGGGTGAGGTAACATTGCATGTATCACCACCATACATAGAATATCATTCAATTTTATCCACCAAAAACATCTATAAGGGGAATAAATTGTGTATATAATAGTATAAATGGCATGAACTACTTGATTAGGAACATGGATGTCTACTATATTCATCCAAGTTATATACCTTCCAAAAGTATATGGCATTTTCTTATTAATTACATTCCTTGTTGTTTCCTTTTATACACCATTTTTTTTCCAAAATGTAAATTCAATTGAAAATCATCAATATATACCAAAACAATCATTTGAATCATATAAAAACATATATTTTGTATCATCTAAAATTTTAGTCATCAAAAAACACCAAAATAATATGCACAAATCAAGTGGATAATCAGAAAATATACCCTTGGTTTGGTTCTTCTCCATAAACAGAGACCGATTCACAAATTTTGAGAAGGATTTAAATCATACAATATTCACTTGGGATCAAATATAGTTCCTCAATACATCCTAAAAATACATAACCTTGACTGTATCATCACCTTCCATCCTAGATGAAAACTGTAACAAATCGATAAAGCGGGTAACATAATCTATTACTAACAAGCCTCTTATACTATATGTATAAATTTTTTAGCTCTATCACCCCTCAATGTATTTGAGATGAAATTATTAAAAAAGGGAGTTTAAATGTCCTTTTAGGAGAACACCACATACTGGTCTTCCTAGACCTAAATGTTCCACCATTGTTTTGCTGGTCCCAAAAGCATGTAAGTAGCAAGATTCAATCATATCTCAGGGAGTGTCTTGAGGTGATAAAAAATAGTTTTTATAGACTTGATCTAAAAATAAATTTCCCATGGTCCACCCTCACTCATATAGAGTGGTGGGTACTATAATAAGAACTCATGGGTCAAGTCTATTATGGTCACCTCAACCCTTGATAACCAATATCCCATAGATTGTAACACATAGAGTAAACTCTCTATAATACACTGATCGATAAGAGGAATAAGTGAAATAATATATTCCAACTCCACTACAATTGGGTAATTCTTATCTTTAACCTCTTAGCACTCAATGGGAGGTCACTTCAGTGGAATGTATCTACAATGCTAAGCACATGACTTAGATTACATTCCTATCACAAGTCTTGATCTCAAAGTTTTGGGTATGAAATAATAATAACACACCACTCTAACTTAAACATACACACTATGATATAAGTGTGTCACATATAGTCATGATTCTAGACTAACCTACATACTCTTAGGCTTGGTATAATCTCACATAGGGTCACATAATAGTTATAGTATATCATAGTAGTAGTTATTAATCATGGGTCAACCAAGTAGAGTTATAGAAAGAAGTTATATTGTAAAATTATATATAGTTTTTTATCGATACTTTTAAATACCCAACCCTATATCATATCCAATATATCAATCATAAGAAATAATAATAATGTTATGTGAGACCTACTTGCTAATAATTATGCATGAATTCACACCCTCTTTCCAACTTGGTCTAAGAGTAATAAGTAATAAACCATAAATAAATATCATAATTCATAATATTTGTAAAAAGTAAAACAAATATAAATGTGAAATCCAAAAAAACAGTCCCATCCCTGGTAAATCGGAATTCCCTCACATGTGGGTTAACTACTCCAAGACATAATATTTATACCATAATCTGAAAATGACCCATCTTCTACCTACTATATACCAAATAGTTAGTCAAAATAAAAACAAGGCTATGATACCACCTTTTAATGTCCCCAATTTGGTACACCTCCACCATGACCGAACTAGATCACTACACACCTCAAGTGTGACTTTCTGTATGTTATAAGATGTCGACTAGTGAAAAAGGTTTACATAATAGGCAGAGAGACTATACCCTCATGTAAAAATAACAACATATATCATAGCTAAATGACCCAAAAATATAAATGATAATAACATTCTATAATACAATGTTCTACTATGCATGCCATATGTATTACATGAGTCATAATGGGATCTTCTGTGGGAATATCATACACATACGGTTTAAAAAGTAAAAAAAATTAAAGAAAACATATGTAAAACTACTCTCGTGTTCGGTCCCTATCCTATCTTACAACTATAAACAAGATCCACTAGATTATCCATCCAAAGTAATAGGGACCTTACTCTTAACCGAGTTATGAAACATGAATCCTTCTTAGGTACCATGGAACCCGAGTAGGGTGTGAGTATAACTTAGTAGTCAACCACCAATGGTGCCCCCAAAAATCTAGTATATATATTTCCATGCTTGATATTAAGTGATAATAATAGAATAAATAAATAACCCACTGTCCCATATAGTGTTCAACCACCAAACTATATGTGACCATACCTGCTTTAGCCTATACCAAAATGGGATAATATACCCTTGGTATGAACACACCTTTAGGATGAATAATATGTCACTCCTTGTACCAAAATCATGGTGTATAAGTGTAGACCCCAGAAAACACGTCCCAAAATTTTTCCAAATGCTTATATAGACGATCCAAGATCGTAGAACATTTCTCAAGCTTTGATTTGGTAGGTTTTAGGGCCTGAATGGAGCTACGGATAAGGAGTTATGGACATTTGAAGTTGGGCTGGAAAACTGGTTCACGAAGCCCATTCGTGAAGCCCCCTCCGTGATCACGGAGCGCCGCCGCGAAGTAATGAGGTGAAATGCTCTGCAAACCTGTTTGATGTTCGTGATGCACCACGAACCCACCACGAAGAAGAGGAGGCGGTAACTCTCCATGAACCCGGTTGAAGTTCGCGACCCACCGCGAAGCACCGAAGTCCCCTTCGCACAACATGAGATTTGCTTCGCGGCATCCCCTACCTATAAATACCCAGCTCACCCCCTTCTCCAGAGGATAGCCACGACCACTTCGCCACTTGGGTGGCCAATCTCCCGATCTGTGGAGCTCCGTTTTTCGGCTCCGTGAGGCCATGCTCCGTGAGTAAATTCCTTCGCGTTGTTGCTCCGCGAGCCGATGCTCTGCGAGTCCATGCTCCGTGAGCCAATGCTCCGCGATGCTGCTCCGTGAGTACTCCGTGAGCTGCCCTTTCTCCACAAGAGGCCCATGCTCTGTGAGATCCCTCTATTCCATAAGACTCTGCTCCATGATCCGCCCTTGCTCCGTAAGAGGCCCATGCTCCGTGAGATCCCTCTGCTCCGCGATCCACCCTCGCTCTGCAAAAGGCCCATGCTCTGCGAGAGCCCATTGCTCCGTGAGGCCATGCTCCACGAAGATACTTCACAAAGACTCATCCTTTGTGAGGCTCCTACCTTCGTGCCCAACGGTCCATACCGCAGGGGCTATGCCCCCGCACCCCCGCTCAGGGTCAGTGCCGGGCTGCGGTCCCATCCCTCTGGGCCAGTCCCTTCACTACCGTCACATATACCCATGAGAAATAGAGAGTCACACCCTGGACTTTCCGAGCTAGGACGTCAGGATTTTCTATTGCGCCCTTATGCACACCCACCATCCACCTATGGAATACTATGATTTCAGAGACTCCTCCACACACAGTGAAACACCTTGAGTTGACATATTCCTCTTGGTTTAATTCCTGTGTTGTGAGTTGAGATCCTCATTTTCAATTCCCTGAGTACCTTGAGTCAAACCATTCCTCAGGAAACTCCTCCAAACCCAATCACTTGGCTTCTATGCCAGGTTGAACCAGAAAGGGCTGCCCTTGCGTAAGTCCCAACACCATCCATTTCTTTGCACCTTATGGAAATAATCCTATCTACATGACTATAAACTGTAGTACTCCCTGTCTAACAAATGATATGATGCCTCTTGCCCTATAGAAGAGATGCCACATGCTCCAATCATAAGACGCCTAATGCCATGATTACAGTGGCATGATTCCAATGACCCTTGGAATTATCCCTCTTGTGCACCAGTGCACAGGTGAGGGCCTCAATTCACCAGTGAGTTGGGATGCCCTCATGGGAAGACATGAGGAAGACATTACGGGCATCATATTTGTGTAATCCCCATTCAACATTGCCGCTCCATAGCGGCACCCGGGTAGCTTCCTTGCGTAAGTCCCATTCAGCGTTGCCGCTCCATAGCGGCACCCGGGCAGCTTCCTAGCGTAAGCCCCATCCACCATTTCCACTCCATAGCAGCACCCGGGCAGATTCCTAGCGTAAGCCCCATCCATCATTGCCGCTCTATAGCGGCACCCGGGCAGCTTCCTTGCGTAAGCCCCATCCACTATTGCCGCTCCATACCAGCACCCGAGTAGCTTCCTAGCGTAAGCCCCATACACCATTTCCGCTCCTTAGCGGTACCCGGGCATCATCTTTGTGTAAGCCCCATCAATGATTTCCGCTCCATAGCGGCACCCGGGCAGCTTCCTAGCATAAGCCCCATTCACCATTGCCGCTCTATAGCGGCACTCGAGCAGCTTCCTAGCATAAGCCCCATCCACCATTGTCGCTCCATAGCGGCACCCGGGAAACTTCTTTGCGTAATCCCCATTCATCATTGCCGCTCCATAGAGGCACCCGAGCATCTTCCTTGCATAAGCCCCAGTCACCAGTGCCCCTCCTTAGCGGCACCCGGGCAGCTTCCTTACGTAAGCCCCGTTCACCATTGCCGCTCCATAGCGGCACCCGGGCAACTTCCTCGCATAAGCCCCATCCATTTTTGTGATCCCAATCAGCGGTAAGCCGTTGTGATCCTATGCAGCGGTAAGCCATTGACATCCTTATCTAGCGGTAAGCCGTTGTGATCCTATCCAGCGGTAAGCCATTGTGACCAAATCTAGCGGTAAGCCATTGAAACCCCATTCAGCGGTAAGCCGTTGACATCCTTATCCTGCGGTAAGCCGTTGCGACCCCATTTAATGGTAAGTCATTCACATCCTTATCCAGCAGTAAGCTGTTATAACCTAATCCAGCGGTAAGCCGTTGAAACCCCCAATCGTCGGTAAGCCGTCATCAGGAGAACTACATGGACTTTGATTACCTTCCACGAGGATACATAGGAAGCCTCTTCAAGGCTCAAGCCTGAAACCATCGTCATCCTCATGATGGTTCCACCCCCTTCACCATGGAATTACCGGTACCTTCCCTCCCCCAAGGGGTAGGGGGTATCTCTTATGTATGTCCTAGTGGTGTGGAGTAAGCCCACATCGTCCGAGCTGGAGGAAGTTAAACTGCCAAACACCTCGTCCTCAACACATGACGTTAAACTATGATCCGACCTCGTGCCTCACACGCAGGGTCCCCCCGGCTCGGACATTCTTTAGGCCCACTGGTCTCCACAGAGGTGGTATCACCCATCCACAGGGGATGATATCCTCCTTATCGGAGTGGCGTATATCCATGGGAAAAGGGCCACCACCTTGGTGTAAGCCCCCTAGCCTCTCTTGCGGAAGGTAGAACCCATGCACCTTTGTACTTCCCCACTACCAAGGCCAGTGGAGGGAGTGATATGGAACGAGGCACCTTCCATCTTAGGTCCCAAGTCCCTCTCCTGCTACACTTTTCTGCACTTTGGGCCTCCATCCTGGAGTAAGTCCCGACACCATGGTCCGCCTTACGCGTAAGCCCCTCTTTGCTTCTCACAGACGCACCCTTCGTGACGTGATTTCCAGGTCTCTGCTGCCTCTTGTTTCTCACACCGAGCATGACTCACGTGGGCTTAGAGTAAACATCGACCATGGAAATTCCCCCATCCAACATGACGTTAAACTGTATGCCCCCGTCCAGCGTGACGTTAAACTGTATGCTGTCCCGCATGACATTAAACTATACATCCCCTTTGAACTATAAGGTCTTTGATCCATGTGAAGGCATGGTACGTAGGAAGCCTCCACGAGGTTCAAGACCACCACCCATCGTTTCTTCATGTCAGGGTTCACCCTCATCCCGTATGATGTTAAACTGCACCCTGCTCCAGCGGTAAGCCGTTGTGACCATCCTGAACTATGAGGACTTTGATCCATGTTAAGGCATGGTACGTAGGAAGCCTCATGAGGTTCAATCCCACCACCCGGTCGTTCCGACCTCATTCACGTCGGTTCACCCGACACCTTAGGCAGCCTAGAGTGTAAGCCCCACACCATTTTGAACTACGTGGTCTTTGATCCATGTCAAGTCATGGTACGTAGGAAGCCTCACGAGATTCAAGCCCACCACCTGATCATTCCGACCTCATTCATGTCAGTTCACCCACCACCTTGGGCAACCTAGAGTGTAAGCCCCAAACCATTTTGAACTACGTGGTCTTTGATCCATGTCAAGGCATGGTACGCAGGAAGCCTCCTTGAGGTTCAAGCCCACCATCCACCTGGACCAAGGTCCTTATTCATGTCGGTTCTCCGACACACCCTTTTCTGAACTACGTGGCCTTTGATCCATGTCAAGGCATGGTACGTAAGAAGCCTCATGAGGTTCAAGCCCACCAACCGGTCGTTCTGAGCTCATTTACATCGGTTCACTCCCATACCGCATGACGTTAAACTGTATAACCAAAATACGATGAATTTGATCCATGCTAAGGCACAATACATAGGAAACCTCATGAGGTTCAAGCCCTTCACCCATTGGACCAAGGTCCACCTTCACGTCGGTTCACCGACACCATTCCGAACTACGTGGATTTTGATTCCCGGCCACATGGATACGTAGGAGGTCTCTTTGAGGCTCAAGACCAACTTCACCATCGCCCTTGCGATGGTCCCATTTCATTCCCCCTCCACTTCATTCAAATATCCATTATCCATATTGATTCTCACCCGGGTAACCACATCCCGGTGGGATCATGCCATCCACCTCCTCGTTGCTCTTGGCAGTACATGGGCTGCTATCCACACGTAAGACCCATCATGTCTCTGGGTCATTGTCCTCTGTGTACACCCCGAATCATCACCCCTTCAAACCACGCAGGTTTAGATCCTTGTTGTCTACACAAGGTACGTAGGAAACCTCCCTGAGGTTCAATCTCAGCCAATGGTAAACCATGGTGTTTCCCCATTCTGGGGTTCACACTCCCTGATCCGCCCCCAGTGGTGTCCAGATCAGCTTTCACGGTGTGACATCTCCCCTCTACGGGACACACCACCTCTGATCCATCTCTATGGGATGTTCTGATCACCCTCATTCTGTCTCCGCAAGATGTTAAACTCAAGGCCTACCTCATGATAAACATGAGATGCCTGAGGAAAACCTCGGAAGACACGCCTTTGGTGTAACCGTCTCTGCTAGACGTTAATCTTGTAGCATAACCTGTGTTAAAAATGGGAATCTGAGGAAAACCTCAGATGCATTCCTATGGCATATGATTCCCCACATTCGATGTGGGATTCCTCGGGTTCTACACCCTTGAGATGCCCTCTTATGAGGAAGAATACAGGTTCCCCAATGTCCACACACCCAGAGATGCCCCGACATGCCTGATGTTGTCATCTACTTCGACCGAAAGTTGCTACCATGTCAAGACCCCATGTAATGTCTTGACAGAAGTAGTGTAATTAACTGGTGACCATGAAGATATGGCACTAGGAACGAGATTCATGAACAACGTATTAAATCTATGAGGGAGACCCAGACTAGGTGATGAGTTCCGAGGAGGAATCCACGGAAGGAAGAACCGAAATCCAATCATCCCATTTCGATCAAGGAACAAACGTCCCTGAACAAGGACCGAATGCCACCCGCCTTTGGAAAGCGTGAATGCGGGGTAACAATAGCACGTCCTCACAGACGGATGCGCGCGCCCCGACGAAAGCGTCGAAAACAATAAGCTATCAATATAAATTATTCTAGGTGAATGATTCATCATTATCACAACCCATAAAATTAAATTATCCATCACCAATCAAATGTTAATGGTGAACAAGACATTAACCAGTAAAGGAAGAATCACCAATCCCAAGTCGACATAACTCAAGTGGATGATACACTACCAATACAACACACAATGGATGGATGGTGCAATAAAAGAATCTACCCCTTGGGTGGATGATATAACACCATTATTCGACTATAGGTTGATGATGAAACACCAAAATCTATCTTTGGGTGGATGATATAACACCAATACGAGTCCCCAATTGGACAATTCACCATTAGGACTACTTCCAAAGGTGGAAGGTATACCAGTAACATAAATACTTTAGTGGATGATGCACCACCGTAAGTAATATCAAAGTGGACGATATACCACCAAGGAATCTTTACAAGTGGATGATATACCACTAACATCATATCATATAGTGGATGATGTACAATCTACTTACCCAATCTAATTAGATAATACACCACCAACCCAACTCACATAGTAGATGAGTTACCACCAACACATCAAAGGTGGATAAAGCACCACCCAAAAATCATCATGGTAAGAAATTCATTAATTATATACATCCACATAATATATATAATTATTTAATGCAAAAAGTGTTATGATACTAATACACTAACAAACTCAAATTTTTAAAACTAGGAAATCGCACCACTAAACTACCGCATTCTCAAGTAATTACTTACTTAGGAATAGCCTTGGACACTCCATGTGGATCCTAGAGGCATGTATCAAACATATCCACCCATATTAGCTCCAAATTAATGTTTTCACAATCAAAATCACATAGAAAACGTTCACCATTGACCATCAATGTTATTGTACACCACTAAAGGGATCTCTCATGGGTTGAAAAAGTTCAATTAATATTATAGTTAGTAAAAAATTAAATTTAAATCAATTCCTATGGAATGAACACAAATTTTCACTTTACACATTTTATAAGATGCATGGTACACAAGTAAATACCAATGAGAAAGTAAGTGACCACTGACCTTGGCCTAGAAGGGTCCTACCCATTGAAAACCACCAGATGATTCTACCTTAATAGGTTGATATCTGAAAACATGAAAAAACCCACACATTAGGGATTAATTGATAATAAATGAAGAAACTATATAGAAAAAAGAAAAATGATTGTATTAGGAGTGTTTTATTTACCTAATACAACCTCATGTGAAATACGAATCACAATTTTGAGCCTGGATAGAGGAGATACAAACTTAGAGAGAAAATGAATAAAGGGGAAGGGAAGTGAATCTTGGTCCCACTGTTAAGATAAATGAGGTAAAGGACACATTTAGGCTATATATTAAACCTCAAAATTTAATTTAATTAAAACAATTAAAACATCACATAGTGAATGTGTTGCAGTGTGACTGTAATGGTTACAAAATGATGCCCCTATCGGGGCAACCCCTATGGTGTGATCTATTTGGTCATGGAGTAGCTCCATACTCTAAGGAATAACTAGTAACCTAATACATAGGTCTTCATAGTATAGTCCCCCATTTTTTACAGAACACTCCCTCGATAGATTGTCTTCACAGTGAAACCCTCCTCCAATTCAGTGTGACTAGCCACTTATAAAAAAATTATTTTCATATAACAAAATTTTTATTCTTACACATATATCTTGTTATTCTTATATAGACCTACATATGATAAAACCCCTATATTATGGCATGAAATTAAACTCACTAAAAAAATTTAATCATAGGTAACCCCTCATCAAGAAACAACCCCTATCTGTTTTGGTATGATGAGCTACCTAAAACATAATTTCAACCCAAACACAGGGTCAACTCCTCAAAACTAGCCCCATGCCCCCAACTAACAACTAAAATATTCCCAAAAACTTTGAAATTCATGATGTTTGGTAAAATTTAAATCAAATTGTTATTTCAAGAATATATGGGGGTGTTGCTCTATCTTCCATACTTATCAAACTTCAAAGTTAAATCCTTGAACACATAAAAAGGTCATGATTAAAATATTTATAATGATGAAGGTCATTAAAAACTTCCCACTATAAGACTTATCATCACTAAGTAGATTCAATGAGCCTCCCGAGGAAAAAATATTTTCCATTTAACTTTCATATTAGTCTCATATTCCCATATTCTATCTTTCAATTTTGTACATTTCTATAACACACACATAAGAGGAATCAATTTACCCCATAACACCTTTTCACTTCAATCGATAATATAAATAGGTTATTTAAAGTAGGAACCATTTATATATCTATATAGATATAAAATGACAAGTCAAATGACATGTTAAATGTTAGTTATATATCTATATAGATGTAAAACATGAAAGAAATTATGAATAACACTGAATTTTAGAAATAAAGTAATCCAATGAGTTATTTCTCCAATTCTCTATAAGATTTATAAAGGATAGAATAACCTTGGAGTTAACTTTACATGTTTTTTGATTCATCATTGTACTAATAAAGGATAAACCTAGAGAAAACATTATCACTAACCATAAATTCCAAGGGTCCTCTTCTTTGATCAGAATAATACTTTTAGTGGCCCCGAGTGGTATTCAACTACTTCTAAATAAAATTTAATTGCACTATAATTTCCTAAAAAAACCAATTATAACCAAACATGTTTTGATAATCTTAGTTCATTATAGAATAGGATAAAAAGGCCTATTATAAAAGGTATTAAAAATTAATTCAAATACCCAAGGTAATGTGAATAAGAAGAAAGTAGTCATAACCCATAAATAGATTTTAGGGAACATCGTGTCCTATACTAGAATAATTAAAAATCTATATAAATATATGGTTTAGAATTTCATGGCCCATACATATATGCCATAGATATATACATACATATATTCAAACACACACATATATCATGTAGCTAGAGTACACATTTCCATGGGTAGCTTGAGTAACCAATCCCAACCATTTCTCATCACCAAGGACTTATAATAAAGTCTAAGATAATATCCATAATCTATTCACTAATTTATCATATTAATCCATGAATGTATCTACAAATTTGTTTCATATTCATCATTCTTGAGAAACTATATACATAACATGGATATAAAAATTCACCACAAACAGACCCATAGTCTCATACTAATTTAACATTGCATATATGTTGACAAAAAGGTAAATAAAACATAAGATACAAATAAAAAATTACAAGCATAAAACTTTATAAATATAAACTAATTTTTTTTCTCAATTATGTTATAATAAAATCATTTATTATTTAGAAGAAAACCATTTAGGCTTATTCACACTCTACCCCATGCTTCTACTGCCCTATATGCTACAATAGTATGAGAGTGAGAAAGATTTCACCTAATAATTTCTATATTGAATGTGATCCCAAAGAAAAAATAGAAAAGTTATGGAACCAATTTGATAATTATAAAGTAAAATAAGGGTTCTACCTTTATTTACAAAATCTTATCCTTTACTATAACTTGTGGAAAATAAATCCAAAATAAATATTGGATTTATGAACCCTATAAGAAAATAAATTAGATATTTGAGTTGTTTATGTATTTAAATAATATAAAATAAGAAAAATAATAGAGATTCCACCTTTTCTTCACCAAAATAAAATCCTCACAACTCATTGAAAATAGAATTCAATAGGTACAAAACCTTGAATTAATGAAGGATAAAAAGAAACATAGGATCTCCTAAGAATTTTCAAGGAATAAAAAAGATAAAAAATGATAAGTAAGAGTTTTTTAATTAATTAGGTCAAGAGAAAAATTACCAAGCTTCCCCTGTTAAAAAAAACTTCCTAGAACCCACCCAATTTCCCATGGCTACACAAATGATACCAAACTCTTGGTGGTAAGACATGAGGACTTTGGTGCTTTATAATAATCCTTTCCCCATTTTCTTCAACTTTATACTCCTCAAAATACTTTCACCATTATTTTATAATTCTCAAGCACCAAAGTTAACTCATTGAACACATGAAAGGTCAAAATTAAAATGAAAAATAAAATTGAATAACAAAGGTCACTAAAAACTCCCCGCCATAAGGATTGTTGTCACTGAGAGGATTGAATGAGACTACCTAGAAAACATATCAGGCCATCGATATTTGATCTCATTCTCATATTCCCACATTTATTCTTGTAATTTTCTATCTGTCTATCTAAAATTATATAATAGGAATAAATTTCCCTAATTTCACCTTTTTAGTTCAATCAATAATATAAATATATTATTACATGTAGGAATCATCTACCTCCAACTTAATATCATAAAATCAAATGGCATGCACAAAATTGAGTATATATCTCTGTAGTTTAGAAGAATGAAAAAAATATGCATAACATTGAATTTAGGTGATGAATTAAGCATGTAAGTTTTTTCTCTAATTATATCTAAGATCTAGAATGGCTATATGAACCTTTAAGTTACCTTTACTTGATTTCTCATTCATTGGTGGCCTAATCAATTATAAACCCAAATAAAAAATGACCTTTAACCATAAATTACAAGGCTCAAATTTTATGATAAACATAATACCTTTGGCAGCTCTTAGCAGTAATCAACTGCTTCTGAATTAACTTCAATTGAACTATCATCTCCTAATCAATACTAAGCACAATCAAAGATGATTCTCCAAACTCATTTCAATAGAGGAGAATGATATGGCCTATAATAAAGATATTTAAAAGGAGTCATCTGAATAGAATATTGATGATAGTTTTTGTAGGAGAACTTTAATAGTAATAGTTTATTTTTCCATGATCCACCAAATTCAAGAATATAGGCCCAAAAAATATCTTCGAGGATATGAATAGTTCAATCATACAAGCCATCAGTCTAGGGGTGATAAGAGGTACTAAGTTTAACTTGGGTTCTAAGATCCCTTAACAACCCTTACCATAATCTAGATGTAAATATATAATATTTATCAAAATGAATGCGTGATGGTGCCCCATAAATCTCTATAATTTATATAACTTAAAACTTTCCCATATCATATAGGGTAGAGGATTCAAAAATAGGAATAATTGAGCTACCACTATTAGGAAATCAATAATCACCCAGTTGGTGTCCTGACCTCTTGGATACCTCAACAGGTTATTGAAAACATAAATAGTGATACCATCCTACTTTAAAAGAGGTATAGAAATTAGCTATAAGAAACTGGTAGTCCATTTGTTTTCCAGTTTCAATTGGTGGAAGGTGAAAGATCTAGAAAATAAATTAGTGATTTTCTGTTTCATACTAGGGCACTAAAACTACCAATATATTTCATGATACATACTTGAAATACTAGGATGGAAAACCCATTATAATGAGTGATATTCCATCACCATATCATCCCTCATTCTAGTAGGAACTACCAGATAATCATGGATATAAAGGAGGGAATGGTAATCTTTAGATCAATCTTACGGGATATCCCCACTATTGAGTGTCTCTAAAATAATGATATAATCATGAACATACATTTAGGAGTCCTTAAATCAACCAATAATAGATAGATTTAAATCAATATGACATAAATGGAATCCATCATGATTCGTAGAAATTTCTCAATGATGTTTATCCATAAGAGACATTAACATCTATTCATATTTTTCCTATTTAACTTTTTGAGGAATAACCATTCTACTAAGGGAATAAAAAAAATGTTGCCTTTACCCAGTGAATACAAGAGTTTGAAATCAATTTATTTCAAGTATTTCAATCACTAATGTTGTATCAAACTTATTTTTCACTGTGAAATGATATACTTGATAATTTTTGAGTTCAATATATACCATGAATTTTTTATCAAGAAGGAAATGCCTACTGTACATTAAAGTGTTCAATAAAATGGTTAATTTGAGGTTGTGATTTAGGTAGTTCTTCATGTTAGGTTTATGTTTCTTATATCCATAGGAAACTATATGGTGATCTGATATAAGAACAAAAACCAGAATAACTAATGTAGCCTAATAATATACCTTAAACTCATATAATAATATACCACATACCCTTCACATGGTTAAGGTATGATCAATATTGGAGTAATGGAATGCCTCTTCTTCAACTCTTGAATTATTATATCACATTGATATGGGTATATAAACTTAACTCCATCCTTTATTAAAGAGATTTAATTTTATAGAAATACTGGATAAAGTGAAAATAGTATCCAATAATTCATAGAAAATTTCAAATTTGAAATATGTTTTTGGGAACTGTCTAAAATATAACTGAATACATCTTCTCTAGATCAATTATGATTCCTTATTTTGATACTACACATCTAAGAAATTTAACTTCTCAAAATACAGAAAGAACATTTAGGAATATTATATATAAATAATTCTTTTATAGGGCCTCTAAAAAAAATTCAAAGATGTTTATATACTCATAACCAAATTTGGAATATAGTAGGATATCATCCATAAAAAAATCAATGAATTAATCAAGGAATAGATAAAATATCTGGTTCATTAGAGTTATAAACACTGTAGGAGAGTTTTTTAACCCAAAAGTCATAACTAAATAATCATAATTACTATAACATATATGAAAAGATATATTTGGAACATATTCTAGTCTCACTCAGAGCTGATGATATTAAGATAAAAAATCTATTTTTAAAAACTATTTCATTCCCTTCAATTGATCAAATAAAACATATTTTTTTTTAAAAAATGACTATAGTTCTTGATAACCACATGGTTCAAACTTTGTTAATCCATACAAAACCATAAAATTTCATAAAATTTCTTAGTGAAGAGTTCTAGAGCACTTCAATGAGAAGTGACTAGTCAAATAAATTCCTTTGACTCAACCTACACCAACTAAATTTTCAACCCACTTAACTCAACTGAATCCGCTAAATATAGTGGAATATAGATTTATTTTATTTGAAGTATTATTTATATAGATAATATCCTCTCCCATTTAAGAGGAATCCCTAAAAATTATTTAATGGACACATTAGGTAGATAATCAACTGCAAGTTGTATAACTTTTTTATCTTAAATCTCAACTTCTCTAAGTTATATACTAGATATCACTATGGTAATAACACTAAAAATCTCTTGATTTAAGTACACATGGATAAATTATAACTCCCACACCCCAATATAAGTATATTGAAAACCATTTGGGGAAGTGAAATACACTTGTCTTTAATAACAGTCAATGTGAGATTATAATTGGGTCAACTATTTTATGATAATAAATATTTTCAAAATTTCAACTACTTCTTGGAAGGAAATTAAACCCATAATTTAGGCAAAACCCTGACAATCACCTCATATTTGTTACCCTTGGAAATTTGGAACTTAACTGTTTAATCGATTAGATCTTGTTTTTTAAATGTTTATTAGTTTTTTGAATTAAGTGTGAATCCATAAATTAATTTTTTTATCTTGGATTTAAATTGTAAAAAAGTATTTTAATAATGATTTTCATGTTTTAGAAAAAAAATTTGGATTAAGAGGAGTCAATGAGATGTTTTGGAAAAATAGTCTTTCTAAAAAATATCTATAGTTGGATTAGAAATAATTTAAACATGGTAGAAACATGTATATACCCAAAAATAACAGTGAAAGAATATTTAAAGTATTTTTTAAATATAATAAAGAATAATCCATACTAAAAATAAAGAAAAATAAGAGATAACCGAAAAAGAAAGAGATGGGTTTGAGATTCCCCTTACCTTAGATCCTATTTTGTTTCATCACCATTTTTTATTCCAATATAATAAAATTAAATTTATTAAAATATGAAACCATTGGTAAATTAATTTTGCTTTTTTAACTCCTGAATAGTTTATAACCATTGGATTTTATGTTTCTTTTTTCTTTGTTAATGGTGTAATATTTTGATATTATTTTTTCCATAAAATTATCCCATCTTGTTTTGATTTTCTCATTTTGATTATATAAATTTATACATTGATAAAATTAACTCAAAAAACTTATAATTAAAATATATTTATATATTTTAAATAATTTATTATAATCATATATAAAGGTGGTGATAAGTAGAGAGTTGAAAACCTCCTCATGGATGGTTAAATGATAATTGATGTGACATTGTCCAAAGAGGAGGTGAGAGATATATAATATTTGATTATATTATAAATAATTTTTTTATTGAAGATTAAAATTATCAAGATCATGTTAACATAATATTTTATTATTTTAATAAGGTTTGTATTAGAAAATAATATAATGATAGAAAATTTGAAAAGGAAGATGAAATAAAATGATAAAAGTACATTACCACTTTCTTGAAGTTGTTCCTTTTCTATAACCCTTAAATGTTTGAAATATTGAAGTTATATGACTTAAAAACATCCCTAAGTATTATAAGGGTCATAATATATGGTAATTGTGTAGGTATTTGGCTTTGGTAAGTGGAAGTGATGTTTTTTTACCAAGGGAGAGAGAGGGTGTATTTATACTTAAGGATTGGGCGTTTTAGGATAAAATATTGAGTTAAATATTTTCCAAGGTAAACCTTGTAATAGTTATATTTTTAAAACTATGAATTATATTTGAATAAAAAAATATATTTTTAACACTTCTAAACACATTATAAACCAAATATATTAGTTTATTAAAAAGGAAGTTAGAAAAAATAAAAAATCATTTCTTAATGGAATACTTTAGACTTTGGAAAATATTTTTTTGGATTGGAATTTGAATTTCATGAATTATTTAACTTATTGAATATTTTTTGGTAAAAAATAAAAATTTTATATTAGTTATGTCACTATTAAATATTTAATGATGTAATTAAAACATATTAGTTACATAAAAATCTTATTTTTACAACTCACCTAAAAATTAAAGTTTTCCTAAAAATTAACAAAAAACCACCCTTATAAAATTTCATTGTACTAATTTTAAAAATTCCACTCATTTTATTGAAATAATTTTCTAACATAAGAAATTAAAATTTTTATCATAAAAAATATTATTTTTACAAAATAAATTAAAATATTGTTTATTAAAAAAGTGTTTATAATTTCATTCAGTTTTTTAATCTTGATATTTATTTTATGGAATTGTAATATTTATATTTTATTAAATAATTCACAATAAATATTATTTATATGATATTTTACTATTTTGAGGTCAATTTATTGTTCTAACGGTCATATTACTATTCCCAATGTTCATATTACTATTCCAATAGTCATATTACCTCATATAAATAACATTTTATTCCTTCATTCACCATTCACATCAATTCCTATAAAATTTCTACATTTTTAATTTTAGAAATTTCAATTTTATTTTAGATTTTTGTCTTTTACAGTGTTGTTCATGAGTGTGATAATTCTATGAGATCAACATGATCTATATTTTGCAGTACTACTTAATATTTTTGTCTATGTTTATTGTCATATTTAATGAGTTTCCATTTTGATGGTTATATTTATTCTATAAATGTAATGTTCCCAATTAATGAAATAAATAATTATGTTTTTCATGTGTTTAAAGTATAATATATTCCTAAATATGACAAACATTATTTATTTGAAAGGAAAACTCGATATATATAAAATTTTGGGATGTTAGATTATCCCCCCTTTAGAAAATTTATCTTATAAATTTCAACCTATATCCTTAGATGAGAATAGATGAGGGTATCTCTATTTCATTACTTAATCAGGTTCCCATGTTACTTATCCATACTTGTGATTTTTCCAAATCACTTTAATGTGGTGAGTTGTCTTGTTGTATAGAAATTTATCTCTACATTCCAAGATCTTCCCCAACCGCTTCTCATAGGAGAGGTCATGTTCTAGTTGTATCAAAATTGGATTCAGTACATGTAAGGTATCATGTATGTACTTACTCTAGAGAGATATGCGGAACACGTCATGAACTTGTGCCACTTTTGGTGGGAGTGCTAGATGATATTACAAAGATCCTATACGATCAAGTATCTGAATGGTGCCAATGTACCTAGGGTTAATATTTCCCTTCTCTCTATAATACATGAAACTATTCAAATTTTAAATTCAAAGGAACACTTTTTCTATAATTTCAAACTCCAAGTACCTTTGATTATTTTCATCATAGCTATTCTTTTGACTCTACATAGCTTTAATGTGTTGTTGAATGGATTAAACCTTCTTTGTCATCTCAGGCACATGATTAGGCCCAAGTATCTTTAATTAACTAAATTTATCCCAAAATGTAGGATTTATAAATCATTTAACATATAGAGCTTCATATAGTTCCATTTGAATTCTTGAGTGAAAGTTATTATTGTATGAGAACCCAACTAATTGGAGATGATGATCCCATAATCCTTTGAATACCATTGAGAAATATCCCAATATGTATTCATGTGTCTGAATGGTCCTTTATTATTGGATTCAATTTGGGGGTGATAGACCATACTGAAGTTGAATTCAGTATTCCCTGAAAGCACTACTACAAAACCAGCATTTAACAGTGATGTTATTTATCAATGATAGAAAAAAACGCTGATAAATGACATACTTATCAGCGCTAAAGAAAGAAATAATAAATTTAACCTTTTATCAGTGCTTTTTATCATTGATAAAGGGAACCTTTATCATCACTTTATTTTTTGCGGTGATAAAGGGAACCTTTATTTGTACTTTATTTTTAGTGTTGATAAATATTTATTTCATCAGCCATTTTTTAGTGTCCATAATGGTCTAAATAAATAAAATTAAATAATTAAATAAATCAAAATTAAAAAGTATTTTATTGAAAAAATATTACAATTTTAATTAAATAAATAATTATTGATAAAAATGAATAAATTGATTAAACATTATTAAATATTAAACATTTTATTAGTTAAATAATTATGATAATTAATGTTATTAAATTGTATATATTAAATGTATAAATATGTATTAAAGTATATAAATATGATTTATATATTACAAAATATATACGCTCTTTACATTAAATAGTCATATATTTAATGAATAATGGTTTATAATTAAAAATTAATATGAATTAAAAATATTGACTAATTTCATAGTACTCAACATATAATTGATTTTTTTTGATTTTTCAATTTAATATTGATCAAATGTGTGTTATATTGATTTCAAATATAAGTAATTAATGCATTTTTATATACAATGCAGACAAACACAAAACTTATCCATATTTTCAATATTTTTGAAGTGTATTTATTCTTAATTTATTCAATTTCACTCATTTTTGACATATATGCATTCAATTAAAATTAGATATTCGTTAATAATGTTAAAAATATATATTTTAAAAAATATTTATATATAAAAATATTTATAGATGTACCTTTACTATATTTATAAATGTAAATTTACTATATTTATAATTATAAATAAATATTTTTTTTAAAATTATTTATATAATTATAAATAAATAATTATATATAGTTAAAGAATTATTAAATTTATAATAAATTTACTTACATAATGAATATATTTACTACATTTATATTTATATATATTTATTAAATATATATATGTATAATTATATAAATATATATAATGATTTAAATATTATTTTTTAAAATATTTTTATAATTATAAATAAATAATTATAAAATAATAATAAACATATTTAAAAAGGAATATATTTACTATATTTATATTTATATATATTTATTAAGTATATATAGATATTTAATTTTTTTATTTATAATTATAATTATAAATCATTTATCAGCCCTTTTTTAGTGTTGATAAAGATGAGGCTTTATGAGTGCTAAACAAAGAACTGATAAAATTGATATTTATTAGTGCTATAACTTTAGCACTGATAAATATTGATTTTATTAGCACTTTTTTAGCATTTATAAAGTCCTACCTCTATCAGTGATAAATAATTGCTGATAAAAAGTCCTTTTATCAGTGCTTAAGTAATAAGCACTCATAAAAGGACTCTTTATGAGTGCATATTTTCAAGTGTTGATAAAAGTATCCTGGTCTATTTAAAAAACCTTAACCACTTTCGAACCCATCACAATATTAGAAGCTTTCTGTGGAATCCACCTATTATCAGCGCCCCTCCTTGGTGAATCGAAGCTCAAATCACACCACTCGAGTGCCTCCAGTTGCTCGAATATTTTGTCTGACATCCTGTGTTTGATTGTAGTTAGGGTTTCCAAAGAGGGTCTTAGAGTTTCTTCAACCTAGCGAGGGAAGACTTCTAATTTTATTTGTGTATTTTTGGTTTCTTTTTAGATTTATTCTTCTATGATTTGTCTATGATCCCTTGTTTATGATTTGTTTGTGATTCATTGTTTAGGGAACGATTTGTGTCTGTTGTTTTTATTAACTACCGATATATGATCCGTTGTTTATATATGACATTGAATCTTGGATTTATTCATTATTGTTTTACTACTATGTTTTATATCTTCTTAATAAATATTTTTTTTCATATATGTATATAAATGTGTAGAAATTTACATGTATATTCTTGTTTATTGGATATTGATTTGAGGCACATCGGTGGTTCCCTAATGATTATATATATGTTGAAACCTTTCGTGGACACCTTAGTGGACATGAAGCTTAAAATGAAATTTTTCAGAAACCAAGTTAGTGGAGTGATGTATGTTCCTCTATAGATTATATGTATCATAGGATCTAGTTCCTCTTATAATTCACTATGGTCCTTAGTTTTCTTATAGAGAAGATTCAAAGGGGCCATCCCCAGTTAAGCACATGATGTTTTATCAAATCAATCCTTCACTTTTTGAATCATTATGATGCCTTTAGTTCAAGTTATGTTTGAATATCAGGTTTTTATCTATTTGGTATTTCTTATATAATATAAGTGAGTTTTTATACTATCATGACATGTATGTGTGTCTATATAACTATTTCATCATTTATTTCCATATTTGTTTGTCTAACAGGTATTCCTATATTAGGTAATAATGATTTTGGACCTGCATATCCATTTACCCCAAGGGTCATGCTAGAATTTTTTCAACCTATGATACTAATTGTTTCTATTTGGGGAGGGGGACCACCTCTTATTTATGATTTTTTACACCCAAAGTTTAAACCATACTTTAATGACTTTGAGGTGTGTTAGAGGTCATACGAAGAATCTGACCTGGTGTTGTTTGGGTAATTTAGGCTAGGGTCATTACACTATCCATCTTTTAGTTTACATCTATAATGTTAAGTGATAATATCATTTATTATTTTCCTTTATCTCCATCTCATTATAATATTCTTTGAGATTATTCCATATAGTGTATCCATCCATGTACTTATCCTATATCCTCATATCAAAGACATAAATAATAACATGATTCATCAGAAATATGATGCATCCCCTCCATGATTTCTATAGGCATCCTTCTCACCCTCACTCTCTCTATGTAGTTGATAATCAGGTATAAGGGATTTTGACAAATTTAACTTCTATTATTAGTATAATATAATACGTTAGTTTCTGTACTGCTTCTAGAAGTTTTCAATGGATATGATATTATCTTTCTCCAATTTAGATCATAATGAAAGTGATGTAGTCATGTAACTTTCCATTATCTGCAAAAATTAAATAATATTTATTACATTTTAATGATTACTGATTGTGATGTTATTAATGATTTTATTATATCTCCCACTATTTTTTCAAATCCTAACAGCCCTTATTATTTGATTTGGAATATCTAGGCGCTTAGATATTCTAATAGAAATCATTTATGTTTCCCTTCTCATAACCCAGATGATAATGAGAGAGGGATTAGTATCTCAATACTTAAGAGACTACACCAAATTTATAAACAAGAATATAGTTTAAAAAATCATGGACTTCATCAAAGTATTAATCCCCTCGAACAATGATTTATTCCTTTCTTTCTAAATTCACAAAAATTATACAAAAGGAATGATAATTATCTCCCTTTTATCATTAATGTTATTCCTTGATCCATGAAACCACTGATCTATTTGATTGAATGTGATTTTATTATTATTTTTTATCATATTTGAGTTTATTATTACTCCTTAATTTCCTATATTATATTTTCATTTGTTTATGGGATTTAAGAAATATTTTATGTGGAGTAATTATTTTCTTAAATTCAATTACCCATTTTCTTTAACATACCGAAATTATTTGAAACAATTAATTGTTGAGTTTACCATATTATAATTTTCATTAAATTTCACTTTTGATAATGAATATATTATGTGTATTAATCATTTGATAAATTAATATGAAGATGTAGTTAAATAGTTCATCATGTTTTCAAGAGAGCATGCAGACGACCCTTCTAAAATCCTATGTCTGTGATTACGTTGTTGTTATTGAAGAAATATTAGTCCAAAAGAGTTGGAAGAACATTTTATTTGTCCCAGAATAGATCAAAGCTATAAATGTTGGACTAAAAATGGGGAAAAACCGAATGTGGACATATATTGGGATGATATTGTGGTTTATGAATAATTTGATATGAATACCTTTGTAAAAGATAGAGATCACATGGAATAAATGACAATGGAAATTGAAGATGACCTTCATGATTGTCCAAAGTTGTTTGAGGAGTTAAATAGACGTTACAAGAAACCATTGTATATTAGTTGTACTAAATACACAACATTTTCATCTGTATTGAAGTTATATAATTTGAAAGTTGGCAACAGATGGAGAGACAATAACTTTACAGATCTATTTGGTCTTCTGAAAGATATAATACTAGAATAAAATAAAGTACCATACCGAACATATGATGCTAAAAAAATGTTACATTCAATGGTAATGATCTCTAAAAAAATACACGATTGTCCAAATGATTGCATATTTTTTTCTCAAGGACTATAAATCACTCATAAAATACCCTAAGTGTAACGAAGATCTATACAATAAAAATGAATCAAGTCCTTTGAAATCTGTATAGTATATTCAATTCATTCCATGGTTTAAAAGACTATATGGATGTCAAGAATTCATGAGATAATTAACATGGCATGCGAATACAAGAATTAAATATGGGAACCTATGTCATCCAACATAATCTCCTCAATTGAAGAAAATTTATTATGAGTTTTCTAAATTTTGAGATGAACTGAGAAAATTTTGTCTTGCATTATCTACAAATGGAATCAATCCTTTTGGTGTGTAGAGTAGTACTCACAGTACATGGCCTATCATATTGTTAAATTATAACTTTACACCATGGTTATGCATGATGCATAAATACATTATATTGTATCTATTTATATCTGTACCAAAGAAACCTGGTAATTATATTGATGTCGATTTGGCTTCATTGATTGAAGATCTGAAATTGATGTGGGATATAAGTGTTGCAATGTATGATACTCATAGAAGTGAAGAATTTATATTGAGGTCCATGTTGTACTAAATGATAAATGACTTCCCCGCTTATGGAAATTTATTAGGCTATAGCATTGAAGGAATGTTGGGGTGTCCCATTTGTGAAAAATGCACATACTCAGCTCGGTTGAAACATTTACCAAAGACTGTGTTTTTAGGACATCATAAATTTTTACTTCAACAACATAAATACCAATCTTGGATGACATCATTCGATGGGAATATCAAACAAGGTATAAAATCGTCTCCAGAAATGGGTGATCAACTGTACAAATAAGAAAATAATATTGACACTATTTTTTTAAACCATTTTAAAAAAAACTTACAAAATTAGGCTGGAAGAAGAGAGCAATTTTCTTTGAATTACTATATTGTAATTATTTGTATGTCATAATTTTTTTTGATTCCATGCAAGTAGAAAAAATGTATTTTATTATGTTATTGGTACATTACTAAATGTTCCTAAAAAATGAATGATGGCATCAAGGCTAGGTTAGACTTGATTGAAATGGGGATAAGGGAAGAGTTGGAACTGGTGAAGGGTAAAACACAAACATTTCTTCCTCTAGTAGCTTACACTCTATCCAGACAGGAAAAATTAAAAATTTTCCTTTTCCTTACTAGTGTAAAAGTTCCATAGGGGTATTCATCAAATATAATGAATATCATGACAATGAATAATTTGAAACTAAAATGACTAAAATCACACGACTATCATGTTTTGATGCATGATTTAATGCCTATTTATTTCTATTGCATTCTTCCTTAAAATGTATGATATAATGGAGGAAACCTTTTGGATATTTGCAAAGGTAATGTTACAATATACTTTATATATTTTATAAAAAAATTATATAATTGAATATTGATTTAATTTTCATTATTCCTTATAGAGTTCGTTTATTTTAGAAGATTTATGTCCATGTGTCATGACTTTTCAAGAAGAGAAACGACGTTGTCTCTACTCAATCATAGAGGTAATCTTGATGTTTTCATAGATTTATCATTGTCCATAAAATTAATGTATTTTTTGTATTTATGTTTAATTTATTTCTTTTTAGTATTACTCACATAATAATTGTTTTCTTATATGGGTGGATAATTTTGTTCGAGTTGGGGTGCTCTGTCCATCTTTCATCCCTTTCTACTCTAAAAAATACACAAACTTATTCTACCTAAAGACCTTTTCACCCCTACAGTGTTACAATTATAACTTTCTTTCAAGCTCTCTCCAATGCCATTGAAGGAAGAGAAATGTCACTGCCTTTACTTAATGAAAGTGGTAATTTTGATGTTTGCAGAGTAAAATCATTGTCTATAGAATTAATGTATTGTTTCATATTTATGTTTAATTTATTTTTTTAGTATTACTCACATAATAATTGTTTTCCTATATAAGTGAATTATTTTGTTTGATTTGGGGTTCTCTTTCCATATTTCATCCCATTCTTCACTAAAAGTTCCACATACTTCTCCATCATTTGAGATGTGTTGGAATTGGATGCACCTCTATCTGACACATGGTGTGACTAGTATGACTCAAAGTACATCTTTTTATTTAAAATTAACATAAATTTTTGTAAAATTATCACTTTTTTAAATTTATTTATTTATATTTTTACTAACATAAGAATAGTTTTCTTATATAGGGGAATTATTTTTCTTGAGAAGGGGGTGGTTTTTTTGACAATACCATGAGTTAGGTCAGGATTAAAAGACAAAGGAACATTGATGTTTTTGAATATATGTAATAATTTGTATTTATGTAATTTTATAAACCAATGTTTTAAATGTCTTTAATATAGTGTTTTTTCTTGTATTTGTGTTGTAAATTTTATTTCTTTTAAATTCTGTACTGGAAATTGTTTTTGTTGATATCTGTTGTGTTTCTAGTGCTTATGGTGCTGTAGTGTACTGTTGCAGCACATTATGGTGGTGCTATAGTGTGCTTCTACAACACAATACAGTATGGCCCTTTATGAGTATTATTAAAATCATTGATAAATAACACTTTTATTAGTGAATATAAAAGCGCTAATAAAAGAAACATTTATCAGCGCTTCTAAAAGTTTTGATAAAGGTATACTTTATCTGCACTTCTATCAGCGCTAAGAAAGGGTTAATTTAGCCCTGTTAAATAAAAGTGCTAATAAATAGGTCCTTTATCACCAATTTTAAAAGTTATTATAAAGGTCCCCTTTATCAGTGCTTTTTTAGCCCTGATAAATGACCCATTTATCAGCTCTTTTTTAGTGCTCATAAGAGACCTAGGCTTTTAACTTCAGTCACATATTTAGTGATTTTATAGCACTAATAAATTCCATTTATAGAATTGTTAAATGCATTATTTTTAGTAGTGATATTAAAAACTTTTATAGGATTTATAGGTAAACCTTTGATCATGATAAAAAATTATTGAAATTAGTTCCCCATGGAGCCTCATAACTTTCTTTTTGTATATCTATTAAAGTTGTTCAAGTGATAAATATTCTCAAATAGAAATGAAGTGGTCAGTCTTGGTGAGTTGATCCACCACAACCCATGCCACATTTATTTCTTTGGATATTTTTTAGTGACCATTAAAAAAGTATATGATGATTTTATCCTATTTCCATATGGGTATGGGTAATTATTTCATTATCTATTTGGAATTTAGTCTCTATGATTTAACTTGTTGATATACCAAGAACTTTGAGGTATTCTCGGTATTCTCCTTTTACATGTTGTCCCACCTAAAGTGCTCTAAAAGATAATGATACATCTTGGTACTTCCCAAATGGATAGAGAAATATGAACTATCGAAATTATTTAATATCACTTTCTTTATCTCAGGTAATGATGACATAGAAAGTTTAGTTGAAAACTAAATGATTCCGTCATTTTCAATGTTTAATTAGTGAAACTTATTTTCATTTGTGACTTTGACATTCTTTAGGAGATCCAAATCATCCCTTTGTGCATGATTTATCTTCTCTTGGATAGATGGTTGGGAAATCATTTGGAAAAGGAAGGATGTCTTCACTGTCGTTATGGTTTCTAGATCTATCCTTTGTATACCCATAGGGATAGGGTATTCCTCAATCCACATCATAGTTAGTGTAAAAGGTTATTTTTTGATAATAAAATAAGCTACCTTATTCACCATTCTAATATAGTAGTGAATATATCAATTATAGTCCTCAATTAACTCTAACCACCTTTATTGATGCATATTGAGATTAATCTACGTGAATATATTCTTTATACTCTTTTGGTTTGTATATATATCATACTTCTCTTCATAGAGGAAATTTTTCCAAATATTTAAAGTTAAGATAAAAAATTCAAACTCAAAATCAGGTTTTAGATAGTTATAATCATGGATATTTAATTATTTTGAGGTGTAGGATGTCATTGTATCATTCTTCATGAGTAAACAACCCAAAAATATCTTTGAAGCATCTATGTATATCACAAAACTATCTCTACACATGAGTAGTGTGACTAAATTCATAGTGATTATCCTTTTCTTAACCACCTTAAATGTTTTCTCACATTCTTCTATCTAGTCATACATTACCCCATCCAGTGTTAGCTCAATTAGTGGGCCAGGAAGTCATGATAATTTTCTGGAAAACCAATAATAATACCCTACTAATCTAAAAAAACTACAAATTTTTTTGACACTTGAGGGTATGATCCATTCCTAAATTTCCTTTGTCTTTTAAAGGTCTATATAAATTCCCTCATCTGTGATCACATGCCTCAAGAATGTAACTTAATGTATCCAAAAGTAAAAATTTCTAAACATAGTGCACATATTCTTCTTTATTAATTTCATTAACACAATCCTTATATGTACTTAATTTTCCTCTTTTCTTTTGAAGTAAAAGATAATTTTATCAATAAATAATAACAAAAGTTTTTTGAGGTAGTCTCTAAATAATATATTCATTAATTACATAAATATTTTAGGGCCATTAGTAAGTCTTAAGAGCATCTCTATGAACTCATAGTGTTCATATCTCATATGAAAGGCTATCTTGTAGATATATTCTCTTTTCACCTTTAGTTGATGATACCCAAAATGAATATCCACCTTTGATAATTAATGAGCTCATCAAATTTGATAAAAAAAATCGATCCTTTATAGGGGATACTTGTTCATTATAGTAATATTTTTTAGATCCAAACAATAAATGAATAACTATATTGATCCGTACATGTTCTAGAAAAAGAGCACTGACACACCCCAAGGCGATGTAGTAGGGAATATAAAACCTTTGTCCAAATGCTCTTATAGTTTCTTATTTACCTCCTTTAGTTCTATTGGGGACATCCTATAATGTAATTTAGATATAGAAGTGGTTATATGTATAAGTTCTATTGATAACTCTACCTCATGATCTAGGGAAGTCCATTTAACTCTTTGGGAAATAATTTAGTGTATTCCATCACATTGAGAATTTTCTCAAGGTTATATCTTTCATTTGACACAACCATTTAAGAAAGATATGTTTCTTCACTGTATATCAACACCCACACCATTGGGGGATTTTACAAAGTAGATTCATGATATTACTTTCATTTTTATAGGAACATGGGATGGTTTGGGATATAGAATGAGATTTATATTTCGTAAAAGTTAATGTGATATCCATATAACAAGAGATAATCCATGCCTATAATATCTTTAAATTTCACTAAGGTAAGGATTAAAAGTTCGTTGGGAGAATATTTCCATGGATTTTAATAAGAGAATAGTCTAACACATGGGTTGTAATGATCACAATACTTGGTGTTTTTATGGATATCTCTACTTTAAAGTATCAAGAATGTGATTAGATTATTCTAGAACACTTGTGGTATTTAAAGGGATGTTTGGAACTAGAATAATATATAAAGTTTTTCCATTATTGATTGAAAAATAAGTGCACCATGTACAACTTCATTTTCATGATCCACCTTAGTGGTGGTAATGGCATATGATTCCCCTTTCTCCCTCACCTTTGGTGGTTTCTTACATTAATTTCCCTAAAAAACCATTTTTAGTACACTATCTTGCATTGTTCCCTTGATCCTTATAGTTTAATCATTACAACATGGATGGTTCTTTCCCTCCCTCTATGATGTTAGATGACTTCTTCGTGTCTCTTAGATATTCATGAGTTTGGTGGAATTATCACGCACACTTAAAATAATTTTTTCACTCCTTAAAGAAAATTTTTATGATGCTTCTTTCCATATGTTTAACATGTGGGTTGTTGGATCTTCTTTCAACCTTTATTATTAGATCTCCCAACTTGAAAATCCATTCCTCACTTTTAATATCTATATCCATGGGACCATTCTCCAAAATCTATCTCTACTTTGAGAGAACATCAAAATACTTCTTCATAACTTCCAAATTCTAAGATAGTTATAGAATTTCATATATGTAGTTTTATACCACTAAATAATCTAACTATTTTTTTTATTTCTATTGATAAAAAAACCCATGGAATAACTTGTAAGCCTTGTAAACTTTTCCTCATAATCCATGATAGATTCAATCACCTTTTTTAAGATCTAGAAATTATGATTCCATCCTTGTTCAAATAGTTCAAGGGAAATACCTTTTCAGAAATATAATCTTAATGTATTCCCATTCTATTTCTTCCATTTCATTATTTTTCTTAGAATTATTTATCAATTACCACCATTGATCACCTTATCTATCTAAATGATAGACTTACAAAGTAACTTTCTCCTTAGAATAGTAAAGAACATAAAATATATTTTCCATTGAGTTAAACCACTGTTCCATGACAGGTGGATCATTAGATCAACTAAATGTCAGTGGTCATTAGAACATAAATGATTAGATGGAATGTCACACCTTATTGGATGAAGATGGAAATTATACATGGATTGAGTTATTTTTCATATCCTAAGACATCTAAGTAAGTACCACCATGATTTTTTGAGCTCCACTTCCCATTACATTTAGAATATCATTTAGAAAATTGTTTCATTGTCCCTTATAGGGTTTTTGGGATATTTTTACTAGTTATTACCATTTTTTAAAATATAAAAGTATATAACAAAAAATACGTCAATAAATCATGAAGAAATAATTTATTCTCATATGAAAATCAATTATAATTTCTTATTTTATAGGATACCCAAGTTTAGAAAAAAATATTATTTACTGACCTACTTCCCAAATGATTGTTCTAAGATCACACACTTAAAATATTTTTTAACATGAAATGAAACAATTAATTTAGCTATATCTCCTTCATAGTGGTTGGTAAAGAGAATGTGAATCTACCAAATCTTATCCCCAAAGGAGTGTCTAGTAAGTACCACTACTAAGGCCTAGGGTGAATATCAACTTAATAATAAACTATTCAATTTTAAAATTATTACCCCTGGGTGAATTTACTATAGAACTATATCCACAAGTAGTTTCCAAACACAAATTTCATTACTTATAGAAGAAAAAATCTTAACTTTTACCAAAATTTTAGGATATTTTATTATATTTATAATTATCACTATAAGTTTAAAAAAAGTTTTATAGTCTTAATTCCCAAATTAAATAAATAGTTCTCAGATACCAACTATAGAAACCTACCTTTTTAAAACATGATTATTACCTTATTTTAAGATAAATAACATAATAGTAATACATTAAAAAATTTAAAGGTCTAGTATATTGGACCAATTAGGTTTATACATCATGAGTACATAATAAAAATTAAGAATTATATAATCCTTCTTTATAATCACACTAAAATATATCATGTTCTTCTTAGTACATGTATTCACATAAGGATATACATCAATGAAAGGTGTGAGATAAAAGTCCAGTAAGGAGAGGAATAACATGGAAGGAACATAAGACATGAATTAATAGTATATGGGTGATAAAAATAGTCATAATCATATCATGAACATTAAATGATCATTATAACCAAGAGGGTATCATTTTAAAAAGGCATGAAATGTGGAATATGCATAATAATGAAACCTAAAAACATAGTGTTCAAATACCACACACAACCGTAAACAAAGATAGCATAATGTTCACATATAACATATGTTTATAAATCATAATATCATAATTGTGAACAAATATAAAATCATGTTCATGCATAGTAAACATAATATCATGAGATATATCACATTGATCAATGTATTAGAGGGATATATAATTTTAGGCCCACCTGTTACATCATAAAATGTTCATAATCATGCATTCCACATTGAATGATACCATATAACAATCATAGTCATGAATTAAACCCATGAAAAGGAATGGGTTTCATAAATATTTTATAAATAATACATCAATGAATAATATTTAGGATTCCCAAATGAATAAGGGAGATCAAATGTTTTCATAAAATTATTATAATTATTTACTGGAGAAGAAATAGATCAAAAAGAGTCAATGAGATGTTTTATAAAACTAACTTATTTAAAACAATATCTATATTTGGATTAGAAATAATTTTCAAAAGGTAGAAACATGTATATCACTAGAAATAAAAGGGAAGTAATAGTGAAATGATTTTTTAAGACATTTGAGAAGAATCCATACTAAAAATAGAGTGAAAGAGGAGATAACCCAAAAGAAAAGAGTTGGGTTTGAGAATCCCATTACTTTAGACCCCATTTTATTTCATCACATTTTTATTCCTATATAATAAACATAAATTTATTAAAACATGAATAATATTGTGAATTATGTTAATTTATTTCATTCTTCATCATCTATAATCATTTCATTTTATTTTTCTATTTTCTAATGGTGTAATGTTTTGATATTATGCTTTCCTTAAAAGCATCCCACCATGTTTTGATTTTGTTTTTTCGATTATTTCAATTTATACATTGATAAAATTAATTACAGAAGATTAGAAATGAATATATTTTTAAATTTATATATTATAAATATTTATTATAATTATCCACAATGGTGGTGATAAGTAGAGATTTGGAAATGTCCTCATGGGTAGTTAACTGATTGTTGATGGGATATTTTAAAAAGGGGAGGTGAGAGATATATAATATATGATTATATTATTAATAAACTTTTTACTAGATATTAAAATTATCAAGATCCTGTAAACATGTTTTCTAATTTTTTATGAAGGTTTGGATTATAAAATGATAGAATTATTGTGATTATAAAATGAAAATGATATAAAAATGTGAATGGACATTACCTATTTCTTGAAGTTGTTCCTTTTATTCAACCCTTAAATTCCTAATCAATTGGAGTTATATGAATTTAGAAAATTCATAAGGATTTTAATGGTCTTTATAGATAGTAATTGGGTAGATATTTAGTGTTAGTAAGTGGAATTGAATTGGTTTTTCAAGGGGACGGAGATGGTGTATTTATACTAAAGGAGGGGTTATTTTTAGGATATAATATTGAATAATATATACTTTCTAAGGTAAAAATTTTAATAGTGATATTTTTTAAATTATGAATTACATTTGATTAAAAATATTTTTTACACCCTTCAAAACCTTTATAAATATAATTCATTAGTCTATTAAAAGGGAAAGTGGACAAGTGAAAATTTTTTTTCAATGAAATAATTTAGATTTTAGAATTTGGAAACTAATTTTTAGGTTTGAAATTTAAATTTTATGAATTAATTGACTTAATAAACATGTTTTTGGTCTATCATAAAATTATATAATTGGTTATGTAAATATTACTTAATTGATGTTCTAATTAAAACATACTGGTTACGTACAAACTATATTTTTACAATTAACCTAAAAATTGATGTTTTTTTGTGAAAATTACCAAAACATTACACTTAGAAAATTTTGACAAGTTAATTATAAAAATTAAATTCATTTTATAAAAATAATTTTCTAACAGAAGTAGTTTTAATTATTAATATAAAAACTATGAATTTTTATTAGATACATTAAAATACATTTCATTAAAAAGTGCTTACAATTTCATTTAATTTTTAATCTTGATATTTATTTTATGGATTTATAATATTTAAATTTTTTTAAATTATTTGTGACAAATATTATTTATATAAAATTTTACTATTTTGAGGTAAAGTTACAGTTCCAATGGCCAAGTTACTATTCCCAACAATCAGTGATCATATTACCTGCTATAAATACCCTTTAATCCCTTTATTCTTTATTCAACTCAATTCCTATCATTTTTATATATTTTTAATTTCTAAAATGTTTATTATATTATTTAATATAATTTATCCTTTTTAAAGGATTATTCTTGAGTTTGATAATTCTAGGATATTAATATGATCCGCATTTTACAATTCTACTTGTTTTGTGTGTGTTTATTATGCCACTATAATACTTTCCATTTTCATGTCTATATATATTATTTAAATATAATATTCCCAGTTAATTATGTAAATAATTATGTGTTTCATGTGTTTAAACTATATTATATTCCAAAATATGACAATAATTATTTATTTAGAAGGAAAAATCAATAAATATAAAACTTTGGGATAGTATATAAATGACCATTTTATCATCCCTTTTATATACTAAATGTTGGACTGAATATTTAGTAAAGGTAATTATTGTTTTATTGACTGATTTATGGGTATTTTCTAGTTCCCATAGCTCCATAGGACTTGGAAAAACTATATTTACCCATCCCTTTAGTATGTTTTCTTACTGAAATATGCCTTTTGGGTTATGAAATTCACCATGTACTTTTCAAAATTTTACAATAAGTATATTTTTATACTTCATTGATAGATTATTGGAGGTATTTATTGATGATTTTACTATTTATGAATCATGATTTTAAACCTATCTTGAAAATATGGAAATCATTTTAAATAAATTCATTGTGAATTTTTTTTTCAAACTTCGAAAAATAAATTTTCTTGGTAGAAAAAGAAAATGTATTAGTCCATATAATTTCTATTGATTGAATTAAAGTAGATAATTCCAAGGTTGAAATAATTTCTAAACTACCTTACCTCACTAATATGAGAAATATTAGACCATTTTTAGGCTATGATAGATTTTATAGATAGTTTATTAGGGACTTTAGAAAATTACCTTTCCCTTGAATAGAATTTTGAAAAGGAAAGTGATTTTATATTTTATGATTCATGTAGGATATCCTTTAACAAGATCAAGAAAATCCTAACCAAAAACCCCATAATCTATCTAAATGATTGGAATACCTCATTTGAGATGTTGTGTGATTATTCCAATAAATATACCGGAGTTGTACCATCCCAAAATAATTATGGGAATTTACATGTTATATCCTACACCTCTCAGACCCAAAATATATCTCAAATAAACTATACAATAAAAAATAGGGAGTTTTTTTTCCAATTTTCGTTTCATTAGATAAATTTCAGTCATATTATATAAGAAATTAAGAAACTATTTTTTATGATCATATAGAAATCATGTTTTTTATCAATAAATCTAAATTATATCCAAGGTTAGTGACATAGATTATAGTGTTACAAGAATTTGGTTTAGAGATTAAGAAAAATAAGGGATGTTAAAATCTTGTTGAAGACTACATGAGCATGTTACTTCACACTACTGAGTTAGAAACACCAACTAAGATAACTTTGGATGATTCCTTCCACAATGATAAGATCTATAGGGTTAATCATGTTCCTTTGTATAATAACTTGGAGAATTTCATGGCCACATCAAAGTTAACCTCCTTATTCACTAAGAACTAAAATATTAAATCAAAATATAATCCAAAATTATATGTTTACAAGTATCCTTATTTATAGAAGGATTGTAGTGACCAAGTGTTTGGGAGATGTATCCTTAAATAAGAGGTTAAGGATGTTCATTAATTTTGTTATACACTTGCATGTAGATTCCATTTTCAACCTCAATAAACAACTAATAAAGTTTTATAAACTTGTTTATTTTGTCTATAAATTTTCAAAGAATCACATAAATTTTAAAAATATGTCCAAATTGTAAATTTATTGGGTGAATATCTAAATGAAAGTAAATCACCCAAAAAACTTGTATTTTCTATGAAATATTTTATATATGGGTTTTATATTTCAAGGGTTAATTTTTACATCTCTTTTGGTTTTCCTATATCCCAATAGTGGTAGACTATGTTTCCAAATGGATTGAAGAAAAAGTAACCCAGAAAGATGATTCTATGATTTTTATTGAGTTTCTAAGATCAATTTGTTTTTAGGTTTGGATTTCCTAAAATTGTAATAAGTGATTAATGGATACATTTTTGTAACAATAATTCAAAAAACCTTATAAAGAGATATAGTGTACAACATAATACCACAACTACCTAACACCCACAAAAAATGGGTGGGCTAAGGTGTCCAATAAAGAGATAAAAATAATTATGGAAAATATAGTACAAAACAACCAAAAGGAATGAAGTAAAAATATTGATGATGCACTGTTAAGACTGCTTATAAAACCCCTAGGTATGTACCCTTAAAAATTTATTATGATAAGACTGGTCACTATCCTGTTAATATATAAAACAAATCCTTATAGGCTATGAAGAGAGTGAATTTGGAGTTTGGTAAAGCTAGAGAATAAAGGAAGCTCTAAATTATGGAACTTGAGGTGTTGAGAATGGAATCTAATGATAAATCTCTTCTTTATGAAGAAAAATATAGATTTTTACATAATATAATTATTTTGGAAAAATTCTTTGAATTTTGAGATAAGGTTCTAATGTTCTTCTCAAGGATGAAGATTATTCCTAGTAAGATTTATGAAAAATGGATTGGAATATTCAATGTAACTAATAGATTTCCATTTAGTGTAGTTTAAATCAAAAGAGTAGAATCACATCACCCCTTCAAGGTGAATAGAAATTATCTGAAGTATTTTTATGAATACCTTTTTAATGAATAAATAGAGGAGTTTAAGATCCTACCCGTTGCTTTTGAATAATGATATTTTAGGTAATATATTTCATTCACATTGGTCTAGATATATATTTCTAAGAATATTATTACTTAATAAATTCATGTTGGAATTAATTAGATTTGTGTTTGAGATAAGTGTGGGGGACCTGAAAAGTAACCTAAGATTTTAATTTTATTCTTTATTTTCTATTCTATAAGTTCTTTTGGCCTGAAATAAAATGAATCAAATTAACAACAAATAGGTTCTTAGAATATATATTCATGCTATTTTATTTTTTGTTTTTATTTTTTTAGTGTTTTTAAATTGGAAAACTTAAGCTCTAATTTTTTATTACCTATAAAAAGTACCATGGTAGTGTGAAAGGATTTCACTAGTTCTAAAGTTGTTAAAATTATATTATTATTGAGTGAATTTACCTTTGTTTTTATGGATTCTTTTTCTTTTGAATTAGGAAAAGGTTTTTCAATGAAATATATAATGGTGGAATCAAAATAATAGCATGATGGAACTATAATAATAAATGTAAACCTAGGATACCTACCCTTTATAATTTATTAACACCTTAGGAAGCCTCCCTAAAATACATTTGATAGATCATATGAACTAGAGTAAAACAAGTTGGTGAAAATTGATCCAGAATCCTTCCTAAGTCACCATAATCACATGTGTTTTTGTGTTAGCACTCAAATTAGAGATATATAGACCTAAGATATACTACCTAAGAGTTTTTTGTATGACTTATCTTTTACAACTAGTCTCAGAGGATACTTTCTATCTTTGGATAGTTTATTTATGAGTATAGCTACACTCACAAAATAAGCGATTTGCACATGAATGGATGAGAAAATTTTAATAAGTGATAATTAAGAAAGGGGGTGAAAATATTTTAAGAATTATAAAAATAAATTAATAAGGTTAATAATATATATCTTAATTTCATTTAAGAAGTATTAAGTAATTGTGAAAAAGAACATTGGAAATGAATCTTAGGGGAGAGGAATTTAGGAATGTTCTATTTGTTACAATATTGATTCTACTAAGATCTAATCTATTTACGAACCAAGAAATCTAAATTTTTCTTAAATTTAGGTGTGGGAAGTTGCTTAAATTTATAAAAGTGGAATTATAATCATAATTATGGATAAATATTTGCTTCTTTAATTTCTACGATATGTGTTTGAACCTAGGTCAGTTAATCTTTTTGTTAAAATGGATTCTTTGTATTATAAAAGAGTATAATAGTGTAATTTTTGGGGAGTTATGAGAGTAAATATTTTAAATTTTCAACTATTTTCCAGTGTAAATTAATCCCATAACTTAGAAAAAACCTATTCAACCACTTCATATTTATTACTCTTGGAAATTTGGAACTTAATTGTTTAAAGAACCAAAATTGGTTTTTAAATGTTTATTAATTTTTGGAATTAAATGTGAGTGCATATAATGTTTTTTAGACCATGGTATTAAATTTTTAGAAGGGATTTTAATTATAATTTCCATGTATAAGTATAATTTTGGATTAATTCATATAAATCCTATATTTGAATTATATTTTCATTGTGTACAAGTGGGAGTTGAAAAAAGGGAAAAGGGATGACAATATAGGTGTCATTCCATAATTTGTGTATATGTGAGGAAGGATCAATGTATGAGTAATTGAGGCTGAATTTGGAGAATCCTTACTAGCATAGGCCTCATCCCATACCAGCGTATGTGTGATTATGGTTAATATATGTGCAAAGAGGCCCTGTGTAAATGTCATAAAGATCTATGTAATTTTCATTGTACTTGTGTATGTTTCATTTGTCCATTAATTATTTTATAAGTCACTATATCAAGTCCATATTCATTTAAAGGGAGCTATGTAAGGGTAAACAGTGTAAAATTGATACATAAATGTATCAAAAATCCACAAAATGGAAAATTTAGATGCAAAAGTGCATTCACATTCCATTGGTAACATAAATTATGAGGCTATCCTAAGATGAGAGTAGAAAGATAGATTCTTCTTAGAATACCCTAAAAGGATCCACCCCTAATCCTATATTCTAGGAATCATTTTGTCCCACCAGAGGACCCCTCACCTGTGATACATCCTATAAGTCGAATACCTATTCCCATACCTCCTTTGGTATCTAATTATTCTTTTATTACCTTCTTTAAATCTTCATAAAAATATTAAAAGTTTTAACATTATTACCTCTATATGAAATGGTTCCCATATACCAATCTCAAACCGGCTAGCTTAAGCTTCTTGAACCACACTTAGATAGAGAGAAAAATGAAGCAGATTAGTAAATATAGTGGCATATTCCATCATAATAATCATTCCCTATTTAAGCTCCATAAATTCTCAAGCTTTAACCTAGTGAAGAGTGTCTATATAGAACTATTCATAAAACAATTCCTAGAAACCCCCCGAAGTGAGACCTTGATCGTTCATTGCCTCCACCATCACATCCCACCATTGAAGACTAACTCCTTTAACCACAAATTTAGCTAAAAAACTCAATGTTTATATAGAGTCTCAATACTTTAAAATATGTTATGGATTTTATCTAACCAATCCGTATATTATTAAGGAGAAATATCACTTTGGAAGGTTGGGGGGTTATGGAATTGAAATACCCTCATAACATTTGTGGTTGTGGGTACACACTGGGTGATACTTTCCTTACAAATTAGCGTATCTAAGATCACCCACATCGAATAACATTATAGTTTAATTCCAAGGATATAAATTTTTAATTTATTTTAACATAATCATAATGAATTAATAACCCCATCCCATCTCTCATTCTTTCTTAGTTTATCAAATAATTTCATTCTTTAAAATGAATTTTATAAAATTTCAAAACATACATTAAATGTAAGTATAAATGATTTAACCAATAATAACAACAAACAATAATATTAAAGGAATTTATAAAACAAATGAATCAATTTAATGATTCATATTAAACTTATAATTAATGATAAATAAATAAGGAAACACTATTTATTTATTATTGATGTTTTAGTTTTATATTCCACATGAATGGGTTCACTACTAATAATGGGGGATGAATTAGAAGTGCTTGATATTTTATAATTTATTCTACTTTAAATTAACCTCTAATGATGGTTAATACTTGAGCCAATCAAATTTTTATTTTACACTTAATCAAATGAAATGAGATAAAATGAAGGAAAAAACATAGAAGTTTTTAAAATGTTCACCCCAAGGTTGGTGATTACTTCCTTGATGTGATTGGTATCATCTAAGTCACCGATTTTCCGTTTTAATCTTTTGATCAAATATAATGGAGTGGTCTAGGTATCATCCTATAGCCTAGTGCTTCATAGCGCATAAAATAATCATATTGAAAATATTTCTTCCTGATAGTTTCAAATAAGTACATGAAAATTTGAGAAATATAAATATATGAATCTATAATTCTTTAGAAATTGTTGATAAAGATATTTCTCTTCAAACCTATAATATTATCAGATTATAATATGTTCAAATCTTTAATAAATTTTACTTTATAAATACCATTTAATGAAAAATGGTTCCGCATATTCTTGATCCATTCATGTATAATTAGTTTTATGATCTTTTTCTTGATCACTGAATACTCATATTGTTAAGACTTGATCTTTGTAAAATTTTCCCATACTCAATCTCTATTTATCTCAATATTCCAGGTCTTAGTGTTCTTCAATTTCTCTCATGGACACACTTTGTTCATCCATTACCAGTTCAATTAAATTAGGAAGTCATAATATTCTAGAATTAAATAAATTCTATAAATTAATTACATATAAAATCTAAAAACACATTGCCTAAATTGTATAAGTAAATCCTTCAGACCTTTCCTCAATCAACTTTCCACATGGTCACATTCCCACAATCACTAAATATTCCCTTTTACATTTGATTATTGTATCTAGTAGAATTATAGAAATACCATTCTTCCAATTTTAGCTGATAAAATGAAATCTCAATAAATTCTTTAGCTATGATATCCATTTAAATAAATCTACAAATAAATTCATTTTTGAATTCAAAAATATTCTTACAGTGGTCTCCTCTCCACATTTCACTGGATCATATTTAGTTGAACCTTCTAGTATTCTTGTAACATGAATTATCTCATAGAGGCATAATATAACTTGGTAACCCAAACTATTGAAAACTCATATTGAATCACTATATAATAATTTTCACGTGATTTATTAAATAAAAATAATACAACATCATTACATTTAAAATTCAAAATATTCTTTTGAATTTTATCATTTAATATAATTTATTTTGGTTTATTCTTCCTCCAATGTTTTGATCTGTATGATCTTTCTGATTATCTCTATCCACTAGACACGGTTCAATCACCTTTGTTTACTAGACTCATATATATCTATTCAGAACACTTTATCTAATAAATTCATAAATAAATATCAATAATATCAAGTGATTTATATATTGATGAAAAACATAATACAATGAATAATTATTCTTCCATTGAACCATCTCCTTTCTCAATTCAACAAAAACTCAAAACCACTTGGTCTCAGCAATATCCCCATTTTGATTATGTTATCAATAGGGAAACCAAATCAATGAAGCTCTAAAATCAAGGAAAAGGATCACCATCTTATAATTCTATTCCCATGTGAGTGAATTCATTGTAGGAAATAAGAATCATTGAACCAAAATATCCTGTTTTCTATAAATCTATGATAAAAAATTATTCCAAACCTTTTCCTCAACACATCACTTCATCATCCCAAACAAAAATGAATTTCTACACATAAAAAACAATTTCCTATGTTCACTTCAACAAACTATTAAAATATTCCACACATTATTACATCACAAATTACCACTTTTAAAAACTCCCCCAAAATATATTCTCTCCCTTGAAAGGTAAAACACATATAAATGGATAGATTTGTGTTTTCATATTTCTCCCCATTTGACAATAATATCCAAAAAAAAGGTGAGTGAGGGAAAATAATCACATACTATATACTTAAATAGAGCGAGTTTGAATGCACATAATCAACCTCAATAGATAAAATGTTTCCTTTATCAATGATTTATTAAATATATTAGATATCTACACTTTTTTAGATACAAACTCCAACTTTACACCATTTCTTTCAACATGTTATTTGATAAAGTTATATTTAATATCAATGTTCATAGATATTTAATATTGTACTGGGTTCTTGTGGATATTGATATAAATTTGATTATCATAATAGAATAGAAGGTGAAACTTCACGTCAACCAAAAAAGCTTTCAGATGTGTCTTCATACACATTAATTATGTTCCAGCTGGGGTGGTAGCTACATACTCAACTTATTCAGTGATGAGAGTAACTAAACATTGATTCATCATATGCCAACTTAAACATATTTATTCTAGAAAGAAAACTACACTAAATGTGGAGAATAGTTCATCGACACAACCTTTCTAGTCTATATCTAAATATCCAAATAAATTCTAATTTCCCTTAATTTCATACTTTATCCCATAATATATTGTTTCCTTAATGTATCATAGAATTATTTTTCGAGAAAAAATTTGTCTTCTTCAGTGTAATTTGAAATATATAATACAAGGTAACATAATAAACCAAGTCTGGTATAGGGGATTTCAAATAAATTAGGCTTCTGATAAATTTTATAAATTATTTAGGATCAATATTCCTTCAAACTTTATTCTTAAAAAATATGTTCCCAATGAGATATGTGTGGAAACATGTTTTGAATCTTCTATGCTAAATATTTTATGTAATTCCTTTGATTTTTTTTTCTTATGATAAGAAAACGTGATCCTTTTATGGATAGATTTGAAATTCAAGAAATTTATTTCCATTAGTTTTTAGTCCTCTCATTATAAATTTATAATCATCAAGCCTTTTAACCATATATCCATCTCATCTGAAAAATAGTTCTTCTCCTTCGTCAAAATTCCATGAAACACTCAATAAATTGTGTCTCAATCCATAAAAAAATAAGGCTTCTATGGATTTTAATTTTTCTTTTCCAATGAGTTTAATTCTGATAGACCCATCATTTCTAAAATTCACTATTACTTCTTTTTAATCTTCATATTTTTTTTAACAAATTCAAATCTCCAGTCATATGTGATGAACACCCATATCCAATGTCCAAGGTCACTATCCTTTTATATCCTTGAGGGTAGCTTTATCAACTAATGCATTTTACTTAACTTTTCTCCCTTTAAATGATTATTTTTATATTTTTATATCAATTGTTTTTGATATGGTATCATTACAAGGAATTTATTGGAAGGATGTCCTAGATGATCACATATTTCAGAAAAAAGATTACAGTGGTTGAAATCTATTTTCAATTTTCATGGTGGATTTTTTATATTTTCTTCTTTGAGTGGGTTGAATCCCCATAAAACTAAAACTCCAATACTTTATAGATTCATTTTAGTGTTAATGATTAACCTAATACTTCTTTATTGTATTCCCAAAGCCTCTAAAATATCAGAAATGTTCAATTCAAACATATTTTCCCTTGTAACATGTATGCTATCTAGAACTATGTATATGTATTCCAATATCTTTATAATCATTAACCTTATATATTTTGTAACGCCCCGACCCCAGTTACCCAGAGTCGGTGCATTATTACATAACATTGGTATGATCACAAGAAAGATCAAATCTCGAAAGACCGATTGGTTTAGTAGCCTTGGAAATACTAGATACATTCATAAGTTTTACATTACATCATAAAATGAAAAACTAATACAAAAACATAATGTTTCCACAATCCACACTATTATCCCCTCATAATATCCCTGCAGGTCATTCATAACTTACTTCTTCACATCCTGGGAAAAAATAAAACATAGAAAAGGGGTGAGCTCAAATGCCCAGTAAGGATAACAATATAGCGGAACATTCAAAATAAGCATAAACATTTAAGGCAATGCATTACTAAAACAAAAGCCTTTTAAACTTGAACTTCAACATAGTATGGAAAAAGTAAAATGAAATAATGCCATTTACTTATTCACATGGATATTCTACTAATCAAATAATCACATGCAAAAATCAAAAACCACTTTCATAATGTTGGAATGCATAATGCCAGACTATCATAACCACATAGTCAAGGCCTCGTGCCAAGACTACAAATAAGATTTTGCCAAGGCCTTGATCCAAGACACTAGTTTGTCTCATGAGACCTACCGATGCATCGAGGAGCTATAGCGGGCTCCACCCGTCACATATTAAGTCCAATGCATTCCCATATGAAAAGGTTTAAACATAACATAAACATTCGTATTAAAACTAGCATACGAAATGTCAATACTTTCACCATAAACTATGAATGGTATAAAAATAGCACATCCACAGTCAAACATATCACAAAACCTTCAATACAATATAGAAGTTTTGTATCATAATAAATCAACTTCAAATAATCTTAAAATCCATCAAAGTATGTTGACATAGATGAAATAAAAATTCTTTTTAAAGAAATATCTCCTTTTATTTTGAAATCATTTAAGATCCATATAAAATAAAACATTTTCTTTGAAAATATTCTTATAAGCTTGTAAGGGAAGCTTTGAAGATTTTATAACGGCGGAAAATAGCCGCAACCGCCGTATAAGTTAAAAAAAACATTCTTACCTTAATTCTGTCGAAAAGGTTAAAAAGGACCTTGTTTTGAAAACGATGGAAAGATTCCTTTATAAACCACTTATAAAAGTCAAAAAGGGTATAAATGACTTTAACTCATATTCTAGTAAATATTAAAAATGTTTTGAAATACATTTTTAAGAAACATGGATGTGGATGATAAAGAGATCCCAGTAGATTATTACATATAAACAACCTCGGATAATGAAGAGATTGTGAAATAACCCTTACCAATTTGGTAACTTATGAAACATACAACCCATGAAAGAGGTATCATACAATGAATATGTAAATACACATAAATTAGAGTGTATTACACAAAGAATATAATTATGGGCAGTACATACACCACACAAAAGGTGATGGTGGCAATATGGCATGAATCTCACGGGAGTAAGGAGTGAGATGAAAACCCCTTACCACGTTAATCAACTGAGTCGTATGGACAAAAGTTAATAACCACCAAATTATTTACAGAATAACATGAATATAAAGATAATCATGATAATATATATCAAATGCCAGTACACAATACACCACTTTCAATAATTTAGTGGCGAATAATGGAAATCTCATGGAATTGAATGTGAGATAAGAAAATCCCTTACCTTGTACTTTTCCTTGGTTGGGGTAGGTTAACCTCCTGTATAATGGTGAAATAATTGTTATTAAATTATAAAATAATCATATACAATAATATGATATCATATATGATCTTTTAATATTGGTTTGATAATAATATCTTAGTATTATCGTTGTTTCAGGTGTTAACTTACTTGTTTTCTTTTATATGTTTTGTTACGTAAGACATGTTTGTAAAGGATAGGTTTTATATTATTCATATTCAGAATGATATCAAGTCCTTAAACATCATTTTCAAATCATCAAATGATAATTATACTTGAATGGATACGATGGAGAATGAATCTCATCGCGTTCGTGGAGACGGTAGTCCGTACGTACGCACGAGTGACAATATCATTCTTTTGATATTAAAATAATATATAAATGGATGGTATATCATATATACAGAATCATTAACATGTTATATTTATTATTTACATGAGTTACACATCATTATTATACCCATCCAAATAATAATATATTGAATAACAATTACACCACGACGTGGAGACGGTAAGCCGTACGTACGCACGTATGGTGACATGTTATTCAAAGGGTGAATAGAATACTGAATATGGTTGTACCATATTTATAATAACATCACAGTATATATATGATACTGGAGTTATTATTTTAGAATGGTAACAACAAAGGAAGAAGAAGTGGAAGAAGAAAGGAACTTGAAAATGGGTGGTGAAAACATTACCTCTTCTTCGGGTTCTTCCTTTTGATGTGATCAAAAGGGCTCCTTAGGTTGGCTTTCTGATCAAACTAAGGCCTCTAGGTTGTAGTGAGGGAAGTTGGTAGAGTATTGGGGCAGAGTTTGGCCGAACCAAAAGGCTTTTAAGGTGTGAAGAAATGGGAAGGAGGAGTTCCCTTTTATAAGAGGGGTGAGGGGCACCTTTGGAAAAGCTAGAAATATTAATTTATAATAAATTCATATTCGGTTTCCAATGGCTCAAAAGTTGACTATTAAACGGTTAAGGTGGGGATGGGTCGAAAACAACTCAACCAATAGAATTTAGACAGGTTTGGGTACTTATATTAACCTTATCTTTAAGTATTAACTCTAAGTTAATTAGTTTCACTTTTACAATGTCTCTTTGTATTTTTATATTATATGGTTAATAAACTTACCATATACATACAAGAGACCCCCAAGTGGTCCATTAATGATACACCTATCATTATATAAGTCTCTTGGCCGAACCTTAGATTTTTAGGAATTTAATATCAATTAATAATATAATATTTGTTTTAAAAACTCTTTTATGTCAATTTTGACACTATTCAATAGTTGATTTTTGTGAAACTCATAACAGATTTATTACTTCAAACAAAGTCAATTAAATCAATACTAATATATCATATTATCCTATAAAATTAGTTTAATTCATTAAAAGTTTCATATTATATTTATTTGGGTATTTATAATATCAATTATTTTAATTTTTCACTATTATAGTAATTACTGCATCATCATTGTGTCATAAATAAAATAAATTATTTAATGTCTAAAAATTATAAATAAAATATCATTATGTAAGAAATCGTTTTATCTTTCTAATGAATATTTATAATCTAAAATCCAACATATATAACCCTATGTAACAATTGTTTTGCTAAAAGATATATGCTTGTGTCATTTTTGTATTCATTTTAACTTAATTAAAATAAAGTGTCATTATCACTTACAAGTGGATCCATGGGGTCCCAAAATCGACCCAAAGATGCCCATGGTCGACCATGTATCAACCAATAGGGTTAAGACACGTTTTAGGGTAATTTAGTATTATTATAATATTATTTTTTAACCCTTATTTGCCGGATTTACCCTTAACCATGGTAAATAAAATATTTACCGCAGTAATTATTCAAAATGTCTAAAAATAAAAGTTACCTATTTACACAATTTGAACATCCTGATTCCAAATATGGAATCCATTTTCCTAAATTCAAAACACAGAAGTGGCAGAAATTAGTTTAAAATTAATTCCCGCTGTCAAAACAAAAAGCGTGTTTTTAAGAGATAATAACTATCAAAAGATTGACACTTGTTTATGTTCAGTTTAATTGTAAAATTATGTCCAATGACCAACATTATATTAAATGGTAAAAATATATTCTAAATATACTTTAAAACTACTAAAATTCATAATTTATCACTATTAATTATTTTGATTAAAAAAGTTGTTTTTAATTAAAATTTAGTAATTTTCACTATTCATCAAAATATGAAAGTTATCCGAAAAGTACCAAAATTTCACCTTAGGCTAAATTAGATATTCCGAATCCAAAAATGAAGTATATTTTGAAATATAAAATATATGTGATTTCAAAAAGTAGGTATTACTATTCACAACGGCTATTTTAATTAGTTGTGGTGTGTGTTAGAACTCGAGGTTGCGTACAACACACGCTATCGCATTATTCAAAGGGAAACGTACCGTGGAAGCTTGGGGTGTTACATTCTCCCCTACTTCAAATAATTGCATCCTCGCAATTTCTAGGGTATTACTGCATAAAAAGACTCGGGTGGTTATTCATCATAAGTTCCTCGGGTTCCCACGTTGCCTCTTCCATCTTATGATTTCTCCACAAAACTTTTACCAGACGCGTCGTCCGGTTTCTCAGCACTTGTTCTCTCGTATCAAGAATCTTGACGGGCTCTTCGCAATAAGACAGATCGGGTTCTAGTTCTAATTCTTCATAGGTGAGTACATGCGTTGGGTCAGGCATGTATTTCCTCAACAGAGATACGTGGAACACATCGTGAACTTTGGAGAGACTTGGCGGCATTGCCAATCGGTAAGCTACAGCCCCAATTCGTTCTAGAATTTCGAAGGGTCTGATGTACCTGGGACTCAATTTACCTTTCTTACCAAAACGTATGACTCCCTTCCATGGAGATACCTTCAGGAAAACATGATCACCGACCAGAAATTCCAAATCCTTCCTTCGATTATCGGCATAGCTCTTCTGCCTACTTTGAGCTGCTTTGATGTGATTTTGGATTACTTTCACCTTTTCCACCGTTTCCTCCACCAGTTCTGGACCTACAAGTTTTCTTTCACCAACGTCATCCCAACAGGTTGGTGTACGACATCTCTTTCCGTATAACGCTTCATATGGTGCCATCTGAATACTCGAATGGAAGCTATTGTTATAGGAAAATTCTACCAGTGGTAAATATTGATCCCACATACCCTGAAAGTCAAGTGAGCAAGATCTCAACATGTCTTCTAGGGTTTGAATAGTCCGTTCTGATTGTCCATCTGTCTGAGGGTGGTAAGCAGTGCTCAAATGAAGTTCAGTATCCAGGTATTTCTGAAGACTTTTCCAAAATCTTGAAGTAAAACGGGGATCACGATCAGAAACAATTGATAAGGGTACTCCATGAAGTCTCACAACTTCATTAATATATAGTCTTGCTAGACGTTCCAATGGTAGATCTTCTCTTATAGCAAGAAAATGTGCTGACTTGGTAAGACAATCAACAATAACCCATATTGCATCATTCCTTCTAGGAGTCTTTGGTAGCCCCATGACAAAGTCCATCGTAATATTGTCCCATTTCCACTCCGGTATGGGAAGAGGTTGCATGACTCCCCCAGGCTGTTGCCTTCCAGCTTTCACTTGTTGACAAACCATACATCTTGACACAAAATCAGCAATCTCTCTCTTCATGTTGTCCCACCAAAAATGTTCCTTCAAATCTCTATACATTTTGGTGCTCCCAGGGTGTATAGAGAAATTGGAACTATGAGCATCATCCAGCAATTCCATTTTTAGATCAGGTAAATCGAGAACACAAAGTCTCTTCCCAAATTTCAAAATTCCATCTTCATACACAAAGTCTCTCAATCTCCCATCATTCACAGCTTTAATCTTCTTCTGAAATTCTTCATCATCGGTCTGAGAACTCTTAATCCTTTCTAGTAAAGATGGTTTGACAACCATTTGAAAAAGCATTGATGTTTTACCTTCCCTGGTTATTCCCATGTCCATCTTTACTAGATCCATGAAAATTGGATCCCTTTCAATTCTCATCATGTTCAAAACTCCATGGTCTTTTCTTCTCAAAGCATCTGCCACCTTATTTGCTTTCCCCGGGTGGTAGTGTATCGTGCAATCATAATCCTTGAGTAATTCAAGCCATCTCCTTTGCCTCATGTTGAGTTCTTTTTGTGAGAAAATATACTTCAAACTCTTGTGATCAGTATAAATTTCACATTTTTCACCATAGAGGTAGTGCCTCCATATCTTCAAAGCAAAGATCACAGCTTCTAACTCTAGATCATGAGTAGGATAGTTTTGTTCATGAATTTTCAACTGTCGTGATGCATAGGCAATAACTCTATCATTCTGCATAAGGACACAACCAAGTCCTTTCTTCGATGCATCACTATAAATAACGAACCCATCATTCCCCGATGGTAGAGTCAATATAGGAGCATTGACTAATCTTTTCTTTAGTTCTTCGAAACATTCTTCACACTCTTTTGTCCAAACAAATTTAACCCCTTTACGTGTGAGCTTCGTTAATGGGTTAGCCAATCGGGCAAAATTCTGGACGAAACGTCGATAATAACCTGCCAAACCAATAAAACTGCGTACCTCAGTTATACTCGTAGGTGCTGGACATTCTTGGATTTCCTTGGTCTTATAAGGATCAACAGAGATTCCATCTTTAGAGACAATATGGCCAAGAAAAGAAATCTCCTGAAGCCAGAATTCACACTTGCTAAACTTCCCATATAATTCATGCCTCCTCAGAGTCTTCAAGATAATGCGCAAGTGATTTTCATGATCTTCGTAGGTTTTGGAGTATACCAATATATCATCAATAAATACCACCACAAATTCATCGAGATACTCCTTGAAAACTCTATTCATCAGATCCATGAATACAGATGGTGCATTAGTCAATCCAAACGGCATTACGGTAAACTCGTAATGCCCGTACCTGGTTCGAAATGCTGTCTTCGGAATGTCTTCCTTCTTCACACACAACTGATGGTATCCAGATCGAAGGTCAATCTTTGAAAAGTATTGAGCTCCATGCAGTTGGTCAAATAAATCATCAATACGAGGTAGGGGATACTTGTTCTTTATCGTTATAGCATTGATCTCCCTGTAGTTGATACATAACCTCATAGATCCATCTTTCTTTTTAACAAAAAGAACAGGGGCTCCCCATGGAGAAACACTAGGGCGAATAAATCCCTTATTACTCAATTCCTCTAGTTGTTTCTTTAGTTCTACTAACTCTACAGTGGACATTCTATAAGGGGTCTTCGATATAGGCCTTGATCCAGGAATCAAATCAATGGAAAACTCAACTTCTCGTTCTGGAGGATGTCCAGGAAAATCTTCCGGAAATACATCTACAAATTCTTTCACAACAGGTACATCCTCTATTTGAACATTCCTTTCCTCACCGACAGTTACTTCATTCTCTTCCTCCCCAATAATTGAATTAATTTGAGCTACTGGGGGTGGATCTAAATAAGAATTAGGTGGTGATGATTCTGCTCTAAAGATAAGGTGTTCCTTATCATTATCATCAAGAATCGTAACTTCTTTCTTTTTACAATAAATCTTCGCATCATAGTCCGAAAGCCAGTCCATACCGAGGATTATATCAAACTCAATCATAGGTATGATGATGAGATCAGCAGATAAAGAAAATTTATGTGCTCTAATGGGGACTGATTCAAAAAACTTTGTTGCAATGATACTTCCCTTAGGAGTTTTAACTGGCAACTCCCTTATTAAATCAAATTGGAAATATCTAATTTTCTTAGCAAACTGGGAAGATATGAAACAATGCGAAGATCCAGAGTCAAATAATGCATTTGCTAAACTTGAGGAAACCATTAAATTACCTGCCACCACGTCTTTTGGAGCTTCTACCTCTGTAGTAGTGATAGCATAAGCCTGGCCTTGATCCCTTGGCCTTTTCTGAGGTAAGTTCTCCTGACGCTTAGGACATGCATTTGCATAATGCCCCATCTCCCTACAATTGTAGCACTGAACGTTGGTAGCTTCCTTCTTCCCCTTGCAATCATGAGCTTGGTGGCCTTTTTCACCACACTTGTAACAGACTCCCATTCCCTTCAAGAAAGCATCAGGGTGTTTCTTCCCGCATTTACCACAAGATGGATATTCAACCTTTTCCTTCTTCCCCTTATTTCCATTCCCAGATTGATCAGCAGGTCTCTTCTTCTCTTGCTTTGCTTTAAAGTCATAAGACTTAGAGAATTCTGTTTCGGTGTTGATAGCACATGAGACAATGTCTTCGTACGATGAAAAGGATTGTGAGACTAATGCTCGACGGAGAAATGGTTTTAACCCATCAAAGAAATGATCAATATTACTTCTTGGGTTGTGAATATAATCTCCAGCATACCTCGCTAACCTTGTAAAGTTAGCCTCATACTTTGTGACATTCTCATCCTCCTTTTGTCTCAGACTTAGAAATTGCCTTTCCATATCTGCTCGATGGTCGCGAGGAAAGTATTTTTCTAAAAACAGATCTTTGAACTCCCTCCACTCCATATTTGATACTTCATCATCTTCCTTCATGTTTTGAATCAATGACCACCATTGATCAGCATCTCCAGTGAGGCGGTAAACTGCCATGATAACTTTTTCCCTTTCACTGCTCCCCAAAGCCTGAAATATTTTCTCTAGGGAAAATATTCATTGCTCAGCTACTAAGGGATTTGTATTCCCATTGAACGTTGGTGGTTGTTTCCTCATGAATCGATCTTACATTGATCCTCCACGCTGCGGATCAGGGTGCTCCATACGGGTAGGGTTATTTTTCATAACCTGAGTAAGTTGTCCCAGTATGGTGATTAGCTGATCGGCACCAGTTGCATCACCATCCCCACTATAATTATCTTGAGCAGGAGGGAAATCCCTACATGGCGTGCGTGCATTGATACAGTTTCCATTTCTTCCACTAGGCACCATTTCTAAACAATGGCATAAACTAGATCAGTTTATGAATTAAAATACATAATCCCATACTTATAAAACACTTAACATAAATTGAACTATTTATGGATATAATCCATAATCATAAAAATGTTTTCTTTGAGGAATTATATACTCATAAACCCTTCATAATGATTTGTAAAGAAAATGAGAGTTATCCTAAGCATATACCCCGGGAGTGTCGTAACCAAGAGTGCAGCAAGGCCCGTTGTCGTGCACCAGTTCCCGTTCGAGTCTAGCTCAAAGCGGTGTTTCCGGGTTTTACCCCTAGGTACATCTATGCCAGAGCCGGCTCTACCTGCTCGTATCCAGACAGGGATGTATTGCTCGGAAAACTCACAAAATCTCTACAATACCAAAATTCTAGGAAGTTCTTCTATACTAATCCTCAAAGTTCATCTTAGGTCTACGTGCTCTAATCAGAGTTTATCTAAATCTAGCTTCCAAGGTTTGTACTAAACTTCCTCTGATACCAACTGTAACGCCCCGACCCTAGTTACCCAGAGTCGGTGCATTATTACATAACATTGGTATGATCACAAGAAAGATCAAATCTCGAAAGACCGATTGGTTTAGTAGCCTTGGAAATACTAGATATATTCATAAGTTTTACATTACATCATAAAATGAAAAACTAATACAACAACATAATGTTTCCACAATCCACACTATTATCCCCTCATAATATCCCTGCAGGTCATTCATAACTTACTTCTTCACATCCTGGGAAAAAATAAAACATAGAAAAGGGGTGAGCTGAAATGCCCAGTAAGGATAACAATATAGCGGAACATTCAAAATAAGCATAAACATTTAAGGCAATGCATTACTAAAACAAAAGCCTTTTAAACTTGAACTTCAACATAGTATGGCAAAAGTAAAATGAAATAATTCCATTTACTTATTCACATGGATATTCTACTAATCGAATAATCACATGCAAAAATCAAAAACCACTTTCATAATGTTGGAATGCATAATGCCAGACTATCATAACCACATAGTCAAGGCCTCGTGCCAAGACTACAAATAAGATTTTTCCAAGGCCTTGTGCCAAGACACTAGTTTGTCTCATGAGACCTACCGATGCATCGAGGAGCTATAGCGGGCTCCACCCGTCACATATTAAGTCCAATGCATTCCCATATGAAAAGGTTTAAACATAACATAAACATTCGTATTAAAACTAGCATACGAAATGTCAATACTTTCACCATAAACTATGAATGGTATAAAAATAGCACATCCACAGTCAAACATATCACAAAACCTTCAATACAATATAGAAGTTTTGTATCATAATAAATCAACTTCAAATAATCTTAAAATCCATCAAAGGATGTTGACATAGATGAAATCAAAATTATTTTTAAATAAATATCTCCTTTTATTTTGAAATAATTTAAGATCCATATAAAATAAAACATTTTCTTTGAAAATATTCTTATATGCTTATAAGGGAAGCTTTGAAGATTTTATAATGGCGGAAAATAGCCGCACCCGCCATATAAGTTAAAAAAAACATTCTTACCTTAATTCTGTCGAAAAGATTAAAAAGGACCTTGTTTTGAAAACGATGGAAAGATTCCTTTATAAACCACTTATAAAAGTTAAAAAGGGTATAAATGACTTTAACTCATATTCTAGTAAATAGTAAAAATGTTTTGAAATACATTTTTAAGAAACATGGATGTGGATGATAAAGAGATCCCAGTAGATTATTACATATAAACAACCTCGGATAATGAAGAGATTGTGAAATAACCCTTACCAATTTGGTAACTTATGAAACATACAACCCATGAAAGAGGTATCATACAATGAATATGTAAATACACATAAATTAGAGTTTATTACACAAAGAATATAATTATGGGCAGTACATACACCACACAAAAGGTGATGGTGGCAATATGGCATGAATCTCACGGGAGTAAGGAGTGAGATAAAAACCCCTTACCACGTTAATCAACTGAGTCGTATGGACAAAAGTTAATAACCACCAAATTATTTACAGAATAACATGAATATAAATATAATCATGATAATATATATCAAATGCCAGTACATAATACACCACTTTCAATAATTTAGTGGCGAATAATGGAAATCTCACGGAATTGAATGTGAGATAAGAAAATCCCTTACCTTGTACTTTTCCTTGGTTGGGGTAGGTTAACATCCTGTATAATGGTGAAATAATTTTTATTAAATTATACAATAATCATATACATTAATATGATATCATATATGATCTTTTAATATTGGTTTGATAATAATATCTTAGTATTATCGTTGTTTCGGGTGTTAACTTACTTGTTTTCTTTTATATGTTTTGTTACGTAAGACATGTTTGTAAAGGATAGGTTTTATATTGTTCATATTCAGAATGATATCAAGTCCTTAAACATCATTTTCAAATCATCAAATGATAATTATACTTGAATGGATACGATGGAGAATGAATCTCATCACGTTTGTGGAGACGGTAGTCCGTACGTACGCACGAGCGACAATATCATTCTTTTGATATTAAAATAATATATAAATGGATGGTATATCATATATACAGAATCATTAACATGTTATATTTATTATTTACATGAGTTACACATCATTATTATACCCATCCAAATAATAATATATTGAATAACAATTACACCACGACGTGGAGACGGTAAGCCGTACGTACGCACGTATGGTGACATGTTATTCAAAGGGTGGATAGAATACTGAATATGGTTGTACCATATTTATAATAACATCACAGTATATATATGATACTGGAGTTATTATTTTATAATGGTAACAACAAAGGAAGAAGAAGTGGAAGAAGAAAGGAAGTTGAAAATGGGTGGTGAAAACATTACCTCTTCTTCGGGTTCTTCCTTTTGATGTGATCAAAAGGGCTCCTTAGGTTGGCTTTATGATCAAACTAAGGCCTCTAGGTTGTAGTGAGGGAAGTTGGGAGAGTATTTGGGCAGATTTTGGCCGAACCAAAAGGCTTTGAAGGTGTGAAGAAATGGGAAGGAGGAGTGCCCTTTTATAAGAGGGGTGAGGGGTACCTTTGGAAAATCTAGAAATATTAATTTATAATAAATTCATATTCGGTTTCCAATGGCTCCAAAGTTGACTATTCAAAGGTTAAGGTGGGTATGGGTCTAAAACAACTCAACCAATATAATTTAGACGGGTTTGGGTACTTATATTAACCTTATCTTTAAGTATTAACTCTAAGTTAATTAGTTTCACTTTTACAATGTCTCTTTGTATTTTTATATTATATGGTTAATAAACTTACCATATACATACAAGAGACCCCCAAGTGGTCCATTAATGATACAACTATCATGATATAAGTCTCTTGGCCGAACCTTAGATTTTTAGGAATTTAATATCAATTAATAATATAATATTTGTTTTAAAAACTCTTTTATGTCAATTTTGACACTATTCAATAGTTGATTTTTGTGAAACTTATAACAGATTTATTACTTCGAAAAAAGTCAATTAAATCAATCCTAATATATCATATTATCCTAGAAAATTAGTTTAATTCATTAAAAGTTTCATATTATATTTATTTGGATATTTATAATATCAATTATTTTAATTATTCACTATTATAGTAATTACTGCATCATCATTGTGTCATAAATAAAATAAATTATTTAATGTCTAAAAATTATAAATAAAATATCATTATGTAGGAAAGCGTTTTATATTTATAATGAATATTTATAATCTAAAATCCAACATATATAACCCTATGTAACAATTGTTTTGCTAAAAGATATATGCTTGTGTCATTTTTGTATTCATTTTAACTTAATTAAAATAAAGTGTCATTATCACTTACAAGTGGATCCATGGGGTCCCAAAATCGATCCAAAGATGCCCATGGTCGACCATGTATCAACCAATAGGGTTAAGACACGTTTTAGGATAATTTAGTATTATTATAATATCATTTTTTAACCCTTATTTACCGGATTTACCCTTAACCATGGTAAATAAAATATTTACCGCAGTAATTATTCAAAATGTCTAAAAATAAAAGTTACCTATTTACACAATTTGAACATCCTGATTCCAAATATGGAATCCATTTTCCTAAATTCAAAACACAGAATTGGCAGAAATTAATTTAAAATTAATTCCCGCTGTCAAAACAAAAAGCGTGTTTTTAAGAGATAATAACTATCAAAAGATTGACATTTGTTTATGTTCGGTTTAATTGTAAAATTATGTCCAATGACCAACATTATATTAAATGGTAAAAATATATTCTAAATATACTTTAAAACTACTAAAATTCATAATTTATCACTATTAATTATTTTGATTAAAAAAGTTGTTTTTAATTAAAATTTAGTAATTTTTACTATTCATCAAAATATGAAAGTTATCCGAAAAGTACCAAAATTTTACCTTAGGCTAAATTAGATATTCCGAATCCAAAAATGAAGTCTATTTTGAAATATAAAATATATATGATTTCAAAAAGTAGGTATTACTATTCACAACGGCTAGTTTAATTAGTTGTGGTGTGTGTTAGAACTCGAGGTTGTGTACAACACACGCTATCGCATTATTCGAAGGGAAACGTACCGTGGAAGCTTGGGGTGTTACATATTTATTGTGAAACAAAATTTTGGTGGAATCCTATAATATTATTATTTAGATTAGAATTATTATCAACCTCAAAAATGTCTCCAATTATAAAAGTTTTTGCTTCATAGTTTGATTTCTCAAAAATTCTAGAATTTTGGTGTTTGATTATTCTATCTATAGGCATGGTGATCTTATCTTTATTCTTTTTTTGAACATATTTAAACATGTTTATAACATCTAAGGAAGATATTTATTTATCCTTATAAGGTTTAAACTCCATCACCAACATACATATTCTAATTTTATAAGTTTACTATTCCATGTTTAGATTTAAATAGTTTATATTTTACAATATTAAATTCTTTATCCTTAACTCTCATATTTTATTCATGATTAATTTTGAGTTTTTTCTCTTCATAAAGTAAATTATTTAGTTTTTTAATAACTTTTAACAATCATTATTTTTCATCTACATGGACTATTTCTTGATTTTCAATAGGTTAGCCATATTTCTTCAACTTCTTGTTTTAATTCTCATGTTAGAAATTTTTGAAAGGTATTCCTTTAGTTATAATTTAAGCATAAAATCCATGAGTTTCCTCTTCTTATTTTTTATAGTTTCTTGTTTTATCACAGCTAAAACTCTTATCATTTACTTTTACAATAAGAAACTTCTCACTAACATCATCACTAGAGTTTTCAGATTATAATCCACTATCATCACCATTCTCAAATTTTTCAAAACTATTTATCCTCTTATATTTGGAAATTATTTTCCTTTATTTTTTAATGTGAATTTTATTTTTTAATCATATTTTTCAGAGGTTTTCTTTAATTTCCATATTCTTGATCATTATCTTAATCTTCCTTTATCCTTGGAAAATTTTAAAGGAAATATCCAATGGATATACAGTTGAAACACTTTAATTATAAATTTATATTATACTTCCATATGTATCTTTTAACTATTATAGAAAATAAAACATGAATTTATCAATAATTTTACTCACTTTATCTTCAGTGTTAGAGTCACTGAATTCTTCCTCAAATGAAAATTTCTTTGATTTTCCCTCCTTACTAACTTTGAAAGATATTTTTGAGTTATATTTTCTTTAATTATACTTTTATATTAACTTTATAAATATTTTCTACATGTTATAGATTCATTTAACTGGTCTAATTCCTTTTACCCTCATAAATTCACCTTCAGAGAGAGAGAGGGGGAGAGAGGAAATTATAACATTTATAGCTCCCCATATTTCTATAGATCTTACTTATTGGTTATGGTTAAGGGGGAACCATAATAATGAGTATTAAATCCATCTATAATAGATTCCAAAACTTCATAAACAATGGATAAAATATAGGGAAACATTATATACTTACAAACATGATAATTTTTTCCATAAAAAACAAGAATCCCTTTACTATTAACTCTATTATGAATATCCATGGAAACCTTTTTATCCAAAATATACATAGACTAGAGTCAATAATGGGATCCTATAATTTGATACCAATTATAAAGATCAATCAAAATATATGTGATCACTGAGAAGGGGGGATCAATGATATTTTCTTTTTATGTTTTTTTATTTAAAACAAACTTCACCACTAGATAAATATAATTAACTATATTGAAATAAGAAAAAAAATAACACAAAGGTAATTTAATAATTTAAAGGCTTTAATACTCAATAATAGTAATTAATCCTTATAATTACATGGAAATAATACTAATTTCACACATATACTAGATAATAATCCTTTGTGGTCACAACAAGAAGGGTATATCCATCACTTACATAACACTATAATCCTTTGATAGTTCATGTGACTCTTTCATAGATAAGATGAGATTTTTTTTGAAAAAATTAAATGAATATTTACAAAAAAGGATTCATCACCTCATCACTATACTTTTTTAATTCTTCCTATTTTTATTTTTTAAGGCATATCTTATTCCTTTTTGATTTCTTGCACAAAAATGTGCAAGAGCTTCTATCTAAAACTTATTTGGAAAAACCTGTTCATCCTAAAATTATTTATCTAGGACATATTTTTTGATAACTATTTATTTGGTATCCCATGTCTAGTAATTCTTTATAAAACACTTATCTATCTATTGCCTATTTGTTCAACACCTCTCCTTGTTATCCCTATTCATCATATACCTGTTCATCTAATACCTCTCCATATGGAAGCTTTTTGTCTGGTACCTCAAATTCTGATGTTAAAAAAAAGAACAAATTAAAATTTATAGTCAACACCAAAATACTTCAATAAAAAACTTAATAATTCACATACCCCATTAATATACTCATAGTTTCTATAAAAAACATAGGAGTAGGGAAACCATCAAATTTAAATTTACCACTTGACATTTGAAATTCCCACTTGAGTCTTTCTCTAGATAAACTCCATCAATGCCTTTGAATAAAATGGATTCATCAATATTTATAATAATTTTCCTTAAATATTAGAGTGAATAGTATTCAAATATTCTTTAAATATAAACTAAAATCACATTCTTTCTTTTTTGATTGTTGAAGTGTAACGACCCGAACTTTTTAATTATATTGTTTTCCCAATTTTGTGTGTTATTTTATTTTATACTCAACAAAACTATATCCTTTAATTAATGAAGTGGGTATAATTAAAATGAGACCTTTGGGTTTTGACTATTATATGACTGTTGGTCAATATGACCGTTGGTCAATATGACTGTTGGAAACTATAATCTTAACGTTGTGTTTTTATAAATACGATTATCTTGGTCAATTAATATAGAAAGAATATTGAATGGCCTCATCCAGTAGACTCGATCCATATGAATCCCATCTGTCGGAGCTTGGGAAGGAGGTAGCATCACTGGGCTTTGCTCTGGACCAAGCCCAAGACGAACTTCAATATATGAAGCTTGAACTGAATCATCTAAGGGAGAATTTCATGATGATAGAAATCACTACTCGGGAAATGTTGTCTGAGCCACCCCAAGATTATATCACCATAGCACACCTTACAGTTAGGTCCTATGCTGGTGTTATAAGGGGATATGTAACGATACCTTAGCTGCTTTGTGTAATCCTTTTATATAAATAAAATTGTTATTTCTTCTTATGGAAAAGTTTGTGAATTTCAAATATCCGGATAAATATAGGATGTGTATTATTGATGAATTTAGTAAAAAGGGGTATTTTAAAATGTTTTTGTATTCATTAAATAATTAATAATGTGAAATGATTTTTAAAAAATGGTCTTCTATAGTTGTGATCAGTGAAAAATTTAGAGTCTAATAAGATAAACTTGGTTTTTAGTGAATAGTAAAGTAGGAATAGTAACATAACCATATGAATAGTAATGAATAGTAATTTGACCAAAAAATAGAAACTTCACCCATGAATGTATAAATACATTTTAGACATCTTGAAAGTGAAAAAATGACCATAGTGTAAGTTTTGGTATTTTTATACACCATAAATATTTTATTTACAATTTCATAATTAATTTAATAATTAAAAATGGAAATTTATTTTCATAAAATTTAATCATAATTTTTTACTTTATTGTCTTATGGGTAAATGATATTTTTATGGGACCTTGATTACTTTCTTAAGGTGTTACAAAATGAGTTATAGTTTTAAAGTTGTATTTTTGGAATAAATAATGATTTTATTTAAAAATTAAATTAAAAAAATTTAGAAAAATATCTTCATAAAATGGACTTCATTTTTGAATCCAGAGCTTTGATATTATGTTAGGGTGAATTTTTGAGATTTTTCTGAAACAGTTGAATTTTTGGTGAATAGTAAAAACGCAGTTTTGGGTTTCTGGTGTTTAATGACATCATTAATGATGTAATAATAATGTATGATTTTTGGTAGACTTATGAAAAGTGAGATTTTCTATGATTTTTACCAAGTGGCCAATACCATTGGCAAATACCATGGTCAAGCCCATGGTTTAGAAAATACCACTGATCAGGTGTCCCTTGGAAATTAATTATTTATTCACTCACTTTTCCTATAAATACCAAGACATTTCCCTCATTCATTTCATTCAAAAATCATCCTCAAAGAATTTATGGTCTCCTTACCTTACAAGGAGTCCTCCCAAGCTTCCCTCAATCCTCCCAATGACCCGACCTTTAAGCTTTCTAAGTCACTCTTCAAGGTAAGATATTCTTTCACCCTCCTCTTTTAAGTCATAAATTCCTTTATGTTGTGTCTTCTAGTTTCCATCTATTTATGTTTAGGGTGTGATATTATATATTCTTATTACTGTCCTTTTCATGTCCAAATTATTATAGAACCTTTCTTCTCTCATCAATTTGCTTTTTGAGTTTGTAAGTGACGCCATTAGGTTGTCGAATTTCTCATAAAAGAAATCACATCTTCTCTTTCCTTTCAAGTTTCCTTTTCTTGTGGTATGTCATTAAAATATCCATACCATGTTTTTATCTCCATGTTATTCTATATTTATATTTTAATATGAGTTATTTAAGAGTGGGTTACCGTTGTACCCTCTATTTCTATTATTTTCTAAAACTATGTTATATTGCCGTTATGCTGCAGAAATTTCGTCTCAAAATTTCTATCTCTTCCTCTCAAGAAATTATCTTATTTTATTTATGCGAATACCCAAACCTATTTCGTTTCTATGGGTGTTCATAAATATATAAATATGATATATTTAATTCTATAATTGACATATATATAACCCTCACTCCCTTTCCATGGGTTATAAATGATATAATGATCTTATTTTTAAGAACTTTTAAAACGTCATGATTTTAAAATGAAACCCATTTATTTTATTCTCTACGGGTTATTTATGAAATGTTTGCTTATGATATATGTGTCTCACATGAAAATAAATACATATTAAGGGTGCACCCTGATAGTGATCCAATTCATTGGGTAAATAATTAATCTCTAGAGATGACAAGTTTCACGATACCTTGGTAAATAACCTTGGTAATGTTTATGACACCTCGGGGATAAACCTTGGTGATATGTTCATGAATGTCTAAATGAAATTTTGTAGCCACATATTCAAGTTATTATTCAAGTTATTTTTATTATGTTATTCCTATAATTATATTTCTCATGTTCTTATGTTTTTATTCAAGTTCTTATTGATGTCACAAGTAAACTGATTCCTTTGTTTACCATACTGGGCCTTCTGCTCACCCTTTCCTTTGAATATATGTCTCTAGGTTGTGAGATGAAGTAATTTTACTTAGGATGAACTTATGATGAAGCCTTACAAGTGGATTAAAAGATTTTTTTATGTTGTTTTTCATGTATTATGTTCCTAATTTCCAAGACACTAGACTTTAAAGATCCTCTGTATGTATAATGTAATGAAAAGTTATGTATTAAAAATGAGGGATTCCATAGTTGGTATCAAAGGATAGTTTAGTTATTTATGGAAATTAGGCTATGGAATCTTTATGAAGAACCCTATATAAAAGTTTAAATATAGGAAAAATTCCTGGTATTTTGGTGAATATTGAGTAAGTGGTTTATCGAACAAATACATCCCTTTCTGGATACGAGTAGGTAGAGGCGGCTCTGGAACAGATGTATAGAGGGGTAAAACTAGAAAACACCACTTTGAGATAGACTCGAACGGGAACTGGTGCAAAACAATGGGCCTTGTTGCACTTTTTGTTATGACACTCTGAGGAGATATGTTTGGTTAATCATAAGCTTTTTATGAATCATTATGAAGGATTTATAGAGAAATGTAATTGTTTTAAAAAAAGTTTTAAGACATAAATCCTTTATTATTAAAAGATTCGTAAATGAAATAAGTTTCTCATTAAGGTTTTATTATTTTATAAAATGGCAGGCAATAGGAGGAACCGTGCAAATGGTGACTACAATGGACCATGCGCTGACGGCCCTCCGATGGAAGCTGAAATGGAAACATTCATGCAAATGATGAACCAACTGACTCAAGTTATGGGAAATAACTTGAATCAAACTGAGAGACCAATCTCACCATGAATGGAAAAACATTCTGTTGAGTCCTTTATGTGTCAACGACCACCAACCTTCAGTGTATCGACCGACCCATTGATTTCTGAGTAGTGGATAAGCTCTATCGAGAAGATCTTTTCTGTGCTCCACTGTTCAGAGCAGGAGAAGGTCACCCTGACTGTCTATCGCTTAGAAGGAGAATATTATCAGTGGTGGGAGCTGATTAAAAACATGAGGCAAAGAGTGGAGGTTGAATCTATATAGGGAGAAGAGTTCAGAGGGATTTTATTCAGTAATTATTTCCCACGATCCATGAGAACAAGAATGGAGAAGGAGTTTCTCGAGCTGAAGTATAAGGAGAACAAATCTGTCAGAAGCTATGAGATGAAATTCACCATAATTTCATTATATACCTCCAGATTTTTTTCTTGGATCAAAATGGTTAGGTTGATAGATTATTTGGTGGATTGAGACCTCATCTGCGGAAGAATCTAGCCAATCGAGACTATGATAGCTATGAGGAGATCGTGCAGAGTGCGATGAAAGTCGAACTAGAGTTTGGTGAGATGCAATGGTCTCATAAATCCAACAAAAAAAAGAGTTAAATGAAGCCAAGATTAGGGAGGAGCTTTGATCAAGGAAGAGGAGTCAAGAAAGTGAAACGTCCCACGTGTAGTAAATGTAGGAAGAAGCATTTAGGGAACTGCTCGTGAGCGGGAAATGTTACAAGTGTGGAAGAGATGGCCATATTGAGAGGAATTGTCGAAGTGAGGTGAAACCTAAAATTCCAAACACTAAAGACAAGGGGAAGATTGTGCAGGCCCTACCTGATGTCTAGTTCTTTAAGTGTGGACAACTGGGGTACTTTTCCAATCACTGTCCAAATCTGAGAGCAGTGGAGGGGAACCACCATTAGCCTCAGCAAAGGACAAGGGAGAAAGGATGTGCTTTTGCTATCACGATAGCTGAAGTTGAATCTCCAAATTATGTGGTAGCAGGTACTCTTTTTGTTCTCTCAAATATAGTAAGTACTTTGTTTGATTCTGGTTCTATGCATTCCTTTATTTCTTCCATGATTTCAAAGAATCTAGAATCAACCCCCGACTTTCTAAAAGTAGAGTTATCAGTCAAGAATCCTTTTGGGATTATCCAAGCATCATCAGTGTTTAGAAACTCTAGTATCTACTTTGGTGATAATAATTTTATTTCAAATCTCATAGTCATTCCCATGCTAGAATTCAAAATTATACTATGGATGGACTAGCTCTCAAAGTATAATGCTAAGATCAAATGAAAAAGTAAGGAAATCTCAATAGTCTTGAATAGAAATCCTACAGTTATCTTCCAAGTAGAGATATCTCAACCTGATATTTGTCTAGAAGAACCTCCTATATCCTTCTCCATGGAATTGATCAGTGAAGAAGAAGAAGGAAATGGGAGTTTGAGGATAGAAAATGTACCCATCATCCAGGAATACATTGACGTATTTCCTGAGCAGTTGTTTGGACCTCCCCAAGAAAGAGAGGTAGAGTTCTCCATTGAACTTGTACCTGGATCTCATCCAATATCATAGACCCCGTATTGGATGGAAAATATGGAGCTAGAGGAATCAAAGAAAAAACTATAAGATCTTTTGGAGAAGGGGTTTATCCGAAAAAGTGTGTCTCCATGGGGAGCACCTGTTCTCTTTGTGAAGAGGATGGATGGATCGATGCAGCTATGCATTGATTATAGAGAACTGAATGGAATCACAGTAAAGAACAAATACCCTCTTCTAAAAATTGATGACTTATTTGACCAACTTTGTGGGGCTCAATTCTTCTCTAAGATTGATCTTCGACTTGGTTTTCATCAATTGAGGGTGAAGAAAGAAGATATTCTAAAAACTACCTTCCGATCAAGATATGGGCATTATGAGTTTGTTGTTATGACTTTTGGACTGACTAATGCACCTACTGTTTTTGTGGATTTGATGAATATAGTCTTTAAAGACTACCTTGATAACTTTGTGGTAGTTTTTATTGATGATATCCTGATATATTCCAAAAGTCTTGAGGAGCATGAGGATCATCTAAGGGTTATTTTGCAAACTCTACAGAAGGATAGAATTTTTGGAATGTTTAGTAAATGTGAATTCTGGTTACAATTAGTTGCTTTCTTGGGGCACATTGTTACTAATAAAAAAATCATAGTTGACCCTTCAAAGAAAAAATTTGTAGACGAGTGGCCTCACCCTACAACAATAAATGAGATTCTTAGTTTCCTTGTATTAGCTGGATATTATATGAGGTTTGTAAAAAAAATTTCATGACTTTTTAATCCATTAACCAAGTTAACTCGAAAAGGGGTCAAGTTCATCTGGAAAAAGGAGTGTGAGGAAAGTTTCCAAGAGCTGGAGAAGAGATTGGTTACTGCACCTGTGTTAAATCTGACCCCAAGTGGAGAAGTATTTGTTATTTTTTGCAATGACTCTCTAAAAGGGCTTGGGTGCATCCTCATGCAAAATTACAAGGTCATTGATTATGCATATTGACAGTTGAAGACTCATGAGCAGAACTATCTGATGCATGATCTGGAGCTGGAGGCGGTCCTTTTTGCTCTGAAGATATGGAGGCACTATCTTTATGGGGATAAATGTGATATATACACAGACCATCAAAGTTTGAAGTATATTTTCACACAAAAGGAATTGAACATGAGACAAAGGAGATGGTTGGAACTCCTTAAAGACTATGATTGTTAAATTCATTATCATCCTAGAAGAGAAAACAAATTCACTGATGCATTAAGTAGGAAATACCCAGTTGTTCTGTACGTTATGATAATTCAAAGAGATCCTTTGATCAATGACTTAGTAAAACTAGAAATGGGAATTATAAATGAAGGGACATCATCAACCCTAACCCAAATGATTTCTCAACCGTCACTACTAGAGAAGATCAAGAAATCTCAGAAAGAAGATCCTTTGTTGCAGAAAAAGTTTAAGGCTATGAAGGATGGGAAGTTTCCTGATTTCAATACTGATCAAGAAGGTGTACTGAAATTTCGTTCAAGACTATGTGTTCCATCTATTTTGGAAATAAAAAAGGAGCTGATGGATGAAGCTCATAGCTCTACTTTCTCTATATATCCAAGTAGCACAAAAATGTATAGGGACCATCGTGATCATTATTGGTGGGATAATATGAAAAGGGAGATTGATAACTACACTTCAAGGTGCCTGGTATGTCAGCAAGTGAAGGCAGAGCAACAACTTCCTAAAGGGGTATTACAACAACTACCCATACCAGCATGGAAGTGGGACAATATCACTATGGACTTCATCACTGGTCTCCTGAGAACTTCCAAAGGAAATAATGCGATATGGTTTATTGTGGACTGTCTCACCAAGAATGCCCATTTTATCTCCATTCAGGAAGATTTATATATTGATCATGTTTCCAGGATTTACGTGAAGGAAGTGGTAAGGCTGTATGGAGTTCCACTTTCTATCGTATTTGATCGTGATCCAAGGTTCACATCAAAATTCTGGAGAAGTCTTTAATAAGATCTGAGCACTGAATTGAATTTTAGTACTACCTATCACCCCCAAACTGATGTCCAATATGAAAGGTCTATTCAAACACTCGAGGTCATGCTAATAACTTGCTTAATTGAATTTAAAGGTGGATGGGATCAACATCTCTCTTTAGTTGAGTTCTCTTACAACAACAACTTCCACTCGAGCATTCAAATGGAACCCTATGAAACTCTATATGTGAAGCGATGTAGAAAAACTACTTGTTGGGATAAATCTAGTGAGAGAAAGCTTCTTGGGCCTGATCTTGTTCAAGATATAACAGAAAAGGTCCATGCCATCCAACAACACATTAAGGCTTCTCAGAGTCGGCAAAAGCGTTATGCCGACAACCGTCGAAGGGACTTGGAGTTTGATGATGGTGACAAAGTCTTTCTTCATATTTCACCTTGGAAGAGAGTCATGAGTTTTGGGAAGAAAGGGAAGCTCAGCCCTAGGTACATTGGCCCATATGAAATCCTTGATCGTGTGGGAGAATTGGCCTATCGGCTTGCAATTCCTCCAAATATAGCCCAAGTTCATGATGTCTTCCACGCATCCCTCTTGAGGAAGTACATACCTCACCCTTCACATGTACTAAATCTAGAGGTGGTACAACTGGAACATGGCCTATCTTATGAGGAGCAGCCAGTGGAGATCTTGAATCATAGAGACAAGGTTCTATGCAATAAGACTACCCACCTTTTTAAGGTGTTGTGAAGGAACCACAAATATGAAGAAGCCATGTGGGAACCGGAGAAGTCCATGAGACAGAAGTACCCACACCTTTTCCCATTAGAGGGTACGAGATAAAATTTTGGGGATGAAATTTCTTAAGGGGGGAAGAAGGTAACGACCCAAACTTTTTAATTATATTGGTTTCCTAATTTTGTGTGTTATTTTATTCAATACTCAACAAAACTATATCCTTTAATTAATGATGTGGGTATAATTAAAATGAGACCGTTGGGTTTCGACTGTTATATGACCGTTGGTTAATATGATTGTTGGAAACTATAATCTTAATATTGTGTTTTTATAAATATAGTTATCTTGGTCAATTAATACAGAAAGAATATTGAATGGCCTCATCCAGTAGACTCGAGCCATATGAAGCCCATCTATCGGAGCTTGGTAAGGAGGTAGCATCACTGGGCTTTGCTCTGGACCAAGACCAAGACTAAATTCAACGTATGAAGCTTGAAAGGAATCACCTAAGGGAGAAGTTCAAGCTGATAGAATCACTACTCGGGCAATGTTGTCCGAGCCACCGCAAGATTCTATCACCATAGTACACCTTACACTTAGGTCCTATGCTGGTGTGATAAGGGGATATGTAACAAGACCTTAGCTTCTTTATGTAATCCATTTATATAAATAAAATTGTTATTTCTTCTTATGGAAAAGTTTGTGAATTTAAAATATCTGGATAAATATAGGATGTGTATTATTGATGAATTTAGGGAAAAGGGGTATTTTAAAATGTTTTTGAATTCATTAAATAATTAATATTGTAAAATGATTTTCAAAAAATAGTCTTCTACAGTTGCGATCAGTGAGAAATTTAGAGTCTAATAAGATCAACTTGGATTTTAGTGAATAGTAAAGTAGGAATAGTAACATACCCATATGAATAGTAATGAATAGTAATTTGACCAAAAAATAGAAACTTCACCCATGAATGTATAAATAAATTTTAGACATCTTAAAAGTGAAAAAATGATCATAGTTTAAGTTTTGTTATTTTTGTACGCCAAAAATATTTTATTTAAATTTCATAATTAATTTAATAATTTAAAATGGAAATTTATTTTCATAAAATTTAATCATAAATTGTTACTTTATTGTCTTATGGGTATACAATATTTTTATGGAACCTTGATTACTTTTTTAAGGTGTTACAAAATGAGTTATAGTTTTAAAGTTGTGTTTTTGGAATAAATAATTATTTTATTTAAAAATTAAATTAAAAATATTTAGAAAATTATTTTCATAAAATGGAAATCATTTTTGAATTCAGAGCATCAATATTATGTTTGGGTGAATTTTTGAGATTTTTCTAAAACAGTTGAATTTTTGGTGAATAGTAAAAATGCAGTTTTGAGTTTCTTGTGTTTAATGACATCATTAATAATGTAAAATTTCTGGTAGAAATATGAATAGTGAGATATGATATTAGGTGTCCCATGTGGCCAATAACATGGGAAAATACCATGGGAAAGCCCATGGCTTTACAAATACCACTAATGAGGTGTCCCTTGGAAATTAATAATCTATTCACACAATTTTCCTATAAATACTAAGACATTTACCTCATTAATTTCATTCCAAATTCATCCTCAATGAATTTATGGTCTCCTTACCTACAAAGGAGTCCTCCCAAGGTTCTCTCAAGTCTCCCAAGGTCCCAAACTTGAAGATTTCAAAGTCACTCTTCAAGGTAAGGGATTCTTTCAACCTCCTCTTTTAAGTCATAAATTCCTTTACGTTGTGTCTTCTAGTTTCCATCTCTTTATGTTGAGGTTATGTTATTATATGTTCTTATTACTGTCTTTTTCATGTCCAAATTATGATATACCCTTTCTTCTCTCATCAATTTGTTTTCTAAATTTTTAAGTGACGCCGTTCGGCTGCCGAATTTCTCGTAAAAGAAATCACATCTTCTCTTTCCTTTCAAGATTCCTTTTCTTGTGGTATGTCATTCAAATACCCATACCATGTTCTTATCTCTATGTTATTATATTTATATGTTAATATGAGTTATTTATGAGTGGGTTACCCTTGTACCCTCTCTTTTTATTATTTTCTAAAACCATGTTATATAGCCGTTATGCTGTAGAAATTTTGTCTCAAAATTTCTATCTCTTCCTCTCAAGAAATTATCTTATTTTATTTATGTGAATACCCAAACCTATTTAGTTTCTATGGGTGTTCATAAATATATAAATACGATATATTTAATTCTGTAATTGATATACATATAAACCTCACTCCCTTTCCATGGGTTATAAATGATATAATGATCTTATTTTTAAGAACTTTTAAAACGTCATGATTTTGAAATAAAACCCATTTCTTTTATTATCTATGGGTTTTTTATGAAATTTTTGCTTATGATATATGTGGCTCACATGAAAATAAAGACATATTAAGGGTGATTCCTAATATCACTCCAATGCATTGGGTAAAGTATTAATCTCTAGAGATGACAATTTTCACGATACCTTGGTAAATAACCTTGGTAATTTTTATGACACCTCGGGGATAAACCTTGGTGATATGTTCATGAATGTCTAAATGAAATTTTGTAGCCACATATTCAAGTTATTATTCAAGTTATTTTATTATGATATGCCTATAATTCCATTGCTCATGTCCTTATGTTTTTATTCAAGTTTTTATTGATGTCACAAGTAAACTGATTCCTTTGTTCACCTTACTGAGCCTTCTGCTCACCCTTTCCTTTGAATGTATGTCTCCAGGTTATGAGATGAAGTAATTGTACTTAGGATGAACTTATGATGAATCCTTACAAGTGGATTATAATATTTGTTATGTTGTTTTTCATGTATTCTGTTCCTGATTTCCAAGACACTAGACTTTAAAGATCCTCTGTATGTAAAATATAATGAAAAGTTATGTATTAAAAAGGAGGGATTCCATAGTTGGTATCAAAGGATAGTTTAGTTATTTATGGAAATTATTATATGAAATATTTAGGAAGAACCCCATAGAAAATTTTAAATATTGTAAAACTTCCTGACATTTTGGTGAATATTGAGTAAGTGGTTTATCGAACAAATACATCCTTATCTGGATATGAGTAGTTAGAGGCGGCTCTGGCACAGATGTACATAGGGGTAAAACCCAGAAACACCACTTTGAGCTATACTCGAACGAGAACCGATGCACGAAAATGGACCTTGCTTCACTCTTGGTTACGACACTCCCGGGAGATATGTTTGGTTAATCATAAGGTTTTTATGAATCCTTATGTAGGATTTATAGAGAAATGTAATTCTTTTAAAAAAAGTTTTACGACATAAATCCTTTATAGTTAAAAGATTATTAAATGAAATAAGTTTCTCATTAAGGTTTTATTCTTTTAGAAAATGGAGGGCAATAAGAGGAATCATGAAAATGGTGACCGCAATGGACCATGCACTAACGACCCTCCGATGGAAGTCGGAATGGAAACATTCATGCGGATGATGAACCAAATGAATCATGTTATGGGAAATAACTTGAATCAAGCTGAGAGACCAATCTCACCAAAAAGGGAACAATATTCTATTGAGTCCTTTATGCATCAATGACCACCAAACTTCAGTGGATCGACTAACCCATTGATTACTGAGCAGTGGATCATCTCTAACGAGAAGATCTTTTCTGTGCTCCGCTATTTAGAGCAAGAGAAGGTCACCTTGGCTGTCTATCGCTTAGAAGGAGAAGCTGATTAGTGGTGGGAGATGATTAAAAACACGAGACAAATATTGGAGGTTGAAGATATAGAGTGGGAAGAGTTTAGAGGCATTTTCTTCAGTAAGTATTTCCCTCAATCCATGAGAACAAGAATGAAGAAGAAGTTTCTCAAGCAGAAGTAGAAGGAGAACGAATCTGTCGGAAGCTATGAGATGAAATTCACCCGACTTTCACGATATACCTCTAGTTGTGTCATGGATCCAAATGGTAAGGTTGAAAGATTCTCCGGTGGACTAAGACCTCTTCTGCGGAAGAATCTAGCCAACCGAGACTATGATAGCTACGAGGAGATCGTGCGGAGTGCGATGAAAGTCAAAATGGAGTTTGGTGAGATGCAATGGTCTCATAAATCCAATGAAAAAAGAGATAAATACAGCCAAGATTATGGGGGAGCTTTGATCCAGGAAGAGAAGGAAATCAAGTGCAACGTACCATGTGTAATAAATGCGGGAAGAAGCATTCAGGGAACTGCCTGCTCGGGAGTGGGAAATGCTATAAGTTTGGAAGAGATGGCCATATTGGGAGGAATTGTCATAGTGAGGTGAAACCTCAACTTCCAAACACTAATGACAAGGGGAAGATGGTGCAGTCCCTACCTGATGTCCAGTTCTTTAAGTGTGGACAACTGGGGAACTTTTCCAATCACTGTCCAAATCTGAGGGCAGTGGAGGGGAACCACCATCAGCCCCAACAAAGGACAGGGGAGCAAGAACATGCTTTTTCTATAATGAAAGTTGAAGTTGAAGCTCCAAATGATGTGGTATCAGGTACTCTTGTTGTTCTCACAAATCTAGCAAATACTTTGTTTGATTTTGGTTCTACTTATTCCTTTATTTCCTCCAAGTTTGCAAAGAATTTAGAATCAACCCCTGACTTGCTAAAAGTAGAGTTATCAGTCAAAACTTCTGGTGGGATTATGAAATCATAATTTGTGTTTAGAAACTCTAGTATCTAATTTGGAGAGAACAATCTTATCGCAAATCTATCAGTCATTTGCATGCTGGAATTCTGAATTATACTAGGGATGGACTGGCTCTCAAATTATAATACTAAGATCAAATACAGAAGTAAGGAAATCTCAGTAGTCTTGAATGGAAAACCTACAGTTATCTTCCAAGGAGAAATATCTCATCCTGATTTTTGTCTAGAAGAACCTCCTATATCCTTCTCTATGGAATTGATTGGTGAAGAAGAAGAAGGAAATGAGAGTTTGAGGATAGAAATTGTACACATCGTCTAGGAATACATTGACGTATTTCCTGAGGAGTTTCCTGAACCTCACCCAGAAAGAGAGGTAGATTTCTCCATTGAACTCGTACCTGGATCTCATACAATATCAAAGACCCCGTATAGGATGGAAAATATGGAGCTAGAGGAATTAAAGAAAAAACTCCAAGATATTTTGGAGAAGGGGTTTATCTGACCAAGTGTGTCTCCTTGGGGAGCACCTTTTCTCTTTGTGAAGAAGAAGGATGGATCGATGTGGCTATGCATTGATTATAGAGAACTGAATGGAATCACAATAAAGAAAAAATACCCTCTTCCAAGAATTGATGACTTATTTGACCAACTTCATGGGGTTCAATTCTTCTCTAAGATTGATCTTTGATCTGGTTATCATCAATTGAGGGTAAAGAACGAATATATTCCAAAAAATGCCTTCCAATTAAGATATGGGCATTAGGAGTTTGTTGTTATGCCTTTTGGACTGACTAATGAACCTTCTATTTTTATGGATTTGATGAATATAGTCTTTAAAGACTACCTTGATAACTTTGTGGTAGTTTTTATTGATGATATTATGATATATTCTAAAAGTTGTGAGGAGAATGAGGATTATATAAGGGTTATTTTTCAAACTCTATGGAAGGAGAGACTTTTTGGAAAGGTCAGTAAATGTGAATTCTGGTTACAACAAGTTGCTTTCTTGGGGAACATTGTTACCAATGAAGTAATCCTAGTTGACCCTACAAAGACAAAAGTTGTAGAGTTGCCTCAGCCTATAACAATAACTGAGATTAGTAGTTTCCTTGGATTAGTGGGATATTATAGGAGGTTTGTGAAAAACTTTTCATGAATTTATAATCCATTAACCAAGTTAACTTGAAAAGGGGTCAAGTTTATCTGGACAAAGGAGTGTGAGGAAAGTTTCCAAGAGATGAAGAAGAGATTGGTTACTGCACCTATGTTAACTTTGCCCTCAATTGGAGAAGGATTTGTTATTTTTAGCGATGCATCTCTAAAAGGGATTGGATGAATCCTCATGAAAAATGAAAAGGTCATTGCTTATGCATCTCGACAGTTGAAGAATCATGAGAAAAACTATCCTACACATGATTTGGAGCTGGAGGCGGTCGTTTTTTCTCTGAAGATATGGAGGAACTATCTTTATGGGGAGAAATGTGATATATACACAGAACATAAAAGTTTGAAGTATATTTTTACACAAAAGGAGTTGAACATGAGAAAAAGGAGATGGCTGGAACTCCTTAAGGACTATGATTGTTCAATTCATTATCATCCTGGAAGAGCAAAAAAATTTGTTGTTGCATTAACCAAGAAAAACCCAGTTGTTCTGTCCATTATGAGGATTCAAAGAGATCCTTTGATTAATGACCTAGTAAAACTGGACATGGGAATTATAAAGGAAGGGACATCATCAAAACTAACCCAAATGATTTCTCAACCATCACTACTAGAGACGATCAAGAAATCTCAGAATGAAGATCCTTTATTACAGAAGAAGTTTGAGGCTGTGAAGGATGGGAAGTTTCATGATTTCAATACTGATCAAGAAGGTGTATTGACATTTCGTACAAGACTATGTGTTTTAACTATTCCAAAAATTAAGAAGGAGCTAATGGATAAAGCTCATAGCTCTAATTTTTCTATACATCCTGGTAGCACAAAAATGTATAGGGACCTTCGTGATCATTATTGGTGGGATAATATGAAAATAAAGATTGCTGACTACACTTCAAGGTGCCTGGCATGTCAGCATGTGAAGGCAGAGTGACAACTTCATAAAGGGATATTTCAAACACTACCCATACCAGCATGGAAGTGGTAGAATATCACTATGGACTTTATCACTGGTCTCCCGATAACTTCCAAAGAAAATAATGCGATATGGGTTATTGTGGACCGTCCCACCAAGACTTCCCATTTTATCTCCATTCAGGAATATTTCTCTCTTGATTAAGTTTCCAGTATTTACATGAAGGAAGTGGTAAGGTTGCATGGAGTTCCACTTTCTATCGTATCTGATCGTGATCCAAGGTTCACATCAAAATTCTGGAGAAGTCTTCAATGAGATCTGAGCATTGAATTGAATTTCAGTACAGCCTATCACCCCCAAACTGATGGCCAATCTGAAAGGACTATTCAAACACTCGAGGACATGCTAATAACTTTCTCAATGGAATTTAAAGGTGGATGGGATCGACATCTCTCTTTAGTTGAGTTCTCTTACAACAACAACTTTCACTCGAGCATTCAAATGGCACCCTATGAAGCTCTATATGCGAAGCGATGTCTAACTCCTACTTGCTGGCATAAAGCTGGTGAGAGAAATATTCTTGGGCCTGATCTTGTGCAAGAGATGACAGAAAAGGTCCATTCCATGCAACGACACATTAAGGCTGCTCAAATTCGGCAAAAGAGCTATGCTGACAACCGTCGAAGGGACTTGGAGTTTGATGTTGGTGAAAAAGTCTTTCTTTAGATTTCACCTTGGAAGAGAGTCATGAGGTTTAGGAAGAAAGGGAAGCTCAGCCCTAGGTACATTGGCCCATATGAAATCCTTGATCGTGTGGGAGAAGTGTCCTATCAGCTTACACTTCCTCGAAATCTAGCCCAAGTTCATGATGTCTTCCACGTATCCATCTTGAGAAAGTACATACCTGACCCTTCACATGTACTAAATTTAGAGGTGGTACAAATGGAACATGACCTCTCTTATGAGGAGTAGTCTGTGGAGATTTTAGATCAGAGAGGCAAGGTTCTACACAACAAGACTACCCACCTTGTTAAGATGTTGTGGAGGAACCACAAATATGAAGAAGCCACGTGGGATCCAGAGGAGTCCATGAGACAGAAGTACCCACACCTTTTCCCATTAGAGGGTACAAGATAAAATTTCAGGGATGAAATTTCTTAAGGGAGGAAGAATGTAATGACCCAAACTTTTTAATTATACTGGTTTCCTAATTTTGTGTGTTATTTTATTTTATACTCAACAAAACTATATCCTTTAATTAATAAAGTGGGTATAATTAAAATGAGACCGTTGGGTTTCAACTATTATATGACCATTAGTCAATATGACCGTTGGAAACTATAATCTTAACGTTGTGTTTTTATAAATATGGTTATCTTGGTCAATTAATACATAAAGAAGATTGAATGGCCTCATCCAATAGACTCGAGCCATATGAAGCACATCAGTCGGAGCTTGGGAAGGAGGTAACATCACTGGGCTTTGCTCTGGACCAAGCCCAAGCCGTACTTCAACGTATGAAGTTTGAATAGAATTGCCTAAGGGAGAAGTTCAAGCTGATAGAAATCACTACTCATGCAATGTTGTCCGAGCCACCCCAAGATTCTACCACCATAGCACACCTTACACTTAGGTCCTATGCTGGTGTTATAAGGGGATATGTAATGAGACCTTAGGTGCTCTGTGTAATCATTTTATATAAAAAAATTGTTATTTCTTCTTATGGAAAAGTTTGTGAATTTCAAATAACCAGATTAATATAGGATGTGTATTATTGATGAATTTAGGAAAAATTGGTATTTTAAAATGTTTTTGTATTCATTAAATAATTAATAATGTGAAATGATTTTCAAAAAATGGTCTTCTACAATTGTGATCAGTGAGAAATTTAAAGTCTAATAAGATCAACTTGGTTTTTAGTGAATAGTAAAGTAGGAATAGTAACTTACCCATATGAATAGTAATGAATAGTAATTTGACCAAAAAAATAGAAACTTCACCCATGAATGTATAAATACATTTTAGACATCTTAAAAGTGAAAAAAACGATCATAGTTTAAGTTTTAGTATTTTTATAGGCCATAAATATTTTATTTAAAATTTCATAATTAATTTAGTAATTTAAAATGGAAATTTATTTTCATAAAATTTAATCATAAATTGTTACTTTATTGTCTTATGGGTATACAATATTTTTATGGGACCTTGATTACATTTTTTATGTTGTTACAAAATGAGTTATAGTTTTAAAGTTGTATTTTTGGAATAAATATTGATTTTATTTAAAAATTAAACTAAAAATATTTAAAAAATTATTTTCATAAAATGGACTTCATTTTTGAATTCAGAGCATCGATATTAGGTTAGGGTGAATTTTTGAGATTTTTCTGAAACAGTTGAATTTTCGTTGAATAGTAAAAATGCAGTTTTGAGTTTCGGGTGTTTAATGACATAATTAATGATGTATTAATGATGTAAACTTTTTGATAGACTTATGAATAGTGAGATATGATATTAGGTTTCCCAAGTGGCTAATTCCTTTTTTTTCTGAATTTTTAAGTGACGCCGTTAGGCTGCCGAATTTCTTGTAAAAGAAATCGCATCTTCTCTTTCCTTTCAAGTTTCCTTTTCTTGTAGTATGTCATTAAAATATCCATACCATGTTTTTATATCCATTTTATTCTATATTTATATTTTAATATGAGTTATTTATGAGTGTGTTACCCTTGTACCCTCTCTTTTTATTATTTTCTAAAACCATGTTATATAGTCGTTGTGCTGTAGAAATTTCGTCTCAAAATTGCTATCTCTTCCTCTCAAGAAATTATCTTATTTTATTTATGTGAATACCAAGACCTATTTTGTTTATATGGGTGTTCATAAATATATAAATATGATATATTTAATTCTTGAATTGGCATACATATAACCCTCACTCCCTTTACATGGGTTATAAATGATATAATGATCTTATTTTTAAGAACTTTTAAAACGTCATGACTTTGAAATGAAACCTATTTCATTTATTCTATATGGGTTATTTATGAAATGTTTGATTATGATCTATTTGGATCACATGAAAATAAAGACATATTAAGGGTGTTCCCTGATATCAATCCAATGCATTGGGTAAAGAATTAGTCTCTAGAGATGACAAATTTCACGATACCTTGGTAAATAACCTTGGTAATTTTTATTACACCTCGGGGATAAACCTTCGTGATATGTTCATGAATGTATAAATGAAATGTTGTAACCACATATTAAAGTTATTATTCAAGTTCTTTTTATTATGATATTCCTATAATTCCATTGCTCATGTCCTTATGTTTTTATTCAATTTCTTATTGATGTCACAAGTAAACTGATTCCTTTCTTTACCTTACTGGGCCTTCTGCTCACCCTTTCCTTTGAATGTACATATCCAGGTTATGATATGAAGTAATTTTACTTAGGATGAACTTATTATGAATACTCACAAGTTGATTATAATATTTTTTTATGTTGTTTTTCATGTATTATGTTTCTGATTCCCAATACACTAGACTTTAAAGATCCTCTGTATGTAAAATGTAATGAAAAGTTATGTATTAAAAAGGCGGGATGCAATATAAAGCATTGAACATCCAGATCAACATCATCACAATGTATGAAATTATAGAGACATTGTAAAGATTCTCAATCATTCATATGTTACATCATAATAAGAACTTCTATGTCTATTAATTATATATCTGTAATTCATTTTATTGCTCCATCTAGTTCTCTTCATCTTTCTCTACCCGGCAGGCTCATAGAATTTCATTCAGTAAACTTCATATTTCTCTTCATCCAGCATGACTTCATTTGAAAACCTCTATCTGATACTCATGTTCCTATAAATATTTAAATTAATCGTAATGTTTGGAACTTTTTATTGAGTGGATCTATTCCAATTTATTTTTATTTTAATAAATACTAAATCCCTATTTAAAAAACCATATTATTTATATCATTTTAATAATTAATAAAACCTTCATTATTTACATTTTAATAATTAAACTATTTTATTATTTTTTATTTATTATTCTTTATGATATTATTAACTTTTAATTATTAATTTTTAATACATATTATTTATAATTCATGATCATTTATTACTTTGTTATTTTTTTTACACTCATATTTATGTTGGGAAATTTTTAAAGTGTAGAAGATGTCATAATTAGTCGTTCAGGTAAAAATTATATCCACTATTTATTATTTATTGTTAATATTTATTTTTCATTATTCTTTCGCATTAATTATTCTATTATTAAATTATTACACTAAATTTTATGTTGAGAAATTATTAAACTACATAAGACATCCTAATTATTAATTTGAATAAAAGTTATATTCTTAATAAAGGAAATGATCCCTATGTTTGGATTGAACCCCACATTTGGGAGTTTTGAACCCCATGTTTGGAACCCCATATTTAGAACCCCAAGTTTGGAATAATCCTCACGATCAAGAACCAAAATTTTGGAATGAACCACACATTTGGAATAAACAACATGTTTGGAACCTCACTTTTGGAATGAACCTTATGCTTGAAACCTCACATTTGGAACATATCACTGCATCATTTATGCTATAGATAATTTTTCAGATTATAGTTAGCCCTTATTTTTTTATAATAAAATGAGATACATACCCTATAATTAGTGATTATTAGTTATATGGATAGATAATACATTTATCTTTATTTTTTTAATTTACATGGAAGGCTGAAATGGTCGTTTTAGTGCCCTTTAAATTATCCAATGGTTTATGACATTTTTTCCATGATGTAGTTTTATAGATTATTATCACTTATAATTTTTGGTGATATATAAAGATATAGAATTTATATTAAGGTGATCATTGAAATTTTTTAAAGATCGTGAAATTATCTAAATATAATTCTTCTTGACTTAATTCTAAATCAGATGTTTAGATGTGATGCACCCAATTTTTGTATACATTTCCATATATATAATTGAAGATAAAAATATGTTTTCAGCAAATATTTATTGTCTCATGAACATATTCTTTGATTTTGGTCAATCGTTTACTTGCAGGAGATTTCTGGCTAAATACATGGATCAAGGGAAGTTTGTGAAAATTTTGAAACTACACGGCGTGTACTTTTATACACGCTGTGTACATCCAGACAAGGACACAGACCAAAGCATGGAGTACACGCCCATGTCACTAGGAAGAGATACACGCCGTGTGGTGTGGCGTTACACGCCGTGTACCACTTTCTAGAAGCGATGGTTACTGAGAAAAGTCTACACGCCCATGTGGCCGTTGAAAGAGACACGACGTGTTTAAATTTCTACACGTGTGTATGCTGTTCTAGAAGGGGCTGGAGGCCAAACTTTTGATACTACACACCGTGTATGGCGGCGCTACACGTCGTGTACACTCAACTTGCAGGCGGCGCCGTGTTCAAAAGTCAAAGAAGGCGTGTTTGGCCACCTGCCATCAGAGAAATTGGCGCCAAAACGCGTTGACGAAAAGTACACGGTGTGTAATTTCTATACACGCCATGTACTTTATTTTTCTATAAAAAGTGGCCTTGGCCTACGGATTTTGGAGTTCGAAACCTTTGGAGGAGAGAAGAAGCTCTGTTGCTACCATTTCTCGAGCCACCGTGGTGTCGTATTTCCACTACTCTACCTTCCGACACCCTACCTCAATGCTTACATGATGAATCCGTTAGGTATCATGTGTGTCGTTTCTCCTCCACTTTCTATGTGTAACTAAACCCCTCGTGTTGGGGCTGTGGATGAAGGGATTGTAATTTGTATGTTTTTTTTATATAGTTGTGTTTTATCATTGTAATTCATCTTACTCTTCTTAATCTACTGTTAAATATAATTGAGAATTCTGACCCGGACCAAGGGAAGAATTCTCAGTGATACAAAGGAAAAGTAACGGTGAAAACATCCATGATCATTGGAAGGATTTCACCGATTCAAATAATGGAATGAACTTAATAAATAATTAAGAACACTGACTACCGGACCAAGGAGTCAACTGCTCTAATTCCAAACAAGAGGAACCAGACCAAGGAAATCTTGTAACAAAGAAAAATCCAGAATAATTGAATTATTATGAACAACACAACCATTTAAAAAATCTACATAAAACCTCCTTAATCACCACAGCCCTGACACGTCTTTTCTTCCTATTTTAAAAGCTCTTTAAATTTACCCGTTGTTTTCTTTCAAACTGTATCCATTTCTTCAAAGTAAATCAATTTAGTTTCAATCAAAACCCAAAATCAAGCCAATTGATTCTAAATTCTGCATACTTCACCTAGTTAAGTATTAACTCAATTGAATTCATGCATGCCACGGTTCCCTGTGGATCGACCCTGAACTTAAGCTATACTAGAGTTCTAAGAATGGGTAATTAATTTGGGACACATAAAACTTCAATCAACGATAAGTGAGACCAAATTTTGGCATTGTTACTGGGGACCTCGTTTGGTTTTAGTGCAAATATTTAAATTGTGTTAATAATTGATTTAAGTGAAAATAAATATCAAATATTTTCAAAAATCTCTTTTCTGATCCCATTTCAAATTTTCTTTTTTATTTTCCCCTTTTACGCCTGGTTTTCATTTTTATGTTGTCCAGAGCTTAAAGTGTATGTTTATACATTTTACATGATCCAGAAGCGCCGAGTCTTCGGAATTAGTTCCGCTTGACCTGGAAATCAAATGGACCTTGCTTCATCGTCGGCGTACACAGATAGAAACTCACAACAATCAACCAAAACCCATAGCGAACAAGGAAGAGGGAGCACCAGCCATAGATACTGCGACTGAGCATCAGTACCAGGATCAGTAGCCTCCCGCTACTGGTCTACCAGAGCAACCTCCTGGAGCCTTCATGGAATTCCTCCCAAGGGATTACCAACGTCCGCCGCAACAACTCTTCCCACGGCCATAATTCACCCCTCAGGAGAAGTTCATGCAAGATCCACCCCATTAACAACAACCTCCAAGACATACCCTTATGGAGTACGGACTTCCATCAATTCACGGAGCTGATACGGGCATCGTTCGTCCTTCGGTCCAGGACAAGCACTTTTAAATCAAGCCTGCTATTATGCAACTGATCCAGAACACAATCCAATTTGGAGGCCTGGCCAGCGAGGACCCGAACACCCATCTCTCAAACTTTTTGGGGATCTGCGACACCTTTCGGTACCATGGCGTGTCAGAGGATGCCATCCATCTTCGCCTATTCCCCTTTTCTCCACGGGATAAGGTGAAGGACTGGATTAAGGGGATGCCACAACGATCTATCCTCACCTGGGAGGAGCTAGCCCAGGCGTTCCTATCCAAGTACTTTCCACCATCCAAAACGGTGACACTCCGGAATGAGATCCCTAACTTCCAGCAGCACGACTCCGAGTCATTGTACGAGTCTTGGGAACGCTTCAAGGAGATGTTACGAAAATGCCCCCATCACGGACTCCCACTCTGGATGCAAGTCCAGACCTTCTATGGAGGACTTACCACGAATACCAAATCCACGGTGGACGCTGCTGCTAGTGGTACGGTGATGCGGAAATCCCCCAAAGAACTATTCAATCTACTAGAAGACATGTTAGCCAACAACTTCTAGTGGCACTCCGAGCGGGGGACTCAAAAGTGAGGTACGCACAATATTGACGCTACCACTATGTCAGCTGCTCAGTTGGACGTTGTGTCCAAGAAAATCGACGCATTGAATCTCAAAGGAGCATCTCAAGTTCATGCGGTGCACCATCCAGCATGCGGTGATTGTGGTGATAACCACATCATGAGATAATGTCCAGGTTCTACTGGAGGCCCTTCGACGAGCGAGGAGAGTTATGTTGCCCAAAATCGAGGGCCCAAACAGTACCAGTAGTACCAGAACACGAAATGGCGAGATCAACAGAACACAGGCTGGGGCCAACAACAGCAGAATCCTCCACCCCAGTGACCGCCCAGATACAACCAACCTCCATACCAGAACCAATACCAAAGGCCACAACAACCCCAGCAGGGTCCTTATCAACAACAAGGGTATCAAAACCCTCCTCCACAGCAGCCATGACAACCACATCCTCCACCGTCTCAACAACCACCTCAGCAGGAGAACACCTCAAGGTTAGAGGATCTAATGACTAAATTCATATCTACTACTGAGACTCGGTTCCAAAATCAAGAAGCTTCGATTCGAGGCTTGGAGAATCAGATTGTCCTGCTGGAAAATCAACTCTCAGGGAGGCATCCCGGTACACTACCAGGGAACACCGAAAAGAACCCAAGGGAGGAGGCCAATGCTATAATGCTCTGGAGTGGAAAAGAGCTCCAACAGAACCAATCAGCATAGCAAGGTGCATCCACACCCATTGTTGATGAAAAAGGTACCAATACCGACCCTCCTCATCCAAAATCCCACAGAAGGAGGCTTGGCAAAATAAAGAAAAGGAAGTAATCCAACCATTCAAGCCTTCCTTACCTTTTCTGGAAAGATTCTAGCAGAGGAAGCTAGACCACGAGTTCTGAAAATTCATGGATGTGTTCAAGAAGCTACATATCAATATCCCATTTGGAGAAGCCCTGACTCAGATGCCCACCTATGCCAAATTCATGAAGGAAATCCTCTCGAATAAGAGGAAGATGGAGGATTTGGGCGTTATTGAACTAACAAAGGAGTGATCTGCGGTGGTTCAACATTCTATTCCTCCCAAACTCCAAGATCCAGGTAGTTTCACCATTTCTTGTACTATTGGATCTTGCGAGTTTGGGAAGGCCCTCTGCGACTTAGGGGCCAGCGTGAACCTCATGCCCCTCGGAGTTTTCAAGAAGCTGGGACTCAACGAGCTCAAGCCTACCCACAAAGCCCTTCAACTTGCTGATCGATCCATCAAACACCCGAAGGGACTACTATAGGATGTACTAGTCAAAGTGTGTAGGCTGATCCTTCCCGCTGATTTCATCATCCTTGACATGGGTGATGACCAGGAAGAACCTCTTATACTTGGAAGACCTTTCTTGGAAACTGGGAAGGTACTGATCGATGTGCACCAAGGGGAGATTATTTTTCAGGTAGGTGATGAAAGAGTTTCCTATAACATTCTCAAAGCCGTCAAACATGCTTCCTTATCAGAGCATGAGGACTGTTATGCAGTGTCCACCATGGTTAATCATTTTAGTGAACAAGGGGATGATCTAGTATGTTCTTTTATTTAAAATAATTTAACTATTCCAGATATTCTATTAGAAGAAGATCCATAAGACTTGCAATTCATAGAAGGCCAAGGCAGCCACTATTGGCAGCGTGCAGTTGTTCCTGATAGTTTGGAACGAGACAAGGTGCATCCACTTGTGCCTTCGATTTTAAAGGCGCCTGAACTCAAACTGAAGCCTCTTCCATATTCTCTCAAGTATGGGTATTTAGGACCCAATCAAACCTTGCCTGTTATAGTTAATGAAGAACTATCACAGGAGCAGGAAGATGCACTTCTGTAGGTTCTCAAATAGTGGAAGCATGCTATTGGGTGGACACTTGCTGATCTGAAGGGAATCAGCCCCACAATTTTCACTCACAAGGTGTTACTTGAAGAAGGTGCCAAGCAATATCGGCAACCACAACAGCGCTTGAATCCTCCTATGAAGGAAGTTTTCAAAAAGGAGGTGATCAAACTATTGGATTCAGGCATCATCTATCCCATCTCAGATAGTCCGTGGGTGAGCCCTCTCCAAGTGGTACCCAAAAAGGGGGGTATCACTATGATTTCAAATGAAAAGAACGAGCTCATCCCTACACGTACTATCACGGGATGGAGAGTCTGTGTGGATTACTAGAAGTTAAACGATGCCACAAGGAAGTATCACTTCCCCTTTCCATTCATGGATCAAATGCTAGAGAGACTAGCAGGGCAAAACTTCTATTTCTTCCTCGACGGTTTTTTCCGGCTATAACCAAATCTCCATTGCTTCAGAGGATCAGTAAAAGAGCACATTCAATTTCCCCTATGGCACATTTGCTTATCGAAGGATGTCTTTCGGCATGTGTAATGCCCCCACCACCTTCCAACGCTGTATGCTGACCATATTCCATGACATGGCGGAACGAATCCTGGAGGTATTCATGGATGATTTTTCAATTTACAGAAAATCATTCACCATTTGTTTACGACACCTAGAGCTTGTTTTGGAATGATGTAAGCACATTAACCTAGTCCTGAACTGGGAAAAGTGTCATTTCATGGTGCAAAGTGCCATAGTCCTTGGCCACAGAATTTCAGCGAAGGGGATAGAGGTGGACCCAATGAAGATCGAGGTCATTTCACGACTACCTATACTGACTTCCGTCTAAGCCATCCACAGTTTCCTCAGGCATGCAAGTTTTTATCGGCGGTTTGTCCACGAATTCTCCAAAATAGCCCAACCCCTCACCAATCTTCTAACCAAGGATGCCATTTTTGAGTTTGATGAGACTTGTATTAGATCTTTTGAGAATCTAAAGCAGCGCCTGGTGGAAGCTCCAGTTATGATTTCTCCCAACTGGGAAGAACAATTTGAGGTGATGTGTGATGCGAGCGACTACGCCATGGGAGCAGTCCTAGGACAACGACTTGACTGGATTTTCATACCTATCTATTATTCCAGTAGGATTCTCAATGAGGCATAGATCAAATACACTACCATAAAAAAGGAGATGCTTGCAGTGGTTTTCGCATTTGACAGGTTTCGTTCTTACTTAGTGTTGTCTAAAGTTATTGTTTATACTGACCATGCAGCACTAAAGTATCTACTCAACAAGAAATACGCGAAGCCCCGATTGATCCATTGGGTACTCCTTCAAGAATTCGATCTTGAGATCCGAGATAAGAAAGGGAGTGAGAGATTCATTGCTGAACATCTCTCCCGCCTCGAGCTGCCTCATTTGGAGAAGGAAGAAGATCGGGAGATCATGGAGGATTTTCTTGATGAGCACATCTTTTCGGTCAGTGAAACACCTCGACCATGGTATGCTGATATCTCTAATTTTCTGGTTATAGGTGTCGTTCACCCCGACCTCTCCTTCCAGCAAAGGAAAAGATTTTTCTCTAATGTGAAAAGGTACTTCTGGGAGGATCCTCTACTATTCCGATCCTGTGCAGATGGAGTGATTCACCGTTGCATCCCGGAGAATGAAGTTCATGGTGTCCTGGAGTTCTATCACACCTCACCAGTAGGAGGACATCATGGGCCAGAACGTACCATAGCTAAGATCATGCAGTATGGATTTTTCTGGCCCACCATGCATAGAGATGCTCAGGCCTTTGTTTCCTATTGCGATCGGTGCCAGAGGACAGGTAATGTGGGACATATACCCAAGATGCCTCAGCACCCCATCCTGGAGGTCGAGATTTTCGACGTTTGGGGAATCGATTTCATGGGTCCTTTTCCCCCATCTTTTGGGAACACTTACATCCTGGTCTACGTCGACTACGTCTCCAAATGGGTGGAAGCTACTGCTACAGATCACGACACAGCCAAGGTAGTCATAAATTTCATAAAGAGAAATATTTTTAGCAGGTTTGGAGTTCCACAAGTAATGATCTACAATAGAGGGACCCACTTTGACAACACACTGATGAGAGGACTACTGTCGAAGTATAGAGTAAAGCATCAGATGGGGACACCATATCATCCACAGTCCAGTGGACAGGTAGAGGTTTCCAATTGTGAGCTCAAGCATATCTTGGAGAAAACAGTGAACACTTCACAGAAGGACTGGTCCAAGAAGTTAGATGATGCCTTGTTGGCATATCGGACTACTTTCAAAACACCACTGGGAATGTCCCCGTTCCGCCTCGTCTATGGAAAACCCTACCATTTACCTGTAGAATTGGAACACAATTCCTACTGAGCCATCAAAGCCCTAAATTTTGATCTGAAGGCAGCTGAAGAGAAACGAAAGTTCCAACTATCGGAACTAGATGAGATTTTATTAGAGGCATACAAGAAAGCCAAGTTGTACAAGGAGAAGACAAGAGCCATTCATGACCGGATGATATCACGAAAATCTTTCCAACCCGGTGATCAGGTACTTCTCTTTAATTCTTGTCTTCGCTTATTTCTAGGGAAGTTAAAGTCATGCTGGTCAGGACCATTCCACGTTGTCTGCGTATTCCATCATGGAGCGGTAGAAATTTCTGGAGAAGATGGTCAACCATTCAAGGTAAACGGGCAGCGGTTGAAAGCTTACCATCCTACAGACAACATGGTGGGAACATTGTCCACTATACTCCTCAGGAAAGCAAGGTAAGTAGGTCAAGACAACGACCTAAAACAAATGCGCTTCCTAGGAGGCAACCCAGAGGTTACATGCCGTGTCCCACTTATCTACACGGTGTGTACTTATCTTTTTAATTTGTAATCTTAATAGTATAAATCTATATAATAACAAATAAATAACGAGGGATGATGCCGGTGCTGATGGAAAAGTCACTGGAGTTTATTCGAGCCGTCCTCGGTTCGAATCCTCCCGACCTACCTTCGGCACGGGGTTCCTCCTTTTATTTACACAACGTGTGTGGTATTTACATATATGTATCTATATAAATGTGTTTAATAAAACCCATGATGCGGATGGACCGATTGGCTAGAATCGTAATCCGGTTTCACAAGACCCGGGTTCGAATCCAGACAACCGTCCCATTTCCATCATTTGTTCTTTTAATAAAACCACACGACGTGTATCCCAATATATGCCGTGTGCACCATAATTCTTAAAATATAAATTAAAAACGTTTTAAAAAATAATAAATTTCATGCGGGTGAAGTTGGCGGATTGGCAGAGTCTCGGAATCATGTTCAAAAGGCCCGGTTTCGGATCACGCTATTCTCCCCGCTTTACCCCCATCATTTCCTAAATAAAAACCACACGCCGTGATTTTCTTTCTTTTCGTGTGTATATGCCGTATAGAATAAATATATATATAAAATAAATATGGAAATCAGAACAACCTTTTCTCCAGTGGGTGAGGGCGTTCGTTTGAATCAGCAGATCGTCGGTTCAAATCCTACCCCAAGCACCGGACCAAAGGTTGTACTACTCTTTTTCTCATTTTAAAATACACGGTGTTTATTTCCCGATATACGTCGTGTATCAATTTATTTATAATATAATTTCTAGATATATCTATTTTATTTTAATTATTAATAATTATTATATAGTTTACTATAATAATTATATTTATTTATATACTATTTGTAATAAAAAAACAGGATACACGGCGTGTACCAAACATACACGCCGTGTACCTCGGATATATAAGCTGCGGTCCACCCAGCTTGAGGCCGTGTAGCACGGCCGCCCCTTTTCTCTCCTTTCATCCCATTTCTTCTCCCAAACGCCACCCGAACCCCCCTTTTCCAGATCCGTCGATTTGGGGCGTTTCAAGTTTTGATTCTTCTCACATTGTGATCTTCGATCTAGGTACACCATTCTACACCCTCTGTTTCAAATTTTTAGACTCGTTTAGGATGTTTTCCGAATTGGCCGACCATTCGGTTTCTGGCAGTACATGACCACGAAATGAAGAACACACGCTGTGTCCTTCTGTACACAACCACACACAAAATACTTCGAAATTTGAATATACACGATGTGTCTGTTCGGTACACACCGTGTCCTTTTCATCATGTCTGAGTACACCTTTGCACACGACCTCACACACCATTTTCATTTACATGACATGTGTGTTTGGTACACGCCGTGTCCGTTGTTTGTGTTGGCCCCTCCATGTGTGGCACATAACACGGCCTGTCACCCCATGTTCCCGAACATGGCGTGTATGTTTGGTACACGCCGTGTCCGTTATATCTGTCATCGACCCGTGTTTCCCCTCTGCACGACCACTCACCCTATTTTCCTTTACCCGACGTGTGTGTTCGGTACACGCCATGTCTGTGTGATGTTTGACCGGCCCGTGTCTCACCCTCTGCACGACCCTGTTCTTTGTGTGCAGTCCACACCGTGTCTTGTACCTACACGACATGTATTGTCTTCTATGATCTGATAAAAACATGGTTGTGTCATTTGTTCCACACGACCACCAACCTTTTAGTGAACACGGCGTGTATGTTTGGTACACACCGTGTACCTTTCCATGGTCTTTTTTCCACCCTCGGCGTGTCTGCTCAGAGAACACGAGATACTCTCCATTTTGACCACACGCTGTGTACTCTGGAGTACACGCCGTGTACCATTCTTTTCTAGTTTTCTCACATTTTCTTTGGTTTGTTTTCTTTCCTTCTTCTTTTTCTTTTATTTTGTTTTATATTTATTTCTATTTCAGGATATGGCAGATCGCGATCCTTCATGAGGGAAGCGACCAACCTCCGCCACTGAGGGCAAGGAGTCCAGTTATCGTCAGATCCAACTCCGACAACCTACGCAGCCGGACCCCGACGCTTCGGTCTTTGAGCTCCCTCTGTTGGTCATTATGCCACCACTCACTCCCTCAGATGAGGCTGGGCCTACTTTTGCTGCACCAGCTGCCACTTTCCTTGTACCCTCATCCTCAGCAACTAGTCCCTCTTCGAGCACCCCTTCCACCGAGCCACCTTCTTCTTCGGCGGATCCACCTCCAGAGGAAGATGTTGCTACTGCACCGACACCTGGGCCGGGACCTGCAGGTGCTCCGTATCCTTGCACGGTATTCCCAGTCACCGAACTCACATATTACATGATCCGATGCTTCTATCGTCGGCCGATACCATTGAGCGGCCGGTACCTTGGCAGCAGCATTCCGCAGTGTCTCGGTATTTGGGAGGAGTTGGAGGTACTTATCAGGCACACCACACTCCTCAAGATTTTCCAGGTCAGAACTCCTGTGTTCTGAGATTTAATTTTGGAGTTTGAGGCCTACTTTGAGTTCGATGGAGCGGAGTACCGAGAGACACCTGGCGATACGATGCCAGTAGTTCAATTCCAGCTAGGCGGCTGATGTTTTTCTCTGACGATGAAGGATTTTGGCCGAGGGTGCGGCTTCTACCCCCATACTTTCAACCCACCCCCTGTTTCTGACTTGACCTGGCCCGAGTGATCTGACCTCATTGCCATGTGGCGGGAGATTGCTGGGCCTGACCACCGGTACTCCCCCACTTCTCAGAAGATAACTCTTATAACCGACCCTGTCCTTCGCTTCACCCACCAGTGCTTCAGCGCCATCCTTTTTCCCCGCCATGAGGATATGGGGGTCGTGACCGGCCGTGAAATGGAGCTTCTTACCTATGTCATCTGACATGCCTACCTGGACCTCCCCTATCTTGCTGCCTCCTATTTCCACTCCATGTTTACCGGACATCATGGAAACCTGAACGACGGGTTTTACACCACCCATCTTGCCCACCACTTGGGGGTATTCGAGCCCTCATTAACTCATGACTTGATAGGTTAACCCCATTGGATGGACTTCCTCATGCTCATTCGCATGGGATTGGTTCGGAAGTAGGGGGTGCCTACATCCTTGATCAGGCTCGAGCCCCACCACCTGCTGACCCCCTGCCCCACCTACTGACCCCGCTCCTCCTTCCCCACCCCCTCCAGCTTCACTACCTCACCCACCTCCTACTAACCCTGCTTCTTCTGACCTTCCTTCTTCTGTCCCATCCCCCATCCCACCTACCCCCGCACCCTCGGTCGATCCGACCCTTTCCCTCCACCTAGTCACGATGGAGCAGAAGTTAGCCCATATCATCAGCTTCCAGGACACCATTGCACACCATTTGATTCAGCTGGACGGCCGCGAGTACTGGATGGAGCATCTGTTGGTGAATATTGCTCAACATCTTAGTGTTCCACTGCCTTAGCCACCAGCCTCTGCCTCTGTTCCTGGCCCTTCTGCTGCTGTTCGACTGCCATCTCCTGCGCCTGCCACCGATTCCGTTCTACTGACTATGGTGAGCCCTGCTGCTACCACTTCAGTCGGTCTAGGGCCTGCTACTGAGCTACCTTCACCGAGTCCAGCACCTGCGGCTCCTACTTCTTCAGCTCACCTTCCCGATGCAGAGTCTGGGCCTCCCCCTTCCACACCTCCTACGCCGTCTCTACCGGTCGATTCTGTACAGGATGATGCCTCCACTGAGGCAACCCCATGATAGTGACATTTTTCTTTATCTTATATATCTCTTTTGTCATTTTCTGTGCTGTAATGTTATACATGTTTGTGGTTTTCCTTTTTCTCGACAGTCACAGGTACGGGCATGGTGCCCCTTGGGCATCACTTTTCACGAGGGGAGTATTTTTCTATTTCTATTTTCTTTCTTTTTGGATTTACTTCTTCCACTACTTTCCCTCATTTTGTTCCCCATTTCTCCCAGTTTCCCACCCTTTACCTTAGTATTTCACTTGGTGGACCATGTACAATATTAAATGTGGGGGAGCATCTATCTCTTTCACCTTAGTCTTTGACCTTAAACTAACCTAGGAGACATCATTATTAGACTCTATATTTGAAAATGTAAATCAATTTTGGTGAATCAATTTATAAATTCAAGAATTATCAGCAGGAACTTTTGGAAATGTTACATGCTTATTTTAGTTTTTAAGTATTTTAAAATGATTACTGATATAGTTTCAATTGAAACCTTTCATCCTTGATTAAATTAAATTAATTAGGCTAATCATTTATATGCATATCATGACCTGATTGTCCCTTTATTATTTTTCCACTCCTGAGAGGTTTTCTAAACCCTTTTTCGTATTTCTTTTATAATACCCTCTTTCTTGAGAGATTCTTAGGATATGCATCACTACCAGAATTTGCAAGTTTTTCTTTTTGAAACATGAAGAAATTTTTGAATTACTTTAACATGATTAAGGCACTAGATTGTTTCAACCCCTTTATCTTGAGACCTACCCTACATTTAATCTTTTTTAAACCCATAGAATCCATGAACAACCTTTATAGGAAGCCACATTACAAGCCAATTTCCCTTCCTACCCTATTTATTTTTAAACTTTGCATGATTATTCATTTAATATTTAAAGAGGGAGTTGGCAATACATGGCATATTTTTGTGTACAGCCATGAAATAAAGTGTGGGGGAGTGCCTCTTGATTATTTGGGGCAGAATGGGTTCCAAACATCTACTCATTGTATTAATAAGTTTTCCCTTATGTTTTGTTAACTGAATAAAAAAACAAACAAACAACAAGGGAACCTTATGCATATTTTCCCATGAACCCTACTTGCCTAAGGAAGATGGTGACGATTACAAAAGCATTCGACTGAGCTTATGAAGGATGTATTTTCAGTGAGCTTTACTGTGAATATCATGCAATGTTGTTTAAAGGAATTACCCTTCCTTTTCCAAGCCTCAGAATTTATTTTCACATCTGAACCTACCAACTCTTAGCCACAGAAACATCTGAACCTTATTGATAAAGCCCTCATGATTTTTGTAATTCAATTTTTTCTGAAGTAGAGAAAAAGATATCTTGCAAACCTATGGATAGAGTTTATATACCTTAGAATGAGCATAACTCTGATGAAAAATATCTTGAGAGTGGAGTGTGATTTTGACTGGTAAGGTAAATCATCAAATGGCATGCTTATTTTTGAAAGTTTGAAAAATGTGTTGAAGAGGATGAGAGTAGTTAATTGAATTATATATGAGGCATGATTTCAATATCTTATGAATTGAATTTGTTTGTAACTTTTAGAATTTTTCCACAGTATATTTATCAGTTATACATTTGATTAATTAAATTCCTTCCTTTTAAAGTATAGGCTCTCTTAATTAGATGTTGAGATTTTGCTTGAGGGCAAGAAAATGACTAAGTGTGGGGGAATTTGATGCACCCAGTTTGTGTATACATTTCAATATATGTAATTGAAGATAAAAGCATGTTTTCAGAAAATATCTATTCTCTCATGAACATATTATTTGATTTTTGTGAATCTGTTTACTTACAGAAACTTTCTGGATAAATACACAGATCAAGGGAAGTTTGTGAAACTTTTGAAACTACACGGCGTGTACTTTTATACACGACGTGTACATCCCGACAAGGACACGAACCAAAGCAGGGAGTACACGCCCATGTCACCAGGAAGAGATACACGTCGTGTGGGGTGGCGTTATACACCATGTACCACTTTCTAGAAGCAGTGGTTACTAAGAGAAGTCTACATGCCCATGTGGCCGTTGAAAGAGACACGACATGTTTAAATTTCTACATGAGTGTATGCTGTTCTAGAAGGGGCTTGCGGCCAAAATGTTGATACTACACGCCATGTATGGTGGCGCTACACGCCGTGTACACTCAACTTGCAGGCGGAACAGTGTTCAAAAGTTAAAGATGCCGTGTTTGGCCACCTGCCAGCGGAGAAATTGGCGCCAAAACGCGTTGACGAAAAGTACACAGCGTGTACTTTCTATACACGCAGTGTACTTTATTTTTATATAAAAATAGGCCTTGGCCTATGGATTTTGGAGTTCAAAACCTTTGTAGGAGAGAATAAGCTCTGTTTCTAGCATTTCCCGAGCCACCGTGGTGCCGTATTTCCACTACTCCACCTTCCGACACCCTACCTCAACGCTTACACGATGAATCTGTCAGGTATCACGTGTGTCGTTTCTCCTCCACTTTTTATGTGTAACTAAACCCCTCCTGTTGGGGATGTGGATTAAGGGATCGTAATTTTTATGTTGTTTTATATAGTTGTGTTTTATCATTGTAATTCATCTTACTCTTCTTAATCTACTGTTAAATATAACTGAAAATTCTGACCCAGACAAGGGGACGAATTCTCAGCGATACAAAGGAAAAGTAATGGTGAAAACATCCATGATCATTGGAAGGATTTCACCGATTCAAATAATGGACTAAAATTAATAAAGAATTAAAAAAACTAACTACCGGACCAAGGAGTCAACTGCTCTAATTCCAAACAAGAGGAACCAGACAAAGGAAATCTTGTAACAAAAGAAATCCAAAATGATTGAATTATTATGAACAGTACAACCATTTAAACAATATGAATAAAACCTCATTAATCACCACAGCCCCGACACGTCTTTTCTTCCCATTTTAAAAGATCTTTAAATTTACCTGTTGTTTTCTTTCAAACTGTATCCATTTCTTCGAAGTAAATCAATTTAGTTTCAATAAAAACCCAAAATCAACCCAATCGATTCTAAATTCTGCATACTTCACCTAGTTAAGTATTAACTCAATTGAATTCATGTACGCCATGGTTCCCTGTGGATCGACCCCAAACATAAGCTATACTAATGTTCTAAGAACTGGTAATTAATTTGGGACGCATAAAACTTCAATCAACGATATGCGAGTTATTGGAGAATAATTTATGGAGTTATTGGAGTTATTGGAGAACTGTTCAAGGATATAATTATAGAAATTCAAATTAAAAAATATTTGATCCACCATGTGTAGATTATCTTGAAGATTAATTCAGAGAATATATTTGTGACAATGAAATATTTGAATTGTAAAATAATATTATTTTGTATTTAAATTATTATCTTAATAATACATTTTAGTAATTATTCAACGATAATGATACAACTTTGGATATTTTTATGGAATTATTTTGAATTGATTAATTTGAAATTCAAATTTCAAATTATTGAAGAAATATAATAGGTTTCAACAACTAGAATTATTATAAATATATAATGAAGATAGTGGTAATGTTAAGGAAGTGAAAAAAATTATGACACTCTTGGATCAAATAAAATAATTATTTTATTATTTTATTTCTATTGTTGTTATTCAAAGAATAAATCCTATAGTCATTGAAGATTCATTGGATTCTACTATGATTTTTTGTAGATCAAACCATATGTCAGTTTTGGAGGTAACTGTGAGTTAAATATGTTTAAAAATTATATATCTCATATCTTTATATATAAGTTTAAACTAATTTTACTTAGTCATGGTGGAGTGTTAGCTTCTTAATCTAAGATATAGGGATTCCCTAGAAAAGAATCTAACTTTTTTGAAGGTGTCAACTCTCTACAATAAATTGGTGGTGTCTCCGAATAAAAGAAAATACTCCGTAAAAACTACCGAGCTCATGGAGAGAGTGTTAGTGGAGTGAACTAGGGAAGTTTTGTTCCCTGAACCACTATACATCACTGTGAACTACGCTTTATTTTATTTTTTCCATTATATTTCTCATATTTAAGAGAGAAAGTCAATATTTATTTATTTGAATATGGATATTTTGATTTTTTCATGATTTTTAAAAGGGAAACAATTCATGCCCTATCATGTCTCTATAATAATCATCTTTGAAAAAAAAATGTGTTATAGGGAAGACACTCTTTTTAGAAATATTTTCAGATATACCAATATTTTTACCTGATACCAATAAGTGGTATATGAGAAAGGGATCTTTTGTAAAATATTGAAGATTAATTTTGTTCTTAAAAATCCTATGTTAAGGATCTAGATGATGACTAATTTTAGTGTCCAATATTAGAGAAGGTATGTTGATGATCCATTCTCCTTACTTAAAAGGTGATAAATATAGTTTCTAGAAATATCACATGATTATCTATTTAAAGAATCTTGTATTGACCATGTATTTGAAATCTATCAAACCACAAAAGATTCTTGAAGGTGAACCTAAAAAGTATTGTGATGCTCAAGTAACAGATTATGAATTTGTTTATAGGCAAGGAACATTTTTTATTTATGGTATAGAAACTAATGAATTTAAACCAGTTTTTATGTGTGTTACAACTTATAAAATTTGAGAAATAATTGGAGTTTCCTATGAATGAACCGATAATGTTTGGCAATTGAGGTATAATATTATTAGTCTTAAATTTGAAAATGTTGGGGTGTTTTGAAGAACAATGTATTACTTAGATGAATTGGAGGATGAAATAAATTTTTAATGATGTTTCTGCCATGAGAACTCTAATTCTAGAACTAAATTAGGCACCAGAGGTACTTAGAGTTTTAGCTTCTAAGTGGAATGGAATCTCTGCAACTATTAGAACATACAGACCATTTAATTATTTATAAATGAATGAATTGTTCAAAACACTGATGATGTATGAATATGAGATGAAATATCAAGCTTAATATTATATTTTCATAAAAAAGGAATGATTTTTATGATTATGATTATTTTCATTCATGTTTAAGTGATGAGTTATTAGATATTTCTATAGAATTCAGAAATTTGTACAAAATGAGAAAGGAGAAATTAAGGAAGAATAAATAGAAGGATGTCAAATGCAATAAATGTAAGAAGAAAGGTCATTTGAGACATGACTGCCCTTTTTTAGGGTTTTAAGGAAAGTTGATTATAAAAGAAAAGAAAAGAAAGCCATGAAGGATACTTGGATTTCATTTAATGACTCGACCAATGAATATATTTTAACCTTTAAATTTGAGAAAGAAATGAAAAAAGTAAAACTATGTCATATGGATCATACTGATGAGGTACAATCATATTTCTCTCATAGTTCTAATTCTAAAAAAAGTTCTTTTGATTAACTTAATGAATATTTTTATATGATTTAATATAAATTTGAACCTTTAAAGAAAGAGCATATAAAACTCAAAAAATATTATAATGCTATTTTTATTGAAAAAAAGTGTTATCTAGATTAATTAAAAATTTATGATCAAATTTTACCAAGAATTCATGTGCTTTACATGATAATAAAATTAATAAATTATTTCATGTATTTGATTATATAAAACATGCTGCTAGTATGTTTACCAAGGGAGAGAACTATCTAAATCAAATTATTGGAAAAAATAAAATTAATAAAGGTAGGGTTTTTATTAGTGTAATGGGTAAATTCCCAAGTTATATAGGAAATCATGTCCATTATTATATGTTTTTTATTGTATTAATGAACATAATGATAAAGATTTAAATGTTATAAATCAATTTTTTTTGTTTTAAGAATATTAATTTTTAAAATATTTATCAAAATTTAAATCTCGAATTTCTACTCAAAATAAACAACTCTAGTTACCTAAGCCTCTATTTTCTAATAACGATAGACCAAAAATCACATGGGTATGAAAAGAAAATTATATTTGATATTTTTTTTAGGTTTATTCCATTAGAATTCATTGTTACATCATTAAGTTATAACTTGAAATATATGGGGTCTTTACAAAAAAAATATTTATTATTATTTTAATGAAATTCATGGAAATAAATTAAAAGAGAAGATCCATGGAGTTGAAACTGTTAAAATCTAGGAAGCACTCTAATTCTATATTTATATTTTATTTATTTCTAAATAAAATGCATTCTGTTTATAATTTTATATACTGGTATGTTGGTGTGTGGTAATTATTTTAATTTATTATTAAACATGTACTTAAATTCCTTATATCTTTGCATGGATTTAAAAAAATTTACTTAATTATTTGAAAAACATTTTAATATTCCTTAAAAATATTTTTAAATTCTTTCATGAATCCTTGTATTCAAATTTTTCAGAGAGGGGGTGTTCACTAATTTTTTAAATTTATGATTTTTATATTTTAAATTTTTTAAAATTGGAAATCATATTTTAGGGGAAAACCAATTAACTATTTTATCTTTTTAGGGGTTTCTATATTTTTTTTAATTTTTTAATTAATTTTCTCAATGCATGTTGTGTTAAAAGTTTATGTTTTTGAATCATGCCGATTATATTTATATTAAAAAATACCGATAGGAAAAATATTTATTTATTTGATAAAATAATTATATATTTTTATATAAATCATGTCATTATTTTTTTATTATTTTCATTATTAGTATGTGATATTTTTTCATGTGCCAAAATACTAAATTATTATATGCATTTTTTTTCAATATTTGTGGCATGTGATTTTTTTATATTTTAATTATATGAAAATTATTTAAATTAATTCCTTGAATGTCCTTAATACTGATGCTTAATCTAAGGGGTTTTTTTTAAATATTTAACATGTGCTTAAATATTTTATTTTTATGGCATATATTTAAATTTATATCTATTTATTTTAATTCTTTTTAAAATCCATTTGATATTCATTGAAAATTATTTTACATGTTTCTCAGGTCCTTGAAATTCATATTTTTTAAATAATATTTACTTAAAGATGGATTTTTCAATATATCTTTTTAAATTTCCTTAAAAAATCTAAAAATAAAAAATTATTTCATGTTTTTTGGAATTTTATTAATATTTTTTCAAACCCTCACTATCTTACTTTTTTGATCATTACAAAAAGAGGGAGAATTTATTTGATATGTTCAGGTTTTGTAATTATAAAAAATTATGAGATTATTGAGTTACTACTTTCCATATTGTTTTTTATTTTTATAATTACTAAAACCCTAAATAATTAAGTCATATTATTTATATTATTTTGATAATTAATAAAACCCTAATTATTTATAGTTTAATAATTAATATTTTTATTATTTTTTATATAGTATTATTTACCATATTATTCTCTTTTAATTATTCATTATTAATATTTATTGTTTATTTTTCTTGGTAATTCTCTATTTTTATTATATTATTACTCACTTTTATGATGAGGAATTGTTAACGTGTAGATTTTGTCTTAATTTTTTATTCGGAAAAAAATTATTTTTTCTTTTAATTATTCATTGTTAATATTTACCTAAGTACATTTGGTGGATACCCCTGATTACACCATGTCTTAATGTGAATGTTGATGGTGCTGCCTCAGGTGCATCAGGTCCATCGGGATATAGAGGGGTGTTTTGCAAGTATCACATGTTCATCAAAGATGCTTCTATCACTTCATCGGTATTAGCAATGCCTATGACGCAGAATTAAGTGAAATAATTTATGAAATCAGGTACGTTGTTCATTACAACTAGAGGATTATATGTATTGAATCTGATTCTAAGATTATGATTCATGCTTTGAAAACATGAACGCGTAATGTGCCTTAGAAAGTGTTACCCCACTGGATTGATTTACTTGACTAGACTACTCAAATCAATCTTATTGTTTGACATGCTTATTGGGAAGATAATTAGGTGGAATATTCTCTTGAAATGCAGGCGATCACTAATATGGCCATGATGTGGTCTTTTGTGGCCCCTGACTATTGTGCATCGATGGTAGAGGTGGATAGATGTGGTGTCACACACTCTCATTTTTATAATATACCCTAGTATGCATGACTCTATTTCATATTTTATTTACTAGTTTTTTGGGGTTGGTTTCCACCGAATCCCAAGCTTTTGGATTAATATTTATTATTTATTGTTCTTGATCCTTCATTATTTAATAATTGTATTGTTACACTCACTTTTATGTTGATAAATTTTTAGTACATACAACATCTTAATTATTCATTTGGATTAAAATTATATTCTTCACAATAGAAATGATCTATACATTGGAATTGAACCCCATGTTTAGAATTCAAAAACCCCACATTAGGAACCTCATGATTGGCATCATCCTTATGTTTGGAAACCTCACGTTTGGAATGAAAATCATGATTGTAACTTTACATTTGGAATGTACCTCACATATGGAAATTTAGGTTTGTAATGATACCCACGTTTAAAAAATCATGATTGGAATATGTTGTTGCATCTTTTATGTTATATTGAATGTTTTAGATTATATTTATCCCATGTAATTTTAAATATAACTTGAGTTGCAGGGATCAAAATTGAGTCATTATTAGTGTGATGGATAGCCAAGAATGTTTTCTTAAATTTTTTAATTTTCATAAAAGGTTTAAATGTTTGTTTTGGTAATCTTTAAGTTATTTAATATTTTGAGACCTTTCCTCCATGCTATCATTTTCAAGATTATTATTGATTTTTATTTTTGAGGATATCTCAAGATATAAAAGTTAGATTAAGTAGATATTTAACTTTTTAGAAATCTCTTGAAATTATATAACTATAAGTCTTATGAAAAAAATGATGAATCAAATATTTAGATTCTCTAAGAATTGAAAAAATCTATTATTATATTTCTGCTATGATTTTTTTTTGGAAATTTCATGTAAAATAATTTTTATAGATTTTAGTTGCAAAAATAGTGGAGATATTTGGGTAAAGATAAAGTGTTAAAATCAAAATCAAAATTTTAATTTGAATTGTTTTCTAATTTTATAAGAGTTATTTTAGATATTATCCTTGATCAAATTTGTGTATAGATCATTATGAATAAATATATGCTTAAAAAAATAAAGCCAAAGATATTTTTCAAAGATATATTGAAATTTAAAATTAGAATATCCACTTGATTTATGAAGGACCGGATATAGAATTATTAAAGAATCAATCAAGGTGATATTTATGGAAATTAAAATTCAAAAATAATTAAAAAATTCAACCCCCATAAAAATATTATCTTGGAAATTATTTTGGAGATTATATTTGTGAAAACAAAAAAATTAAATTATCAATTATTTTTATTATTAGTTTAAATTATTATCTTTATAATTTATTTCAGGAATGATTCAACGAAAAAACTACAATTATGAAGTTTTTTTTGGAATCCATTTGACATGATTATTTTCAAATTCAAATTTTTAATTATTGAAGAGAGTGAAGAGGTATATAATGGATAGAATTATTGTAAATATGGAATGAAGACGGCGGTGATGTTACATGAAGCGTGACACAAAAAAACACTCTTGACACAAAAAATAATTGAATTATTATTATTTTGTTATTGTTCTCAATTGGAGAATAAGGGATACACTAATTGGATATATATTGGCTATTACTGTAATTTTTTAAAGATCAAACCATCTGTTAGTTGGGGAGGAAACTATGAGTTAAATATGTTAAAAAATTCAATATCTCATATCTTTTTACTGAAGACTTGACTACATTTATGCAGTCATGGTGAAGAGTTAGATTCTCAGACTAAGCCATAAAGATTCCCAATAAAATAAGTTGACTTATTTTTGGGTTTCAATTGCCTGCACAAAGTTGTCTACATCTCCAGATAAAATGACCTGGATTGTGGAAATCACCAAGCTCATAATGATATTGTTGGTGGAGTGTACTAGGGGATCTATTTGCCCCAAAACCAATATACATTATCATATACTGGTATTTATTTTATTTATTTTATACTTTATCACTCATATTTAAGATATAAGGACATAATAAATTTATTTCAAGAGGGACCTCTTAAACTTTTCATGTTTTTTAAAAGGGTTTCTCTCTTATGCCTTTATCATCATTATATCCAACCAACACATTAAAGAAAAAAAATAATCACCTATTTTTATAAATCATAAAACCTTAGTTAATTGACCCTTTTAGTACTTTAGAAAAAATATCCTAAATGGCCAGAAGGCCTTATTTTTATTTTATTATAGATAATACCCCTTTTAAGGGTTTAAGGGGAACCCGTACATGACCCATAGGCCCAAGGAACAAGGCCCGACATGACCCGTAATACATGACCCGAAGGTCCAGAGGCATAGCATGCCCAATACATGACCCGTAGGCCCATCCCACTAGAACTGACCCTACCCAGCTTCTGCATCATAGATTTATTTTAGCTTTCCACCTTCATTACTTATCGGCTATCATTGGCCCGTACAAAGCTGCACGGTGCCTGGTCCCGATGGCGGTTGCCATACCTTCTCATTCTTCCAATCCGGTTAGCTCCGCTTCTGGTGACTGCTACTGGTGCTCTGATCCTCATCTGGGGCCTGATCTATGTGAACTAGGCTACTTCATGGCCTTTTATGGCCCAAAGTCCCTGTGGTCCGAAGGCCTTTGATGGCCCGAAGGCCCTGAGACCCGTAGGCCCAAACCGATGGCCCGAAAGCCCAAATCAGGTGAATAGTCTAGCTGCTATAGTACCAACTAGTGCCTACTACAATTCCGGCTACAGTACTAATACAGTAACCCAGAAATTCGCCTCCACCTGGTTTTGAACCTGGGTCTCTTGGATTCCAAGAAGGATCCATTACCACTCGGGTACAGGCTCGTTGAAAAAACGTGGTTGTCAATTAAGTCCCCCTCTTTACCCATATGGTGGGTCCAGCAACCCAGGGAGATACACATTACCCAGCTAAGACATGGTGTTGAATATCCCTGTTCATAATATGAACAGTGTCCGAGCCTGGCGGGACTCGAGCCTGTGCTAGTTCCCCCAGACAGCGAAATGGCCCAACTGGTGAACCACTCGACTAACGCCCTGGGGGCCTTTAGAAAAAATACATTTTCTTATTTTATGTCTGATCACCTCTGCCTGATAGTATAACTCTGAGCACTTTTGTTTTCTAAACTCATATTTCTTTGTCAAAAACAAATTTTTCTAATAAATTCTAAAATAAGGATAAAAAATTTCAAGTTATTTATATATTTAAAACAAAATAAAATATCATAAACAATTATTTTTCTAGTTAATTAACTTCTTTCTTAGTTCGATAAATCAAAACCCATCATCACAAAATATGGTTTTATTTTTTATAGGGAAGATATGAAAATTAATGAGTAATATTTTCATGATAATATATATTATCCTCATGAAAAAATGGAATATATTCTTGAGAATTCATAAGATATGTGATATCATTGAAGTGATATATAATATATTCTATTTCTTATGTAAGATATATTTGTTTGAAAAAATGAGACAATTAGGGGTGATTAATGTTATTTGATGATTCACTTATCCTTAGTTCATAATCATTATGATAATGAGGGATTGAGCCATGATTTAAGAGAATTAACAATTAAACATAAATAATAATAAATTTAGAATATCACTACCTAATTATTCTAGGTTTTCAATTAAATATATTTATAAATAATTAATTGAGGTCAAAGATGGAGAAATTTCCAGAAATATTTCATCAGTTTAAATGATAAAGTGTGGAAATTTATAGAAATTGAGTTAAGGATCAAGGTAGGAAACCCAGGTTTGAAGAATATCTAGAAGTGGAAATAAAAAAGTTTGAAAAATCTAGAGGAAAAAATGTCTTACTGAAAAAAAAACACCACAAAACTATTGTTTTCATCATAATGGAGGTGGTTTATGTTGCACCATATAAGAAATGATTCCTAAAATAAAAGAAGGGAATGAACCTATGAAATATAACTAGAGTTATTCCAATGTTAGGTGAAAAGAATCTCAATAGTATTTCCAAGCATAGAGAGACAGAGGATTAGCATAGCCAGTATGGTTTGGTGCTGGGCTGGTCACTGCGTTGGAAACACATGAAGACATTCAGGAAATTTTACTTAGTATGGGGACACACCATGGGAGGAAATGAGATGAATGTAGAGAAACATGTATGATATATATTTTTATTCCTAATGAAAAATTGATGTTGGATTTTGTCACGACCCGCCTTCACCAAAAGGAGGGAAGGGTCAGCAGATTGCCAGGCCCTTCCTTCTTTAAGTTGAAGGAGAGATAATGACCCCCGAAACCCGCCTTCAATAGGTCCCGGAGTGGCGACTAGCACCAAGGGTATAGGAAATTCTCGCAAATGGAAGGCATTACCCTTTTTATTTTATAGGATTGAAAGATAAGGAGGAGAAAACCCAACAACACCAAGATAGGAGAAAAGTAAAGCCAAAAGTAAACCATTCCCACATGCATGTTTCAAAAGTGAAAGCCACAAAGTGCAAAAGATGACTACAAGGTAAGTACCAAAAAGAAGAGAAAAACAACTGCAACTGCTCCAAAAGCCCGAGCTAGTAAGGTCCTGCGTGATCCCTGAAGTCCTCCTGGGAACCTGAAAGCAGTTTCATATACGTAGGGTGAGCATACAAGTACACTCAGTAGGGAAAACCAAGACTCTCGTGCACAAGTGGGGGAACGTACTAAAGTCCCGTGAGAAAGAGTAAACCAAACACCTAACAAGGCAAACTATCCATCCCAAGCCTCACCAAGGTTCGCTCCCCAAATAACGCAAGTCAAGTAATATATATGTAAGAGCACATCGATGTTTGGGTACCCCGCGCCACTTTCCCACTGGTTATTGAGACATCCTACGCATCAGACCAATCCCGCCATTCTCACCGCAGTCCCACTGCCACACCCGCCCGCACACACCTGGGCCACAACCACACGCAGTCCCACTGCCAAATCCCGCCCGCACACACCTGGGCCTCAACTGTCACAAGTAACCATGCCTGCAAACACCTAGGCCAGAACAACCACCGCTACGCCCGAAGACACCTGGGCTAAAGAATCCACTGCCACGCCCGAAAACACCTGGGCCTCATCCCGAAGACACTTGGGAAACCACCTGCCGCACACACCTGGACAACCACCACAACACCCTGCCCGATGGTTCTTGGGCTAATAATGGACTTCAGGCCATCACAGCCTGCCCGAAGGTACTTGGGCTATCCGGGAAAGGGAGCAGAAAAGGAGCTAATAACCAGCCACTAAGGATAGTGTTGGGAAAAACACCCTTCCCCCATAAATGGGGGTGTTCGGCACTAAGTGCTCAACTTGGGTGGGGCGCGAATAAGAAACACAAAGCTACAAGTATAGATATAGGTAACAAACACTCACCCAAAACTTAGGTTTTCCTAGCCAACCTACAGAACACAACACCACAACGTCCGAGTCGAAATTCACGACCCTTGCCCACAAACCATCTTTCCCATTCTTGTTTCACGTTCAGTCAAAAGTTCAATTAATTTTGAGCACTACTGGGCAACTACCATAAGCATAACCAAGGAAAACGTCAAGCATAGATCAACCAAAACACTCACACCTGGTTCTGTCAACAGAGGATCTCTCCCCAGTTTGTGATAAAAACCCACAACCACTGAAACCATGCCAACAGGAGATCCCATCCCCCAAATTCACACAGCCACCGAGAGTATAAAAAGAACGGGGGATCCCATCCCCTCCCACATTTCCAGCAAACGGCCCGAAGGGAAAACAACCAACAACCACTACCAACACGAGTCAGGGATTTTCAGATTTAAACGACTTAACACACTCCACGATTTCAAAATTCCATGTGTTCTATCCGTTAGTTATCACAAAAGGGGTTGATCCTGGTGCTTTCAATTATTCAGCCGGGTATACGTGATTAACCAATTTCACAGCAGGAGTTCACAATTTCAGCAACCCATTTAAAACATCACGAGGGGATTCAAGTGCACACACACGACCACCAACGGCCTCAATTTTCAGAAAACATAGACCAGTACAACAAAAGGGATGATCACAAGATAAAGCATAAACAACGATCACAACCCCTTCCCCTTCTTTCTTTAGAACTTCGTTTAGTATCTTCATTAGGGTTTGGTTCAATCAATTTGATAGGAACAAAAGTAACGCCCACCCCGCATGATACACAAAAGTGAGAGACGAGAGAAATTCCCTACTTGTTGATGGATGATCGACGTTTAGGCCGGGGGCGCGGAACTTTACGGATAACGACGCGGCGGTCCCGATTCACCAGAAGAGTCACGATCGAAGAAGGGGAAAAAAACACGGCCTAACCCTTAATTATAAGGGCTGGGGACGGTTGAGATGAAAACACAAAACCACGGAAGACGAGGGAGTCGTGGGTTGACCACGTGGCTTGACTCATCATTAATGGCGCTGGGTGGTTTTAACTGACCCATGAATTAATGAAGCATTTAATTAAGACCTTTGCGCGCGTTTCGGATTTCCAAGATATTTTTAGCAAGGAAGAATAGGGTCTAAAACCCTATTTGCGAAAAAGGAACATTACTGGAACAACTGGGCAGGGCCGGTCTCACCGATCGGTCTCACCGATCGGTCTCACCGATCGGTCCCACCGATCGGTCTCACCGATCGGTGTCACCGATCGGTCTCGCCGATCGGTCTCACCGATCGGTCTCGCCGATCGGTCTCACCGATCGGTCTCACCGATCGGTGTCACCGATCGGTCTCACCGATCGGTGTCACCGATCGGTCTCGCCGATCGGTCTCCCCGATCGGTCTCACCGATCGGTCTCACCGATCGGTCTCACCGATCGGTCTCACCGATCGGTCTCACCGATCGGTCTCACCGATCGGTCTCACCGATCGGTCTCACCGGTCGGTCTCACCGGTCGGTCTCACCGATCGGTCTCACCGATCGGTACCCCGCAAGGAAACCGGATTTTTGGCAAAGGAAGGGACTAAGGGGGTTCTGGGTCTTCACATCAGATACCTCTTGAACGATTCTCGTCCTCGAGAATCAAACAAACTAGAAGGAAAGAGAGGATCCGAACAACCATCTTCGAAGATACCTCTTAGGAGTGGACCCCCGCTAGTTGGAAATACTCCCTGTCATGAACCAAGCATCACACCACGCCAAACCGCCCGGTCATGTGGGTTTGGGGAGTTCCCCTCCCCCATGTCAAGATATTATCCGCTTTGGGCGGCACTGACTCGCCCGCACGGGTTTAATCGCATCCACCTTAATGCGTCCTGATTAGGGGTCGGGTTTCCCCTTCCCTTCAACCGGGGCTTCCCACACAAAACAGAGGGAAGGAACCTAGCACATTTCATAGCCAAAAAGGTCAAACGTTCTGTCACAACTGGCACCAAGGGTTCAAAACTCAGAACAACTCGGGGTATTGGGCACGCATCTGTGCTTCCCTCTCCCACGTACTCTCTTCGAGGCCGCCATGTCTCCACAACACACGAACCAGGCCGACGGTTCGTCCACGGAGCACTTTCTCCTTGCGATCCTCGATTCTGACTGGCCGTTCCTCGAAGGTCGCGTCTCCTCCCACGTCTAGCTCTCCCCAGTTGATGACATGAGAGTCATCATGTAAGTACTGACGAAGCTGGGAGACATGGAAGACGTCATGGACCCTCTCCAACTGAGGTGGTAGGGCCAGCTGATATGCCACCTCGCCAACTCGCCTCAGCACCTCGAAAGGTCCGATGAACCTAGGGGAGAGCTTACTCCCCTTTCCGAACCTCCGCTGCCCCCGTCGAGGGGAAACCTTCAAAAACACATGATCTCCCACCTCGAACTTCAGGGGCCTCCTCCGACGATCAGCATAAGATTTCTGCCGATCCTGAGCTGCTTTCATCCTCTCCCGCACTAGCTGGACTTTCTCCGTGGTGCTCTGCACTACTTCTGGTCCAAGAGTACCAGTCTCACCAACCTCTGCCCAGCATAAGGGTGAACGACATGGTCTTCCATACAAAGCCTCAAAAGGAGCCATGCCGATAGTAGAGTGAAAACTGTTGTTGTAGGCAAACTCTACTAAAGGCAAGTGTCGTACCCATGATCCCCCGAAATCCAGAACACATGCTCGCAGCATGTCCTCCAAAGTCTGGATAGTCCGCTCTGTCTGCCCATCAGTCTGAGGGTGAAAAGCAGTGCTAAGGCGTAGTTGGGTGCCAAAAGCATGCTGTAACCCCTTCCAGACTCGTGAGGTGAATCGAGTGTCCCGATCCGAGACGATCGTTTTCGGAACTCCATGCAAACGCACCACCTCATCCACGTACCTCTGTGCTAAGGTACTCACGGGTCCCGACTCCTTGATAGCCAAGAAGTGAGCAGATTTTGTCAAACGATCCACCACTACCCAGATAGCATCATGCCCGCCCTGAGCTCTGGGTAGTCCCGTGACGAAGTCCATTGAGACGTCGTCCCACTTCCACTCGGGAACATCTAGAGGATGCAACAGACCACCAGGAACACGGTGTTCAGCCTTCACCTGCTGACACACCAGGCATTTAGCCACGAACTCTGCCACTGCCCGTTTCACCCCGGGCCACCAAAACTGTCCCCTCAGGCCTCGGTACATTTTCGAAACACCCGGATGTACCGCCAAGGCTGAGCTATGGAACTCATGAAGGACTTCATCACGCATCACCTCTGGAACAAACAACCTCCGATGAAAGAGCATCCGATGTCGGCTGTCCTCCGACCATCCTTCCGGGGCGTTCCCCTGATCGACACGATCCCGCAACACTTCTACCTCAGGATCTCCCCACTGAGACTCTTCCACTTGCTGCAACAAGGAGGACTGTACCGTCATCTGAAACAAACAGCCTCTAGTACCTTCCACCCTTGCATCCAAGTGCAAGGCAGCCAACTCCCCCATTGCCTTCCAAGCATCAGCAGATTCCCGAACCACCTCCTGATGCGGCTTCCTGCTCAGGGCATCAGCCACAACGTTTCCCTTACCTTCAGTGTATGAGATCTCAAAGTCGTAGTCCTGGAGAAACTCGACCCACCTCCGCTGTCGCAAGTTCAAGTCACGCTGGGAGAAGATATAGCGCAAGCTTTTGTGGTCGGTGAAGACCACAAAGCGCTCCCCAAAGAGGTAATGTCGCCACAGCTTTAATGCGAACACCACCGCTGCAAGCTCCAGGTCATGGGTGGCATAGTTCCGCTCATGGGGGCGTAGCTGCCTGGACCCGTAGGAGATCACCCCTTGTCGCTGCATCAATACGCACCCCAGGCCCTGTCCTGAAGCATCACAGAATACCTCATAGGCCATCCCTTCTTCTGGCAACCTCAACACTGGGGCACTAACCAGTTTTTCTTTTAGGTAGCTGAAGGACGACTCACATTGCTCGCTCCACATGAAAACTTGGTCCTTCTTGGTCAAAGCCGTCAAAGGGGCTGCTACCCGGGAGAAGTTGGGTACGAATCTCCGGTAGTAGCCTGCCAGTCCAAGGAAACTCCGAACTTCCGCCACATTCTTGGGTGCTGCCCAAGAAACAATTGCCTCAACCTTTGATGGGTCGACTGCTACTCCCTGCTCAGACACTACATGTCCAAGGAAGTGCACTTCTCGCGCCCAGAACTTGCACTTTGACAACTTCCCATAGAGCTGGTGCTGTCGTAGGACCTCCAAAACTGTCCTCAGGTGCTCTGCATGGTCCTCTTCTGACTTTGAATAGATCAGGATATCGTCGATGAACACCACCACAAACCGATCCAGGTACTCCCGAAAGATGGAGTTCATAAGCCCCATGAACACGGCCGGGGCGTTCGTAACACCAAAGGGCATGACCACGAACTCGAAGTGCCCATACCTGCATCTGAACGCCGTCTTCGGGACGTCGCTATCCTTCACCCTCAGCTGGTGGTACCCGGATCGCAGGTCGATCTTCGAGAACCATCCTGCCCCCTTCAGCTGGTCGAAAAGATCATCTATCCTCGGAAGGGGGTAGCGGTTCTTGATTGTTACCTGATTCAGCCTCCTGTAATCAATGCATAACCTGAGGCCACCATCTGCCTTCTTCGCAAACAAGACTGGGGCACCCCACGGTGATGCACTTGGACGAACATAACCCCTCTTCATCAGATCGTCAATCTGTATCCGCAACTCCCGTAGCTCCGAAGGTGCCATCCGGTAAGGAGCCATCGAGATTGGTCGAGAGTCGGGCTGCAGGTCTATCCCGAACTCGATATCACGTCGAGGGGGTAGAGTCGTCACCTCCTCGGGAAAGACGTCCATAAATTCACGAACGATCTCTGGTACTTCCACCATTTCCGCATCTGTTGATTCTATCGTCAGTTCGGTCAACAAGGAGAGGAGAGGTTCCTCCCTCCTGTTTCCCTTCGGACAGCTCCGCTCACCGGTGAAAGTAACACGCTGGCCGTCCAAACCGGAGAACACCACCCTCCTTTGGAAACAGTCGATGACGGCGCACACAGAAAATAGCCAGTCGATGCCTAGGATGACATCGTACGGCCGAATCTGTAGCAGAAGGAGGTCCTTAACCGACTGATGTGGCCCCAACATCAGTCTACATCCCCGACAAACGAACAGCAAGTCGATCTGACCTCCAACTGGTGTGCTCAACACCAGGGGCACTGGAAGTCTCTCGGCATCTAGACCCAAGGCGCGGGCTAGACTGGGTGCAACAAAGGAGTGCGAAGCTCCGGTATCGAACAAAGCATAAGCAAGAGTGCTAAACACACTGATCGTACCTCGAACAACCTCTGGCCCTGCTGGAACTGTTGCTTCTGCGGCGTGTAACTGTCCACGCCCAGCTCCCCTACCCCTCGGCTGTCGGCCACCTCCCCGACCACGCCCTGGTCGAGGTCCCTGGGGAGCGCCCTGAGGTCGGCCTCCCCCTCCTATGTCTGTCTGCGGAGGAGCGGGAGCTCGCTGTCCCTGCTGCTGCTGCTGGAAGGGTCTGGCTGGGAACTGCTGCTGCTGTGGCGGATGCTGGGGATGACTGCCACTGCTGTACTGCACCCGATCGGGGCACTGACTCCGAAGATGTCCAGGGCTCCCGCAGATGAAGCACCGTGGTCCCGAGCCTGAAGGGAAAGAACGTGGGCCAGGGGATCGAAACTGAAACTGCTGCGGCCTGCTCCCTGCGGGTCGGAACCTGGAGGGTCCCGATGCTGGGGGCCTGGTGCTGACGGCCTTCCCCTTCGATGGTCCCAGCTGGATCCCTTCTCGTGACAGTCCGCCTAGAGTGTGCATTCTTTCCACCACTTCGGCCTTCTTCTGAACCTCTAAGTATGTCGGAAGGGTAAAGGGAGTAACAGCATACTGGAGGGAGGGTCGGAGCGCCTCCTCCAAACGTCTTGCCCGAGACTCCTCATCGGGAAAGAGGTCTGGAGCAAAACGCAGGAGGTCCTTGAACTTGATTCCAAGTTCCCTCACGGACATGCTCCCCTGCTGGAGGGAGAGTAGCTCCTGTCTCTTCTCCGCCTTCATTGTCGAGGAGAGAAACTCCGCCCGGAACTCCTTCTCGAATTCCGCCCAAGCAACCTCAGACTCTTTCCTACTCCCCAGGTGAAGCATCCACCACTGACGTGACGCTCCTCGCATCTGGCTAACAGCCAGAGGAACCCAGTACTCTGTCGGGGCCCGAATCAGGCCGAAGGCTATGACTAGCTCCTCCAGCCAGCCTTCCGTCTTCATGTCGGAGGTGCTGCCCTCATATTTCTCGAGGGCCTGTCGCTGAAAGGCTCGAAGAGTCTTCTGCCACCGGTCGTCCTCTTCCTCCCGATCAGCTCTCTGCTGATTGGCCAAGGTAGTCTCAGGAGTCTCGATCGCCTGTACCACACGTGGTCGCCTTCCAGGTGCCATAGCTGCAAGGTAAACAAGGAATGCCTAAGCCCAGTAGTGCAAGGAAAACCGTTCTCAAAACTTATTAAGATTTAATTTATTCTTAATTCCCCAAGACGTCCCAGAAAACACAAGAACACAAGTCATTTATGATGCATGTACCTTTCCTAGGGTCTCTACCCTGCAATCAGTGTGGCTTCACTTGGTCGTTCGGTAGGTCCAGAGTCCTTGCATCGGATCACGGGGGGCCCTAAAATCCCGTGTCCTAGCCGGTCCTCCCTGGCCTATTTCACGCACCAAGGTCACCCAACGCTGTTGCCTTACCATCCCATGAAATCCTCACTGTGCCTAACTCCAGACTCCGTCCTATCTCTCAACCTCCCTCTGATACCATTCTGTCACGACCCGCCTTCACCAAAAGGAGGGAAGGGTCAGCAGATTGCCAGGCCCTTCCTTCTTTAAGTTGAAGGAGAGATAATGACCCCCGAAACCCGCCTTCAATAGGTCCCGGAGTGGCGACTAGCACCAAGGGTATAGGAAATTCTCGCAAATGGAAGGCATTACCCTTTTTATTTTATAGGATTGAAAGATAAGGAGGAGAAAACCCAACAACACCAAGATAGGAGAAAAGTAAAGCCAAAAGTAAACCATTCCCACATGCATGTTTCAAAAGTGAAAGCCACAAAGTGCAAAAGATGACTACAAGGTAAGTACCAAAAAGAAGAGAAAAACAACTGCAACTGCTCCAAAAGCCCGAGCTAGTAAGGTCCTGCGTGATCCCTGAAGTCCTCCTGGGAACCTGAAAGCAGTTTCATATACGTAGGGTGAGCATACAAGTACACTCAGTAGGGAAAACCAAGACTCTCGTGCACAAGTGGGGGAACGTACTAAAGTCCCGTGAGAAAGAGTAAACCAAACACCTAACAAGGCAAACTATCCATCCCAAGCCTCACCAAGGTTCGCTCCCCAAATAACGCAAGTCAAGTAATATATATGTAAGAGCACATCGATGTTTGGGTACCCCGCGCCACTTTCCCACTGGTTATTGAGACATCCTACGCATCAGACCAATCCCGCCATTCTCACCGCAGTCCCACTGCCACACCCGCCCGCACACACCTGGGCCACAACCACACGCAGTCCCACTGCCAAATCCCGCCCGCACACACCTGGGCCTCAACTGTCACAAGTAACCATGCCTGCAAACACCTAGGCCAGAACAACCACCGCTACGCCCGAAGACACCTGGGCTAAAGAATCCACTGCCACGCCCGAAAACACCTGGGCCTCATCCCGAAGACACTTGGGAAACCACCTGCCGCACACACCTGGACAACCACCACAACACCCTGCCCGATGGTTCTTGGGCTAATAATGGACTTCAGGCCATCACAGCCTGCCCGAAGGTACTTGGGCTATCCGGGAAAGGGAGCAGAAAAGGAGCTAATAACCAGCCACTAAGGATAGTGTTGGGAAAAACACCCTTCCCCCATAAATGGGGGTGTTCGGCACTAAGTGCTCAACTTGGGTGGGGCGCGAATAAGAAACACAAAGCTACAAGTATAGATATAGGTAACAAACACTCACCCAAAACTTAGGTTTTCCTAGCCAACCTACAGAACACAACACCACAACGTCCGAGTCGAAATTCACGACCCTTGCCCACAAACCATCTTTCCCATTCTTGTTTCACGTTCAGTCAAAAGTTCAATTAATTTTGAGCACTACTGGGCAACTACCATAAGCATAACCAAGGAAAACGTCAAGCATAGATCAACCAAAACACTCACACCTGGTTCTGTCAACAGAGGATCTCTCCCCAGTTTGTGATAAAAACCCACAACCACTGAAACCATGCCAACAGGAGATCCCATCCCCCAAATTCACACAGCCACCGAGAGTATAAAAAGAACGGGGGATCCCATCCCCTCCCACATTTCCAGCAAACGGCCCGAAGGGAAAACAACCAACAACCACTACCAACACGAGTCAGGGATTTTCAGATTTAAACGACTTAACACACTCCACGATTTCAAAATTCCATGTGTTCTATCCGTTAGTTATCACAAAAGGGGTTGATCCTGGTGCTTTCAATTATTCAGCCGGGTATACGTGATTAACCAATTTCACAGCAGGAGTTCACAATTTCAGCAACCCATTTAAAACATCACGAGGGGATTCAAGTGCACACACACGACCACCAACGGCCTCAATTTTCAGAAAACATAGACCAGTACAACAAAAGGGATGATCACAAGATAAAGCATAAACAACGATCACAACCCCTTCCCCTTCTTTCTTTAGAACTTCGTTTAGTATCTTCATTAGGGTTTGGTTCAATCAATTTGATAGGAACAAAAGTAACGCCCACCCCGCATGATACACAAAAGTGAGAGACGAGAGAAATTCCCTACTTGTTGATGGATGATCGACGTTTAGGCCGGGGGCGCGGAACTTTACGGATAACGACGCGGCGGTCCCGATTCACCAGAAGAGTCACGATCGAAGAAGGGGAAAAAAACACGGCCTAACCCTTAATTATAAGGGCTGGGGACGGTTGAGATGAAAACACAAAACCACGGAAGACGAGGGAGTCGTGGGTTGACCACGTGGCTTGACTCATCATTAATGGCGCTGGGTGGTTTTAACTGACCCATGAATTAATGAAGCATTTAATTAAGACCTTTGCGCGCGTTTCGGATTTCCAAGATATTTTTAGCAAGGAAGAATAGGGTCTAAAACCCTATTTGCGAAAAAGGAACATTACTGGAACAACTGGGCAGGGCCGGTCTCACCGATCGGTCTCACCGATCGGTCTCACCGATCGGTCCCACCGATCGGTCTCACCGATCGGTGTCACCGATCGGTCTCGCCGATCGGTCTCACCGATCGGTCTCGCCGATCGGTCTCACCGATCGGTCTCACCGATCGGTGTCACCGATCGGTCTCACCGATCGGTGTCACCGATCGGTCTCGCCGATCGGTCTCCCCGATCGGTCTCACCGATCGGTCTCACCGATCGGTCTCACCGATCGGTCTCACCGATCGGTCTCACCGATCGGTCTCACCGATCGGTCTCACCGGTCGGTCTCACCGGTCGGTCTCACCGATCGGTCTCACCGATCGGTACCCCGCAAGGAAACCGGATTTTTGGCAAAGGAAGGGACTAAGGGGGTTCTGGGTCTTCACAGATTTTATAGGACTAGTTTGGGATATACATAACACAGAGAGGGGGGGGGGGGTGAATCAGTGTTGGGGACTTTTTAAACCAATTACAACTTTTTATCCCTGTACCTAATGACATTTTAGGATATTTATTCTCTTATTATATTTTCTATGTCACATGAAATAATATAAAGTAGTAAAAATATGCACACAATATTTTTAGAAAGTTCACTACTCAATAAGAGCAGTTATATCCTTGTCACACATGAGAATAACCAGCACATGGATTCTTCACTACAATATAGTAACTGTTACAATGGGTTGGATAGGGAAACAATCCTATGAACAATGTGGATCCCTACACTTTGGAGGGGGAATGAAATAATCCTTCCCAATGCGAGTCCCTACACTTTTGAAGGGAAAGGGAAAAAATCCCTTTACTGAAGTGGTGATGACCATGTTCAACTTGAAGCTTCCTTGATGGTTCTTTATACTACCTGTGGAGATAGTATTTTTCCTTATTGTATGTTAGGTTATGATCTCGATCTTATTTAGTGTTATTAACTTGGTTAATTTAAAAGCAATAGGCAAGTAAATATCTTCTTCCTCTCTCTTCATATTTAGTACAAAACCAACTACACTAAAAACTTCTTCTTCCTTATTCTTCTTTAGTGATAAAACTTAATGAACTAGAAATTATTCCTCCTTATTCTTGGTTATAATCACAAACACCATAGTGATTTTTAAAAATCTAAGGATCATATCACTAGGCATCATCAGAATAAACTTATTCTCTTTTATTCTTTTCGTATATGAATGAGATCATGCATGTAGCTTTTAGTTGAACTCTTCTCTTACTATTTTTCTCTCTTGTGTGTAAACCCTAATGGGTATAAAAATTTTCACACACACACACACACTAAATCTTATCTTATTCCCTTTTCACTTGGATTGGGTGTTTTTAATTCATTCACATGAGTGCATGCATGTTTTATGCACAAACTAAACACACCATTCACTTCTTATTTGTATGCACACAAATTACCTTAGTGTAACCATGCACAAATAATCCTTAATTGAATGGGTGTAGCCCTTTGGAAATATTCTCCCTCCTTCTTTACATGTTTACAAACGATGCCTAAGGCTTCTTAAAATCATGCATATGAATGCATGAAAACACATACTACCCTTATTTATGAAATCTTCTTCTTCTTTAAAAACAAACCCTCACAGTAACCAGTTCATGGTAAGCACATAACTTCTTTTTAAAGCTATTCTAGAGTGTGTGGAACTTTTCGAAGGCTTGAAAGATCTCATCTTTGTAAATCTGTAAAGGCCTATGGGTCTTCTTTCTCCATGAAGAACAGTAATCCAGGGGGTGATCTATTTTTGAAGAGGAGCACTCCAATATTCAGAAGGCAGTAGCTCGTTCTTCCCTAGGGATTCTCCTTTAATAAGTATGATGAGATATTTTTCTGAATTAAAATCTCCACATGATATTCCATGAATATTACATCCTTGAAGGCATGATATCTTCAACATTTAATATTTTCAAACTGCAGATGAGATACACACTGAGATTCTTAGTGTGTTTCCTTTTTACGCACGTGACCTTCTCTCTTCATGTTACACATTCAAGAACACATGCATGTAACTCATTTTTAAATCAAGATTGAAATTTCCACATGGCCTTGAAAAATTCATTTACCTCAAATGAACATTCATCATCAAGATATCGAATTAATGAAAGAAGTTAGTTTCATACATGGTCTTGGTATGATCCAGTTTCCCTCACAATGTCAAAATGATCTTCCATGGTGATTCAATCATGGTCATTTATCACATCCAATGAGTGGAAGCAGCGCCAGTGAGAACTAGAGGATGAAGACAACAACGCTATTAAATAAAAAATTATGGGGCCAATTGAACGACCCTAATTTATACATGTGCGGCGTGGGTGAGATGGATGACAGTGATTAGATTGTGAGTGCATATGAGATGTGTGGCCATGATTACACTCATGTTTTTAAATAATGAACAATAACTACTTTTCTTGTCCCACCTAGAAACCAAAACGTGGGTGGAGCATGGTATATCAATCAAGCCGCTCTTTCATACTTATACATTACTCACTCTCCCTCCATGGTACCACCCTGTACCATGTTCTCTAGGGTGCGCTCTGCACCCACCCACTGTGAGCTTCAACCTAAAACTCTATGGGCGCGCTCTGTACCCACTCTCTACTGCTTGAGGGATGGCCTGACTGGTTTCCTCATGGGTGTGGTTGTCACCCTTCTTCTTATTTTCTACACTTCATGAAAATCACATAATTATTTTACTTTTTTCATGATCACACTTATAATCTTCAATCATCCTCAATTTATGAAACTTCAACGTTGTAAACACTATGTCACCTTTAGCACAAGTTCTTTGAACTTAAGATCAGTGCATCAATCGTTTGATTTTTGATTCACCATAAACTTTGGATTAGGAGAGTTCCACCTTCATATTGATAATAATTGACAAACTCATTGAAATATTTGACAAAATATACAACTCAATACACTTAAGTAGACATACCAGTCTCCCCCTTTGTATTTGTTGGAAATACCCAAAGTTCTCTTTCAAATGAACGTGTCAATGTGAGTCTTCTCTCTACCCTTCACTTATTTATATCCCCCAAACTTTCATTTCACTTATCTCCCACTTATTGACAATAAATACAAAGTTCATGGGAAAAGGGAATCAATTCATACTTAAGTAGTGTTCCATCCATCATCTCAATCTAAGTTTCTTTGATCCATGTTCAGTGTAGAAAGAGAGATGATTTCATTTAGACAAAAAAGCTGTCCATTACCCACATATCATGATACCTCAAGAGATGTGAACTCATGTACTTGTATTCAAGGGTTTTACACTTTCATTTCAGGCAGAATATATTGAATGTGATGTGAAATAATCAACCTAAAAACTCCTCCAATCACTTCAAAAAATGAATCAAAAACCTTCAAGTGTAATGGGAAGGATGAGTGACCTTAGTTCACTTCCATTCTTCTTATGTCACTTATTAATTAAGCTAACCCCCCTTTGTAAAATGATCTTTATTTTGAGTAACCAAGGATTAGAGATTAAGAAATAACATACCTTTTCCAATGAAATGTTCTTGAAACAATATTTAGTTTAATTTAATTTGATACCAACTGAAGTTGATACTAATTGAAATAATAATTATGGAAACTTCTTCATTTGTCTCCCCCTCAAGGGGAACACATCTCATCACTATTTCTCAGGTTTCCCCCCATATAAATAGCTTCACCTTCAATTCCCTGTATTATCAGATAAAATAAAATACATAAAAATTTAAGGGAATAAGGTGGATCTTCCTTACTTCATCAATTTGAACAACAAGGTTGAGATGATTTTCTCAACCAAGATGCTCCATTTTATCCACTCTTTACACTTTGACATTTTATCTTCAATTATGATTTGGGTTGTTTAGATCTTATAACTTCTTCCATTCCTTTGTGTCTGAGCCTTCTTTATTCAAGATATTTCAATGCACTTGTATCTCCTAGTGAAACTTTCATCTTCTTAAGAAATTATTCTTAAGATGGAATAAATGCAATGCAATTTATAATAGTATAAAAACCCTTTTTGCACCTCACACATAGAATTTCTTTATCTTCATGTGATATATTATTTTTTCTTTTTTTACTAGACTTATCTTGTGCATCTTCCATTTCCCTCATTCGTTCCAAATATTCTGGCCATATATCCAATAGGTCATTTGAATTTGAGGCATCAAGATTGGATCTTACACATGAATTATTCTAAGTGACATCCTTCTTAGGAGTTCTTTTATATGTACCAACCTTCACCTTCTTTGATTTAGAATCAAAGGACTTATCACCTTTCCTTCTTTGAATCTTATTGGGATAATTTGTTTTTACAATATTCTTCTGGATTCTTCCCAAGGTTGCTTCTTCATTCCTAGCAAGATTTTGTGATTTTATTTTCTTATCAGCTTTGGATGCATGTTGTGATGAACATTTACCAACCTTATGACCAATCCCATTTCATACATCATAGATGTTATCAATAATTCCAATTTTTTTGTAGTATACATATGCTTTTGGATCTATGGATGTTGCTTCTTATTATTTGGTTTGATCCCCCTTGATATAGGATTCTATATGATTTTTTATTTAATGGAATATACCAACAATCCAATGAAAAATTCCCAAATATATTGCAGCACCAACATTGACCCACAAATCTTGAACTTTTTGATATCTTCTGTATTAGATTATTGTGCATTCTTCTTGATGTGTTTTACTCACTATGGGGAACCAACTTCCAAATTATTCTTTCTATACACCCTATCCATGGTGGTAGGTATCTCATAAATTTTCCTCATCCATACTTGTTTATAATTTTTCTTCAACCCTACACATTTTCTAGAAACAAATTTAGAAAAATTAGTACAAGATGGTATAGATGGTACCTGTTCTTTCTCAGTTTATTATGATAGATCATTGAGTGAAGTCGTGATCTTTTTATCACATGTTGGAGTTATTTAACCCTTATAATTATCCAATTAACATTGAATACCAGTAGAAACTTTAACCTTCTTTTGTGAGGGCTCAATATGTGTCTTCTCAAGATTGGCACACTGAGCTTCCAATTTTAGACATTCCATATTGAGGATGATCTTCTATTCTTAAATCATGATCATGTTCTCTTTATAAGTCTTATTTAATGTTTCAACTTCCACTTCATTCATAAGAACTTTGTTTTGTAACAAAGAGTCTAGTTTTTTGATCTTCTTGGAATTTTCTTCCAAATATTACTCCTTGACTTTAGTACTGCTTTTCAGCTCATCTTAGAGTGCATGGATCTTCCCTTTCAGAGTATCATTGTCTATATCTTTCTCTTCAACATCTTTAAGCCATTTTGAGAAACTCATTTCAAGTTACGTATTTATTGCTTCAAAGGCTCTAACATATCTATGTATATTTAAACATTCAATAATTTTTCTTGTAATACCTTCTCTAAAACATCATTTTCTTCTACCATTTGGGTGACATCTTCCTACATATATTGAAATAATCCACAAAAAAGGGTTGTACTTTCTTTAGGGATATCGTGCAGAATAGGTCTTAATCTATCAACTGATAATTCTTGAGTGGTTGTAGATTGGTCATCACCACTTGTGCTAGTACTTTCGTCATCATAATAATTCCAAAATTTACTAACACATACCTCATAATCACTTGATTTAGGAAGGTTTTCCATCCCTTTGGTGGAAATTTGAGACACCTTCTCATTACTTTACATATATGATATGTCTTTATTGTTAGAAAAGTATGGAGAATCCGATACATCCTCTTCTTTAGATAAGAGGGGCTTGTTCTTCAACTTTCAATTCTATTTCTTTTTTCCTTTTCATCATGGTCTTGGTAGATATGGCCTTCTGCTCAGAGATAACTGAATCATAACTAAAAGTGAACTTCATTGATAATTCAAGAAAGAGACTCAAGTATTTAAAAGAGAATAAATTCACTATAGAGAATCCAACCGAGGTAAATCTCCCTTTGATACCAATTGAGAGGACAATTTTGGGATATACTTAACACTGAGAGGGGGTGAATTAGTGTTGGGGAATTTTTAAACCAATTCAAATTTTTATCCCTATACCTCTTGACCTGTTAGGATCTTGATTCTCCTATTATCTTTTCCCAGTCAAATGAAATAATAGAAAGTAGTAAAAATATTCACATGATATTTTTACAAGGTTCACTACTCAATAAGAGGAACTACACCCTTTCCATTCATGGTAATGACTAGTGCATGTATTCTACACTACAATGTAGTAATTGTTATAGTGGGTTGGATAGGGAAACAATCCTCTGTCTAGTGTGTTTCCCTACAATTTGGTGGGGGAATGAAATAATCCTTCCTAGTGTGAGTCCCTAATATTTGGAGGGGGAAAGGAAACAATCCTCTTCCTGAACTGGTGATGACCGAGTTCAAAATGTAGCTTTCTTGCTGGTTCTTTATACTTCCTATGGAGATAGTCTTCTTCCTTCTTATAAGGTTGTTTCTGATCTTGATCTTTCTAACTCCCCGAACCTAGTTACCCAGAGTCAGTGCATTATTACATAACATTGGCATGGTCACAAAATATCATGTCTCGAAATACCGATTAGTTTAGTAGCTTTGGAATCACTAGATACAATCATAAAGTTTAAATTATATCATAAAATGAAAACTACAAAAATATAGTATCCATAGTCCACACTCATATCCCCTCATACTATCCCTACAGGTCATTCATAAAATACTTCTTCAAATCCTGGAAAAAATAAAACATAGAAAGGGGTGAGCTCAGATGCCTAGTAAGGATAACAATATAGCAGAAACTTTCATAAATAAGAATAAACATTTAAGGCAATGTATAAATAAAACAAAAGACTTTTAAACTTTAACTTCAGCATAATATGGCAGAAATAAAATGAAACAATTCCATTTACTTATTCACATGGATATTCTACTAGTCGAATAATCACATGCAATATCAATAACCACTTTCATAATGATGGAATGCATAATGTGAGACTCTCATAACCACATAGTCAAGGCCTTATGCCAAGACTACAAATAATATTTTGTCAAGGCCTTGTGGCAAGACACTAGTTTGTCTCATGAGACCTACCAATGCGTCAAGGAGCTATAGCAGGCTCCACACATCACTTATTAAGTCCAATGCATTCCTCATATGAACAGGTTTAAACATAACATAAACATTTGTATTAAAACTAGCATACAAAATGGCAATACTTTCTCCATAAACCATGAATGGAATAAAAATAACACATCCACAGTCATAAATATCAAAAAACCTTGAATACAATAGGAAAGTTTTGTATCATAATAAATCAACTTCAAATAAGATTAAAATCTATCAAAGGATGTTGACATAGATGAAATCAAAACTATTTGAGAGAAATATCTCTTTTTTTTAAATCATTTAAAAGTCACATAATTATAAAATAAAAAATTTACTTTGAAAAAATTCTTATAAGCTTTTAAGGGAAACTATGACGATTTTATAATGACGGAAAATAGCTTTACCCGCCGTATAAGTTAAACAAGACATTCTTACCTTAATTTTGTCGAAAAGGTTAAAACAGACATTGTTTGGAAAATGACGGAAATATTCCTTTATAAACATCTTATATAAATTCAAACAAGGGTATAAATGACTTTAAACCATATTCTGTAAAATAGGTAGAATGATTTGAAATAAATTTTTTAGAATCATGGATGTGGATGATAAAGAGGTCCTAGTAGATAATTACGTATAAACAACCTCAGATAATGAAGAGATTGTGAAATAAACCCTTACCTTGTAATTTAACTTGGTTGGGGGTAGTTTAACCTCCTGTATAATTGTAAAATAATTGTTATTAAATTATAAAAGAATCATATACATTAATATGATATCATATATGATCTTTTAACATTGATTTGTTAATAATATCATTGTATTATCATCGTTTCAGGTGTTAAAATATTCGTTTTCCTTTATATTATTTGTTATGTGAGAAATATTTGTTATGTATGCGATGTATATTATTCATATCCATAATGATATCATGTCCCTAAAATTATTTTTAATCATCAAATGAAATTTAGTCTTGAATGGATACGATGAGGAATGAATCTCATCGCGTTCGTGGAGATGGTAGTCCGTATGTACGCACGAGAGACAATATCATTATTTTGATATTAAAATAATATATAATTGGATGGTATATCATATATACAGAACCATTATATTGTTATATTTATTATTTACATGAATTACACATCATTATTATATCCATCCAAATAATAATGTATTGAATAACAATTACACCACGACGTGGAGATGGTAAGCCGTACATACGCATGTATGGTGACATGAAATTCAAAGGATTGATAGAATAATGAATATGGTTGTACCATATTTATAATAACATCACAGTATATAGAAGATACTGGATTTATTATTTTATAATGGAAATAACAAAGAAAGAAGAAGTTGAAGAAGAAAGGAACTTGAAAGATGGTGGTGAAAACATTACCTCTTTATCGGGTTCTTCCGTTTGGTTTGATCAAAATGGATCCTTAGGTTTGATTTGTCACAAAAGGAAGGCCTCTCGGTTGAATTGATGGAATTTGGGAGGATATCTGGGAAGAGTATGGCTGAACCAAAAGGTTTTTAAGGTTTTATGAATTGGTTAGAAGTGGTGCCCTTTTATAAGGGGGAGGAGGGGCTCTTTAGAAAAAACTTAAAGTATTAATTTATAATAAATTCATATTCAGTTTATAATGGATCCAAAGTGGATTATTCAAAGACTAAGGTGGTTATGGGTCGAAAAAAATTCATACAATAGATTTTAGATAGGTTTGGGTCACAATATTAACCTTATCATTTTATTTAACTCTTAGTTAAATTGTTTGACATTTACCATGTAACTTTATATGTTTATATTATATGGTTAATAAACTTACTATATACTTCCAAGATACTACCAAGTGGTCCATTAATGATACACCTATCATGATATAAGACTTTTGGCTGAAACTTAGATTTTTAGGAATAGAATATCAATTAATAATATAATATTTGTTTTAAAAACTATTTTTTTTGTCAATTTTGACACTATTGGGTATTTTGTTTTTGATAATTTCATAACAGCATTATTACTTCAAAAACAATTTATATAACCAATCCTAATATTCCATATTAACCTAGAAAATTATTGGAATTTATAAAAAGTCTCAAATTACATTTATTTTTATATTTATAACATCAATTATTTTAATATTTCGTTAATTAGGTAATTAATGCATCACCATTGTGTCATAAATAAATTAAATTATTTAATGTATAAAAATTATAAATAAAATACCATTTTCAGGAAATCGTTTTATATTTCTAATTAATATTTATAATCAATTTTATCTTATGTATAAACCTATATTAAAAATGTTTTAGTAATTAAACATTGATTTTAACTCTTTTAACTCTTCTTCGAATTAAATAATAATAAATGTCCTAATCTAATCCAAGTGGACCTAAATGATAATATTTTATTCCTAAGGTTGTTTTTGGTCGAGATACACTTGTCCAATTAAATTAGGACATGTGTTAGGGTAATATTAATATCATTTTTACCCTTAATTACCATATTTACTTTTAACTGTGGTAAATAAAAGTAAAAAGTTACTATTCACCAAAAATTATTGTTATCTTATTGAACAAAATTTTACTCCTTGATATTAACCGTGTCTCTTGGATTTTCGAAATTCCACTCACAGAAGCGGAAAAATTATGTTTTATATGAATTTCCAAATTCTCCTAGGAGGTGGGTAAAAGACAGTGAAAAGTTCCATAAAATTTTTAGATATCTAAAATTATTCTAAACTAACTCTAATGAATTACATTGAACTTATATAGGTATTTTGTATCCATTTTGACCTTAATTAAATTTTAATAAAATAAATAATTATTTAAATAAAAATTCAGTTTTAAACAATAACTCAGTGTTTTTTCACTATTCATCAAAAATTGAATGTTTTCAGAAAAATACCAAACATTCACCCTAATCTAATTTTAATATTCTGAATCCAAAAATGAATTCCATTTTGAATGTTAAAATTTATAAAATTTTAAAAAGTGGGTATTACTATTCATAACGGCTAGTTTGATTGGTTGTGGTGTGTGTTAGAACTCAAAGTTGCGTACAACACACGTTACTGCATTATTCAAAGAGAAGCGTACCGTAGAAGCTTGGGGTGTTACATTCTTCCCTCCTTCAAATAATTTCATCCTCAAAATTTCTATAATACTAATGCATGAATAGACTCGGGTGGTTCTTCATCAAAAGTTCCTCGGGTTCCCACATTGCCTCTTCCATCTTATGGTTTCTCCATAGAACTTTTACTAGACGAGTTGTCCGGTTTCTCAGCACTTGTTCTCTTGTATCAAGAATCCTGATAGGCTCTTCGCAATAAGACATATCGGGTTCTAGTTCTAATTCCTCGTAAGTGAGTACATAGGTTGGGTCAGACATGTATTTTCTCAATAGTGATATGTGGAACACATCGTGAACTTTGGAGAGACTTGTCGGCATTGCCAAACGGTAAGCTATAACCCCGATTCGTTATAGAATTTCTAAAGGTCCTATGTACCTGGGACTCAATTTACCTTTCTTACCAAAACATGTAACTCCCTTCCATGGAGTTACCTTCAAGAAAACACGACCTCCTACCTGAAATTCCAAATCCTTTCTTCGTTTGTAAGCATAGCTCTTCTTCCTACTTTGAGCTGCTTTGATGTGGTTTTGGATTACCTTTACCTTTTCCATCATTTCCTCCACCAGTTCTGGGCCTACAAGTTTCCTTTCACCAACGTCATCCCAACAGGTTGGCGTGCGACATCTCTTTCCATATAACGCTTCATATGGTGCCACACAAATACTTGAATGGAAGCTATTATTATAGGAAAATTCCACCAGAGGTAAATATTGATCCCACATACCCTAAAAGTCAAGTGAGCAAGATCTAAACATGTCTTTTAAGGTTTGAATAGTCCATTCTGATTGTCCATCTGTTTGAGGGTGGTAGGCAGTGCTCAAACGAAGTTCAGTATCCAGGGATTTCTGAAGACTTTTCCATAATCTTGAAGTAAAACAGAGATCACGATCAGAAAAAATCAATAGGGGTACTCCATGAAGTCTCACAACTTCATTAATATATAGTATTGCTATACATTCCAGTGGTATATCTTCTCTTATAGCAAGAAAATGTGATGACTTGGTAAGATGATCAACAATAACCCATATTTCATCGTTCCTTCTAGGAGTCTTTGGTAGTCCCATGACAAAGTCCATTGTGATATTATTCCATTTCCACTCATGTATGGGAAGAGGTTGCATGACTCCTCTAGGCTGTTGCCTTCCAGCTTTCACTTGGTGACAAACCATACATCTTGACACAAAATCCACAATCTCCCTCTTCATGTTGTCCCACCAAAAATGTTCTTTTAAATATCTATACATTTTGGTGCTCCCAGGGTGTATAGAGAAATTGGAACTATGAGAATCATCCAATAATTCCCTTTTTATATCATGTATATTGGGAACACAAAGTCTCTTCCCAAATTTCAAAATTCCATATTCATACACAAAGTCACTCAATCTCCCATCATTGACAGCTTTAATCCTCTTTTTAAACTCTTCATCACCAGTCTAAGAACTCTTTATCCTTTCTAGTAATGATGGTTTAGCAACCATTTGAAAAAGTATTGATGTTTCACCACCAGTGGTGATTCCCATATCCATCTTTACTAAATCCATGAAAATAGGATCCCTTTCAACTCTCATCTTGTTCAAAACTCCATGATCCTTTATACTCAAAGCATCTTCCACCTTATTTTCCTTCCCCAGGTGGTAGTGTATCATGAAATATTAATCCTTGAGTAGTTCAATCCATCGCCTTTTCCTCATGTTGAGTTCTTTCTATGAGAAAATATACTACAAACTCTTGTGATCAATATAAATCTCACATTTTTTCACCATATAGATAATGTCTCTATATCTTCAAATAAAATATTACAGCAGCTAACTCAAGATCATGAGTATGATAGTTTTGCTCATGATTTTTCAGCTGTCGTGATGCATAGGAAATAACTCTATCATTCTTCATAAGGACACAACCAAGTCCTTTCTTCGATGTATCACTATAAATAACGAACCCATCCTTCCCTGATGGTAGAGTCAATATAGGAGCATTGAATAATATTCTATTCAGTTCTTCAAACAATTCTTCACACTCTTTTTTCCAAACAAATTTAACCCCTTTATGTGTGAGCTTTGTTAATGGGTTAGCCAATCGAGCGAAATTATGGACAAAACGTCGATAATAACCTGCTAAACCAATAAAACTACGTACCTCGGTTATAATCTTCAGTGCTGGCCATTCTTGGATTGCTCTTTTCTTATAAGGATCAACAGAGATTCCATCCTTAGAGACAATATGGCCAAGAAAATAAATCTCCTCAAGCCAGAATTCACACTTTCTAAACTTCCCATACAATTCATGTCTTCTAACAGTCTTCAGGATAACGCGCAAGTGATTTTCATGGTCTTCGTAGATTTTGGAATATACCAAGATATCATCAATAAATACCACTACAAAATCATCGAGATATTCCTTGAAAACTTTGTTCATTAGATCCATGAAAACAGAGGGTGCATTAGTCAGCTCAAAAGGCATTACTGTAAACTCGAAATGCCCGTACCTGGTTTGAAATGCTGTCTTCGGAATGTGTTCCTTCTTTACACACAAATGATGGTATCCAGATATAAGGTCAATCTTTGAAAAGTATTGAGATCCATGTAGTTTTTCAAATAAAGCATCAATGCGAGGTAGGGGATACTTGTTCTTTATTGTTATAGCATTGATTTCCCTGTAGTCGATACATAACCTCATAGATCCATCTTTCTTCTTAAAAAAAAGGATAGGGGCTCCACATAGAGAAAAAATATGGAGAATAAATACCTTATTAATAAATCCCTCTAGTTGTTTCTTTAGTTCCACTAATTCCACAGTGGCCATTCTATAAGGGGTCTTCGATATGGGCCTTTATCCAGTAATTAAATCAATGGAAAACTCAATTTCTCATTCTGGAGGATGTCCAGGTAAATCTTCTGAAAACACATCAACATATTCTCCCACAATAGGTATATACTCTATTTGAACATTCCTTTCCTCACCCATAATTATTTCATTCTCTTACTCCCCGATAATTGAATTTAGTTGAGCTACTGGGGGTGGATCTAGATAAGAATCAGGTGGTGAAGATTCTGCTCTAAAGATGATGTGTTCTTTATCATCATCATAATGAATCGTAACCTCCTTATTCTTACAATAAATTTTCGCATCATGGTCCGAAAGCCAATCCATACCAAGGATTATATTAAATTCAGTCATGGGAATGGCGATGAGATCAACAGATAAAGAACATTTATTTGCCCTAATGGGAACATATCCACAGAACTTTGTAGCAATGATACTTCCCTTAGGAGTTTTAACTGACAAATCCCTTGTTAAATCAAATTGGAAATATCTAATCTTCTAAGTAAACTGGGAAGATATGAAACAATGTAATGATCCAAAATCAAATAATGCATTTTCTAAACTTGAGGAAACCATTAAATTACCTACCAACACATCTTTCAGATCTTCTACCTCAGCAGTAGTGGTAGCATTAGCTTGGTCTTGATCCCTTGGAATTTTTTGAGGTAATTTCCCCTGACACTTAGGACATTCATTTTCATAATGTCCCATCTCCCTCCAATTGTAGCATTGAACATCGGTGGCTTCATTCTTTCCCTTTCAATCACGATATTGGTGGACTTTTTCACCACACTTGTAACAGAATCACATTCCCTTTAAGCAAGTACCGGGGTGTTCTTCCCACATTTACTATAGGATGGATATTCAACTTTTCCCTTCTTCCCCTTTTTTCCATTCCCAGAGTGATCAACAGTTCTCTTCTTCTCTTGCTTTGCTTTAAAGTCATAAGACTTCGAGAATTCCTTTTCTGTCTTGATAGCACATGAGACAATATCTTCGTACAAGGAGAAGGATTGTGATACTAATGCTTGATGAAGAAATGGTTTTAACCCATCAAAGAAGTGATCAATCTTACTCCTTGGGTTATGTATATAATCTGCTGCATGCTTCGCTAACCTTGTAAAGTTATCCTCATACTTTGCGACATTCTCATCCTCCTTTTGTCTCAGACCTAGAAATTTCCTTTCCATATTTTCTTGATGGTCACGAGGAAAGTTTTTTTATAAGAAAATCTCTTTAAACTCCCTCCATTCCATTTTTGATACTTCATCATCTTCCTTCATGTTTTTAATCAATGACCACCATTGATCAACATCTCCAGTGAGGTGGTAAACTGCCATGATAACTTTTTCTATTTCACTACACCCCAAGGAATGGAATATTTTCTCTATGGAATTTATCCATTGCTCAGCTACTAATAGATTTGTACTCCCATTGAATGTTGGTGTTTGTTTCCTCATGAATTGATCTAACATTGATCCTCCACACTGTGGATCTGGGTGCTCCATACGGGTAAGGTTATTATTCATAACCTTAGTGAGTTTTCCCAGTATGGTGATTAGCTGATCAGCACTAGTTGCATCACCAACTCCACCATAATTATCTTGAGCAAGAGGGAAATACCTACATGGAGTGCGTGCATTGATATAGTTTCCATTTATTCCACTAGGCGCCATTTCTAAACAATGGCATAAACTAGATTAGTTTATGAATCAAAATACATAATTCCAAACTTGTAAAACACTTAACATAAATTGAATAGTTTATGGATATAATCCATAATCATAAAAAAAAATTCTTTGAGGAATTTTATACTCATAAACCCTTCATAATGGTTTGTAAAGGAAATGAGAATTATCCTAAGCATTTTTCTTGGGAGTGTTGTAACCAAGAGTGCATCAAGGCTCGTTGTCGTGCACCATTTCCCATTTGAGTCTAGATTAAAGCGGTGTTTTTGGGTTTTACCCCTAGGTACATCTGTGCTAGAGCCACCTCTACCTGTTCGTATCCAGACAAGGATGTATTGCTCGAAAAAGTCGCAAAATCTCCACAATACCAAAATTCTAGGAAGTTCTTCTATACTAATCCTCAAAGTCTATCTTAGGGCTATGTGCTCTAATCAGAGTTTATCTAAATATAGTTTCCAAGGTTTGTACTAAACTTCCACTGATACCAACTCTAACGCCCCAACCCTAGTTACCCAGAGTCGGTGCATTATTGCATAACATTGGGATGATCACAAAAGATCAAGTCTCAAAATACCGATTAGTTTAGTAGACTTGGAATCACTAGATACAATCATAAAGTTTACATTACATCATAAAATGAAAACTACAACAACAGTCTCCATAGTCCACACTCATATCTCCTCATACTATCCCTGCAGGTCATTCATAAAAAACTTGTTCACATCCTGGGAAAAATAAAACATAGAAAGGGGTGAGCTAAGATGCCCAGTAAGGATAACAATATTGTGGAAACTTTCATAAATAAGCATAAAAATTTAAGGTAATGTATAACTAAAAAAAGACTTTTAAACTTGAACTTCAGCATAATATAGAAGAAATAAAATGAAATAATTCTATTTACTTATTCACATGGATATTCTACTAGTCGAATAACCACATTCAATATCAATAACCACTTTCATAATGATGGAATGCATAATTCCAGACTATCATAACTACATAGTCAAGGACTTGTGCCAAGACTACAAATTTGTCAAGGCCTTGTGCCAAGACACTAGTTTGTCTCATGAGACCTACCAATACATCGAGGAGCCATAGCGGGCTCCACCCGTCACTTATTAAGTCCAATGCATTCCTCATATGAACAGGTTTAAACATAACATAAACATTTTATTAAAACTAGCATACGCAATGTCAATACTTTCTCCATAAACCATGAATGGTATAAAAATAACACATCCACAGTCATAAATATCACAAAACCTTCAATACAATAGGTAATTTTTGTATCATAATAAATCAAATTCAAATAAGCTTAAAATCCATCAAAGGATGTTGACATAGATGAAATCAAAACTATTTGAGAGAAATATCTCTTTTATTGAAATCATTTAAAAGTCACATAATTATAAAATAAAAACATTTACTTTGAAAATATTCTTATAAGCTTGTAAGGTAAACTTCGACGATTTTATAACGATGGAAAATAGCCACACCCGCCGTATAAGTTAAAAAAGACATTCTTACCTAAATTTTGTCGAAAAGGTTAAAAAGGACCATGTTTGAAAAATGACGGAAAGATTCCTATATAAACATCTTATAAAAAGTAAAACAAGGGTATAAATAACTTTAAACCATAGTATGTAAAATATTTTTAATGATTTGAAATACATTTTTAAGAATCATGGATGTGGATGATAAAGAGGTCCCAGTAGATAATTACTTATAAACAACCTCGGATAATGAAGAGATTGTGAAATAAAACCTTACCTTGTTATTTTCTATGGTTGAGGGTAGGTTAACCTCTTATATAATGGTGAAATAATTTCTATTAAATTATACAAGAATCATATACATTAATATGATATCATATATTATCTTTTAACATTGATTTGTTAATAATATCATTGTATTATCATCGTTTCAGGTGTTAACGGATTCGTTATCCTTTATATTCTTTGTTATGTGAGCCATATTTGTTATGGATGGGATGTATATTATTCATATCCAAAATGATATCATGTCTCTAAAATTATTTTTAATCATCAAATGAAATTTAGTCTTGAATGGATACGATGAGGAATGAATCTCATCACGTTTGTGGAGACGGTAGTCCGTATGTACGCACGAGCGACAATATAATTCTTTTGATATTAAAATAATATATAATTGGATGGTATATCATATATACCGAATCATTATAATGTTATATTTATTATTTACATGAATTACATATCATTATTATATCAATCCAAATAATAATGTATTGAATAACAATTACACCATGACGTGGAGACGGTAAGCCGTACGTACGCACGTATGGTGACATTCCATTCAAAGGATGGATAGAATACTGAATATGGTTGGACCATATTTATAATAACATCACAGTATATATAATATACTAGAGTTATTATTTTAGAATGGAAATAACAAAGAAAGAAGAAGTTCAAGAAGTAAGGAACTTGAAAGAGGGTGGTGAAAACATTACCTCTTCTTCGGGTTCTTCCTTTTGAGTTGATCAAAAGGGCTCCTTAGGTTGGATTTCTGACAAAAGGATGGCCTCTCGGTTGAAGTGAGGAAATTTGAGAGGAAATTTGGGTAGAGGTTGGATGAACCAAAAGTCTTTAAAGGTGTGAATAATTGGTTATAAGTGACGTCCTTTTATAAGTGGGAGGAGGGGCTCCTTAGAAAAAACTTAAAGTATTAATTTATAATAAATTCATATTCGGTTTCTAATGGCTCCAAAGTAGATTATTCAAAGTCTAAGGTGGGTATGGGTTGAAAAAATTTCATCCAATAGATTTTAGACAGTAGATTATTCAAATTCTAAGGTGGGGATGGGTCGAAAAACTTTCATCCAATAGATTTTAGATAGCTAACCTTATCATTTATATTTAACTCTTAGTTAAATAGTTTGACATTTACAATGTCACTATGTATTTTTATATTATATGGTTAATAAACTTACCATATACTTCCAAGCGACCTCTAAGTGTTCCATTAATGATACACCTATCATGAAATATGTCCTTTGGCCGAACCTTATATTTTTAGTAATAGAATATCAATTAGTAATATAATATTTGTTTTAAAAACTCTTTTATGTCAATTTTGACACTATTGGGTATTGTGTTTTTGATAATTTAATAATAGCATTATTACTTCAAATAAAATTTATATAACCAATCATAATATGTCATATTAACCTATAAAATTAGTGGAATTCATAAAAAGTCTCAAATTACATTTTTTTTATATTTATAAAATAAATTATTTTAATATTTCATTAATTTGGTAATTACTGTATCACTATTATGTCATAACTAAATTAAATTATTTAATGTCTAAAAATTATAAATAAAATACAATTATGTATGAAATATGTTTAGTTTTCTAATGAATATTTATAATCGAATTTATCTTTTGTATAACCCTATATTAAAAATGTTTTAGTAATTAAACTTTGATTTTAACTATTTTAACTCTTCTTTGAATTAAATAATAATAAATGTCTTAATCTAATCGAAGTAGACCTAAATGATAATATTTTATTCCTAAGGTAGTTTTTGGTCGAGATACACTTGTCCAATAGAATTAGGACACGTGTTAGGGTAATATTAATATCATTTTTACCCTTAATTACCCTATTTACTTTTAACCGTGGTAAATAAAAGTAAAAAGTTACTATTCACCAAAAATTATTTTTATCTTATTGAACCACATTTTACTCCTTGATATTAACCGTGTCTCTTGGATTTTCAAAATTCCACTCACCGAAGCGGTAAAATTAAGTTTTATATGAATTTCTAAATTCTCTTAGGAGGTGGGTAAAAGACGGTGAAAAGTTCCATAAAATTTTTATATATCTATAAGTATTATAAACTAACTTCAATGAATTAAATTGAACTTATATAGGTATTATGTATCCATTTTGACATTAATTAAATTTTAATAAAATAAATAATTATTTAAATAAAAATTCGGTTTTAAACTATAACTCCGTGTTTTTTCAGTATTCATCAATAAATTAATGTTTTCACAAAAATAACAAAAATTCACCCTAAGCTAATTTCGATATTCCAAATCCAAAAATGAAGTCCATTTTGAAAGATAAAATTTATAAAATTTCAAAAAGTGGGTATTACTATTCATAACGGCTAGTTTGATTGGTTGTGGTGTGTGTTTGAACTCAAAGTTACGTACAACACACACTACTGTGTTATTCAAAGAGAAGTGTACCGTGGAAGCTTGGGGTGTTACATTCTCCCCTCCTTTAAATAATTTTGTCCTCGAAATTTCTAGAATACTACCGTATGAAAAGACTCGGGTGGTTCTTCATCATAAGTTCATCGGGTTCCCACGTTGCCTCTTCCATCTTATGGTTTCTCCATAGAACATTTACTAGACGAGTCGTCCAGTGTCTCAGCACTTGTTCTCTTGTATCAAGAATCCTGAAGGGCTCTTCGCAATAAGACAGATCGGGTTCCAGTTTTAATTCCTCACAAGTGAGTACATGCATTGGGTCAGGCATGTATTTTCTTAACAGTGATACGTGGAACACATCGTGAACTTTGGAGAGACTTGGTGGCATTTCCAAACGGTAAGATACAGCTCCAATTCATTCTAGAATTTCTAAAGGTCCTATGTACCTGGGACACAATTTACCTTTCTTACCGAAATGTATAACTCCCTTCCATGGAGATAACTTCAACAAAAAATGATCTCCTACCTGAAATTCCAAATCCTTCCTTTAGTTGTAAGTATAGCTCTTCTGCCTACTTTGAGCTGCTTTGATGTGGTTTTGGATGACCTTTACCTTTTCCATCATTTCCTCCACCAGTTCAGGGCCTACAAGTTTTCTTTCACCAATGTTATCCCAAAAGTTTGGTGTGCAACATCTCTTTCCATATAACTCTTCATATGGTGCCATCCAAATACTTGAAAAGAAGCTATTGTTATAGGAAAATTACAATAGAGGAAAAATATTGATCCCACATACCCTGAATGTCAAGTGAGCAAGATCTCAACATGTCTTATAAGGTTTGAATAGTCCGTTCGGATTATCCATCTATTTGATGGTGGTAGGAAGTGCTCAAATGAAGTTCAGTATCCAGAGCTTTATGAAGACTTTTCTAGAATCTTGAAGTAAAACAGGGATCACGATCAGCAACAATCGATAGGGGTACTCCATGAAGTCTCACAACTTCATTAATATATAGTCTTTCTAGACGTTCCAGTGGTAGATCTTCTCTTATAGTAAGAAAATGTGATGAATTGGTAAGATAATCAACAATAACCCATATTGCATCATTCCTTCTAGGAGTCTTTGGTAGTCCCATGACAAATTCCATCGTGATATTATCCCATTTCCACTCAGGTATGTGAAGATATTTCATGAATCCTCCAGGCTGTTGCCTTCCAGCTTTCACTTGGTGACAAACCATACATATTGACACAAAATCAACAATATCCCTCTTCATGTTTTCCCACCAAAAATGTTCCTTTAAATCTCTATAAATTTTGGTGCTCCCAGGGTGTATATAGAAATTGGAACTATGAGCATCGTCCAACAATTCCCTTTTTAGATCAGGTATATCAAGAACACAAAGTCTCTTCCCAAATTTCAAAATTCCATCTTCATACAAAAAGTCACTCAATCTTCCATCATTGACAGATTTAATCCTATTTTTAAACTCTTAATCATCGGTTTGATAACTCTTTATCCTTTCTAGTAAAGATGGTTTAGCAACAATTTGAAAAAGTATTGATGTTTCACCTTCCATAGTGATTCCCATATCCATCTTTACTAAATCCATGAAAATAGGATCCCTTTCAACTCTCATCTTGTTCAAAACTCCATGATCCTTTCTACTCAAATCATCTGCCACCTTATTTTCCTTCCTCGGGTGGTAGTGTATTGTGCAATCATAATCCTTGAGTAGTTCAAGCCATCGCCTTTGCCTCATGTTGAGTTCTTTTTGGGAGAAAATATACTTCAAACTCTTGTGATCAGTATAAATCTCACATTTTGCACCATAGAGATAATGTCTCTATATCTTCAAATCAAAGATTACAGCAGGTAACTCAAGATCATGAGTAAGATAGTTTTTCTCATTAATTGTTAGCTATCATGATGCATAGGCAATAACTCTATCATTCTGAATAAGGACACAACCAAGTCCTTTATTTGATGCATCACTATAAATAATGAACCCATCATTCCCCGATGGTAGAGTAAATATAATATCATTAAATAATATTTTCTTCATTTCTTAAAAACATTCTTCACAATATTTTTTCCAAACAAATTTAACCCCTTTACGTGTGAGCTTTGTTAAAGGGTTAGCCAATCGGGTGAAATTCTGGATGAAACATCGATAATAACCTGTTAAACCAATAAAAATGCATACCTCGGTTATACTCTTCAGTTCTGTCCATTATTGGATTTCTCTTGTCTTAGAAGGATCAACAATGATTCCATCTTAGAGACAATATGTCCAAGAAAAGAAAACTCCTGAAGCCAGAATTAATACTTTCTAAACGTCTCATACAATTCATGTCTTCTAAGAGTCTTCAGGATAATGTGAAAGTGATTTTCATGGTCTTCGTAGATTTTTTAATATACAAAGATATCATCAATAAATACCACTACAAAATCAACAAGATTTTCCTTAAAAACTCTGTTCATTAGATCCATGAAAATAGGGGGTGCATTAGTCAGCCCAAAAGGCAGTACTGTAAACTCGAAATGCCCATACCTAGTTTGAAGTGATGTCTTCGGAATGTATTCCTTCTTTACACACAACTGATGGTATCCAGATCGAAGGTCAATCTTTGAAAAGTATTGAGATCAATACATTTGGTCAAATAAATCATCAATGCGAGGTAGGGGATACTTGTTCTTTATTGTTATAGCATTGATTTCCCTGTAGTCAATACATAACCTCATAGATCCATCTTTCTTCTTTACAAAAAAGACAGGGGCTCCCCATGGAGAAACACTAGGGAGAATAAATCCCTTATTAATCAATTACACTAGTTGTTTATTTAGTTCCACTAATTCCAAAGTGGCCATTCTATAAGGGGTCTTCAATATGGGCCTTGATCCAGGAATTAAATCAATGAAAAACTCAATTTCTCATTCTGGAGGATGTCTAGGTAAATCTTCCCTAAACACATCAACATATTCTCTCACAATAGGTACATACTCTATTTGAACATTCCTTTCCTCACCCACAGTTATTTCATTATCTTCCTCCCTGATAATTGAATTTAGTTGGGCTATTGGGGGTGGATCTAGATAAGAATCAAGTGGTGAAGATTCTACTCTAAAGATAAGGTGTTCTTTATCATCATCATCAAAAATCGTAACCTCATTCTTCTTACAATAAATTTTCGCATCATGGTCCGAAATCCAATCCATACCGAGGATTATATCAAATTCAGTCATGGGTATGACAATGAGATCAGCAGATAAATAACATTTATATGCGCTAATGGGAACAAATCCACAAAACTTTATAGCAATGATACTTGCCTTAGGAGTTTTAACTGACAACTCCCTTTTTAAATCAAATTGGAAATATCTAATTTCCTTAGAAAATTGGGATGATATGAAACAATGCAATGATCCAGAATCAAATAATGCATTTTCTAAACTTGATAAAACCATTAAATTACCTGCCACCATGTCTTTTGGAGCTTCTACCTCAGCAGTTGTGATAACATAATCTTGTACTTTATCCCTTGGACTTTTCTGAGGTATGTTCCCCTGAATCTTAGGATATTCATTTGCATAATGTCTCATATCCCTACAATTATAGCATTGAACATCAGTAGCTTCTTTCTTCCCCTTACAATCACAAGCTTGGTGGCCTTTTTCACCACACTTGTAACAGACTCCCATTCCCTTTAAGCAAGTACCAGGGTGTTTATTCCCACATTTACTGTAGGATGGATATTCAACTTTTCCCTTCTTCCCCTTATTTCCTTTCCTAGAGTGATCAACATATCTCTTATTCTCTTTCTTTTCTTTAAAGTTGTAAGACTTAAATAATTCCTTTTCTGTCTTGATAGCACATGAGACAATATCTTCGTACGACGAGAAGGATTGTGAGACTAATTCTTGATGGAGAAACAGTTTAAACCCATCAAATAAATGATCAATATTACTCCTTGGGTTACGTATATAATCTACTCCATGCCTCTCTAACTTTCTAAAGTTAGCCTCATACTTTACGACATTCTCATCCTCCTTTTGTCTCAGACTCAGAAATTGCCTTTCCATATCTGCTCGATGGTCACGAGGAAAGTATTTTTCTAAGAAAATATCTTTAAACTCCCTCCATTCCATACTTGATACTTCATCATCTTCCTTCGTGTTTTGAATCAATGACCACCATTGATCATCATCCCCAGTGAGGTGGTAAACTGCCATGATATCTTTTTCCCTTTCACTACTCCCCAAGGCATGAAATATTTTCTCTATGGAATTTATCCATTGCTTAGCTACTAATGGATTTGTACTACCATTTAATGTTGGTGGTTGTTTCCTCATGAAGTGATCTAACATTGATCCTCGGTGCTGTGGATATGGGTGCACCCTACGGGTAAGGTTATTATTCATAACTTAAGTGAGTTTTCTCAGTATGGTGATTAGATGATCAACACCAGTTGCATCACCATCTCCACCATAATTATCTTGAGCAGGAGGGAAATCCCTACATGGAGTGAGTTCATTGATACAGTTTCCATTTCTTCCACTAGACACACTTTCTAAACAATGGCATAAACTATATTAGTTTATGAATCAAAATACATAATTCCAAACTTATAAAACACTTAACATAAATTGAAAAGTTTATGGATATAATCCATAATCATAAAAATATTTTATTTAAGGAATTATATACTCATAAATCCTTCATAATGGTTTGTAAAGAAAATGATAATTATCCTGAGAATATACCTCAGGAGTGTCGTAAACAAGAGTGCAGTAAGGCCCGTTGTCGTGCACCAGTTCTCGTTCGAGTCTCGCTCAAAGCGGTGTTTTCTGGTTTTACCACTAGGTACATCTGTGCCAGAGCAACCTCTACCTGCTCATATCCAGACAAGGATGTATTGCTCAGAAAACTCACAAAATCTCTACAATACCTAAATTCTAGGAAGTTTTCTATACTAATCCTCAAAGTCAATCTTAGGGCTATGTGCTCTAATCAGAGTTTATCTAAATCTAGTTTCCAAGGTTTGTACTAAACTTAATCTGATACCCACTATAACTCCCCAACCCCAGTTACCCAGAATCGGTGCATTATTACATAACATTAGCATGATCACAAAAGATCAAGTCTCGAAAGACCGATTAGTTTAGTAGCCTTGAAATCACTAGATACGATCATAAAGTATACATTACATCATAAAATGAAAACTACAACAACATAGTCTCCATATTCCACACTCATATCCCCCCATAATATCCATGCAGGTCATTCATAAAATACTTCTTTATATCCTGGGGAAAATAAAACATAGAAAGGGGTGAGCTCAGATTCCCAGTAAGGATAACAATATAGTAGAAAATTTCATAAATAAGCATAAACATTTAAGACGATGTATAACTAAAACAAAAGCCTTTTAAACTTTAACTCTAGCATAATATGGCAGAAATAAAATGAAATAATTCCATTTACGTATTCACATGGATATTCTACTAGTCGAATAATCACATGTAATATCAATAACCACTTTCATAATGATGGAATGCATAATGCCAGACTATCATAACCACATAGTCAAGGCCTTGTGCTAAGACTACAAATAAGATTTTGTCAAGGCCTAATGCCAAGACACTAGTTTGTCTCATGAGACCTACCGATGCATCAAGGAGATATAGTGGGCTACACCCGTCACTTATTAAGTCCAATGCATTTCTCATATAAACAGGTTTAAACATACCATAAATATTCATATTAAAACTAGCATAAGAAATGTCAATACTTTCTCCCTAAACCATGAATGGTATAAAAATAACACATCCATAGTCAAAAATATCACAAAACCTTCAATACAATAGGGAAGTTTTGTATCATAATAAATCAACTTCAAATAAGCTTAAAATCCATCAAAGGATATTGATATAGATGAAATCAAAACTGTTTGAGAGAAATATCTTTTTTTAAATAATTTAAAAGTCACATAATTATAAAATAAAAACATTTACTTTGAAAATATTCTTATAAGCTTTTAAGGGAAACTTCTATGATTTTATAATGACGGAAAATAGCTGCACCCGTCGTATAATTTAAAAAAGACATTCTTACCTTAATTTTGCCAAAATGGTTAAAAAGGACCTTGTTTGGAAAATTACAGAAAGATTCCTTTATAAACATCTTATAAAAAGTAAAACAAGGGTATAAATTACTTTAACCCATAGTCATTAAAATAGGTAGAATGATTTGAAATACATTTTTAAGAATCATGGATGTGGATGATAAAGAGGTCCCAGTAGATAATTATGTATAAATAACCTCCGATAATGTAGAGATTGTGAAATAAACCCTTAACCTGTACTTTTCCTTGGTTGATGGTAGGTTAAACTCCTATATAATGGTGAAATAATTTTTATTAAATTATACAAGAATCACATACATCAATATGATATCATATATGATCTTTTAACATTTATTTTTAATAATATCTTAGTATTATCATCGTTTCGGGTGTTAACAAATTTGTTTTCCTTTATATTCTTTGTTATGTGAGCCATATTTTTTATGGATGGGATGTATATTATTCATATAAAGAATGATATAATGTCTCTAAAATTATTATTAATCATCAAATGAAATTTAGTCTTGAATGGATACGATGGGTAATGAATCTCATCGCGTTCGTGGAGACGGTAGTCTGTACGTAGGAACGAGCGACAATATCATTATTTTAATTTTAAAATAATATATAATTGGATGGTTTATCATATATAAAGATTAATTCTAATGTTATATTTATTATTTACATGAATTACACATCATTATCATATCCATCCAAATAATAATTTATTGAATAACAATTACACCACGACGTGGAGATGGTAAGCCGTACGTACGCACGTACAGTGACATGTCATTAAAAGGATGGATATAATACTGAATATGGTTGTACCATATTTATAATAACACCACAGTATATATAAGATACTTGAGTTATTATTTTATAATGGAAATAACAAAGAAAGAAGAAGTTAAAGAAGAAAGGAACTTGAAAGAGGGTGGTGAAAACATTACCTCTTCTTCGGGTTCTTCCTTTTGATTTGATCAAAAGGGCTCCTTAAATTTTCTTTATAACAAAAGGAATACCTCTTGGTTGAATTGAGGGAAGTTTGGAGGATATTTGGGTAGATGTTGGCCGAACCAAAAGGCTTTTAAGGTGTGAAGAATTGGTTAGAAGTGGTGTCCTTTTATAAGGGGAAGGAGGGGTTATTTAGAAAAAACTTGAAGTATTAATTTATAATAAATTAATATTCAGTTTCTAATGGCTCCAAAGTGGATTATTAAAAGACTAAGGTGGGTATGGGTCGAAAACCTTTCATCCAATAGATTTTAGACAGGTTTGGGTCACTATATTAACCTTATCATTTATATTTAACTCTTAGTTAAAGAGTTTGACATTTACCATGTCACTTTGTATTTTTATATTATATGGTTAATAAACTTAATATATACTTCCAAGAGACACCCAAGTGGTCCATTAATGATACAACTATCATGATATAAGTCCTTTGTCCAAGCCTTATATTTTTAGGAATAAAATATCAATTAATAATATAATATTTGTTTTAAAAACTCTTTTATGTCAATTTTGACACTATTGGGTATTTTGTTTTTGATAATTTCATAATAGTATTATTACTTTGAAAAAAATTTATATAACCAATAATAATATGTCATATTAACCTATAAAATTATTTTAATTCATAAAAATTATCAAATTACATTTATTTTTATTTTTCTAATATCAAATATTTTAATATTTCATTAATTAGGTAATTACTGCATCACCATTGTGTCATAAATAAATTAAATTATTTAATGTATAAAAATTATAAATAAAATACCATTATGTATGAAATAGTTTTATCTTTCAAATGAATATTTATAATCGAATTTATCTTATGTATAACCCTATATTAAAAATGTTTTAGTAATTAAACTTTGATTTTAACTCTTTTAACTCTTCTTTGAATTAAATAATAATAAATTTCCTAATCTAATCCAAGTGGAGTTAAATGATAATATTTTTTCTAAGGTTGTTTTTGGTCGAGATACACTTGTCCAATAGAATTAGGACATGTGTTAGGGTAATATTAATATCATTTTTACCCTTAATTACCCAATTCACTTTTAACTGTGGTAAATAAAAGTAAAAAGTTACTATTCACCAAAAATTATTTTTATCTTATTGAACCACATTTTACTCCTTGATATTAACCGTGTCTCTTGTATTTTCAAAATTCCACTCACAGAAGCGGTAAAATTATGTTTTATATGAATTTCCAAATTCTCTTAGGAGGTGGGTAAAAGACGGTGAAAAGTTCCATAAAATTTTTATATATCTAAAATTATTCTAAACTAACTCCAATGAATTACATTTAAATTATATAGGTATTATGTATCCATTTTGACCTTAATTAAATTTTAATAAAATAAATAATTATTTAAATAAAAATTCGGTTTTAAACTATAACTCAGTGTTTTTTTCACTATTCATCAAAACTTGAATATTTTTAGAAAAATACCCAAAATTCACCCTAAACTAATTTCAATATTCAGAATCCAAAAATGAAGTCCATTTTGAATGATAAAATTTATAAAATTTGAAAAAGTGGGTATTACTATTCATAACAGCTAGTTTGATTGGTTGTGGTGTGTGTTAAAACTCGAAGTTGCGTACAACACACGCTACTGTATTATTCAAGGAGAAGCATACCATGGAAGCTTGGGGTATTACAATCTTATTTACTTCTCTTCAATTGGTTAATTGTAATGCATTAGGAAATTAACTCTCTTCTTCTTGTCTCTTATTCTTTAGTGCAAAACCAACTGCACTAAAAACACATTCTTCCTTCTTCTTCTTTAGTGAAAAAACCAAATGCGCTATAACATCTTCTTTCTTATTATCTGATAGAATCACAAAAACCATTGTGATTGTTCAAAAACTAAGGATCATCCCACTGGGCATCATTAGAATCAACTTCTTCTCTTTTATTCTTTTCATTTATTCATGAGATCATGCATGTTGCTTTTAGTTGAACTATTCTCTTCCACTTTTTCTCTCTTGGGTGTAAACCCTAATGGGTATTTAACTTTTCACACACACACATGGATTATTCTCTTATTACATTTTCTCTTCTTTCCTTTGAACTTGGATTGGGTGTTTTTAATTCATGCACATGAGTGCATGCATGTTGTATGCACAAACTAAACACACCATCCACTTCTTCTTTGTATACACACGAATTACCTTTGTGTATCCATGAAAAAATAAACCCTAATATAAGGGGTGTAGGACTTTGGAAATATTCTCCCTCGTTATTCACATGTGCATACACAATTCCTTGGGCCTCTTCAAATAATGCATATGAATGCATGAAGCCACATACCGCTCTTCTTTATGAAATATCCTTCTTCTTCAAAAATGAACCCCCATAGTAACCAGTTCATGATAAGCACATAAATTATTCAAAAAGATGTTAGATAGTTCATTGAACTTGTACAAGATTTACAAGATATCCTCTTCTCAAATCCATAAAGTCCTACGAGTTTCCTTTCTCCTTCGCGAAGAACAGTGAACCAGGGAGTGCTATTTTTTTGAACAGGAGCACTCGAATATACAGAAGGTAGAAACTTGTTCTTCCTCAAGGATTATCCTTTTATAGGGAATAAGAGATATTTTTACACATTCAAATTTCCACACAATATTCCATGAAGATATCAGCCTTGAAGTGTCGAGATATTTTGCATTTAAGATTTTCAACTGTGGATGAGATACGTGCCGAGATTCTCGGTGTGTTTTATTTTTGTGCATACGACCTTCTCTCTTCGTGTTATGAATTCAAGAATGCATGAATATATCTTGATTTAAATCAAGCTCAAAATTTCATCATGGAATTGACAACTTATTATACCTCAATAGAACCATCATCATTGAGATATCGCATGCATTCAATATATGAGTTGCATGCATGGTCTCAGTATGATCCAGTAGCCCTAAAAATTTCAAAATAATCTTCCATAGTGATTCAATCATTGTTATTTATCACATCTGGTGAGTGGAAGTAGCTCCTAAAAGTGTTAGAGGATGAAGACAACAGTGTAGTTAAACGAAAAACCATAGGGCCAATCAGACAACCCTCATTCATGCATGTGTGGCATGGGTGAGATGGACAGAAGGGATTAGATCATGGTGTAGATGAGATCTATGGCCAGGATTAGACCCATGATTTTAAATGATGGAAAGTAACTACTTCGCTTGTCCCATATTGAAACCGAAATGTGGGTGGAACACTGTATATCAATCAAGCCACTCTAACATACTACCAGATTACTCCATCTACCTCCATGGTACCACCCCGTACTGTGTTCTCTATGAGTGCACTCTGCACCCACCCTCTGTAGGCTTCGACACCAAACTTTGCGGGTACACTATGTTCCCACTCTCTACCACTTGTGGGTTGGCCTGGATGGCTTCACCATGGGTGTGTTTGACTCCTTTCTTGCACGAGCCTCAGGATCGAGACTGGATAGCTAGCTTGATGGTTGGAAAAAATTTTAAGTTAGTCTAGAAAAATAGTGTTAACATAATGTTAACATGAAATGAAATGCATGGACACCTATCCAATCAAATTCCATGCATGGACACCCTTCTTCTTCTTTTCATTATCTCATCATCTCCACTTCGTGCAAATCACATAATTCTTTTAGTTTTTTTCATGATCACACTTATAATATTCAATCATCATAAATATATTATACTTCAATGTTGTAAACATTGTGTCCCCTTTGGAACAAGTTCTTTGAACTTAAGATCAGTGCATCAATCGTCTGATTTTACATTCCCCATCAACTTTGGTTTAAGAGAGATCCTTATTCATATTGATCATCATTGACAAACTCATTAACATATTTGACAAAAAATACAACTCATTACACTAAAGTAGTCCCAAAAAGGTTCACTATATGTGTTTCCATGTTCAAACGAAGGTGTCTAGGATGAAACGGTGGAAAAAGCCATTGATATTTGATATGAAAGATGTTGTTTTTACTAATTATGTTTCCACATAGTATAGGAACACAACATGATATGAAGGGTGGTAGGATATACTCATATGGACCTTCCATTTTGGAGAGGACCATGACTTGGAGCCATCCATGCCCCTACAACATTAAGTAATAGACCTTCCATTATACAAGAATGATATCACACCATAGAGGACGATAAAAAAAATCATATTTGGGTGTTTGGAATACCATAAAACCATATAATAAGGGTTTCCTCATAACTAGTTTGAGATGAAAAAACGTTTAAAGATCTCACTAATATATTTAGGAGATTTTAATAGAATATTTTCAATGGATTTTGTGGATATATATATTGAACAATCATTACACCATATATGTGAGATCATGTCAAAAAATATTTTAATATGAGGTGTATCACACCATTAATGTATGAACAACTTTGTAAAGGTTCTCATGAGGCAAAGTGGAGGATTTGACTCTTTATAAATCGAAGTGGATCAAGAATTCTTAAAACGTGTCACACCCTGAAGTTATCAAGTCAGTAGACTTGTAGTTTTCTATCACCTATCATCCTAAAGAGAAATATGGGAATTGAATGGTGGTTATTTTTATCAAATTATTTAGATAATAAAAGGATAATATTTCCCATCATACCCATGAATACTTGAAGATCTTCCTGAAGGGAAAATAAGAAAATATATCTTAAATTAGGGAAAATTAATTATCGAAAGTTGATATTTTAGAGATATATTTATTCATAAATATTGAAGACCAGTATTATGTAGTGGTGTAGAAAATTGACACATTCAATATTGTGAGATATGAATTCTAGAAGAAAAAGAAGAAGAAGATATCTTGGAACTCATTATAAAATTTTACACAAAATAATAAGGTGTTTTTGAAATGAAATATCATGGAAAGGATATAAAACTGTTCATAAAGTAGTTAATAGTTTATATATGAAGGATAACCCTAAGGATATAAAAGGTTCCAACTCATATTAATTACATCATATACAATAGTGGTGAGACTATTAAATTTTGGACTATGTGCCAAATTTTTTTTACCTTTGGATCATTGAACCAAGGAGGGATGTGTAAGAGAATGACCCTTGGGATGAAGTGAGCCTATCCTAAACCATTGTAATTAGAGTGAACCTATAGATAATTAACCTAGACTAAACCCACCATTAATTATTAAGGTTAGTCAATAATGGTACAACAATCCATTATTAGTGTATTCTCATTGGAGTATCTCAATGTGGGTGAACCAAGTAAAAATCCTTATGTCCTACATTACTTCATTACACTATTTACTATGTTAAATAGATATACATATGTGGTAAGATTAAGATGAATATTATATAGTAAAATTATGGGATAGTATTAATCATAATAACATATAAACAATAGAAAAAAAGTTACCCTTATAATTATGAGTTCAAGATCTGTTAGGTTTGTGAGATTTTAAGGAGAAGTTTTAATCTTAAAAAGAATTTTCATACCCTTATTCACCCTCCCTCTGAGGATACCTCTCACCTAAGTTCCTTGTGGGGCCAACGATTATTTTTAAAACCTAATTTACTTTATATTATATTTTTTTCTCTAAATTTATCCATTTTTTTAGAGTTTATTGTTGTTCTATTCCCACATTTTTTAATTTTATGGTAGCAATAAATTACAATAAAATTATGATCCTTGAAGGAAACAATTTTTAACAAGGGAATAATAGGATGAATCACTACTTTCAATCCTTATGCATAGATTCCTACAAAAATTTCATTCATGGTATTTCAGATAGTATGGATAATGGAGTCATATTAGAGAAATATCAAGAAAACTATAAGTTTATGTCAAGTTAATCAATGCATTTGGGAGAGAACTTAAAAAAATACCAATATAAACGTAATTTCATGCCATACCTCACACATATTTTGGGAAAAATGATAAATATAAATGAAGGTGACTCAGAGTTATGAGAAGCTATGTTTCAAGTATTATATAATAATTATTAATACTTAATAATGAAACTTAATGAGTATGTTGATTCCTTATTTGATCGAGTAAATATAATTATGGAAGATATGTGTGGACTTGGGGGAATCATCAACAATGAAAAGATATCCTAGAATATCTTTAGAATATTTTCACAGATAATTTATCCTTTGGTATAAGTTCTTTGGGATGAATATACAAAGGATTTGTCCTTGGATAGTATTTTTAGTACAATTTTTGGCATATAATATGAGGAATAATGATAGTGAAATGGTTGATAATGGGAAGTCTTAGGAAATAGAATCCATGGAATTAAGAAATACCTCGATGGAAAGTGATCAAGAAGTAAAAGAGGATAATGATGTAATTTCATTCATTTCCTCAAAGATTAAAAGGATAAATGGAAATTTTATAGGTAAGATAATACCTTCTTTCCTATAGTATTGAAATTTAGGGCATATAGAAGCATGATTTCCTAATAATATAAATATTATGATAAATAATTCATAAATAAAGTTAACAAGGTGATGAAAAATAAGAGCACGAAGCATATTTTCTTCAAGAACAATAACTTTATCTTGAAGGAGGATGAAAGTTCAGACAAATCAAAGGTATAAAATTAGCATTCCAATGACCTTAAAGAAAATTATATCATGTTTTTTGGAGATGATTCAATAAATATATATGATGAAGAAAGGGAATTATATGGATGATTTGATCTCCAAGATGAATTAGAGGCTGCACTAGATGAGATAGACATTTTAAGAGCTAAAATGAAAAAACTAAAATGGGGTAGTTCATGAACCTATGATATAGATGACACTATAGGAAAAAGAGAAGTCAAATTTGAAGAGGGGAATTTAAAAAAATAAATATGTAAAACCAGAAAGAACAATTTTTTCTTGAGTGAAAACTAATTATTAACGATAGGCCCATAGTCATTGAAATATTGACTAATATAGTGAATAAATGAGTCAAATATATCAAGGATCACAGTGAGGAATTCACTAGACTACTTTGAAATAATTGAATGTGAATCATATAGGAGTAGAAATGTGGTTAAAGGAATGTCTATATAATAAAAAGATATATCAAAGTGAATAAGATGGTATAAGGATTGATCATTAGTGAAAGGAAGTAACAAATCATCCCTAGGAATATGAACCCACTCCAAAGAAGTTGGCCATATTGAGTATAACTCAGAATTAGAACACTAAAGGGGACTAAATATCCAAGGGTGATACACTCAAAACACACAAGAGTATACCTCTAATCAGGTTTAATTTTTGTGAAAAAACTAGATATACTCAAAGTTTATATTCTATAGTGAAGAGGTTTTGAAGGGATTGCAAGAAGAAAGGGAGGGCCTATAGAATTAAACATTTTAGATGATTTTTTGATTGATTCCATTTTTGGTGTGGTCAATATGGTCATATATAAAGGTATTACTCATTAACAATTAAAAGGACATTTAAATTCCACGAAGGATTAGTGAAGATACCTAATAGGGGGGGGTGAATAAGGTGTTGAATAATTATGAGGTCAAGATTAGTTAGATATATGAGAGTTTAAGTATAAGAGATTATTTGAAAATGAATTTTCATACCCATATTTACACCCCTATTAGTGTATGTCATGAACAAGTCTAGGAACACTTTAACTGAGAAACTAAGACAACATGTGGAAAGGACCGAAGTTCATTCTTGATCCCCATTGGCTGGAAACTAGTGCAGGAGTATCAAACATACCTATTAGGGAATTATTTTTCCAAATAAATAATAAATAACACAGTGGAAATCTACTAGAATTCTGTCACGATGAGTCTATACATTGGGTGGCCATGAAAAATCAAATAAGAAGAAAAAATAATAATGAAAAACTAAACAAGTCATAACAACACATAACCAACCAAATAAAACTAAACATAAAACTATAGTGTAGTTGATACAATATCCAGAAAACAATAAGGTTTTCATGAATAATATATCTATGATTCCAATTAAAAAAATTACCCACCATGATCTACATATAACTCCCAAGGACAACATCCATCCTCAAATCCAACTTTCTCCATGAGTGACTAGAAACCAAACTTGAACCTATAAAAAAAGATTGGTGTCACTGATGTTTAGTTTCACAAGTAGAGTGTGATCATAAAAACTCAGTAGAATTTCAACATAGAATCCATAAATTTATTTTTTTAAACAATCCATAAAATCATGTTTGAAATACAATATTTAAAAATAGGGTTTATATCACTTTAAAGATCATAACACATTTATGGAAACCATATTTATGGGTTCCAACAAGGCCTTATGATTTAAAATCTGAAACCACTTTTCAAATTACTGTAGAAGACCATTTTTAAACAAATTCCACTTGAAAATATATTTTCAATGTTCTAAATGGGCCTTAATGTTTCATTTTGGAAATATCATTAGAAATATACTATTTACAAGACCACATTAAAATTATGAGACTTTTCTAAAACATCATTTAATTTGTTATAATCCACGATTGAAATACAAAATACCACTTATATAACATACATGACAATAATGTGTCATAAATTATAACATAATAATTCATAAACCAATACCACACATGTTCAACATAATATTTTAAATGAAAAACCCATAAAGATCCATAAGAAATGAAAATCCAAGTCAATAATACATCAATCCATTAATTAAAATCACATAGAAGAAAAAAGATATCCAATCATGAATTAGAAAACTAAACTCCTAAAAAAAACAATTTTCATATTTCATTAAACATATAGAATACACACATTTTTTTTCAAAACAATAGCATGAGTTCATATAATATATATAAACTCATGATTTATTTCTAAAACATAAATAAATTTTCAAGTAAATGAAATTTTTATAACCCAAGAATACATGGCATATCAAGAAAAAAATTTCATGAAATCAACTACCTCAAATGGAGTGTGGATGGAGAGAAACCCGGAAATATGTGAATAATGAGACTAATAAATCAATAAAAACATACTAAGTATAAAATTTCATGGATAAAGATGAAAAATAATCAGATTAGGGTTTGACCAATATATTTCACAACAAAGGGAAGGAGGAAAAGAAGATGAACACGAGTAGGAGTGAAGGAGTAGACCTAACCTTGAGAGAAATGCTTGAAAATCGATGGAAGAAGCCCCAAAAATAAAAGGGGTTAAAGGTGGGATTCATTTAGATCACCTCATTCACGAACCTCAATCTAATTGGGAAAATAAGTCCCCTTTGGGGGTTTATAATTCCTTAATGTAATTTTAGGAAATTTAGTTTTTAAGAAAACTACATAACTCACATGATTTGTATGAATAGTTCACCAAATTAGGTGTAAGAACCCGGTTCTTAGTTTTGAGGTATGATATTCTTCTTTTCTCTTTTCCTTATGTGTTTTTTAGAAAATAAGGAAAACGGGGAAAAATCCTAAATTTTTAGAAGTACACACCGTGTAATTTTTAACACGCAGTGTGCTTTTGGCCGCGTGGGATGAGTACATAGGGCGTGTGGCCATGTCGGTGATGAAGGGTGTATAACCTAACTACATGCTGTGTAGTGGTCCTTTACACGCCGTGTAGTTAGTCGGCAGGCGAATAGTAAGGCAGTGGCCAGCTGTGCGACCGAACACACCGTGTACCCAAGAAGACACGCCGTGTAGTCATGTCGGCAGATGAACAACGCCACGCAAGCGGGAAACCGCCAGAGGAATAGTTAAAAAATTGGAAATACACGCTGTGTAGTTTATTTTTTTCGCTTAAAATGGGCAGTAGCCAACCCTGTTCATAGGGAAGGCTTAGATCCATACGGGAGTTCGGGAGGGGATGACTGAATCTTTGAGGATCTCCAGATCGAGCGTCGGGAATCCGTTTCCACCTCGGACGATCTCGTTGGAACCGTGCGGGTAATCCCTCCCCTCTTCTTACGTAGTTCTTGACAATTATTCCTCTAAGGGAAGTTATTTGTGTTTGAATGAGTTTTCTTTCACCTCAAATATACCTCGTTCTAGGATGATTCATGTAACTTCATTCGAGTATACTGATCATGGGCATTTAAGGTAGGTGGCTTGGTGTTTAATTTCCAACTTTGTGAATTTGGTGTGAATTGTTGTGCCATGAACCCATGTTGGGGTGTCGTGTGGATGAGGCCATGGATATTTTAAATACCTAGAATTGAATAGGTAATTAACTGTTATAACAAACTACTGTTTGGGATCGTTTCTTGGATCCAGGACCATCCCAGGGGTGCGTTCCTCTGTTTAGCCGTTTGGCCAGGATACCCAAGGGTGTGCCTTTAATGTAATGATTGTATAATTTTCTTGATAGGAATTGCTTGTTACTGCTTGTTTACATTTTGGGCTTGGCCCGATTACCTGTTTAGCCTGAGGGAAGAGTTGTGATTAACATGTGGGCACTGTACTCTGTAGCCTGTGGGCAACCTCTTCCGTACCTATGGGAAGTTGATTCTATGCCTGTGGGTGACACTTCTTACACCCGTGCGAAATATCCGTATGCCTGTGGGTAGATTCTTGTGGTTGGATTCTCTTTACCAGAGGGTAGGGGTTTACGTGTCTGAGGACATTGGAATATTACCCAGAATATTCACTATGGTGATATTTTAAATTAAATGATTCAATAGAAATGTAAATGGAAATATAACTGGTTAAGTTAGTTACTTTTCAGTACTGATTACTTTATTGCATTTTACTACTATACACTGTTGTTACAAGCTTTCACACAGTTGGACAAGGGCCTTTTGTGGGTGCTGATTGGGAATTATTTCTCACACCCTATTTGGGTCATTCTTTTCGGACCAAACAGATTACTTTTCTGTAGGTTTGGATAAGGTAAAGGGTCCCTATATAGGTACTTGATTGCTGCTGAGGAGTAGGGGAGCATGGGACCGGGCTTAGGCTCGTGATGCTACCAGTTGCTTTGTTCTGTTTTTTGTACTTTGTATTGTATTGCACTGATATGTAACATGTTCTGGATGTTTTCTTAGAACTTGAGACATGTTGCATCATATCTATATAACTGTTTGGTTATCGTTTACTGCAATTGTTATATTAAATGTGTATGGTTTTTTGCTTCTGCTGGTGTTGTATTCTTTTTATTTTATTCCACTGCACTACACTTTTACAAATGAGGGCATATTTTACCCACTATCAGACCTGGTCCCTCGCTACTAGTCGGCAGCCTCTGGTGTTTGGGGAAATGTTCTTGAGGTCACGTGGCGAACCAGGTTCGGGGCACCCATTGAGTGGCACCCAGAATCGGGATGTTACAAAGTGGTATCCGAGGGATTCTTTTCCTTGACTTACTATTTGTAGGTTTATTCAGGGGTAGGAAGGACACGACAATTAGTAATAAGCTGTGCTCAGGAGTAGCTAACCCAGGTACAGGGAAAATCCAATTTACCTCGTATTGCAATTTTACTGATTTTTCAATTTTATAGTTGATTTGATTTCACCATTGGGTAACACACTTGTGATTGTGCTGTTTATATTTTATCTATGGCTTCTATTTAGTTACAACCTAATGAGATGAGGGTATGCCATCTCATGAATCATTTAGGCACATGCTAGGAATCACATTCCATGCATAGTTTCCATGCCATGTAGGTGCATTAGGAATTTCACGATGTTATGATAGTTGTTGTGCTAGAAAAACATGCTGTTGTGATAGCTGCTTGATAAATACCTTCTAGGTGATAGGGTATTGTTGTATAAACTTGTTAAAAGAATGGATGCCAAACTTTGGTTTTTTGGGAGTATGGGCCCTCATTGATGGGAATTTGGTGGATCATTAGCTATTTATTTTGTTAAAACATAGATAAGATGTCAAACATTGATTCGTGGGGAGTATGGTCCCTCATGAGTCGGAATTTGACACTTAGGTATTGTTTTCAGTATTTTCTAGGTTCTGGGGATGTTTTTGAGGTATACTGTCTGGAAAACCTAGTATACATGCCATGTAGTACTTTAAACACGCCGTGTATGGTCTTCTATTCTAGAAGAAAAAAATAAACTTTTTGAGTACACGCCGTGTACCCTAAGTACACACCGTGTAGTCTTTTCCCGTGTCACAGACCGTGTGGGCAGGGACATGGGGAAGGGAAATTCTTGGGGAGAACACGCTGTGTACTGGATGTACACGCCGTGTAGTGTTGACCCAGAGCCCGCCCATGTAATTAACAACACAGACGAAAGAGACCTTAAGACATACACACCATGTCTACAATGGAACAAGTCGTGTAGTATGACCTGGGGACCCGACCGTGTAACTAACAACACGGGTCAGTGTAATCCATTAGATTACATGCCATGTGTATATCGAACATGCCGTGTAGTGTGAGCTGTGTGTCCATCCATGTAACTAACAACACGGGGTGGCGAAGCTCGTCTAGTACGCGCCGCGTACATTTGGGACACGCCGTGTAGTCCTGTCTGAGGACAGACCGTGTAGACCTAGCCATGTGAATGGCGAAACCGGGTGGTTTGCAGGCCGTGTGCGTGTGTAAGACGCCGTGTAGTGTCAAGCCGAGTAGTCAGCCATGTCACAAACGACACGGGCAGTTGGAAAATTACACCATACACGTCGTGTAGATTATATACACGCTGTGCAGTTTTGTTCAACAGGATCCGTGTGGCTTTGCAGTGTAAAAGGACCCGGGTAGGGAAGAGAAGTCAGGTACACCCCGTGTAGTCAGTATAAAAACTGTGTAGTATTATTTTTAAAATCTTGAATTGCCTTTCTCCTCTTGTTCTCTTTGTGGTTCCTTCAGTTTCAACTTTGATAATCTTTAATCTAAAGCGTGTTTCGACCTTGTAGTGTCATGCTTCCTAGACGTTCACGCATTGTTCGCCAGGAGAGCGACAACGATTATACTCCAGAGATGGTGGGACATGGGCTACTAGTGGATCCTCCAGCAGAGCCAGATGCAGTGCTAGCTGTTATACCAGACACATGCATAGATGCGAAGTTCTGTGAAGGCTTTATGCGGTTCATGCAGAGCTTTTAGGGAGCACCGCAGGCTGCCACATCTATGGATGAGCTGACACGTACTTTCCAGTAGCAGCATCTGCCGATGTTATCAGGGGATGGAGGACTTCAGGCTGTGAAGTCTTGGCTAGGGTCTATGAAGACTATTTTCGAGCATCTTGAGACGCCTCCAGGGTGGAGGGTCAAGCTCGTGACTTATATGTTGTGCGATTCTTCCAAGAGGTGGTGGGACGTTACCACCCAGTTAGAGCATCACAGAGACATGTCATGGGAAGATTTCCAGGTAGCCTTTTATGACTTCTTCTTCCCAGAGACACTGAGGACAGATAAATATTGAGTGTTTATGAACCTGTAGTAGGGTGCTATGTCAGTGATGGATTATTCTGCTCGTTTCACCAAGCTTTAGCGTTTTGCACCCGTTCTAGTGGGTGATGAGACCCTGAGAGCTAGATGCTTTGAGGATGGTCTTCAATATGACATCCAAGAACTGGTGAATGTTTTCAGGTTTCCTACAATACATGCTATTGTGAATCATATGTTGATTATACAGAGGAACCTCTAGGAAGATAGTGGTGTAGTCCAGGGCGGTTCAGCACCAGTTTCTGTTACTATTTCTACTGTTAAGAGGAAGAGATAGATGGAATTCTCTTAGGGTGGTAGTACCATCCAGATTAATGCTTCAGGTGGCCAGGTCATGTGCTACCACTGTGGCAGAGAGGGGCACAAGAGGCCATAGTGTCCACGAGACCCAGTGGAGTGCTGAGCTTGCGGCAGGATGGGCCATCTGCAGTGATTTTTCAGGGCGTTTCCACCAGTGGCTAGTGAGAGGGGTTCTGTGCAGACTCTGCATGCGGGGGAAGAATCAACAGCTTCTTAATAGTCGGAGAACTGGAATACATCAGGGCATACAGGCAGGGATGGTGGTCGTGGCCGTGGTATCCAGACACCAGGATCTCAGAGGCAGCAGGGCGGGACAACTCAGGGTAGCTAGGCTGTGTCGCAGGGCCGTGGCGCTGGGCATGCATATGCAGTGCAATAGACCCAGAAAATGTAGGATCCCGGACCTTCTACAGTCAGAGGTACTATTCTAGTAGCTTCTGTCTTATCTTCAGTACTTTTTGATACGGGTGCTACACATAGTTTCATATATGTACTCGTTGTGGAGAGCCTTGGGCTCTATGTTTCTAATTATTCTGATATCATGATGCTAGACACTTCGTTGGGGACTAGAACGACTGTTGTGCGTAAGTGAAAGGAGTGCCCTCTTGAGGTTGGTGGGTGTCACTTTATTTGGGACCTCTATGTATTAGAGATGACAGCTTATGATGTCATTCTCGGGATGGACTGGTTGGTTCCCTTTCGAGCCTTTGTAGACTGCTATCGTCACAGGGTGAGTTTCACGTCACCAGAGGGTGGAGAGTTTCTATACAAGGGAGAATGGGATGTTCAGAAGAGTCGAGCTGGACCAAAGCATCATGGGCGAGGTGGAGTCATAGCCCAGATTGCGAGTTTATATCTGGGCGACCAGGGGACTTGTCAGAAGGATTTCCCTCCGGTGGTTGATCGTTTCAGGGATGTCTTCCTGGACGACTTTTCAGGTCTTCCTCCAAAGTGTGAGGTGGATTTCTCTATTGATCTTGTGCCAAGAGCATCGCCGGTGTCCATTCCTCCTTATAGGATGGCCACAAAAGAGTTTCAGGAGCTCAAGAGGCAGTTAGAGGGGTTACATGCAAAGGGTTTCATCCAACCCAGTACTTCTCCTTGGGGTTCTCCGGTCCTCTTTGCGAAGAAGGTGGATGGTACCCTCAGACTCTGTGTGGATTATCGAAAGTTGAACCAGTTGACGGTCAAGAACTGATATCCTTTATTGAGGATTAATGATCTTTTTGATCAACTTAGTGGAGAAGGAGTGTTCTCAAATGTTGACTTGAGATCAGGATATCATCAACTGCATGTTAGACCATCTGATATACCTCTCATAGCTTTTAGAAGCAGGTATGGTCTATACGAGTGTACGGTTATGCCGTTCGAACTCATGAACACACCGGCAGTTTTCATGGCTCTGATGAATCGTGTGTTCCATCCTTATCTGGACTCTTTTGTGGTATTATTCGTGGACAATATCTTGGTGTAGTCTCACACTCTACACGACCATGCCACCCATCTTGAGATCGTATTGAGTACACTGAGAGAGAATCAGCTATATGCTAAGCTCTCAAAGTGCCACTTTTGGATGGACCAAATTCACTTCCTAGGTCATATCATCTCAGAGGTATGAGTTTCAGTAGACCTAGAGAAGGTAAGAGTAGTAGTTTCCTGGGAGCAACCCAAGAACATGTTTGAGATACAGAGTTTCTTGGGGCTGGCTAGTTACTATAGACGCTTCATACAAGACTTCTCCCACTTAACAGCGCTGTTGAAGGGTTTGACTAAGAAGGGTGTGAAGTTAGTATGGTCGGAAGCTTGCGAGACAACCTTTCAGGACCTGAAGGGAAGGTTGACATCAGCACCGATCCTGATACTCCCAGAGTAGGGGAAGAGCTATACAGTTTACTGTGATGTATCAGGGATTGGGCTGGGAGCAGTGTTTATGCAGGGTGATCAAGTAGTTGCGTCGGGTCTTGGCAGTTGAGGCCACATGAGAGGAATTACCCGATGCATGATCTCGAGTTGTCTGCAGTTTTTCATGCGTTGCGCTGTTGGAGACATTATCTATTGGGAGATCATTTTGTGGTTTTTACCGAACAAAAAAGTCTCAAGTATATCTTTACTCAGCCTGACTTGAATCTGAGGCAGCGAAGGTGGGTGAAATAACTTCAGTCCATCGATTTTGAGCTTGCCTATACATTTGGTAAAGGTAATGCAGTAGCTGATGCACTGAGCAGGAAGACTTAGATACATGCAGTGCAGGAAGCCAGTGGTGAGTGGAAACTTATGGTGTTGTTCATTGAGATGCATTTGGAGGTGCATGAAAGTCAGGGTAAGACTTATCTTTCCTCTTTATCTGTGACTTCTACCCTCCTAGATAGAGTGAGGATGAGAAAACTATCTGATCCAGAAGGCCTAGTTATACGGGAGTTGGTGGAAAGTGAGGACCCTCCTCCTAGTTGGATGATAGGAAATGATGAAGTACTGCATTTCCATGGATGAGTATGGGTTCCAGGGGATACATGTGAGGAGATGATGTGAGAGTTTCATGATTCAGCTTGGGAATTTCATCCCGGGGTTAACAAAATTTACCGAGACTTGAGACGTCAGTACTGGTGGCCGGTTATGAAGAGAGATGTAGCGGGTTTTGTTATGAGGCATTCCCCCTATCAGCAGGTGGAGGTGGAACATCAGAGGCAAGCCAGACTGCTACAACAGTTACCCATCCCGGAGTGGAAATGGGATGATGTCACGATGGACTTTGTGACTGGGTTGCTGAGGTCACCTAGAGGCAATGATGCCATGTGGGTTGTTGTGGACAGACTCAAGAAGGTAGCTCACTTTTTTCCGATCAAGGAGACCTTCGGTGTTGATGAGCTCGGGAAGTTATATATCTGAGAGATCATACATCTTCATGGGGTCCATCGTTCTATCATTTTAGATAGGGATTCCCATTTTACGTCTCGTTTCTGGCAGAGTTTTCAGAGGGCACTAGGTACACAGGTGATTTTGAGCATGGATTACCACCCTCAGACAGATGGTCAATCAGAGCGTATGATACAGGTTCTTGAGGAGATGCTGCGTACATGCATCCTAGACTTTGGGGTCTCTTGGGAGAAGCATATACCCCTAGTCGAGTTTTCCTATAATAATATTTTCCAGGCAACTATTGAGATGGCACCTTACGAGGCTCTATACGGTAGACGATGCCGATCACCTTTGTGCTGGTTGGAGGCAGGTGAGGCAGCTTTACTGGGACCATGTCTCATGCAGGAGACTTAAGAGTAGGTAAAGTTGATTTAGAAGCAGATGGATACTGCGCAGTCTTATCAGAAGTCTTATGATGATCGCCGCAGACGACCCTTGGAGTTCGTGGTTGGGGATCAGGTTTTCTTGCATGTTTCACCGAGGCTGGGACATAGGAGGATCAAGAGACATGTTAAACTTCCACCAAGGTATGTGGGGCCATTTGAGATTCTAGAGAGAGTCGGGCCGATTGCCTATTGGTTGCAGTTACCACAGAGGTTCCGGGACATGCATGATGTCTTCCATGTATCTCAGTTGCACTGCTATCATTCTGAACCGTCTCACATCTTCCAGCCAGAGGAGGTTGAGCCTTAGGTTGATCCATCCTTTGAGGAGCATCCGATTCGTATCGTTGATAGGGGCATGAAGGTTATCTCAGGCCGGTTAGTTCCTCTTGTGCGGGTGCTATGACAGCATGGCCGAATGCAGGACAGAACCAGGGAGCGGGAGACTGACGTACAGGCTCAGTGGCCAGAGTTGTTCACGACTATATCTTTACCACCCTTGTAAGGGAAATTCAGGGACAAATTGCTTTAAGGGGGGAAGTTTGTAAGAACCCGGTTCTTAGTTTTAAGGTATGGGATTCTTCCTTTCTCTTTTCCTTAAGTGTTTTTTATAAAATATGGAAAATGGGGAAAAGTACTAAATTTTTAGAAGTACACGCCGTGTACTTTTCCACACGCCGTGTACATTTGGCCATGTAGGATGAGTACAAGGGTGTGTGGCCATGTCAGTAACGAAGGGTGTAGAACCTAACTACACGCCATATAGTGGTCCTTTACAGGCTGTGTAGTCAGTTGTCAGGTGAATAGTAAGGCAGTGGCCAGCTGTGCAACTGAAAACACCATGTACCCAAGAAGACACGCCGTGTAGTCATGTTGGCAGATGAACAGTGCCACGCTGGTGGGAAACCACTAGAGGAACAGTTAAAAAATTATAAATACATGCTGTGTAATTTATTTTTTTTGCTTAAAATGGGAAGTAGCCAACCCTGTTCACAGGGAAGGCTTAGATCTGGATGGGAGCTCGGGAGGGGATGGCCGAATCTTTGAGGATATCCAGATCGAGCTTTGGGAATCCGTTTCCACCTCGGATGATCTCATTAGAACCACGTGGGTAAGCCCTCCCCTCTTCTTCTATATTTATTACCAATTATTCCTCTAAGGGATGTTATTTGGGTTTTAATGAGTTTTATTTCACCTTAGATCTACCTCGTTCTAGGACGATTCGTGGAATTTCATTCGAGGATACTGATCAGGGGCGTTTAAGGTAGGTGGCTTGGTGTTTAATTTCCAACTGTTGTGTGTTTTGTGTGAATTTTTGTGCCATGAACCCATGTTTTGGTGTTGTGTGGCTGAGTCCATGGATATTTTAAATACCTATAATTGAATAGGTAATTAACTGTGATAATAAACTTCTGTTTGGGATCGTTTCTTGGATCTAGGACCACCCCGAGGGTTCATTCATCTGTTTAGCCGTTTGGCCAGGATACCCAAGGGTGTGCCTTTAATGTAATGATTGTATAATTTCCTTGAGAGGAATTGCTTGTCACTTCTTGTTTACATTTTGGTATTGGCCCGGTTACCCATTTATCCCGAGGTTAGATTTGTGATTAGCCTATGGGAACTGTACTATGTAGCCTGTGGGCAACTTCTTCTGTGCTTGTGGGGAGTTTATTCTGTGCCTGTGGACGACACTTCTTACGCCCGTGGGAAATATCTGTATGCCTGTGGGTAGACTCTTGTGGTTGAATTCTATTTACATGAGAGTAGGGGTTTACGTGTCTGAGGACATTGAAAAATTACTCAGAATATTCACTGTGGTGATATTTTAAATTAAATGATTCAATGGAAATGTAAATGGAAATATAACTGGTTAAGTTAGTTACTTTTCATTAAATCTTACTTTATTGCATTTTACTACTTCACACTGTTGTTTCATGCTTTCACACAGTTGGGTACGGGCCTTTGGTGGGTGCCTACTGGGAATTATTTCTCACACCCTGTTTGGGTCATGATTTTCGTCCCAAACAGATTATGTTTCTGCAGGTTTGGATAAGGGAAAGGGTCCCAATACAGGTACTTGATTGCTGTTGAGGAGTAGGGGAGCATGGGACTGGGCTTAGGCTCGCGATGCTACCGATTGCTTTGTTCTGTTTTGTTGTACTCTGTATTGTATTGCACTGCTATGTAACATGTTCTGGCTATTTTCTTAGAACTTGAGACATGTTGCATCATATCTATATAACTATTTGGTTATCTTTTACTACAGTTGTTATATTAAATGTGTATGGTTTATTGCTTCTGCTGGTGTTGTATTCTTTTTATTTTATTCCACTGCGCTACACTTTGACAAATGAGGGCATAGTTTCCCCACTATTAGACCTGGGCCCTCGCTGCTAGTCGATAGCCTCTGGCATTTGGGGAAATGCACTTGATGTCACATGGCGAAATAGGTTCGGGGCACTCGTTGAGTGGCACCCGGAACCGGGACGTTACATCAGGCACCAACTATGCACCCCTAATTGGACACACCTAGAATATATGCATGGTTTGGTCACATGATTTGACATATTTTGTTCCAATACTACAAATTACTATTGATTATGGATTATAAGTTTTGTATGGTTTTCATTATGGTTAGTACTAACCGTTAACCTTTTATTGAAACATGTAAATCCCAAATCTTCAAGTAAGTTAGACTAAAAATCTAGGAAATATATAAAAAGATAAAATATATAGGAAATTGAAGGTTGTTATGTGACAATTATCCTCAGTATAACACTTTATTCCATCAAAAAGTCACTAATATTCAAATATAAGGGAAAACAAACCAAAAGGTTTAATTGAAAAGGAAGAAATATATATATCTCAATATTTGAATTCTATCAAAACCAACTAAACCATAAAAATAATATCTATCTCTAACTCACATCTTACACCCAACTTCCCCAATATAAGATTATAAAATAAATATCTATAGTGGGTCTCCCCACTATTTAGGAATTCACTATTATTGCGGATCAACTATAAAACTAGGAGTAACTACACAAAGGTATATCTAAGAAGACTCAAGAGAGAATATCCAAATAAAGTAATAATCATAAAACCTAAAAAACAAATCATTACTTTCCAAATGTATATAAGATCCCAAAAATTCCAAATTTACATAGATGAGATTGAAAATATTAACAATGAATGATAAATAAGAATTACATAAATGATAAAGGAAAGAGATACGTCAAATCATCATATATTTAACTTTAAGATATAAAAAACGGGAAAGTCTTCTTCCTCTTTAGATAATTAAATCTACATTATTTCAAATGTTTTCTTAGTTGGTCACAAAGGTGATAAGTATTTATAAAATTTTAGCAAGATGGCTTGGAGTGACAAAACTGGACGCACTAAAATAACACCATATATTACTTCCTTTTAGAATGAGAAAAAACAAAAATAGAAGAATTTCCAAAATAATATGTATTCTTAGACTTAAGTTTCCTTGACCTCTAAATATTTTTAGGTATAAAACATTCTATAGATCCTATATAAGTAGATATTCCACCCAATGGTCACCCTATAGAGACCAAATCCTCTATCATATATTTTTTGACTAGTCCTTTAAGTGAAGTCAGTCTTCATGAAAGATCTATGGAACTGATATCCTGATAAAGAACTTATAAAAAATGATGAATTTACAATGATTCAAAATTTTATATGTTGAGTGAATAGGGAACCAACTCATTTAATTGGTCAATATACACCTTCATAATTTGTTTACCCTGGTGAAGGCTTGTGAGATCCATAATCTTCTATATCATCAATTCATAAGGGAAATAACATTGAGAGAATGTGGTGTTGAGTAACTACCATGTAATATCATTTTCAAACTGATATAGAATGATGAAATTCCACCACTCCTAACTATAAACCTAGAAAAAAATCCAAGAAGTCTCTCACCCTCAAGGATTTAGAAGTACCCACATATTTAAAAACATCCTCAACACTTTCTATCCACTTTATAACTTCTAGAGGACATCGATCACCACTAAGAATAGGTAAAATCTAAGAAGAAGTTGTTTCCACTACTCTATCATGAGTCTAAGTAGAGTCATCTACTAGAATATCCACACTTGAACTCCAACATATGGATTCTCAATGATTCTTTTAGAATTTTCTTGGTTGAATACTCTAGATAACAAAGAAAACAAAAACTTCATTAAGATAATCCAAAGATCATTCAACCTAACTATAAATAAATCCTTAATCAGAATAACACCCCATAAATGAAAAAAAACCATTAATAAAATATCCAGATACAAAACAAAACTCAATGGTTTTAATTTTAATTCACTTTAAAACCCCAAACTCTAGTTAAAAACTTTAAAACCTTACTTATAAACCATTTTAATACCCTATATATTTTCCTTGGAAACATTTACCACTTATAAAATACTATGTCCATCCTAATTCAATATATAAACTTCCATATTTATTTTAAAATTACATTTAAAAGTCTCCATGAAATAAAAACCCAAAACAAAAATAAAAAATGGGATAGTGGTTGTGCTTGTTTTTGCCACATAGTTTGCAAGACTATGTGCTAACCATGAAAATAAAATTGGAAGGAAAACCAAAACCTTGTGCATGGGCACTGTATAGTTTTTTTGGCTATTTTGATTGACCGTGACCCACTAGTCCTTTCTCCCTTTTCATCCCCAAAACATGTAAAAACTCTAAAAAACCCATATAACATTCATACAATCTCACAAACCACCAATGTAAATAAAAAAAAGATAAAATCAATAAAGAAAACTCAAAATTCTATACTAATAACCCAGAATCACATAATAACTAAGGTATCAGTATAAATAAGTGCTAGGTATAATTTTTAAAAAACCACATATCATGTTTCTATAGTTCTGATACTAATATACTAGACTGATCCAAATAACAAAGGGTGCCTTGATACTATTTTTTCACAAACCAGTCTGGCCCACCCATGAGCTGAGCACCCGAGTGGATCCGTTGAAAATTATAAAGGGAATTTGTGATCCCCATAGGATGAAAACTAGTTCTAAGACATAAATATTGTTAAGGGAAAAAAATTTCACCTAATAAATAATAAGTAAAACATAATGAAAATCATCTGTAATTATGACTTGATGCGTCAATATATTGGATGAACTTATAGAATCAAATAAACAATAACAAAAATAATGACATAGAAAATAAGGCATAACAACACACACATCCAACTCAAACATAATATAAAATTGAATTCAAGCTAATAAAACATCTAGAACACTATAGTTATGACACGTACAATACATCTATCATACAATTTAAAAATCAAGATATGATCCATTCTCTCCATGTGAAATTCATGGTCACCATCAATCCTTAAAACCTACTCGCTCCATGAGTGAGCAAGAACCAAACATGAACCTTCAATATAAGCTTAAGACTACTAAAAATGAGTTGAAAAAGTAGGGTAGGAGAATAAAATCTTAGTAATATTTCAAAATAGTCTAATACTTATGCACCAATCCACAACCTTTGATTATTTCCTAATTGGAGGGGTTATCATGTGAGCTCAGGCACATCTCCCTAACTCCAGAGGCTGTCAGCTATCATTAGGTATCTAGGGTAGTACCATAGGGAGACTATAATCCCATATTATAGTGTTCAATAATAGAAAAATTATACCAAACATCATCCAAAATAGTAAATAATATGGGTACATGAAAGAAATAAACATATAAATGAAGTAGTAAATCAGTCATACAGACTCATTGGCCTCCTATCAGGCTAACCAAATATATAATACACAAAGAAAGAATAAAATATAGGAGGATCCACAACTTCCTTGAGCCTCACCTCATCCTAATCTCCAAACCCATCTATGTTATTCCACTTGATCAGGAAACTATAGGCCTCTACACAACCCCAACCTACTACCAGTAAAGTCTTCTTGGATACCTATATTCCATGGATACTCGATTAGGGTATGAGTATAACTTAGTAGGGAACTATAAAACCCTGAATTGACATGGTCTATGAACATTAATATTTGTTGGGAAAAAATCCCTCAAGGTATCATTGAAGCATTTTTTAAGTGATTGTGTTTGTTGACAAAGCGAACCTCCATATTGTGTTTGTTAACAAAGCAGGCCACGATGTAAATTCTGTTGACAAAGGGGGTTTCCATGATGAGTTGTTGAGTTCTAGAGATATTTTTGACAACCTATGTTGATAAATAATGATGAAAAGGGAATAAACAATATGGAGGTGGTACAAAAAGAACAGATCCAAGGTGGCATTGTTTTTCAAAATTTTGCCAAATTTTTGGGCCTCAAAATCAAAAAATGGGGAAACATGTTTTTGGCAAAGGAAGTTTCACGCAAGGCATGTTTCAGGAGAAGAATGTTGAAAAAATGGAAAAGCCATATTGCATGTGAAAGATTTGAAGATGGTTGTGAAAGAGGAGGTTGTGAGAAAGCAACTTGTGCACCCAATGAGATGTTAAATGGGGTTTTGCATGCTCTAAGAGGAACTTGCATGAAAAAAGTTGAATATTCCATGCATGGGTCAAGAAAACCTATAAATAAGAGGTGACCCCACTCATTCGATGCAGCTCGACACTTAGATTAAATCCAAGCACCAGATGGAATAATAATCTCATACAAAGGGAGTCCTATGAAAGATTTTGAGTTGTGTGAAAGCTAAGAAAGTTTCGTGTAAGATTTGAGTTTTGCGAAAGATTTAAGTTGCATGCAAAGTGTGTTTCACAAAAAATTTGGAATCTTGTGCACAAGGCATTAAAGTTGCACACAAGACGCAGTAAGGGTTGTGCGAAATATTTTAGGTTGCTCGGTACACCCGGTGCAAAGAGAGATTCATCTGTGGGTGCAAGTGGGACGTTAACAGAGCATCTATCAACAGTTAAGGATGTAGATTTCATTAAAGATAATGAAGAGACATACAAGTCTATAAACTATGAGTGGATATTCTGAAGAAGTAGTGAGCACAATTCAGTTGAGAGTGTAGTGAGATTTTATATTTTGAATGGTTGTAAACTGGAAGGGACAATGACTCTGCTTCGAACATTGTAAACAACATTGCACTTTTAGTGAATTTGGTACATCGACACATCACTGGTGTATGCTACTTGGATGTAGCCCAGTGAGGGTGAACCAAGTAAAAATTGTTGTGTACTATGCATGATTTAATTTCTGTTTATACTTTTCTGACTAGAAATATAGGTCTATAGAGGTATGGTGGGATGACTATACCCACTATATCAGAGTGCATAATAGAAAAATAAAATAAAAAATATCATCCATAAAGATAAACTAAAAGGAGAATAAATTAATATAAACAGTATTGATAAGAAACTAAAATAAAATAAAGTTAAAAATAAACATTACAACTATACAACTACGGATTTCCCACTAGGAGGAACACATAAACATACTAGTGAAAAATAAATAAAATATGACAGCTCCATAATGACACCTCACCTCACCTTATCCTGATCTATAACCACAATCAATATGTATCCCTCGATCATCTTATCCTAGGAATTTTCCCAACCTATGCCTACAATATCCATATGACAGATTCTCGAGTACCCATTTTCAGTGGTGGACAGGGCATGGTGTGAGTATAAAACTTAGTTGGGAACCACCAGCCCTATCCCATACTAACCATTATATACTGTGAAAAGTGAATGTGACATGAACAACTAAAATAAATAAGTAAACTATAAAAAAATAACTAAAAAAGCATTCCAATACCTACTTAAAATTAATGATGAAATTTATTTTATCATGTTAGGATTTCCATTCCTAGATTGTATCACCACTACCCATGGGCATACATATATAACCTAGACCAAGAAAAATTCCCTTGTTGATACTCAGGTTTACATCCTCGATTAACCACGACTAATTCGGCCAATGCCTGAGTGTCTTTAAGCATGATCATCACCAAATTTAACCTCTTATCACTCACTGGGGATCCCATCCTCACACCTCTACCATGATGAGTAGTGGGCCCTGGGGTATCACTGAGAACATGTCATCCTAAATCCCTCATTATGAACCCAATGATAGTAATCAATGATTTTCAAGTTAGGATGATGTCTAATTCCTAGTAGGGGGAGGTCCTAGAAATTACTACATGATAAAGTATGAATAATTCCTAAGTGAACTAGGAAATAAAATGGAATACCCTCCATGGATCTTATAGTCAATCTTATAGGCATCCAATATCTTGCGTCTCCTCAGTCGATCCATCACGGGTGCATCCACCAGATCATACGGGGTATCCTAGGAATTGATCAAGGGGATCTCATTGTCAACCTTAGGTTTTCCAAAATTCATTCTTGGGGATATATTCCCACCTAACACCTCATACCACCATTATAATCCCAAGAATCATGGTCATTTTCAATGGTTTACTAGCATTTCTATTCAAATACAATCAGTCGAAAATTTACAATGGAATAAGTATATCAAAGGAATACCTAACATACTAGATATTTTTTTATGTGAAAAATAACATAAATATATTGTAGGATCCTAAATAAATCCTCTAGGGATTCACTCTTGTATCATCCATATCACTAGATGATAGCCGAGCTAAGAATTTACCCCTCAAATTATTTGATACCAGACCCCAACATCTCAGGAATCCAAGGGTCTCATCCATATTAATAAGTGATTCATAGAAATCTCGGGTAATCACATAAATGTTAGTCCTAATGAAAAATTCTCAACCATCTTGGGAAATACCATATCATCAACAATAAACATAAAAAAACATATGCATATAAAAAGGGCTTTCTTAATTCCCATTCCCATCATCTTCACCTCATCCCCATTAGGCGTACATATCTGTTTGGGTTCTAGGGAAACAACTGAAATCACCAATACCCTTGTACATACACCCTCTTCTGGTTATACCACCACAAAGAAACCAAATGGGGTCCCCAACGTCATAGTGCATCAGAGGAATCCTCACAAGGATTCTCAATATCACCCAATTCTATGGTTCAACACATGATACCTGATAGATATTACATCCCTTAGTATCATCATCAATTTAGCACAGACTCCCCAAATATATGGGGTAATCCACATAGAAAATAGTCAAAACAATATCCCATGACCTATATTAGTCTTCAAGGACTCATTGGGTTAGTATTCTCACCAACCCATGTTCATTCTAATTAAAATCAATGGTCACCCCTAGGGGTGCTAGTTTTAGGGACAACTCATCAAAAGGTCATGACATCAGGCATCAGTGGCCGAGAAATCTATCAATATCAGAATATACCTTGTATCTCTATAGGTTCTATATGATCTCATATGGCTATTTAAACAACCTGATTAATTACTATTCTAGGTGTTCCTTTTTATCGGTCCATCAACTTAATTAACAAATCCATTGACCTTAGTGGTGAGGCCACATGTCACAATGTATAAAAATTAATTAAACATTTAACCATATGGTGAGTAACAAGACATCCTACATAAAAAAACTTCTTTAGTATTTATTTACAAGGGTAAAAAGTATTTTTTATGATCTCTAGGTCAAATAACCTGATGAGGGGGGAGATTAGGGTATGGAAGATTAAAACAAATTCCCCTTTTGATATAGTTTTGTTGTTAAAAAAACTATCTCCTATATATTTCCTGTAGAAAAGTATGAACCAAATGTAAAGAATACATGAGACACAATAATTTTAATTGGTTCATCCTCAATGGGATACATCTAAGAAGTATACACTGGTAATGTGCCAATGTACCAAAACCACTAAAATTACACTACTATTTACAAAGTTTGGAGTGGAATCACTGTCCCTTCTAGTTTATAACCAATTACAATTTGAAATATCACTGCTCTCTCAACTAAAGTGTGCTCATAACTGAAGTGTGCTCATAGATTCTTCATAATATCCACTCATAGTTTTTAAACTTTTAGGTCCCTTCATTATCTCTAATGAATGAATCCTTCACTGTACATAGATGCTCTATTGATATCACACTTTCATCCACTGATGAGTACTACTTTACCACATATTTACAGGGAAAAATCAAACTTTCACACAAACATAGGTTAAATTGAGTGCTACTTTAATAATGGCATTTAAGTGTTTCCATTTTCATGGAAAACTAACATATATGATACTCTAAACTTGCGCGACATACCCTTTTTTCACCCAAATCACTATTGGTACACAACTCCCTTATGAAGCACAACTTACTACTTACGTTCCCTCACCACTTGAACAACCAGAGATATAATGTTTTCTACGTGTTAAGATTCTACTAAATTATGGGGGTATCCACCTATTTTTAGGAATTTTAGTGACCCTACATGTGAGGCACACAACTTTCCCCGAAACACACAATCCTAGACCACCCAATCCTCAGTCGCACAAGTCACCTTGCATGCCAAACCATAACATTCGTACCATTCCTTCATTTTCTATATTTTATGAACTTATATTGAAAAATTCTTGGTGTGAAACTTTTCAATCCTACTTAACACTTTTATGCAACCCTATTTTTAAAAACACTTTTTTCTTTTCTCTAATTTTTTGACCCAAAAATTTGAAAAACACTGGAAAATGGTGCCACATTATATATGGTATTTTTTTATCTACTCCAAATCACCCATTCCTTTATCAGGGATACTTTTAAAAATATATTTTCAATAATATCTTTGTAATTCCAAAACTGACCGTGGAAACCCGCTTTGTCAACAAACACAATTAACCAAAAAATGCAACAATGTTAACTTGAGATATTTTTTCCCAACAATATTCTCCTTTAGGTTTTTTGACAACTCTTCACCATTTGATACCTCATGAAATATTCTTCCATATTCTAACACCATTTATTTCTTGTGATTCAGATAACAATAAAATACTTACTAAACACATACTCTAATCCCACATGAGTAATGCTCGGTGTGAGAAACAAGAGTATAATGTAAATTTCATCAATGAATCACTTAATTCCATTCCAAAACCACTAATTTTATGCCATCAAAAACTTTATCTATCATGATATGTATCCTTTGATCAATAAATTCTAGGATCAATAGATTTTAAACTCCCCTACATCACTGCTTGGGTTCTCATGTTTCGGAATACTTAAAAATGTCCAAGCTAAGATCTGACTATTTCCTCATAACACTGGATTCTCCACTTTTCTTGATTCACTCCCCCTATCTCACTAGCACTAGCTTCTACACCTATCTAAATTACCTCCCCCTATCTCACTACTCCACATATAAGCTTCTCCCCCTTTCTTGATTATGCCATTTTCTCCCTTCAAAAAGTCCCACTTTTCCCCCTCTGTCAATGAACCCAAAGGTAACTTCTTTGTGGTCTACAATAGGGTAAATAACATAGATCAATACCTTAGGAAAAAAATACACTATACCTTGGGAAGAGGGTGTCCCACATCCACATTTTTTCATGTGTAGAGAGTTGAATGAACTTCCAAAGCTAGTCAATTCCATTCAAATTATTATTTGGGTAAGACCTTCATCATAGTGTCTGCAACCTGTGAAACTGTAAGCACATAATCCAACTTCACAAGCCCTGGCACTACCTTCTCCAAGATGAAATGATATTTGATTCCAATTTGCTTTATTTTTGAGTGATGGAATGGATATTTTCTCAGATATATAGAACATAAATTATCTCATTGTATTCTGATCAGAGACTTCACTTCAATACCCATGTCATCAAGCTACTGCTTCATCGAAAATAACTACGTGCATGCTTGAGTAGCCGCAATATATTTAGATTTTGTGGTGCTCAATTAAATTCAGTATTTTTTTTCTTATCCAAGAAATACATAATCCAGAAATATAGAACGCACCTCCTGGCATTTATTTTCTATCCTATTCTAATCTATCCCAATCTACATCTGTATATCCCAATAACTCTGAATTATATTTTTCATTATACATCAAACCAAAATCCATAGTGCCCTTTACATATCAAAGTATTATTTCCACTAAAATCATGTGGATCTCATGGGATTTATTTGATGCTGTGCTGCTTGACATGTGGAAAAAACAATATCCGGTCATATCAATATTAAGTTCACATAATTCTAATGATCTTCCCGTATTCTGTGACATTAACCGCTTTTCCTTCATCATCCTAGGAAATTTAAATCTTGGTAACCACTAGATTCTTCATATCCTTGGAATTATCCATTCCAAACATTATCGAAACCTCCTTGAAATATTTATATTGAGAAATGAATGTGACATTACTTCCCTGTGCCACCTATAAACCAAGGAAAAATGTTAGTTCACCAATCATTTACATTTCTAACTCACTTTTTATGAATTTTTAAAAACTGTTTTCACTAAGATTCATTTGATCCACCAAATATTATGTCATAAACACAAACCATCACCATAATCCATTTATTACTATCATTGTTGACATATAGATTGTAATCAACTCCTCCAAATTCAAAACCAAGCTTCTTAAAAAAATGATCTAGTCTTGAATACCATTATATTAGTGTTTACTTCAACACATACAATGACTTCTTCAGTCCAAATCCATTTTTTTATTTTCAAAAGCAAATTTAGGATGAGTGGTAACCTAACAGATTTCAAGATATTACAAATTTCAAAACAGAACAAGGCGTCAAATTCAAAAAAAACCATGATCATGGATGGTCAGTGACATCCACATCACCACCAAATGAGGAAAAAGAGAATATTCAAATTTCAAATTTCAAATGACAAAGGGAATCCATCATCACCACCTTGGTTAATGATTCACCTCGTGTCACGTACCCTGACCCGAACTGATCCTCACAGCCACACCATGCCGTTGGTGAGAGCCGACACCAGAAACCAACACCGCCGCTGAAGAACCTCCAAACAGTATGCCGATCAATTCCACAAGAACCACCAAACGAAGAATCTCAAAAACATAGAATTTCAAACAAAAAATCCAAAAAAAGGACAATCATCACTGTCACAGATAACCGCACCAGAACAGACCATCCATTAACAAAACCAGCATAAAAAAACACATCACCGAGGACAAAAACCTCCTGGAACTCCGTCGACCACTCGAACTCACCTCCCAAGACACCATGACATCCACCACGCAAATCCGACTAGGAAGAGATATGTGGAATCCTAGAGCAAGAGCAGAGTAAGAGCAGTCGCCGTCGAGCGGGAACACAATCACCAAAATCTTCTGATGTTGACGAGGATGAAAACCATGATCAAATCCAAACTTCACAGGTCCAAACATCAATCGCGACTGGAAAACACCACCAGGATCGAAATACAAACCCAGAACAAAAAGGCCCTAAGCGCAACCAATGAAGAAAACTGAAACCCTAAGGCATAAGAGTAACAACACGAATCACAGATCCTTGGAAACCGATGAACTCTCAATTAACACATCCCAAACCCCCACTAGAGCCACTGAATCAGACCAAGATGGAGTCCAGTTCAATAGATCTAGGATAAAGAGCATATATTGAGATGAACAAGGCCTAAAAAGTGAGCCAAGAATGCAAAGAGAGAGAAAACCCAACCAGGATGGACGGGAAGAGAGTAGAAGATAGCATCGAAGGTCGAAAAAATGGCAAAACGCACGAAGAGAGCAGCCCTAGAGGAAAACCATGTCGCTGAGGGAGAACATCCATCCAAGAAGGTGAGAGAAGAAAGGAATAGATTCCATAAGTGGTTGCTCAATCGCCAGGGGGAAACCCTAGATGGAGGAGAGGTGCGGCATGCTCGGGAGAGCTATCTGGGAGAGAAGGGGGTCATCCCTCCGCACAATTATAGACTATGTTATCATCTTCATGAATGAAAAAACTATCTAGATTTTCTATATAAAATTCTTCTTCTAAAACCCCATTCATAAATTCCAACTTGACATCCATCTGAATATATTTGAACTTTCATTGCACTACTATGTACAAGAATAATCTGATTGTCTCTAGCCTCACAACTGGTGAAAATTTCACATCAACATTGATACCCTCTATTTGGGATTACCCTTTGCATACTAGTCATGTTTTTTATGAATCACTATTCCATATTCATTCATCTTATTGAGAAATACCAATTTAGTCCCAATGAAATTATTATCAATTGGCCTCAAAAAAATCTCCCATATTTGATTCTTCTCAATTTTTTCTATCTTTAATTCATTTCTTGAACCTAGTTTTCATCTCAAGCTACATCAGAAAAAAATTTAGGCTCTACCTGATATCAGAAAGATGCCTGCTATAATTACTTCATTCTTCATATTTGAACTAGCACTATCCGATCACCAATGATATTTTCCTTTCAATTTGAGCTTGACTCTTTGGATTATTTATAGATACAAACTTGAATTCCCCTTTTATGTCATCGGTATCTTCTTCTAAATTAGTATATACCACTTCTTCTCCCCCAGTATTGCTTACCTTCTCACCACTTTCATCAAGAAAATTTTCACTATGCTATTTAATATTATGTTTATCTTCCACTATAGTGACATAATTTCTTTAAACTACTTTTTCCAGCCTCTTATTAAAGCATTTATATGCTTTTATTTTTTCTGAGTAGCCAAGGAATAACCCCTCATCTCCATGTGAATCAAATTTCATGAGTTTATCTTTGTTGAGAATAAATCACTTAATTCCAAAGTTTTGAATATATTTTAATTTATTCTTCTTTCCATAACACATGTAATATGGATTATTTCCTTCCTTTAGACATAATGGGGCCCAATTAGAAATGTATACTGATGTTAAGACTAGTTCCTTACATAATTTGCCTAGAAATCTTTTTTAATAAGAATTGTTCTAGCCATGTTATTGATAATATCATTTCTCCTCTCAACCCCTCCATTATATTGAGGATTTATTACGGAAGAAACTTGATGCCTTATCTCATGTTTCTTGAGATAGTCTTCCACTTTACTATTTGTGATTCTATACCATTATTAGTAAGAAACTTTAGAATTTTCTATCCAATCATCCTTTAAGATTCCCTTTGATACTATATCATGTAACTGAACACATAAAAATTGTGGAAAATGACAAATATCCATGAAATTATACTATAAACATCAATTAAAAGAACATAATATCTCTTCTTGTCAATGGGTCTTAGTGAGATAGGTCCATCAACATACACCAATTCAAGCACTCTGGTTGATTTTTGTTCTTTTTTCTTTATATGACTTTTTGATGATCTTACCTTTTTGAAAAGAATCACACATATGTGTATATTCACATGATAGGTTAGGGAGGTCTCTAGATACATCAAAATTTACAAGATCATCCATGGATGGTTGGTATAGATGACCATGTCGTTTATGACACAACTTGTTTTCTTCCTCTCTGGACAAAAAACACATATCTTCTTCTCCACTTATAAGGTAGAGATTTTCATTTGTTCTTTTTCATTGTAGAATAAATAAACTATATCTTCCTTTGATGATACATATCTTATTATTAAATCATATAGAATTAACTAAGTCACATAGTTGACTGATACTAAGAAAGTTTTGACTGAGACCTTCTACTATGAATACATCAGCACGTCTCATTTCCTTTTCCCAAACCTGGCATTTCTCGAGCTAATTATCTTTAGGCCCTAAACATTTAAAAACATGAAAACTCATTATTTTTTATATTTTATGCATGTAACAAGATCCTTATTTTCTGTCATATGGGATATTAAACCGCTGTCTAGGATACATACACTCGAATGGTCTGATGCTTTAAGGTTAATTTCTGAAACCACTGCCTTCTTAGCTCTCTTATTCCTGATCCATGTTTTTGAATTCATTGTTGGTATAGATTGATGATATTAATCTTCATCATAGTATGATACAACATAATCATCTTGCAGAGAAACACATAAATTTTGAGTTTTTAGCTCACTTGATGATTCATTGAGTTGCTGCTTGTGACCAACTTGGTTCTTCTTTGGCCTATTTCTCTGTATGGTTGATGTACAATATCTGGAAAAGTGTCCGAATCCTTCACACCAGAAACAACGACCCTCAAAATATATCCTTGAGTATTGAGATCTATTTGGATGCCACTATTGTTGTTGTGCCCTTCGATATCTCTTGGATATGGAACACACATTTTGAGAGTGTCCCATCTTTCCATAATAATAACACCTAATGCGAGGTACATTCCTATGTGTCACTTGTACACTAATATTTATCCCTTGGGTTCTATGAATCTTCTGATTATGATTTTTACCCAAATCAATCTTCATTCTTGGAGTTGGTGCTTATGGTCTGACTTCAACCATAATGGATTTTTTTTCATTTCATCAATCCCCATACGGGCCTTATCATTTAGATTTGACTGTTTCTTTCATTCTGTTGGACCAATATGATCTAAATACAACTTTTATGTCTTTTGAATTATCTTTTTTCTCTATGTCAAATTAGGAGTTGAGATTTTTTCTCGATCCTTAACTTTTTGTCACATACCGACAACTTCATCTTCAAGTTATTCGATATGTCTGATTTCAATCCTTATGGTGTTAGTCAAACTATCAATTTCACTATTGTATTCTTCTATTTTGAGCTTATACTCAATTTTTTTGAGCTCTTTAGCATTGAAGAATTAAGTTTTTCAATTTATTACATCATATCAGACTTCTCTTTTCCTACTACTATATATAGAGTTTGGAATAAAAAACCACTTTTTTGTATTTATTAATTTTGGCTCTACAAACATCTATTTATTCAAGATAATATTCTAATTTATCTTGTAATCAATTATTCCTTCAACTTCTTCTTCATCAACATCAGTTTTTTCTTTTTTTGAGAACTACCAACAACAAATACCATATAATTTTATCCAAAAATATTTATAGTTCTCTATATCGTTAGCCTCAGATTCATCTGAACTGTCACATTCTTGTAAAATAAGATTCTTCTTCTAGAATAAATTTCTTTTAAACTTTTTCTTACCTTTCACAAAGGCTAAAGAATTATTCATAGGTGTTTTTACTTCATCCTCATCAAATTATTGGAACTGATTTGGGCACCTTACTGCAAGATGACCAACCTTTCCACACCAAAAGAAATCTAGTGGAAGTTTTCCTTCAAACTTTCCTTTTACTATTTGTAGGTTTAAAGAAAGTAATGATATTACCTCATTTGTATCTTCTTCTTCCAGACAGTCTTTAATAGAGAGATTATTAAAGTCCATGAAAGACACCTCCTTTTAATTTTCTTTTTCCATAGAATTGATGTGCTTATTTTTCATCTCATATGTGTCAAGAGTAATGTGTTGGATATCTAATGTCAACTCCTTTGGATCTTTATCCTCCAACACTAAAACTTTCAGATTGAACTGAGGTGTAAGTACTATCAATATGCACTTGATTATCTTTATATCTTCAATAATTTATCAAAGACCACACATGCCTTATACTACAACATTTAACCTATAAAAGAATGAATTAAAAGACTCATTTGGGTTCATTATTGGTTCTTCATACTTGTTCCATAAAACCATCATATTTTCCTCTTTTAACATTGAGTCACCTTCATAGATATTCAACATCTTGTTTTACATATAATGTGATTTTTTACATGAAATCACATTCATATATATTAGATCGGATATGGTTCCCCCTAAATCATTTATTCCTTTGGAATAAACATTAAATTTACCTCATCTAGATTCTAATAAAGTACCACTATCAATGTTGGATGAAATACCATGAATTGCTACTGTAAACACATCCATTCCCAAATATCAGAAGTATTTCTGCATCCAATTATTCCATAACTAAAAATTATTTCCATCAATGATCGGAATCCCATTGTGATTGATGGACTCCATTAATAGAGAAATAAAAATATTAAACCTTGGATCTCATACCAATTGTTAGTCCCACTAGGTCAAATACCCTGGGGGGGGGGGGTGAATTAGGGTATGATAGATTAAAACAAATTTCCCTTTTGATCTTTCTTCATTGTTAAACAAAAATTTCCTCTATAAATTTCTCACATAAAAGTATGAAAAGAAATCACAGAATAAAATAGGCATATAAATTTGACTTAGTTCTCCCTCATTGGGATATGTCCAAGGAGAATACACCGACAATGTGCCAATTTATGAAATCGCACACCACTGTATACAATGTTTGGAGAGGACTCACCATCCCTCTTAGTTTACAACCAATTATAATTTAAAATATCACTTCTCTCTAAACTACATGGTTCTCATATATTATTCATAATATCTACTCACAATTTATATATTTTTAGGTACCTTCATTATCTCAAATGAATGCATCCTCCACTGTATGTAGATTCCTTGTTGATATCTCACTTTCATCCACTGATGAATACTGATTTACCAAAAATTTACCAGGAGACATCAAAATTTCATGCAACCTTAGGTTAAATTGTGTGATAATTTAAGCATGGTGCATAAGTGTCAACTTTTTTCATGGAAAACCAACTTTTGTGCTACTTCAAACATGTGTGACACACCCATTTTATGCCCAACTAACTATTGGCGGGTAGCTCCCTTCTAGTGCTTAACCTCTGCGCAACTTATTACTTGTGCACCCTCAGTACTTGTGTGACCAGAGCTCTGATTTTATCTAAGTGTTGGGATTCTACTAAATGAGGGGTATCCACCTATTTAAAGGAATTTTGGGGACCCTACGCATGAGGCACACAACTTTCCCTCGAACATGCAAGCCTCGAACACCCTAGTCTCTCTCACGCAACTGACCTTGAACACCAAACCATAACTTAGAAACCCTTCATTCCTTTGACATATTTTGATGAAATAATAATGAAAAATGCATGGTGTGTAAATTTTAAATCATCCTTAACATTGGCATGCAACTCCCTTTTCCAAAACACTTTTCTCCATTCTCTAATTTTTGGACCAAAAAATTTGGAAAACACTGGAAAATGGAGCCACCATATATATGATCTTTTTATACCACCTCCATATCATATATTAACTTATCATGGATCCTTGTCAACAATATATATGGAATTCCAAAACTGACCATGGAAACCCACTTTTTCAACAAACACATGCTGCAATTTTATCATGATGGATTTTTTCCCAACAAGATTCCACAACCAATTCAATCCCATCCAACCTCACTAATGATCAACCAATATAATATTAATGACCCCATTACCTAACTAAAGAAAAAAATTAATAATTAATTAATTATAAAATTTATAATTAATTATTTAATCCAATTAAAACATAGAATAAATGCAGATAACTCACCAGTTTGTTTAGTAGCATTGGAACCATGCCCAATAGTACATAGAGATTCTATCTCACATGTCAGACCTATGTTGAGAAAAATATATGAAAACCCAAGAAAAATCAATTCCAAACATACTATAATTTGATAAAAAAAACACTAAAAAAATTCATAATGGTGAAGTATCTCATTGAAATAGAGTAAAATTATGTTAAAATTACATCCCATGATGTCATCTTCCTAGGAAAAATGAAATACCAATCTCACATGGATGATTCCACCATGATCTGATGGAATCAGAACCAAACCCTAATCTTGGAGAAATTAAAATTAGAAAATAGGGAAGGATGTGATTCAAGGAAATTACCAAAGTTAAATTCACACTTCATATACTAAAAATGGACTAAAAAACCTTGATCATGGGAATTGAGTAATCCAAAGGGTGGGGAGGAGGTTTGGTATTGTGAGAGAAAATAATAGGGGAAGGGGTTACCCCTTCTTAAAATTCAAGGGGTCAATTTGGTAATTTTCCCTTATTAAAACTCCCACCGACTAGCCTATCGGTGCTAGAAGTAGCTGTTTCTACTACCAAACACCACCAGCCAGCTAGTGGTGCCCACTAGCTTTCCAACGGACCAACTATAGTTTTTGCTACGATAGCCAACCGGCCTCTCCAGAAGATCATATGAGCTCAACAAGGTGAACTGAACCTCTAACCATATCTAAAACTCCTCTTTGAATTTGTTTGAACTCTCAAAAATCAATTTAGAATACTAGTTCCCAAAATGATCCAACCACTATTCCGAAAAGTTCAAATTCTTCATGAATTTAAAATCCCATACAAACATGTTGCATTATAAACACTATATAGTATCACTTCTTGACCCTGATAATTCATATTGGTTATCTATCTGTATCTCCTGACCTAAATCAGTCACCAATTAAAAATTATCACCCTCATTCAATTTCTAGATACCAAACACACCTCTAAATATCAACTTCAAAATCAAGGTACTTAATCCACAGAACCACAACCCGCACTCATAACCATCACTAAAACATCAAAACATATATTTACCAATCCTATCCTCCATGAGACACAACCACATCATTGTCAAATATATCATCTTCCCTACGGTTATCCAAACCATAGAAGTTATCTCAAAATAGATTATTCCAAGAAATGATGCACAACCAAATCAGAATCTCCCTTCCCAGAAAATTTAAAGAATCCCCATGATGCATTCGGTGCAGTTCCCAATTCATTTCATCCAATTTCATATGAAAAAACCATCCAGACCTCCACTTTCTGACCCTTCTCAAGAATTCTTGTCTAGAACTACCAACACACTACCAATTACGTGATAATGATGCCTTTAATCAAAAAGGAATCGTGTAATCATTCAAAAAATTTAACCAAATACCATACACAACTTTTGGTGATGTTCCATTGTTTAACCATCCATTACCCATTTCACCTTTCATGCCATACCACTAGCACTGACATACCACCAACCTGACTATGTTTGGGTCACCAAAACCCCCCCCCCTAAGACCAAATATAAGGCTTGGAATCCATCCAATATCAAACCTAAATGTTTCTCTAGAATTATTTATTGAATCTATATCAAGTCAGGTATTTTTTATCCCTGGTATCCAAACACCCAAAAAAACCATCAAATGGCTTGTTCCATTTATCCATGATCCCTATAGCATGATGTTCATATCTCCATCATCAATTCCATATACCTACCATAAGAGTGACATTTTTGTTACCTCACCAATTAAAGTTTTGATGACCACAAGCTATGACTCTTATTTCCATGAATTTGATAACTTGGTGTGACCAAACCCACTCATACCAAAATTCTAACACAATATCAATCAAAAACCAATATCGGATTCTAGGAATGACACCCAAAACATCTAATTAGATATTATACATAATGAGGGCATCATTATCCAAAATATAACGTTTTACTCCCCATAATACAGTTTTCTTTATATCACTCTTTGAGTGAAACCTCAATGAGTTAAACAATAATGTGTGTGTCATTCCTCCCAAGCAACATTCATTTCATCTCATGAATCACCTAATTAAAAAATGAGGATTCTCTATACCACCACACATGATCCATTTCAAAAATAGACAAAAATATAGATGAACTCATTTTATTTGATCATAAGTTTTGGGTCACTACCCCCATAAGAAATCCATTTGACAATGAATGGGAATACACTCCAAAACGACTCATACATAGAAACTAGACTCACAGATTCATGATTCATGAGCCATCAAGCTAAGTACAAATTCCTAAAATGTTTTATGTGATCCAAGGAATGTTATTATCATCATATATGGAGATCCCATTGAAATATTCCTAAAAATTAGGTACTATACTAGCTCCATGTTTCATCACACGATCACCTTTCTAGAAGTTTCATTCTGTAACATGTGCGCTCAATGACACTATCACCGCATATAAAACCCCTCTAAAACACCTGGGATAAGAACCCATAAACATGGTAAAACCCCTCTCATTATTTACTGTTGATAAAAATAAGTCTTTGAATCACTAAAAACTAAGTTATATATCAAGGTATTTAGATCCACACACTTATCCCATAAACAAATTAGGTTTATCATCAGGGTCAACTCATTGGAAATATCTCATATTCTAGACCAAAACCCTTACGAAATATCATATGCCAAAAAAAAACTCAAGCATATCCCAACATAATGAAATCCAATCCCATATCAACAATATAACAAGGTACTAATTCTCACTGAGCATTTAGACACAATATTTCTCCCTCAAGAATAAAAATCTTAGGCTGATCCCCTATAGAGTCATCCAGGATAAACCATGTCAAGGAACCATAATCATGAGGCAAAATTATATAGAATAAAATTCCAATATATATAGTAAAACATCATATAGGTTATTATTGGCCCATTAAATAACCCAACCCAGGGAACTCACCTTCTTTGAGCATCTACATAATAGATTTCTCCATATAGGACTTGGTTACACTACATAGGTACACACACACACAACTGACATCAACCTATGATGATCTGTATCCCATGAACCACAATTTCATGGTTTAGTTATGTAGAGTTTCATTCCAATATATATGATAAAAAACCATATAAGTTGTTACTGACACTTTAAATAACCAAACCTACAAAACTGTCAACCCTGAGGGTCCTATATCTAAGACATTGAGTACATGAGATGACCCATCATGGTCACTAATAATCCATTTCAAAAGGTACCATACCACCATAATTTCCATTGGATCTATAATAACTATCAGTATAATAAAACATATGTATACAAGTTGGTCTAATTGAGTAGAATTCTACCATGTAATTATACGCGAAAACATTGTATGAGAAGTAACTGGAACTTTAAATAACCAAGCCTAAGACTTCAGTGAAAAAAATCACAGTAACATGCCTATATATCATGTGAATCATTTTCTTCTAATATGATGCATGATACCTCTTGCCTCTATAGGCCCAGAGTCAAATCCAGAATTGGTCTCTTTCCTACTGTCCAATATGTAAAAAATAAAATAACCTATAAATCATAAATCCCAAATATTATATGTGTTATTCAAGGTGAAAATAAAAATAACCAAAATAAATAAAGCTAATAACATAAATCCCATATCACTGGTAACCTATAATTCTATAAGAAAATGTGTTCACAATGCACTAGTCCAGGTTACATCACTTTCTCTAACACATTCCTATGTCTCAAGTATACGAAAATCCTAAAATAGTAAAAAATAATATAAAAACAATACATATGATACCACATTGTAATGCCCTAACTAGACACACTTTATGAAAAGAGACTAGAACATTTCTCCACATACCCTCGAGAGTGCTACGAAGAACACCAGAGGCTATCGACTAACAGGAGTGGTCTAGGGAGGTACCATAGAGAGGATATACCCTATATATTATAGCGTAAAATATAATAATAAATAACTAAATATCATCCCTGATGATAAACTAAAAGAGGATGCAATAAATATAAATAAGGCTAATAATAAATGAAAGTTTAGTAAAGGATAGAACAACCATTCCATCTATACAACAACCGAAGGACCACTGGATAGTCACATATACGTTCCAGTACAAAAAGAAATAAGACCCTGAATCCATAACTACATGGAGCCTCACCTCATCTCGATCTCTAACCGTATCCGAGTCATCCTACTCAATCATTCTATCGCAAGTCTCTTTCCAACTTACACTTGCAATTTCCATGTGAGTAATACTCAAGTAGCAACATGCAGTGGTGTCCTAAGTAGAGTGTGGGTACATAACTCAATAGGTAACCTCCAACATGGTCTCTTAATAACCAGTATATTCTATTATAAGTTCATGATACATGCTCAATAGAAATAAATAAATAAATAGTATAATAATAAATAAATAAAAAATCATCCAACAACTACATTTACTTAATGCTGAAATGTTTTTCAACACATTAAAATCAATATGAATCCGTAGTATCACAAATTCCCCATGATAGTACATACATAACTCGGACTCAGACCAAATACCATTGTTGATCCTCAGGTTCGTGACCCCAATTGACTATACCCACTTCAGCCAATGATTGAGTTTCTTTGAGCATGAGAATTACCCCTAGGAACCTCTATTCACTCACTGGGGATCTTATGATTACACCTCCATCATGATTAGTAGTGGACCCCATGACATCATTATAAATCTATCATACTAAATCCCTCAGTCCAAACCCCATGGTAGTATCATTGCATTTTCAATGTTTAGATGGCGTACGATTCTTCAGAGGGGGAGGCCCCAAACAATACTATATGTTGAGGAATAACTGGTTCTTTGGTGACCTAGTAAATCAAAGGGAATACATTCCTTGGATCCCATGGCCATTCTCATGGGCATCCAATATCTCACGACTCCTTATTAAATTCTTCACTTGAGTTTCCAACCGATCCTAGGGGGTATACTAAGCATGAATTAATGGGATTCAATATTCCAACATAGGATGAACAATATTCATGATCAAGGATATACTCCCACATAAAAAGCCTTACCAATTTTTGAATAGGGGGAATCATGGGCACTACAAATGGTATTCTGGTATAATTATTTGAATCTTAACAAACTAGAATTCAGAATGGTATTACTAGATAAAAGTTATCCCTACCATCTCGAGTATTCCTATACATGTAAAATCACATAACTCTATTGATATATCCTAGATACCACCCCTAGGAATCCACTTATTCATCATATATATCTCTAATTTATAGTCGATCTAGGCATCCACACCTAATATATTGTGAGATCAGATCCTAATATATATGAAATCCAATGGTCTTATCCATATCAATAATTTATTTCTTATAATCCTAGTAAATTAAATTTGTATCAGTCATAATGGAAGATTCCCAGTAATCCTAGGAAATCCGTTTTCCTCTAGCCTAAATATAAAAAAGTACACAAAAACAAGGGTTAGTTGAACGACCATGTCTACTATAATAATCTCATCCCCATTAGGCTTAAATATTAGTTTGGGTTCTAAGGTGACACCCATAAACATTATTACCCATGTCCATACACACTCACTCTAGATCGACCAACAACTAGGACACCCATTTGGGTCCCCTAGGGCACACTACAACAGAGGCATCCTCACAAGGATCCTTAATCTCACCCGAGGCTTGAAGTCAAAACCTGATGCCTCGATGGATACCACATCCCTCTGAATCATCATCTATGTGGTGTGGTCTCATTAGATAAACATGGTACACCACATAGGAAACAATCAAGGAGATGGACCGTGACCCATTTAGGTCATCAAGGTGTCATTAGGTTAGTCCTCTCATCCAAACAAAGTCCATTTCAATTTAAATCAAGGGGAATCCCTCGGGGTTCTAGTGTCAAATTAAACTATTAAAAAC